>OY821758.1:30904271-32358505 GCA_963682095.1 Potentilla sterilis
GATGATGGAGATGCTATGTCACGTTAAAAAAGTGACGATGTGGGGGAGACGAATTGATGTTCGAACAATGGTGTGCTCGGTGATGCTTGCTCAGTTCTATCTCCACAAATTCTGTTTAAGCGATCTTCAATTTCTTGTGACCAACCTGGAATGATGGACATTCATGTACCGGAGAATTTGTGAAGATCAAGTTGTCAATAGTTAAAAACTAAAACGAAAGGCAAGTAAATTTTGTTTACAAGTTAAGTTAGAGTTAGATGTTAGTGATGTGTGTTAGTAATATAAGTAACGAAAACTTAAATTCAAAGTGTAAATTTCGAACATATGAGATTAAAAGAGTGTATATCACAAACAATGTATAAGAAAGACGTGTAAAACAAAGTGTAAGAGTATAAACAAGTATAAGGAATAAATCACAATCAAAGTACAAAATTTACAAGTATCAAATAAGTATTGGGTTTATCAAGTAACGAAAGAATCAAATTGAAGTTTACAACATTTCCGAAATTTATAAGCATAATATATCGAATTCCTTAGTGTCTAATTGCTTTATTCACAACTTTAAAATTCAAGGTACGTGGAGTAGAGGAGATAACAGTGCAATGGACTGAAACAGTCCAAGGTAGTATCATGCTTTTATCCGATATACCTCAAAAATTAAAGGTAACGTTTTAATTCAAGCTTTAGGACGTACTCATGTTCAATCTACTTTAGGTTTCGAAGCTCGGCGGTTGTGCGGCCTAGGTGATATCGTCTAGATACAACATTCTGTGGTTTCAGAAAGCTAGAACGAAAGTTCTATTATGGAGCAAGGCAAGACTCATTGTTGGTTACCATGGGGAGCGAACTCCCTATTGCCCTCTTCACAGAGAAGAGATAGCTGTCTATGACCCTTGAGATCAAGTTAAACAAACATTGACATCCATAATAAAGACAAACGAACTAATAGGCGAACCTTTTTGCCCCTTACTTAGTTTGGAATATTGTGTTGACCGTACCACTATTGTCTAATAAAAGCCGCCCTCAACCTCATAAAAATGGATTTGCCAAGTTGTCGCTCGTATGCGTGGGGCCAACAATAGACCAATTCCATTATTGAGCAGGGCCCGTTTGCTAATCTACATAAAAGGCGGACTGTCAAGACATCATTCGTATGAAGGGTTAAGGCTATAAATTGACAATAGCGACCTTACCTATTCCTTCTTACCCTCGAAAACTAAAGTAAATAAAACACAAATAAACATTTCAACTTCTAGCAATTTAACTAAGTATTACAAACATATATCAAATTATAAACTAAATTTCGGCAACATTATAAAACTTAAAATAAAACCATAATTACTATTACAAACCGAAAAACTTGAAATTATACCAAACCAAAAATTAAACAATCTGAAATATAAATAAATAAACAATTTTTACAAAGTAACACTTCATGAAATTAAACAATTTTAATTTCTCCGGCAACGGGGCCAAAAATTGATGGGACCAAATTACACGCACATTTTGTACCTGCAAAACAATCTCATACATATATTACCCTTCTTGTGTCGAGTGTAGTATTGACAAGTAGGGATCGTTCTATCCGGGAAAATCAAGGGCATTTAACCACATAAAGCATTACAAAATCATATGGGGGTTGAGAGTTTATGTCTAATATCCTACTGAATTTTACGAAATTAAAAACAATTAAATAAAACATAATTTAACATATATACATGATCATTATCTTTCACACATATCACTTTACACAAAACTCACATAATAAATATCAAATTCGCACAAGGTAAATAGAGTAGTAATTCGGCATGCAATCAAGATTGATTTTAGTTCCAATTTAATTAGAGCCTTCGTGGTTCTTCTAATTAGTCAAAACTCCATAATTATTTAGAACCAGCTTCGTGCATAATCCTAAACATAGTGTTAATCAGTTTAAAGACACTTCGTGTAGAAATTAAACCAAAAAACACATAAGCACAATGAGTTGAATTGGAAACATATTAGCAAGTATGGTGTCACCTCATCTCACATCGATATGTAAATTTTCATAATTACTCTAGCCTAAAAAACTAACACAAGATGAATCAACTTTGAGTATAATCCATCTTATGTTATATTCGGCAATTGAAACCAATACACAAGGATCAGCCATGGCCATGGTTGCCCTCATGCATCGATTTATATGCATATGAATTCAGAAAATAAACTAAAATAAATCAAGAACACATGCGATCATACTACAATAATAAACCCTGATTAAATTCGAAACTTGTCATGATATATAATTCAGGCAATCAAACATCCAAACAAATTCAAAAATCCAAAATAGAATTAATACAACCAAATAAGCATCCACAAATCCTTATAATCTTCATAGACAAAGTATCATAAGTATACATAAAATATAAAGTCATGAGAGTAGAGTGAATCACATTTTGAAGAACCTTGAAGAAAGCTTCGGCAAAGGATGAATTCATTGAAGGTGAAGTGGTGCGATTTTATGGAAAGGTGGTGGTTCGGCTTAAGTATTTTCGGTATGAAAATTGTGGAGAGAATTCGGCAGAGCTTTGGTGTTGTGAAGGTGAGAGACAAGATGATTTCTTTTGAGCAGCCGTACCCTTTAAATAGGAGAGAAGAGGAGGCTAGGGTTTCGCATGTAAGGTTTCGGCAATAACAAGTTTGTGCCGAATTCTAATTCCTTTACTTTGTTTTCTTCCTTTGATGCCGAAATTCTCTTGATAATTACTGAAAAATTCTTCATTTCCTTCTTGTGAAATTCGGCATAAAACCTAAATGAATGTGCATGGAATCAAGTCAACATTCATTTAGGGTTTCTTCATGTAATTCAGAATTAATCTCTTCTCTTTCTTGCCGTGCACTTCTCTTGCATTGCCTGTGCTTGGCATGCTTCTTTCTTCTCCTAATTGAGTTGCAATTCTCTTCTTTAATGATTTCGGTAAAGATCTCTTTTCCAATCCGATTTCTTCATGTAATTCCTTACCGAAAATCATTAATCAATTCCTGAAAATAAGAAAATAATTATATTTAGATAAATAAGATAAAATGTAGCACAATTTATGATTTGATGGATTACTGATTCTGTCAGGATTTCCTGGTTTAACAAGGAGTTCTACTTTGATTAAAACTCTTAAAAACTTCGACGTTTTGAGAAACGTCAAAACGTGTAGACTCCTAAACCGATTAGGATTCCTAATGTAATAAGGAATCCTACTTTGAATCAAACTCTTCATAAATCATGCTGTATTCAACAGTTAAGCTCTTTTCACCACAAACTCTGCCAAAAACTCCTAACTAGACTCGATGACTCAATAAAACAACAATAAGAGTTAAACAATTGTATAAATGGGGATAAAACACATTAAGAATGTCGCATATTATGCTCCTATCAACTACCCCACACTTTGCTTTTGCTAGTCCCTTAGCAAAATAAAATAAAAGATTCTATTACAACTGCTGCCCCTAAATGAATGTCTCAGGATCTTTTAAACACATAGCTTTCAAGTTAAACATCCAAATGTAAGCACAATAATCCCAAGCGTCATAGACATGTTTCATGGCATGAACAAGTAAGAAGTGAGAAAATAAGCATGTCAACATGTCAAGTTAATTCAATCCTCCTCACTAGGCATACTCTCTTCTTTTCAGTCATGATATGGCAATATTCACTCAAAGTATATGCAAGAGAACATATTGTAAGGCAACAAATAGCTTGCATATTTCATCAAATAAATGCACTTTGTGAATAATATTATCGAGATAAACTTCATTTAACAACTATATGCACAAATGAACCAAAACCATAAGCTCAACTCTTGAGATAATCTCCACATACAAAGTTCACCTATTTTAAGAATCATGAGAGATCTTTACAAGAGAATATATTGGGACTCGGCATAAGGAATTCGCATTTAGGATAGTGGAGATAAATGTCACCAAGACTTAGTAAAGCTCAATGCTCCTTATGACTTCACTCCAAGGGCCAAGTTTCAACTTGTTGGGCCCTATTTCATTCTTTTCTTCCCCAAACTTAGTGAAATCGAACAAAGGTCATCTATATAATGATAGACCTTCAATTTTCAAACAAACTCCAATTTCACAATCAACTTAGCAAAAATCACTTTGAAACCATGCCTTCCTCTCTTTTTTTGTTTCGGACTAACATTTTTCTCTTTGTATTTTTCTGTCCGAATTGTTTTTCTTTTCTTTTCTTTTAGGCACGGCATTAATCAATTTATAAACAATGCTAAGGTCACCCCACACTTGTTTCACAACATCACTCCAAGTTACAATTTCATGATAATAGGCTTTACCAAGTCTTGAGAACAAAGTTAAAGGTATAGCTATTCTAAGCATATGGAATGTGTATAAGGTGATGAAAGATAGGCTCAAAATAAGCTCAAAGAAGGAAAAACTAAGGAGTCCCACGACGAGCACAAATTAGGCACATGCTTTATTTGGCTTTGGTGGTAATCCTAACAAGATCTTCTCAATCACTTTCGAAATCAAGGCATTTCATGAATAATAGTCTAAAAAATCAACAAGAGTGAGTTCTAGCATTCTAGAGTTCATTAAAATCTATGACACATAGTCATTGAATAATCAAAGAATGAAGAAGTTTAGTATAAATTTCTGTCATTTATCATATTTATCGCACAAGAAGAAAGTATTTGGCACATGAGCTCACTTAGGATATTATGGAAACACATTAACTCAAACATGCATGCTTTATTGTATGTCAATCATAATCTCACATGTTCATACCAATCACAATATCCATGAAACTCACAATTAATTTTTATGATTATGCAAAACAATCATCTATGCATTCAAAGATATAATCATCGACTCTTTAGAGGCATTTATGACTCAATCTTAACTAAAAGCAACGAAAATTTTTAAATTTTTCTGACTCGAAACAAACTAAAATAAATGAAACAAAACACTCAAAACAAACTAAAATAAAACAAAAACATGGAAACATGTATCACTACCTCACACTTAGAAAATTACATTGTCCTCAATGTAAATCAAAATAATGTTGTAATTTCTAAGTATATGATAAATCACATATCTCCATTTATACAATTCAACCAAAAAGTGTTTAGGTATTAGAAAATGCAAACTGTCGTAGACGGCTCCTTCACAATTTCGGTTGAAATGGGTTGCCTCCCATGCAGCGCTTAATTGTTTATAGTCCTTTAGTCTAGACTCTTCAAATGTTCACATTGATCTTGGGGCGTCCTCCACATCTATTTCCTCAAGATGCTCCTCAAAAGACTCGTAATAAGGCTTTAGTCGATGACCATTCACCTTGAATTCTTGACCTGTGATATCACTTTTAATTTCAATAGCACCATGAGCAAACACATTAGTAACTATATAAGGACCAACCCATCTAGAACGCAATTTTCCTGGGAATAAACGAAGACGAGAATGATATAATAGGACTTTTTTCCCTATATGAAATGTTTTTCCTCTCAAGTTCTTATCATGGTACACTCTTGTCTTCTCCTTGTAAATCCAAGCCGCATCATATGCATCATTTCTGATTTCTTTCAGCTCGCTCAATTGCAATTTCCTATGCAAACCTGCCGTATCTAAGTTCATGTTGAACTTCTGAACTGCCCACCACGCCTTATGCTCCAATTCCACGGGTAGATGACACGCCTTACCATAGGTAAGTCGAAAGGGAGACATCCCAATGGGTGTCTTGTATGCTATTCTATAGGCTCATAATGCATCAACAAGTCGATCACTCCAATCCTTCCTTGTTGGGCCCACAGTTTTCTCTAAAATTCGCTTGATCTCCCTATTGGACACTTCTGCCATTTCACTTGTCTGAGGGTGATATGGGGTGGAAACTTTGTGAGTAACTCCATACTTCTTGAGCAAAGCCCTATAGTTTTGTTGCAAAAATGAGAACCTTCATCGCTTATAAGCACACGTGGTACTCCAAACCTGGAAAATATGTTAGTTCTCAAGAATTCTGCAACAACTTTAGAATCATTAGTCCTTGTGGCTTTCGCCTCCACCCACTTAGAAACATAATCAACAGCCAATAAGATATATAGAAAGCCTTTGGAAGAGGGAAAAGGTTCCATAAAATCAATACCCCAAACATAAAAAATTTCTACAATAATAATAGAAGTAAGGGGCATTTGATCTTTTGGTCCAATGTTACCTGTTCTTTGACACCTATCACATGTCATGCAAAATGTATGTGCATCTTTGAAAATTGTGGGCCAATAAAATCCACAATCCAATACCTTAAGGACTGTTCTTTTAGGTCCAAAATGACCTCTACATGCCTCATTGTGACAAAAAGCTAGGATCGACCTATGCTCTTCTTGTGGAACACAACGTCGAATGATCTGTTCACTACAATGTTTCCATAGATATGGATCATCCCAAATGTAGTGTCGTGCAATCTTCTTGATCCTTACCTTGGCTGCATGCAAAAATGTACTAGGAAAAGTCTTAGTAACTAAATAATTCACAATATCAGCATACCAAGGTTCATGTGTCTCTAATCGAAAAAGCTGCTTATCTGGGAAGGACTCTCTTAATGGAAGCATGTCCTCCTCTTTCACAATTCTGCTCAAGTGATATGCTGCCACGTTTTCAGTTCCCTTTTTGTCCTTGATTTCGATGTCAAACTCTTGGAGTAAGAGGATCCATCGAATCAAGCGTGGTTTAGCATCTTTCTTCTTCATCAAGTACCTAAGAGCGGCATGATCTGAATAAACTGTCACTTTAGAATTCAGAAGATAAGATCGAAATTTTTCTAAAGCAAATATGACAGCCAAAAGCTCTTTTTCTGTGGTGGAGTAATTCATTTGGGCATCATTCAAAGTTCTAGAGGCATAATAAATTGTATTTGGCCTCTTCTCATTTTGTTGCCCAAGAACAGCTCCAACGGCATAGTCACTTGCATCACACATGAGTTCGAAAGAAAGCTCCCAATTAGGTGGCGCCATGATTGGTGCCGAAATTAATAACTCTTTGAGCTTAAAAAATGCTGCCTCACATGCTGCATCACAAACGAACGGAACATCATTCTGTAATAAGGAACACAAGGGTTTTGCCACCAAAGAAAAGTCTTTGATGAACCTTCTATAAAAACCTGCATGGCCAAGAAAAGAACGAATCTCCCTCACAGTTTTGGGGGAGGGTAAATGTTGCATAACATCTATCTTGGCTTTATCAACCTCTATTCCCTTAGCAGATATTATGTGTCCCAAAACTATCCCTTGATTAACCATAAAATGACATTTTTCCCCATTCAAAATAAAGTTAGTTTCTACACATCTTTCCAAGATCAATTCCAAATTTTTGAAGCATGTATCAAAGTCCTTTCCATAAACACTAAAATCATCCATAAAGACTTCAATAATGTTCTCAATAAAATTCGAAAATATGGAATACATACAACGTTGAAACGTACCTGGTGCGTCGCATAAACCAAAAGGTATACGTCGATAGGCAAACGTACCAAAGGGACATGTAAACGTTGTCTTCTCTTGGTCATTCTGGTGAATGCAAATTTGATTGTACCCGCTATACCCATCCAAAAAGCAATAGAACTCGTCTCTAGTTAATCTTTCCAACATTTGGTCCATGAAGGGCAAAGGCATGTGATCCTTGCGTGTAGTAGCATTCAGCTTTCTGTAGTCGATGCACATCCTATGACATGTCACCAATCTCTGTGGCACGAGTTCATCTTTGTCATTCTTCACAACGGTAACTCCACTCTTCTTGGGTACAACTTGGACGGGTGAGATCCATTGGCTATTCGAGATAGGATATATTACGCCACAATCAAGTAATTTAATTACCTCGTCCTTCACAATCTTCATCATAGGGGGGTGTAACCGTCTCTGACCCTCCCTAGTAGGCTTGGCTCCTTCTTCAAGCAAGTATTGAAGGAGAAGGCCCTCACGAATACCATGAGCTGGACAAGAGGCAATGAGACTCTTGAACCTATCATAGTAATCACAAAATGGCTCGTCTTGAGCTTGTCGAATTCCTGTGATCTGACTCCTCAGTTGAGTCACTCTGGATGTTGTAAAATACTTGAGAAGGAACTCATGTACCATGTTGTTCCACGAGGTGATCTTTCCACTAGGCACGGCAAACAACCAACTTCTTGCCTTAAGATCAAGTGAAAATGAAAAAGCTCTCATCTTCACAAGTTGCAAATCTGCTCCTCTTGGACACATGGACTCACAAGTAAATTGAAAATGTTGCAAGTGAGAATTCGGATCCTCACTCGCTAATCCATGGAATTTCGGCAATTCACTCATGAAACCACCACGAAGCTCGAATTCTTCAGATTTGCCGGCTACTACGGCCGGATAAGTGATGTTTGAAGGCACCATGCCTCCTTCAGTCAAGTGTCCATTCTGCTCTCTGATTGATGCCATTGATGGTTGTGGATAAGGTAGATCAAAGTTCAGATTTGTTGGAAATGGACTTGTAAGTAGCTCAAACTCCGGATCTTCGTGGAACAAAGGATTGAGTTCGCACGAGACGATGGATGGAAATGGTGATGATGGAGATGCTATGTCACGTTAAAAAAGTGACGATGTGGGGGAGACGAATTGATGTTCGAACAATGGTGTGCTCGGTGATGCTTGCTCAGTTCTATCTCCACAAATTCTGTTTAAGCGATCTTCAATTTCTTGTGACCAACCTGGAATGATGGACATTCATGTACCGGAGAATTTGTGAAGATCAAGTTGTCAATAGTTAAAAACTAAAACGAAAGGCAAGTAAATTTTGTTTACAAGTTAAGTTAGAGTTAGATGTTAGTGATGTGTGTTAGTAATATAAGTAACGAAAACTTAAATTCAAAGTGTAAATTTCGAACATATGAGATTAAAAGAGTGTATATCACAAACAATGTATAAGAAAGACGTGTAAAACAAAGTGTAAGAGTATAAACAAGTATAAGGAATAAATCACAATCAAAGTACAAAATTTACAAGTATCAAATAAGTATTGGGTTTATCAAGTAACGAAAGAATCAAATTGAAGTTTACAACATTTCCGAAATTTATAAGCATAATATATCGAATTCCTTAGTGTCTAATTGCTTTATTCACAACTTTAAAATTCAAGGTACGTGGAGTAGAGGAGATAACAGTGCAATGGACTGAAACAGTCCAAGGTAGTATCATGCTTTTATCCGATATACCTCAAAAATTAAAGGTAACGTTTTAATTCAAGCTTTAGGACGTACTCATGTTCAATCTACTTTAGGTTTCGAAGCTCGGCGGTTGTGCGGCCTAGGTGATATCGTCTAGATACAACATTCTGTGGTTTCAGAAAGCTAGAACGAAAGTTCTATTATGGAGCAAGGCAAGACTCATTGTTGGTTACCATGGGGAGCGAACTCCCTATTGCCCTCTTCACAGAGAAGAGATAGCTGTCTATGACCCTTGAGATCAAGTTAAACAAACATTGACATCCATAATAAAGACAAACGAACTAATAGGCGAACCTTTTTGCCCCTTACTTAGTTTGGAATATTGTGTTGACCGTACCACTATTGTCTAATAAAAGCCGCCCTCAACCTCATAAAAATGGATTTGCCAAGTTGTCGCTCGTATGCGTGGGGCCAACAATAGACCAATTCCATTATTGAGCAGGGCCCGTTTGCTAATCTACATAAAAGGCGGACTGTCAAGACATCATTCGTATGAAGGGTTAAGGCTATAAATTGACAATAGCGACCTTACCTATTCCTTCTTACCCTCGAAAACTAAAGTAAATAAAACACAAATAAACATTTCAACTTCTAGCAATTTAACTAAGTATTACAAACATATATCAAATTATAAACTAAATTTCGGCAACATTATAAAACTTAAAATAAAACCATAATTACTATTACAAACCGAAAAACTTGAAATTATACCAAACCAAAAATTAAACAATCTGAAATATAAATAAATAAACAATTTTTACAAAGTAACACTTCATGAAATTAAACAATTTTAATTTCTCCGGCAACGGGGCCAAAAATTGATGGGACCAAATTACACGCACATTTTGTACCTGCAAAACAATCTCATACATATATTACCCTTCTTGTGTCGAGTGTAGTATTGACAAGTAGGGATCGTTCTATCCGGGAAAATCAAGGGCATTTAACCACATAAAGCATTACAAAATCATATGGGGGTTGAGAGTTTATGTCTAATATCCTACTGAATTTTACGAAATTAAAAACAATTAAATAAAACATAATTTAACATATATACATGATCATTATCTTTCACACATATCACTTTACACAAAACTCACATAATAAATATCAAATTCGCACAAGGTAAATAGAGTAGTAATTCGGCATGCAATCAAGATTGATTTTAGTTCCAATTTAATTAGAGCCTTCGTGGTTCTTCTAATTAGTCAAAACTCCATAATTATTTAGAACCAGCTTCGTGCATAATCCTAAACATAGTGTTAATCAGTTTAAAGACACTTCGTGTAGAAATTAAACCAAAAAACACATAAGCACAATGAGTTGAATTGGAAACATATTAGCAAGTATGGTGTCACCTCATCTCACATCGATATGTAAATTTTCATAATTACTCTAGCCTAAAAAACTAACACAAGATGAATCAACTTTGAGTATAATCCATCTTATGTTATATTCGGCAATTGAAACCAATACACAAGGATCAGCCATGGCCATGGTTGCCCTCATGCATCGATTTATATGCATATGAATTCAGAAAATAAACTAAAATAAATCAAGAACACATGCGATCATACTACAATAATAAACCCTGATTAAATTCGAAACTTGTCATGATATATAATTCAGGCAATCAAACATCCAAACAAATTCAAAAATCCAAAATAGAATTAATACAACCAAATAAGCATCCACAAATCCTTATAATCTTCATAGACAAAGTATCATAAGTATACATAAAATATAAAGTCATGAGAGTAGAGTGAATCACATTTTGAAGAACCTTGAAGAAAGCTTCGGCAAAGGATGAATTCATTGAAGGTGAAGTGGTGCGATTTTATGGAAAGGTGGTGGTTCGGCTTAAGTATTTTCGGTATGAAAATTGTGGAGAGAATTCGGCAGAGCTTTGGTGTTGTGAAGGTGAGAGACAAGATTATTTCTTTTGAGCAGCCGTACCCTTTAAATAGGAGAGAAGAGGAGGCTAGGGTTTCACATGTAAGGTTTTGGCAATAACAAGTTTGTGCCGAATTCTAATTCCTTTACTTGCAAAGCAAGTCTTTTCTTTTTTCTTCCTTTGATGCCGAAATTCTCTTGATAATTACTGAAAAATTCTTCATTTCCTTCTTGTGAAATTCGGCATAAAACCTAAATGAATGTGCATGGAATCAAGTCTACATTCATTTAGGGTTTCTTCATGTAATTCGGAATTAATCTCTTCTCTTTCTTGCCGTGCACTTCTCTTGCATTGCCTGTGCTTGGCATGCTTCTTTCTTCTCCTAATTGAGTTGCAATTCTCTTCTTTAATGATTTCGGCAAAGATCTCTTTTCCAATCCGATTTCTTCATGTAATTCCTTACCGAAAATCATTAATCAATTCCTGAAAATAAGAAAATAATTATATTTAGATAAAGAAGATAAAATGTAGCACAATTTATGATTTGATGGATTACTGATTCTGTCAGGATTTCCTGGTTCAACAAGGAGTTCTACTTTGATTAAAACTCTTAAAAACTTCGACGTTTTGAGAAACGTCAAAACGTGTAGACTCCTAAACCGATTAGGATTCCTAATGTAATAAGGAATCCTACTTTGAATCAAACTCTTCATAAATCATGCTGTATTCAACAGTTAAGCTCTTTTCACCACAAACTCTGCCAAAAACTCCTAACTAGACTCGATGACTCGATAAAACAACAATAAGAGTTAAACAATTGTATAAATGGGGATAAAACACATTAAGAATGTCACATATTATGCTCCTATCACTCTACTGTACACATCAAGCACATCCTGTATCAGCCTCCAATTAGCTACTGAGGCTTCCGCATAAAGCATATTATCATCAGCAAATAATAAATGGTTTACCGGTGGAGCTCCCTCAGAGATAGTAATACCAGGCAGTTCCCCTGTCTGCATCTTCTGTGTCAACAACGCCGAAAATCCCTCAGCTCCTAACAGGAATAAATAAGGTGACAAAGGATCGCCTTGCCTCAATCCACGTCCCGGAGTCAAATAACCTCGAGCCTTGCCTCTGATCGGAAAAGAATACCTGACTGTGGAGATACATTGCATAACAATCCGAATCCAATGGGTATTGAAACCAAAACGAATCATCACTCGCTCTAAAAAATACCACTCCATACGATCATAGGCTTTACTCAAATCAAGTTTCACAGCCATATAACCCTTACCAGAGCGCTTATTATTGCAAAAAATGAGCAAACTCATTGGCCACTAGGGTGTTATCAGTGATTAGTCGTCCAGGAATAAACGCACTCTGAAATGGGGAAATGATTGCAGGAAGAATTACATTTAGACGATTCGCCATTGCTTTAGAACATATCTTGTAGATGACGTACATAGTGCAATAGGACGTAAGTCAGCCATATGCTGTGGTTTCTCCACTTTGGGGATTAAACAGACATGAGTATAATTTATCTGTTTCAGAATCTGTCCCGTGTGAAGAAAATTCTGAACTGCAGCTACCACTTCACCTCCAATCAAATCCCAATAATGCTGAAAAAATAGAGGAGGCATACCATCAAGTCCAGGTGCTTTCGTCGGATACATTTGGAACACAACTTGTTTAATCTCTTCACTAGAATAATCACTACATAGATGTCCATTCATCTCTTCCGTTACACATGGCACAATGACTTCTAACGTTTGGTTAAGAGCTTCCGTGTCTATCTCTGATGCTTCGAAGATATGTCCAAAGTAATTAGTAACCACTTTTTCCATTCCCTGAACATCTTCATGCCGGTTCCCATTCACGTCAAACAACCGTTTCAGAGAGTTTCTACGTTTCATAACATTAGCTTGTTGATGAAAACAACTAGTATTACGATCACCTTCTTTGAGCCAACGAACTTTCGACCGTTGCTTCCAAAACACTTCTTCTTGGTGCAACAAGTTCTGTAAATTACTGAATAAAACAGCTTTTTCCTCCTGACCTTCAGAAGTAATATGGCAGCCCATCAATTCTTCCAATCGGTTTCGTATGGCCATCATTTTGATGTGTTGACCCCGAAAGGCTGCCCTCTGCCATTTATCAAGTCGAACACGGACCTTCTTGAGTTTTGTGACCACCTGGAACATAGGCAGGCCATAAACATCTTCCTGCCAAGCCTCCTGCACCACATAATCACATTCCTCGTGTTGTAACCAGAATGTCTCAAATTGGAAGCGATGCACCTTCGGACGAGCTGCAATTGGCGCCGTACTGGCCTTTAACTGGATAGGGACATGATCACTATCAGACGGAGGCAAGTGAAACAACTTCGCATGGAAGAACAAATCGAACCAAGCCAAAGAGCAAACTGCCCTGTCCAAACGCATAAGAGTCTCAGAATTCCCCCAAGTCGCCATCACACCCTGGAAACCAAGGTCAATCAAGTCACCGTATCCTAAAGCCTCCTTGAAGCCACGCATTTGACGTTCTGGCCTCACAGCTCCGCCAATCTTCTCACCGCTGTTCATGATCTCGTTAAAATCTCCAATCACCATCCACGACAATAAACTCGCGTCTGCCAAATCCCGGAGAAGTTGCCACGACTTCTCCCTTTCTCCCATCGCTGCATAGCCATAGAAACCGGTGAGTCGCTGTTGATACCCGAAAAATCGCGCATTTTTATTTTATGTATTCAATACTCGATCTAACTCGCCAAGCAATGTACGCCATTTATGCGGGCTCAAGCCACACGCGTATTGGGGCTTACATAGTGGGTATAGTGTGGAAGGTTAAAGAAGAACGCACGACGCTCGTCATCACTTTAGCGTTATTGACGATTTCGGTCTTGGGTCCGAAATCCATGCCCAATGACGTGAATTGAAGACGAAAATAGTGAAGGTAAAGAATTTTGGGCTGTTTTCCTCTGAACCCAAACAAAATCCCAAATGCCACTTTTTAGGAAAGAACCCCAACCCTTTTTTCTCTGCCCCACCTTTTTGCACCAAACCCCATCTCCTTCTTACCTGATCGATAACACCAGCCAAATGTCCAGGGAAGTAAGATTCACACCCTGCAGCAGCCCAGAAACCGCAGCTCTCTCTGTTTACCACCCTATCTCCATTGCAGCCATGTCTTAAACCAGTTAATAAACACCCTCTTCACCATAGAAATCATGAGTTCGCCGTCCCAAATCTCTCCCCAGCTCTTTCTTCTGGATTTCATGACATGGGGTAGTATGCCATGGAAATTGGCAAAGAACCCTGCAGCAAACTTCTCAAGCAAACGTCTTTTCCCCTATTCTCCTGCATAAATCAAGGTTAAGATTGAAGGGGAAAGAGTTCATCCTACAGCTGAGAGGTATTTCAATTCCTCCGCAACTCTATTCTGAGCCTATAAAAGGAGAGTCTTTGAAGCCAGAAAAAGATGTCCAAAAAACAACCTAGCAACTACCCAGCAACATTTCCTTCAAGCCCTCAAGCATTTATGTCATTCAAGCAAAACCCCCAAACCCCTTTCTCAAACCCTAGAAACTCAAACCTGTTATCCCTAAAAAAAACCCAATTCTCCTTCATTGCGGTGTTTTTCCAGCGCTAGGCTCACTATGCACAACCCCATCTCTGTCTTAATCATGCTCAAGGCTAGATTAATCTTTCAAGCTGCAGGCTAATGTTGGGTTTAGTTATCTCCAAAATCAAAAGAACCTCACAGTCGCCAAGAAGCTACGCCGGGCGCGTTGACAACATCAGCATCAATGTGATGCACCAATTTGGAGTTGACATGGAGGGAAACATTGTTTGACCACAGCAAACCTAAGCCTCCTGATCGGCCTTCACTGAGCACCATCTCTACATGAGTAAACCCTAAAGCTCGCTTCAGCCTCAAGAAATCCCCTTCGCTGCTAATCTTTATTTCACACAGAAAGACTATTTGAGGCCGATTTTGTGCAAGCAGATCCTTCAAAGCTCGTGTTGTATCCTCTCCACATATTCCCCTACAATTCCAACTCAACATATCAAGATCCATGGAGTGACTTAGGGTTTTATCGTAAAATCTGGTCTTGACAGCAAGGTTTCGGAGAAACCCTAAGCGGAGCAGAGGCGATAGGCGAGGCGAAGTTTACACAGCAACAGATTGCTTTACTAAATTATCCGAGCTTTTAACAAAGGCTCTAGTTCTAGTACAACCTCTACAAATACCAATTTAGTATATATTATTTGTGAGTAGTCGGTAGCTAGGTTTTTTACTTTGTCGTCCCTGCTTTTCAACTTATTTACAAGGTGGTCGTCTTTAAAGGGTTTTGTTTTTTTTTTCTTTGCATACTCAATGCAACCACTTCTGTTGACGACCTGTATAATACCAGCTTTATTTTTTTTCCTGCGTCCTCCTCTCTTTTGCTCTGTCTCCCTTTGCCATCGTTCGCTTAAGGAATTTGGCTCTCTTCGTTCCTTTGATCAGTATGTCTTAAGCGATTAATAATTCAATTTGGTCACCTTCTCTTTTTCTGGGATTTTGATTACAGATGGTTAGCGGGTTATCATTGATTTACTTTTAATTTGGGATTCTTCTTTTCTGATTTTAAGGTTTCTGGAATTGGGTTCTTCCGACATAGTATAACTGTATAATATATGTTCCTACAAACAATCCTGATTGGAGATTAGGGATTGCACAATTGAGCAAACGTTCTTGATTTTTTTTTAAAAATATTTTTATTGGTTTTTAAACACAGTATAATATGTTGTAACGATTTTAGGTTTTTAAACAACGATTCCTCTATTTTTTTTTTTTATTTCTTCGTGTTTCTGTTTTTGTCAATTATGGGTATTGTTCTTTGATGGATCTTAGTTGGTACTGCTGAGTATGATTCATGTGTGTTTTAAACCGGTATTTACAGTGGTCAATACAGTTATATAGGTAGTTATCTTCTATTTTTAGATTAATATATATTATTCAGTTATTCATGCCTATTCAAATTAAGCTACATTTATATTTTATCTGTAATTGTGCTTATAGTTCATTTTAGTCCAATAATTTTGTCTTTTTCTTTTTTTGATTTGGCACTCAACTGCTGCATAACTTGCATTTACCAGTTTTGGGAAACACTTCGTTTTCACATACAGTTTCTATGTGCTTGGCTGTTTAATTATTTTATGCCATGCATTAACTGGCAATGAAACTTCAGTCATGGTGTCCATCAAATGAGTTTTGTTGTATCAACATTGTCGTTAGTCTTGGTCATATAGAAATGGATCTGCTATACAATTTTTTGTTATTTTAAATTGTTATTTTTTGTTAGTCTTGATCATATACAAATGGATCTGCTATACCATCGGTGTGTTCATTTTAAATTGGTTGCGATGTTTTTCCTTTTGCAGATATGGCACCTCAAAAGAGGATAAATAAGCATAATAGTTAAAATACGCCCTAAACTTGGTTTAAATTGTCAATTTGCACCTCGAACTTGTAATTGCAAAATTTTGTCTCCTCAACTTGTCAAAAACTGTCGATATGCACCTTATCCGTCAAATCTAATAGTTTTCATTTAATTAAGAGTCACATGCCTTGCACATGAGGGGTATTTTCGTTATTTTATATTTATTTCATTTTATTAATAAAAAAACACAAGAAATTTATTTTTGTACAATATTTTCTACAATTATATCATTGTATTTTTGACCTAAAAACCACTTTTGTTGAGATATTTGAGTTCTTTAGTCTTAGACAAATTATATCATGTTTCTTATTAATTAAAATAGTGGTTCGACAATTCAATTTTAATTATCCACATGTTAAAATAAAATGAGAATTTGTCTACTCATTTCATTGATAATCCCTTTTATATAGGGTGAGTATTACAACGATAATAGTAAATACATTTATGACAATAATGACTGATCGTTTCAGTTATAAGTATTGAATATTAACTACATAATTCTCTCTCGTCAGTTACATTGACGAAGGCACACAATGTGTTTTTCCTTCAACACCACATAATTTTTTTTATTGACAAATTATATCACGTAAGGCATGCGTTATTTTGAAAAAAAAAAATTATTATGAGTAAGTAGACATAGTTGTACAAAAAATAAATTTCTTGTGTAATTTATTTAAAAAATGAAATAAATATAAAATAACGAAAATACCCCTCATGTGCTAGACATGTGACTCTTAATTGGATAGAAACCGTTAAATTTGACGGAGGAGATGGAAACCGTTAAATTTGACGGAGGGGATGCAAATCGGCAGTTTTTAACAAGTTGAGGAGGTAAAATTTCGCAATCACAAATTCGGAGTGTAGATTGACAATTTGAGCCAAGTTCAGAGTGTATTTTGGCTATTTTTCCGGATAAATACAAGAAAAAGGAAGTTAACAAATTTGGAGAGTGGAGAAACGTCATATCTTGGAACAATAGTTAACTTAAAAAATAGTGAAGGAAATTGTGCAAGTCAGTTAAACCAAATCGGTCGAGAAAACATAAATTGTAAGACTGCTAAGAGAAGGATATCCAAAACAGTAATCTTCTCTGAAGATTTACAAAATCAAGAGATGTCATTTTTTTTTTTGTTGAGGGGAATGAATAATTTCATTGACTAAACGTCATTACAATTAGAATTTATCAACCCCAATACAAAAGAAGGTGAATTAAATTAAACTCACTAAGCCCGGAAGTCAAGGCATCAGCTGCCAGACCATGAGCAACTCTATTAGCTTCCCGGCGAACAAACTGAACCCGTACTGATGGGATTTGTTGTAGCATCTCTCTGAGATTATCCAAAAGAAAACCCAGGTCTGACCAATCCAGAACTCTACTCCCCAAAGCGTCCACCAGAACCTGACAGTCTGACTCTATAATGAGAGGAGAGAAGCTATACTGTTGTGCCAAATGTGCCTCGTCCATGAGAACGAGAAGCTTCCCATGGTGAGCCGAACTAGAAGCCGAAACATGACGTCTGAAAGTTCCCATGCACACTCTTTCCGCATCATGAAAAATGCCTCCCAACCCTGTGGCCCCCGCAAGAGACGTAAAAGCAGCATCCACATTCAGCTTAACATACCCTTGAGAGGGTTTCTTCCACCTGGCCGGATACCTAGGGATCCTGCCTCTTCCCTTCGGGTGAGCTAACCGATACTCCTCCTACCGTCCCAATGTAACCGGTACAATCTCATCCAGAATCACTACCAGAAAAGGGGTTATAGCCGACGATATGGGAAAAAACGGCCGACGAAATAGTACCTCGTCGGCTATAACCCGTTATAGCCGACGAACTACTATTTCGTCGGCCACATCGTCGGCTATAATATTATAGCCGACGACTGCCGACAACTCGTCGGCTATAACTATAGCCGACGAAACGTTTTTAGTTATAGCCGACGAGGATGGTATTCGTCGGCTATAAGAGTTATAGCCGACGAAAAGTTTTTGTTATAGCCGACGAGGGGGGTATTCGTCGGCTATAACTCTTATATCAGATCGACCTTCTGCATCAGGGAGCTCATTCGTCGATGAAATCGTCCAAAACGCTCTGAAATCGTCCAAAACCTCGGCCATAAGCTTGAAAGGTACGTATATTGCTGTGTGTGTTGATTTAGTTGGTTATATGCAGAGGTGTATTAATTTAGAGTTTAATTAGAATAAATGTGTGATTAATTTGATATATATATATATGTGTGTTGAGATGAGATTATTAATGGGTTGATATATATGTTGTATTGGTTAGATAGAATTGAAGTTTTGTTGAAGATTAGTGATTGATTAATGTTGATTTATAGGTGATTTTAGATGAATTTGATGAAAAAATGTATATATATTAATTAATTTAATTGTAATTAAAAATATATTGTTGGTATATATAAAAAATACATTGTGTTTAATTAATTAGGGAGATTGACGATGTTTTAATTAATTTAGGGATGCATGTGTATATATATATATATATATATATGTGTGTGTGTGTAATGATGAATTTTTTAATTAATTAGTACGTACGTAGTACGTGCATATATATATACATATCTATATATAGCTATATTTATTTCTTGAATTTACAGGATGGACAAGAGTTGGATTACCCTTGGAAGATGGGATCAGGCGTATCATGATGGAGTTAGGAGTTTCCTGGATTTTGTGATGGCTAACTGTGGAGACACTACACTTCATTATTGTCCGTGTAAAAAGTGCAAGTGTGCCACCCCACGACACCGGTTTTCCATAGAGACAGTGGAGCAACACCTGGCTAGATATGGATTTTGGGTCCTATACACTAATTGGATTTATCACGGTGAACCAGAGTTTGCGGGTCGTCATGATCATGGACAATTTGCCGAGAGAGGGAGTTCCTCCAATGATCCGACAACGAACTGGATCAACGATATGTTTCCTCGTGAGAGCGGTGTCTTTGAGGAAGCACCAGATGTGCAACTCCCACCTCCGGAGATGGAGTGTTTCCCTGATATTGAGCCACTCGAGCCATTACCCCGATCTCCGGTCAACACAAGTGGTATGGAAAAGTACAACAACCTGATCGCATTGCAACAGACTCCGTTGTACCCCGGATGCAGTAAGACTGTCCTTGAATCTGTCATGGGAGTGATGAAGATCAAAACGGAGAACAAAGGCACTGTCAAATCGGTTGATGATTGGCTTCGGCTATGGGGTGGGGCGATGCCCCCCGGACATCGGCTTCCTACCAGTCATCATAAGGTGCGACATATCCTTAAAGATCTCGGCCTTTCCTACATCAAGATTCATGCATGCAGATACGATTGCGTTCTGTTTTACGGGGAAGGACTTGCAGATCTTGAATACTGCCCATTATGCAATACAGAGCGGTATAAGTTCACTCCTAAAGGGAACAAGAAAGCTGTGAAGATACTTCGGTACTTCCCGCTGATTGATAGGCTTGAGCGGTTGTTCATGTGTGCTTTCACGGCCGAAGCTATGAGATGGTGGGCTGAGAGGAATGTGCCTGACGATGACACCCTTAGACATCCCGCCGACGGAGAGGCTTGGAAGAAGAACGTGTTGGAGTTTCCCGAATTTGCATCAGAGGTTCGAAATGTTTGGCTAGGGCTATCATCCGACGGTTTCAACCCTTTTGGCAAGAAAGAGCTTCAGTACAGTGTGTGGCCAGTTATTTTGATTCCGTACAACTTTCCACCGTGGATGTGCATGAAGAAGGAATATAACATGCTCACATTGTTGATTCCAGGCCCAGGTTATCCGGGAAAGTGTCTCGATGTGTATTTGAGACCCGTAATTGAGGAGCTTCGGTACTTGAGTCTGAACGGCCACCTGGTCTACGACCGGTTCAAAAATGAGATGTTCCGGATGCATGCCATGCTTGTTGGCACGATCAGTGACTTTCCTGGGAGGGGTATGTTGTCGGGCAGCGTCACCAGGGGTTACAGGGCTTGTTCAGAGTGCATGACTGTTGATTGCTCCAGTCCTCATTGCAGCAAGATTGTCCAGATGCGTCACCGTCGTTGGCTTCCGCATGACCATCCATTTAGGGACGATGCACAGGCTTTTGATGGGACTGAAGAAAGGGGCTGGGCACCGGAGCAATGGACAGGGGAGGAAATATTGGCAGTGTTGAATGAGTATGACTTTGGTCCGCTTAGCAATCATCCCGATGTGTTGCGCACGATTCCAGAGAGGCCGGATCGGTATAGGTTCTGGTCACACAAGAGCATCTTATGGGAACTTCCTTATTGGGCCAGGTTGGCTACCAGATACTACCTGGATGTCATGCATATAGAGAAGAACGTGGGTGAAGCCGTGGTTGGCACAGTTTTGAATTGGGAGAAGAAAACAAAAGACACCCCCAAGGCACGCGTTGATCTGAGAAATATGGGACTGCGGGACCATTTGTGGTTGAGAGAGGGCAGGAGCAAAATGCCCCAAGCTCCTTACACCGTCACCAGGGACCAGAAACATGAAATCTTTGGATGGCTGAGTAATGTCAGGTAACTTTTTATTAATTAGGCATGTATTCCCTAAAGAATCCATCTGTTGTTGGACGACTATATATGCATGAAATCTAATTGTTGTTAATGGCTATGCAGGTATCCTTATGGCTATGCGGGTAACATAAGCAAGTGTGTTAACTACCGAGACAACAAGATGTACGGATTGAAGAGTCACGACTGCCATGTACTGCTTCAACGCCTCTTCCCTATTTTCATTCGAGCGTACTTGGAGGATGAAGTGGTTGAGCCGTTGGTGGCGTTGTCAAGATTCTTCCAGAAGTTATGCGCTAGAGAAGTTAGAAAATCAGACCTCATGACAATGCATGAGGAAATCGTTTTTATCTTGTGCAAGTTCGAGAGGATATTTCCCCCAAACTTCTTTGACATCATGCCTCACCTGATGATCCATCTTCCCCAACAATTGTTGCTTACCGGTCCCGTACACTACACTTGGATGTATCCCATCGAAAGGTACATGTTATTCATAAATTTGATTTATACATGTTTTTAAATAAAAGTTGCATGCTCTTAACACGCACTTGTTAACCTTGCAGACAACTTGGAGACTACAAGAAATATGTGCACAATAAATCTGCGCCTGAGGGGTGTATTGCTGAAGCTTACATTGCGCATGAGTGTGTAACGTACGCCAAGTTGTACTTGGGAGCGATGGAGGACCCCCCACAACATCCAAGTCGAGATGACCCCGAGTTCAACCTATCTATCGTCGCCAACTCTGTTGTACCATACGGAAGCTTCAAGAAAAAGGGTGTGGACAAGTTGCCTGACCATGAGGTAGGGATTGCCCACTGGTGGGTTCTAATAAACTGTCCGGAGGTACAATATTGGAAACGTCACCATCTTCACAGCAAGGAAGTTCGCGGTGATGTCGAGTACCACAACACGACGTTTGCAGACTATTTTCCACAATGGGTAAGTGTATAAATATATATATTAGATGGCTTTCTTTTATAGTTCCCTATTCTTTAATCATAAACACACCGAGTGATTTGAGTTATATTTTTCAGCTGATGCAAGTGGCTGCGAGGGGTGGTCATACAAATTACTCAGAGGAATTGAGGCTGTTGTCGATGAAGCCGATATCTTCCACAGTCCGCCCAATGTGTGATGTCAACGGCGTTAAGTATATATGTGAAGCTAGAGACGGGGAACGCAAAACACAGAATTGTGGGGTGATGGTCGATGGTGCAGAGGGGGGCGTGGATTTTTACGGTGTCCTACAGTCAGTTGTTGAACTCATTTATGGGAACCGCATGAAAGTCCACTTGTTCAAGTGTCGATGGTTTGATACTAGGCCGCACCGCACACGGATCGATCAGTACGGCATACTTTCGGTGAATACCGCCACTAGTGTGTATGAAGACGACCCCTTTGTTTTCGCCACAGCGGCCAAAAAGGTCTTTTATCTTGACGATCCTTTGAACAAAGGCACGTGGAAGGTAGTGAACCATGTGTCTCAGCGAGACATATACAGTGCTACCACACTTGGTGTGAGCACAGAGTGTCAAGAAGCGACCGCATACCAAGAGCCTGACGCCGGCGACATTCCGGAATCCTCCACCATCCGCGATAATAATGTGACGCCGGGCAGAGTGGTCCGACTTCCTAGGGGTCAGGTGCCCATGTATGATGTTAATCCGAATCGTCTATATCAGCCCGACGATGACTCAGACGACGAGTACGAGCACCGGTTGCCAGATATTAACTACTATACTACGTCTGACTCAAGTGATGAGGATGATTCTGATTATCATCCTTAGTATACTATTTATGGGTTTAGGTGTGTACGATGGTGCATGCATGTATGAAAATAATTTTTGTCCTTAATTACCGTTTTTCGAATTTATGGGAAATTGTATTGATTTGTTTGTGCGATATTCAGGAATTTATCAGGTGAAATAGGCAATTTTCAGGCCCTAAATGGCAAATTTTCAGAAAGATCAGCGTTATAGCCGACGAAATGGACCATAATTCGTCGGCTATAATGCCCATACTTTAGCCGACGACTTGCAATTCGTCGGCTATAATTCCCATACTGTAGCCGACGACTTGCAAGTCGTCGGCTAAAGTATATTGACCGAAACCATACGTAGACCGTTCAAATGCAAAAGTGTCGTGAAATAAGATACGACCGAAATATTGAAATACGACTACGGTTGAAAAATGGGAAGATTCGGACAAAATCTGTGTGCCGAATGTTGCGGTTAGGTGTTTTTTACTTCCGTTTTCCTATGGGTAGCCTGACGGTCGGTAAATATTTGGAGGAAAATTTTTATACGGTTAGTTGCGTCGCATCGATTTGAAACTATTCTCTGTTGAAGGTCAGGCCAAAAAACGTCATCTAGACGGGCCAATTGCCGTTTTAAAGCGTTTAGAGGTTTGACCAAGCAGTTTGACCGATCCGATCGAGCCTTTAACGTTGTCAGATCTAGTTGTATTTTTTTTCATACATGTATTTAATCTTAACGGTGATATCTGACTGTTGGAATAGATTTTCAAAACTTTTAGATTCGAAATCGGAACATATGCACTAATGTTCCTTAACTTATTTACTAAGTGTTTAAGTGAATGTATAGTTTCAAATAGTTACCATACGTAGA
The DNA here is from genome assembly GCA_963682095.1 of Potentilla sterilis. Classification (NCBI taxonomy): domain Eukaryota; kingdom Viridiplantae; phylum Streptophyta; class Magnoliopsida; order Rosales; family Rosaceae; genus Potentilla; species Potentilla sterilis. The sequence continues at coordinate 30,928,040 of OY821758.1, forward strand.
CCGTTCAAATGCAAAAGTGTCGTGAAATAAGATACGACCGAAATATTGAAATACGACTACGGTTGAAAAATGGGAAGATTCGGACAAAATCTGTGTGCCGAATGTTGCGGTTAGGTGTTTTTTACTTCCGTTTTCCTATGGGTAGCCTGACGGTCGGTAAATATTTGGAGGAAAATTTTTATACGGTTAGTTGCGTCGCATCGATTTGAAACTATTCTCTGTTGAAGGTCAGGTCAAAAAACGTCATTTAGACGGGCCAATTGCCGTTTTAAAGCGTTTAGAGGTTTGACCAAAAGTTTGACCAAAGAATAGCCGACGACATACAGAACTTCGTCGGCTAAAGTGTTGCGATCCGCGCCGTTTCATTGTCCGCCGTTGGATGGGGGAGATCTGACGGCTGCTGAGGTCCTTGACTATAGCCGACGAGATTCATACTATACGCGACGATGTGCATACTATAGGCGACGATATGCACACTTCGTCGGCTATAACCGGCCCGCAAAGCCCAACTTAGGCCCGGCCCGGATTTAGTTAGAGACTATAGCCGACGAAATCGTCGGCTATAGTCATAGCCGACGAATTAAAATGAAATCGTCGGCTATAGTCCCTCGATTTAAACTGAAACAGAGGCGCCTCTCCCCCATTTCTGCAGAAAACCTAAACCCCTAAATCGCCGCCCACCCCTCCCCGAGCCTCCCCGACGCCGTCCGAGCCTCCCCGACGCCGACCAAGCCTCCCCGGCCCTCCCCCACCCCTCCCCACCCCGTCCCCGGCCTTCCCGAGCCCTCCCCGACCCGAACTCGAACCGATCGGCGCCGTCCTTCCCTAGCCGCCGTCGCCGCCGCACCGCACCGCCGTCCTCGTCCCCTAGCCGCACCACCATGTCAGGTAGTCCCCCTCTCCCTCATTTAGGGTTTTTGTTAATTTTGTGGAATTTTGTGATTTTGTGGAATTTAGGTATTTTTGTGAAATTTTATGGTTTTTGTGAAATTATGTGGAATTTAGGGTTGTTGTGCAATTTATGGAATGTTGTGGAATTGTTGTTAATTTTTTGGAATTATGTGGAATTTTGTGAAGGATATATATATATATATATATATATATATATTTTCCGGAATATATATATATATATATATATATATATATATATAATTAGGTATATGGAAGTTTGTGGAAATTTTTTTAATGTTGTGAAATTTTTGTTAATTTTGTGGAATTTTTAGGAGGATATATATATATATATATATTTCGGAATATATATATATATATATATATATATATATAATTAGGTATAAATATATTTAGGTATATATATAATTAGGTATATATACATTTAATGAAGTTTTTTATTTTTGTGTGAAATTTATGGAATTGTGTGGAATTTTGTTTAACCTCTAAACGCTTAGAAATGGTAATTGGACTGTCTAAATGACGTTTTTTGCCCTGACCTTCAACAGATAATAGTTTCAAATCAATGAGACGCAACTAATCATATAAAAAATTTACAAAATTGATTTAACGAACGTCAGGATACCCATAGGAAAACGAAAGTAAAAAACAGTTAACCGCAACATTCGGCACAGAGATTTATCAGAACCTTGTCATTTTTCAACCATAGACGTATTTCATTATTTCGGTCATATCTTATTTCACAACATTTTTGCATTTGAAGAGTCTACGTATAGTAACTATTTGAAACTATACATTCACTCAAACACTTATTAAACAAGTTAAGGTACATTAGTACATATGTTCTGATTTTGAATCTAAAAGTTTAGAAAATTTATTCCAACCGTCTGATATCACCGTTAAGATTAAATACATGTATGGAAAAAAATCCAACTTCAGCTGACACCGTTAAAGGCTCGATCGGAACGGCAACCGGGTAACTCAAACCTCTAAACGCTTAGAAATGGTAATTGGATTGTCTAAATGACGTTTTTTGCCCTGACCTTCAACAGATAATAGTTTCAATTCAATGAGACGCAACTAATCATATAAAAATTTTACAAAATTGATTTAACGAACGTCAGGCTACCCATAGGAAAACGAAAGTAAAAAACAGTTAACCGCAACATTCGGCACACAGATTTATCAGAACCTTGTCATTTTTCAACCATAGACGTATTTCATTATTTCGGTCATATCTTATTTCACAACATTTTTGCATTTGAAGAGTCTACGTATAGTAACTATTTGAAACTATACATTCACTCAAACACTTATTAAACAAGTTAAGGTACATTAGTGCATATGTTCTGATTTTGAATCTAAAAGTTTAGAAAATTTATTCCAACCGTCTGATATCACCGTTAAGATTAAATACATGTATGGAAAAAAATCCAACTTCAGCTGACAACGTTAAAGGCTCGATCGGAACGGCAACCGGGTGAATCAAACCTCTAAACGCTTAGAAATGGTAATTGGACTGTCTAAATGACGTTTTTTCCCTGACCTTCAACAGATAATAGTTTGAAATCAATGAGACGCAACTAATCATATAAAAATTTTACAAAATTGATTTAACGAACGTCAGGCTACCCATAGGAAAACGAAAGTAAAAAACAGTTAACCGCAACATTCGGCACACAGATTTTATCAGAACCTTGTCATTTTTCAACCGTATATGTATTTCATTATTTCGGTCATATCTTATTTCACAACATTTTTGCATTTGAAGAGTCTACGTATAGTAACTATTTGATATTATACATTCACTCAAACACTTAGTTAACAAGTTAAGGAGCATTAGTGCATATGTTCAGATTTTGAATCTAAAAGTTTAGAAAATCTATTCCAACCGTCAGATATCACCGTTAAGATTAAATACATGTATGGAAAAAAAATTCCAACTTCAGCTGACAACGTTAAAGGCTCGATCGGAACGGTCAACCGGTAAGTCAAACCTCTAAACGCTTAGAAATGGTAATTGGACTGTCTAAATGACGTTTTTTTGCCTGACCTTCAACAGATAATAGTTTCAAATCGATGAGACGCAACTAATCATATAAAATTTTTATAAAATTGATTTAACGAACTTCCGGCTACCCATAGGAAAACGAAAGTAAAAAACAGTTAACCGCAACATTCGGCGCACAGATTTTATCATAACCTTTTCATTTTTCAACCGTATACGTATTTCATTATTTCGGTCATATCTTATTTCACAACATTTTTGCATTTGAAGAGTCTACGTATAGTAACTATTTGAAACTATACATTCACCCAAACACTTGGTAAACAAGTTAAGGAGCATTAGTGCATATATTCTGATTTTGAATCTAAAAGTTTAGAAAATCTATTCCAACTGTCAGATATCACCGTTAAGATTAAATACATGTATGGAAAAAAAATTCCAACTTCAGCTGATAACGTTAAAGGCTCGATCGGAACGGTCAACCGGTAAGTCAAACCTCTAAACGCTTAGAAATGGTAATTGGACTGTCTAAATGACGTTTTTTTGCCTTACCTTCAACAGATAATAGTTTCAAATCGATGAGACGCAACTAATCATATAAAATTTTTATAAAATTGATTTAACGAACTTCCGGCTACCCATAGGAAAACGAAAGTAAAAAACAGTTAACCGCAACATTCGGCGCACAGATTTTATCATAACCTTTTCATTTTTCAACCGTATACGTATTTCATTATTTCGGTCATATCTTATTTCACAACATTTTTGCATTTAAAGAGTCTACGTATAGTAACTATTTGAAACTATACATTCACTCAAACACTTGGTAAACAAGTTAAGGAGCATTAGTGCATATATTCTGATTTTGAATCTAAAAGTTTAGAAAATCTATTCCAACCGTCAGATATCACCGTTAAGATTAAATACATGTATGAAAAAAAATCCAACTTCAGCTGACAACGTTAAAGGCTCGATCGGAACGGTCAACCGGGTAATTCAAACCTCTAAACGCTTAGAAATGGTAATTGGACTGTCTAAATGACGTTTTTGGCCTGACCTTCAACAGATAATAGTTTCAAATCGATGAGACGCAACTAATCATATAAAAATTTTACAAAATTGATTTAACGAACGTCAGGCAACCCATAGGAAAACGAAAGTGAAAAACAGTTAACCGCAAACAAGTTAAGGAACATTAGTGCATATGTTCTGATTTTGAATCTAAAAGTTTAGAAAATATATTCCAACCGTCAGATATCACTGTTGAGATTAAATACATGTATGGATAAAAATCCAACTTCAGCTGACAACGTTAAAGGCTCGATCGGAACGGTCAACCGGTAAGTCAAACCTCTAAACGCTTAGAAATAGTAATTGGACTGTCTAAATAACGTTTTTTTACCTGACCTTCAACAGATAATAGTTTCAAATCAATGAGACGCAACTAATCATATAAAAAATTTTCAAAATTGATTTAACGAACGTCAGGCTACCCATAGGAAAACGAAAGTAAAAAACAGTTAACCGCAACATTCGGCGCACAGATTTTATCAGAATCTTGTCATTTTTCAACCGTAGACGTATTTCATTATTTCAGTCATATCTTATTTCACAACATTTTTGCATTTGAAGAGTCTCCGTATAGTAACTATTTGAAACTATACATTCACTCAAACACTTGGAAAACAAGTTAAGGAGCATTAGTGCATATGTTCTGATTTTGAATCTAAAAGTTTAGAAAATCTATTCCAACCGTCAGATATCACCGTTAAGATTAAATACATGTATGGAAAAAAATCTAACTTCAACTGACAACGTTAAAGGCTCGATCGAAACGGTCAACCGGGTAAGTCAAACCTCTAAACGCTTAGAAATGGTAATTGGACTGTTTAATGACGTTTTTTGGCCTGACCTTCAACATATAATAGTTTCAAATCGATGAGACGCAACTAATCATATAAAAATTTTACAAAAATTGATTTAACGAACGTCAGGCTACCCATAGGAAAACGAAAGTAAAAAACAGTTAACCGTAACATTCGGCACACAGATTTTATCATAACCTTGTCATTTTTCAACCGTAGATGTATTTCATTATTTCGGTCATATCTTATTTCACAACATTTTTGCATTTGAAGAGTCTACGTATAGTAACTATTTGAAACTATACCTTCACTCAAACACTTAGTAAACAAGTTAAGTAACATTAGTGCATATGTTCTGATTTTGAATCTAAAATTTTAGAAAATATATTCCAACCGTCAGATATCACCGTTAAGATTAAATACATGTATGGAAAAAAAATCCAACTTCAGCTGACAACGTTAAAGGCTCGATCGGAACGGTCAACCAGGTAAGTCAAACCTCTAAACGCTTAGAAATGGTAATTGGACTGTTTAATGACGTTTTTTGGCCTGATCTTCAATAGATAATAGTGTTAAATCGATGAGATGCAACTAATCGTATAAAAAATTTCCTCAAAATATTTACCGAAGGTAACACTACCATTAGGGAAACGAAGGAATAAAACCCGTTTCTGCCTAAACCCGGGGGTCTAGTAGATACTTGATGAATCCAACTGTCTCCTGCAATCCTGCTCACTAAGGGGAATACCGGGCGGGCCGGCCTTCACCTCTCCGATGCCTAAGTTAGTGTAGTTGGAATGTATATAACCAAGGCACGTATGTAAGCGGGGAGAGAGATAAGTTACCTCATAAAGAAGGTAGTTGGGGCCCATATATAGGTGGCTGGGGGTAAGGACTGGCCTTACTCTTCGATGTGGGACTGGTTCCCTTCTGCTTATACTTTCTGGTGCCCCCTTAGGCAGGCTGGCGCCCCCGGCCCCTGGGACCCTGGAGGCAGGATAGAGTGCCAGGCCCCGAGGCCGGGTGCTGGTGATCCGGTCCCGACCCTTGGGCCGGGCCCTGGTGCGCTTGCTGCGGGTCTGTGGGCCTGCTGTAGCCTCTCTGTGGCTACTGTCAACAAGTCCCCCAAGTTCCCGGTCAAGTGCAATCTTGAATGGGGACTTAAATCTGTCTTGCTCTTGTCCCGCAGACCCGCGGGGTTACCAATCTACCGGTGCCCAGTCCCCCAAGTCCGCATTAAAGATTGGGCGTGACCGAGGTGAGTACCTGTTACCGATGGGAAGCAATAGTTTATAAGCACACTTGCAATATAAGCAGCAATATGGCTAAGTGTTGTGGTGTTATGAGCATGGAGCCAAGATGATAATGATGATGTCATGTTGTTATGATGCCATGATGCCATGCAACAGATGTGTGCATGGAATGATAATGAGGCGTTGAAATCCGCCATGCAAGAGATTTGTACATGGGATGATAATGAGGCGTTGAAATCCGCCATGCAAGGAATGTGCACGGAATTTCGGCCGGGCACTCTGCCCTATCGGTACGAAGCGGAGCTTCACTAGGCTTCAACTGGGCGATATGCCGAAACGGGATTCGCTGAGCCTCTACGGTGCTATCTGCCGAAACGGGATTCACTGAGCCTCTACCGGGCTATCTGCCGAAACGAGATTCACTGAGCCTCTACCGGGCTATATGCCATATGGAGACGAGTTTCCCATTGCTAGGCTGCAGGGAGATTACCCTGGTGTTGCGACCTGTTTGAAGCACCGGCGAACACTTGCTAGTTCTTCTCAGCTTATATTGAATAAGCGTTGAGGTAAGGGGGTGGCATTGAGGTGACAAAGCTCGCCATGTAGCCCCATGTTTGATCGCCTTTCAATGCGATACAGGGTTTTTATCCTGCTGGACAAGCGTGCATGGGTTAGATGCAGACTCGCCCGGGTGTATAAAGCCCGCCGGTCGAATATTCTCGACCGGTGTCAGCCATGGTATTGGGCGGAACTCGACCGGTGCCCGGACATCATGCCATCTCCGGACGAGTCCCCCAGTGAAGTGCCATGGGGCCAGGTGTATTATGTTCCTGGTAGGGGGGCGGTGTTGAGGTGACAAAGCTCGCCATGCATCCCCCTGTTGCCGCAGCTAGTGCGATGCAGGGTTTTTATCCTGCTGGACAAGCGTACATGGGTTAGATGTAAACTCACCCGGGTGTATAAAGCCCAAGCCGGTCGAATGTTCTCATGACCGGGGTCAGCCATGGTACTGGGCGGGACTCGACCGGTGCCCGGACATAATGCCATCTCCGGACGAGTCCCCCAGTGAAATGCCATGGTGCCGGGTGGATCCTATTCCCGGAATGTGTTCTGAAGCCGGTTGGATGCGTCGAAACCGGTGGGCGGAACTTGACCGGGCGTCCTGCCATATCGAGACGAGTCCCCCCAAAAGAGATGCGATTGGACAGACCTCGACCGTTGTCCGGACGTAATGCCATATCCGGACGAGGTCTCCAATAATATGCGATGAAGAAGCCATGCAGCCAGTTGAATGATCATAATCGCGAACTGCCATGGTGCCGGGCGGTCCTCAACCGGGCATCCAGCCATACCGAGACGAGGCTTCATACCCGGATGGTGCTCTCGAAGCGGTTGGATGATCATAACCGCGAGAGAGGTCTTCGAGAAATGCAGCGAAGATTGTCGTGCAAGCGTGGAATTTGGGGAAGTGGGAGGGCCTGACTCCTTGATTACCGCTCCTACCTACCTGTCGCCAGCGTGTGGGACAAATGGCTGACATGCATTTAAGGAGGAAGTCCATCAGTCCCGTCAGTTATGATGGCGTGGGGAGGTTACCAATGCTGGGACACGTGCCAGCGGCCAGCGCGGGGCAGTCTTGAGATGAAGGGCCTGGATTCGCAGGCTTTTAAGTTGCTCTGATTACTTGTTTTGGAGGGATTTCGATTGCCTAGGGCACTGGTCCCCTCTATAAAAGGGCCTCTTCTGCTCTTCTTTCTGTTGTTGCTTCTTACTTTAGAGAGACTAAGAGAAAAGGAGAAATCCGGCGAGCACTCTGAGCCCTTCTTGCCTCACGAAATCTGTTTTCCTTGAACGCTCCCTACCATTGCGCGCTGCTTTCCCCGGGCCGATTGTCCTCGGTTGAGCATACTAATCGGTAAGTTTGATTTCTTTGCCCCAGCGTTATTCTTGTTTCTGGCTTTGTTGTTTTGCCTTGGGGGGGGAGGGATCTCTGCCGTTGACGGAACTGCTTTGCGGCGAACTTGAGGAGAGGCCGTAGAAGGCGTTGTTGTACCCTGTTGCTGACAAGCGCTAGGGTTTTGTGTTCTTCCCCTAGGTTAAGATGTCGTCTTCAGGTTCTGCCCGGGCTTCCGAATCGGCTGCCAGAGGTCCCCTCGTGGACGATGCGCAGTGGCTGGACGACTGGCTGAGTTCGGAATCTCCGGAGACCGAAGTTGCTAACTGCTCTGGGAGCAGGGTTTCGACTCCGTCCTCGGCTTCGTCTTCCGGGACTGAATCCTCAGAGACCGAAATACCGCACGGGGTGTGTCTTGCAGATGCTCCGGTTGCGAGCTACACCATCGGTAGTGGGAAGCACGTTGTGGTGTGTGACAAACCGGAGGAGAGCATGACCCCGGAAGAGATTGAAGAGCTGCGGGAAGCGTGGGATATCCCGGATAACGTTCTGCTTCGGCCCTTGAATCCTGGAGAGTCAGCCTGCAACCCGAAAAAAGGTTGGGTTGCCGCGCATCAGGATCAGTTCCGGCATGGACTCTCATTCCCGCTGCCACACTACGTGTAGTACATGCTCAGCGCTCTGCAAGTGTCGCCGGCGCAGCTTCCCGGACTGCAGTGGAGACGACTACTGAGCCTCGGCTGCTTGTACGAGTTCTCCGGGATGAACATCCCCACGGTGAACGAGTTCCGGGCCTTGTACAGGCTGTCGTACTCCCGGAAGCAGGAGTCCCACGGTTGCCTGTCCTTCAACACCCGGAAGCCTCCACTGATCGTCACCAATATGCCTTCATGGGTAGACAGCAGCTGGAGGAAGAAGGTGGTGATGGTGGGCGGGAAGTGGCAGGCGAAGAATAAAATGTACTGTGTTCCTGGCGCCTTCCAACCCATTGGCGACCAGTCGTATGAACTATCCGACCTGGAGCGTGAGAGGATCTCGACCATAACCGGGTGTTGGGACGATCTGGAATGGAGTTCTTACAACTTCATCCGGCGAGAAGTGCTGGAATACTGCCAGCTTGGGCGGGGTCCCGGTGCGTAGGAAGCGCTTGAGCGGTGATACTTTATGCTAGGCCTTTGCAAAATACTAACCATTTGCTTTCCTTGCAGGTGCATCTTCTCGGGCGACTATCAAGCCCGAAACCACTCTCTCCATGGACGGGGAAGATCTCCTCAACCAGCTGAAGGAGAAGGCCGAGATCGTCTCGCGGACGTCGGTGGAGGACGGGTTCGGCCGGCTTACGACCCATGCGGAGCGGAGGGCCATGGACGTCGATGAGGACGCCTATGTCCTGAAGCGGGTGAAGACTCATCATGCCGCGGGCCTTCTGGCGCCCGGAAAGGGCAGGAGCAGCGGAGGATCCTTAAAGATTTCCGGTGGAGTGAACAGGATCCCCAACCGCCCGGTGTCTGTGCCGCGCTTGGCTCGCCCTGCCCCCGTAAGCGCGCGATCTTCTTCTCCGGAGGGCCGGGGAGAGAAACGGAAGGTCGGGGACGTTCCTTCCTCCGCGCTGGTGACGCTGACCGGTGGGTCGGCACGGGAGAACCTGGCCAAACGGTTCAGGATTACCAGCGGTGCGCAGACCAACGCTGCTGGGGAGAGTGCTGCTGCTGCCGCTCGGCAAAGTAGTCCAGCGTCTGCGGAGGCACCGGGGGGAAGCCCGAGTGGTGCAGTCGCTCGGCAAGTGGCGGCGGACTTGGCCGGCCTTGGCCTGGATAAGCCCGGGGTTGCCGGAGTCCTGGCGGGCGGGAATCATCCAAAATGCAAGGAATCCATCCTCCGGGTAAGTACCGCACGGTACCCCTGTACTGCTTGACTAACTTGTTTTGCTTTGCTGCTTGACTAACTCTTTGATGTTGCGCAGTTGATGTACAGTCTGTACGAACTAGACGCGAGCGAGGGGCTGTCGGAGCTGCAGAGACAAATAACTGCTTTATCCGAGACCCGGCAGCGCCTGGAGGTGGAGAAGTCTCGCTCGGACCGGGAGAAGGCCAGATCGGAGGAGAGGGCCAAGAAGCTAGAGGAGCAGAACTGGATCCTGGATAAGGAGAGGGCCGAACTGAAAGAGCAGAATCGGCTCCTGGAGGAGGAGAGGGCCGCACTGGAGTCCAAGGTGGACGAGCTCCAAGTGGGAGCTGCTTCTCTGCGCGCCGCCTTTGCTGCTTCGGCCGGGGAAGATGACCCGGAACTCTTCGAGCGGGTCGCTCTCAAATACCGTGAGAGCGATCAGTTCCTGGAGTTTCTGGTGAAGGCCAGGGAGGAAGGCATCTCGGATGCGTACACGGAATGGGCGGGGAAGGGATGGTTAGACACTTCCCTGATGTCGACTGCTGTTGAAGGAGATATCCATGAGCAGTCGGACATCCATCAGGAGGCGGTGGAGGAGCAGCCGGGTGAAGCGATTCGCTCGGACTTGGATTCTTTTACCAACGGTGCCGAGTCTGCCCGGGCCGAAGTCCACGCCGGAACTGACGTCGACGACGAGGGTACCGCAGGAGAGGCTGGCGGACTGCCTACCGAAGGCGGAGTCGTAGCTCCTTAGGATTTTCTTGCCCTTTTCCTTGTAATGTTTCCGGATCGGTTACTGCTTGTATACTTGCTTGAATATGAATATAATGGAACTGGCAGAGCCGGTGAAATTTTCTCAAAAGTAGTTTGCATATATATTTGTTTTTACAACGGTTGAACCGTGAACTATGCCAAACTAACCGCTCAGACTAGCGGGTTTTACCAAGACTGGTCATGCTCCCGGTCGGGGTCTGTTCCTCTTTTCCCCACGTACCGCTGGAGCTGACCGTTATCAATAAAAACCTGCACCGCTTACCTGAGAGCGTAGCACTTGCTCGTTCGGTGAGTAGCCTCATCATGGTACGAGCAGTACTTGCCCGTCTGCGCCGTTGTAAGTTTCCCCTTCGGGAACCTTCTCGGGGGCGGTGGGGGAATGACACTCCCGTTCTCAAGTAGGATATCCTCGTAGGAAGTGGTGAGAGCGGTGAAGACTTCTTGGTTGGCCGGTGGTGGTGCTGGCATGATTGCTAGGGGGCGCTCTTGGCGGAACGGCGCCGGCTTGTGCTCGTTCTGGGGCTTATCAGAGTAGGACCTCTGCTGCCGCTATGGCCAGTTTCTGTTGTTGGCGTTCCGGTTGGGCCGAGCGGTGCGGTTATCGGTCCGCTGATTGGGCTTGACTTCCTGGGCGGGTGGGGGGTTCTCTTCCCGGGGATGGTCCTCCTGCTCCTCATCCCGCTTCCTCTTCTGCAGGTGGTGCCCATAGGTCTCATGATCGGCCTGAGCATGCCGGATGGCCATAGCCATCAACTCGTCGTACCCCTGCGGGAGTTCTACCCGGACGGCGTAGGAAAACTTGCCCGCTCGGAGCCCTTGTTTAAACGCCATCTCGGCGATGCCCTTGTCCAGGTTCCGAACTCCGGCCGTAGCCGTCTGCCAGCGGTTGACAAAGGTTCTCAGCTCCTCTCCGGGGGCTTGCCTGCAATTGAAGAGGATAGTCGACGTCCGGGCTCCCTCGACTCGGAGGATGAAGCGGCCCACGAACCGGTCGGCTAACTGCTCGAACGCCTCGATCGAGTTTGCCGGAAGCTCGTAAAACCAGCTGAGTGCTTCTCCGGACAAAGTCTCCTGGAAGATGTTGCAGCAAACTGCATTGGAGTATCCCTTGGCGCAGGTTTGGGACCGGAAGCTGTCCAGATGCTGGTACGGGCAACCGGATCCTGAGTAGGTGAGCTTGAGGGATTTCTGGTTGCCAGATCTTCCCGACTCCATGACCCGGTGCGAAAAGGGACCCATGCGCTCATTAAACCGAGCGCCCTCCATCGGCCGCGCGGCTCTTCTCTCGTTAGCCTCCATCTGGGCTTTCAAGCTCGACACGGTGTCGGCCAGCACCTGCAGTGCTCGCACGGTTGGCGTCTCAGCTCCATCTACTGACGAGGCGTCGGGCTGGCGGGAGGTCGTCGCGCTCTTTGGCGGAATGGCGCCTAATGGCGACTTCTGCTGCACGGGGTCACCGGACTGACCGCTCGAAGATTGCCCTCCATCGGTGTGTTGAGGTGGTACCGGCGGGATTGCCACCTGTGCCCCGGCCATGGCGTCCTTACGCTGCTGTCCCCTCTCCAGGGCGGCCACTAGGGCAGTATTCACCGCCTCCATCTCTTCGTACCGAGCGTTGGACTTAGCCCTGTCCCTGTCGCTCTCCTCTTTCAGACGACTGACCTCTGCGGCCATCGCCCGTAGTTCTCCCGCCATACCGCTATGGCCGGGGCTGTACGTGGGGTCCCGGTCCGGGCTCTCCGGGCTCTCGGATCGATCGCTTGAATCATCTGAGAACGTCAAGGCGAAGCCCCGTCGCTCTGGACTGTCTTCCTCCTCTGCCAGGCCTTTACCTCGCGAGCTATCGCGATGGGGATCCGGCACGCCGGATGGTCCCCCGTAGCTTCCTACATCCTGACCGTCGCTCCGGTCGTGGCGCGGCTCCCTCGCAACGGCTGGGGTGGAGGTGAGCGCCTGCACTACTGCAGGGTGTCCCTCCTCGGTGGTTCCTTTCTCTTGATTCATCTCCAATCTCTTTCTCAACGGTGTTGCTTACACGACTTTTCGTTCAAGGTTCCCACAGACGGCGCCAATTGTTTCTGCCTAAACCCGGGGGTCTAGTAGATACTTGATGAATCCAACTGTCTCCTGCAATCCTGCTCACTAAGGGGAATACCGGGCGGGCCGGCCTTCACCTCTCCGATGCCTAAGTTAGTGTAGTTGGAATGTATATAACCAAGGCACGTATGTAAGCGGGGAGAGAGACAAATTACCTCATAAAGAAGGTAGTTGGGGCCCATATATAGGTGGCTGGGGGTAAGGACTGGCCTTACTCTTCGATGTGGGACTGGTTCCCTTCTGCTTATACTTTCTGGTGCCCCCTTAGGCAAGCTGGTGCCCCCGGCCCCTGGGTCCCTGGAGGCAGGATAGAGTGCCAGGCCCCGAGGCCGGGTGCTGGTGATCCGGTCCCGACCCTTGGGCCGGGCCCTGGTGCGCTTGCTGCGGGTCTGTGGGCCTGCTGTAGCTTCTCTGTGGCTACTGTCAACAAAACCTTTGACCGCATTTTTCGACACTCAGATTTTATCGGAATCTTGTCATTTTTCAACCGTAAACGTATTTTATCATTTTTGGTCATATCTTATTTCACGACTTTTTTTTGTTTGAAGGATGAAGCAATGGTTTATCGTTAGTGATAGATATGAAAATATATAGACTTATAGCCGACGAAAATGTCAATTTCGTCGGCCAAAATTTCAAAAGTTTTCGTTGGCTAATGTTTCAGAGAAAGGCCGACGAAAATCCAAATCGTCGACTGAATTATGAATATAGCTGACGATTTTTGTTTATACCAACGAAAAAACAGTATCGTCGGCTATGGTTAAACTATGGCCGATGATTTTTTTTTTTACCGACGAAAAATAAAATCGTCGGCTATTCGTTGGAAGTACCGACGAAAATTTTAATTCGTCGGCCGTTTTTTTTTCATTTCGTCGGCAAAAGTCTTTTTTCTGGTAGTGTAGATAGCTTTTAACAGTTTACCTGGTAATGAGTCTGGGTTCTGAATCAATCTCCAACCCTGTTTAGCCGACATAGCCAAATTAAAGGCAAACAAGTGACGAAAGCCCATACCCCCTTCTGATTTGGGGCGGCACAAATCATCCCAAGCCCTCCAATGCATACCACGTTTCTCATCAGTCCCACCCCACCAAAATCGAGCACAGAGTTGGTGAAGCTCCTGAATGAGGTTCTGAGGTAACAAATAATTAGTCATAGTATAGATGGGCATAGCCTGAGCAACCACTTTCATTAGAATTTCTCGCCCTGCAGCACTGAGTAACTTTGACATCCACCCTGTAAGCTTTTTGCTGAGACGGTCCTTGAGGAAAGCGAAAGTATCCTGTCTATATTTCCCCACGAGAGTAGGGATACCCAGATATTTTTCGTGCTTCTCCGCCATCTGAACCCCCAAACAGCTAGCCAGAGATTGTCTGATATGGGGCAGGACATTACCACTGAACACTACATTACTTTTTTTTTTAAACTGACCTGTTGACCAGAAGCTTGTTCATAGACCTTCAGGATTTCTTTCACCAGCAAATAATCTGTAATCGAAGCTCTAGCGTACAACATACTATCATCAGCGAATAATAAACGGCTAATAATGGGAGCCCCCTGGCAAACCTATAAACCCTTCCAAAGACTTTTGTTTACAAAATCAGAGATCAGCGCTGATAAACCCTCGGCACATAGTAGAAATAAATATGGTGAAATAGGATCCCCTTGGCGGAGATCACGATGAGGAATAATACAACCATATAGACTACCATTCACCAGAAAAGAATACCGTACTGTGGAAATGCAACACATAATCAAATTGACCCAAGGCGGGTTAAACCCCATCCGTAGCATTACCTGTTGCAAGAAATCCCATTCCAATCTGTCATATGTTTTACTAATATCCAACTTAAGGGCCATAAACCCTTCATTACCACATCGGAGCTGATGCATATAATGTGCCAGTTCTGTGGCCACCAAAGTATTATCCGAAATAAGTCTATCCAGAACAAAAGCACTCTGTTGCTGTGAAATAATATTCGGGAGAAAAGTCTTTAGCCGATTAGCCAGAACCTTAGAAGCAATCTTATAAACAACATTACACAATGCTATAGGTCGAAGCTGAGACATATTCAACACCTCTTTCACCTTAAGAATCAGTACTACATGAGTATAATTCAGATCATGAGGCATTTCCTTTGTTGTGAGAAAAGAAATTACTGCTTTACTCACATCCTCACCAACAATATCCCAATATTTTTAGTAGAAAAAATGAGACATACCATCAGGGCCTGGAGCTTTGGAAGGGTGCATCTGAAACAAAGAAACACGGACTTCTTCTGGTGTGTAAGCTAGGAGCTAGTAACACTTGATTCATCTCACTGGACACCCGAGGCTGGATCGCACTGAGAACTGCTGCTTGAGCTGACGAGTTGGTAGTGGAATTACAAAACAGATCCTCAAACTACTCACTCACTACTCTCTCAATGCCTGCCTTATTATCCTGCCATATACCTCGGCTATCAAATAAGCTTTTAATTTTGTTCCGTTACCGACGATTAGAAGCTCGTTTATGAAAAAAAGTAAAATTACGATCCCCTTCCTTGAGCCATATCACTCTGGACCGTTGTCTCCAATACGCTTCATCTATCGACAAGAGCTCATTCAGGCGTTTCGAGAGCCTGGCCTTCTCTTCCAAATCCGTTTGGTCAGCCGGACATTGGAGCAGAGAGTTAAGTTCTGATCTCACCACTTCTAACTCTAGTTTTCTACTCTGGAATGTTGAACGATCCCACTGCAAGAGAGATTCACCAGTATCTCTAATCCGCTGACACAGTTGAACCATAGGACTACCGTCCTGTCCCGACATCCATGCATTAGTGAATACGACCACAGTATCCTTGTATTAGACCAGCTATTCTTAGCTTTACTTGGTTTTAAGGAAGAAGGTTGCTTAACAACTCAAAACTAGAGTTCGAGTTGAAAATCAGATTCACACGCAGCATGACCTTTGTGTACTTAAATAGTCATAACTCATTCGATACAGTAGATATGAACGAACTGTAAAACGTTCTGGAAACTAGACACCCATATCTTTCTAGTGATAAAAAGTACATAATGTGGTTCGTTCAGAGCTGATCACAAAACTCTGTCGAAGGTGACTGATCTTGAGAGGACCCGTGCCGGAAATTTCCCTCGGAAACTTCCGAAACAGCTCCTAAGTAACCTAAAACCAAATAAAATTTCTTTGCTCCCAAACCACCAACACCCACCCACTGGGAACAAAGTTCGACCAATTCTTTGGTCGCTAATTTTGGCGTAAAACCCCATTTTTTTACAAGTTTCACCTCTTTCGGAAAGTCAACAGTGAAAATTTAAAAGTCAACCGTAATAGTCAAAGTCAAAGTCAACGGCCAAAATCAGACTTACTATTAACTTTACTGTTTAACCTTTTATTGTTACTATTTACCTTTTTACTGAGTTACTATTTTACTGTTTACCATTCACTTTTTACCATTTTACTTTTCACCTTTTTACCCCTCTTTTACCTTCACCGCCGGCAGCAGCAGCGCCGCCGCCACCGCCGCCGGCAGCATCCCTACAGTGGGCAGAATACCACCCCTAGTCTCCAAATCAACCAAACATCATCGCCATGACCTCAGGACATCATCCCCGGTGTCCCCCGCCGACAAAAACCCTCACAGCAGCCGCGGACGGCGGCCGGCACGGCGGCAGCACCTCCCCAAATCTCTAATTTCTCCTAATTTCAACCAATCCAAGCCCAAATCACGCTCAAACGACTCCAAACCATGTTTTAAACCTAAGGCTAATTCTAACCTCTAATTTCATCAACAACAACAAATTCACCACCCTCCAATCCGAACCCAAAAACTCTAGAATTTTGAAATCCAAAATTCTCCTTACCTGTTACAATTTGGTTCGATTCCTTCCGTGGGTTGCTTGCACGGGTCGAGACCTTCAATTGCCCTCTAAAATCAGGCCGAATCGTGGCCGATGGATGAAGAACTCGGTTCGACACAGTCGAGCCTTCCCAAGCTCCAACCGGTCGAACGACAGCGCTCCTCCTCGAATCCCCACCCCCGACGTGAAGAGGAGAAGAACCCGAACCGATCGGCACCGGTGGCGAGCCGATCGGTGGCCGGACGGCGGGGAACCCGTGGCCGGTGCCTCCGAGTGGGGAGCTCGGGCTCGGGCCCGATCGGGGAGAGAGAGAGGGAGAAAGAAAGAAAAATCCCAAAAATGGAATATTTCCCTTTTTAAGAATATTCCCCAATCCGGAACGTTCCGCTCGTTTCCGGAAATTCCTCTCTAAATTTCACGTCATAACTTTTTCATACAAAGTCCAAATAAAACTCGTTATGTGTCTATGAACTCGTTTTAACGACATTTATTTCGCCGAGAAATAAGATTCTCTATCGGGTTAACTTATAAAAAAAATCAACCTTTAAACCCTTCGGAACGTCAAAATAATTCGAAACTTTTAGAGGGTAATTTCAAGGTTCGGGTCGTTACAAACTACCCTCCTTAAAAAAAATTCGTCCTCGAAATTTGCATAATGGATAAGAATAAAAAATGGGTACAAACGCCCCCCTATTCCACACTTATAATTTCATAGAATAAAACATGCAAAAATTTAGAACTAAAAGAATCGATATTATTCAAACCATAGGGAAACCACGGCCAAGCGGAACTTATTAACAATTAAACAAGCATATGCCAGTCAGTAAATAATTTGAAGCATACCAACATTAGACATGCGTACACCAACCATGTCAAGCTTCTCCCTGAGGTCGTGCATCCACCATAGAACACATGAGAGTAAAGCCATGTAATCAGGCCAAATTGCCAAACTCGTTACTTTTAATTTCTACTCTCTGAAAATGTTCTCAAGACAGCCTCCTGGCTAAAAACCAAAAGACATTTCCCAAAACAGGCCTACACAAAATTGTTATAGGCCACAATAAGTTTAAATCATATTTGTTTTTTTTTTTTTTGAAATACAACCAAAACAAAAGTAATAAATCACATACACGCATGGTAGAATAGTTCCGCAAAACTTTAATCGATACGGAGTTCTAATCCTGATCAAATTTGAGCCAAAATAACTGTACTGAGAATATCCAAAAAGATTTTTGAACTGCACTTTTAACTTCAAAAAAATATCGATAAATAAGTGGCCTTAACAAAATTCATGCAAATTTCATGATCAACAGTACCCTCATAGAATAACATCTCCACACCAATTGTATAAACATTGGGGAAACAATTCTACCCAAAATCCAAATCAAATTCAAAGCTAAAAATTAGCTGCATAGCACATTTCATAAATAGTCTATGATACCGCATCCTCGATTTCATATCATCACTACTATTCATTTTATTCTTAAGAAAATTACCAAAAGTTAAGCCCTTCTCGTGATAGTAACTTGGTTTCGACATACTAACTTCGTGTACCAAAAATTAAAGAAGCAATAACTTTTTATGACCCTACACTTGAAGAATCTCAATGCTTATCATACCAAACCTTATTGCAACCTCTGGATCTCACAAGATAACCATTGCCCGACATCAGAACCAATTTACAGGTAACTTTACTTAATTGCAATAGAAGTCAAGAACACGACTCCAAAGCAAACGATAATAACCTAACATACACCAATAATTCAACCACTTAAATGAGATCACAAACTAATATACAAACTAGTATCCTAAACTCGATAATAATTCAGGATCACTCTTAAACGTAATCAAATACAAAATTAAAATTTCAGTTTCTATTTATACTAGCAGATTCAAACCGTTCTAATAAAGGTTGGTAGCATTCAATAATGACTCAGAACTTGTGACAATCCCAATTATCATGATTTAAAATAATGTCACTGAACTAAAGTCAACCAAAAATAAAAGTTTATAAAATCCCTGACCAAAATAGAAATTGAAAAATGTTTTCCAAGGCAAATCATAGTAGTGTACAAAAGTAGTTCAGTAATTTAATTAAAATCATTAATTAATTATGCCGGAAGTCATGAATCACTCTAAGGAAGCATGAGAAATCCGACAATAGAGCAAACTGAACAACCAAGTTAATAACAAAACAACTACCCATAAAATCTGCAATAGCGTACTCGAAAATCACTAAAATCTCTTGACCATTCTCATTGGTCATATAAAAATCTCAGCCCCGCTGGTTCGGGAATCTATTAAAACTGAATGCCTCATAGAGGAAATATTCCCGAAACTAGATAATATACAAATATAGAAATCTTAATCCACTGCTTCGGGAATCTATCAAAAGCTGAAAGTCTCATAAATGAAATATTCCCGAAGCCACATCATATAATCGTACAAAAATCTCAATCACGTCATATAATAATATAAAAATCTCAATCGACTGATGCGGGAATTTATTAAAACTGAAAGCTTCACAGAGGAAATATTCCCGCAATCACAGTGAAAAACATCCTCATGACCAAATCCCATTGGCCATGCAACAGGGGAAATGTCTACCCACCACTGGAGCCTCGTCAGGCTCTGGTCCGAGAGTCATATTGACTCCCCCCGTGTCTAAGTCTACTACCTAGACACGTCACCGCCTCAATATATACCACCCTACGTCGACTACCGAGCGTGAATCTGACCTATATGGTCAAGTCGTCACCTCGCGTGGGATGAGGCTCCGCTAGCTAGCATCAATATAATAATAACGTGGACCATCGTGTGGTGAAAACAAATCTCGAAATACATTTCCCCTGATAAATCAACATGCCGTAACATAAGTACCCGGCAATCACCATGCCTTAAAATCAGAAATACCCGGCAAATCACCATGCCGTAAAATCAAATCAAATATACGTAAATCCCATCGACATGCCTCGCATGTCAGAAAAATCATAAATAATAAAATTAACAAAATCCCCGGAATTTCATTCTGGTCTACTGATTAACATACTCAAAATATTTCGAAAATATAAAACCACTTGAAAATCTCATTTCCCAAGGAATTAGCAAAATCCAATATAAATATCATTACTGTCGATAAAACGAAACCATATATTCCTTAACATATCTTTTTCTTTTCCTCCTATAATCTTTCATACTTCAAAATCATTTAATCAAAATAAATTTCATTTTTAAAAGAAATTCCATTTCAATTAAAATAATCATGCATGCATTTGTTTTTAAAAAAATAAAAATCCACTCACAATTATCAAATACACCTAACCTTTAACGTATTGACCAATAAGAATTTATTACTATTCCTTAAACTCAAGGAATCATATCCCGCTCAAAGCTTAGTATACCCATCACAATTAAAGCATGCATATAACCGAAATTAAAATAAAGAAATTTTAGTTTAATTTCAGCTGGTTCAATTTGTATTACCTACACAAATACGAAGGAATTCCAACAAAATTACTAGAGTACTCGAAATTCGTGAAAACCAATCAGAATCATGGCCCGAGGGTTGAACCTGGCTCTGATACCAATTGAGAGGACCCGTCCCGGAAATTTCCCTCGGAAACTTCCGAAACAGCTCCTAAGTAACCTAAAACCAAATAAAATTTCTTTGCTCCCAAACCGCCAACACCCACCCACTGGGAACAAAGTTCGACCAATTCTTTGGTCGTTAATTTTTGGCTTAAAACCCCATTTTTTTACAAGTTTCACCTCTTTCGGAAAGTCAACAGTGAAAATTTAAAAGTCAACTATAATAGTAAAAGTCAAAGTCAACGGTCAAAATCAGACTTACTATTAACTTTACTGTTTAACCTTTTACTGTTACTATTTACCTTTTTACTGAGTTACTATTTTACTGTTTACCATTCACTTTTTACCATTTTACTTTTCACCTTTTTACCCCTCTTTTACCTTCACCGCCGGCAGCAGCAGCGCCGCCGCCACCGCCGCCGGCAGCATCCCTACAGTGGGCAGAATACCACCCCTAGTCTCCAAATCAACCAAACATCATCGCCATGACCTCAGGACATCATCCCCGGTGTCCCCCGCCGACAAAAACCCTCACAGCCGCCGCGGACGGTGGCCGGCATGGCGGCAGCACCTCCCCATGTTTTGACTTTGACCCAATCCAAGCCCAAATCACGCTCAAACGACTCCAAACCATGTTTTAAACCTAATTCTAGCCTCTAATTTCATCAACAACAACAAATTCACCACCCTCCAATCCGAACCCAAAAACCCTAGAATTTTGAAATCCAAAATTCTCCTTACCTGTTACAATTTGGTTCGATTCCTTCCGTGGGTTGCTTGCACGGGTCGAGACCTTCAATTGCCCTCTAAAATCAGGCCGAATCGTGGCCGATGGAGGAAGAACTCGGTTCGACACAGTCGAGCCTTCCCAAGCTCCAACCGGTCGAACGACAGCGCTCCTCCTCGAATCCCCACCCCCGACGTGAAGAGGAGAAGAACCTGAAACGATCGGCACCGGTGGCGCGCCGATCGGTGGCCGGACGGCGGGGAACCCGTGGCCGGTGCCTCCGAGTGGGGAGCTCGGGCTCGGGCCCGATCGGGGAGAGAGAGAGGGAGAAAGAAAGAAAAATCCCAAAAATGGAATATTCCCCCTTTTTAAGAATATTCCCCAATCCGGAACGTTCCGCTCGTTTCCGGAAATTCCTCTCTAAATTTCACGTCATAACTTTTTCATACAAAGTCCAAATAAAACTCGTTATGTGTCTATGAACTCGTTTTAACGACATTTATTTCGCCGAGAAATAAGATTCTCTATCGGGTTAACTTATAAAAAAAAATCAACCTTTAAACCCTTCGGAACGTCAAAATAATTCGAAACTTTTAGAGGGTAATTTCAAGGTTCGGGTCATTACAGATCTGCAAATTACTAGACAGATTCGTCATACTTTGCTAAAACAGTCATAACTCACTCAATATGATAGCTATGATCAAATGGTTGGTGTTCCTGGAAAGTAGACACATAGACCTTTCTAATCGTACCAATCTCACCATTTTACAACGAGTGATATGTACTGTAGGCCTCGGGAAAGTTGATGTACAGAACTAGGCAGATTCTGAAATTGCCTATTGATGTGTCTTTCATGATGGGATCGAATGAGCCTAAACCTTTCTCTCTTGAAATAAAGTACCGCCATATATACCATGACATTGTGTGGGCGAGTCTAGCCATTACCTTGGCTTTATAAGTTTATAGCGAATGAGATGTCGAGTCTAGTATATTATGACAAGTACATGATTGCGCACATGGTACTTAGACAGAGAGTTTCATCTCGGAAGACTTCTCGTCATATAGACGAAACGAGTCTTCTCAAGACATCGACTAATCATGGGATACATATAGGCTTTGGTTTAACGTCCATTAGATTACCATAAACTGATAGATGAACAAGTTCATCACTAACGGTTTTCACATTCGAGACCAAGTATTCCCAAGATCCTTTCATTCTTAACGTCAGATTAGTGATATCTCAATCTCAATTCATCCGGAGTTCACACGCAAATAGGCATGATTCCTTACATTTCATCTCCAATCAAGTAGTCGCTCAACCGCGTTATACAATATCTAACAAGAAGATTTGAACCCATATAGAGAACATCCTAATCTGATAGCATACGCACTTCGAGGTTTTTGCTTACTTGACTTGGGTGAAAACTGATCCGTTCATGATATTTATGTACATCTCTTTACTTAGTCCCAATAGAGATGATTCATAAGCTGCATGTTCAGTTTTTCGGAACTACCTAACTTAAAAGGTAGTGGAGTGTGATATGACTCCATTACGAGAGCATATGTCATCGTAGTCGATTCTAGGGCGTTTGTGAGAGACATTGCGCCACAAGGTGAGTCTAGGCTCTTTTTCTCACCACGCTTTCAATCAAATATTATTGATAGGGTTTACACTTGCGGTGTCGGCATCACCTGACCAAGGACCTATCTCTTTGTATAAACTGGATCGCATATCTTTCCGTGTAGGCCAAATCACAACGTTGGTATTTGCTTCAACGAAGTGAGTGTTCGATATCTAACTCATAGACCACGTACTCATGTACACTAGTGTAATTCGCATTTGTAGAGATCTCTATATGGATTGGCTTCTCATTAAGGAGTCCCCCAATGATGACCTTAATCCAGAAAATCCATGACACGAATGAGTTGTCATTGATCCAAGGATCAAGTTGTGCCATACTCGCATTCAATGAGTGTATATCGAACTAAGTGGCCTCTCTACACTTCTTGTGAGAGTCACAGCCTAGTGACACCATCTACCACTATTGTGGAGTCACCATGTCACCATTTATGAATGACAATATGTCCACTGATTTGGACATCAATCCTTACAGGCATGTTGATACAAGAGTACTATTCCGATCTTTTCCTTGAAAGACCAATAGTTTGCTCTTTGCAGCATGTATATCAAATTTCGTCACTTTGGTTGATGGGACTTTGGGAACATGATGAGGCACAGTGGGGACAAACCACGACAATGCCAAGTCGTTCTACTTGAACATACTTGTTCTTCTCTCCCCCTAAGGACGGGTAGACTGGCTCATCAAAAAGTGACATAAACGAGATCGCCTGTTAAGGTTTCTATATAGCGGACTATAGGTGGAAGCTTATGTCTTATTCAAAGACGTTATTCATAATCAAATAACCCATCATTGAGCGCTTGTGGTAGCGCAATATGGCACATAAAATATGTGGACGGTAAAAGGTATTGATCGTTAACATATATACGTTAACATGATGCATTCCGTTACAAAATGTAACATGCATATATGCTTTCTGAAACGTTTCACTAAGTTCCAGGACACCAAATTT
Source organism: Potentilla sterilis (assembly GCA_963682095.1). Taxonomy (NCBI): domain Eukaryota; kingdom Viridiplantae; phylum Streptophyta; class Magnoliopsida; order Rosales; family Rosaceae; genus Potentilla; species Potentilla sterilis. The sequence continues at coordinate 30,951,492 of OY821758.1, forward strand.
TAACAGTAGGTAGGCACGTGTGTTAGGATTCCAACGCCGCTGGCCTCATTGCCGGAACCAGTCGGAAACATACTGAACCAGTTGGAACAGTCTCCGAAGGTCAGTGAACGTTTATGTCGAGCAGTTCAGCACCTTTCAGGTGTCCAATGGCTCTGAAATTTTATGAGCAGATAGCCATGGATGTTAGGAATCGGTAGACCAAATTTCACTTCAAGAACCGGCCTAAAAGTAGGTGAACCCATCCTCACAATGACGAGTCCGCGAGCTGGAAAACCGAAAATTTTAGGTTTTTACTACTTTGCAATCATTGAAAAAATGAAAACATCCTCATCCTCATCTTTTAAAGTGTTTAACTTAACAGAAAACATGAAATTATTGAAAAAAAGTTTAAGCAAGAATGAAAAAAAAAAAATCTAATTTTGCAAATTGGATATTACATATTGGCGAGGGCCGTTTACAGTCAGCTTATCCTACAAACGATAAAGATACATTTTGGATTGAAATTCCAAATTATTTATTGATTGATTCTTACACTGATCCTATACATGCAATTTTTTATGCAACTTATCCTAACTTCTACGTCAATTATAACAATATTAATTACCTAAGAGAAAGCGCAATTGTGACACCAAGAAATTCAACCATTAAAAACATAAATGATTATGCGATAAACTTACTACCGGGTGAAACAACTACATATTTTAGTTTTGATACAATTTCTTCTGACTCCGGTACTGATCACAATATTAATCTTTTATATCCTACAGAATTTTTAAACCAACTCGAATTTAATGGACTACCAACACATAAATTAACTTTAAAAATTGATATGCCGATCATGCTATTAAGAAACATCATGACACTACCAGATCAGACAGAATAGCCGACGAAAAAAATTTCGTCTACTATGCCAAATTTTCGTCGGCTATAATTCGTCGGTAAAAGGGCGTCGGTAAAACGAATGGCCGACGAAAATAACGAAATCGTCTGCTATTTTCTAGTATGGCCGACGATATCACCGATAAAAATTCATTTTGTCGGCCAAACCTGGGCAAAATATCCGCCGAAATTCGTCGGATATTTTCGAGTATGGCCGACGATATCGTAAACTACAGCAGACGAAATTCGTCGGCTATTTGTTCTGAAATATAACCGACGATTTCATCTATTTCGTCGGAATATATTAATATTTTAATAGGCATTAATTAGTTATAGCAGACGAAATAATGTCATTTTCGTCGGCTATAATTGTTATAGCCGACGAAATTTGGTAAAAATCGTCGACTATAGCACTTATAGCCGACGAAATAATCCCAATATCGTCGGCTATTCTTACATTTTGGGGAAAAAAAATTAAATTAATTTCTAAATTACCATTCCAAGCAACCTGCAATTCACAATGACAATCCATGCATTTACACCAACAAGAAACACGTCTAAATGACTTATTATTTAATTTGTTCCAATATACATAAAATATAACCATAATCATCACCTAAAGCACTAAAGTCCACCACGTCATCCCCAGCATCCTGCTGTCCATCATGTTCGTCATCTTGCTGAATGAACTCGGGAGGTTGAGACATTGGAGGTTCATCTAACAGCTCAAATGAGGGCGGGGGTTCAAGGCCTAGTTGTTGTGCCGCGAACATAGCATACCACCAGTTTTGTTGGCCGGCGTAGTTGTGTCGCCGAATTCTCTCGCATTCAGCATGCCAACTGGACATTTCCAAATGATACTGCTATGTTATGCGGTGTTGCTCCTGTGATCTCTGGAACTCGGCCGCCAATCTTGCATTTTCTTCTGCCAATCTCTGCATTTCCCCCCTTATCTATTGGCTGTCCCCGCCTCCCTTCTTTTGAGCTCCCTTAGTGGTCTTCAGGACCCCTATTCCAGAACTTCTCAAACCCCGGCAGTAGTAGTCGTTTGACCGTTGTGAGAAGGCTGCGTCGAATATTCGCGCTGCAGTTTGGACATTCGATCGGTCGACCTGGCACAGGGCTTCTTGCAGATCTTCCTCTGAAATGTTCGGTTGTGTCTCCCGAACTACTTCCTGCAACACTTCTTCTTCGGCCCGGTTCACCCTCTCCTAATTGAACGGGAAAAAAAAATTAATATTCTAACAAATATTTAATTAAGTAAAATTAATAATTAAAATTTTAAAATCGTAATCAACGACTTACGAGCTGTTCTGTCGCTAATGGATAAGCCTTCTTGAACGTCTCCACGTACGGGTTGCTATCAGGATGATCTCTAAGCGCCTCCTCCTGATATTGTGAAAATGGCCTAAAACCACCATGATGGGGGGTTGTGTTACGGCGGCGGTTCGCAGAGTTTATCCGAGACCGTTCCTTCAAACAAATAATAAAATATTAGAAAACTGCATAAGAAAATATTAGTGTAATAATTATAAAATAATTAAACTAATAATTAAAGTATTAACAAAATAAACATTTTTACTGAAGTTTAGTATTTACCTGCATAAGTGGGTTGTTAAAGTCTACTGTCTTCAACCAACGCCACTCGTACTCCCTGAACATGAACTCTCTTGGAGTACCCATACGACCATGTTTGTCGTATTCGGTAAAGTGGGTACGGAGCTCGTTCTTCCACTCTTTGAACCTACGGAAAAAACAAAAGTGCATTAGAAATATTATTAATATCATAAAATATTTCAAATTATAAGATGAGGAATTCCCAACGTACCTCGAGTTCTGCATCGCGTACGCCCAAGCCTGCTTGTGTTCGGCAATCTCGAAGTATGCCTGAAAGATAATATTTTATTAGTTTTACAATTATAACAATACCGAAAATTATTAAATATTACGATAAAGAAATTAAGTTTTTTAAATTACTCACCGACGCCGCGTTGTTGACCTCCCTCTTGATCTCTTCCGGCACATCAGCCCACCGTGTCCACAACATAGGGACTCTATCCCTAATTAGTGTCCCCACGCAACCCGCGTAATCGCGGCGTTTTTTCCCCTTAACCTCCTGATTAGGGGGTTCGTTGATCTGGATCCTCCCCCTGCTCTCAACAGTTCTCCTGAGCGCGACAAAACATATGACACCTCTCGTATTCCTGCTTGAACTGCTAGCGGTTGTCTCAATCACATAAACGACGATTGGTTAATAAAATTAAATATTAGTGCGTTAATTTTAATAAAATATTTAATTAATAAAATCAAATGTTACCTGAACTCGATGACCCGTCTGTCGACTTTCCTTTTCTCCTCGCCGAAATCAGGAGCTCAGGTCTCTCAAATGGCTCATGATGGTATGCCTCCTCAACACTCACGTACTGAGGCATATCATGTCATATGAGCACACCACGTTCGTCGACCTCGGGTATCGCAGGAATGTTGTACGGGAGGTAGAGCTGATTTGGGAGAGTAGGTCCCTCAGTTGAGTCAGCAGCAGATGACGTCGGACTCGTCATCGGCTCCCGATGAACCTCAGGCATACGGATCTAAGTCATCCAACGGCGGACAACAAAAAGGCGCGGATCGCAAGAGTTTAGCAGACGAAATATAATTTTCGTCGGCTAAACTATTGGTCAAACCACTAAGTCAAACCTCTAAACGCTTAAAAACAGAAATTAGTCTAATTAAACGACGGTTTCTGGCCTGACCTTCAACAGATAATAGTTTCAAATCAATGAGACGCAACTAATCATATAAAAATTTTACAAAATTGATTTAATGAACGTCAAGCTACCCATAGGAAAACGAAAGTAAAAAACAGTTAACCGCAACATTCGGCACAAAGATTTTATCGGAATCTTGTCATTTTTCAACCGTAGACGTATTTCATTATTTCGGTCATATCTTATTTGACAACATTTTTGCATTTGAAGAGTGTACGTATAGTAACTATTTGAAACTATACATTCACTTAAACACTTAGTAAACAAGTTCACATTAGTGCATATGTTCTGATTTTGAATCTAAAAGTTTAGAAAATCTATTCCAACCGTCAGATATCACCGTTAAAATTAAATACATGTATGGAAAAAAAATCCAACTTCAGCTGACAACGTTAAAGGCTCGATCGGAACGGTCAACCGGGTGAGTCAAACCTCTAAACGCTTAAAAACAGAAATTAGTCTAATTAAACGACGGTTTCTGGCCTGACCTTCAACAGATAATAGTTTCAAATCAATGAGACGCAACTAATCATATAAAAATTTTACAAAATTGATTTAATGAACGTCAAGCTACCTATAGGAAAACGAAAGTAAAAAACAGTTAACCGCAACATTCGGCACAAAGATTTTATCGGAATCTTGTCATTTTTCAACCGTAGACGTATTTCATTATTTCGGTCATATCTTATTTGACAACATTTTTGCATTTGAAGAGTCTACGTATAGTAACTATTTGAAACAATACATTCACTTAAACACTTAGTAAACAAGGTAAGGAACATTAGTGCATATGTTCTGATTTTGAATCTAAAAGTTTAGAAAATCTATTCCAACCGTCAGATATCACCGTTAAGATTAAATACATGTATGGAAAAAAATCCAACTTCAGCTGACAACGTTCAAGGCTCGATCGGAACAGTCAACCGGGTGAGTCAAACCTCTAAACGCTTAGAAATGGTAATTGGACTGTCTAAATTACGTTTTTTTGGCCTGACCTTCAACATATAATAGTTTCAAATCAATGAGATGCAACTAATCATATAAAAATTTTACAAAATTGATTTATCGAACGTCAGGCTACCCATAGGAAAACGAAAGTAAAAAACAGTTAACCGCAACATTCGGCACACAGATTTTATCGGAATCTTGTCATTTTTCAACCGTAGGCGTATTTCATTATTTATGTCATATCTTATTTGACAACATTTTTGCATTAGAAGAGTCTACGTATAGTAACTATTTGAAACTATACATTCACTTAAACACTTAGTAAACAAGTTAAGGAACATTGGTGCATATGTTCTGATTTTGAATCTAAAAGTTTAGAAAATCTATTCCAACCGTCAGATATCACCGTTAAGATTAAATACATGTATGGAAAAAAATCCAACTTCAGCTGACAACGTTAAAGGCTCGATCGGAACGGTCAACCGGGTGAGTCGAACCTCTAAACGCTTAGAAATGGTAATTGGACTGTCTAAATGACGTTTTTTGGCCCGACCTTCAATAGATAATAGTTTCAAATCAATGAGACGCAACTAATCATATAAAAATTTTACAAAATTGATTTAACGAACGTCAGGCTACCCATAGGAAAACGAAAGTAAAAAACAGTTAACCGCAACATTCGGCACACAGATTTTATCGGAATCTTGTCATTTTTCAACCGTTAGCGTATTTCATTATTTCGGTCATATCTTATTTGACAACATTTTTACATTTGAAGAGTCTACGTATAGTAACTATTTGAAACTATACATTCACTTAAACACTTAGTAAACAAGTTAATGAACATTAGTGCATATGTTTTGATTTTGAATCTAAAAGTTTAGAAAATGTATTCCAACCGTTAGATATCACCGTTAAGATTAAATACATGTATGGAAAAAAATTCAACTTCAGCTGACAACGTTAAAGGCTCGATCGGAACGGTCAACCGGGTGAGTCAAACCTCTAAACGCTTCGAAATGGTAATTGGACTGTCTAAATTACGTTTTTTGGGCTGACCTTCAACAGATAATAGTTTCAAATCAATGAGACGCAACTAATCATATAAAATTTTTACAAAATTGATTTAACGAACGTCAGGCTACCCATAGGAAAACGAAAATAAAAAACAGTTAACCGCAACATTCGGCACACAGATTTTATCGAAATCTTGTCATTTTTCAACCGTAGACGTATTTCATTATTTCGGTCATATCTTATTTCACAACATTTTTGCATTTGAAGGATGAAGCAATGGTTTATCGTTAGTGATAGAAAATGGAATATGGTCATTTTTTGTTTTTTTTTTTTAAATCATCGCCGACGAGAGACTCGTACTCGTCGGCTATTCTTTTGTTGTTTTCTGTCTAAAATAAAATATGTATTTTTCAATATAGTTATAGCCGACGAAATAATGAATTCTTCGTCGGCTATTATGAGTATAGCCGACGAAATAACAAATTTTCGTCGGCTATTATATGAAAAAAAAAACAGTTGGCAAGGAAGTTCAAGCAAAGTTCAGTTGGCAGTGCTGTTTATCTGCACCGAAAACTGTACTCTGTCTCGAAGGACTGGAAACCCTCTGACTCAAATGAAAAAATGGATGACTCAAATGGCAAAAGTTAAATGTTGCATTCGGCACACAGATTTTATCGGAATCTTGTCATTTTTCAACCCCTGAATGTATTTCATTATTTCGGTCATATCTTATTTCACAACATTTTTGCATTTGAAGGATGAAGCAATGGTTTATCGTTAGTGATAGAAAATGGAATATGGTCATTTTTTGTTTTTTTTTTTTTTAAATCATAGTCGACGAAAATGTCAATTTCGTCGGCCAAAATTTCAAAAGTTTTCGTCGGCTAATGTTTCAGAGAAAGGCCGACGAAAATCCAAAATCGTCGACTGAAATATGAATATAGCCGACGATTTTTGTTTATACCAACGAAAAAACAGTATCGTCGGCAATGGTTAAACTATGGCCGACGATTTTGTTTTTCCACAGACGAAAAATAAAATCGTCGGCTATTCTATGGAATTACCGACGAAATTTTTTAGTCGTCGTCCGTTTTTTTTTATTTCGTCGGGAAAAGCCTTTTTTCTGCTAGTGTCAATCAAACAAATGGTTTATGCAATGGCACATGATTGATAATAACCAAATTATATGATAGATTAATAGAAGCAAAAGTATTAACAACAAACAATATCGGACAAAAAAATTTTATACCAAGAATTACTTTAACCGCAACTGAACATAAATGACCGTTTTCTTTTAAACGAGGCCAGTTTCCTGTGAGACCATGTTATGCAATGACTATAAATAAAAGTCAGGGTCAATCACTAAATCAAGTTGGTATATTTCTTTCGGAACCAATTTTCAGTCATGGATAACTTTATGTGGCGTTATCAAGAGGTACGTCAAAAGATCACGTCAAGATTATAATCAATAATAATAATAATATACCAAATGTATAAAAAAAAAATATAGTATTCAAAGACGTTTTACAAAATGTCAATCCAAAGAATTAATGTTTCTCTGAAAATAAAGATTCCAATAAGAAACCATACTACAAGAAATCCGAAAAAAAAAAAGATATTAAACAATAGAAAAGAGAAATATCAGAATCTACTAGAAATTTTAACATTCTTATCCATTGTATAAAGCAAGTTTTATTCATATCGTCTTTATCAATTGTCCTAAACAATAGAAAAAAGTATTGGAGGTCGGTTATTTTCCAACAAGACAATTGAAAGTTGCCAATTGATATATATATATATATATATATATATATATATATATATATATATATATATATCAGAACCTACCGGAATCAGAATCTAACATAGGTATGTCAGTTTAGTCTAATCCTTATCCTCAGTCATTCTTATCTATTATACAAAATCAACAAACAAAGTTAATCAAACCTTAAAAAAAAAAAAAAAAAAAAAAAACAGAGAGTCGGCAAACAATTACTCACCACCATATTACCCATATATAGTGAGGATACACACCACCATCAAAATACAGAGACCACTAAAGGTAATAGCTACTACTATACTATAGTTAACCTCTTTCTGAGAATCAATAGCATCACTCAATTCATATAATCTTTGATTGAATCAAAACTCCATATAAACATGACTATTTAATTATTCTCCACTTGGTTTTAAATTTCACTTAATTAGACTCAACTGCTGCTCAAATCTTCTACTTTCAGATTAATATGTATTTTAATAACATTTTACAGATAGCCGAAAGCTTCAAAGTTGGAAACAAACTCGGTTGTTGGTAAATCAAGATTTAAAACGCTTGCTCATGGTATGATCCAACCCATCCAACAATACTAATATGACACAAAGTTCAATTGTACATCAAACTGATATTCTCTTTTTTCGTTTTATTTTCAGGCGCAAGAAGAGCCAAATGTCACGCTCCTCCATAACATCAAGTCGTACAAAGTGACTCTGAAAATTAGAGTTCGAGTTGGAAGGATGTGGAGACCCAAAAAATCCAACTGTAATGATTATGATGGCCAACGTACACCATATCTTGATCGACAAAATGGTGATAGATTTTCAACAAATCTCTTCTTTGTTTTAATTTGTCAATTGTTATCAACAGTGTACTTTATTCTCCCACCATAAATTACACAATGGCTTTCATATAATGCAGGGACACACAATTCATGCCATCATACTAGAGGATGACTACCAATTTGTCAGGCAAAAGATGGAGGAAGGGTGTATGTATGATATCCATATATTTCGTGTTATGAGGAATTCCTCCAAATACAAAGTGGTCAATCATGACTTTCAGCTGGTCTTCAACGAATGCACACGATTTATACCAATAAATGACGCATTCCCTCTGATTCCAAGATATCGAATTTGAGGATTTTTCTTCACTCCTCAACAACCAAACTGTTCTTGCAGGTAAACGCTCAATTTCTTAAGATCTCTATACGCCATATAAAAACTCATTATATAGCACTGACTATATTGTTGTTGTTTTCATATGTAAGACGTGTATGGTTTCATCAAATCTATAACAGCAGTGTCAAGTACATGTGAGAAAGAAGAACCAAACAGAATCGTTGCGCAATGTTGTGCTTGCAAACTTAAGGTGAGGCATTCACAAACTTCACTACATGTTGAAACATACAAATAAACAAGACTTACCCTGAAAATCAAATTACCTATTGGGCTAATATGGCAAGATATTTCAAATCTTAAAGCATTTGAAGGTTTAGAACCACCATTGTTTGGGGCCATCACAAGCTTAAGAGTAACACTATCACAATACAACAAGACATAAATTACATCATTATAATGATCTCAAATGCATACATATATATATATATATATATATATATATATAATTACCTACATATTTTACAGGAGAGGTGATAGGAACAGCCACCAACGATACATGCATTCTCATCAATCCACATATCCAGTAGGAAGACGGCTACAAAGCAGAGTAAGTAATATTTTTTCCCACAAAAAATATCCAGCGTACTTCTATACCTACCAGACCATTTCCATAAAAATTGGCATGAAACATTCTAGGTTCTCTACACCGAAAGATAAACTGGAATTACCATCCCAACATTCGGAGGCAGAAAGCATCAAAACAATTTCAGAACTATACGAATTGGACCATGAACTTCACATGGTATTAAATAAAAGCATTCATTTTAGTGAAGCTTCTTTCACAAAACTATAACGCCTAATACTGAAACATATGTGTTTGCAGAATGAAATTGTCCCCCATGCAAAGCGACAATACTGAGGTTTTTAAACAAAAATGGCTGGTGGTATAAAGCGTGCTCGGCTCCAGATTGCCTCAAGCAGCTTAAACCAAAAATGGTGATCAATTAGAATGTGTGGTGCATAGGGCTCAAAATCCTCTACCATGGTAAATTCACATTAATTATATGAATTAGTGTGCGCCATTTCTTCTTCTCTATTAATCAGTTCATTATGCTCTACACCATTTTTTTCCCCAACATACATATCAGGGATGCTCTCTACATACATATCAGGGATTATATATTACCAAATAATGAGAAAATCCAATTCATTTAACAATAAAATTTCATTTTCTATAAGCCACTAATTATACGAATCGCTTATTTACTACACAGGTAAAAATATGCGCATGGCAATCGGTGATACTGTTAATGTAGCAAAGGTTACTTTAATGGGAAGACAAGCAGAGGAGCTGTTGTAGGAATTTGTGGGACTTTAGTCCCACATTGAAGAAGTAGAAAAAGTTTTTACCTTTATAAGGACTAACCCATTTAGTCTATTAAATGGATGAAGTGTGAGAGAATGAGCTTTGTGAGCTTTTCTATTGAACTTTCAATAGAATTGCACATAAATTAAATATATATTTAATAGTCAAAAGATGGGTCTTGGGCCTCTTGGGTTCTGTTGATTAAATTCGAAAATAATTTTTTAATTTTTGAAATTTGAATTGATATTATCTGACAAACAGTTACAACTGTTCGGAACAGTTATAACTGTTCGGTCAGTTATATCTTTTCATTAAACTGTTATATATAGACGATTGGTCTTCGCTGAAAACCACGAAAAAACATTCTTCTTCTTCTTCTTCTTCTATTCTTCAGAGATACACAAAGTATATTCGCCAGAAACAAGTTCTTGTACAAGAACTTGTTTAGATTGTTGAATCCTCTAGATAGACGTCTGAAACTACAGCACAAGTGGGGACAAATTTCTGTCTAAGGACACTGCAAAGCAGACCTCAATCTGATCAAGTCAGTAAATATCTAATTCAATTTCGTTGTTAATTTTAATTTGTTTGATTGTTGTTAGTAGAATTGATAGTATTTAATTATATACATAAACTGTTTGTATGCCCCATATTGATTGGTTCTAACAGCTGTTTGATTGCACATGCCAACAATTAGTAAATGAAACAATCAACGAAGAAGTACAAAGTCTGCCAGAACCAATAAGCAAAACATACCTACTTAATAAGAATAGGTGCAAATCATGAGTTCCTGATAAGAGGCATTCGTTCAGATATAGAACACATTGAACCAACAGCAGAGGAGGAGCCAAATAGTGGAACACCCGAAAAGACAGCTGAACGAAAAAGAACAATGGAAGCAACCAAAAAACCACTGGTCATCTATAACTCACAGACAAAAAATAAGAGGTAATACTGTATTACAGAGTAAAATTTCCCTATAATGTAATAAAACTATTCATAAAATTCTACACATAAACATTAGTAATACATTCAAACTTTGGTCTTTGGAGCTCCAAGTTAGATAAACATGCCCTATATAGAAAAAAAAAAATGAGACAATGAAAATTTATATTCTTAGTTTGTGTGAAAAAATGGAGCTTTAACTTTGAAATCACAAAACGAACATCACTAGCATTAAAGAGGAAATTCAATAATATTACGCAGCTCAGATCAACCTAAACAAAAATTAAAATCTCATATCACTGGTTTGCAAGCAATGGCTCAAGTTCTCCTCCAAGCTTGTTGGAGCAGCATATATGCAACAATAATCATCTCCAATGTAGCACAAGCTGACCCAGAGCACGTTGATAGATAGTGAAACGAGGGGTTTCATCATATCTACCCACATGCTAGCTTTTAGAGTGATTATGGCATGAATTTATTTCAAACGCTTGTTAAAACTGAGGAAGGAGCAGAGGTCAACGAAAGAGACCATTCTCCAAATTAAATCACTATACAAAATTAAACTATGAGTCGTAGTAGAGTGATTATGCTGTGTGCCAAAAGTTCAACCATACAAGCAATCAAAAGTCCAAAACTATAGAGAATCGACTAGATCCGATGGGAGATTCTACCAATCTAATTCAAACTCATATCAGCCAATTAAGGCCATAGAGCTAAACAAAATATATAATTTCAGGTAAAAAAAAAGAAACACATACCCGTTGAACGATTGAATACTCTTGGCCGTAATAGAACATATGGGTTCATTTGCCCTTTTCTTAGTAGTTTGGTACACTTTCCCGTTGAAATCAAAATCACAATCCTAAATTTAAAATTGAGACCCATCATTTTGTTTGGTGAAATATGAACAATAAGTTTTTATTGGGGATTTTGAACGATCATGTGCTAGTTCAAGCAGTGACACCTGAGTACCAAACGTTGAACCATCTTCGCATTCGACTCTATTTCTTTTTCTTTGTGTCTCCCTTAGGTTTTTTAGATGAAATAGAAGGCTTGATTTTGTGAGATATTTTAGTAAATAACAATTACAGAATACAAACACATAGCCCCAACTCCTCAGTTTTGCTTACCCAATTATCAAGGTCAAGTGTGGCGGTCAGTTCTGTTGGAAAAAATGGGTTAAAACCCATTTATAAAACCAAATTTAAATGGATTAATTTAAGTGTGTTACACTTATGATTAATGAGAAATGAACTTGGATTTGTATTCTCCATAATGAGTACTACAAGATCATGTGTTCATATGCCTAATGCCTCATATTCCTTAGTTAGACACACCAACAAAAAACATCAGCTCTTCTCCTCTCAAACTCTCTCTTCTGCTCTTGTGTTCTTGTTTCACTTTCTGGTGATAGAAAGAGGTACTTGCTCCGGTTCGCAGACTTTCTTGCAACAGTGCAGCTACAAGAATTTAGTAGTCATTGTATCCTGGGAGACGAGCGCCAACAAGCCTTTTGCACCCGTAGAGGCGGCGTAGTTGTCTTAAGGAGACTGTGTGACACACACGACTTGACTTGTGCAATTCCACCTTGAAAACTCGTTCGGTATTGGTTGTGTATCGCTTCATACCTTCTTGTTTATTTTCTAGAATTTTTATTTCTAAATTCAAGTTAATATTTATCTCAATTATATATATGCACTATCATACCAATATTATTTACAAGGTCTTCATCAGAATGAGAGAGAAGATTAATTTGTTTTTCAAAATATGGTTAGAGACCTGATTTTCTATAGACTTTTGTATTTATACCAAACACCTTAAAATCCTTCCAAATCTATTGAGGAGTGAAATTTTCACTCCTTTTTTGTAAAACACACTCCCATTTATATTATAAATTGTCTATTTCCATAACTAACCCATCTTCAAACGAAACCTCCACAAAACCGGCGCCTTTTACAATCACTTATTTGGAGATGAGTAATAGGTGGCCCCGACCCAACAGTTTGATCAATCCAATGAGAGAGACGGCAAAGTATCCACGAAGACGGCCTCGGTTTTTGACTTCACAATTCATTTGGTTCTTGAGTTTTTTAAATTCTATTGTTCTTTCGTTTCTTCAATTCTTTGAATTTTAATTGAGAATTGTTGAAGCCACAAACATAATTCTTGAGTTACCGCCGCCGGAAATCTGAAGCCACAAACATAATCGCTTCCGACCCAGACCTCATAGGGTTTAATAACAATAAATCTCTTGAGCTATATTGAGTAATTAGCTCAAAAACTCAACAACCAAACACGAGATCATTGTGAATCAAATATACCTCATTGTGAGCTATATTGAAATTCTCACTTTTAATTAAATTCCACCGAATTTTCCCACATCCAAACACACTCTAAAAGAAAAAGAAAAAGAAAAAAACACTCTCATTAGTACTTTTAGTTACCCGGCTCAACCTTGAAGCTGCAATATTAATCTCTCGTCCACCCTTAATATATCTTCGTTTCATATATGTTATTTTTGACATCGTTGATTGGCGCATGGATACATCTATCAATTTGAACCTCCCTTATAGGACGCTCTTATGTTTATCGCTATATGACTGACGTTATCATTTGCCCTAGACGAGAACGAAACGAACAAGATCGAGAATTACTTTACCTCACTGAACTATCTACAATCCCATATTGGCGTTGTGGCTCCAAACAAACCAAGCCATTGACCCAAAACCCATCATGCCATAACTTGATTGGTCGACAAGTGAATGATCCTTTTTACTGTTTTTGTAAGGACAAGTCAATGACCAAATTGACCAAGTAGATGAGGGACCGTAAATTTCTTAAACAATGAAGTTGTTACAAAATATCAAGTGACGGTGTTGAGTGAACAACAAATAAATGGCAATTCAACTTCACAATGCCAATCTTTCATCTATTTTTGGAAGGCAAATATTAACGGTGTTAACTAATAATCAAGAAATCCACGCTTACCAGTCACGGTAAAAGAAGAAGTAACAATAGTAAAAGTTTGTCGTCAAATGTAACGGTAAAAAAACGACTTAAGAAAATGGCGGGACAAAAACCAACTAGTTTTGAAGTCACGAAATGTGAAAGGCCAGATTGTTCCCCAAATTAGTGTGTTTTGGTGTTTCAATCGTTGGGGTCTCTAGAATTGTATTGTGTCTTTGTCTTCCCATGGGGTGTTGAAGTTGAAGATTTGAATTGATCGACCAAATCAAACAACCTCTCTGCATTCCCATGGGAAGTTGCGTATGCATACCTGCCAAAGCAGGTCTGCTACACAGAAAACACAGAGATCAGCTTGTCAAGCCTATACCTACCCCAACCTCGCAAGTCGCTGAGCCACCGTGGGGGCTTCTCGGCCCCCATTTCGGTGCTGGAAAAGACCGACGGAGAGAACATCTTCAGTAAGTACAGGTTAGGCAAGGAGATAGGGCGAGGAGAATTTGGAATCACCCACCAATGTCTGGACTGCCAGACCGGCAAGACCTTTGCGTGCAAGATGATATCGAAGAGTAAGTTGAAGACAGAGATTGACATCGAAGACGTGAGGAGGGAGGCCGAGATCATGAGGCGTTTGCCCAAGCACCCCAACATTGTCAGCTTCAAGGAGGCTTATGAGGACAAGGACGTAGTTTATCTTGTCATGGAGCTCTGCGAGGGCGGCGAGCTTTTCGATAGGATCGTCACGAAAGACCATTACACAGAGCGCGCGGCCGCGCATGTTACCAAGACAATGCTTGAGGTTTGCAAGGTGAGGTGATCGAGTTCCAATCTACTTGTATTGTTGGTTGTTGCATGCATTATAAAAACTATAATGCTGGATTATATTTACAACAAGAAGGCTGGTTCCTTAAGAATGGTCACTACTGGAACCATGGAATGAAGCGACGAAGAATGAAACGGGAAAACCAAAAATCGTCGCCTCAACAGATCCAAGCGACCAATATAGGATTTGTCGCTTCAAAAAAAGATGGGGACGACTTTTGATCAATAGTCGTCGTTCAAAAAAGAATGAAACGACGAATAATGACATTTTGTCGTCTCTGGTTATGAAAGAACCAGGTTTTGTAAAATGTAGCGACGATAATTCAACAGTCGTCGCTCATGTTTTTTTGAGGCGACGACATTCAGAAACGTCGTCGTGACATTCAAAAATGTAGCGATCGCTGTCTAATAAACGAAGCGACGAATTTTGACAATCTTCGTTGCTTCAAGTTTTCAAATCTGCTATAAAACCCTCAGCTTAGACAGAACACAGAAGGTCAAAAACATTCGTCAAAACACTGTAGCAGCTGCGAAAAATCTCCAAAACTGTTGATTTCGTCAATTTCGGGGTCTTCTCTTCCAATTGCTTTGTAGGTTAGTATAATCTGTCATCTTCATTGTAATCACCATATTTTGGTTTGATTGGTTGAATTTAGTGTTTGATTTCTTGAGTTGGATTTGGTTTATAATGTGTTTTGTGTTGTTTTTAGTGTTGGGTGTTTGAATATATGATGGAGTTTGTGTTGATTTTGGTGAAATTGAGATTAGGTTTGTTAATTTGGGAAATTGTTATATTTAGTTAAATTTAGTGAAATTGGGAAATTTAGTGAAATTGAATTTTAGTTAATTTAGTTAAATATAAATTTAGTGAAAATGAAATTTTGTGAAGACGATAAAATTTAGTGAAATTACAATTTTATGATGTAATTTGTTTGTGTTGTGTGTGGATTGTGATAGTTAGGGTTTCTGAAACATGCGAGTGACTTAGTGAGGGAGTGTGGTGCCGTGTGTAAATTTAAGGTTTCATATTATATATAATTGTGGTGTTTATCAACTTAGAACTCCCGTTTGAGAATCAACAACTCATCTAGTTGATCGAGATGAGTTGTTGATTCTCGAATTATCCCTTTTTTGGACACTTTAGGCGAACACGAGTTTGTTGGTCCTTTTGCTATTCATGTGGTTTCCGTTGCAGTTTTGGGATAGAGTTTCGACAGTGTCTCTCTACAATGTTCCTCGAGTGTAAATTAGGTTGTTTAGAGTTTTGTGCACTTGAGGAACTGTAGGGAGATGCTGCCGAAATTTCTCAAAACTGTAGCAGAAACCGCATGAATAGCAAAAGAATCAACAAAGTCGTGTTCGCCTGAAGGGGATAGGACCCAATCTGGAAGAATAAGGAGAAGAAGTGTTGGGACAGGTTTTTATTGTATCATAAATGTTGTGTGATAATCTTATGCATATTGTCTGTTTATTTTATGACAGGAAACATGGATGATGTTCCCGACAAATCTTTTATGAATCTTCATTTTACACACCCTGACTACAGAACATGCGTAGTCAACTTCATCAATTTTGTGAATACTCACAATGTTGGAACCGTGTACTTCACTTGCCCGTGCTCAGTGTGCAGAAATGGTCCTTATTATAAGAAACTCGTTGAGATTTATCATCACTGCATCCACTGTGGTTTGGATCCGACTTACACAGTTTGACATCTACACGGGGAAGTTTCTGGTCAACCAGAAATGATGAGTCAATAGAGACAGTGGCTTCAAGACAGAGTCGAGGCTTCCAGTGTTGCCGGTCCTTCAGTGGTCTGACCTGTAGGACCACCTGTTGATATTATACAAGATGTATTTCCGTACTATCCTGGATACCATGGAGATGCACCGCATCATGTGAATGTTGAAGAAAATGTTGAAGCTCAATTCAATTACATGGTAGATGATGATTATGCTAAGTATGAAAGGCTTCTAAGGGAGTCTCAAACCCCATTGTATGAAGGGAGTGAAGAAACTGTATTAAGTGCCATTTTACATGCAATGGAAATTAAAGTTGAAAATGGATGGTCGGATACGAGTCTTGATAAATTGTGCAAATGGTTGCATAAGTTTTTTAAAAAGCATAATTTGATTAATTTCCCACTCAGTTATTCGAGAATTACAAAAATCATTAAGGATCTTTCCCTTGGATATGAAAAATTCATGTTTGTGAATTCAACTGTTACCTATTCAGGGGGCCTGCAAATAAAACTCGTAGAACTTGTCCAATATGTGGTGCTCAAAGATATAAGCCAGATACGGATGACCTTCCAAAAAAGATAATCTGGTATTTCTCCCTCACTCCAAGGTTGAAACGCCTATTTATGTCTCCACACACAGCAAAGCATATGCGATGGCATAAGGAGAGGCGAGTAGATGAAAGTACCCTCCGGCATCCATCTGATGGAGAATCATGGAAACATTTTAACATGACATTTCCAGGTTTCGACGACATTAAGGGAATAAATGTGCGGCTTGGAGTGGCAACTGATGGTTTTAGTTCTTTTGGAACAATGACAACACAACATAGTACATGGCCCGTGGTTGTGATGTCATTTAATCTACCCCTTAATATGTGTATGAGAAAGGAATATAATATGCTGGTTGTATTGATTCCTGGCCCTAAATCTCCAGGAAAGTGTCTTAGTGTACTCATTCGTCCATTGATCGACGAGCTCAAAGATTTGTGGGAAAATGGAGTCCCTACTTTTGACAGAGTGGACAATGATGTATTCATGATGAAGGTAGAGCTGATGTGTACGATAAGTGACTTTCCTAGTTTAGGGATGCTTGCAGGCTCAACAGTGAAAGGGTACAAGGCATGTCCAATTTGTCTACATGAGCTTACGGCGGAGCATATTTGTGGGAGAATCATTTATGAAGGACATCGGAAATGGCATGACGAGAATTCACCAATGCGATCCAGTTTGGCATTTAACGGGAAGCCAGAGTGGCGACAAAGACCAGCTCATAAGGACGGGGATGAAATTTTAGAGGAAATTAGGTCACACCGTTACGCCACTCTTAGCCAGCATCCTGATTTTCACGTCCCTTATAATCCAAACAACAGACAATGTTTCACCCACGAGAGCGTATTCTGGATCCTTCCCTATTGGTCATCGTTGTTACACATATACTGTTTAGATGTCATGCACATTGAAAAGAACGTGGGTGACAATATCCTTGCCACCATTCTTGCAATTGAAGGGAAGACCAAGGATAGTCCAAAGGCCCGCGAAGCTTTGGAGAAGAGGAAAATCCGCAAAAGGCAATGGTGTTCGGAAGCTGAAAAGAGGACGGGAAAGGTTCCTCATGCACCCTTTTTAGTTGAACAGGATCTTCGTGAAGAAGTATTCGAATGGTTTCGCGGTGTTAGGTATCCACTTGGCTATGCTGGAAGTTTGAGAAATAAGGTCAAACTAACCGAGAAAAAGTGCTATGGATTGAAGACGCATGATTCCCATGTCCTGCTTCAACGTCTTCTTCCAGTGGTTATCCGAGGATTTTTACCAAATAACGTCGTGAAGCCATTGATAGCGTTGTCAAATTGGTTTAGGAAATTATGTGCGAGGGAGTTGAAGAAGGCCGAGGTCGAACAAATGAAAGATGAGATAGTTATCATTTTGTGCAATTTGGAGTTGATTTTTCCTCCACATTTCTTCACCTCTATGGTTCATCTCATGGTTCACCTTCCCGAACAAGTTATGCTTACAGCCCCAGTACATTTTACATGGATGTATCCGACGGAAAGGTATATGCAGTAACCAAAAATGTTTCTTTTGTTCAAACTAAATTTACACTAACTTTATATGTGCACTAAGCATATTCATCATTTTATAGGCAATTAGGTGATTATAAACAATCAATGAGTAATACACGTTATCCGGAGGGGAGTATTGCAGAAAGATACATATCATGGGAGTCGGTGACCTACTGTAAGTCTTATTTGCAATTGGAAGATGTAGAACACACCAATCCCCCAATATGGAATATTAGCTATGTTTCGCAGTTAGTTCAGCCGTGTATTATGGATACCACCGGAAATATCAGGTTAACAGAGGAGCAAACAGCTGAGGCTCACTGGCAAATTTTAACCGATACAGAAGAGGCCGAACAGTACATTTACAGTCATTTGGAGATGTACATAGCGAAACATGGTGACGTTGACGATGAGCGTCTCATGAGGAGGAGTTTCCATCGATGGTTCTTAAGATATGTACGGAAATTTAATTTTTGATTCTTGTACAAAGATCCAAAACCCTAAATGGTATAACACTAACACCAATTTTTTTTTCAGGCAACCCGTCGGCATGATGCTCAAGACCTTAATTATAACAAGGGAATATGGTCATTGGCTCGAGGTCTGCAATTCACCCGGATTTATAAGGCGTGCTATGTGAACGGTATCAAGTATGTCTCATTCGATAGAGATCAAAGACTCGTGACTCAAAATAGCGGGGTGATGTTAAGCACGAGATCCCCAACACTTCTATGGTCATCTTGACTACGTAGTCGAGGTATGTTATCCAGACAATTTCTCGGTCGTATTGTTCAAAGTTATATGGCACAACACCACTGACGATGAGACCGCCGAAGAAACTGACACCGTCAAGGTAGATCATGGTCTGATCTCAGTGGATACAAACACTAGTTACTATGAGAATTCACCATTTTGTCTTGCTGTCAAGACAAAACAAGTTTTCTACTTAGACGATCTTGTGGCAGGTGGTACTTGGAATGTGGTGCAAGAAATGTCGCACCGAAATGTATACAGTGCCGAAGTACTGGCAACAGAAGATAGAAGGCCTCCTTCAGGGAATCAAATCCCACAGCCTTACCAAGAGGACACACTTAGTTCAATACAATTTTACCATATTGATGCATCTAATCTCCAACTCGATTTAGAAGTACACGAAGGGAATGAAAACGAGGAAGATGAAGACGATGAATTCGATGAGGAAGAAGAAGATGAAGAATTCGATGAAGAAGATGAAGACGAAGATGAAGACGATGATGAAGACGATGATGGAGGGGATGAAGAAGATGAGGACTACTAGTTATTATTTCATATGTTGTAATTTGATGATATATATATATATATATATATATATATATATATTTATTACATGTTGCAATTTCGTTAAATATTTAAAATCTAAACATAAAAAAATAATAAAATTATTTTAGTTTAAAGCGACGAATGTTGACCAACATTCGTCGCTTCACATTTCAAACTATTAACTTCAGTCAAAAGTCGTCGCTTAACTATGTGTTCCAACTTTGCCGCGACAGATGTTTAAAAGTCATCGCTAGTTTACATACAAAGCGACGACTTTAGGTAATATTCGTCGCTTAGTTTTTAAATCTTCTTAAAACAACAAAGACTTCGGTTTTCAATTACCAAAGTATTCCATTTGAACTAACTGACCATTGGATGTCAAGTATTCATATATTATGATGCCAGGTTAAAATTAGGGATGGAACAAGCGTCATTTGATGCTCTGATCGTCGGGATAATTGAAAAAAACGCACTTTGACCACAACAAAAACTTTTTGACCGCCGCTCTCTGAAAGCCTTGCTCCGTGACGGGCAGGGGACGATAGAAGGGCATGACAACGGGGTCGGAAATGTAGCAACCCCGTCCCCCAAAACGCCCCCGGGATGGGGTCCACACATAGGGCATATTAGTGGTGTTTTCGGTTTTCCCTTAAATTGGATAGCCGAACGACGCCCGTTATGGGCCAAATTTTAAGCGTGCCCTTTATTTTTCGTGCAGTTCACATCCAACGGTCAATTTTACTGATGGAAGTCCGCTCCTAATAGCGCCTTCAAGAAGCAACAACTTCTTTATTAACCTAATATAAAGGTTAAGCAACATAGGAGGATACTTGGGTTTTCATACAGCTAAGTAATTCATTTAGACTAACTGACCGTTGGATGTCAAGTGTACGTATAGTATGGTACGCGGTTAAAATTCGGGACGAATCGGACATAGTTTGCCCGTCCGATAGTTTTTCAAATTTCAAAATGGACCTAATTTAAATACTAAGCAACATAGGAGAATACTTGGGTTTTCATATAGCTAAGTAATTCATTTAGACTAATTAACCGTTAGATGTCAAGTGTATGTATATTATGGTACGCGGTTAAAATTCGGGACGAATCGAACGTCGTTTGGCCCCCCGATTGTCGGAAAAACCCAAGTTTAAGAATTTAAGCGACGAAATCAAATGTATATTCGTCGCTTCAGATGGTCTAAGCGACCAAGTTTAAGCTCACAAGGTTACCAAGTGTGTTTGAACTTCGTCGCTTCATATCACTTTAAGCGACGAACATGTCTATTTTTATCGCCAACTTAAATACTAAGCGACGAGTTTTGTTGAAGTTCGTCGCTTAAAACAGATTATTATAACCGAGACTTTGCATCTTCTTCCTCATTCGCGCGATAAACCCAAATTTTCAAAACCCAAAATTTTTCTTACTCTTTCGATTTCCTCTCCTTCGATTTCAACCCCTCTCCTTCCATTTCTTCATCTCCTTCGATTTCAACCCCTCTCCTTCCATTTCTTCCTCTCTTTCGATTTCAACCCCTCCACCCGAAATCCCCAATTCCTAAATCCGAAATCTCCTTCTCGCCTGGAACTCCAAACCCTAACGCCTTCAATTCATCAATGGCACCAGGTTCTAGTGCCCAGAAGAGGAAGAAGGAGCTCCAGGCGAGAAGGGAGAGGAAGGCGGTAGAAGCTGCAGAACGATTGGTGGCCGCGGCGGCGAATGCGGCAGCGACAGGGGAACCGGCGAATACGAACCCTACACAAGCGGCGTTCGGCAGCTTGGTATCGGTCCCGTCGTTGGAAGAAACCGACCCTTTGGGGTCGGGGCCTGCTGGAAACGGAGCTGGCGGTGGCGCCACTGCTGGAGGCGGAGATGGCGTTGGCGCCACCGGTGGAGCCGGAGCTGCCGCTGTGGAGCAAAGTTCCGCTAACGGTCCTCCGTTAAGCATTCAGACCAAGAGGGGTCCTCCGTTGCCTGGTAAATTTCATTTCCTGTTTCAATTTCTATTCTTTGTTTTGTTGGATTTAGGTATACATAGTTTGTTTTTGTTTATGTGGCCATGTATACACAGTTTGTTTTTGTTTATGTGAAAGGTAATCAGAGACAAAAAAATTCTCAATGGTTGGTGTTACTTTGCTCTGTGACTTTATTTTAAGGTTTGGGATAAAATTGGGAACTTGTGGGTAGGTTTACATGGGGTTCAGGTCATGAATTGTTGTCTAATTTCGCAGATGGTTAAGTTATCTTGTGTGAAAAGGTTTGCCAAGTGGTTCTTTGCCTGATTTTAAGAGTGTATCTTTGTAATTTGCAAGATGCGAATACTTATCTGTTTCCAAAATAGAATGGTTATTCACTTTTCTTGTTAAGCCAGATCACTCGGTTTTAAAATAGTCTCGGTTGTGCAATGTATAATATAGTGTAAGTTTGTGTGCTCTACGGGTTTCAAGTAAAAGCTGTTGTCTGATTTTTGAAGCCCGCAATTAGTCTTGGGTGTGTAATGGTCTGCTGTGTGTAATTCGTTCTTGTTCAATTTTAGGAGGGACTAGTCTATGTTAAGAGCTATATACTTGTTCCCAAATCAAATATATTCTAGTTAATGAAGAATACTCAATAAAGTCTCAGTTTGCAATGTTTGATATAATTGGAAGTTCCTATGGTGATCAGCTTTTCGGATGATAGGTAGTTAAAATAAGGTGGTTGACTAAATTGGACCAAAATGAAATGGTAGTAGGACTACTGGATGTATTTGTATGCCTATGGCTGACCTTGTAGGGGTTAAATTTGGTTAAGATCTAATGTGTTTTTTGGTGGGATCGAGAAGGTAGTCAACTTCGAAGGGAAATTGTACATTGCTTGTTATCAAAGCTTAGTTTGACCTTTTTCTTAGTCGAAAATAAAAGCTTAGCTTGACCTAATGGCCTTTTGGCTAGAATTACTATATGAAAACTATTTCCTGTTTTATTTGGTATTTTGGATGCAGAGGTTGTTGATATGGCAACAGGGGAGAACGCGACGGGGCCCCTTAAGAAGCCTGGGATCGTGATAGGCACCAAAACTTTGTATTAGAAGAAGCTGAACAACGACAAGCCTCTGGCGGTTGTGTACTCAGAACAGCACAAGGGTCCCAAGGAATTAAAGTGGAGGACTTTGACGAGTCGAGACATCGGGAGCGCCGTACGGAGCAAAGTCCCGATGCTTGCGCAATCATATGCTGAGCTGGCTGAGGAGCACCGAGATGCACTGGGTGATTATATGGAGGTAAAAGTTTTTTTTTTCAATATTTTAGGATAATTTTTTTGTAATTAAAATAATTTTGAGATATGATATTCTATTTCTAATGCAATTTTTTTTCAATTGTCCAATTTTTCAGATGTTATATGACCTTCCTCGCACCGAGACAGACATGTGGGAATACATTGAGGAGACCGCTTCCAAGATCTACAAGGATTGGAAGTACGACTGCCATACTCACTACGTTGAAGTGAGTAAGGCGACGCCTGCAGAGTTCATCCACCGACCCGAGCAGTGGGAGTACCTCAAAGTCCACTTTGAGGACTACGATTATAAGGTAATGAATATTAATTTATAGGTTTTCCCATTTCATATAACAATTTGTTTTCTATTATGATATCAAATATGTTAATTATATCATCAAATGTGTTTTGCAGAAAATTTGTGCCCGGAACGCTGCTAACCGGAACAAGGGAAATGAACAGGGATATGCAATCAACCACCACTCCGGCACCACTCCCTACAGCTACCGGGTCGCTGCAAACGAGCATAAAGGGTGTCTAGCGTCGATCCTCCAAACAGTCTGTGATGTGTATCAAAAATCACAGAATGTGCAGGACAAAGTGGTGAGTGACGACGAGTTAGATGGAAGAGTTTGTTTTTTAGCTTCTTAATTTTTTTTTAAAATTAAAAACTATACTAACACAACCTATTGGATAATATTTTTTGCAGGCAGCGGTTAAGAGGAAGATGAATGAGCTATGTGCTAGCCAAGGGAGTGAGGAAGCGGGCAGCAGTCAAGTGACGGGCCCCATTTCAGTCGAAAAGCAGATGGCCGTAGTGGAGAAGGAGCTGGGTGGGAAGCCGGGGACGAGGGCCGAGGTATGTACAAAACATAACAATAACAGTTTTTCTTTTTGATACGAAAGAGTTTAATTTTAATATTTTTTTTTTGTGTTTTACCATTTTTGCAGGGTAGGGGGTGCATTAAGACCGCCGGCAAAACCAAGAGGTGGTGCACGCGTGTCCCTCAACGATCCGGAGGTGGAGAAATTGAAGAGCGAACTAGCAGCCGTCAGAGAAGAAAACAGACTCGAAAAAGAACAGCTGACGCAACGTATTGCAACAATGGAGAAGTTGATGAGTCAATACATTTCGGCCCAACCACCACCGGATGTCAATGCCGCCGCCGCAAACAATCGGACGATCGCCACAAAATCATCTTGTGCTGAAGCTATAGGTATACCCGACGAAGACGTAGACCTTGATTAGGACCTTTTGTTACTTTGTAATTGGAACATATGTGTATTATTGTTAGAACATATTGTAGTTGTGAATGAAATCTATGTATTTATCGTGTTTGTGTTATGTTGGATATGTGATTTGAATGTATGTTGGTTATGTTAATTGAAAAAAAAATGCAGGTTTTTTAGGCAAGAAAGAAAGCAGCAAAACTCTGTTTTTTCTGTCTCTGTAATAAACAATGAAGCGACGAACATTGGTCAAAACTCGTCGCTTAGATATAAATTAAGCGACGAACATTGATCCAATTTCGTCGCTAAAATGTGAGGCGACAACTCAAAATTCGTCGTCTCCAGTTTGAAGAGACGTCCCAAAAGTCAAACGTCGTCGCTTAGATTTTAATGACGCGACGAATGTTCATAAAAGTTCGTCGCTCACATTTGATCATCCCATACATTCCAGTATTAAACGTGAAATGAAGAGACGAATGTTGAACTTAAGTTGGTCGCTACAAATGGAAGCGATGACTCAAAATTGGTCGCTAGATAGGTTGCGACGAGGCAAAATTAGTCGCTATTGAGGAACAGCGACGAGCCAACATTGGTCGCTATTGATGGTTGCGACAAGTCAAAATTGGTCGCGGGGAAGGTCAGCCGACCATGCAACATTGGTCGCTCACGTTTGAGCGACGACTTTTGTTTTTGTCGCCTGAAATATGGAGGCGACGACGTTTGACTCATAAGTTGTCGCGTAGAATCGAAACGACGACTCTGAGGCGACGACCGGGAGTCGACGTATTTTAGTCGGCAGGAAAGTGAGGCGACGAGTTCGGATCCGAAGCGACGACAAAATGTCGTCGCTTACATTGCGACCCCCAGTAGTGGGTGCTAACTGCTAAGCGGTTTGTATTTTTCGCAGGTATGTCACGAGAATGGAGTGATTCGTAGAGACCTGAAACCCGAGAATTTCCTTTTTGCAGATAGTAGTGAAAATGCACAGTTAAAGGCAATCGATTTTGGCCTTTCTGTGATTTTTGAACCAGGTAATACTTGTACATACGTCTTTGGTTGGTTTCTAGATTACTTGTAGCTCGTGTAGCTAATCTGCTGTCTTGCCAAATTTCTGGTAGGTCAGAGATTTTGTGAAATTGTTGGAAGTCCATATTACATGGCTCCGGAGGTTTTGCGACTGAATTATGGGCACGAAGTTGATGTTTGGAGCACAGGAGTTATCCTTTATATCCTACTTTGTGGAGTTCCTCCATTTTGGGCTGGTAAATTCTTCTTTCAGGTCTTTTGACTCTTTTTGAGGTATATTTCGGTCTAGATGGTTACCATGCAGGGTTTATAGAAATGATTTAGCTTCTCATACTATGCACTCTAGATAGATAGTGGCGTCATTCTAATATTAACGTTGGGTTGATACCTAGTCCAGAAACTGAAGAAGGAATTGCACAGGCTATTATTCGGGGTAACATCGATTTTCAGAAAGATACATGGCAAAAGGTTTCTGAAGAAGCAAAGTTACTAGTGAAGAATATGCTTGACCCAAATCCTTACAACAGACTCACAGTTGAGGAAGTCCTTGGTACGTATATATATAGCAGCATGTTCACAGACACATATTATATGTAAGCGCAATCTAATGTTTAGTTAGTGTAGTACTAATTATCGTCTCGCATTTATCCAATATGAAGATCATCCCTGGATACGAAATGCAAATGAAGTTCCGGATGTTCCTCTGGGTGAAAATGTCAGGTTGAGGATCAAGCAGTTCACACTGATGAACAAGTTCAAGAAGAAGGTTCTGAGAGTAAGTTTGCCTCTGATTTTCCTTTTCCACATAAATGGTTGAGGCAAAAATTGTCATTGTTAATCCTTGGTCATTATTCATCGATCTACACAGGTGGTCGCAGACAACTTGCCAGATGAACAAATAGAAGGAATCAGGCAGATATTTAACATGATGGACACCGATAACAATGGAGACTTGACTTTTGTAGAGCTTAGAGATGGTCTTCTTAAGATTGGACACCAAGTCACTGATCCTGATGTCCATATGTTAATTGATGCTGTGAGTTTCTATCTCTTATTGACAACTTTGTGCTTCCAAATTTCGATCACATTTGTAAATAGAAAGCAGCCATTTTTTTCTAGTCTCTGTAGTGCTCTATCTCAATCTACTGAAGTGAAATCTTATCTAAAAATTTCCCTTGATATACCTAAAAGGCGGATGTCGATGGAAGTGGCACACTAAACTGTGAGGAGTTCGTTATGGTGTCTGTTCATTTGAAAAAGATAAGCAGCGACGAACTTCTTGCTCAAGCTTTTAGCTTCTTTGATAAGAACAAGAGCAACTACATTGAGTTCGAAGAGTTAAGAGAAGCATTGCTGGATGATCAACTCGGTCCTGCTAATGAGCAGGTTATCCAAGACATCATATTCGATGTGGACTTGGACAAGGTAATTTCCATACACAATTCATCTGATTTTCTCCACATTCCTCCCCTCACCCCCCCCCCCTCCTCTTTTATGTGCTGTTCTAAGTAATATTATATGCATTCTATTTTTCGGAGGTTGGTGTCCTAGTCTTATTAGGAGTTCTTCATTAATTCCACTTACTTTTGGTGTAATAGGACGGGCGAATCAGTTATGAGGAGTTTAAAGCAATGATGAAAACTGGCATGGATTGGAAGATGGCTTCTCGTCAAAATTCAAGAGCAATGCTAAATGTACTTAGCCGAAAGTTGTTAAAAGAGAAATCGATCCAAGTGAATTAAATCAGAATAGGAGCTGCATTGGATATTTTTTTTATTTTTTATTTTTTTTGTCCCCAAATCGAAGACATTGTAAAATTGATGGCTAAAAACGTCCTCTCCTTGTGTACAGTGAAATTATTTGCTTATCTGATTGAAAATGGAGAAGATGTTGAGGAGTGCAAGTATAGTTGTTGTTATAGGAAAAGATATTTGTATTGCTTGCCTGGTATTTGGAAATGACTATCAATACAAAAGCTTAAGGCTTAAAGGATTACCCCATCGCCAAAAGGAAACCAA
The DNA here is from genome assembly GCA_963682095.1 of Potentilla sterilis. Classification (NCBI taxonomy): domain Eukaryota; kingdom Viridiplantae; phylum Streptophyta; class Magnoliopsida; order Rosales; family Rosaceae; genus Potentilla; species Potentilla sterilis. The sequence continues at coordinate 30,978,721 of OY821758.1, forward strand.
GAATATCATCTAGTTCATATATAAACCGAAAAGAAAACTGTCGGTGGTTATACAGCTCTGCAGCTGCCACATCTTGCAAGGTAACATTTGAACAAAACACACTAGAATCACGTAAAACACCCACGCCTTAATTTTCATCCTAGCATAAGTCAAGTTTCCAATGAAAATAAGGACCACGAATGTAACCCATTTACACAAGACATTGAGACAGCTTAGGCAGAAAGGACCGACTGGCGGATAGTTTTATCCTGTTGACCATGCACCACATCAAAACTTACTATGTATACTGAAGAAAACATCGGATGACCAAACATCATTGCAAATGACAAAACAACGATTTGCATTCACAATTGAGTACTACATCTATATTCATATATAATCAGCAGTCAATAGAAATCGCAGGTCCTACAATCTCCATTTGTACAAGGAACAATAACAAGTTTCAACCAACGCGTAAGAATACACAAAAGGCTAGCATTCGTTTCTTCATAAAGTTTGTCAAATTCTATCCTTTATGTTCTCAAACCAACAGTCCCCCTTATTGTTCTTAATTTACCCCAGTTGCCACGAGGTTTAGCATACTCACTACTGCATGCGTTGGCAACTTGACATTGGCATAATTACAGTGATTAATTTCTGCTGGAGCCACCTGCTCGACTAGCTTCCTTCCCTCTGCCACCTTTTCCTTTGCTGGTTCTATTTTTCGAGCTTGTTGCTGGATTGCTAGCTTGGTGACAGTCCACGTCTGATAGGTGATTCTCCAACGCCCTCACCAGATTCTCAAAGTAGGATTTAGTCACCCTGTCACAATTATAATAAGAAGATTGAATCGACCAAGTTATATATCAAGTACTAGCAGGTAGATCTAAAGACCCATATTTAATCACGTATTTCTAAAACGCCAATCACTCGACACAATTAAAAAGCCATTCTAGTCTGTAAACATCCATCTAAATTTTACTAATTGCTTATTTTCTCATATTTTCTTTGTCCCTGTAGGCTCTTACAGCCAAGGATACTTATCCTCATTTCAACTTAAACGGCAACTAGTAAATTAGTTACGTTTTTCCACTGTATCATCCTTTCACTTCTTATTTTTTCACTCAGCCACAAAACCCATTATTCCATTTCCTTTGTTTTATTATTGAAGGCCTCTTTCGAGAAAATAGATCAAAATTATGTGTTTCTTTACATATATAAAATACAAATTGCAGGGGTCATCTGAAGGTTTATTTTGGGATGTCCACCTACACACACAGATAACTTACGCGGTCAGTCCTGCTAGTTTTGTATGGAAATCAATGAATTCTTGAGATGGGCCATCGGCACTGAGGAATGGTAGTAGCTCCTTCTCTGCGCATTGATGAAGCCTCTCCAGCCCAGACTCGGCCTCACCTAAAGAGAAAACAGGAGGTTTAATTTCAGAAAATACAATACATTTTCCTAACAACTTCCTGCTTATATAAAGAGAGTTAATACCTTGCAAGTACTCAAAAAACTGCTTCTTAGCATTTTCATGCTCGGTTAAGTAGTATCCATATGCATAAGTCCATTTCAGCACTCTCCTACATTCAACTATCTGCAACCACAGAAGACGGGGAAAATAAAATGAGCTTTCTTCAACTCGAATCAATGCAAACTATTTATTTTTTGGTGGAACTGGGAAAAAAATTATTCCTTTTGGACCACAACAAATGATACGTAGGACTTTTGGCGTCATTGACCAGCAATTATATTAGCAAAGTGTTTTTGACACTCAGAACGTTATTGGCATGTTTGCAAATGGTTTAGTTTTTCCCTCTATGCCAAACCGACCTTAAAGTCAAAATCCTAATATTGAATTTATGCCAGCAATTTTAACAACACAGATCTAATAATGCTGTAACTACAATCTACATGAGAATTAATACCAATTTTATACCAAATAGAAACGTAATAATATTCTTCCTTAGTCTAATGAAACTTAAAGGAATTTACCTGTTGCCAGGCATCAGATAAGAACTTAAGCTGAGACTCAGGTTGACCCTGTATCTCACTCAGCTTCTCCATCTGGTAAAAAACCAAGAAATCCATCAGGTAATTATAAATTTTAGAATTCAAAGATAGCATAGATGTAAATACAAGCTCAATGAGAACAACAATCCTTCCCAACATTCAAACATCCACACGTTTGTAACAAGAAATACAAGCTTTAATCAAAATGAGAACTCCAATATACCTATTTCAAAGGACATTGCAACCAGCAATATCTTTTCAATAGATTTTCATGTGCTCACCCTCTCTTGTTTATTTTGCAAAAGAACTCTCGCTTTCCCCGCTTCCTTTCCCTCCAAAGATTTTTTCTAAGATCTTAGCTACTTTATGTGAAATTCTTAAGCTGGGTCATCTCTAGTGGGTTATAGGAGTTATTAAGTATTCAGTTTAAAGGATTACGAAGCGGCATAGAGGCTTTAATACTTTGGGGTTGCAGAATGTTGGCAGGCTTTTGAGTTATCGGTGGGATCGAGATTTTTGGTCTTTTATACATCAATCCATGAGTGCAGATGTTATTCCCTTTCAGCTCTATGGTTAGACAAGAAAGCTGCACTAAGTTCATAGTGATATTATCCCCTATTTCCTTGTCAGTATTGTCATGTCCAAGGCTGTATGTAGCTTTCAATTATTTGTTGAAAGTAGACCTGTTGCCTGTAATTATATTTGCTCACTTTCAAAACAAAAGAGGAAAAACTAGGGCCTGTTCGGTAACGATTTCAAAAACGGTTTTCAAAAATAAATTTTGAAAATGAAAATGAAAATGAAAAAGTGAAAACGTCAAATTAATGTTTTCACTTTTCCTGTGTAAAAATTGAAAATATTTTCAATTTTTCATTTTATGTGTTTTCAGAAATATCTCAACGAACACATTTTCACTCTATTTTCATTTTCAAAAATGAAAATATGGGTATGAAAACGTTACCGAACGCCACCTAAGTTGCTACTGAATTGGGGGGAAAAGGAAGGAAGAATAAGACGAAAAAACAAAATATCCAAAGCCTCGATCAGATTCCTTGCCGTCAGTCTCCACCATCCTACTCAGTGTCTTGAACCGTAAACCACAATAGTAGACAAGAAGGCGAGAGAGGCAAGATCAAAATTTCCAGTTACCAGTCCTGATCCGAGCCGAGAAGTGGGCCCATATTTTTGGGGGAAAAAAAAACTCTATCTATTCTCACCAAGAACTTCAACCCTTGGGTTTTTGATTCACTCAATGAAGGGATTATGCAAAGGAATTACCAAACCTCAGTGCTTGTGTGGAATTTCTAAAAGTGCAAGGTCTAAAGTGAAAAATAAAACATCATGTGTGTGTAATTAACCATAAATGAACTTCACATTTCCCTTACACCTACATCTAGAATCAGTGCAATCTTTTCACATATTGATCCATCATCTTTATCCTCGGCATGTTTATTTAGAACCTTACTCATTAAATTCAATAAAATATTTCTGATATGCAAGATATAAATATAGTCCCAACTTCTAACTTCACCGATCTGACAGAAGCATGACTATTAAGTTACTCACAAATTGAAGATCGCACAAGTATGAACATGTCCATGTATGCTGTGTATGTGTCGACGATGTACGTGCATGAATGAATGAATTCCTTCTGAGCTCATATACTTACATTAACAGTTTGCATTTGATGTAAATCAACAAGAGCCTTCTGCCTTGACTGCCAAATAACAACAAAAGATCTGATGAATATTTAAAGGTCACAGTACAATAATTTAATCAGTAAGACAAGAGAGAAAGGCAACAAATCTTCAGAAAGTTTCCGGCCTTTCCTCCAATGCAAAACATACAAATTGAAGTCACGAAAATGGTGTAAACCTACCCCCTACCAGTTACTAACATCTTCTGTAAGGATTGTAATCTAATCCTTAGGCCACCTAAAACCCAGAGTGTGTAGAGAGAAAAAAATGTAATCCTCACACTTAAAACCCAGTGTATATAATAAAATAATATAAAATAAAAAAAGGGTGACAAGTAAAGCGTTAAGCACAAACAAATCATGATTATTTACTTGATTAATAATAATTCATTATCACGGATATAGAGTGATGTTAAAAATACAGCATGAAAACCAAAGCAATCAGATGGTTGATGCCTTGATGGCATAACAAACATAGAAGAGAGAAAATATGAAAAAAGGAAATTGTACCGATTGATTGCTTGCCCAACGTTCATAGTAGTGAGTGTATCTCTCCAAAGAATTCTTTGCCATTTCTCTTCTTCTCTCGGCCTCATCATACTACAAAGCAACATTCTATATTTAGAGGGGGAAACAAAGTCCGAATGACCAAAGAAAACAGTAAGATCCTTACAACTCCCTCTTGCTTAGCTGCCTCATAGCGATTACAAGCATAGAAACCGCCTGTCCTCTCACCATGGTCTGACCAGGCACCAAGGCATAGCCTGCATTTACATATAATTTGTGCACCAGATATATAAGTATCAACCATATGTCCATTATCTCAAGCACTCAATAATACATGGCAATTCTTTAGTTCGATATTGCACTCTTCATTATAACGATGTGTGTTTGAGTGTGCGAAGCCACCATCAATTTTCATGACAGAGAGTATGGAAGAGGAAAAAATAGAAAAAAAACATACCAGCAAAACTCAAATTTACAAGCTGGTGAACATGTCATGTGCATACACCCTTGGTTCTTTTCAATCGGTCGCTTGCACTTGGGACATGGCTTGGAGTTGGCTAATATCCTGCATGTCATCAATAGATTATATACATTAAATAAGTTACATTACAATTCCACTCAACTGTCATACCAGTTTATTATCAAGACATATTTTTATATTATTCATTTTCTCATTCTTTTTCTCGATTATCAATATCATCATCATAGTATATCGCATATTCAATATATTAACATAATTAATTAATTTCATATGATTCAATAATTATTCCAATAGGAATATTAATAGCAACAATATAATACTACAAAAGCTGACTAAAGTAAGTATTCTAAGGATTCACTAATTCATTTTAACTTGTTCCCCATCACCAAGACTTCCCACAGACACCTCACATGCATATCCAATATATCAAAAATGCACATCTTCAAATGAAAATTCAATGCTGACCTAAAATGATGGTATATTACTATGTCGTCCCAGGAAGAAAAAAACATCGTTTAAGGCAATCTAGACAAGGCCTCCACGAAAATGAGTACATATGATGACAAAGCATGCAGCTGAGGCATACACTCAGAACACAAATGCTGTGACTGGCACAACATTATCCTTCAAACAGATTAAATTACATCACGTGTGGTCTCCAACTCTCGCACAAAGACACTAATGGATTGGTCTTAAGGAAGTTCTCGTTTGATAAACCAGACAGAGACCATCTGTCATGCTTTCAAGACTCAAATTTCTGGACATGCAAAGCAAAAAATACTGTGACGTGCTTCCACAAAAAAAAAAAAAAAACATAAAACAAAACATCTATATGTGTGTGTACACACACACCAGATACTTTAATTTTGCTATGTGTCAAAAGGTAAAATAAAGAGCTGAAAATGTTGTGATTTATTGTGAAGTTGCTCAAAATTACTTCAGTACAATCTACTTGGTGAAGCTAAAATGGTCTGTTACTCTCCAGAAGGAGGCTATTTAAGAGCAAGGTTAAGGAGAGAGAGATAGAGAGAGAGAGAGAGAGAGAGAGAGAGAGAGAAATGGAGGAATTGTAGGAAAATAATAGATTGTTTGTTAGTCCTCTTTCTGGGCTTCAGTTTCAGCATCTTTTAGGGTTGTAAGTTTGTCTGCCATTTGAGAACTGATAGGCAGCAATCAGCTAGTTGTTCTCTTTAGCATTTCGAATTTGAATTGTGTTCTAATGTTTTTGTACAGTTCTCTATCATTGTAGACTGGATTTCTTGTTCTGAAATTGATCCCCCAGAATACCTTTAATGAAGTTTCTTTCTTGCCAAAAAAAAAACACCAAAGAAGCATTAAACCAAAAAAAACAAAGACCATCGAGGACTATTTTGTTTTGGCCTGAGGCCATAATGATAGATATGAAAAAGCCCATAAGCGCACACACACACACAGAGAGAGGTAAACTTATCCACTGGGCACTCAGCATAAAAGGTAATTAACTTGATTGATGTCTATATTTAAATATTTAATAGTTTTTACAAACTTTAGATGCTGGACACACAAGAACCCAAACATATGTACCCCTATTACCCTGGAAAAAAAAAACTATTCAACAGTTCACAAAGTACAACCATTAAGCTGGTTAACATGTCATTCAGACAACACAAGATAATTGTTTCACTTGAATCCAGTTAAATCAACAAACCTTATTCCTCTACTCTGAATGGATATGATAGCCTTTGTGAGGGACATCTGTCATTAGTATTTTATCGCATTTCAAAATTTTCAGCACGAGGTTAATATCATATATTTATCTTATGAATGATGAAGCTGTTCACTTAAAATAAAAAGAAATTATCCTCAAATGAGTTGCTAATCAAAAGCAGGCAGTCATCAACAAAGCATACCAAGGAATAATAGTGTAGATCAGAGATTCCCAACGAGAAGTAGAACTGTATCCCCTATCTCAGATTTTTTTGAAAGGAACCCCTATCTAAGATATGCATATGCAGTAAACCAATGAATAATTGAACATTTAGAGCTTAGTGCAGACAAAAGTTGTTCGATGACACCCAAAAGTTGTTCGATAGATTACTTTATTGAAGCACAGAACTGAAGTTATTTATAAGAATTAGAAATTTATCGAAAGAGAAATCCATGTAGGTATAAACACATGATAGAATTTGAGATGCTGATAGAAAATACCAGTTCATGTTTTCTGACTCGGCACTGTTCTTCAAAATCCATAACCTTACAGTGTTACAATCCACCGGACGATGGGTTTCCTCCGTACACTGCAGACTCAAAATCAGTTGATACATCTAGTCTACTGAATTCATACAAAAGGAATAGTTAACAAAGGAACATACATTCCAGCAAAAGTCATATGAACAGAGGCAAGAAACGTCATAATTTTCATTATCTCCAACATAATTAACAGCATGCTCACATCCCGAAGCTGGACACCACTTGGTCTACAAAACAAGAGAAGAATTCAAATTGGCGAGAAAGGTGGTAAAGATAAAGGAAAAGAAACTGAATATACTATCAAAAGTTGAAAGTAACAGAAATAACAAGAAAGCAATAACAACAGCAACCGAGCACATGTGCAAGCATACACAATCATTCATATTCACGGAGATATTTAAAGGAAACAAAAAAGTAAATCTAAACTTAATAAAACATTAACCGTTATGTAGTACAGTTATTCAAAACCTTTACACGTATTGAGAATTTTTGAAAGGCTGATGACGTAATCATCTTTGCTAAAATAAAGGAGAGGTGAATCACATAATAAACGACTCACATGTTAGGATATTTATATTTTTTGAAAAAAAAAAATTGATGGGTTTTGATATATCTGACAGTACACCCCACGTTTTGAATCATGCAATATTCAATAATCCAAAAGAAAGAAAAAAGAGACGGTAAAATGATGCATCCCTCAGTTTGAGGGGAATGGCAATGAACCATTACGATTAAGAGACAACGTTGTTAAACAATGAGGGGGGTTTTTTTATTAAAGAAAATTTGATGGGTTCTGAAAAATCTGCTGGTACCACATTTGCAATCTTGCAAGAATTAATAATGTTTATTAACCCGAAATAAAAACAAAACAAAAACACTCCGTCATGCAAATTGGAGCGCCCATCTAAGGGAAGGGAGTGACATCTCTAAGCCACTAACTTCATGGTTCAGGCATTTCTAGTTATTGAGAATAGAAAGAGATAACCGAATCTCGTGTGGTTCCCTAGGTCAGGTTATAGAACACTAACTGATTTTTGTCTTCAGAACCCAATCGATTCGAAAAACTTGGAAGTCTTTACTATGTTTCCACCTGAAGTAGGGATCAAAATGTTGTATATGCTAATAATCAAACTTATTTCAACCTAAGAAAAAGTTCCAACTTTACTGTACAACAGGTTTTTATTTTTTATTCTTCTCCATAAATAGAAATTATAATATTTTAAAAATTGAAACGCATTGAAAGTCACACTGCAAAGCTTATCAGCTTCGTATCATCCTTCCCTAAAGTAAGAGTCTTTGCTGATATTGACAGCAGAGACCTAAATGGAACCAATGAATAACAAAAGTCTCCAACTAGACAATTAGGACCATTCTCTTTTGAAACAAAAGCGGTACAACTAAAGTGCACAAAAATGAAAGTAAATTGATCAACAGCTGAGATGTAAGGTTTGGAACAGGTAACAATCCCAGAATAAGAAACATGAGGAAAAAACAAACAAACAGAAAACATGCAAAACTTGAGAAATTTTAAAGAAAATGTAAAAATACTGGATACTAGTATGCGAAGTTTAAAAGAATAAATGGGCTGAGTAAACATTTATTAGTTATAATTAACTTCCATATGTACCTTCTTGTTGTCTTCAACAAAAGACCTAAGCAGGTACTTAGAGTACTTGCGCTTATCATCATCACAGGCAAACATATTAATCATGTCTTGACCAACAGCAGCAGCACAAGATGGATCAGGACATCTCAGCATCAAACATCCAGGACCATCATTGATGGATGATCTAATGTAGCCTATCACAATACACCATAGTCAGAGCACAATAAGTAAATTACAAATTTAATAAAGAAAAATAACAAAAACGTAATGCATCTGACAGTAGCAGTATATACACAATTATGTCAAAGCACAGATTCATTCTGATCAGACCACTATGGATTCGCAGAACAATAAAAAGAACAGCGAAATTCTAATTATATAATCATTCAAATGTAGAGTAGCTAGTTTATATGCGCGAGTTCTACAACTGAAATGTATCTAAAGACAGCTGAAATGCAAGAAGGCCTTGCAATTTCTAGGAAACCGTCTTCATAATCAAAACAAGAGCTTATTTATTCAGAAACTAGATCTGTTAAGTAGCATATAATACAAACCTTCCCAACATTCAAAACAGAAAGGATGACCACAAGCCGCTGATTTTAGCCTACTACGTGGAAAGGCTTCAAAACAGATCCCACACATCACCTGCCCAACAAAACATATAGAATTTAGAATAAAGAATAGGAGGAAGAAACAGTAACTATCAAAACAAAATTAACCGCTTCTACTTCTCTCGACTTTGGAAACTGAACAACTGGCCCGGGTAACAAGCCAACAGTTTTCCGGACTTTCTCTTCATCTGTAAACCATGCTTCATGCACTTCACTAACATTCCTGCCATACCAACCTTTTTCAGATCACTCACATTAAATATTGAAATTAATATCCCTACAAGATTCAGAAACCTGTCTCTCTCTCTCTCTCTCTCTCTTTCAACCAAGGGCCAGTGGCTGTGGTTCACATGTTACCGTACTCAGATTTTTTATAAAAATAAAAAACACATAATGTTTTACATAACAGAAACCCACAGTTCTACATATGATGAGAAATTGGAAAAATAATAGAATAAAAAAAAAACTTAAAATTAAATCAGTATGAAAAGATAGAATGTACTCAAGTGAAGTAAAAAAACAAGTAAAAATAAGTAGGATACCAGTTATAGTAGCGAAGCAAAATGGTTGAAGCGGGTCTTGATATGGAAAGCACAGATGATACATTTGTAATATCATCTTCCTGGCGCTCCTTTATATCTAACTCCTTCAAGACGATATAATTATTCTGGAAAAGAAACAAAATGGACATATTTAGTAATTGAAATAACAAAATTTACAGGACATCCTAAAACTAAACTCAAGGATGCGGGGTCATTGGTCGAGGACTGATTCCCAGGGGTGTGATTGATCTAAACTTTGATTCTCTGAGTGCTAATCCCTCCTAGTTAGCGTAAAGCCTCCTAATTGCCCTGTCTGTCATTCTACTTTAAACTTTTTAGCTTATTCTACAAAAGATAGGACCATGATCCTCAGCTCGGTCAATTGAGATCATCAATCCAATCCAATCCAATCCCTAATAAAAATTGAGGAGGAGACAGAGAGAGTACCTCAGGGCGGCGAGCCTGGATCATGTTGATTCCGTCTTCATCTTCCTCGATGACGTAATCGTCGTCGTCATCGTCGTCGTTGTTGGAATTGTAGTCGGAGGCGGCGTCGCTGTAGAAGCCGTCGTCGTCAGACTCAAGGTCGTGTGCGTCGTGCATATCGTCCTCGGAATCCATCCGTCTCTCGACAAATAATTAGGAAAAGTGTGTTGACAACTCCAAACTCTCTCTCTCTCTCTCTCGGGTGTGTGTGTTGAGAAATGAGAACACACACCACACTCGGAAACGAAATTAGAAACCAAACTTCTGTACAGTAAACCCCCACTCGTACGTGGCACCATGCTTTATTTTTTTTTTTTTTTTTTGAAGAAAAGGTTCAATCCATTAGATCGATCTGCCAGAAAAAAGGCAAAAAGCTAGCTACACCCCAGCTGTAAAATGTTGGCGGGTGAACAATCAAATCTCCAGATAAGCTTCGTAGCTCATTACAATCATTCTTAGTGATGCAAGCCTAATACATAGTTATGCTTCCTAAGACTAATTACTATATCTAAACACGCCAATTGTCACAAACACGCCAATTGTCACAACTAACACATCGACTATCTCACAAAACAATATAAGCTACCCTAGTACATGTACTAGACTTGGGAAAACACAAAAACTACCCCCTTCCCATTCAGGTTAGGGGCAGCGATAGCACGTGCTTCCTTCTCCAAAGCTGTAGCCAGATTCTTCTTTACAGAGTTCTTTTTCTTTGCACCACCATTTTGTATTGCTTTTTTTTCTTTACCAGCAGTTATAAGGAAGCAAGTTCCGACTACCATAAGGACGTCCTCTGTTACGCTTGGTAAGACTTGGTTGGTGTGGCTGCAATGGGAGCAAACCCATTGTAGTAGCATCAATGTTGTGCCTACTGATAGCTAACGCCAATTTGGATTTTTTTGAGACTTAAGAGACACAGAGCGATTTCCTCCTCTCTTTCATCTCATTCAAGTGATGGGAGAGTTCTCTGAGACGTTTGCATCAAGTTCACGAAGCACAATTGATTTCTTGGCTCTCTGTGGCACAATATGATACATCCTGAACCTTAAATTACCTCATGATAGTTTTAATTTTACTTTTACATTCCAGAAATTTGTTTTTACGTCTTAGAGGTTCTAAAGGTTGATTTAATTAAAAGTTCACCCGACCGAGAATTTATTTCATGATGAGATAGAGGACGTTAAGAGGGGTTCGTGGACTCGTGGCAAGTTTTAATTTGGAGTTCGTATGAAAAAATTACGATGTAAAATCAGTAACTTTTCGTTTTTAGACGAGTATAAATAGCCGGGAGGAATATTTCCTGAAACGGGAAATTCCTTTTTATTTATCTTTTTCCTTTCTCTCTCTCTCTCTCTCTCTCTCTCTCTTCCTCCCCGATGCGACCTCGACCCTCTGCGCCGCCCTCAGTTCTCCGCTGTCCGGCCACCGTTCGGCTCGCCACCGGTGCCGTTCGACTCGCCTCGGCCTCCTCTTCACGTTTGCGGTGGTGCTTCAAGGCGAATCGCCGCTGTTTAGGCGTACGAAGACTGAGAAGGTTCGACTATGTCGAAGCAAAACTCCCTCCTTTGCCATCGTTCGGCCCGATTCCAGTCGAAAAAGGAAGGTCTCGACCCACACAATCACTCCACCAAAGAAATTGAACCGATTCAATCCAAGTAAGGAGAATTTTGGATTTGAATTTCTAACGTTTTTGGTGAATTCGGTGGAGGTGGTGGAAATGACGTTTTTGATGTAATTGGAGGTTGGAATTGAATTCATAACGTTGTTTGGAGTCGATTAAGTGTGATTTAATGTTTGACTGGTTAATTTTTTAGGAATTTTTGGTTAGGGCGGCTCAGCCACTGTCAAGACCGCCGTCTGGGGCGGCGGTGAGGTTTTCTAAGGTGGCTGTGACGTCAATGGGATAGCTGGAGGATGTTTTGCAACTGTGAGGGTGATTTTGGACAGTGGCGGTGGCAGAGGAGAGGAAGAGCACTGCCGGAGGCGGTGGTGGTGGTGCTGCCCCCGGTGGTTGTGGTGATGGAGAAGGGTAAATGGTAAATTGGTAAAAGGTGAAAAGTATACGGTGAATCAGTAAAACAGTAAAAGTAAAGGGTAAGCAATAAAAGAGAAATAGTAACTAGTAATTTGAATTTAACAATTATTATTTGACCCCAGAATATTACTGTTGACTTGTGGTAAATTGCTAGAAACTGGTTAAAAAATGATTTTACGACGAAATAACCAGTAAAAGAATTAATCGGACACGGGTTGGGTGTCCAGAGTAATTTTAGATGTAAATTGTTTCGGTATTTGAGGTGTAATTCCTATACAGATAACAAGAAAGAAAATTGAGATGTTTCGTGCGAGTGAGGACGTCCGTAGATTTGACTTTTATAAATTAATTCCGAGTTCTGGAATATTTATAAATACGTCTCTATTACAGGTCGAGAGGATACTCGACGTGACGAGAGCTTGGAATAGCGGCAAGCTCGGCCGTACTGTGAGCGGACTTTATTTTAAATAATGCATGCATTGTAATAGGAAAACAGAATTGGTCTACTCATTTCATTAGAGAATCCCTTTATATAGAGTGACGATTACAGTGGTAATAATAATTACATTTATGATCATAATCACTGATTGAAACGTTACATCTTATTGATCACTAATTTCCTAATTTACTATCGTCATTACTTTGACGAAGGCGCACAAATGGTATTTTCTTTTAACACTCCCCTTTGTGCCGAGTCAAAGACGAAATTGTGCATCAATCGTTGCCTCATTAAAAACCTTGCCAAGTAACAAAATCCAATGGGACAAAATAAAACTTGGTCGAAGGGAAAAAGAGCACAGCGCACCTTTAACCTTTAAGGATAATATGTGTGTATTAGACTCCCCCTGAAGTCTATATCTCCCCCTGATCCTTACATCAATCAGGGAAGCTTTGAAAGCTTTCGCATTCTTATGTTTTTCACATGTTCCTCAAAATATTGCTTTGGGTAATGATTTAGTAAACAAATCTGCCACATTCTCCTCAGACCTTACTTGATTTACTTGAATCTTGAGAAGAGCTTGTTGTTGCTGATTATAGAAAAAACTTTGGCGATATGTGTTTTGTATTATCACCCTTGATATAACCTAACTTCATCTGTTCGACGCAAGCTGCATTGTCTTCATAAATGCAAGTAGGCTCTTCAGTGGTAGAACTTAAACCACCAGTCCCTCAAATATGTGTAATGATGGACCTTAACCATATACACTCACGAACCTCCTCATGTAGAGCAATGATCTCTGAGTGGTTCGAGGAGGTAGCCACAAGGGTTTGCTTGGTTGATCTCCAAGATATCGCCGTGTTCCCAATGGTAAATACATAACCAGTTTGAGAACGACGTTTATGTGGGTCAGAGAGATACCCAGCATCAGCAAACCCAACCAAAACATTATTTGGGGTTTCAGTGTAGGGGGTGATATTTTCTCTATCGACATTTCCTTTAGGGGTTGCATTTTCATTTTTGGTCCCTCTTATCTTTGTGTAGGGAAAGAATAGATCACTACCAGATTCGGATGAATAGCCGACGAAATTTAACGAAAAAAATTTCGTCGGCTATGGTTATATTTCGTCGGCTATACCATCTGCCGACGAAATTTTCGTCGGCTATACGTCGTCGGAACAACCCCGTCGGCTATACTAATGGCCGATGAAAAAAAGAATTTGTCGGCTATAGTAGAGTATGGCCGACGACTGTAGCGACGAAAATATTTTTCGTCGGCCAAACCTGGGACAAATTGCTGACGAATTTCGTCGGGTATTTTCGAGTATGGCCGACGAAATTCATTAAGTATAGCCGACGAAAATTATGTATTTCGTCGGCTAATGTTAACAACCTATAGCCGACGAATTAATAAATTTTCGTCGGCTATTGGTTGTTAACAATAGCCGACGAAATACTTAATTTTCGTCGGCTATTTCCTCGAAATATATTAATATTTAATAGGCATTAATTAGTTATAGCCGACGAAATAATGTAATTTTCGTCGGCTATACATATTATAGCCGACGAAAATAGGTAAAATTCGTCGGCTATAGTTATTATAGCCGACGAAATAATGCCAAAATCGTCGGCTTTTCTTACATTTGGGAAAAAAAATTAAATTATTTTCTAAATTACCATTCCAAGCAACCTGCAAATCACAAAAACATTCCATACATTTGCACCAACAAGAAACACGTCTAAATACCATTTTTATTAAATTCGTTCTAATATACATAAACCCTAAACCCTAATCATCACCTAAACTACTAAAGTCCAGCAGGTCATCCCCAGCATCCTGCTCTCCATCAGGCTCGTCATCCTGCTGACCGAACACGGGAGGTTGAGGCATTGGAGGTTCCGCTAACCGCTGAAACGGGGGCAGGGGTGGAAGGCCTTGTTGTTGTGCCGCGAACAGCTCATAGCACCAGTTTTGTTGACCGTCGTAGTTGTGTTGCCGAATTTTTTCGCATTCGGCATGCCAACCGGCCACATCCAACTAATACTGCTGTGATCTGCGGCGCGTCTCGTCTTGATACTGCTGTGTGCTGCGGCGCAGCTCCTGTACTGTTTGAGACGAGGTCGCCAATTCTGCGGCCAATCGCTGCACTTCCCCCCTCATATGCTGGTTCTCCCCGCCTCCCTTCTTCTGACCTCCCTTAGTGGTCTTCAGAAGCCCTAGTCCAGAACTTCCCAAACCCCGGCAGTAGAAGTTGTTTGTCCGGTTTGGGAAGGCTGCGTCGAAGATCCTCGCTGCCGTTTGGACACTGGACCGGTCGACATGGCGCATGGCTTCTTCCAGATCTGCCTCTGAAATGTTCAGTTGTGTCTCCCGAACTACTTACTGGAGCACCTCTTCTTCGGCCCGGTTGACCCTCTCCTAAGTGGACGGGAAAAAAAAAATTAATATTATAACAAATATATAATTAAGTAAAATTAATAATTAAAATTTTAAAATTGTAATGAACGACTTACGAGCTGTTCTGTCGCTTGTGGATAAGCGATCTTGAACGTCTCCACGTACGGGTTGCTATCAGGATGATCTCTGAGCGCCTCCTCCTGATACTGTGCAAACGGCCGTGAACCAGCATGATGGGGGGTTGTGTTCCGGCGGCGGTTCGCAGAGTTTATCCGAGACCGTTCCTTCAAACAAATAATAAAATATTAGAAAAATGCATAAGAAAATATTAGTGTAATAATTATAAAATAATTAAACTAATAATTAAAATATTAACAAAATAAACATTTTTACTGAAGTTTAGTATTTACCTGCATAACTGGGTTGTTGAAGTCTACTGTCTTCAACCAACGCCACTCGTACTCCCGGAACACGAACTCCCTGGGAGTGCCCATACGACCAAGGTGGTCGTACTCGTTATAGTGGGAACGCAGCTCGTTCTTCCACTCTTTGAACCTACGAAAAAAACAAAAGTGCATTAGAAATATTATTAATATCATAAAATATTAATAATTATAAGATAATTATAATATCATAAAAACAAACGTACCTCAAGTTCTGCTGGTTGTCCGCCCAATCCCGCCTGTGTTCGGCAATCTCGAAGAATGTCTGAAAAATAATATTTTATTAGTTTTACAATTGTAATAATACCGAAAATTATTATTTATTACGATAAATAAATTAAATTTTTTAAATTACTCACCGACGCGGCAATGTTCACCTCCCTCTTGATCTCTTGGGGCACATCAGCCCACCGGAGCCACAACATAGGGACTCTGTCCCTAATCAGTGACCCCACGCAACCCGAGTAGTCACGTTTTTTCTTCCCCTGAACCTCCTGATTAGGAGGTTCGTTGATCTGGATCCTGCCGCTGCGCTCAAGTGTTTTCCTGAGCGTGTCAAAACAGATGACACCTCTCGTATTCCTCCGTGAACTGCTAGCGGCTGTCCCTATCACAAAAACAACGATTGGTTAATAAAATTAAATATTAGTGCGTTAATTTTAATAAAACATTTAATTAATAAAATCAAATGTTACCTGAAGTAGATGATTCGTCTGTCGACTTCCCTTTTCTCCTCGCCGAAATAAGGTGGCCAGGGTCCTCAAATGGCTGCTGCCGGTATGCCTCCGCAGCACTAACGTACTGAGGCATATCCGGCCATAAGGGCACACCCTGATAGTCGACCTCCGGTATCGCCGGAATGTTGTACGGGAGGAATAGCTGGTTTGGGAGAGTAGGAGCCTCAGTCGAGTCAGCAGCAGACTAAGTCGGACTCGGCATCGGCTCCCGATGAACCTCAGGCATACGAACCTGAGGAACGTCGGCAGCTATCTCCTCGTGAAACAGCTGCCGACTAAACCTCGGAGCCACAGAGGGACCGACAGGCGGAAGTGAAGTGCTCGACGGCCGCCCCGCCTGGAGAAGGGTCTGGTGCCGAGCACTCACACTCCGTCGCGGCTGGTCTGCATCCACAGTCATCTGCGGCTGGGATGAATCTACACTCCTCCGCGGCTGGCTAGTGGTCCTCTCAAGCTGGCTAGCGGTCCTCTCGGAGTCTCCGGAACCGCCGAAATTTCTAGAACCTCTAGATTTGCCGCCACGACGGCCTCCGAATAGGTTTCTTAATGCATCGGCCATCTAAAGCCCGAGGCATTAATACATTAATTGATATTAAATTATATTATATTAAATAAAAAATTCTAATTAATATAATAACCAATAATACTAACATATTTTAATATAACAATTTATATACTAACATATTAAATTATATTATATTAAATAACAAATTCTAATTAAATATAATTAAGCTATATATATAATTAAGCTAAATTATACAATTAAGTTATCAATTTATATAATTAAAAAACCAATTTATACATATAAATGATACAATTAAAATAAATTTGAAAACAATTACCTAAATTAACATAAATACCTAAAATTTATCTAAATTAACATAAATACCTAAAATTTACCTAAATTAATATAAATACTTAAATTATACCTAAATTAACATAAATACCTAAAATTTACCTAAATTAACATAAATACCTAAATTATACCTAAATTAACATAAATACCTAAATTACACATAAATTAACATAAATACCTAAAATTTACGTAAATTAACATAAATACCTAAAATTTACCTAAATTAACATAAATACCTAAATTATACCTAAATTAACATAAATACCTAAATTATACATAAATTAACATAAATACCTAAAATTTACCTAAATTAACATAAATACCTAAATTATACCTAAATTAACATAAATACATAAATGATACCTAAATTAACATAAATACATAAATTAACATAAATTATACTTAAATTAACAATTATAACTAAATTAACAATTAATTAACATAAATGAAAAAAAAAAAACTTACTGGAAAAATCGGGCAGAGGAGAAGGAGGCCGGTAAGGGGCTGCCGACGTGGAGGAGGAGGGAGGAGGTGCCGGCCGGGGCTGCCGGATTGGAGGAGGAGGGAGGAGGTGCCGGCCGGGGCTGCCGGATTGGAGGAGGAAGAGGGAGGAGGCCGGGCCGGGGCTGCCGACGTGGAGGAGATAGAGGGAGGAGGGCCGGATTGCACGTCGAAGAGGAAGAGGGCCGGATTGGAAAAATGAAGCAAATGGAGGCTAGGGTTCGGTTGCAACAAACTTATACCCGATAGTATAGCCGACGAATTAAAAAGATTTCGTCGGCTATACTTAAGAATAGCCGACGAAATGCTTTAATTCGTCGGCTATACTTAAGAATAGCCGACGAAATCTATTAACTCGTCGGCCATAGTTTAGGCACTCAGCAACCGTCCGATCTCCCCCATCCAACGGCGAACAATGAAAAGGCGCGGATCACTAGAGTTTAGCTGACGAAATAAAATATTTCGTCGGCTATACTTTGGAAAATCACAGCCGTTGGATCTGAGCCATCCAACGGCGGACAATAAGCGGATGGCAAAAGTTTAGCCGACGAAATAATATATTTCGTCGGCTAATATTTTATTTCGTCGGCTAAACTCTTGGTCAAACTACGAAGTCAAACCTCTAAACTCTATAAATTAAAACGGAAATTGGCCCGTCTAAATGATGTTTTCTGGCCTTATCTTGAACAGAGAATAGTTTCAAATCGATGAGACGCGACTAATCGTATAAAAATTTTCCCCAAAATATTTACCGACCGTCATGCTACCCATAGGAAAACGGGAGTAAAAAACAGTTAACCGCAACATTCGGCACACAGATTTTGTCGGAATCTGCTCATTTTTCAACCGTACACGTATTTCAATATTTCGGTCATATCTTATTTCACAACACATTTGCATTTGAAGAGTCTACGTATAGTAACTATTTGAAACTATACATTCACTTAAACACTTAGTAAACAAGTTAAGGAACATTAGTGCATATGTTCCGACTTTGAATGTAAAAGTTTGGAAAATCTATTCAAACCGTCAGATATCACCGTTAAGATGAAATACATGTATGAAAAAAAATCCAACTACATCTGACAACGTTAAAGGCTCGATCGGGACGGTCAAACTGCAAAGTCAAACCTCTAAACGCTTTAAAACGGCAATTGGCCCGTCTAAATGACGTTTTTTGGCCTGACCTTCAACAGAGAATAGTTTCAAATCGATGCGACGCAACTAATCGTATAAAAATTTTCCTCAAAATATTTACCGACCGTCAGGCTACCCATAGGAAAACGGTAGTAAAAAACAGTTAACCGCAATATTCGGCACACAGACTTTGTCGGAATCTTCTCATTTTTCAACCGTAGACGTTTTTCAATATTTCGGTCATATTTTATTTCACGACACATTTGCATTTGAAGTGTCTACGTATAGTAACTATTTCAAACTATACATTCACTTAAACACTTAGTAAACAAGTTAAGGAACATTAGTGCATATATTCCGATTTTGAATCTAAAAGTTGGGAAAATCTATTCAAACCGTCAGATACCACCGTTAAGATTAAATACATGTATGAAAAAAAATCCAACTACATCTGACAACGTTGAAGGCTTGATCGAGACGGTCAACCGGGTGAGTCAAACCTCTAAACGCTTTAAAACGGAAATTGGCCCGTCTAAATGACGTTTTTTGGCCTGATCGTCAACAGAGAATATATAGTTTCAGATCGATGAGACGCAACTAATCGTATAACAATTTTCCTCAAAATATTTACCGACCTTCAGGCTACCAATAGGAAAACGGCAGTGAAAAACAGTTAACCGCAATATTCGGCACACAGATTTTGTCGGAATCTTCTCATTTTTCAACCGTAGACGTTTTTCAATATTTCGGTCATATCTTACTTCACGACACATTTGCATTTGAAGGATGAAGCAATGGTTTGTCGACAGTGATAGAAAATGGAAGCTGCTCATTTTTTGTTTTTTTTTAATCATAGCCGACGAAATAAAACCTAGTATTCGTCGGCTATTCTTTTGTCGTTTTCGGTAAAAAAATAAAATATTTATTTTAAAAAAACTTATGGCCGACGAAATAATGAAATTGTCGTCGGCTATACGCACAATGGCCGACGAAAAATTCATTATTTCGTCGGCCATTATTGTAATATTTATTTTCAAAAAAACTTATGGCCGACGAAATAATGCATTTTTCGTCGGCTATTCTCTGAAAAAAAAAAACAAAAAAAATCAGTGGTTTTACACCTCTCCTATTCCGATGTCCTGTTCACATATAACCAAAATTGAACATAAAAAACCAGAAACCCAACAGTCAACATATTTTAAATTTTTGTTTAAGGGGTTTGGAACCCAGCCTAGATGGGAGGCTCATCCCCACGCCCGTTCATTAGAAATGAGTTGATTACAAATGAAAGGATTACATCATTTAAATTACTTAATCCGTCAGATTGTAATCGGAATCATCGGATGAGTCTTCTTCGGTTTCTGAATTGCTCGATAGGGGTAATCTATGTCTTTCCTCACCACTAGAGTCCTCGTTAGTTTCTTCAGTTGGATCAACATCAACAAGCAGTGACTCTTCACGTCGAATTCGCACCGGCGTGTCTAGGCGAATAAAAGAGGAGTCAGGAATACCGTTTGAGTTGGGCTCTTGATACGCGGTGCCCCCTTCCTCGTTCTCTTCAGCCACTCCAAGTGTAGACGCCCGGTAAATGTTGCGATGGTGGATAGTGTTGACTACTTTCCACGGGTCACCCTTGGCGAGATCATCAAGATAAAACACTTGTTTCACCCATGTGGCTAAAACGAACGGGTCGTCCTCATACCATGATGTACTAGTGTTCACAGAACTTACGCCGTATTGATCGGTTTTCATGCTCTGCGGCCGTGTGTCAAACCATCTACACTTGAAAAGGTGCACTTTCATGCCTTCCCCGTAATGCAGTTCCACAACTGAATGGAGAACACCGTAATAGTCAACTCCACCATCCCCACCATGTGCCATAACCCCTGAATTTTGTGTTTTCAGTCTGAGGTCTCTGTCTTCACATCGAAATAACACACCATTCACCTTGCACGTCGCATAAACTTTTGAATAGACCGGCCTCCTCGCTAAAAGTCTGAGTTCGTGCGACCAATTTGGGTGATTATCATTTGCAATAAGGTCCATCTGCAATCATCAGAATCAACTATAAATATGAATAAATATACACAATAATATATGAACACGTATAAAATAGTGTTAAAGGTACGTACCCAGCGGCCGAAATACTCTGCGAATGTCTGGTTGTGGTAATCGCGATCACTTGCTACTCCTTCACAGCGTAGATGTATGTCCTTCCAAAACTGAACTTCTGGACAGTTGATTAGTACCCACCAATGTGCAATGGCTACCTCATAATCTTTCAACTTATAGGAAACTGGCATGTTTCCACCGAGTACAACATCGTCGGAGAGTATGGAAAGATTGAACTGTGAAGGTACATCTTCCGGTATGCTTTCCTGTAACGCTCCGAAATACAGCTTCATGTAGGTAACGCACTCGTGCGCAATATATGCTTCAGCTATACATCCTTCAGGTGCGGATCTGTTTTGGACAAAACCACCGTATTGTCCAAGTTGCCTATAAATCAAGTTTTTAAAGTGTTATGATAATACATTAACACTATATCACATATATTGATGAGAAAATTAACATAAGGTGTAAAATACGTACCTTTCCATCGGATACATCCAAGTGAAGTGCACAGGACCGGTAAGCAACAACTGCCGAGGAAGATGGATCATGAGGTGAGGCATGATGTCGAAAAAATTTGGAGGAAATATCATCTCAAATTTACACATGATATGAACGATGTCTTGTTGCATTTCCCGGAGGTCAGATTTTCTCACTTCCCGTGTGCATACCTTCTGGAAAAATCTTGCCAACGCTACTAACGGCTCCACAACGTGACGGGGAAGGAACGGTCGAATGAAAACAGGGAAGAGACGTTGTAGCAGGATATGATTGTCATGACTTTTCAACCCGTACAGATTGTTGCATTGTCTGTTGACACACTTGGCTACATTTCCAGCAAAGCCTGAAGGATACTTGGCCTGACTTATCCAATGCAAAATTTCTGATTTATGCTCAGGCTTGACGGTGTAAGGAGCTTGAGGCATTTTTCTCTTCCCTTGTTTCAACCATAGTGGTTTTCTAATATTCATGTTTTGCAGATCAGTGCGAGCCTTAGGACCGTCTTTCGTCTTCCTCTCCAAGTTTAGCGTTGTGCCCACCACACTTTCAGAAACATTTTTTTCTATGTGCATAACGTCTAGGAAGTGACGGATCAGCAACTCACACCAGTACGGGAGTTCCCACAATATGCTCCTATGTGTCCAGAATTTGTACTCCTCAGGCCTTTCAGGTATTTCCGCTACAATATCGGGATGATTGCTGAGGGGCTCAAAATCGTACTCATTAAGTCTTGCTAAAATTTCTCTTCCTGTCCATCTTCTGGGAGCACGGCCGTGTTCTTCGGTTCCATCAAATGCAGCAGTGTTGGAACGCCAGTGGTGATCTGCCGGAAGGAACACACGATGACCCATTCGGCATATCTTGTTGCAATGAGGGGTGCTCCCATAATCGCTGAGGCACTCTGGACAAGCCTTGTATCCCCTAACAACGCTGCCCGACAACATCCCATAAGCAGGAAAATCACTGATGGTACCAATAACCATGGCATGCATGTGGAACGTCTCCTGCTTGTACTTGTCAAAAGTGGGATGACCAACGTCCCACAATACCTTAAGCTCTTCAATCAATGGTCTCATATACACATCGAGACATTTCCCTGGGTAACCAGGCCCCGGAATCAACAACGTCAACATATTATATTCCTTCTTCATGCACATCCACGGAGGAAGGTTGTAAGGTACCAAAACCACTGGCCATATACTGTATGAAAGACTCATGGTGCCGAAAGGGTTGAACCCGTCGGTTGAGAGCCCGAGCTTGACGTTTCTGACATCTGACGCAAAATAAGGAAACTCATTGTTTATATGCTTCCAAGCCGCTCCGTCAGAGATGTGTGTCATGATATCTGCGTCTCCCGCGTCCCGCTCACCGTGCCACCTCATAGCTTTTGCGGTGGTTTCTGACATGTACAACCGCTCAAGCCTATCTCTCAACGGAAAATACCGAAGCACTTTCACAGGTTTCCTATTGCCTGCTCCCGTCAACTTATATCGGTCAGACTGACATATCGGACATGCGTCAAGGCTAGCAAGGTCATTTCCTTCTGCATCTTCTCCCCAGAAGAGAACGCAGTCAAATGCGCATGCATGGATCTTAATGTAGGAAAGCCCTAGATCTTTGAGGATACTTCGGACCTGACGGTGATTGGTAGGATTACGATGACCCTCCTCCAACAACGAAGAAGTGTACTGTAGATATTCATCCACTTGCCTAATGCTCCCTTTTGTCTCGACTTTAATCCTCATTACCTCCATCACACTTTGAAGAACTGTCTTCTCAGAACTTGAAGACACAGGGGTCTGTTGTAATGCAATCAGTTTGTTGTACTTGTCAAAGGCAGCAGTGTTGACAACTTGTGGGAACGGCTGCACCGGGTCCTGCATATATTGTTCCCCACGTACACCGCTTTCAAAAGGAAACACGTCGTTGACGAATGCCATTGTTGGATCGTTGGATGTACTACTACTGCCCGCCTCAAAATACTGCCCATGATCATGCGATCCATCTAATGATGGCTCACCGTGATATATCCAACGTGTGTACTTCGGCCAAAACCCATTACTCTTTAGGTGCTCCCATACTGTCCTAATCGGAAATCGACACATATCACTGCGACACTTACATTTCTTGCACGGGCAATAATGGTAATTCGACTTTGCATTTTCCTCGACGAACTGCATAAAATCCACAACTCCTGTAGTGTATCGTCGGTCATTCCTTGGAAGCGAAATCCAACTCTTATCTCGATCCATATATCAACTCATATATATATATACCATTAATTAACAACCATTATTTAAGTTCATTACACTATCAACAACCATTAATTAACATATTTATATATATTTTAACACTAATTAAAATAACATTATTAAATTAAAACACATAATTATACTCTAACTGAAGATCAACTCAACTACAACTCACAATCAACATATATACATACATTCTAACACTAAAACAACAACAAAACAAAAAATCACTTACTATATCAAAATCACTAAAACTCAAAATCAACTCAACTAAAACTCAAAATCAACATATATACACATATACATACCTATATATAGCTCCACAATGTAAGAGAGGACGGATTTCAACAATACCCACAGATTTTTCACTCTTTCTCCCGTTTTTTTTCGAATGAGCAGCTTCTGTCTAGATCTGAAAATATAAAGACTTATAGCCGACGAAATTGTCAACTTCGTCGGCCATTCTTCCAAAAGTTGTATAGCCGACGAAAATTTTTTTTTAGGGACGACGGAAAAAATCGTCGGCCATTCTTGTAGAATAGCCGACGATTTTTCATTTTTAGCGACGAAATAAAAAATCGTCGGCCATTCTATGGGAATAGTCGACGAAATTTTTTTTTTCCGACGAAAAAATTGTTTCGTCGGCCGTTTTTTTTTTTCGTCGGCAAAGCTCTTTTTTCTTGTAGTGGATCCAAATCAATGGTTCCTTTTAGGTATCGAAATATGTTCTTAGTACCATTCCAATGACGCTACGTTGGCACTGAGCTAAATCTAGCTAACAAGTTCATTGAGAATGCAATATCAAGTCGAGTACATTGAGCTAGGTACAATAATACGCCTATTGCACTTAAGTAGGGAATTTCAGCTCCCAATAGCTCTTCGTCATCTTCCTTTAGGCGAAATGGATTTTTCTTTATATCCAAACTTCGACCAATCATGGGAGTGCTAACGGAATGTGCTTTGTCCATGTTAAATCGCCTGAGCATCTTTTGGACATACGCAGACTGGTGGATAAGTATTCCACAAGCTCGGTGTTCTAGTTCAAGACCTAGACAAAACCGAGTTTTCCCAAGATCTTTCATCTCAAATTTGGATTTCAGGTAGCTCGCGGTTTCTCTTATTTCATTAAGAGTACCTATTATGTTCATATCATCGACATATACAGCTATGATGGCAAATTCGGAACTCATTTTCTTTATGAATACGCAGGAGCATAGTTCATCATTCTTATGTCATGCCCCGCCAAATTCCTTGAGCCTTCTAGAGTCAAGCATTGCTCAAGGAACGTTTGAGAGTATACTAGGGTGTTCTCGAGTGATCTGGAATGTCGTAGAAATCTCCGGAAGAATCTTGAAACCTCTCGACATCTCTAGGCATCTCGGCAGCATGGCTGCAGGCGTATCCGAGGGACTGCAGATGTATCGGTGAGGTTCAAGGAGAACCTAGATCTCTCTAGAACACTCCGGGACACATGTATATAGTTTAGCCAACTATAGGATCATGTAGAGATATCTAGAAGCCAATTGTGTCTAGGAAAATCTAGAAACATCCGCGAGCAAGGGGCTGCCTATATAAAGGTTGTCGGGGCGACACTTGCTTGGCACAGGGAAAACATCCATTTCAGGAATTTTCACATTTTTGTAAAGTTGCTTCAAATCTCAATACAACTTCATTTCTCTCATTCTCTAGCCTTTCTAACCTCATTATAAGTGTGTTGGTTCAATTCCGCCACGTTTTAGGTGAAGGCTGACTTAGAGTCCTCAAGGAGGTGAGCAAACTCTAAGGAACAAGTATTTAGCATGCATTGAACTTAAACAAGTTTCGACCTACAACTAGAACGTGTCCGATTTTTACCTAGTTGAGAGACTTTCTAATGTTTTAAGATTGAGCTTTCGCAAAGTGACCCTAAAAGTTATGCTACCGTTATACAACTCGTAACATTGAAGCACAAAAGTTTATAATCGAAGACATGTAAACAAGCAAGGTTGTCAATCATCTCGTTTAACATGCAAGTTTTAGCTAAGGTTATACCCTAGGTGAGCACAATAGAAGCAAAGCAACATACGTTTAATCTTTATTCATTCTACTCGGGTTAGATGAAACCTAACATCTAGATTTACTTGTTTGTTAGACAAAACTAGTGTCTCGGTTTTTAAGTCACGCCCTTAGATTACTAACCAATTTAAATCCTCAACATGCATCTATACTGCTGTCCTAATTATCTAAGTGTGTAAATCTTATAAATTTTATATTACAAATTAACATGCAAAATCATTGTTGCCGAAACTTAAACCTAAATCTAAGCATCGAATCAAACAAATCATTAAAAAATTATAAAACCAATCTCCAATTTGGTTCATACATAGACATATAATCCAAAACCAAAAATACATGCAAGTTTCATAGACAAAACTAAACATAACTACATAAACTTTACTAAACCGAGAGAAGGGAGTGGATCACACTTTTGTAGACACCTTGATGACTTTGACTCGTGTGGATCCGGCGGAAGATGGAAGAGATGGGGAGGCTGCTCGGCAATAGGTAAGTGTCGGCAGAAAAGTTCCAAGTTTCGGCAGAAACTTGGGTGAAGGTAAGGGTGGTTTTCGGCTAGGATTTATGTAGGATCTTTGGAGAGAATTTGGTAGAGCTTTGGCTTTGTGTTTTGGCTTGAGATGTGACACTTTTCTTCATGGTGCCGGCCTCTATTTATAGGAGAGAGGCTATGAAGTTTGGGACTTTTCCTTGTTCAAAACGGGATAGAAATCTTCAAATAAATAAGGTTTCCAAATCCGAGTTGGAATAGGCTTTTCTCTCATTCTTGAACAAAATCTTGCTTGGCCGGCTTATGATTTCTTCTTGGACGTTGCAAAGCTCTTTGGAATGATTTGGTATGCCTGCAGCCGCTTGAAGACATTACCGAAAATTCCTCTCTGCTCGCGAGTACAGACTTTTCTAGTATCGGGTACTGGCGAGGCTAATATGGGTGGCGAGTCTGGCGCTGGCGAGCTAGGCTTCTGGCGAGTAGCTCGAACATGCATGCTGGCATGCGCGGATGGTTGGCGAGCGGATATGTGCAAGTTGGCGAGCTAATGTTGGCGGCTGAACTTCTGGCAAGCAAGGTTGTTGGCGAACAAACAAGGGCTTGGCGAGCGAGCTTGTTGGCGGCCGAACAAGGACTTGGCGAGCGAGGTCTGGCGAATGGACATTCTCTCGGAATATTTTGACCTTTGTGTCTTCAGTCGAGCATAACGTTTTGCTCAATACTCCGATTGATCTGAATTTTTGACACAAGACCCATTAGCAAACCAATAACATGCATACCAAATTTCAGAAAATTTGGAAAAAGATAAATCACAATTCTATTCATCTCAGAATCACGAAAAAGACATATTTTTCACTATTTTCCAGAATTCTTAAACTTAGTCATTTTTCGGACTCTAAAGCATATATTTCCAAAACTCTACCAAAATGACACTAAACTATATTATGACTCTATCTTAGATAAATAAGGGTTAAATAAAGCATAAACGAGGGCAAATACATATTAATATCGTCGCACATTGTGCTCCTATCAACTACCCCACACTTATCCTTTGCTAGTCCCTTAGCAAACTAAATTAAACTAAGACTCAAACTATTATTGCCCCTAACAATTTGTCTCAGGCTCGTATGTACACATAGCTTTCAAGTTTAATGCATGAGAATGCTAAGCACGAAAATTCTGAGTTTCATGAACATGTAACATCAATAAAAACATATAAGGGCAAAGGTAAACATGTAAACATGTTAACCTAATCCAATCCTCCTCACTACACATACTCTCTTCTTTTCTCTCGAAGCATGGTTATTCACTCAATAGTATATGCAAGCGAAAGATAATGAATTACGAAGAGTAACTTGCATATGTCATGAAAATAAAGCACTTTGTGAAATTTTAAAGGAAAAACCTCATATGATAACTATATGCACCAATGAACCAAAACCATATGCTTACTCTTGAGATAATCTCCACAAATCAAATTTAACCATCTTAAGAATCATGAAAAAGATCAATAAAAGGTTGTAATGGGGCTAGGCTAAGAGGTATTCGATATTTGGATAAGGAGGCTTAAAACGTCACTGTGGCCTTTAGCAAAGCTCAAATCTCCTTATGTCTTCTCACCAAGGGTCGGATTATTTCTTGTTGGACCTATACTTCATCTTTTCCTCCCAAAAACATTACAACAAAATTTCAAGACTCAAGCCATGCACAATTTTTCTTTTTCTTTTCTATGCCGTGCCTATACCTTGTATTTTCTTGCTCTCAGTTTTTTTTTCTTTTTCTTTTGGTCCGAGCAAAAATTTCTTTTCTCTTTTCTTTTCTAAGGCACGGTATCAATTTTTTTTATACATATTAATGGCTAAGTCTACCCCACACTTATTCTTCTTCATCACGTCACGCGAAAACGCCTTCAAAAATCAAGGTTTACCAAATCATTGATCAAGGGTAAATATATCACTATACAAAGCTCATGGAAAGTGTTTAAGGGTGATGAAAGAAAAGGCTAATCATAGGCTCAAAGGGGTTTACTAAGGTGTCCCACGATGGGCACAAATAGGCACATGCTTTATTTGGCAATGGTGGTAAACCTAAGAGATCTTTTCAATCACTTTCAAAATCAAGTTATTTTATGACCTAAAACGTTTTGAAAATCAACAAGAGTAAGTTCTAGTAATACTCAAGTTCATGAAAAACTATTGCATATAGTCATCGAATAATCAAAGAATTATGAGGTTTCATGCTTCCTACGAATCTATCGAATTTTTATTTTTTATCACTCAAGAAGAAAACAAATTGGCTCTAAAGCTCACATAGGTTATTTGAAAATAAACTAGCTAAAACATGCATGCTTCGTTAATCAACAAGTCCTACATGCTCCTACCAATGCACATAATCCATGAAAATCACAATTTTAATTGTATGCATAACCATCATCTATGTATGCAAAGAGGAGAAAATCATCATTGACATATTAGGGGCATCCTAAGACTCAAAAAAATAAAAATTTAAACACTCTATTTTTGGTGTTATATTTTTTTGAATTTTCTTTTCTAAACTAAGCACACGAAAACATAAACGGAATACATTATCCCACCCCACACTTAGAAAATTACATTGTCCTCAATGTAAGCACAAATCTATATCAACGAATTTCTTAAGCATGCAATTGTCTAACACATTCCAACATATCATCACAAACCAAAGAAAAAGAGAAGAGTTAAGAAATTTCAAACTCTCGGTGATGACTCCTTCGTTTTTCTTTGATCGAATTGGGTTGCCTCCCAAGTAGCGCTTTGTATTTATAGTCCATTGCTTAGACTTTTCACCATTGTATCTTGCATGTGTTCATTGCGAGCTAAAATAGCTCAAATCGGCACGAAGTAGCTCAATGAGATGCTCGTTGCACCATGTGCTTGTCTCGGCGTCAAAGTGGGGAGTGCCGGTATGAGTTTGTGGAGAGGGCTGCGTATCGGTAGCAAGTTGCTGCGTATCTGTATTGGCAGTATGATTCTTCTCGGTAGCACTGCCGGCAATGTCAGGTCCGGCAGATGGTGATGTGGTTGCTGCATTGGTAATCTGCCTCTCGGCAGTGGCGAGTGTGGCCGGTACTACTTGTGGTGCGTCATCCAATGGTAGGGAGGCTATGGTGTGTTCTTGGAATGAATCAAAGTAAAGTTTTAAGCAATGGCCATTGACCTTGAACACTTTGTTGGTGCTTGGATTGAGAATTTCGATGGCGCCATGAGAAAATACTTTAGTGACTATGAAAGGTCCACCCCATCGAGAACGAAGCTTACCCGGAAAGAGTCGAAGTCGAGTGTTGAATAAAAGAACTTTTTGACCAACTTCAAATTTCTTTCCTCGTATCAACTTGTCATGGTAAGCTCGAGTCTTCTCCTTATAAATCCATGCGGCATCATAGGCTTCATTGCTTTGTCAATGTTCATGTTGAAAGCCTTGATTGCCCACCATGCTTTGTGCTCTAGCTCAACCGGCAAGTGACATGCTTTGCCATAAATTAACCGAAAATGTGACATACCTATCGGTGTCTTGTATGCAGTCCTATATGCCCACAAAGCATCATCGAGACGATCACTCCAATCCTTTCTTGAAGGTCCAACCGATTTCTCTAATACTTGCTTGATCTCTCGATTGCTCACTTCTGCTATTCCACTTGTTTGGGGATGATAAGGTGTAGATACTTTGTGTCTGACCCCATATTTCTTCAATAAGGCTTCAATGGTACGGTTACAAAAATGGGATCCGCCATCACTAATCAAGACTCTTGGAACTCCAAAACGTGAAAATATATTTGTCTTGAGAAACTTGGCCACCACCTTTGATTCATTGGTGCGTGTGGTCTTGGCTTCAATCCACTTTGACACATAATCAAGCGCTAGCAATATGTAAAGAAAGGCCTTGCTTGAAGGAAACGGCCCCATGAAATCAATTCCCCATAAGTCGAAAATTTCTACCTCAATGATTGGTTGTAGAGGCATTTGATCTCGGGCTCCTATGTTGCCGGTTCTTTGGCACCGGTCACAAGTCACACACGCCATATATGAATCTTTAAACAAAGTTGGCCAAAAGAAACCACACTCAAGTACCTTCAATGTCTTCCTCTTTGGCCCGAAGTGACCACCACACGCCTCGGAGTGACAAAAAGAAAGAATGGATTGATGCTCTTCTTTCGGAACACATCGTCTTACCACTTGATCGCAACATTGCTTCCACAAATATGGCTCATCCCAAAAGAAGTGCCGAGCTTGCTTCTTGATCCTATTCTTGATGTGGCTCGGCATATCCCTTGGAAATTGGTGCGTTGCAAGATAATTGGCAATATCGGCTTACCAAGGTTCACTTCACTACTACAAAAAACTCAATACACAACGGTGCTGCACCGTTGTGTAAGTTCGGAAAAACCGTCGTATATCTCGAGCTTGTGTGATGAAACGTCCAACAACCAGATTATAATTTCTGTTGTACAACTTATATGCCATGCCATGGCTGGCTTGGCATTCGCTGCACTGACATGTCTAGTTCATACAACAGAATATACATACTTTTATGTTGTGTAAGTTTTAAACATACAACAGAATATTGCAATTTTATTCTGTTGTCTCATTCGCACAACAGATTTCATCTCCCACTTATTTAGTTGTCTGATTCAGACAACTGGTTTTGTTTCATATTTATTGAGTTGTATGATTCACACAACTGATTTGATCATCTACCTAGCTTGTTGTAATGTTGTATCACACAATAGACTTAAGCTTTTGGTCATATGAAAATTTGTTGTCTGAACTTCAAACATACAACATATTTAACACAAAAACATGTACACTGTTGTACAAAACCTGCACCATTACCGCAAAAAAAAATTGATCAAAACCATTGCATATAAATTAAGCTTCATTACATTTCATTCAAGTACTGTACCACATACATGCAACTAGCCTAAGCTGCTACATTCCTAGCCATGATTAAATGCTGCACACCCTCTACCACATACACAAGTACCATATACACAAGTTCAAAAGCTGCTAGCAATAATGGTTTCTACAGAGGACAAGCCACCTATGAGAACTGCATTAGTCATAGACTAGCTTCAAGTCTTTGGCCTAAGGTTGAATATATCAAACATGCCATCTATGAATCAAAATCCCGGAACTGTGCATGCTCAATCGATGTGTGAAAAATTTACCCAAATTGGTTCAGTTCTTTCAATCCACAGACCTGCACCCTCATTGAAACCAAACAAGGTTCAGAATAATAAGTAAACAATATGAAACCAGAAAGAAGGGAAATTACCATCTTCTTCCCAAGAAGGAAGAAGCGCCAGATCTCACAGATGGAACACTGCCAGGGAAAGAAGCGGCCCAAATGCAGATCCCACCACGGAAACATTCCCACACAATGAAACAAGATCAGTGTTAACAAACAGATAGCCACTCATAAAATATGTACAATGTCATCAAGCAGGAACTCTGTTACTTGCCTGCATGCCACAACAAGTGTTCTCCCGCCATTTGGCCTCCATTCAAGTAGCTTAACGTCTTTCTGTGATTCATTAGCCAAAATGCACGGCTCCTTCCCTTCTGTCGAAGTAAAATTAGCACGAACATATACACAAGTCAAGCGAAAGACAAAGGAAAACAAATCAAGCCAGCAAAATAAAAACAGAAAGCAGATAAACATCTAACCCGAATCCTCATAATCTCGAACCAGAAGCTGATTAGAGCCGGATATAAATGCCATAACATGTTTATGCGGGTGCTAGCTCAGCCCCTGACCCTGAAGATCAACTTCCGGTAACAAGTTCACCTACACATTAACAACCTTTTCTATCACAACTTTGCTATAAACTGAACTAACAGCAACGCGAAATAAAGTCGCTAATAATGTTGAAACTAATGATAGTATTCATTACATCAGCCAGATATAAATTCTTGGGGTTTCCTTTTCCCACATTAGGATTTCCTTTCTCCACATTCGTCAAATTCAAATTTCCTTTCCAATCAGCGACAATGCCAACATAGAATGATTTCACTAATTTTACTGAACATAATCAACAAGAGAGAATGTGAAGTGGCGTGTCAAGTAACAAGACTCACCTCTGTGATTGGGGTATCGAGAACCCTTTCAGGGCCGTACTTATCCAGCAGTCCCTTGGTTATCTGTATACATTGGAGAGTAAACAAGACATGTAAGTACACATATGTTCTCGATGAAAATGAAACAAACAGAAACTTAAAATCCATTTCTTTAAATGAGTAATCCTAACCTTGTAAGCACCTTGATACTCCCCAACCTGCAGAAAAAACAAGCAAAAGATCAAGTTCACGAAAATAAAAGTCGGTTAGGTCACATATCATCAACAACAACAACAGAACCTATCCAGGTCTCCTCACCTCTTCACCCATCAAAAACACTTTAGGATCGGCAGACATTTCCTCATCAAGGGCAGAGTTCAGAGCATCCCTCACTGTCATCTGTTGCACAATTCAACAATAAACAAATTCAGTGCTTCAAAACTTATGTGACCTAACAAACTGAGAATCTGAAACAGATTGTACAGCTATACATAACCAACTGGAATCGAAAACGACAATACCTCTTTTGCAGAAGATGAGAAGCTTCTCAATGCCGAAACGGCGGGGCGGATTATCTGCAACTGCCCCAGCACCTGAGCCACCGGAAATTATCCAATCAAATCAAAGCAACTCAATCACAAATTTGGCACATAAATACAGAAAAATCAAGGTTTAGGTGTTTTACCGTAGCAGACGAGCTTGCAGCTCCAGTCTAAGAGCTCATCCTGATATCTGCGTCGATACTGCTGCCGCCACCGAAACCTACGAATCCAAAAGGCCAAAACAACCAAACTTAAGAGCTCCACTAAACAAAACAAAAAAAGCACATCACTCTCAGAAATCAAATCCAAATTCCGAAACTGTATAAACTGAGCTCAGCCCAGCTCAAATCCACATACTCCACATAATCATTATAGTAAGTTTTGATGACTTACTATAATTCAAAGTGATGTAAAGTGTATACAGAGGGAAATGATGTAAGAAACATACCCAAGAGCGCCTTCAGATTTGACAAACTTGGGAAGTCCGTCAGCATCTCCCCTTTAAGCACAACAAAAGGCATCCTTTTGAAATCCCAACCCAAAACCCTGCACAGCACCTGCCCCAAAGCCCTATGAGCCCTCTTCTTCTTGGTCTTGCTTATCATAACAGCGTGCTGCACAAGGCCAGCACAGCCTTTGATCTTCTTCGTCTTCCCCAACCCACCACACACCAAGCAATAAAACAGACCACCATCCCAATTCCCCTCATAAAAACTCCTCAACTCTCTATCCTCCACAAACAGCTTCATTAATTTCTCTGTCAGTGACTATGCAGAGAAAGCTTTAGTAGAGCAAAGTCTTGTACTTCTTGAAAAACTCGTAGAAGCCGAACTTGCAGGCACCTTGACCACTGTAACCGAGGAGTGTAGGCACCCATCCCTTGAAGAATCCTCTAACACCCTGCTCCTTCAACAGAATTCCAAAACCAGAGGAAATGCTTTTGTACTTTGTAGGGTCAATCTGGAATTAATCAACAAATCAGATTCCCAATGAAACATAATCAAATAACCAATAAAACTAGATCAGGTTTCAGATCAAGATCCAGAAACATATGAAACAGATCTAGAAAGAGAGAGAGAGAGATGTGGACCTGCATATTGCACTTGACGAGGTCAACAGGAGTGACGGCCATGTGAGTGAGACCACAGCTGAGAATACCACCAGCAGTGCAGGCAGCATAGAAGGCAGGAGAGTACATCTCGATCTTCTTGGAAGGCTCGGAGGGAGTGGGAATGAGGAGACCCTTAGAGGACTCGACGGAGGAGGTGGGGGTCGGGTGAAGCATCTTCTCGAGGCCAAAGATCTTGGCGGAGGAGGAGCCATAGAGGAAGCTAGGGATCAGAGCCTGACGGGATGATGATTTCGCAGAGAGATCCATGGCGATGTGAAGAGAGAGAGAGAGAGAGACAGCGAGAGAACGAGAGAAGGAGGCGGAGGACTGAAGCGGAGGCTGGGGAAGGGGCGGAGGCTGGGGACGGTTGTTGGGGTCCGGAACCGGAGAGGAGAGAAAACTGTTTGGGATTTTGAGAGAATCAGAGATTGGGATTTTGAGAGAATGAGAGATTGGTTTCGAGTGATGTGAGGCGAGGGTTTCTCTGGGTTTGTAAGACCGAGGGTTTCTCTGGGTTTGTAAGAGAGAGCTGTTGGATTTTGTGAGAGTAATAGAGTTATGAGTTTTTGTGAAGAGAGGGGGTTTTTGTGAGAGTAATAGAGCTATGGGTTTTTGTGAGGAGGGAAATTTGCCGCTCCCCTAAAATTTGGCAAGTTTGGCATGACCATATTAGGTTTACATTCACACAACTAAACACTTTTAAACAGTTGTACCAACTTACTTTACTCTATACTAGGTATTCCATAAGAGTGTCCTAGTAGAAGCAGCAAACCAATTGCACAACAGAATCAAAATACACTGTTGTGAGAATTGTAGCACATGTATGTTTTTCAAAACCAAAAAACCATGGAGGCAACTTTCCCGCTTTCAGAAATGCTGCCTCTGCCATTGGAGCCAAAATGAAAATGGGGCAATGACAAGCAAACCAACTCACACAACCAAACTATGAAACTCTGTTGTACAAGTATTTGTCACTTTGCACTTGGTGACACCTAATGCAGGATGTGACATTATCACACAACACAAAAAAATTACTTTGTTGTCTGTCCATCTAGACCTTGCCCAAATTTGAGTTTCAATGTCGGAGGGAATTCTGCCGCCCAGATTTTCATTAATCACACAACAGAAAATGTGTCTCAGAGTTGTGTGACAAAATCTGGAAATTTTTTTTTCAGAATATGAAAAATGTGTACCATCATACAACACAAGTTATTCACTTCAGGTCGTCTGAAACAGTTAAGTAATTCACACAATATGTAACTTTCAAAGTGTTGTCTGATTTGTGTTGTGTATTGAGTTTTTTGTAGTAGTGCTTGTTGCATCGATCCGAAATAGTTGCTCATCCGGGAAATTCTCCATTAAGGGTAGCCGATCCACCTCCTTGAGAATCCTACTCAAGTGGTCGGCAACAACATTATCACTTCCTGTTGACAGTAGCCACAGAGGGGCTACAGCAGGCCCACAGACCCGCAGCTAGCGCACCAGGGGCCGGCCCGAGGCCCGGGACCGGATCACCAGCTCCCGGCCTCGGGGTCCAGCAGTCTATCCTGCTACCAGGGGCCCGGGGACTGGGGGCGCCAGCCAGCCAAAGAGGTCAGCAGAGCTGCCCTTTGGTGTGCAAACAGAAGGGAACCAGTCCCACATCGAATGGTAAGGCCAGACTTCACTCTCAGCCACCTATATAAAGGCCTCAACTACCCTCATTAATAGGTAACTGATCCTTCCTACCGCTTATATACGTGCTTAAGTTATATCTATTCCAACTATACTAACTTATATATCGGAGAGGAGAAGACCGGCCCACCCAGTATTCCCCTTAGTAAGCAGGTTTGCAGGAGATCATACGTAGATTCATCTGTCTCTATCAGGCCCCAGGGTTTGTGCAGAAACAATTGGCGCCGTCTGTGGGAAGTTTGGACAAGAAACCACGTAAGCACTATCGATGGCAGAGAATTCAGAAGCAAGACAGGAAAGGAATACCACCAAGGAGCAGCGTGTTGCACCAGTGCAAACGCTCGTCTCCACCCCGGTCGTTATGCGGGAGCAGCGCGGCGACCAGGGCGATCAGGAAGGTGGGAGCTGTGGGAGGCCGACTGGCACGTCGAGGCCACACCACGACAGCTCGCGCGGGAAAGGCCCGGTGGAGGACGACAGGCCTGTGCACCGGGGCTTTTCTCTGACGTTCTCGGATGATCCGAGTGACCGAGAGGAGAGGCCACGCTGTAACAGTGACCGGGACACCACGTACAGCCCCGACCAGAGCAGTATGGTGGGGGAGATACGGGCAATGGCCGCAGAGGTCAGTCGCCTGGTATGAAGAAATGGAGGCGGTGAACGCTGCCCTGGAGAGGGGACAACAGCACAACGACGCTATGGTCAAGGCACAGGCACCCCCGCCAGTTCGATCTCAGCAGTTTGAAGCGGGGCAGTCATCGGGCGGTAGCCCCAGTGATCCCGGGCGAACAGATTCGCCGGCCGGCACGGCCCCGATAAAGAGCACGCCGACGCCTCGCCAGCCCCACACTTCGTTCGAGGATGAAGCCGTGACCCCGACTGCACGGGCATTGCAGATGCTCGCCGACACTGTGTCGGATTTGAAGGCCAAAATGGAGGCCAACGAGAGAAGAGCGGCACGGCCGATGGAAGGCGCACGGTTCAACGAGCGCATGGGCCCTTTCTCGCACCGGGTTATGGAGTCGGGGAGGTCTGGTAACCAGAAGTCCCTCAAGCTCACCTACTCGGAGTCCGGCTGCCCGTACCAGCACCTGGATAGTTTCCGGTCCCAAACGTGCGCCAAGGGCTACTCCGATGCAGTATGCTGCAATATTTTCCAGGAAACTCTGTCTGGATAGGCGCTCAGCTGGTTCTATGAGCTTCCGGCAAATTCAATCGAGGCTTTCGAACAGTTGGCCGACCGGTTTGTAGGCTGCTTCATCCTCAGGGTCGAGGGAGCCCGGGCATCGACTATCCTTTTTAACTACATGCAAGCGCCCAGCGAGGAATTGAGGATTTTCGTCAACCGTTGGCAAACGGCGACGGCCGGAGTTCGGAACCTTGACAAAGGTATCGCCGAGATGGCGTTCAAGCAAGGGCTCCGCCGGGGAAAATTTTCCTACGCCGTACGGGTGGAACTCCCGCAGGGGTATGACAAGTTGATGGCAATGGCCATCCGGCACGCCCAGGCCGATCACGAGACGTACGGGCAGCACCTGTTGAAGAGGAAGCAGGAAGAGCAGCAGGAAGACCACCCCCGGGAGGAGCACCCCCCACCCCGCAGAGAAGACAAGACCAGCCAGCGGACCGAGAACCGAGCCGCCCGACCGAGCCGGCCTAACAGAAATTTGGGGCAACAGCAGCAGAGGCCCTATCATGATAGACCCCAGAACGAGCACAAGCCGGCGCAGTTCCGGCAAGAACGCCCCCTGACAATCATGCCAGCACAACCGGCCGGTCAAGAGGTCTTCACCGCTCTCACCTCTTCATACGAGGACATTTTGTTCGAGAACGGGAGCATCATTCCCCCACCGCTCAGGAGAAAGTACCCGAAGGGGAAGCTTACCACGGCGCAAACGGGCAAGTACTGCTCCTATCATGATGAGGCTACTCATCGAACGAGCCAGTGCTGTGCTCTCAGGACAACGGTGGAGGGTTTGATTAGTAACGGCCAGCTCCAACGGTA
Organism: Potentilla sterilis; assembly: GCA_963682095.1. Classification (NCBI taxonomy): domain Eukaryota; kingdom Viridiplantae; phylum Streptophyta; class Magnoliopsida; order Rosales; family Rosaceae; genus Potentilla; species Potentilla sterilis. The sequence goes on from OY821758.1 coordinate 31,016,257, forward strand.
TATAGGGGAAAGGAGAGCAGATCTCTACCGGGAGCAAGACCGGGGCTGGTAGACTCGCCAAGCCTCCAAGCGGTTAGTTTGGCATATCACCGGTTCAACCGCTGTAACATCACAAGATATATATGCAAACTACTTTCAAGAAAAATTCCACCGATTCCATCAATTCAAGTATATTCATAGTCAAGGGATAACACAAGCAGAAGCCGTTCCGGCAAGTTTACAAAAAAGAGCAAGGGCAAAATCCTAAGGAGCTACGCCTCCCCCCTCAGCAGGCAATCCGCCAGCCTCTCCGGAAGAAGCAGCCGCGCCTTCAGCAATCTGAGGTCCACCCTCCCCTTCCGGTTGCTCTTCCGCCGACTGCTCGTGGATATCCGACTGCTCATGGATATCCTCATCAGCGGCCTTCGACATCCGGGAGGTATCCAGGTACCCCTTCTTATCCAGGTACCCCTTCTGCCAAATTTCGTGCAGTATATGCTCAGTGCGCTGCAAGTGTAGCCCGCGCAGCTTCCTGGGCTCCAGTGGAGGCGATTACTGAGCTTCGGCTGCCTATACGATTTGTCCGGAATGAGTATGCCAACGGTAAACGAATTCCGGTCCTTGTATAGGTTGTCCTACTCAAGGAAGCAAGGGTCCCGGGGTTGCCTGTCCTTCAACGCCCGGAAACCTCCACCGATCGTCACCAATATGCCTACATGGGTAGACAACAGTTGGAGGAAGAAGGTGGTGATGGTGGGCGGGAGGTGGCAGGCGAGGAGTAAAATGTACCGGGTTCCTGGCACCTTTCAACCCCTTGGCGACCAGTCGTTCGAGCTATCCGATCTGGAGCATGAGAGGGTCTCGACCATACTCGGATGTTGGGACGATCTGGAACAGAGTTCTTTCAACTTCATCCGACGAGAAGTGCTGGAATACTGCCAACTCGGGCGGGGTCCCGGTGCGTAGGAAGCCCTTTAGCGGTGATACTTTGTGCTAGTTTTTGCAAAAATGCTAACTGTTCGCTTTCCTTGCAGGTGCATCTTCCCGGGCTACTATCAAGCCCGAAACCACTCTATCTATGGACGGGCAAGACCTCCTTAACAAGCTGAAGGAGAAAGGCGAGATAGTCTCGCGGACGTCGGTGGACGAGGAGTCCGACCGGCTCACGACTCATCCGGAGCGGAGGGCCATGGATGTTGACGACGGCGCCTATCTCCTGAGGCGGGTGAAGACCCATCATGCTGCGGGCCTTATGGCGCCTGGAAAGGGCAAGAGCACCGGGGGGCCAGTGAGGATTCCCGGTGGAGTGAACAGGATCCCCAACCTTCTTCTCCGGAAGGCCGGGGAGAGAAACGGAAAGGCGGGGACATTCCTTCCTCCGCGCTGGTGACGCTTACCAGTGGGTCGGCACGGGAGAACCTGGTCAAACGGTTCAGGATAACCAGCGCGGTGCGCAAACTAACGCTGCTGGGGAGAAGGCTACTGCTGCTGCCCGGCAGAGTAGTCCCGCGCCTGCGGAGGCACCGAGGGGAAGCCCGGATAGTGCACTCGTCCGGCAAGTGGCGGCGGACTTGGCCGGCCTTGGTCTGGACAGACCTGGGGTTGCAGGAGCCCTGGCGGGTGGGAATCGCCCAAAATGCAAGGAATCCATCCTCCGGGTAAGTACTGCATGGTACCACTACACTGCCTGTAGTTTGTTTTCTTTTGCTGCTTGACTAACTGCCTTTGTTGCTGCGCAACTGCTGTACAGTCTGTACCAACCGGATGCGAGTGAGGAACTGTCGGAGCTGAAGAGACAGATAGCTGCTTTATCGGAGGCCCGACAGCGCCTGGAGGTGGAGAAATCCCGCTCGGACCGGGAGAAGGCCAGATCGGAGGAGAGGGCCAAGAAGCTGGAGGAGCAGAACCGGAGCCTGGAGAAGGAGAGGGCCGAACTGGAAGCCAAGGTGGACGAGCTCCAAGTGGGAGCTGCCGCTCTGCGCGCCGCCTCTGCTGCTCCGACTGGGGAAGATGACCCGGAACTCTACGAGCGGGTCGTTCTCAAATACCGCGAGAGCGATCAGTTCTTGGAGTTTCTGGTGAAGGCCAGGGAAGAGGGCATCTCGGATGCGTACACGGAATGGGCGGGGAAGGGATGGTTAGACATTTCCCTGATGCCGATTGCTACTGAAGGAGATATCCATGAGCAGTCGGACATCCATCAGGAGGCGGTGGAGGGGCAGCCGGATGAAGCGATTCGCTCGGACTTGGATTCTTTTACCAACGGTGCCGAGTCTCCCCGAGCTAGAGTTAACACCGGAACTGAGGTTGACGATGAGGGTACCGCAGGAGAGGCTGGCGGATTGCCTGCTGAAGGCGGAGTCGTGGCTCCTTAGGATTTTCCTTGCTCTTTTCCTTGTAATCTTTCCGGATCGGTTACTGCTTGTATACTTGCAGAAATTTTCAGAGCCTCATAATCAATTGAGAAATTTTCAGAAAACAGAACAATAGTTCCATTGAGAAATTTGGTTCCTGTAGGGGGTTCGCCCTCCGTGATTTTAATGACCTTTGAAAAATAAAATACGCACAACCTAGTCGACAGCTTGTGCCGAAGCATCACCTCACTTTAGACGCTAGAACATAACTTGACATATGTGGCCTATTTTCTTCAAAGATAAAACATGTTGTGTGGTTCAAACTCTTGAGGTATATCGGGTTAAGCATGATACTACCGGGGGTTGTATCAGTCCATTGCACCGTTATCTCCTCTGCTCCACGTATTTCGAGAGTTAGAACAAATTTAAAAGAAATTAGACTTAGCGATTACATGATCATGGACGTTTTGATTTTTGCTCTCTATTGCCGAATGTATGTATGCTTTGCCGAAATCTTTGTGTTTGCCGAATGTTTATATGTGTATCATTGTTGAAATATGTTGCCAATGCCGTGGCTTGTAATGATGTATATTCTTGCTTTCTATTTCTTTACGATGTTCTAACTTGTTTAAATGTTGCAAATTTCAGAAATAATGCATGTCCGAATCAAATATTTGGACAAGAGATCTTCAAGGCCGTTTACAACGTTTAGATCAAGAACTCGCTATTGCTCGTTTTGTGCCATTACCGCCATCGTCACCAACCAGTTCATCAGTTTCATCATCATTGCCGTCATCACCATTAGTGCCATCCGTTTCTGACAGTTTGCCGAGTTCTCCTTCAGTTGTTTCGTCGTCGTGTGATCTTCAGAATCCAGAGTTTGAGGCCTTTGCCGAATCAGAAGAAGAAGAAGAGATAATGGCTTCAATCAGATCACAGAATGGTCATGTTGCTGGAGCTGGAGTTGCTCCTTCGAATATCACTTATCCTCCCTTGGAAGCTGACAAGACTGGAGAGATTTGCAACACTTCAAGATGAAGGCATTCCCGTTTTCTTTAGAAGATCAAGCAAAGGAGTGGTTGTTTGAGGTGCCTAGTGGTCGCATTGTGTCGTGGAGTTCTATGATGGATGAGTTTTTGCTCAAATACTTTCCTGCTTCACGTATCACTGATCTGAGGAAGCAAATTACTAGTGTGAACCAAGCCGGAGATGAGACTTTCTTCGACTACTACAAGAGGTTCAAGTCCCTAGTTTCTTTGTGTCCATCGCATGGCATTAGCGATGGGCTCTTGTTGCAATATTTCTATGAGGGATTGCGTGTCATGGAGAGAGAGTTTCTTGACTCGGCCGCGGGAGGTAGCTTTTTGGAGTTAAATGCCAGTGCGGCAAGAAGTTTATTGGAAGTTCGTGCATTGAACAACCAACAATTTGGTATGGCACGAGGGAATGTGCAAAGGAATGAGAAAGTGCATGAGACGTCTTCGAGCTCAAAGTTAGAGGAGAAAGTGGACAAGCTTACCGACTTGGTGAGTAATTTGATGAAGAAACGTGCTAGTGTTTGTGGAATTTGCACCGAGGGCCATGAGACCGAACAATGCCCTCAATTTGGAGTTAATGAGGGAGTAGAGGAGTGCAATGCAATTGGTTTTCAAGGAGGCCAACGTTTTGGAAATTTCAACCCGAGGTTCAATGATCATCCTAACTTTCGATGGGCGAACAATGACAATGTGCTAAGGGCACCTATGCAACCGAGAGAGGGAGGAGCACCGTTTGTACCGAGAGCACCCTTTGTGCCTCGGCAGCAATTTCAGCCGAACCAAGGGCCGTATGGGGCATTGCCGAACCAAACTCAAGGAGGGCCGAGCCAAGGCCAAGCCGCGCCGAGCAACCCAAACTACGATGCTTTGCTTCAATCTTTGTCAAGTGCTACTCAAGCATTACTCGCGGGGCAACAAAATCAGCAAAAGGATATTGGTGAGCTCAAGACTCAAATGGGCCAAGTTGTAGATTTCATGGGAAGATTTAATGAGCAAGGGAAGTTGCCAAGCAATACGATTCCCAATCCGAGGAACGAGCAAGCCAAAGTGATTCAAATTCGTAGTGGAAGAGAGTTGTTTCCTCCAACAAGTCCAAAGAAGAAGCGAGTAACTTTTAAGGGCATTGAGGATGACGAGAGGGCTGCCGGACCTGTCATTGCCGGCAGCCATATTGAAGAACAAGGGGCTGCAGCCGGCAACCATGCTGCAGCCGAGACCTATGATGCAACCGGCAAGAAGGAAACTGCCGAGAAGAACATTGCCGAGCAAAGTAGAGAGGCCGGCCACAATGTAAAAGATAAGGGGCTGCGCAATGAACTTGAGTACGATCCTGCAACATCGAAGAATGAGTTAGTGCCAAACCAAGCAAGCAAGGGAGGGGTGCCAACATCTAGCATTCCATTCCCTTCTCGCTTTGCTAGAACGAAGAAAGATAAGTCCGATGAGGAGGTGTTGGAGATTTTCCGGAAAGTGCAAGTCAACATCCCTTTGTTGGAGTGCATTAAGCAAGTACCGAAGTATGCTAAGTTTTTGAAGGAGCTTTGCACGGCTAGAAGGCATACGAGAGAGACTCGTGTGGTGACAATGAGCGAGACGGTATCGGCCGTTATTCAAAGGAAGTTGCCACCAAAGATGAAGGATCCGGGAAGCTTCAATGTGCCTTGTGTCATAGGCAATACTCGGTTTGAGGATGTGATGTTGGATTTGGGAGCATCGATTAATGTCATGCCACTCAATGTGTATCAAACGTTGAGTATAGGGCCTCTCAAGAAGGACAATGCCATTATTCAACTTGTGGATCGCTCAAGCAAGTATCCGGAGGGTTATGTGGAGGATGTGTTGGTGCAAGTCAACCAATTGATATTCCCCGCCGATTTCTATGTGGTTGAGATGGAGGATTCACCGGTCAATAACACTCAATTGCTACTAGGGCGACCATTTATGAGGACGGCGCGCACGAAGATAGATGTGGCCGAGGGCAACCTAACTATGGAGTTTGATGGTGAGGTGATCAAGTTCAATGTGTTTGATGCCATGAAATTCCCCAATGTTGATTTGAAGGAGGGTTGTGCCATTGATGTTTTGGAGGAGGTCGAGCAAGTTATGTCGACCTCGCTCGACGCATAGCAATTAGCGATTGAGCAAGGGGTCGGATTTGACAAGAAGGGAGAACGAGTCACGGGCTGCACCACCGAGCCTAGCAACATTGCCGAGCCCTTTATGATGATGCCGAGTCTAGTAGAAGTTTGTGGAGAGATAGAGGCTCGGCCATACAACAAGGTGTTTGATTCGTTCTTGTCAATTCCAAGTGCCACAACAAAATTTCGACCAAGTGTGGAAGAGGCCCCAAAGTTAGAACTAAAAGAACTCCCTAGTCACTTAAAGTATGTTTATCTTGGAGGAGAAGATACACTACCGGTTATTGTGTCTTCAATGCTTAGTGAGAAGCAAGAAGTGGATTTGATACGTGTGCTTAAGAAGTACAAGACCGCCATAGGTTGGACCTTAGCGGATATCAAGGGAATAAGCCCTACTACTTGTGTTCATCGCATCTTATTAGAAGAAGGAGCTAAGCCGACTAAGGAAGCTCAACGTCGACTTCACCCTCCCATGATGAAAGTTGTGAAAGAAGAAATTATCAAGTTGCTTGATTGTGGGGTGATCTACCCAATTTCGGATAGTAAGTGGATATCTCCCATGCAAGTAGTGCCGAAGAAGAGTGGTGTAACGGTTGTTGAGAATGAGCTTGTGCCACAAAGACTTGTAACCGGTCATCGGATGTGCATCGACTATAGGAAGCTCAAAGCTACAACAAGGAAGGATCACATGCCTTTGCCGTTTATGGATCAAATGCTAGAAAGGTTAGCCGGCCATTCGTTCTATTGCTTTCTTGATGGATATAGTGGCTACAATCGAATCATGATACACCCGGATGATCAAGAGAAGACCACTTTCACTTGTCCATTTGGCACGTTTGCTTATCGACGGATGCCATTCGGACTTTGCAACGCACCCGGCACTTTTCAAAGATGTATGTATGCTATCTTCTCGGATTTTATTGAAGACATTATCGAAGTGTTTATGGATGACTTTAGTGTGTATGGGAGTACCTTCGATGCATGTTTGGGAAACTTGGAGAAGATACTTGAGAGGTGTGTAGAGACAAATCTTGTGCTTAATCGGGAGAAATGTCATTTCATGGTTACGCAAGGTATTGTTCTAGGGCACATTATTTCGGCAAGAGGCTTAGAGGTTGACAAAGCCAAAGTTGAGCTAATACAAGCATTGCCGAGCCCTAGGTGTGTGAAGGATGTGAGAAGTTTTCTTGGCCATGCGGGGTTCTATCGACGATTTATCAAGGACTTCTCTTCAATTGCCAAGCCATTGAGCAACTTGTTACAAAAGGAGGTGACGTTTGAGTGGTCGGAGGCGTGTGAGATTGCTTTTTGCCGATTGAAGGAGCTTTTATGTACGGCGCCGATCCTTGTGTCCCCAAATTGGGACGAGCCATTTGAGTTGATGTGTGATGCTAGCGATTATGCACTTGGAGCGGTACTTGGACAACCAATTGAGAAGAAGCCATGCGCCATTTACTATGCTTCAAGGACTCTCAACGATGCTCAACTCAACTACACAACAACGGAGAAGGAACTCTTAGCGGTAATTTTTGCTTTGGAAAAGTTTCGATCATATCTTTTGAATTCCAAAGTCATTGTTTATAGTGATCATGCCGCTTTGAGATATCTTATGACGAAGAAGGATGCAAAGCCGAGGCTCATTCGATGGATTCTTTTGCTTCAAGAGTTCGATATTGAGATTAAGGACAAGAAAGGAGTAGAGAATGTTGTAGCCGATCATTTGAGTAGACTTGTGAAGGAAGAGGATCGGCTGCCCCTATGTGAAACCTTTCCGGATGAGCAACTTTTTCGACTTGAAGTACATGAGTCTTGGTATGCCGACATTGCAAATTTTCTTGCTACACGCCGATTTCCCAAGGAGTTGCCGAACCACCAACAACAAAGAATAAGGAAGCAAGCTCGTCACTTCTTGTGGGATGATCCGTACTTATGGAAGCAATGTGGTGATCAAGTTATTCGAAGATGCGTGCCGGAAAATGAGCATCGCTCCATCCTTGCTTTTTGTCATAGCGAAGCTTGTGGTGGGCATTTTGGACCAAGGAAAACGGCATTGAAGGTACTTAATTGTGGTTTCTTTTGGCCTACGATTTTCAAAGATGCATTCATGTTTTGCAAAGCATGTGATAGATGCCAAAGAATGGGGAACATTGGAGCTAGAGACCAAATGCCGCTCACGCCTATCATTGAGGTGGAAATTTTTGATCTTTGGGGGATTGATTTCATGGGACCGTTTCCTTCAAGTAAGGGTTTTCTCTACATATTGCTTGCGGTTGATTATGTGTCAAAGTGGATCGAAGCAAGGGCTACACACACCAACGATGCCAAGGTGGTAGCCAAGTTTCTCAAGACCAACATCTTTTCACGTTTTGGAGTTCCAAGAGTCTTGATTAGCGATGGAGGATCCCATTTTTGTAACCGCACCATTGAAGCCTTATTGAGGAAGTATGGAGTCACTCATAAGGTGTCTACACCTTATCACCCCCAAACAAGTGGTATGGCCGAGGTAAGTAATCGAGAGATCAAGCATATTTTGGAGAAATCGGTTGGACCTTCAAGGAAGGATTGGAGTGATCGTCTCGATGATGCTTTGTGGGCTTATAGGACCGCGTACAAGACACCGATAGGTATGTCTCCTTTTCGGTTAGTTTATGGCAAAGCATGTCACTTACCGGTTGAGCTAGAGCACAAGGTATGGTGGGCAATTAAGGCCTTCAACATGAACATTGATGCTGCCGGTCTTCATAGAAAGCTTCAACTCAACGAACTTGAAGAAATCCGTAATGAAGCCTATGATACCGCATGGATTTACAAGCAAAAGACTAAGGTTGCTCATGACAAGATGCTTCGATTGAAGAAGTTTGAAGTTGGACAAAAAGTTCTCTTGTATCATTCACGACTCAAACTTTTTCCGGGGAAGTTATGCTCTCGTTGGATTGGCCCTTTTGCCATTACTCGTGTGTTCCCTCATGGCTCCATGGAAATTCAAGATTTGCAAACCCACAAGACTTTCAAGGTTAATGGACATCGACTCAAGCATTATCATGCACCCTTTGATGCATTTGAGGATACAAGTGTTCTTGAAGACGCCCCACAAGCTGCTGCCGAGTTGCAGCCATCTACTGCCCCCATGATACCACCACAACAAGCTGCCGGACCTGCAATTGCCGGTAGCTTGAGCATGTTGAAACTGGACACAAACCCTGCTGCCGAGCAGCAGCACCCCACAAGAGCCGCACCACCACCCCCTGCCGGACCTGCCATTGCCGGCAGGATTGACACACTCATGCAAGAGGTCAGACACAAGGTTGACACGCCAGAGGATACGCCGGATACACAAGATGCCGAGCCGGACACGCCGATTCACCAGGACACGCAGGGTGCGACAGATTCGGATACAACATGCAACAATCTTCTCATTGACCTTCTTCTTGCCGATTTGGGATACTTTGGAACAAGATGAACACATGCAATATGAACGGTGAAAAGTCTAGGCTATGGACTATAAACACAAAGCGCTACTTGGGAGGCAACCCAATTCGATCAAAGAAAAGTGAAGGAGCCATCACCGAGAGTTTGAATTTTCTTAACCCTTCTCTTCTTCTTTGATTTGTGATGATTTGTTGGAATATGTTAGTCGATTGCATGCTTAGGAAATTCGTTAATATAGATTTGTGCTTACATTGAGGACAATGTAATTAATTTTCTAAGTGTGGGGTGGGATAGCATGTTCCGTTTTTGTTTTATGTTTTTGTGTGCTTAGTTTAGAAAAGAAAAAATTCGGAAAATTGTTCCACAAAAAAATAGAGTGTTTAAATTTGTTTGTTTCGAGTCTTAGGATGCCTCTAATATGTCAATGATGTTTTTCTCTTTGCATACATAGATGATAGTTGTGCATACAATTAAAATTGTGAGTTTCATGGATTATGTGCATTGGTAGGAGCATGTAAGACTTGTTGATTAACGAAGCATGCATGTTTTAGCTAATTCATTTCGATTATAACCTATGTGAGCTTTTGTGCCAATTTGCTTTCTTCTTGAGCGATAAAAGATAAAATTCAATAGATTTGTAGGAAGCATGAAACCTCATAATTCTTTGCATATTCGATGACTAAATGTCATAGCTTTTAACGAACTCTAGTATGCTAGAACTTACTCTTGTTGATTTTCGAAACGTTTATATCATAAAATACTTTGATTTTGAATATGATTGAATAAAGATCATTTAGGTTTACCACCAAAGCCAAATAAAGCATGAGCCCTATTAGAGCCCGTCGTGGGACACCTTAGTAAACCCCTTTGAGCCTATGTTGAGCCTTTTCTTTCATCATCCTTAAACACTTTCTATGAACTTAGTATAGTTGTGCCTTTACCCTTGATCAATGTATTGGCAAAGCTTGATTTTTGAAAGCGTTTTCGCGTGTGTGATGAAGAAGAACAAGTGTGGGGTAGACTTAGCCATAAAATTATATGAAAAATGTATGCATGCCGTGCCTTGAAAAAAAAGAAAAGAAAAGAAAAAAAATGCTCGGACCAAAAGAAAAATGCCGAGAGCAAGAAAAGAGAAAAAAATGTGTACGGCATAGGCTTGAAAAACAAAAATTTTGTGCATTGCTATTGTCTTGATTATTGTTGTAATGTTTTATGGGAAGAAAAGAATGAAGTATGGGTCCAACAAGATGAAATTTGACCCTTTCGGCGAGAAGACATAAGGAGATTTGAGCTTTGCTAAAGGCCTTAGTGACGTTTTTGAGCCTCCTTATCCAAATATCGAATACCTCTTAGCCTAGCCCCATTACAACCCTTTTATTGATCTTTTTCATGATTCTTAAGATGGTTAAAATTGATTGTGGAGATTATCTCAAGAGTAAGCATATGGTTTTGGTTCATTGGTGCATATAGTTATCATATGAGGTTTTTCCATCAAAATTCACAAAGTGCTTTCGTTTCTTCGATATATACAAGTCACTCTTTGTAATTCATGATCTTTCGCTTGCATATACTATTGAGTGAATTACCATGCTTTGAGAGAAAAGAAGAGAGTATGCCTAGTGAGGTGATTTGAATTAGTTTTAACATGATTACATGCTTACCTTTTGCTCCTATATGTTCATATTGATGTTACATGTTCATGAAACTTGGAATTTTCGTGCTTAGCATTCTCATGCATTAACTTGAAGGCTATGTGTACATACGAGCCTGAGACAAATTGTTAGGGGCAATAGTTTGTTTAGAGTCTAGTTTAATTTAGTTTGCTAAGGGACTAGCAAAGGATAAGTGTGGGGTAGTTGATAGGAGCACAATGTGCGACGATATTATATGCTTATGCCCTCATTTATGCTTTGTTTAACCCTTATTTGTCTAAGATAGAGTCATAATATAGTTAGTGTCAATTTTGGTAGAGTTTTGGTGAAATGTGTTTAATTGTTCGAAAAATGACTAAGTATGAGAAATCTGGAAAATAGTGCAAAATATGTCTTTTTCGCGATTTTGTGACGAGTACAAATATGATCTATCCTTGTCCGAATTCTATGAAATTTGGTGTGCTTAATATTCATATGCTGAGGAATGTTGTGTTAAAATTTCAGATCAATCGGAGTTCGGGAAGCCACCCAAAGGTTGGCTGCAAAACGGCAGTCCGAACATTCCAATCCAGGGGCTTCCAGGATTTTCCTGGGACTTTGACCCAACTTCGAAAAATCATTCCCGTCGACTCACAAGGAGTTTGATCGAACTGTTTAATGGGGAGATGGCCATATGTGTCTAGTTTATCTGAGACTTGGAATCGCATCAATCGGAGCTCCGAGGATGGAGATATGCGCGGAGTTACTACAGCAACATCAAATCTGCCGATTCCAGGAACCTACTGCCCCCTTTTTGTGTTTTCTGTTTTTAATGGACCAAATGGTGCACAAATGCATTTATGAAGATGGTTCAAGCTTTAAGAAGGGAAGAGGAAGACACTAGGCCATGGCATTGAAGAAAAATATGAAGAAAGAAGTCTCCTAGTCAAACTAGGAGAAGCTGCCGAATGAGGCAGATTCGTGCCAAAGTGAAGAGCTGCCGGACTGGGGCATTTTCGATGGACCAAGACATTTCAAATGAAGTCCAAGACCATATAAGAAGTTCATGAAGATGTAAAGCCCAAGCCTTGAAGAGAAATTCAGAAAAAGAAAACCTAATTGAACTATGAAAGGAAGGTTTCAAACCTTATTCCACTAGGTTTTCTGAAATCCTTGTGCACCAAGGGCTGCCGGCAATTACCCTAGTTTTTCCCTATAAATACCCAACTTTTACACAGAAAAACTTGTCACATTCTAAAGCAAAAACCCTAGCCAAAGCTCTACCAATTTTCAGCCAAAGATCCTACATAAAAACACAAACCAAAAGCCACCACCACCACCATAAAATCCTGCCGATTCTTCACCCTTCATCCAGCCACCACCGAACCACATCCCATTGGATCCACACGACTTGAAGCCATCAAAGGTGTTTGCAAAAGTGTGGTCTACTCCCTACTCTTGGTTTGTAATAGTTTTTATGTAGTTATGTGTAGTTTTGTCTATGAAACTCATATGTATGATTGGTTATTGTGTTTTCATGTCTATGTGAAAAAACGATTGTGAATTTGGTTTTATAATGATGCATGTTAATTTAATTCTTAAGGTATTAATAAAGAATTTCAAAGATAAGTTTCGAATTGCATGCTAAATTGTAATGAAAATATGAAGTAAAGAGATAAGATTAGATAGGCAAGCATGTTCACTCTGATTCTAGTAATTCGTTCTTGGTTTAGTCTTTAAATCCGTGTGCCGCAAAGATTGGTACTTAGCATATTCGCGATGTGTTTTGAGTATTGGTCTTGTATCCGTCAACATAAATAGGACTAGAGTGGTTTAAATGACTATGCATGTTAACAAGAAGTGGTGACGCCTTGCTTGATTGATATGTTTCCAATTAAAAGACTCTTGTGCTCAATTACTCTTTGTGTTTGTCTTCGACGTTGAGTGTTTTCAAACATGATTAGTATAATTTTAGGATTCGACGTTGAGTGTTTTCTAAAATACCTGAGAAGTCTAGGATGATTAGATGACCGTTGAGGCTCTAATTAGAATTGGAACTAAGTCGGATCTAGGATATTGTGTGCTCTTGCCGTGTCTTGTCTTATCAATTAGCTATGTGTTTTGAGTGCTTTTGTGTTAGTAATTTGTGGAAGAATGTCGACCAAACTTGTATATAGTAATTTAGGATTTTTAATTTCTGTTTTTATGCATACTTTAGAAGCAGCCTATTGCTGCCGAACCTAAGATGTTTTTGTTTCTTATTTTCTTGTTTTTCATTCTTTTATGCCGAACCTAGTTTAGGGCAGCCTAGCTGCCGATCCATCCTATCCCCCAATTTGTGACGTTTTAAGTGTTTATATATGTATATATGTGTGTCTAACAATTTCATATCTCAGGTACCCTTAATCCCCGGCTTAGAACGATCCCTACTTATGTCTATACTACTAATGATTGCAGGGTTTATTATTGCATGCGAGCTTCGGCTCTCGTCACACACGATCTTCTTCTCCGGAAGGCCGGGGAGAGAAACGGAAGGGCGGAGACATTCCTTCCTCCGCGCTGGTGACTCTTACCGGTGGGTCGGCACGGGAGAACCTGGCCAAACGGTTCAGGATAACCAGCGGTGCGCAAACCAACGCTGCCGGGGAGAAGGCTGCTGCTGCTGCTCGGCAGAGTAGTCCCGCGCCTGCGGAGGCACCGAGGGGAAGCCCGGATAGTGCAATCGCCCGGCAAGTGGCGGCAGACTTGGCCGGCCTTGGTCTGGACAGACCTGGGGTTGCTGGATCCCTGGCGGGCGGGAATCGCCCAAAATGCAAGGAATCCATCCTTCGGGTAAATATCGCACGGTACCACTATACTCCTTGTAGCTTGTTTTCTTTTGCTGCTTGACTAACTGTCTTTGGTGTTGCGCAGTTGCTGTACAGTCTGTACGAACCGGATACGAGCGAGGAACTGTCGGAGCTGAAGAGACAGATAGCTGCTCTATCGGAGGCCCGACAGCTCCTGGAGGTGGAGAAGTCTCGCTAGGACCGGGAGAAGGCCAGATCGGAGGAGAGGGCCAAGAAGCTAGAGGAGCAGAACCGGAGCCTGGAGAAGGAAAGGGCCGAACTGGAGGCCAAGGTGGACGAGCTCCAAGTGGGAGCTGCTGCTCTGCGCGCCGCCTCTGCTGCTCCGACCGGGGAAGATGACCCGGAACTCTACGAGCGGGTCGTTCTCAAATACCGCGAGAGCGATCAGTTCCTGGAGTTTCTGGTGAAGGCCAGGGAAGAGGGCATCTCGAATGCGTACACGGAATGGGTGGGGAAGGGATGGTTAGACACTTCCCGGATGCCGATTGCTGCTGAAGGAGATATCCATGAGCAGTCGGACGTCCATCAGGAGGCGGTGGAGGGGCAGCCGGACGAAGCGATTCGCTCGGGCTTGGATTCTTTTACCAACGGTGCCGAGTCTCCCCTAGCCGGAGTCACTACCGGAACTGATGTCGACGACGAGGGTACCGCAGGAGAGGCTGGCGGATTGCCTGCTGAAGGCGGAGTCGTGGCTCCTTAGGATTTTCTTGCCCTTTTCCTTGTAATTTTTCCGGATCGGTTACTGCTTGTATACTTGCCTGAATATGAATATACTGGAACTGGCAGAGCCGGTGAAATTTTCTCAAAAGTAGTTTGCATATATATTTGTTTTTACAATGGTTGAACCGCGAACTATGCCAAACTAACTGCTCGGTGCTAGCGGGTTTTACCAGGCCTGGTCACGTTCCCGGTCGGGGTCTGTTCTTCTTTCCCCTACGTACCGCTTGAGCTGGCCGTTATCAATCAAAACCTGCACCGCTGTCTTGAGAGCGCAGCACTGGTTCGTTCGATGAGTAGCCTCATCATGGTAAGAGCAGTACTTGCCCGTCTGCGCCGTTGTAAGTTTCCCCTTCGGGTACCTTCTCTTGGGCGGTGGGGGAATGACGCTCCCGTTCTCAAGTAGGATATCCTCGTAGGAAGTGGTGAGAGCGGTGAAGACCTCTTGACCGGCCGGTGGCGGTGCTGGCATGATCGCCAGGGGGTGCTCTTGGCGGTACGGTGCCGGCTTGTGCTCATTCTGGGGCTTATCAGAATAGGACCTCTGCTGCCGCTGTGGCCAGTTTCTGCTGTTGGCGTTCCGGCTGGGTCGAGCGGTGCGGTTATCAGTCCGCTGACTGGGCTTGGCTTCCTGGCCGAGCGGAGGGTTCTCTTCCCGGGGATGGTCTTCCTGCTGCTCATCCCGCTTCCTCTTCAGTAGGTGATGCCCATAGGTCTCATGATCGGCCTGAGCATGCCGGATGGCCATAGCCATCAACTCGTCGTACCCCTGCGGGAGTTCTACCCAGACGGCGTAGGAAAACTTGCCCGCTCGGAGCCCCTACTTAAACGCCATCTCGGCGATGCCCTTGTCCAAGTTCCGAACTCCGGCTGTAGCCGTCTGCCAGCGGTTGACAAAGGTTCTCAGCTCCTCTCCGGGGGCTTGTATGCAATTGAAGAGGATGGTCGACGTCCGGGCTCCCTCGACTCGGAGAATGAAGCAGCCTACGAACCGGTCGGCTAACTGCTCGAACGCCTCGATCGAGTTTGCTGGAAGCTCGTAGAACCAGCTGAGCGCTTCTCCAGACAAAGTCTCCTGGAAGATGTTGCAGCAGACTGCATCGGAGTAGCCCTTGGTGCAGGTTTGGGACCGGAAGCTGTCCAGATGCTGGTACGGGCAGCCGGATCCTGAGTAGGTGAGCTTGAGGGACTTCTGGTTGCCAGATCTTCCCGACTCTATGACCCGGTGCGAAAAGGGGCCCATGAGCTCATTAAACCGGGCGCCCTCCATTGGTCGCGCGGCTCTTCTCTCGTTGGCCTCCATCTGGGCCTTTAAGTCCGACACGGTGTTGGCCAGCATCTGCAGCGCTCGCGCGGTCGGCGTCTCAGCTTCATCCACTGACGAAGCGCCGGGCTGGTGGGAGGTTGTCGCGCTCTTTGGCGGGCTTGCGCCCGCTGGCGACTTCTGTCGTACGGGGTCACCGGGCCGACCGCCCGAAGATTTCCCTGCTTCGGTGTGTCGAGATTGGATCGGTGGGAGTGTCGCCTGCGCCTCGGCCATGGCGTCACTGCGCTGCTGTCCCCTTTCCAGGGCGGCTACCAGGGCAGTATTCACCGCCTCCATCTCTTCGTACCGGGCATTGGACATAGCTCTGTCCCTGTCGCTCTCTTCTCTTAGACGACTGACCTCCGCGGCCATTGCCCGTAGTTCTCCCGCCATACTGCTATGGCCGGGGCTGTACGTAGGGTCCCAGTCCGGGCTCTCAGATCGATCGCTTGAATCATCTGAGAACGTCAAGGAGAAGCCCCGTCGCTCTGGACTGTCTTCCTCCTCTGCCGGGACTTTACCTCGCGAGCTGTCGTGGTGGGGACCCTGTCACATCCCGAACCCAATTTAACGGAATTATGAGTATTGGAATTTCGTACGTTTTATTTTAATTGTCACGCGATGTCGGAAGTATATTCGGGGGTTAAAATTTAAAAATATTTTAAGTTTTATGGGGGAAAGTTGACTTTGTGATCCTTCGTAATTTTTGAAAAGTTTTCTTCACGAAAGTTGTAGAGCGCGACGATACGAGTTCGTCGACACGCGGCACGCGTGAAACGGACGTCGTGGGAAGAAGTTATGACCTGTAGAAGTTATTTTACTGTTTCGGAAAGTTTACTATAAAAAGGGAATTTTTTTCAGGAAAGGGGGTAACTTTCCATTTCGGGTATTTACCAATCACTGTAACATTTTACTGTAGCATTTACTGTTCATTCCCGATCCGGATCGCCGCCGCGTCGATCTCCGCCGTTCGGCCACCACGTCGCGCGCGCCACCCAGCAAAATGTTCTCCTCCTCGTCCTCTTCATTTCCAGCTATGGCGTGACCTGGCGGAGTAACGGTAGGCGGCGCTGCGACGATCGGAATATTCCGGCCACTGCACGCGGCGGAGGAAGGCGGCGCTGGGCTGGAGCCTTACATCAATCCGCTCGTCTCGGCCGTGCGCTCCACCCTGTAGAGGTGGTTTTCGCCGATTTGCGCTCGATTGAAAGGATCGAAAACCGATCTCCAGCAGACCCGTTTTCACTGTTCGACCCGGATCTGACCCGACCCGATCCGACCCGACTCGGCCCGCGTTGACCGACCCGGCCCAAGTTGGCCGTTGACCGATCGTTGACCTTGGCCGGAGTTGACCGTTGACCGGGTGTTGACCTGATTTTGGAACTGCGGCGATTCGATCCGACGCGATCCTGCAGCGGTCCGACTCACTCTCGAATGGATATTTACCATTTCTGGTAAATTAAGGTAAGTAAACCTCACGGTATTATTATTAAATACGAGAGTAAATGTTAGTATAATTAGTGTTATATTTAGAATGCTTTATATGGAAAATTGGGTATTTAGCGAGTAGATTTTATTAACAAAATTAGCGATCAAGGAATTGGTCGAACTTTGTTCCCAGTGGGTGGGTGTTGGCGGTTTGGGAGCAAAGTAATTTTATTTTGTTTTAGGTTATTTAGGAGCTGTTTCGGAAGTTTCCGAGGGAAATTTCCGGGACGGGTCCTCTCAAATGGTATCAGAGCCTGGTTCAACCCTCGGACCATGATTCTGATTGGTTTTCACGAATTTCGAGTACTCTAGTAGTTTTGTTGGAATTCCTTCGTATTTGTGTAGGTAATACAAATTGAACCAGCTGAAATTAAACAGAAATTACTTTATTTTAATTTCGGTTATATGCATGCTTTATTTGTGATTGGTATATTAAGCTTTGAGCGGGATATGATTCCTTGAGGTTAAGGAATAGTAATAAATTCTTAAGGGTCAATACGTTAAAGGTTATGTGTATTTGATAATTGTGAATGGATTTTATGTGAAATAAAGGAATTGAGGAACATGGATAATTATGTATTCAACATGGAAAACGTATTTTATTGAAATGAAGTTTATTTTAATTAAATGATTTGAGAAGTATGAATAATTATATGCCCAATAAATATGATTTGAGGAGTGTTTTATTGAAATGAAAAGTGATATGAGTAAAACAGAGATACAGTTTTTGGGATTTTTATATATTCCTTGATTTATTTTGAGAATGATTTATATTATCAAAGATTGATGATTTCTTTCGAATATATTTTATTGGTTTACTGTTAAACTGATTTGATTGACAGAAATGCTGTTTTTATGGATTTTGATATTTCTTTGAGAAACGAGATTTCCATGGGATTTCATAACTTCGAAATATTTTGAGTATGTTAATCAGTAGACCGGAATGAAATTCCGGGGATTTTGTTGATTTATTTATTTATGATTTTTCTGACATGCGAGGCATGTCGATGGGATTTACGTATATTTGATTTGATTTTACGGCATGGTGATTTGTCGGGTATTTCTGATTTTACGGCATGGTGATTTGCCTGGTATTTATGATTTTACGGCATGGTGATTGCCGGGTACTTATGTCACGGCATGTTGATTTATCAGGGGAAATGTATTTCGAGATTTGTTTTTCACCACACGATGGTCCACGTTATTATTATCTTGATGCTAGCTAGCGGAGCCTCATCCCACGCGAGGTGACGACTTGACCATATAGGTCAGATTCACGCTCGGTGGTCGACGTAGGGTTGTATATATTGAGGCGGTGACGTGTCTAGGTAGTAGACTTAGACACGGGGGGAGTCAATAGGACTCTCGGACCAGGTCCACGTTATTATTATATTGATGCTAGCTAGCGGAGCCTCATCCCACGCGAGGTGACGACTTGACCATATAGGTCCGATTCACGCTCGGTGGTCGACGTAGGGTGGTATATATTGAGGCGATGACGTGTCTAGGTAGTAGATTTAGACACGGGGGGAGTCAATAGGACTCTCGGACCAGAGCCTGACGAGGCTCCAGTGGTGGGTAGACATTTCCATGTTGCGTGGACAATGGGATTTGGTCATGAGGATGTTTTTCACTGTGATTGCGGGAATATTTCCTTTGTGAAGCTTTCAGTTTTAATAAATTCCCGCATCAGTCGATTGAGATTTTTATATTATTATATGACGTGATTGAGATTTTTGTACGATTATATGATGTGGCTTCGGGAATATTTCATTTATGAGACTTTCAGCTTTTGATAGATTCCCGAAGCAGTGGATTAAGATTTTTATATTTTTATAATATTTAATTTCGGGAATATTTCCTCTATGAGGCTTTCGGTTTTTAATAGATTCCCGAACCAGCAGGACTTAACTTTTTACATGTTGTGTATCAGTTATAACTTTGTTTCTAAACTCAGAAATTATTCATTCTTAACCCTACGTTATGATTTGATTAGTACTTGGACAGAGTTATATTATTTTGGTTTATTTGATTTGGTAAATATATTTTTCAATGGTTTTTCAATATCTTTTCTTGATGTATTGAGTTACTTAGCTAAGGTCTTATGAATTGCTTAGGAATTGAGTTTATTTATGGTGGCTTGGGTTGAGCTGTTTTATTGTGTGTGATTTTAATCCAGAACTTTTGGTAATTTACTTAGGAATAACATGAATAGTAGTGATTATCAACTTCTATTAGAAAGGTTTGAGTATACTGGTATTATTTGCCCAAAGAATTGGAGTTTTAATTCGTGTTTGTTTACTTTCAAGAGTGGTCTCGATTTATTGCCAAGATTAGGATATTAGTTTTGTATAATTAGTTTGATCTCGTTTAAATTGTTGAATGACGTATGGTAGGTCAATTTCTTTTGCTTTGGAGTCATATTCTTGGCTTCTATGGTAATTTAGCGCAGTTTACCTGTAAATTTTGTTTTGATTTTGGTTATGGTCGAATTTGTGAGGTCAAGAAGCTGCAGTATGGGTTGTTATGCTAAGATATCTAGAACTGGTGATTTGATTTTGATAGAGGTTGATGATGATTGCGTATTTAATGTGCAGCAGATTTGAGTTCGATTTTGGTTAAAATCTCAGTTTTTGTTTGGCCTGAAACTTTGTGGAATTGATTTTCCTTGTGTATACTATTGATCTCGACATTTTACCTTATTGTTATTAAATGGTGAGACCATGATGAAGATTTGAAGGTTAGGCACTTAGTGTGCTGAATTTTCTGCTGTATGTATTCTAGCAAATTCGAGTCGTAGTTCAGTAAAATTCAAAAGTCCGTTGGTCTGAAATTTCGCGGAGTTGTCCCTTCATATGTGAACTTTTTATTTGGAGATTTTCATGCATTGTGGCAAAACGATTTAATTGTTAATAGTTTCTGAAGCTAAGAGTGCAGTTTAGAAATTTCGTTTGTTTAATGGCAGTGCAGCTATTTTGGCTTCGAATTTGATTAGGATTAGAATTCCGTTCCATTTGAAATTTTGTGGAACTGTTTCACCATGTGTCTACGTGATTCTTTTACTATTGACTTGGATGTACTCTTAGTACCTGGTTTAAATTTCTTTTGGCCTATAACCACTGTGTTTGGGTCTGCGTTGGTATCGTACTTTGCTGGTTGGCCTTGAGATTGTCTTGAGTATTTTTAGAATTTAGTATTAAAAGTAATGAATTTGACATGGTCTAAGTATGTATGTCTATTGATGGTGTGCTTTGAACTACTTGTGATTGACGTGAGCTGGTTAAGTATCAATGTGTTCCTCTTGGCCGTTGATCTCTTTGAATTGAGTATGAATTGGGTATGAGCATGTACTGGGTCTGATTGTTGCGTGGTGTTTGCATGAGAATGGTTAATTTGGCATAAACTTGGTATGAGTTTATACAACTAGATTGGGTACCCAAAGTGATAATTTGGGGTGATGATCATTGTTTCTGCTAAAACCCGGGGGTCTAGTAGATACTTGATGAATCTAACTGTCTCCTGCAATCTTGCTCACTAAAGAGAATACCGGGCGGGCCGGCCTTCACCTCTCCGATGCCTAAGTTAGTATAGTTGGAATGTA
Source organism: Potentilla sterilis (assembly GCA_963682095.1). NCBI lineage: Eukaryota > Viridiplantae > Streptophyta > Magnoliopsida > Rosales > Rosaceae > Potentilla > Potentilla sterilis. The sequence continues at coordinate 31,036,786 of OY821758.1, forward strand.
TATAACTGAGGCACGTATGTAAGCAGGGAGAGAGACGAGTTACCTCATAAATAAGGTAGTTGGGGCCCATATATAGGTGGTTGGGGGTAAGGACTGGCCTTACTCTTCGATGTGGGACTGATTCCCTTCTGCTTATACTTTCTGAAGCCCTCTTAGGCAGGCTGGCGCCCCCAGCCCCTGGGTCCTGGAGGCAGGATAGAGTGCCAGGCCCCGAGGCCGGGTGCTGATGATCCGGTCCCGACCCTTGGGCCGGGCCCTGGTGCGCTTGCCGCGGGTCTGTGGGCCTGCTGTAGCCTCTCTGCGGCTACTGTCAACAAGTCCCCCAAGTTCCCGGTCAAGTGCAATCTTGAATGGGGACTTAAATCTGTCTTGCTCTTGTCCCGCAGACCCGCGGGGTTACCCATCTACCGGTGCCCAGTCCTCCAAGTCCGCGTTAAAGATTGGGCGTGACCGAGGTGAGTACCTGTTACCGATGGGAAGCAATAGTTTATAAGCACACTTGCAATATAAGCAGCAATATGGCTAAATGTGGTGTTATGAGCATGGAGCCAAGATGATAATGATGATGCCATGATGTTATGATGCCATGCGACAGACGTGTGCATGGAATGATAATGAGGCGTTGAAATCCGCCATGCAAGAGATTTGTGCATGGGATGATAATGAGGCGTTGAAATCCGCCATGCAAGGAATGTGCACGGAATTTCGGCCGGGCACCCTGCCCTATTGGCACGAAGCGGAGCTTCACTAGGCCTCATCTGGCCGATCTGCCGAAACGGGATTCAGTGAGCCTCTACCGGGCTATCTGCCGAAACGGGATTCAGTGAGCCTCTACTGGGCTATCGTTTCCCATTGCTAGGCTGCAGGGAGATTACCCTGGTGTTTGCGGCCTGTTTGAAGCACCGGTGAACACTTGCTAGTTCTTCTCAGCTTATATTGAATAAGCGTTGAGGTAAGGGGGTGGCATTGAGGTGACAAAGCTCGCCATGTAGCCCCGTGTTTGATCGCCTTTCAATGCAATGCAGGGTTTTTATCCTGCTGGACAAGCGTGCATGGGTTAGATGCAGACTCACCCGGGTGTATAAAGCCCGCCGGTCGAATATTTTCGACCGGTGTCAGCCATGGTATTGGGCGGAACTCGACCGTTGGCGGACATCATGCCCTCTCCGGACGAGTCCCCCAGTGAAGTGCCATGGGCCAGGTGCATTATGTTCCTAGTAGGGGGCGGCGTTGAGGTGACAAAGCTCGCCCTGCGTCCCCCTGTTGCCGCAGCTAGTGCGATGCAGGGTTTTTATCCTGCTGGACAAGCGTACATGGGTTAGATGTAAACTCACCTGGGTGTATAAAGCCCAAGCCGGTCGAATGTTCTCATGACCGGGGTCAGCCATGGTACTGGGTGGAACTCGACCGTTGGCGGACATCATGCCATCTCCGGACGAGTCCCCCAGTGAAGTGCCATGGTGCCGGGTGGATCCTATTCCCGGAATGTGTTCTGGAGCCGGTTGAATGCGTCGAAACCGGTGGGCGGAACTCGACCGTTGTCCGGACGCCATTGCATATCCGGACGAGGTCTCTAGTAATATGTGATGAAGAAGCCATGCAGCCGGTTGAATGATCATAACCGCGAACTGCCATGGTGCCGGGCAGAGCTCGACCGGGCGGCCAGCCGTATTGAGTCGAGGCTTCATACCCGGATGGGTGCTCTCCAAGCGGTTGGATGATCATAACCGCAAGAGAGGTCTTCGAGAAATGCAGCGAAGAAGCCATGCAGCCGGTTGGATAATCATAACCGCGAACTGTCATGGTGCCGGGTGGAGGTCGACCGGGCGGCCAGCCGTATTGAGTCGAGGCTTCATACCCGGATGGGTGCTCTCCAAGCGGTTGGATGATCATAACCGCAAGAGAGGTCTTCGAGAAATGCAGCGAAGAAGCCATGCAGCCGGTTGGATAATCATAACCGCGAACTGTCATGGTGCCGGGCGGCCAGCCGTATTGAGTCGAGGCTTCATACCCGGATGGGTGCTCTCCAAGCGGTTGGATGATCATAACCGCAAGAGAGGTCTTCGAGAAATGCAGCGAAGATTGTGGTGCAAGCGTGGAATCTGGGGAAGTGGAAGGGCCTGACTCCTTGATTCCCGTTCCTACCTTCCTACCGTCAGTGTGTGGGACAAATGGCTGACATGCATTTAAGGAGGAAGTCCATCAATCCCGTCAGTTTATGATGGCGTGGGGAGGTTACCAACCCTGGGACACGTGCCAGCGCGGGGCGGTCTTGAGATGGAGGGCCTGGATTCGCAGGCTTTTGAGTTGCTCTGATTACTTGTTTTGGGGGGATTTTGATTGCCTAGGGCATTGGTCTCCTCTATAAAAGGGCCTCTTTGCTCCTCTTTCTGTTTGCTACTTCTTACTTTAGAGAGACTGAGAGAAAAGGAGAAATCCGGCGAGCACTCTGAGCCTTTCTTGCCTTACGAGATCTGTTTTCCTTGAACGTTCCCTACCATTGCGCGCTGCTTTTCGCGGCCGATTGTCCTCGGTTGAGCATACTAATCGGTAAGTTTGATTTCTTTGCCCCATCGTTATTCTTCTCTGCTTTGTTGTTTTGCCTTTGGGGGGGGAGGGATTTCTGCCGTTGACGGAACTGCTTTGCGGCGAGCTTGGGGAGAGGCCGCAGAAGGCGTTGTTGTACCCTGTTGCTGACAAGCGCTAGGGTTTTGTGTTCTTCCCCTAGGTTAAAATGTCGGCTTCAGGCTCTGACCGGGTTTCCGAATCGGCTGCCAAAGGTCCCTTCGTGGATGATGCGCAGAGGCTGGACGATTGGCTGAGTTTGGAATCTCCGGAGGCCGAGGTGCTGACTGCTCCGGGAGCAGGGTTTCTACTCCGTCCTCGGCTTCGTCCTCCGGGGCTGAGTCCTCTGAGACGGAAATACCGCACGGGGTGCGATTCGTGGATGCTCCGGTTGCGAGCTACACCATGGGGAGAGGGAAGCACGCTGTGGTGTGTAACGAACCGGAGGAGAGCATGACCCTGGAAGAGATTGAAGAGCTGCGGGAGGTGTGGGGTATCCCGGATAACGTTCTGCTTCGGCCCTTGAATCCTGGAGAGTCAGCCTGCAACCCGGAAAAAGATTGGGTTGCTGCACATCCGGATCAGTTCCAGCATGGACTGTCGTTTCCGCTGCCACACTACGTGCAGTACATGCTCAGTGCGCTGCAAGTGTCACCCGCTCAGCTTCCTGGGCTCCAATAGAGACGACTACTGAGCCTCGGCTGCTTGTACGAGTTCTCTGGGATGAATATTCCCACGGTGAACGAGTTCCGGGCCCTGTACAGGCTGTCGTACTCCCGGAAGCAGGGGTCCCGTGGTTGCCTTTCCTTCAACAGCCGGAAGCCTCCCCCGATCGTCACCAATGTGCCTTCATGGGTGGACAACTGCTGGAGGAAGAAAGTGGTGATGGTGGGTGGGAAATGGCAGACGAGGAATAGGATGTACTGCGTCCCTGGCGCCTTCCAACCCCTTGGCGACCAGTCGTATGAACTATCGGACCTGGAGCGCGAGAGAATCTCGATCATAACCGGGTGCTGGGACGATCTGGAACGGAGTTCGTACAACTTCATTCGACGGGAAGTCCTGGAATACTGCCAGCTTGGGAAGGGTCCCGGTGCGTAGGAAGCGCTTGAGCGGTGATACTTTGTGCTATACTTCTGCCATATACTAACCGTTTGCTTTCCTTGCAGGTGCATCTTCTAGGGCGACTATCAAGCCCGAAACCACTCTCTCCATGGACGGGGAAGATCTCCTCAACCAGCTGAGGGAGAAAGGCGAGATCGTTTCGCGGACGTCGGTGGAGGACGGGTCCGGCCAGCTTGTGACCCACGCGGAGCGGAGGGCCATGGATGTTGATGAGGACGCCTATGTCCTGAAGCGGGTGAAGACCCATCACTCCACAGGCCTGCTGGCGCCTGGAAAGGGCAAGAGCACCGGGGGGGACCTTAAGGATTCCTGGTGGAGCGAACAGGATCCCCAACCGCCCGGTGACTGTGCCGCGCATGGCTCGCGCTCCCCCTGCTAGCGCACGATCTTCTTCTTCTCCTGAGGGCCGGGGAGAAAAACGGAAAGTTGGGGACGTTCCTACCTCCGCGCTGGTGACGCTGACCGGTGAGTCGGTTCGGGAGAGCATGGCCAAACGGTTCAGGAATACCAGCGGCGCGCAGACCACCGCTGCCGGGGAGAATGCTGCTGCTGCTGCTCGGCAGAGTAGCCCATCGCCTGCGGCTGCATCCAGGGGAGACCCGAGCGGTGCAATCGCGCAGCAGGTGGCGGCGGTCCTGGCCGGGCTTGGTCTGGATAGGCCCGGGGTTGCTGGAGTCCTGGCGGGCGGAAATCGTCCAAAATGCAAGGAATCCGTCCTCCGGGTAAGTACCGCATGGTACCACTTATACTGCTTGACTAGCCTTGCCTTGCTTTGCTGCTTGACTAACTCTTCGGTGCTGCGCAGTTGTTGTACAGCCTGTACGAACCGGACGCGAGCGAGGGGCTGTCGGAGCTGCAGAGACAGATAACTGCTCTATCCGAAGCCCGGCAGTGCCTGGAGGTGGAGAAGGCTCGCTCAGATCGGGAGAAGGCCAGGTCGGAGGGGAGGGCTAAGAAGTTGGAGGAGCAGGTCCGGATCCTGGATAAGGAGAGGGCAGAGCTGAAAGAGCAGAATCGGCTCCTGGAGGAGGAGAATGCCGCACTGGAGTCCAAGGTGGACGAGCTCCAAGTGGGAGCTGCTACTCTGCACGCAGGCCCTGCTGCTCCGGCCGGGGAAGATGACCCGGAGCTCTTCGAGCGGGTCGCTCTCAAATATCGCGAGAGCGATCAGTTCCTGGAGTATCTGGTGAAGGCCAGGGAAGAAGGCATCTCGGGGAAGGGATGGTTAGACACTTCCCTGATGTCGACTGCTGCTGAGGGAGATATCCATGAGCAGTCGGACATCCACCAGGAGGCGGTGGAGGATCAGCCGGGTGAAGCTATTCGCTCGGACTTGGATTCTTTTACCACCGGTGCCGAGGCTGCCCGGGCCGAAGTCCACACCGAAACTGACGTCGACGACGAGGGTACCGCAGGAGAGGCTGGCGGATTGCCTGTCGAAGGCGCAGTCGTAGGTCCTTAGAATTTTCTTGCCCTTTCCTTGTAATGTTTCTGGATCGGTTACTGCTTGTACACTTAACTTGAATATGAATATAATGGAACTGGCAGAGCCGGTGAAATTTTCTCAAAAGTAGTTTGCATATACATTTGTTGTTGTTTTTCCTTTTTACAACGGTTAAACCGTGAACTATGCCAAACTAACCGCTCAGACTAGCGGGTTTTCTACCAAGATTGGTCATTCTCCCGGTCGGGGTCTGTTCCTGTTTTCCCCACGTACCGCTGGAGCTGGCCGTTATCGATCAAAACCTGCACCGCTTGCCTGAGGGCGTGGCACTTGCTTGTTCGATGAGTAGCCTCATCATGGTACGAGCAGTACTTGCCCGTCTGCGCCGTTGTAAGTTTCCCCTTCGGGAATCTTCTCGGGGGCGGTGGAGGAATGACACTCCCGTTCTCAAGTAGGATATCCTCGTAGGATGTGGTGAGAGCGGTGAAGACTTCTTGGTTGACCGGGGGTGCTGGCATGATTGCCAGGGGGCGCTCTTGGCGGAACGGCGCTGGCTTGTGCTCATTCTGAGGCTTATCAGAATAGGACCTCTGCTGCCGCTGTGGCCAGTTTTTGTTGTTGGCGTTCCGACTGGGCCTAGCGGTGCGGTTATCAGTCCGCTGATTGGGCTTGGCTTCCTGGGCGGGTGGGGGGTTCTCTTCCCGGGGATGGTCTTCCTGCTCCTCATCCCGCTTCCTCTTCAGCAGGTGGTGCCCATAGGTCTCATGGTCGGCCTGAGCATGCCGGATGGCCATAGCCATCAACTCGTCGTACCCCTGCGGGAGTTCTACCCGGACGGCGTAGGAAAATTTGCCCGCTCGGAGCCCTTGCTTAAACGCCATCTCGGCGATGCCCTTGTCCAGGTTCCGAACTCCGGCCGTAGCCGTCTGCCAGCGGTTAACAAAGGTTCTCAGCTCCTCTCCGGGGGCTTGCCTGCAATTGAAGAGGATGGTCGACGTCCGGGCTCCCTCGACTCGGAGGATGAAGCGGCCCACAAACCGGTCGGCCAACTGCTCGAACGCTTCGATCGAGTTTGCCGGAAGCTCGTAAAACCAGCTGAGTGCTTCTCCGGACAGAGTCTCCTGGAAGATGTTGCAGCAAACTGCATCGGAGTATCCCTTGGCGCAGGTTTGGGACCGGAAGCTGTCCAGATGCTGGTATGGGCAGCCGGATCCTGAGTAGGTGAGCTTGAGGGACTTCTGGTTGCCAGATCTTCCCGACTCTATGACCCGGTGCGAAAAGGGGCCCATACGTTCATTAAACCGAGCGCCCTCCATCGGCCGCGCAGCCCTTCTCTCGTTAGCCTCCATCTGGGCCTTCAAGCTCGACACGGTGCTGGCCAGCACCTGCAGTGCTCGCGCAGTTGGCGTCTCAGCTTCATCTACTGACGAGGCGTCGGGCTGGCGGGAGGTCGTCGCGCTCTTTGGCGGGCCTGCACCCAATAGCGGCTTCTGCTGCACGGGGTTACCGGACCGACCGCCCGAAGATTGCCCTCCATCGGTGTGCTGAGGTGGAACTGGCGGGATTGCCGCTTGCGCCTCGGCCATGGCGCCACTGCGCTGCTGCCCCCTCTCCAGGGCGGCCACCAGTGCAGTATTCAATGCCTCCATCTCCTCGTACCGAGCGTTGGACCTAGCTCTGTCCCTGCCGCTCTCCTCTTTCAGACGACTGACCTCTGCGGCCATCGCCCGTAGTTCTCCCGCCATACCGCTATGGCCGGGGCTGTACGTGGGGTCCCGCCCCGGGCTCTCCGGGCTCTCGGATCGATCGCTCGAATCATCCGAGAATGTCAAGGCGAAGCCCCGCCGCTCTGGGCTGTCTTCTTCCTCTGCCAGGCCTTTGCCTCGCGAGCTGTCGCGATGGGGATCCGGCACGCCGGATGGTCCCCCGTAGCTTCCTACCTCTTGACCGTCGCTTCGGTCGAGGCGCGGCTCCCTCTCCACGGCTGGGGTGGAGGCGAGCGCCTGCACTACTGCAGGGTTTCCCTCCTCGGTGGTTCCATTCTCTTGATTCATCTCCGATCTCTTTCTCAACGGTGTTGCTTACACGACTTTTTGTTCAAGCTTCCCACAGACGGCGCCAATTGTTTCTGCTAAAACCTGGGGGTCTAGTAGATAGTTGATGAATCCAACTGTCTCCTGCAATCCTGCTCACTAAGGAGAATACCGGGCGCGCCGGCCTTCACCTCTCCGATGCCTAAGTTAGTATAGTTGGAATGTATATAACTGAGGCACGTATGTAAGCAGGGAGAGAGACGAGTTACCTCATAAATAAGGTAGTTGGGGCCCATATATAGGTGGTTGGGGGTAAGGACTGGCCTTACTCTTCGATGTGGGACTGATTCCCTTCTGCTTATACTTTCTGAAGCCCTCTTAGGCAGGCTGGCGCCCCCGACCCCTGGGTCCTGGAGGCAGGATAGAGTGCCAGGCCCCGAGGCCGGGTGCTGATGATCCGGTCCCGACCCTTGGGTCGGGCCCTGGTGCGCTTGCCGTGGGTCTGTGGGCCTGCTATAGCCTCTCTGCGGCTACTGTCAACAATCATGATATTTGATTTTGGTAAAAGTTGTGTAACTGTTGTTGTTGTTGGCCTTCTATTACATTATGTCAATGTTTTAAATAAGGTTATTTGTGAGTTGGAAGTGTGGTCAATGTTAGTTACGGGTGAAATGCTTTTGAGTTTGGTTATAATTATGGAAGTGTAAGTTTGTGAGACGTTTGTACCCCCGTTTTTGTACTTGGCGGTTATGTAAATTTCGAGGACGAAATTTTATAAGGGGGGAAGAATTGTCACATCCCGAACCCAATTTAACTGAATTATGAGTATTGGAATTTCGTACGTTTTATTTTAATTGTCACGCGATGTCGGAAGTATATTCGGGGGTTAAAATTTAAAAATGTTTTAAGTTTTATGGGGGAAAGTTGACTTTGTGATCCTTAGTAATTTTTGAAAAGTTTTCTTCACGAAAGTTGTAGAGCGCGACGATACGAGTTCGTCGACACGCGGCACGCGTGAAACGGACGTCGTCGGAAGAATTTATGACCTGTAGAAGTTATTTTACTGTTTCAGAAAGTTTACTATAAAAAGGGAATTTTTTTCAGGAAAGGGGGTAACTTTCCATTTCGGGTATTTACCAATCACTGTAGCATTTTACTGTAGCATTTACTGTTCATTCCCGATCCGGATCGCCGCCGCGTCGATCTCCGCCGTTCGGCCACCACGTCGCGCGCGCCACCCAGCAAAATGTTCTCCTCCTCGTCCTCTTCATTTCCAGCTATGGCGTGACCCGGCGGAGCAACGGTAGGCGGCGCTGCGACGATCGGAATATTCTGGCCACTGCACGCGGCGGAGGAAAGCGGCGCTGGGCTCGAGCCTTACATCAATCCGCTCGTCTCGGCCGTGCGCTCCACCCTGTAGAGGTGGTTTTCGCCGATTTGCGCTCGATTGAACGGATCGAAAACCGATCTCCAGCCGACCCGTTTTCACTGTTCGACCCGGATCTGACCCGACCCTATCCGACCCGACTCGGCCCGCGTTGACCGACCCGGCCCAAGTTGACCGTTGAACGATCGTTGACCTTGACCGGAGTTGACCGTTGACCGGTCTTTGGAGTTGACCGTCGACCGGGTGTTGAACTGATTTTGGAACTACGGCGATTCGATCCGACGCAATCCTGCAACGGTCCGACTCACTCTCGAATGGATATTTACCATTTCTGGTAAATTAAGGTAAGTAAACCTCACGGTATTATTATTAAATACGAGAGTAAATGTTAGTATAATTAGCGTTATATTTAGAATGCTTTATATGGAAAATTGGGTATTTAGCGAGTAGATTTTATTAACAAAATTAGCGATCAAGGAATTGGTCGAACTTTGTTCCCAGTGGGTGGGTGTTGGCGGTTTGGGAGCAAAGTAATTTTATTTGGTTTTAGGTTATTTAGGAGCTGTTTCGGAAGTTTCCGAGGGAAATTTCCGGGACGGGTCCTCTCAGACCCGGCACGCCGGATGGTCCCCCACAGCTCTCTCCATCCTGACCGTTGCCCCGGTCACCGCGCGGCTCCCGCGTGACGGCTGGGGTGGAGGTGAGCGTCTGCGCTACTGCAAGGCGTCCCTCCTCGGCGATACCTTTCTCTTGACTCATTTCCGAGTTCTTTCCCAACGGTGTTGCTTACACGGCTTTTCCTTCAAGCTTCCCACAGACGGCGCCAATTGTTTCTGCCTAAACCCGGGTAGATACTTGATGAATCCAACTCGATCTCCTACAATCCTGCTCACTAAGGGGAATACCGGGCGGGCCGGTCTTCTCATCTCCGATGCCTAAGTTAGTATAGTTGGAATATATATAACCAAGGCACGTATGTAAGCAGGAAGAGAGATAAGTTACCTAATAAAGAGGGTAGCTGGGGCCCTTATATAGGTGGTTGGGGGTAAGGGCTGGCCTTACCCTTCGATGTGGGACTGGCTCCCTTCTGTTTGTAACTTCTGATGCCCTCTTAGGCAGGCTGGCGCCCCCGGCCCCAGGGTCCTTGGAAGCAGGATAGAGTGCTAGGCCCCGAGGCCGGGTGCTGGTGATCCGGTCCCGACCCTTGGGCCGGGCCCTGGTGCACTTGCTGCGGGTCTGTGGGCCTGCTGTAGCCTCTCTGCGGCTACTGTCAACAATAACCTTCCACAACGAACAAGCAAGCTCAACTAAACATCAAATCACAGATTAGGAATCAGTAGGATTTAATCATAACGGAAATTGATACAGAAGAAAGGGGAAGCTCACAATCAATCAATCCAATACATATTAATCTAGAATCAAAGCTATATAGAAAGTTTATTTTCCCTACCTCCAAAACTAAATTCTCCAAGCGAAATCAAAAGACTCAAACACTCAATCTACTCAAGTAAGCCCAATCAACTCGAGCAATCCAACCACCTAAATAAGATTCGAAAATGATTCATGCCCAAACTTTTGGTATAGCAGAGACGAAAATAATAGAGTTCGAGGAGATTTAACTCTTACTGAAATTTGCTGCAATGGACAGAAGAAATTGGGCTATTCCCAAAATTCTCCGTCACACTGTTTCTTTGTGAAGTATTTTACAGATTTTGCTATTCCCAAAATTGGAAAAATCATTGGTGATGTTGTGAGGGTTGATCCGATCACTCTAGGTCAAGTTACAGGGAAGTTTGCAAGGGTCTGCATTGAAATTGATCTGAATAAGCCTTTGAAACCTTTTGTTGAAGTGGAATCTGTTTCTTATAATGTTGTTTATGAAGGCATCTCTCTAATCTGTTTTGAATGTAGATGTTATGGTCATGTAAAAGATAAATGTCCTTCTATTATTCATGCTAATCTAGCTGAAACTAAGATTAACATTCCTGCTAAAGCTAACGGAGATTCAATGATTTCTTATGGAAGTAATGGAATGGATGAAGGCATTAAAAGTTCTAAAGTGGTTAAAGAGGACATGGGACCCTGGATGCTTATGAATTACAGGAATAAGAAGAAGACTTTTGATTCTTCTAATTTGAAGAAAAGTGGTTCTAAGGGCTCTAGGTTCTCAATTTTGCAAGATGAACCTATTGAAGTGGAAGATGAGATTATTACTGAGAATGTGGTCTCTCTTGTGAAGCCTACTCCTCCAATTGTAAAGCTATAGAACAGTATCTAGGAAAAACATAAGAAATCTTCAAAGAACACTTCTACCAATGTTAACAATCCAGATTCTGCTTCCATCAAAACTACCTCCAGAAATGCTTCTAAGGAGGATGTTGCTAGGCTGAATGGCTCCATACCAAATGTCAGACCCCCTTTGAAGGATCTCTCTAATGCTAGTTCAAAAACTACTACTAAGTCTACTTTTAAAACTGCCAGAAAGTCAAGAACTAGTCCTAGCTCTACTACTAAACAACAATCTTCCGCTTCTAAAAAGCTCTCTTTTGATAACCTAGGAAATTTGTTTAGCATTGGAGTTGCAGGGATTTTTGGTCATTGTCCTCCAGAGCCTGCCATGGAAATGGGAGTGAGCACTTCAACAGGTCAGGATTCTGATGTTTTTAGTGAAAATATCTTGTGTTGAAAATAGCAATTTGGCTAGTGATGTCAACCTCTCTTCCTCCCCCTGAGGATGAGATGGTCAATGCTTAATTTAGGACTTTTTCCTTCCCTTTTTCCTTATTTAAATGGATAATATTCTGTTTTGGAATGCTAGAGGTGCTGGTAGTGAGAAATTTAGGTCTGCTGTCCAAGACCTTGTTAAAATGAATACTGTGGATATTTTAATTATCTGTGAACCTAGGGTTCAATTTGAAAGTGTAAAAAAAAGTTTACTGGCTCTTGGGTATACTAACTTTGAAATAAGTGAAGCTGCTGGTTATGCTGGTGGTCTTTGGATGTTATGGAACAGGAATAAAGTTAACATTGAGTCTGTTAATGTCAATTTCCAATCTGTTTCTGTTAAAGTTTCAATTAATGGTTCAGCCACTTGGCTCCTTTCTGGTGCATATGCTAGCCCTTGTAACACTGATAGAGCTAATCTATGGAGCTATTTGGAGTCTATTCAGCATTCTGTTAATCTACCTTGGTTGATTTTGGGTGATTTTAATGAACTGCTATTATTTTCTGATAAAATTGGGGGTTCACTACCAGAAAAAAGAGTTTTCCCGACGAAAAAAAAAACCGCCGACGACTAAAAATTTTCGTCGGTAATTCCATAGAATGGCCGACCATTCTATTTTTTCGTCGGTGGAAAAACAAAATCGTCGGCCATAGTGTAACCATAGCCGACGATACTGTTTTTTCGTTGGTATAAACAAAAATCGTCGGCTATATTATATTTCAGTCGACAATTTTGGATTTTCGTCGGCCTTTCTCTGCAACATTAGCCGACGAAAACTTTTGAAATTTTGGCCGACGAAATTGACATTTTCGTCGGCTATAAGTCTATATATTTTCAGATCTAGACAGCAGCTGCTCATTTAAAAAAAAACAAAAAAAAACGGGAGAAAGAGTGAAAAATCTGTGGGTATTGTTGAAATCCGTCCTCTCTTATATTGTGGAGCTATATATAGGTACGTATATGTGTATATATGTTGATTTTGAGTTTTAGTTGAGTTGATTTTGAGTTTTAGTGATTTTGAGTTAGTAAGTGATTTTTTGTTTTGTTGTTGTTTTAGTGTTAGAATGTATGTATATATGTTGATTTTGAGTTGTAGTTGAGTTGATTTTAAGTTAGAGTTTAATTATGTGTTTTAATTTGATGTTATTTTAATTAGTGTTAATATATATATGTGTGTGTGTGTGTGTGTGTGTGTGGAGTTTAATTATATATATATGTTAATTAATGGTTGTTGATAGTGTAATTAACTTAAATAATGGTTGATATATAGTGTAACTTAAATAGTGGTTGTTAATGGTGTATATTGTTAAAAGAAAAACACATTATGTGCCTTCGTCAATGTAACTGACGAGAGGTAATTAGGTAGTCATTATTGTCATTAATGTATTTACTATTACCGTTGTAATACTCACCCTATATAAAGGGGATTATCAATGAAATGAGTAGACCAATTTCCATTTTCCTATAACACGTTATCAGCACTTTGCTTTAGCCAGAGAGAAAAAAAAAAAAACTCTAGGTTTTGTTCACGAAAAAACAAAAACCCTAATATTCTTTTCTGCCGGCAATACCTTGTCGGAAAATCCCCAGAAATACACTCTACCGACAACAGTTCGTCGGAAAAAGAAGGCTCTCCTCTGCCATCCTTACTCTGCCGACGACAGGTTTGTCGGCAAAAGCTTGGAAAATCTTAGCACACCCAGAAATCTTCTCTGGGCACCCTTCCGATCTCAGCTCCGTCGCGGCCTTGAGCCGATCTTCAGCGCCACGCCAGCAGTCCTGCTCGCCGGCCCAGCTTGACGCCATCGACCCTCCTTCGAACCCGATCGGGCTGCCTCGCCTCGATCGGCGTCTGCCCCAACCGGCCTCCGATCTATTCCCTCCCTCCGATCGGCCTCGTCCCACTCCGGCTCGATCCTCCTCAGAAACGCTGTATGTGCTTGACCCAGATCGGCCTGCGCCACCTCCACTCTGAATCGGACCACCCGGTCGACTCCACCACTGTTCGGACGCCTGTGCTCGACGACACCAACGTCGCTCGATCCGCACAGCAGCTTGATCCTCCTCTGCTCCGGATCGCCTCGCCCCGATCGCCTCGCGACGATCGTCTTAGCTCGATCATCCTCTACTTGATCGTCCTCTGCTTGAACGACCCTCCTCTGATCACCTCGCCACTGCGCCGACGAACCTGGCGCCGCCCTCCCCGCCAAGTCTCCGCTGCGATCTGCAACAAACCCAGATTTTTGGGCCTAATCCGACCCGGCTCCTTTGGGCCTGGTCTCGACCCGGACCAGTTGGGCTTGACCCAGATCTCCGTGACCCGACCCACAAAAAAAAAAAAAAATTATTTTGGGGGTAAAAATTTAAAGGTAATTTTTGAAATTACAGTATAGTAATTTATATTTACTGTGTGACTATTTATATGGATATTTTTTAAATGTGAAAATCATATGAAATTATTTAATTTATATGATAAATGTGAAATATATATGATTAAAGTGCCTAATCATATGAATATTGTTTGTTTTTATGTGACTTATCAATTACGATGCGGCGATTAATATGTGACGACTATTTGGAGTCGGAGATCGAGCAATCGCTTAATATGCAGTTTATTTGGCAAACTAACAAGTAAGATCTAATTAACGTTATCATTTTCATTCAATCGTTAATGATATAATGCTCAAACTGATCTTATTATATTATGACATATACTTATGAAATTTGAGCATCATTATATGTCTATTTTATTATGTTAAATAATTACTTTTATTTAACATGTTATTTAATTTGAGCATTGCCATGATAATGCAAATCTCATGAGCAATACAATATAAAAATGGACAAACCAATTATTGTGATAAAGCATATTCACGAAGTAAGAAAAATATGACCATTACAAATTTTGGTCTTGAGATCCAATTTTAATTTCTTGAAAATTTTTTCATCATGGATATCTTCTTGATTATATAAAAAGCAATGATAATGAAATTTCATTAGCTTTACATGCAATGAATATGGAAAAATCAAAAATTTTATTGTGATAACGAAATTTCACAAAGCATCGGGTTTCCATAAAGTATATTGGTTTATTTTAGTTGTCGTGAATGTCATAGACCGCGAAACTAATATATTTTATTCTTCCTATATTTTACAGATGGTTTAACCATCACAGTTTGACTTTGACACATTGGGCTCTGAAGAACTTGAGTACCAAATTCCCCTATTGAGCCAACTACGGCTTGAGCATGGTATATTTATGCAAACTGCTTTATGTAAATAGCTAAGAAATAATTATAATATCTTCAATGACAATGTAAAGTCTGAGAAAAATAAATTTCCTGAAATACATTATGCAAAGTAATGCAACAACCCTAAAACAAAGGGCAATGACGATGTAAGGTCTGAGAAAACAAAGAGTAATGACGATGTAAAGTTTGAGAAAAAGATATTTCTTGGAACAAATTGTGCAAAGTAATACAACGACCCTAAAACAAAGGGTAATTACCATGGACGTAAAATTCATATAATCATCCAAAAGTAAGTGGAAACAATGTAACATTTAAAAGATGACATAGGGGACATGTCATGTGCAGTGAAGCACTCTGTCATTGTTGTAATTCAATGAACTATTGATACGTACATTATAAGCTAGCAAAGAATTAGCTACTACTTTCAATAAATATGAAGAATCATATGAGTACGCGGATTTTGGAAAAGTATATTCAATATCCAACAATAACATTGAAAATGAGTTTACAACTAAAAACATAACATCTGGGAAGAATATGCCAAATGACACATCTCATCATTGCAGCTATTAAAAGAGCAAAAAGGATCTGGCTCAATCAAAGATAGACTTTGATCAGTCTACTTTTAAATTTACAAGATATCCTTATAAAGGCTATTACGCCTAAATACGACTTTTTGTCCTAAATTAGACTTTTGGTCTTAAAGTTTCTCTCTCTAAATTGGACAAGACTAAATGTAATCGTTGGCATGTTAATTTTTTTTGAAATTTCTCTAAAGGAATTGAGATTATTCAAATTTTATTCATAATATACATGATTCAATTTTCTACATCTAACTTTGCAAAGTATTGCATAAAGTAAAACAACATATCATAATATAGGCATGACACAACGAACTGTGGGCAAAGAAACGCACCATGTGATCCCTAGAATAATAGTACTGAAGGACAATGGTACTAATATCACAAAAATAGCACAATAGTACTGAAGAACTATAGTACTATAATGAAAGTGATAAGAATCTAAATATATGTTCCTTTGGGATTCATAATGCACTTGCCTAACTGGGATTACAATACCCTTTTATTACAATACCCATCGATTTACTCTAAAGAACTTGAGTTACGTTTCGATGTATATATTGAGCATATGTCAAATTGACAATTTATGCGATAAAAGAAAATTGAATTTTGTTTTCCACATTATAAAGAAATTTACGCCACGATTTTTCATGTGAAAAAGACACAAGTGAGAATTCATTTGAGCTCCTTTGCATTACCTTTAAATGACTGCGAATGTAAACGAGTATTAGAGAAGATTATATGTCAACTTAGTAGGTTCTAAGTAACCGCTAATTAAATCCAACGTCATAAGAAAATGATCTTTTGGAATTCTGACATAGATTGGCTTTGATATGGTGATCCATACATTAAAGAAACTACTATGGACACCCATATTTTTGGATAAATAGAAGCAAACACCAGAAGAATATGGTTCACACACGAATCTGAGGACGATCAATGAACATTTTATCCTCAAATATTGTCATATAGGGTTGAAGACGTATGTTCAATTCCTAAATTCCGCCGCTCCCCCAATGTGGCATTATAATATATTTGATGCACAAGCATATGCATTTATACCTTATTATGCTTCTCATATCCATCATGATTTTATGGATAAAAGTACATCATTCAAAGCCTATTCGTTAAAGCAATTATGATTGAGATCATCTGAGAGGACCCGTCCCGAAAATTCCCTTGGAAAATTCGAAACAGGTCCTAAATTAACCGAAAAACCCAAAATAAAATTTTCTTTGCTCCCAAACCGCCAACACCCACCCACTGGGAACAAAGTTCGACCGAATCGCCGCAGTTCTGGAATCGGTCAAATTTGAGCATCGGTCAACGCGGTCAACGCGTCACCGGTCAACGGTCAACGTTGACCGGTCAACGGTCAACGGTCAGAGTCAAAGTTACTATTCATTTTACTGTTTAACCTTTTTACTGTTACTATTTACGTTTTTACTGAGTTACTATTTGCTATTTACTTTTACTGATTTACCGTTTACTGTTTTACCGTTTACTAATCACTTTTTACCGTTTTACTATTACTATTTACCCATCTTCATCTTTCCGCCACCGGCAGCCGCAGCTCCGCCGGTACCGCCACCGCAGTGGCCCAAAACCTAGCCAACCGAGTCCAAATTCGCCCAAAATGACCACCACCACCTCGGGGACTCATCCCCGACGCCAAAATCCACCCCAGCCGCCGCAAACGGCGGCCAGTACGGCGGCCCGAAATCCCTAATTTTCCAAATCCTCCAAAATCGACCAATTCAACACAAAACTATACTTAATCAACTCCAAACACTGTCATGAATCTAAATCCAACCTCCAAAAACACAAATTCCATCAATTTAATCATCCACCACCGAAAATCTCAAAACCCTAAAAATTTCAATTTTGAAATTTTCCTTACCTGGGTCGAATCGATCCAATTCGTTTGGTGGGGTTGCTAAACAACCCAAGCCCTTCCTTTCCCCCTAAAATCGAGCCAAGAAGTGGCCGAGTTGGGGGAGTTCTTACTCCTTCGGGTTCGATGCCCTTCGGTTGATAACCGGACAAACGAAGCCGAGCCCCGCCTTGCCACGGCCACCGGCGTGACGAGGAGGCCGAGCCGGTCCGAACGTGACCGGTGCGGCTGTCCCGTTCGGCCGGTCGACGGCAAACAGTGGAGGGGGAGAGAGAGACTCGGCCCCCGATCGGGGAGAGAGAAAAGGAAGGAGAGAGAGTGAGTCCGAGAGAGAGAGGAGAGAGAAAGAAAAATTCCCCAAACAGAATATTCCTCCCCAAATCAAAGCATATTCCTCTTCTAGAAATTTCCATCCGTTTCCGGAATTTTCCGCTCGTTTTCAAGAAATTTTCTCTCCTCCGATTTTTCGTCATAACTTTTTCCCGAAATTACCAATTTCAACTCACTACGAGTCCACAAACTCGTTTTACCATTCCCCACCTCGTCGAGAATTAAAATTCTCGGTCAGGTTAATTTACCAAAAAGTCAACCCTTGACCTCTTTCAAATCGTCAAAATAAAATTAAAACTTTAAAGGGTATTTTAAGGTTCGGGTCGTTTCAATCTACCCCCCTTAAAGAAATTTCGTCCACGAAATTTACGAGGTCACTCAACTCAAAGGTAGGGTACAGTTATCACCTTCCCCTTCCTAAACTGGCACACAACTTGCCGAAAGTTGTAAAATTTAAACAACTCCACATTTCAAATCACAAAGAGATAACAAAACCCGTGGTAAGCAAATTATCAATTCAACAAATGTTTACAAATTTCAAATTACTAAACTGCATACAAATTCTTATTGATCTCGTGGGCTCCATCTTAAGGAGATACTATGTCTAAGATTTTGACATAACCTCCCCTTAAATTTGGATAGCCCTACCTGCATAAGATTCAATAAAACACTCCTTATCGCCGACCATCACATACAAAATACAATTTCACAAAAATAATAGACTAATTCAATTCCAAAACTGAAACAAATAACCGATTAAAGATAAAATCAATACTCAAAATAATTAATCCAAATAACTATCACCATACATGCATATTTATATATAAAATGTAGATATGTTTTATGAAAATCTCATTTAAAACACATCAGCCTCGCTGATAACTCAAATAAACAATATTCCTTTGTTTGAAATTTATACTCAAAATCATATCCGTTCGAAATCAAATATATACTCAAAATCATATTTCTTTGAAATCAAATCATAAAATCTCTTGACCATTCTCATTGGTCATATAAAAATCTCAAACTCACTAGTTTGGGAATTTATTAAAAACCGAAAACCTCATAGAGGAAATATTCCCGAAACTAGATAATATAAAATATGGAAAGCCTCATAGAGGAAATCTTACTCCACTGCTTCGGGAATCTATCAAAAACTGAAAATCTCATAACTGAAATATTCCCGAAGCCACATCATATAATCGTACAAAATCTCAATCAAGTCATATCATAATATATAAGCTCAATCAACTGATGCGGGAATTTATTAAAACTGAAAGCCTCACGGAGGAAATATTCCCGCCATCACAGTGAAAACATCCTCATGACCAAACCCCGTTGGCCATGTAACAGGGAAATGTCTACCCACCACTGGAGTCTCGTCAGACTCCGGTCCGAGAACCCTAATGGCTCCCCCCGTGTCTAAGTCTACTACCTAGACACGTCACCGCCTCAATATACACAACCCTACGTCGACCACCGAGCGTGAATCTGACCTATATGGTCAAGTCGTCACCTCGCGTGGGATGAGGCACTGCTAGCTAGCATCCATATCAATATCATAATCACGTGGACCATCGTGTGGTGAAAAACAAATCTCGAAATACATTTCCCTGTTAAATCGACATGCCGAAAATCCAAAAATACCCGGCAATCTCCATGCCGTCAAATCACAAATACTCGGCAATCATCATGCCGTCAAATCACAAACACCCGGCAATCACTATGACGTCAAATCAAATATACCCGGCAATCGCTATGCCGTCAAATCAGAAATACGTAAATCCCAAAATCATATCGAAAGAAGTAATCACCATCGGCATGTCGAGAAATTCCAAATAAATAAACTCAACAAAATCCCCGGAATCTCATTCCGGTCTACCGATTAAATATCCAAAATATTTCGAATTTATAAAACCACATGAAAATCTCATTGTTGCTCTTCGATAATCAAAACATTCTCAAAACACTTTTCGAAAAGTCTCAGGGTACTTAGTTTACTTTAAAAGTATTTAAAATAAACTAATAGAAATGAAATATCCGTTTAAATAACATTCTTGCTTTTCGATAATCTCAAAACTTTTTTCAAAATAATTACCCAAATATATATATATATATATATATATATATATATATATAACTCCCATATACTCAAAATATTCATGCATATAACTTTATATGAGATAGTAACAATTCATAATGAATTACCACACATCACCGTATTTTATTATAAGAAATTAAATCTCATGGTAAATAAACTACCTCATTAGTAGATACTATAAATAAAAACAGAATGTAGTCATGGATGCATAGGTGATACACAATTTTAACAACAACACATTTACTGAGACTTTCTTTAAGACAAAACCAAAAGGATAAAAGGAAAAACATTTACAGATTGAGAATATAAGCTTATTAAAATTAAACGAATGAATATAATCATCATGGTCATCATGTCGATTACCATATGCAATCATAGCGGAAGATCGATTTCAACCGAATATAATTTAGAATAGTATCAAGTTCTTAAATTAACCAAAGTACGATCCTATTTCATACCCAAGAATTTATACCCAATTATCGTATTCCCGCTTCAACCTTAATATACCAATCAGAATCATGGTCCGAGAGTTGAACCAAGCTCTGATACCATTTGAGAGGACCCGTCCCGAAAATTCCCTCGGAAAATTCGAAACAGGTCCTAAATTAACCAAAAAACCCAAAATAAAATTTTCTTTGCTCCCAAACCGCCAACACCCACCCACTGGGAACAAAGTTCGACCGAATCGCCGCAGTTCTGGAATCGGTCAAATCTGGGCATCGGTCAACGCCGGTCAACGGTCAACGTTGACTGGTCAACGGTCAGAGTCAAAGTTACTATTCATTTTACTGTTTAACCTTTTTACTGTTACTATTTACGTTTTTACTGAGTTACTATTTGCTATTTACTTTTACTGATTTACCGTTTACTAATCACTTTTTACCGTTTTACTATTACTATTTACCCATCTTCATCCTTCCGCCACCGGCAGCCGCAGCTCCGCCGGCGCCGCCACCGCAGTGGCCCAAAACCTAGCCAACCGAGTCCAAATTCGCCCAAAATGACCACCACCACCTCGGGGACTCATCCCCGACGCCAAAATCCACCCCAGCCGCCGCAAACGGCGGCCGGTACGGCGGCCCGAAATCCCTAATTTTCCAAATCCTCCAAAATCGACCAATTCAACACAAAACTATACTTGTTGACAGTACATATAGTTCACCGCCAAGCACATCCGGTGACCTCGTGGACCGTGCAACCGGCATCGGGGGTCCTACTTCCGCCTTCTAGCGAGTAGACCAGCACCCCGGCTACATCTCCATTGTTCCACATCACCGGTGCCACACTCGGAAGCAGTACTACCGGGCGCCTGAAGTAGCTTCGTGAGTAGGGAATTATGTAATAGTATTGTTAGCATCCCACATTGGAAACATGGTAGAGGTGGGAGCCTTCCTTCTCTATAAATAGGAGGCTTCCCCCTTAGTATTAAGGATCTTGGATCCAAGGCATTCCACCCTTGTAACCCGATGGCTTATTGGCCACGCCTACTGGATTCTAAGTGGACGTAGCCGTGCCCTCCGATGGCACGGTGAACCACTATACTTGCAGTGTTCGGTATAGCTTAATTATTGTCCTGTATCTACTAGACCCCAGGGTTTAGGCAGAAACAATTGGCGCCGTCTGTGGGAATACTTGCAAAAGCTGTGTTGCTCTGCCGGCGAGCTACTGCCCGGGCAACAGGTCAACCAGGCTGGCAGCCCGTCCCAGGCCAGCAGCCCGCCCAGTTTAATTCAGCAGGCCAGGCAGCCCAGCCCAGTCAACCCTGCCAGGTCAAACCGGACAGCGGCCCATGAGGCCCAATCAACGGGACAGCCCGGTTTTGTCCTCCCCGAGCGGCTGACCCCTCCGGTCCGGTGCAGCTTCGCCTCCCGGTGCGGCAGTCTCCTCCGACCCAGTGCGGTTTCGTCCTCCCGGTGCGACAGACTCCTCCGGTCCAGTGCTGCTCACCTCCGGCTGTCGAAGCGATCATCTCCGCGGTGCAGTCCCGGCTCCGTATTTCGGTGTAGCAGTCCGGGCTCCGTCTTCCGGTGCAGCAGGCCCAGCTCCCTCCTCCGGTGCGACGTCTCCGGTGCGGTGCGGTTTCCTCAAACCCCGGCCGAATGACCTCCTCCGGTGCGGCCCAGCTCCCTCCTCCGGTGCGACGTCTCCGGTGCGGTGCGGCTTCCTCAAACCCCGGCCGAATGACCTCCTCCGGTGCGGCCTCCCTCCCTTCCGGTGCGGTGGTCTCCGGTGCGGTGCGGTTTCCTCAAACCCCGGCCGAATGACCTCCTCCGGTGCGGCCTCCCTCCCTTCCGATGCGGTGGTCTCCGGTGCGGTGCGGTTTCCTCAAACCCCGACCTCCTCCGGTGCGGCCTCCCTCCCTTCCGATGCGGTGGTCTCCGGTGCGGTGCGGTTTCCTCAAACCCCGGCCGAATGACCTCCTCCGGTGCGGCTCGCCTCCCTCCCTTCCGGTGCGACGTCTCTGGTGTGGTGCGATTTCGTCAAACCCCGGCCGAATGACCTCCTCCGGTGCGGCCCAGCTCCCTCCTCCGGTGCGACGTCTCCGGTGCGGTGCGGTTTCCTCAAACCCCGGCCGAATGACCTCCTCCGGTGCGGCCTCCCTCCCTTCCGGTGCGGTGGTCTCCGGTGCGGTGCGGTTTCCTCAAACCCCGGCCGAATGACCTCCTCCGGTGCGGCCTCCCTCCCTTCCGATGCGGTGGTCTCCGGTGCGGTGCGGTTTCCTCAAACCCCGACCTCCTCCGGTGCGGCCTCCCTCCCTTCCGATGCGGTGGTCTCCGGTGCGGTGCGGTTTCCTCAAACCCTGGCCGAATGACCTCCTCCGGTACGGCACTCCTTTCTAGGACCGGTACGGAGAGCCTCCCTCCTCCCGGGCGGAGCGATGCGGTGGTCTTCATCACCGGACGGGAAGCGCCCGGACAAGAGTCCCCGGCCGAGATGCGCCGGCCGAGCAAGAAACAAGAAAGAAAAGAGAGAAACAGAAGAGAAAAGGAAGAAAAAATGGCGGGAAAGGAAGAGATTCAAAAGGCTGCATGGTCAAACCGGTCAAACGTCCTCACCCCATGCAAGATGGGCCGGGCCGGGCCATTGGCAGCATTGCAGCAGTGGTTGGTAGCACCTTGGGTCGGATTCCAGTAGATTGGGTTGCAGCAGTCTTCTCTTGGCACCCAAGCATCTACTCTGGACACCCACTGCTCCAAGCAGCAAAATCAAGCTGCTCTCTACATCCGTAGGCATTCACCGGGCAACTCGGGAACCATTCTCGCATGTTATTCCAACACCCGGCGGCTTTCTCCAAAGCTAAGTATTCTAACTTATCTATTATTACTCAACGCGTGCTTCACCTGTGCATAATCTGTTGGGAAATATTGATAATTAGACATGTGATATCAATGCTGCTCATATCATTATGAAACAATTGATCATCTCAGCATTGCAATGCATTGCATATCAGTATGCATCATTGCACGCATGTCATTATGCGCTTATCAGTGCTGCGCATATCATTATGCATCGGTTGATCATTTCAGCATTGCACGATCATATCAGAGTGCATCGCATCGGTATGCATCGCCATCATTAGGCATCGGTAGGCATCGCATTACAATGCATCGCACTACGGTGCACGCATTCCAATACATCGCATCTCAATGCGCGTATCAGTATGCATCGTGTTACGATAACGCCATCTCCACCGGCTCCATGGCTCTCGCCGGTTAGGTAACATTCAACCGGCTCCATGGCAAACGCATGGGCTTTATAAACCCGGGCGAGTTTACATCTAACACATGTACTCTTGTCCAGCAGGATAAAAACCCTGCATCGCACTGAACTGCGATACATTTGGGGATACTTGGCGAGACTCGTTATCTCAACGCCACCCCACCGGGCAGATTGTTTCTCTAACACAGAACAAGTCTCCCCGCAGGCTAACAAACCTGCACATTTACCTCAACGCTTATCCAACAAAAGCTGAGAAGAACTAGCAAGTGTTGAACCGGCGCTTCAACATAGCCGCAACACTCTCCGGGGTACCTGTTGGCTTATTCCACGCACCAACAGGCCTCCCCGCAGGCTAGTGTATTGCCATCATTATGCATCACATTACAATGCATCATACTACGGTGCACGCATTCCAATGCATCGATTTACAGTAGATCTGTCCGATATGGTAGAACGCCCGGACGGAATCGCCTTGCTCTTCGCTGCATTTCACTGGGGACTCGTCTCGATATGGCAGAACGCCCGGTCGAGATCCGCCCACCGGTTAGGTAATATTCAACCAGCTCTCCGATCCGTCCGACGGCTTAGCGCCCGGACGGTATCGCCAGCTCTCCGATCCGTCAGACGGCTTAGCGCCCGGACGGTATCGCCAGCTCTCCGATCCGTCCGGTGTCTTGACGCCCGGACGATATCGCCAGCTCACCGATCCGTCCGACGGCTTTACGCCCGGACGGAGTCGCCGAGCTCACCGATCCGTCCGACGGCTCAGCGCCCGGACGGAATCACCGAGCACACCGATCCGTCCGACGGCTCAGCGCCCGGACGGAATCGCCGAGCACACCGATCCGTCCGACGGCTTAGCGCCCGGACGGTATCGCCAGCTCTCCGATCCGTCCGACGGCTTAGCGCCCGGACGGTATCGCCAGCTCTCCGATCCGTCCGGTGGCTTGACGCCCGGACGGTATAGCCAGCTCACCGATCCGTCCGACGGCTTAGCGCCCGGACGGTATCGCCAGTTCTCCGATCCGTCCGACGGCTCAGCGCCCGGACGGAATCGCCGAGCTCACCGATCCGTCCGACGGCTCAGCGCCCGGACGGAATCGCCGAGCACACCGATCCGTCCGAAGGCTTAGCGCCCGGACGGTATCGCCATGTCTCCGATCCGTCCGGTGGCTTGACGCCCGGACGGTATCGCCAGCTCACCGATCCGTCCGACGGCTCAGCGCCCGGACGGAATCGCCGACCACACCGATCCGTCCCACGGCTTTACGCCCGGACGGAGTCGCCGAGCTCACCGATCCGTCCGACGGCTCAGCGCCCGGACGGAATCGCCGAGCACACCGATCCGTCCGACGGCTTAGCGCCCGGACGGTATCGCCAGCTCTCCGATCCGTCCGGTGGATTGACGCCCGGACGGTATCGCCAGCTCACCGATCCGTCCGACAGTTTAGCACCCGGACGGTATCGCCAGTTCTCCGATCCGTCCGACGGCTCAGCGCCCGGACGGAATCGCCGAGCTCACCGATCCGTCCGACGGCTCAGCGCCCGGACGGAATCGCCGAACACCGATCCGTCCGACGGCTTAGCGCCCGGACGGTATCGCCAGCTCTCCGATCCGTCCGACGGCTTAGCGCCCGGACGGTATCGCCAGCTCTCCGATCCGTCCGACGGCTCAGCGCCCCTGACGGAATCGCCGACCACACCGATCCGTCCGACGGCTTTACGCCCGGACGGAGTCGCCAGTTCTCCGATCCGTCCGACGGCTCAGCGCCCGGACGGAATCGCCGAGCTCACCGATCCGTCTGACGGCTCAGCGCCCGGACGGAATCGCCGAGCACACCGATCCGTCCGACGGCTTAGCGCCCGGACGGTATCGCCAGCTCTCCGATCCGTCCGACGGCTTAGCGCCCGGACGGTATCGCCAGCTCTCCGATCCGTCCGGTGGCTTGACGCCCGGACGGAATACCAGCTCACCGATCCGTCCGACGGCTCAGCGCCCGGACGGAATCGCCGAGCTCACCGATCCGTCTGACGGCTCAGCGCCCGGACGGAATCGCCGAGCTCACCGATCCGTCCGACGGCTCAGCGCCCGGACGGAATCGCCGAGCACACCGATCCGTCGGACGGCTTAGCGCCCGGACGGTATCGCCAGCTCTCCGATCCGTCCGACGGCTTAGCGCCCGGACGGTATCGCCAGCTCTCCGATCCGTCCGGTGGCTTGACGCCCGGACGGTATCGCCAGCTCACCGATCCGTCCGACGGCTTAGCGCCCGGACGGTATCGCCAATTCTCCGATCCGTCCGACGGCTCAGCGCCCGGACGGAATCGCCGAGCTCACCGATCCGTCTGACGGCTCAGCGCCCGGACGGAATCGCCGAGCTCACCGATCCGTCCGACGGCTCAGCGCCCGGACGGAATCGCCGAGCACACCGATCCGTCCGACGGCTTAGCGCCCGGACGGTATCGACAACTCTCCGATCCGTCCGACGACTTAGCGCCCGGACGGTATCGCCAGCTCTCTGATCCGTCCGGTGGCTTGACGCCCGGACGGTATCGCCAGCTCACCGATCCGTCCGACGGCTTAGAGCCCGGACGGTATCGCCAGTTCTCCGATCCGTCCGACGGCTCAGCGCCCGGACGGAATCGCCGAGCTCACCGATCCGTCCGACGGCTCAGCGCCTGGACGGAATCGCCGAGCTCACCGATCCGTCTGACGGCTCAGCGCCCGGACGGAATCGCCGAGCACACCGATCCGTCCGACGGCTTAGCGCCCGGACGGTATCGCCAGCTCTCCGATCCGTCCGACGGCTTAGCGCCCGGACGGTATCGCCAGCTCTCCGATCCGTCCGGTGTCTTGACGCCCGGACGGTATAGCCAGCTCACCGATCCGTCCGACGGCTTAGCGCCCGGACGGTATCGCCAGTTCTCCGATCCGTCCGACGGCTCAGCGCCCGGACGGAATCGCCGAGCTCACCGATCCGTCCGACGGCTCAGCGCCCGGACGGAATCGCCGAGCACACCGATCCGTCCGACGGCTTAGCGCCCGGACGGAGTCGCCAGCTCTCCGATCCGTCCGACGGCTTAGCGCCCAGACGGTATCGCCAGATCACCGATCCGTCCGGTGGCTTGACGCCCGGACGGAATCGCCAGTTCTCCGACCGGTCCTATCCGGCGGGTCACCCCCTCCGGTGGGTCACCCCGGATTCAGCCGGCCCAGTCCTGTTCGGCAGCGGCTCTGCCAGCGCTACCCGATCAGGCTTCAGCGCGTCAGGACCGGTTAAACCCAGATCCTCCCTGGCCACCTGCCTCCTCATCAGTCCCGGCATCCCAACACTCCCGCCAAGTCACATCTCCACCATGAACTTGGGGGACTCGACATTCGCACACCTCGAGAAGAGCCCAATCTCACTTAGGGACTTGGGGGACTGGAGGTAGTAGGGGTGACTCGGTCACCACCTACGCTTGGCGGCACATACTGATTAACTCCCCAAGTAAGATTGCACTCTTACTCGGGAACTTGGGGGACTTGTTGACAGTACATATAGTGCACCGCCAAGCACATCCGGCGACCTCGTGGACCGTGCAACCGGCATCGGGGGTCCTACTTCCGCCTTCTAGCGAGTAGACCAGCACCCTGGCTACATCTCCATTGTTCCACATCACCGGTGCCACACTCGGAAGCAGTACCACCGGGCGCCTGAAGTAGCTTCGTGAGTAGGGAATTATGTAATAGTATTGTTAGCATCCCACATTGGAAACATGGTAGAGGTGGGAGCCTTCCTTCTCTATAAATAGGAGGCTTCCCCCTTAGTATTAAGGATCTTAGATCCAAGGCATTCCACCCTTGTAACCCGATGGCTTATTGGCCACGCCTACTGGATTCCAAGTGGACGTAGCCGTGCCCTCCGATGGCACGGTGAACCACTATACTTGCAGTGTTCGGTATAGCTTAATTATTGTCCTGTATCTACTAGACCCCAGGGTTTAGGCAGAAACAATACTTAATCAACTCCAAACACTGCCATGAATCTAAATCCAACCTCCAAAAACACAAATTCAATCAATTTAATCATCCACCACCGAAAATCTCAAAACCCTAAAAATTTCAATTTTGAAATTTTCCTTACCTGGGTCGAATCGATCCAATTCGTTTGGTGGGGTTGCTAAACAACCCAAGCCCTTCCTTTCCCCCTAAAATCCAGCCAAGAAGTGGCCGATTTGGGGGAGTTCTTACTCCTTCGGGTTCGATGCCCTTCGGTTGAAAACCGGACAAACGAAGCCGAGCCCCGCCTTGCCACGGCCACCGGCGTGACGAGGAGGCCGAGCTGGTCCGAACGTGACCGGTGCGGCGGTCCCGTTCGGCCGGTCGACGGCAAACAGTGGAGGGGGAGAGAGAGACTCGGCCCCCGATCGGGGAGAGAGAAAAGGAAGGAGAGAGAGTGAGTCCGAGAGAGAGAGGAGAGAGAAAGAAAAATTCCCCAAACAGAATATTCCTCCCCAAATCAAAGCATATTCCTCTTCTAGAAATTTCCGTCCGTTTCCGGAATTTTCCGCTCGTTTTCAAGAAATTTTCTCTCCTCCGATTTTTCGTCATAACTTTTTCCCGAAATTACCAATTTCAACTCACTACGAGTCCACAAACTCGTTTTACCGTTCCCCACCTCGTCGAGAATTAAAATTCTCGGTCAGGTTAATTTACCAAAAAGTCAACCCTTGACCTCTTTCAAATCGTCAAAATAAAATTAAAACTTTAAAGGGTATTTTAAGGTTCGGGTCGTTTCATCATCATATGCAAAGGACACATGAGTTTCTCATTATGTTGTTATATTGAATCAAAAGAGGATTCAGTGGATCGATTCAACCAACTTGCGGACACCATAGATATTTTATGGTGTTGGTTGTTGTGTCGACACGCTGGTCACGTGTCATGACACCATCCACAATTAAAATTTATGCTGCTTATGCTAGAAAGTCAAAGCACCTAGGCCGGGTTAATTTCCGTAGGTGTGATGATTTTATGGCTTATTATATGGGATTTGTAATGGACATCATATTCCTATATAAAAACCCAATTGGTCTCACGGAAAACGACTATAGTAATAGTCTTAATATTGGTAAAGCACACCAATACTTCCGTTTTGGGTTATGTAATTTTTACATGCAGCGTTACTTTTTCATCTATGGCCATCATCATTGAACCAATTTACACCATAGCTAGTGACTATGTGTGAGGATTTTAAAGGATTTCAAACGAACTTGTAATCCTTGAGCTCTTTTGGATTGACACGGATCTACAATCCTTGAGCTCCATTAAATGTTTTTATGTGCCAAAATTGCGCCGCCACAGCGCACAATGATGGGTCCATTGAGATGAATAAATATTTATGCTGGATATGAACTTCCAGCTATAGTCCGCTATGTCGAAACCTTGACAGGCGATCTCTTCACCGCTAGATTTGCGGAGTGTCACTTTGATGAGACAATCTTCCCGTCGTTAGGGGGAGATAAGAACAAGCATGTTCAAGTGGAACGACAGGAATTGTCGTGGTTTGTCCCCACTGTGTCTCATCTCGATCCCCAAAAATCACACAAAGTAAGGTGTGTAGATATCTTATACATTAAAGTGACGAGATCATATAAACCTGCTGCAAATATACCTGCAAGGATTGTGTTTTATCAAAAGGACATGGTACCACCCAAGAGGAATTGGGTATTGCACTGCCACCATGGATGGTGGCATGGTGACGCCATAAGTGGCATAAATGGTGTCACAGGCCGTGGCTCTCCAAGGAAGAGGGGGAGGCCACCTTAGGTTCGATACATACTTGTGTAAAGGAAGAAAACAAGTTTGGCACAACCTGATCTATTGATCAGTGATACTCAAATCCGTCTCATGAGAATATTTATGGATTGTGGTTATCATTGGGGGACGCCTCAAATGTTAGAACCAATCCTTAAAGTATAGAGATCTCTACAAACACATTACACTAGTGTACATGAGGACGTGGAATAATGAGTCTAATATCGAACCATATTTCGTTGAAAAATGTCAACTTAGTAAACTGGCCTAATGGAAAGAAGCGATCCAGTATAAACAAAGAAATAGGTCTTTTGGGCAGGTGACGCCGACACCGCAAATATAAACCCTATCAAATATATCTTTGTTAGAATGCGTAATGAGAATAAGAGTATGCAGACTCACCTTATGGCGCAAGGTCTCTCAAAAACGCACTGGAATCGTGATAGGAGCACAATGTGCGACGATATTATATGCTTATGCCCTCGTTTATGCTTTGTTTAACCCTTATTTGTCTAAGATAGAGTCATAATATAGTTAGTGTCAATTTTGGTAGAGTTTTGGTGAAATGTGCTTAATTGTCCGAAAAATGACTAAGTATGAGAAATCTGGAAAATAGTGCAAAACATGTCTTTTTCGCGATTTTGTGACGAGTGAAAATGCGATCTATCCTTGTCCGAATTCAATGAAATTTGGTGTGCTTAATATTCATATACTGAGGAATGTTGTCTTAAAATTTCAGACCAATTGGAGTTCGGGAAGTCACCCAAAAGTTGGCTGCAAAACGGCAGTCCGAGCATTCCAATCCAGGGGCTTCCAGGATTTTCCTGTGACTTTGATCCAACTTCGAAAATTCATTCCCGACGACTCACAAGGAATTTGATCGAGATATTTTATGGGGAGATGGCCATATGAGTCTAGTTTATCTGAGACTTGGAATCGCATCAATCGGAGCTCATTGCGTGGAGATATGCCGGATTTACTGGAGCAAGGTCATTCCAGCCGAGTTGCTGCCGGTCTTGTGTTCTTGATGGTTTGGGGCATTTTTCCATGGACCAAGCTCACCAAATGGAGTTGTCAAGCCTACACAAGAAGTTCATGAAGATATGCAGCCCAATCCAAGGAAGAAAATCAGAAAAAGAAGTTTCCTAGAAGAACCAAGAAAGGAAGGAACCAAAACCTTGTTGAACAAGGATTGCCTTTGCCGATTTGGACTAGGTTTGCTACCTAGGGTTTCTGCCGAATTTGCCTCTATAAATAGCCATGTTTTCCTACAGAAAAACTTGTCACATTCCAAAGCAAAAATCTAGCCAAAGCACTACCTAAATTTCCCTTGAGTCCTACACAAAAACCCTAGCCAAAATCACCTCCACCACACCCAAAGTTTCTGCCGAAACCTTGGTACCTTGCTGCCGACACCTCCAACTGCCGAGCAGCAGCCTCCATCCGACACCACCAACCACCGGATCCATACAAGACGAAGTCTCCAAGTTTTCTAATGTGTGATCCACTCCCTACTCTTGGTTATGTAATTTTTGTTGTAGCTATGTTAAACTTTGTCTATGAAGTTAGCATGAATTCTTGGTTTCAAACTTTATGTCTATGTATTGTTTGGAGTGAAATTTGGTTTTATGATTTGTATGTTCAATTTGTTTTCTTTGTCTTTAGTTGGAGTTTGGATGTAAGAATACAAATTGCATGTTAAAAAGTAAGGAAAATATGATGTAAATTGATAGGGTAGGATTCGGCAAGCATGTTCACTCTGATTCTAGTAGTTCGTTCTTGGTTTAGTCTTTAAATCCGTGTGCCTCAAAGATTGGTACTTAGCATATTCGCGATGTGTTTTGGGTATTGGTCTTGTATCTGTCAACATAAATAGAACTAGAGTGGTTTAAATGACTATGCATGTTAACAAGAAGTGGTGACGCCTTGCTTGATTGATGTGTTTCCAATTAAAAGGATTTCGTACTTCATTGGTTAATTGATTATCTTCGACGCTGCGTGTTTATAGTCGGTTAGCTAAAGATTAGGGTTATGCGCTGAGCTAATTCTAAATACCTTCGTGAAGTCTGAAACAACTTAGATAACCGCTGAGGCCCTAGTTGGGTTGGAACTAAGTCGGACCTAGGATATTGTGTAACTTTGCCGTGTGTCTTGTTTTGTCAATTTGCTAAGTATTTTGATTGCTTTCGTGTTAGTGCTTTGTGGAAGAATGTCGACCAAACTTGTATATAGTAAATTAGGATTTTATTTTCGCATCTAGTTTAGGGCAGCCCTATGGCTGCCGAACTTCATCTTCATCCCCCCATGATAAATTTGTATATATGTATATAAATGTGACAATTGTGTGCATATGTATTGGTGAATATTTTTATTAACATTCTCATGTTTCAGGTACCCTTAATCCCCGGCTAGAACGATCCCTACTTATTCTATACTACTAACGATTGTAGGGTTATTATTGCTTGATGCTCGCTTAGGCGACTCGTCAATTTTTGGCGCCGTTGCCGGGGATTATAAAATCTTGTTTTATGTGAATGTTAAAGTGTGTTAATATTTGTGATGTAAAGTTTGTTAACAATCTGTGTCTCTAACTCTAACATATATTTATATATCCTAACTCTCTAACATGACGTTCTAACTCTTGTATTTTCTTCTTCTAACCTTGAAAAATTTGCTGAAATCGTAGCTTGTATGAAATTGTATATTCTTGAATTTTAGTTTGTTGTTTTTGTTCGATTTATGTGTTTTGTGTGTGCGCAGGCCGGATTGAAAAGAAAAGTGCAGGAAATACCAAGTTCTGCCCACAGCAGAATTCGGGCAGTGCAGTATGTCAATTTTGAATGGCTTCCGTTTGTAGCTCACAAAACCTGAGAAAGTGAGCCATACACCGTTGGAAAGGTCTCTGAGTCTAGTTTCCGAAGGATTTTACAGAAGTGGATTTGGAGTCTCGAGCCGTTCCCAGTTTCAATTTGAGTACAGCAAGGTCAATCTGGCGGAACAGAGAACTTGGCAGATCAATAGGTCCGATTAAAGACCCAACAAGGAGTACTTCCACTTGTCCTATTGAGGTGAATTTTATACCGATGGAAAGCTCTGTGTGTCCACTACAACATTTATTCAGAACACTTTTGCATTAGGATAGTGGAACACACCCAAAATCAGGCCTCAAGAGAAGCAGACACGTCTGCCGAGAGAAGCTTGCCTGCCAAGAAAATCCTACTGCCGAGAGGGGCTGCTGCCCCAACTGCGGAGCTGCACATGGCATGATGAACACACAACACACACGGTGAAAAGTCTAGGCAACGGTGAAAAGTCTAGGCAATGGACTATATTTGAGGATAAAATGTTCTTTAGTCGTCCTCAGTTTCGTGTTTGAACCATATTTTTCTGGTATTTGCTTCTATTCATCCAAAATATGGGTGTCCATTGTAATTTGTTTAATGTACGGATCACCAAATCAAAAGCCAATCTATGTCAGAATTCCAAAAAAAATCATTTTCTTTTGACTTTGGGTTCAATTAGTGGTTACATATAACCCACTAAGTTGACATATAAACTTCTCTAATACTTGTTTACATCCACAGTCATTAGAGGTAATGCAAATGAGCTCAAATGAAATTCTCATATGTGTCTTATACATGAAGATCATGGCATAAATTTCTTTTAAATGTTGAACAAATTCAATTTTCTCTTATCGCATAATTTGTCAATTTGATATATGCTCAATATATATATTCGAAACTTAACTTAAGTTCTTTAGAGTAAGTCGATGGGGATTGTAATAAAAGGTATTGTAATCTCAGTTAGGCATGTACATTATGAATCCCAAAGGAACATATATTTAGATCCTTATCACTTTCATTATAGTACTACAGTTCTTCAGTACTATTGTTTTGTGATATATTAGTATCATTGTCCTTTAGTACTATTATTCTAGGGATCACATGGTGCGTTTCTTTGCACACAGTTCTTTGTGTCATGCCTATATTATGATATGTTGTTTTACTTTATGCAATACTTTGCAAAGTTAGATGCAGAAAATTGAATCATGTATATTATGAAGAAAATTTGAATAATCTCAATTCCTTTAGAGAAAATTCAAAAATTAACGTGCCAACGATTACATTTAGTCTTGTCCAATTTAGAGATAGAAACATTAAGACCAAAAGTCTAATTTAGGTATAATAGCCTTTATAAGGATATCTTGAAATTTAAAAGTAGACATTAGTCTATCTTGGATTGAGCCAGATCCGTTTTGCTCTTTTAATAGCTGCAATGATGAAATGTGTCATTTGACATATTCTTCTCATATGGTATGTCTTTAGTTGTAAATTCATTTTTAATGTTCTTGTTGGATATTGAAGATGCTTTTCCAAAATCCGCATACTCTTATGATTCTTCATACTTATTTTAAGTCGTAGCTAATTCTTTGTTAGCTTATAATGTACGTATCAATACTTCATTGATTTACAACAATGACAGTGCTTCATTGCACATGACGTTTCCCCTATGTCATCTTTTAAATGGTACATTGTTTCTACTTACTTTTGGATGATTATAGGAATCTTTATGTCCATGGTAATTGCTCTTTGATTTAGGGTTGTTGCTTTACTTTGCATAATTTGTTCCAGGAAATTTCTTTGCTATTTACATAAAGCAGTTTGCATAAATATACCATGCTCAAGCCTTAGTTGGCTCAGTAGGAGAATTTGGTACTTAAGTTCTTCAGAGTCCAACGTGTCAAAAAACAAACTGTGATGGTTAAACCATCTGTAAAATAAAGGAAGAAAATATGTATTAGTTTCGCAGTCTAAATAACATTCACGACAACTAAAATAAACCAAGATACATTATGGCTCATCCGATGCTTTGTGAAATTTCGTTATCACAATAAATTTTAGTTTCTCCATTTTCATTGCATGTGAAGCTAATGTAATTCCATAATCGTTGCTTTTTACACAATTAATAAGATATCCATCTTGAAAATTTTTTAAGAAATAAAAATTGGATTTCAAGACCGAAATTTGTAATGGTTATATTTTTCTTGCTTGGTGAATATGCTTTATCACAATAGTTGGTTTGTCCATTTTATATTGTATTGCTCATGAGATTGTATTATCATGGCAATGCTCAAATTAAATAACATGTTAAATAAAAATAATTATTTAACATAATAAAATAGACATATAATGATGCTCAAATTTCATAAGTATATGTCATGGCAATGCTCAAACTAAATAACATGTTAAATAAAAGTAATTATTTAACATAATAAAATAGACATATAATGATGCTCAAATTTCATAAGTATATGTCATGATATAATAAGATAAGTTTGAGCATTATATCATTAACGATTTAATGAAAATGATGACTTTAATTAGATCTTACTTGTTAGTTTTCCAAATAAATTCCATATGAAGCGATTGCTCGATCTCCGACTCCAAATAGTCGTCACATATTGATTGTATCATCGTAATTGATATGTCACATAAAAACAAACAATATTCATATGATTAGTCACTTTAATCATATATATTTCACATTTATCATTAAAATTAAATAATTTCATATTTACCATTAAATTCGTAAAATAGTAAATAGTCACACAGAGTAAATAGTTATTTAATAAATATAAATTATTATACGGTAATTTCGAATATTACCTTTAAATTTTACCAAAAGAGATAAATTCTTTTTTTTTTCGTGGGTCGGGTCGCATGGATCTGGGTCGAGTTTGTTGGACACGGGTTGGATCCGGCCCAAATGTGCCGGGTCGAGATGTTTTTGCCGACAACACCTTTGTCGGTAGAAGAGATAACAAATCGCTGGGTTCGTAGGGGATCGAGGGCGGCGAGCAGGAGTCGTCGGCCAAGGTCCGATCGGGGGTGGCCGATCTGGAGGAGGTCGATCGGAGTAGGACGAGGCCGATCGGAGGTTGCTGGCGAGGCAGCAAACTCCTAGCTTCAGGGCTGCTGCTATCGTCGAGGCGATCGGAGTAGCGACGAGGCTGGGCTAGGGCGGAGGCGGCGCTGCTAGCGATATCGGGAGGCTTGCCGGAGTATGTGCCGGGCAGGCCTAGCATCGGTGGCGGCGGAGCAGATATCGGTAGGGTGCCCAGAGAAGAGTTATGGGTAACATGAGATTTTTCCATTCTCTGCCGACAAAGCTGTCGTCGGCAGAGTTTAGGGTTTCCTTTTACCGACGAAGAAGACGTTGGTAAAATGGTTTCTGGATAGGAGATCTTCTTTGCCGACGAAAAATGTTGCCGGCAGAAGTGTTTTTCTGGGGTTTGCCTCTTTGGCCGGTGGAAAAAAAATAGGGTTTTGTTTTTCTTTTTCTAACTAAAGCAAAGTGCTGATAACGTGTTGTAGAAATAACGGAATTGGTCTCCTCATTTCATTGATAATCCCCTTTATATAGGGTGAATATTACAACGGTAATAGTAAATACATAAATAACAATAATGACTACATAATTATCTCTCATCAGTTACATTGACGAAGGCACATAATGTGTTTTTCCTTCAAAATGATAAATGATAAAATGGTCAGAGTTTATTTTTTTGTATAACTGTTTTACCCTCAGTTATAACAGGTCCACACTTTTCTCTTCTAACAGAATACCCCATTTTCTTAGCTCCCACGTTATTTCCTTTCTTTCCCATTTTGAATTCTGAATTAGCCTTCGTCACTTTCGCCTATCTCGACTCTCTCCGCTGCCTCTTCCTCTAGCTCCAGGACTACGAGTGCTCCGCCGTCAACAAAGCCTCCTCATCTGCGCTATCCTTCCCGACGATCGCCGCTTCTTCGAAGCCTTCATCGATTTTGATTCCCTCTGTTGCCGCGCCCGTCGCCTCTTCCTCTAGCTAGGACTACGAGTGTGCCGTCGACAAAGCCTCCTCATCTGCGCTGTCCTCCCCGACGATCGCCGCTTCTTCGAAGCTTTCATAGATTTTGATTCCCTCCGCTGCCGCTCTCGTCGCCTCTTCCTCTAGCTCCAGGACTACAAGTGCTCTGCTGTTGACAAAGGCCTCCTCGTCTGCGCTATTTTCCCTGACGATCGCCGCTTCTTCGACACCTTCATTGACTAGGTCAGTTTCCTCATTTTACCTCTCTCTCTCTCTCTCTCTCTCTCTCTCTCGTGTCTTGCATGCCTAATGAAACCGCTGCAAACTTTGTTGAAAATTTGCAACACCACTGAACAGAATTGGTATATACATTATATGATCTTTTCAGTGATATGGAATTAGTATAAATATAACAAAAATAGACTTACGTTTTCAGTATGATGTTTATAGTCAACAACATGTACATCACTAGTTACACAATTACTTTTTATAGATACATTACTAGTTACATTATTCTTCTTATTTGCTTGTAGTTACACTAGTAGTTACACCAGTAGTTACAGAACCAATTACATTTTATAGGTACATTACTAGTTACATGAAATTAGGTGTTTATAGTCAGCAACATGTACGTTGCTAGTTATACCGTTACTTTTTATAGGTACATTACTAGTTACATTATTATTCATGTTTGCTTGTAGTTACACAAGCAGTTACATTTTATAGGTACATTACTAGTTACATTATTATTAATGTTTGTTTGTAGTTACACAAGCAGTTACATTTTACAGGTACATTACTAGTTACATTATTATTCTTGTTTTCTTATAGTTACAGATGCAATTACAAAAGCAATATAACATGCACAATTACTTTTTATAGGTACACTACTAGTTATATTATTATTCCTGGTTGCTTGTACGTAGTTACAGAAGCAGTTACATTTTATAGATACATTACTAGTTACACTTTATAGTTATATTTTTATGTTTTGTTTTTGCAGGCGCAATGGAGTGTAACTACACAGCAAAACTTATATGTTGTGGTAAAGGAGCAGCGGTTTCATTCTCGGATATTTGTTCCTTTTTAGATTTTTGCAAGCGCGTAAGAGATCGCTATCCATATTTGAATAGAATAGTCTTCAAGCTTCGATTTACTGTCCATTCTGATGTTACGGTATATCAATTGGAAAATGACATTGATATGAAAATACTTTTTAGACTTATGTCACGTTACAACTCAGACCTTGTTGATGTCGATGTTTTATATGAGGATGCGGGTGTTTCTGGTTCAGAGAGTGTGGTTAGTAACAATTATAGTGATGAGAGCAGTGTTTTGCTTGAGGAGAACTAGTATTTGGGTTGCTATAAGCGTGAGGAGCCGAAGGTATATCGCACTCATGGCTGGGAGTCTTTTATTCATTCAGTGGGTCAGATTTTTTAGGGTGGAGCAAAAGATTTTAGGTTGAAGTTGCGTATGTATGCTGTGGAGGTTGGATTTGATCTTCAGTTTTTGCGGAATAATAAAGAAACTGTTGTAGCTTGTTGTTCAAAGAAAGTTTATGACGGATGTGACTGGTTTGTGAAGGCATCCTTGTGCAGGTACATAAAGTTCAGTTACTAAAGTTATAGTTACAATCATAGTTACATGAAGTTTAGCCGTAACAATAATTGTTAAACTTATAGTGACAATATCGGTCGCATGAAGTTTAGCTTCAGTTTTGATATGTTTACTTTACATGGTTGCACGAGTTGTTACACTTATAGTTACAATTTGAACTGCATGATTTTCAGCTTTAGGTCTTATGTGTTACTTTTGTAGTTATACATATAGTCACATTTGTGGTGACATCAAGTTATTGGATTTGGTTTTATTGTTACTTACATAGTTACAGTGGTAGATACATGAACACTTTGTTTATATTTGTGCAGGTTAACGGTTTTTTTTTTCTTCAGATTATGAAATTGGTGAATGAGCATAGTTGTTGTAGTGTTATTCGCCTTCAGACCAGTAGGATGATGAGTTCCAAGATTATAAAGTATGTGATGCTTGACAAGCTTCGAGAGAATCCAAACAAGACAGCAACAAATGTATGTCGAGAGTTAAAAACTGATTTTGGGATAGATGTTCCTTATCGTACAACATGGTATGGTAAAGAGCGTGCAAGGGAAGCTGTGATTGGTGATGTAGGAGAATCTTATTCTGAGTTAGTGTGGTTTTGTGAGCGGACGGTGGAATCCAACACTGGCTCTAAAATCAGACTGAATATTTGCTCTGAAACAAAAAGGTTTGAACAGATGTTTGTTTGTTATTCTTCTTGAATGAAAGGTTTTCAATCATGCCGAGCCCTTTTGGTCATAGACGCTACATTCATCACCAATAAGTGACTTTGTTCACTTTCAGCTACATTATTTATTTCCAGTTACAATTTCAGTTACTTTAATAGTTTTAGATTTCTGCTGACAGTTACATTATTTATTTCCAGTTACTTGTATAGCTACAAATTGCTTTTAACAGTTATCCTGACAGCTACATTATTTATTCCTGTTTGGCTGTAGTTACACCAGTAGTTACAGAATCAGTTACATGCATAGTTACTTTTGATAGCTACATTACTAGTTTTATGAAACATCATATAACTACATTACTAGTTTTATTGTCTCTTTAATCAGTTATATGATGGAACGACAATGCACATAATCAATTGCATGACCAATTACTTGTGTAGTTACAGAGTCACTTACATGACCAGTTAGTTGGGGTTACAAAAATCAGTTACATGGGTAGTTACATGACCAGTTATTTGTGTAGTTACAAAGTCAGTTACATGACCAACTATATTACTAGTTACTTG
Source organism: Potentilla sterilis (assembly GCA_963682095.1). Lineage (NCBI taxonomy): Eukaryota > Viridiplantae > Streptophyta > Magnoliopsida > Rosales > Rosaceae > Potentilla > Potentilla sterilis. The sequence continues at coordinate 31,075,446 of OY821758.1, forward strand.
ACCAGTTAGTAACTTGTGTGACTTTGTTCACTTTCTGCTACACCAATAGTTACTATAAACATTTGTGTGAGAACCAGTGTAACTATGTTTGTAACTATTGGTGTAACAAGTGTTGTATCTAACAAAACTGACATCATTATTTTTCTTTCCAGGTATGTATCCAGTAGCTTATGCTATTGTGGATTATGAATCTGAGAGCAATTGGACATTTTTCCTCCAATGCTTATCTGAAGAGTTGGCTTGGTATTCTACAAGGCGGGTCACTTTTGTTTCCGATTGTAATAGTGGCCTTCTTAGTGCATATCCAAAAGTGTTTCCTAATAACCCTTTAGGATTTTGTTTTAGACACCTTCTTAAGAATCTGACTCAATTGTATCCCAAGGATTGCTACCTAAAGAAGAGGATCCCTCAGTTGTTTATGTCTTGTGCTTATTCTCGCACACCGGATATGTATGAGAGCAATATGGCATTGTTGAGGGCAGAAGGTGGCAAACCAGCTGAAGATTTTTTGAAGGATCTTCCGAAGGAGAGCTGGTGTGTGGCTTTTTTCAATGGGGACAGGTTTGGTGAAATGACAATCAATCTGGCAGAGTGTTTTAACAACTGGGTGTTGCCTTTGAAATGTCTTCCTATTGTTGAGATGAATGAAGGTATTCGTGTGAAGAACATGGAGATGATTTCTTCTCGGAAAGAAGAAGCAAAAGAATGGTTTTCTTTTTTGTGTCCGAAGATGTAAAAGAAGCTGAAGGAAAACTTGGCCAAAGGAAGACATTGGAAAGTTAGTAGATCATATACTAATCTCTATGAAGTTCATTGTCAGAAATATAGAGTTCTAGTGAATTTGGCAACCTCATATTGTTCGTGTGGTGAATGGAGTTCTCATGGTTTTCCTTGTTCGCATGGTCTTGTTGTTATGCAAAATGCTGGTGCCTCGCTGTATTCATATTTCACTCCGTTTTACCAGGTGTTTTTTTCATCCTTGTTCATCTTTTTAGTTTATTTTTTTATTTTTTTTATAGTTACACCAGTAGTTACATATACAGTCACATGAAAAGTACTTTATAAGTACATTACTAGTTACATGAAATTATAAGTTTATAGCCAGCAACATGTACGTTACTAGTTACACAGTTACTTTTATAGGTACATTACTAGTTACATTATTATTCTTGTTTTGTTGTAGTTACAGAAACAGTTACATTTTATAGGTACATTACTAGTTACATGAAATTAGAAGTTTATAGCAAGCAATATGTACGTTACTAGTTACACAATTACTTTTTATAGGTACATTACTAGTTACATTATTATTCTTGTTTTGTTGTAGTTAAGTTGGAGCTAATTATTCTCTTCTTTTTTGCTTCAAGGTGGAGAAATACCGTCAAACCTATTCTTACACAATCAATCCTGTTTCTTGTATTGCCAATCCGTTGGAGCTTCCAAAGTCTAGTATTTTAGTACAGCCACCATTGACAAGGAGACCACCCGGAAGACAAAAAAAACAAAGATTCAGAAGTAAGGATGAAGTACTGAGAAAACAGATAAAGTGCAACAGGTGTGGAAAATATGGCAGGCACAACAGAACGAGTTGTAAAACTCTGATATAGCGATAGTTACCCCGACAGTTACATTTATAGTTACGCTGATAGTTACATTATAGCAATTTAGTTTCTGACTTGGATTATATTCGACATTAAGAAAGTGAAAGAATCTTTGACTTGTTCTTTCATTCGTTACTTTATCTCAATAGTTACATCAGTAGTTTTTTTCATTTCCAGTTACATCTTCAGTTACATTTCCTTAAGAAATTTTCTTTTATATATATATGCATTGTGCAGTGGAACTCTGCCATTGCGGTGCAGCGGCACGCTGCAAAGTTTAAAGGAAATATATGAAATATATAAAATCTAGAAATCTTGTAATGTTCATGTGGTGAATGGATTTCTCAAGGATAGTTACTGCTAGTTACATTTATAGTTACTTTATACCCAGGATAGTTACGTGCACAGTTACCACTCCAGTTAAATTTATAGTTACTTTATATCCAGGATAGTTACGTGCACAGTTACACTGCTAGTTACATTTATAGTTACTTTATAGTTATGTGCACAGTTACCACTCCAGTTACACTGCTAGTTACAATTATAGTTACTTTATATCCAGGATAGTTACGTGCACAGTTACCACTCCAGTTACACTGCTAGTTACATTTATAGTTACTTTATAGTTACGTGTACAGTTACCACTCTAGTTACACTGCTAGTTACATTTATAGTTATTTGATACATAGGATAGTTACATGCACAGTTACCACTCCAGTTACACTGCTAGTTACATTTATAGTTACTTTATATCCAGGATAATTACGTGCACAGTTACCACTCCAGTTACACTGCTAGTTACATTTATAGTTACTTTATAGTTACGTGCACAGCTACCACTCCAGATACATTTTACATGATCATCCAATGTGACAGACTATCAGATGGAGTTTAGTAGAGGAAAGATTCTGGCCAATTTTGCTAATTTTTCCCAATTGGTTTTGTTTTCTGTGCTATTCATGATCAATCATTTTTATGTGCGAGATAATCTAATGCTATATTTCCTAGTGATGGCCTTGTAGTCTCCGATGAGGAAAACACAAATCATTCTGGCCAAGTTTATAAATCTGTTCTGGTTTTGAATGTTCACATATTCAGAATAGTTACATGCACAGTTATGACACTAGTAATATTGCTAGTTACTTAATTAATACTCAGGATAGTTACATACACTAGTTACAATGCTAGTTACATTTATAGTTACTTTATAAGCAGGATAGTTAGATGCCCAGTTACCACACTAGTTACAATGCTAGTTACATTGCTAGTTACTTAATACCTAGGATAGTTACAATGCACAGTTACGACACTAGTTACAATCATAGTTACATTGCTAGTTACATTTATAGTTACTTAATACCCAGGATAGTTACATGCACTAGTTACAATGCTATTGCTAGTAACATTTATAGTTACTTGATAAGCAGGATAGTTACATGCCCAGTTACTACACTTGTTACAATGTTAGTTACATTTATAGTTACTTAATACCCAGGATAGTTACATGTACAGTTACAACACTAGTTACATTGTTAGTTACTTAATACCCAGGATAGTTACATACACTAGTTACAATGCTAGTTACATTTATAGTTACTTGATAAGCAGGATAGTTACATGCCCAGTGACCACACCAGTTACAATGCTAGTTACTTAATACCCAGGATAGTTACATGCACAGTTACGACACTAGTTACATTCCTAGTTACATTGCTAGTTACATTTATAGTTATTTAATACCTAGGATAGTTACATGCACTAGTTACAATACTAGTTACATTTATAGTTACTTGATAAGCAAGATAGTTACATGCCAAGTTACCACCTACGTAGTACGGATACGAGTACGTGTGTCCGTATTTGACACAATACTATACGCGGACACGCCAAATATATATTTTTTAATACGGACACGTTGTGGACACGTTCACTAAATTTTATTTTAAATATTATGTATATGTATAACAAAAATATGTGAAATGCAAATAAAATAATTTATAAAATTAAAACCTAATCAATTCAAAATAATTTATAAAAATATATGTTCGAATTTTGATTCATGTAGTTAGAATTGTATGTTTGTAAGAGTTAGTTATATATAGACTTGTAGCTATCACAATTTTGTTTCACTGCCTTTAATAGGCCTTGTATATTAAAGGCATTGTATATAAGGTAGGATCCTTCCGTAATGACGTTTGATATCAATACAAAATCTACTTACCCTCAGTTTCTCCATTTATTACCACCTGCCACCTCACTTTTTCCTCTCTCTCTCTCTGTCTTTTCTCTCCACTTGACACAAACAGAGAGGGAACTCTCTCTTTTTCTCTCCATCGCACCGAACCACCGCCAAGCTTCTCCGCCACCTCCTGCCATCGTCCGCCGAAGACCTACACATGCAACCATACCATCACCTTCCTCTCTTCATTCTCTAACCACTCATACCTATTAATCATCCATTGAGGTCTGGAATTAATTCCTCCGAGGAAAGACCAGTCGACGTGTTTTTGAGAAATCAGTAAGTTCTTGAAGCTCCGATCAGATTTCTCACTTCCTTTCGGTAAACCCAGCTCCTCTTCTTCATTCCCAGTTTGATTATACTCTCAATTTCTCGAATTGAAGCTTGACTTGAATTTTCCCCTTTCTGCAAAAACACCGTCGCGTCGCCGCCGTCGATCTAGAACACCAGCGACTGTATCCAACTGCTTATTTCAATTCTTTGAAATTGAAATAAGAATTGAACTGGGTTAGAGGTGTATCGCAGCCGTCTTCGTTTCTGGAATCGACGAGGTAGCGAAGCTGCTCCTTTTTCTTCTATGTTTGTGATTCTGAGACTATGGAATTGTTGGGAAACTTGTGAATGCTTGTAATTGTATTTTGGCGTAATCTGAGTTGAGTTTTGGAAGCCAGATTTCGATCGGAGAAACAAGGGATTAAAACCCAGACACGCACGTGTCCAACACAAATACGTGCGTGTCTATAGAGTGTCCAAATCAGACACACGTGTCTGAACGTATTTAGACGTATTCGACCGTATCGTGTGCGTGTGCGTGTCTGACACGGGATACGTCACTATTTTGACGTGTCCGTGCTATGTAGGTTACCACACTAGTTACAATGCTAGTTACATTTATAGTTACTTAATACCCAAGATAGTTACATGCACAGTTACGACACTAGTTACATTGCTATTTACTTAATACCCAGGATAGTTACACATACTAGTTACAATGCTAGTTACATATTTTACTATATTAATTAGCTTTTAAAATTGATTTTGATTTCTATATTTTAATTTGTTTTATATTTTCTTAATTTGTTATATATGGATGTTTTAGTCATTTCATATAACTACAAGATATAATTGAAATTATAAAATATTCAGGATGTGTATTAAGTAGTTAAGGGAGTGTATTTAAAACTCCTCCTATTTTTTTCCCAACAGGTTTTAGAATTATTGTTTTTTGTTTTTTTTATCTTTCAAATTTAGACTCTAAACTCCTAAACAATACTGTAGTTTGTGACAAAGAGATTAATGCCTCAATACTGGCATATTAGAGCATCTCTAACGGAGATGTCAATTTTTTTTTGTCAAATTCGAATTTGACTGCTGACTTGGAATCTGACATTTGTGAGGATTTTCACTCCAACCGATCAGTCAAAAAATATATAATTTTCTATTATTAGCCTTGTTGGGTTTTGGGTAGGAAAGAAAGAGAGGGGAGAATGAAAGAGAGGGAAGAGAGAAGAGAGAAACAATAAAATATTAAATGACTAGAGCCTCAGCTCCTGTCAAATTTGACAGGAGGAACCAAAATTGTTACTGTGTAAATAATATTTCGGTTGGACTTGGGTTTGAGAAGCCAATTGTTACCGTTGCATGCTCTACGGTGGATTTGACACATTGGTTGGAGATGCTCTTATGTCAACTCCATTTATTGAATCATGTCTCTTGATAAATATTGATCATCAAGTCAACTAAAAACTTATTGTTCTGTTATCGAGGTCACATTTTTTTTTATCTCAAACAGCAATAATATTTAAGTAGTTCACGAGACGTGTTTCCAATTCTAATAATTATTTTTCAAACTTCGACTCGTTATTTGTAGTTATTTCAGTTAAGTCCTTCATTGAGTTTCAGATTTGAGAATTGTGATCTTGTTCGAAAGGTTAGAGAAATTGTGTCTTCCCCATATCGTTTTTACAACTATTTCGCACTGAGAATTGTTCGTTACTGTTTACTTTGAGAATTTCGGATTCACTTTGTGCCACGTTAATTACTTCTTTGTGTACTTCATTTAGTGAATCTAATGTGTTTAGTTCCTATCATTATTGATGCTTGTTGGACTTGATGCCTGAAATTGTGTCTCTTATTCTTCATGTTGAGTTTAGCTCATATATACAAGTTATCTTTGCATGATATTATGATACACATCCTAAGTCCCCCATTTTCAGTTGAGACCTGCTCTCTCTGGTTGATGCGGCCAATTCTCTATTAACCCTTCTTTTGTAACTCTTAATTAGTATAATGCTTAGTCATGCTTTGTAATTGTCTTCGACTCTTTCTCTGTCTAGCAATGCTTATGAATAGTTGACAGTAGGTTTCATGGGAACACTGTGTTCCCTTATAATCATCAGTGTTACCTTTTTGAAAGGCAATGAAGAAAATATTATCTCTCTAAACTCTATCTCTTCCTCTCTAACCCCCTTTTGCAGGGTTGCTTACCAATTAAATCCCATCAGCTGATTTAAGAGCCAGCAAGGATTGTGCAAACTTTTGCATCCTTTTAAATGTTATCGTTTTCCATAAAACCTTATATAACCGATGAGTTGCATGATGATTGTTATTGCTTTATATTATGAGAATGTTATAGTACGAAGTTGATACTCAATTGGCATACATAATGTATTGTGAGGTATTGTGAGTATGCATTTGAGAGTGGTAATTGTGATTGATATTGGTATTTAAATGAGATCGACAGAAAAAAAAAAATTAGTGGGAAAGTAAACACTATCATTATCTAGTGCTATTATGCACGGTTGTCTCACTCCCTTTGGCTCTGCTTCAAAAGTTTGAAGGCTTAAGACCCGCTCAAAGTCTGCATTTGATTCAAAATTTCAGATTGATCCCCAAACCTTGCCTGGTCTGAGCTACATGGTCCTTCCCTAACTATGGCAAATTGGCAATGACACCTAGAATCTTCTAATTAACCTTAATTAGACCCTGATGGACCAAAAACCCACGTCAACACTCAATGGAGTTAGAAAGTTTACCCTCATCACACGATCGAAAATAGAGATTGAAGATAGAGAAGCTGCGGAGAAGGAAAAGATGAAGAAAAAGTTAGTTTATAATATGCCGGCCAAGGAGGAGAATGACAAGAGGATGAAGAATAAGGTTCTGACGAAGACAAAATGGGGGGAGCGGTTAGCCCCCGGGGTACCAAAAACCCACGTGAGATCATTATAAACAATATTGTTTCGTTTTTTTATACTTTTCTAATATAATTACTACATCATCATATTGGACAATCACAAATTGTAACTACTTTATTCTCCTACATTGTAAGCTAAGAGTGTTTGGTTGAGGGGAAAAGTGAGGGAATTTAATTGAAAAAGAGGATTTCATAATTTCTTGAAACTAGCTAATTCCCTCGTTTGACATTATCAAATAAGAAATAGAAATTCTAAAATTCTCGGGGAGAAGAAAGAATGTATCATTTGTTTATTTGAAAATAAGAGTGAGCATTACAACAGTATTCTTCAAAAACGACATAATGGGAAGACTCGGACAAAAAGAGGTAATACCTCTTCTCTTATAATATGGTATAGAATATCTAATTACTTAACTTCTAAAACTAGCAGCAATCATAATGATAACTACAAAATCACCGAAGCCTGAACTCAATAGGTGATTTCGGTCAATGAAATTAGAGCTACAAAAATTGGGATATATACTGAGTTACATCCCTAACCAACTCTTCCTGAACTGTTCTATATCTCTAGTGTGGTTTTGGTACATAGCCATCAACAGCAAAGTTTCGTGTGGCAGCAGGAATAGCTAAACGAACTCCATCAAGTTCAGGGCTTGCAATGACTTGGCAACCCAGACGAGACCTACAAGATGGCAAATCTAAATATTAGTCTGAACTGTGTGGGACCGAAAGAAAGAAAGTTTTGACCTTAAATTTCATCAACCTACGTTTCTGTCAGTCCAAATGCCAAGTCCAACATATCATTTTCCTCATCCGTTGGATCTTCTAATCTGTTGTAATACTCCATGTCCTACAATACAATTTTGCAGTGAGCTTCAGTTGAAACAAGAGCAAATAGAAGCTCAAATGAAGAATTCTACAAAGATGGATGCCTACAACGTACCATTACAATCACATGACATGTTGAGCAGGCAAGCGAACCTTCACATGCTCCTGCATGAGTAAGAAAAACATCAGATTTCTGCAAGTATATAACTTTGAAACATTTGAGACGGGAAATGGAAAGGAGTGCCAGTGGTTAGGGCATGAAAAGTACAATCTGAAGCAACAGGAATGCAATAAACTTTTCAATAAGCTAGTCGACAAACGCCTAAAGTACTTGGTTGAACAAGCATGGAAATTATTAAACTTCAGACAATGGAATTGCAGTGAGGGACAACAGATTTAGGTTTATGGGGGAAAGAATAAAACAAGAAACTTGCCTTCAAGTTCTATATCACTTTCATGAGCAGCTTCTAGCATAGACATTCCAATTGGAACCTTGATATGTTTTTCGTCCCCATCCTTGTCAACAAATGTTACAGATATCCTGCCAATAATTTGTATGTGTCTGAGAAACAACCCTAGTCTCAAGTTTCAGTACAAACTTAGTAGAAAAGAATGGTTGAATAATTTCTTGATTGATTATTCATCTCTATAGAGAGATATATATAGTGATACAACCCTATATTTACAAGGAAAGTATAACTAAATATTACATAGAATAATTCACCTATACATATGAGGAAAGTAATAATCCTTAGAATATTCTACAAACTTAGCTGAGAGGAAAACTATACACCAATCTGCAACAAATTCTGTAAAAACCCAATGAATATCCATATATGAGATCTACCTACATGCATTTAACTACTTTCTCCAACTTCTAAAAAAACATTAGTGGGAAAGTAAACACTATCATTATCTAGTGTTATTATGCACGGTTGTCTGACTCCCTTTAGCTCTGCTTCAAAAGTTTGAAGGCTTAAGACCCGCTCAAAGTCTACATTTGATTCAAAATTTCAAATTGATCCCCAAACCTTGTCTGGTCTGAGCTACATGGGCCTTCCCTAACTATGGCAAATTGGCAATGGCACATAGCATCTTCTAATTAACCTTAATAGACCCCGATGGACCAACACCCCATGTCAACACTCAATGAAGTTAGAAAGTTTACCCTCATCACACTATCGAAAATAGAGATTGAAGAGAGAGAAGTTGCAAAGAAGGAAAAGATGAAGAAAAAGTTAGTGTATAATGTGTCGGCCAAGGAGGAGAATGACAAGAGGAAGAAGAATAAGGTTCTGACGAAGACAAAATGGGGGGAGCGGTTAGACCCCGTGGGACCAAAAACCCACATGAGATTATTATAAACAATATTGTTTCATTTTTTTTTTTTATACTTTTCTAATATAATTACTACATCATCATATTGGACAATCACAAATTGTAACCAATTTATTCTCCTTCATTGTAAGCTAAGAGTGTTTGGATGAGGGGAAAAGTGAGGGAATTTAATTGAAAAAGAGGATTTCATAATTTCTTGAAACTAGCTAATTCCCTCGTTTGACATTATCAACTAAGAAATTCTTGTTGTAGGAGAAATAGATGATAATAAACTGTATATTTATTGATTGATAAAGAGGCCTTTATATAGACATTCCATCAAGTATTCCTGGTAATCAGGGATTCCCTATCTAATAAAGTATCTAGACTACTAGCCTTATTAGGACAAGACACACCACGGAAGTTACAGAATTAACCTTCCTTGAACACTCCCCCTTGTGTCGCGTCCTTAATGGTGCATGAACTGTTGCCTCGTTAAAACCTTTGCCAGCAAACAAAAACCTCTTGGGCAAAAATAAAAACATGGTCTAAGGGAAAAGAGTACAACGCACCAACTACAAGTATGTGAGACATGCATAACTAGACTCCCCCTGAAGTCTAGACGAGAACTCCCCCTGATAGTCAATCAGTCTTTAAGTTCGGATAAGCGACACATACCAATGCGCTTTACATGCTTCATAAATGTAGATTTGGGTAGAGACTTGGTGAACAGATCAGCTGCATTATCTTCTGAGCTAACTTGCTTCATTTGGATATTCAAAGTCTCTTGCTGTTGCTGATTGTAGAAGAACTTAGGCGAAATGTGTTTAGTATTGTCACCCTTGATGTATCCCAACTTCATCTGCTCAATGCATGCTGCATTATCTTCAAATATGCAAGTTGGTCCCATCGTAGTAGACTCAAGTCCACTAGACTCTCGAATGTGAGATATAACTGAGCGAAGCCAAACACATTCTTTGACTGCTTCATGTAGTGCAATAATCTCAGCATGGTTCGAGGAGGAGGTAGCAACAAGGGTTTGTTTGGTTGATCTCCAAGATATCGCCGTATTCCCAATGGTAAAAACATAACCTGTTTGGGAACGTCCTTTGTGTGGATCTGACAAATATCCAACATCAGCAAATCCTACCATCACATCATTTGGTGTATCTGAGTAGGAGGGGGTATCGCCAAAGCCGTATCGGGACCACGACTTAGCATCCTCGGGTCTGGATATGTTGGCGGATATGGCTGCAGGATGGCGGATGGATGAGCCGCGGCTTGTTGTGGCGAGGCAGTGTGCTGCTGAGCCAAAGCCAGTCTTGGCGGCTGACCAGTGGCGATCCGAGCCACGGTTTGTGCTGTTGGATGCAAGAGATCGACTAGATGTCGAATCCTGATGAGTGTATCGATAGTACAAGCCCATGTCAAGGGTTCCTTTAAGGTATCGAAAGATGTTCTTGATTCCAACCCAATGACGTTGTGTTGGCACAGAGCTAAATCTAGCTAACAAGTTCACTGAGAAAGCAATGTCTGGTCTAGTACACTGAGCTAGGTATAACAAAGCTCCAATTGCACTAAGATATGGATATTCAGCTCCCAAGACCTCTTCGTCATCTTCTTTCGGACGAAAGGGATCTTTGTTATTATCCAGACTTCTAACGACCATGGGAGTGCCTGTAGGATGCATAACTTTGTCCATGTTAAATCGCCTGAGCATCTTTCGGACATATGCAGATTGGTGTATAAAGATTCCACCACTTTGGTGCTCTAGTTCTAAGCCTAGGCAAAACCGAGTCCTTCCCAGATCTTTCATCTCGAATTCGGATTTCAAGTAGCTTGCGGTCTCATTGATCTCATTTAGAGTTCCATTGATGTTCATATCGTCAACATAAACGGCTATAATGGCAAATCCTGAACTTGTTCTCTTTATGAACACACAAGGGCACAACTCATCATTCTTGTATCCTTTCCCAATCAAGTAATCACTTAACCGTGTGTACCACATCCTACCAGATTGTCGGAGTCCATATAGAGATCGTCTCAACCTGATAGCAAATGAACTTTGTGGTTTTTGTTCACTTGACTTGGGTAACGAAAGTCCTTCTGGCACTTTCATATACATCTCCGTATCTAGATCCCCATAAAGATACGCTGTTACAACATCCATAAGCTGCATATTGAGTCTCTCTGAGACTACCAAACTGATTAAGTATCGGAAGGTAATAGTATCCATGACAGGAGAATACGTCTCCTCATAATCAATTCCAGGGCGTTGAGAAAAACCTTGCGCCACGAGTCGAGCTTTATATCGCTGGACTTCACCATTCTCATTGCGCTTTTTGATAAAGACCCATTTATGTCCAACAAGCTTCACGTTCGGCAGTGTAGGCACAACTGGTCCGAATACTTGCCATTTCTTTAGAGAGTCTAGTTCAGCCTGTATTGCTTCTTCCCACTTCGGCCAATCCGCCCTACGTTGACACTCATCAACAGTGCGGGGTTCCATATCGTCGTCGTCAATGACTTCTTGAGCAACGGCGTAGGCGAATGCATCATCGATATACATGGAATTCCTTTCCATAAGATTGTGCATGCATAAGTAGTTTAGTGAGATTTTCTTGTTCTCCAACATCAACGGTGAGTCTGAGGCGTCCCCCAGATGATTCAGAGTTGATTCTTGGACATAGGTATAGTCGGAGACAATCTCGTGTGACGGCGTCACAGTATCGATGATGAACGGATCGCTTTGTGCCTGGACACATGCCCTCTTTCTAGGTACATTGTCCTTGGAACCGATTGGTCTCCCCCTCTTTCTAGGAGGATCCGAAGTCGACGCCGGCCCTCCACTTGGCGGTGCCTAGCCTAGGCTGCCGACGGCACCTAGGGCTACGGGTCCGAGACTGGCGGCGCGTGCTCGCGCGTGGCAAGGAATGTTGAGCTTTGCAGGTACATTCGCAGCAGGTATGGTTGATCTTGTCACTTAAACAATATCAGTAAAGGAGTCGGGCATTGAATTCGCCACCTTTTGTAGTTCCAATATGCGTTGTATTTCGGTCTCACACTGAGACGTACGGGGATCATAATGAGACACAGTGGGAGAGAACCAAGTCAATTCCTGACGTTCACTAGGGACAGATGAGGCCCCATCTCCCCCTAACGGCGGGAAGGATGTCTCATTAAAGTGACAATCTGCAAATCTTGCAGTAAGAAGATCACCTGTCATAGGCTCTATGTAGCGGACAATTGTTGGTGCTTCATATCCAACATAAATAGTTAATCGTCGTTGTGGACCCATCTTGGTACGCAGTGGAGGCGTGATAGGCACATATACGGCACAACCAAAAGTACGCAGATGCGAAATATCAGGATCGTAACCAGTTACCAACTGGTACGCACTAAATGGTTGGCTATCTGTGGGTCGTAGACGAATAAGCATAGCTGCATGTAATATTGCATATCCCCATGCCGAAACCGGCAAGTTAGTGGCCATGACAAGAGAACGAGCTACAAGCTGAAGTCTCTTGATGGCAGCTTCTGCAAGACCGTTCTAAGAATGAACGTGGGGTACAGGATGTTCAACTTCAATCCTGATTGACATGCAATAGTCATCAAAACACTTTGACGTAAACTCTCCAGCATTATCCAGTCTGATTGACTTAATCGGATTATCCGGATGGTGAGCCCGAAGCTTAATGATCTGAGCTAGGAGTTTAGCAAATGCAACATTCCTCGTGGACAACAATGCTACGTGTGACCAATGCGTTGACGCATCAACCAGAACCATGAAATATCTAAATGGTTCGCATTCTGGTGTTATAGGTTCACAAATATCACCTTGTATTCGTTGTAGGAACGTAATATTTTGTTTATTATCAATAGCAAAAGATGGTCTTGCTTGAAGTTTTGCTAGTGAACAAGCTTTGCAAAACGAACGATGAGCATTAGACATCGCTACAGAAGCATGAGAAGCAGGAGGAGGCCGAACCTCTCCTTGGAGCCGAGAGGCGGCTATCGACGGCATGGCGGCCGAACCGAGGCCGAGGCGCCCTCTGTGCTTTTGTGATCTGAAAAATGGATGACCGTGAGACCATTTCAAAATACGGATCATCAGATCACGACCCGGATGACCGAGTCTCTCATGCCAAAGCTTGTAAGCATCTGAATCGCATAAGACAACAACATGAGATTCATTGGCTCTAATGGTTGTGAAATACATGCCATTTCGAACACGCTTACACTTTTCCACAATGCGAGTACGCAAATTCTCAGTGGAGGTGATCAACAGATATTCAGTTCCATTTTCAACATAAGTGTTGAGGTAATACTCGTTGTCACGCACATCCTTGAAAGCTAGCAAGGTTCTTGGCGCCTTAGGCGCATATAGGGCGTCCTCTACCCGAATTTCAGTGCCATTTGGCAATAAGAATTGAGCAGTGCCACGACCCTTAATTACGGGTCCAGTTCCTGTCATCGTAGATAATGACGATTCTCTTGGCGAAAAATCCGAAAACAATTGCCGATTCCTCAGAATCGTGTGAGTTGTTGCACAGTCCAACAAACAATCAATCTCGCCTTGATACATCTACAAAAATAATGTAAATTGAATCAATAGTCAACTTTAGACTTTGGCGAACACTTTAAAGTAAGTGTACTGAAGTAATATATCATCTCAAAATGAAGTGCATTAAGGCCAATAACATAGCCATGGCATCGACATAACTTGAGAGAAAGAGATAAGCCTTATTTTAATCACCGAATACCAACATTGAGAGTTAACATAGCCTAGGTTAGAGATTGAGACCGGACACCGTCGTAGGTGGCGTGGCCGAGCCAAGGCCGAGGCCAAGGCAAAGGCCAGGGCTAAGCCAAAGCTGAAGCTGTGGTAAGGCTGAAACTACCCTGAGGCCGAGCCGAAGCAAGGCGAGTGGTGAGGGGCGGTCGGGCATTGAGGCAATACTATGCGACGGTTGAGCTAAATCCGAAGCATGGCGAGTCCGAAGACACGTCGTTGCCGAGCCATTGATGCAAAAGTTGCATTTGTTCGATAGGCTATCGATGTTGGTTTCAAAAACCGGATTCGGTGTTGAGCCAAGCTGGCGAGTGGCCATAATGAGCGAGGCCTGGCGGATAGCGGCCAAGTTGGCGAGTAGCCATGGCGAGCGAGGCCTGGCGGATCGCAGCCAAGTTGGCGAGTAGCCATGGCGAGCGAGGCCTGGCAGATCGCAGCCTTGGCTGCCGATAGGCTGGCCTAATGTGCAATGCGATTTTTCGCGAGTCTCTCATTTGTCTTTGTGATTTTATTTCGGATATGAGTTAACATCACCAGAATTGTGGTGAACTCAAAATAATTATGCCATTGTAATTTGGACGCATTGAACCATTTATGCTTTCATAGGGATGTAAAAATCTCAAATCATTCTTAGAATAAGAGAAATATTATTGATGACAACTCAAAAGTACATCAAGGTTGTTCTAAATAGAACGACTTATCGAACAAAGTCGTGATTTATTGACTATATTATGTCAAAATAACAATCAAAATCAAACTTGAACATGTATCTCATGATCTAAGTCAAATACTTATTCATAATCCGGAGTATCATACTCTTGAGTCCTACGTTTCTTGGTAGGTTGGAAGTCATCGATGGTGAAGTTGGTATCTTCCTCATCGTATTCTTCTTCCTCAAAGTCTCCTACATAGTTTGTTTCTTGTTCTATGTATTGTTTGTGTTTCTTGTAAGCGGCTTGAATCTCTCTACTTGCTGTGCAATTGCGTTAAAGATGATTCATGGAGCCACATTTAAAGCAAGGCGCCGAAGCAGAGCTTGAGGCATGACCACCACGTCGAGGGCCGGAACCGGGCCGGTTCCCTCCTCTAGGAGCGGCGGCGCCGCCACCATCCCTTGTCCAAGAAAGCTGTCGGCCACGGCCGGCGCCTCTTCTCCCTCCTCGTCCGCCACGTGTTGCTCTTGGCGTACGTGGTGGTGGTGCTTGACGTTCATGAGGTTGATGCTTTTGCTTAGAAGCTTTACCACGGGCTTGATGAGATTCCGCAATGAATTTCGGTCCTCGAGGCCTCTTATTGGTGGTAAGAATCAACTCATGGTACCTCTCCTTTCTTTGAAGCACATTCATCAAATCACTGAAGGTTTTGATAGTGCCTTTCTCACGGAGATCGCGGTACTGATGCGACAACATGGACGCAGATTCTGGGAACGTCATGAAAGTCTTCTCCATCATATCGTCATCGGTCTTTTCGACCCCACAAAAGCTCAAATCAGATTGCAAGTTTAGCATAGTCTGATGATATTCCTGGACGGAATCAAAATCCAATAAGCGGATTTGCTCCCAATCGGACATGAGGTCTGGGAGTTGTGCGTCATGCACATTGTCGAAGCGGTCCTTGAGGATATCCCATAGCTCTTTGGGATCGGTTTTCCTCAGGTATTGCTTCTTGAGCGTTGGATGGATATGGCGCCTGAGAAACATCAGGGCTTGTGCTTTCTGTTCAGGAGAAGCTTGTAAGCTTGCATCCTCAGGAGGGTTGATGGTGGCGGTAAATCTTTTACCAATGAAGGTGTTCTCTACATCTGAGATCCACCTCTTGTATTCCTTGCCTTGGACATCCAATATGTCAAATTCTGGACGCTGAGTGTCAGCCATCTACAGAACACAAACAGGGAGACGTTAGTATATTTGAATATTAATCAAGTTTGATTGTTCTTTTAGAACAATGCCAAGATATATCATGGTCACATAAATCGATGCTTAACGTGACTTCAAGTCACAATTGATATCTTCCCTTTGTTTTCTTTTTAAAAAAGAATATGTTATGGTTCACAGTGACATCACAGTCACAAGCATAACGGTGGCCGGTAACATCACAGTTACCCCAAAATATGTTGGTACCGGGGTGATTAAATCTCCGTATACCGTCTCGAGAAGAGATAGAATCGGGACGAAGAAGCAGGGACACGGAAAGGTCCCGGAAGAAAAACAAAACCCAACTATTGAAAATTCAGAAGCGGGAACGTTTATAAAATATTTACCTCTTCAAGAGAAGCTTGATCAAACGAAACTTAACTTTTGGGGAAGCTTGTTTTCTTCGATTCTTCTTGATTTCTTCTCAGCAACGAACTAGGCTTCAAAAGCCGCTTGCTTGGCTTGCGAGCAATCTTGAATCTTCGGGTATGCGTGCAAGTTATGGCACGCAAGGGAGGGGGGCAGGCGGGCAGCGCAGGTGCTGCTGAGAAGAGGCCGACAGTGCCGAAGGGAAGAATCGGCGGCCGACGGTAGGTTAGGGTTTCGAAAAAAAAAATTTCAGAATCAGGGTTTTTAGGGTTTTAGGGCTATTAGACGGGAGGCTAGAGCAACGTGCTGATAACGTGTTGTAGGAGAAATAGATGATAATAAACTGTATCTTTATTGATTGATAAGGAGGCCTTTATATAGGCATTACATCAAATATTCCTGGTAATCAGGGATTCCCTATCTAATAAAGTATCTAGACTACTAGCCTTATTAGGACAAGACACACTACGGAAGTTACAGAATTAACCTTCCTTGAACAATTCTAAAATTCTCTAGAAAAGAAAATGAAGGAATTCATTGTTTAAATTCCTCACTTAAATTCCTCATTTAAATTCCTTACAAAATATGTGTCATTTATAAATTCCATTGCAGTGTTCAATTGTCTTTCCAACATAAGGTTTTTTATATTTTATTTTTATTAATTTATTTAAAATTTTCTTAATCTATTACACACTTCAAATTCAACATAAATACAACCAAACAATAGAATTTCCAATTAATGGATTTCAGATTGATGGAGTTCAAACGCACCGTAAGGGAAGTTTAATGTTCTCAGTGATTTTAGAACAAAACACCATGCTTTGAATATCTTGGCACACTTAGGGATTGTTGTAATGCACCAACTTTAGTAGATGTCTCATCCTTGTGCACTTGTAATTCGAACTCAATATGACTGAAGTGGCAGGATGAGAGCCACCAGCAACGGCTCATCGATGTTTAAACATCACCCTCATATTCAAGGGCTTTAATATCAATTGATAGGAACCAACCTTATATGAATTGAGATAAATGAAATAACATATACTAAGCTAAGAAAAGGAAACATCTATTATAAATTCTTACGGCTAGAAACTTGTTTGTGTTCAAATCTGTAGGCCTGATAGAAGCACAATAATAAAGATCAAGGACTCGCTGACTAGGTGGAGTCGTTGGTCCTTGATATGCTTCCTCTGATAGTACCGGTGGATCCTCTAGTGAGTCTCCACCTTGCAAACCTGAACCTACTAACTATAGGGAATACCGGGCGGGTCAGTCTATTCCGCTCCGATGCTTAAGTCAGTATAGATGTGGTAAACTGATAAATAGCCAACGAGAATAGCAGTTGAGGAATTGATTACCTTTAATGAGGTTGGTCGAGGCCTTTATATAGGCACCCAAGAATGAGGGCCTCATTCTTCGATGTGGGATTGTAATAACCCGATTTTATTCGTGTTAATTATATGAATTCTCATAATTATCATAAGGATGATTTACGAGTTTTGGAATTTGGTACACTTTTATTTAGTCGTTACGTGACGTCGGAAGTGTGTCCGAAAGTTAAATTCGAAAAACGTTCAAGTTTTAGTGGGTCAAATGTTGACTTTTTGATCCGTTATGAATCTCAAAAAGTTTCATTCACGAAAGTTGTAGAGCGCAATGATATGAGTTCGTAGACATGCGACACGCGTGAAACGGACGTCGTATGAAGAAGTTACGACATGTCCAAGTTATTTCCTTTTTCAGAAATTAAATATAAAACGTCGATTTTCGGAAAAATGTTCGAAATTCCCTTTTCGTCCGTTTACCTTGTACTGTTCACTTTTTACTGTTCATTTTCTCTCTCCGCGATCCAGTTTTTCTCCTCCGCCGATCTCCGCCTTCCGGCCGCCGCGGCTCGTGTTCGTCTTCCTCTCCTCTTCCGTTTGAGCCAAGGCGCAGCCCAGGGGAGTACCGGTGGACGGCGCTGCGTCTACTGGAAGAACTGCCACCGTGCACGGCGGAGCTCCAGGCTTCGCCAGACCAAGCTCCACCCATCGATCGATTGGGTTTCTCCTTGCGATTCTCTATGTGCTAGTGGTTTGAGCCGTTTCGAGCTGAGCAAGGCGGATCGAAGCAGCAAAGAATCGACTCCTATCGGATCTCCCCGACCCGTTTGCAGCGGATCCGACCCGGACCCTACCCAACCCGTTTTGACCCGACCCGGCCCACGTTGACCGACCCGACCCGCTTGACCGTTGACCAGACGTTGACCGTTGACCCTAGTTGACCTGATCCCAGAACTGCAGCGATTCGATCCGACTCGACCTTGAACAAATATTTACCATTTCTGGTGAATTAAGGTGAGTAAACCTCACTGTCTTCGTATTAAATACGAATTTACTACGAGTATTTATCGTATCGTTAATTATCGTTAATATGTTTGGTTTTACGCAAAATGGTTTATGAAAATGATATTTGTTTTAAATTGAATGAACTTGATCGACTACGGTTCATTGGTAAGTAAAATGATTTTATTATAAAAAAATGATATTTAAACGTATTTTACGATCAATGACTATAGTTGGTATTAGTGGGCAGTTCCTGAGTGAATGCCTACATATATATATATATATATATATATATATATATATATATTTACGTGAAACATATGTGTTGATTGATGTCGAAGTGTGAAATATATATGTATATATTGAGGGTGTGCTTTGAGTGATTTATATTGTTGAGAATTTATTATAATTGTGAATGTGAGTGCTTTGGGTGATTTATGTTGTTGAGGAATTGTTAAAATGAATTTATGTGAGTTGTGGAATGTGTGATTGAGTTGGTACAGAGACCAACGGCCAGTGTAAGATCTTGCCTTAGGGAGGTCGAATTGGGATCTTACATGTGTGGCGTGTGAACGTGAGATCTTGCCTAGATGGTCGAATTGAGATCTTACGTGTGTGTTGTGTGGATGTAAGATCTTTCCTGGATGGTCAAATTGGGATCTTACGGAAAAGATCTTGCCTAGATGGTCGAATTGGGATCCTTATGGAAATTTTATCGGAAACCAAAGGTTGGTTTGGATTTCGATTAGTAGCGCTTTAGAGCTCTAATCTGTTTGTCTTTGTGTGATTTGGTGGGGAATGACAGTGGTCATTGTGCCCGAGTTATGTTTTGTGATGTGATTAAGTGTGGTGGATATTTTGGTTTTGTGTTTGATATTTGTGAGTGAAATTGCTTTACTTTGTTCTTGTCTGTTTACTCACACGAGCTTTTAAAGCTTACCGGGTTCGTTGTTTACAACCCGGTGCACCAATCGATGGTGTAGGGGTTAGACCTGCAGGGGTTGACCAGCAGCCAAGAGGAGGCGTCTGAGTTGAGTGGCTAGAAGGTGGGGTCTTTTGTCTAGCTGGGTTTTATTTGTTTTAAGTGTTAGTGTGAGACACTATTTTTACGTTCATGTTTTTAATGATGTAATAATTCGAGTGTTTGGTGCCACACGGTGAACTCTGTTGTGATACTTAGTTATTTGTATAATAACTTTTAAGTATTTGAGTTAATTTGTGATTAATCACGCTTACGAATTCAGATTTTTGTTATCCGAAATTCGGGGTGTGACAGGGATGCTTTCCCCCGAACTCACCGCCGGGCCGCCTAGGCCACCGCCGGACAAGCCGTCCTTCTCCGGTCATAAGTAGCCGTTGGGCAGCCTGGGCCACCGCTGGGCAAGCCCATGCTTTGTTTCTTGCTTCCTGGGCCGATGCCTTGTATTTGGGTCTATGGGCCTGAGTAGCCAGCCTGTGGCTACTGTCAACAAGTCCCCCAAGTTCCCGATTAAGTGTCATCTTGAACGGGGACTTAAATATGTCTTGCTCTTCCAGGCCCTCAGACCCGATGGACCTCGAACCCATCGGTGCCCCTAGCCCCCCAAGTTCCCGTTGGAGACTGGACTTGGCCGGGCGGTCGGGAGTATCTGTGTGTTGGCGTGTGGTGCTGTCATGAGGATATGTAGGCCAACTGTGCTATAAGTAAATATATGCCAATGGTGCTATAAGGTGTTTCGGTATGAGTCCCCCAGTGAGACTAGAGATCGATGGGAAATATGCTGTTTGTCAGAGGGAATTTTCCCGTTGGGGTGTTGCGGCCGTGTTATAGCACCGGTCAACACGCGCTCGTTCGTCCCAGCTTGTGTTTGAAATAAGCGTGGGGTAAGGGGGATGTTGCGGCCGTGTTATAGCACCGGTCAACATGCGCTAGTTCGTCCCAGCTTGTGTTTGAAATAAGTGTGGGGTAAGGGGGATGTTGCGGCCGTGTTATGTTATAGCACTGGTCAACATCCGCTAGTACTTCTCAGCCTGAACGTTATAGGCGTGAGGTGGGGTGCAGGGTTGCGAGCCTGCAAGGAGGCCTGTTAGGTGTGAGCCAACATACCTGCCTAATGGGATGTTGCGGCCGTGTTAAAGCACCGGTCAACATCCGCTGGGTTTATAAAGCCCAATGGTACCGAAAGCCCATAAGCTTGTCGGTAGGAACATGTCGATTTTGCAACCGGTTTATTCTGTAGGACTATATGCGGGAATTCTGAGCCGGTAGGACCGGTGGAGTTCCGCAGCCACTGGTGCAAGCTGGCTATGCATGGTGAGTGATTTGTGTGAACTAACCTGCACCGTTGCAACATACGGTGGAGTCCCTGATTTCGTGAATTTGCCTAAAACCGCTTATTCATTTTGGAAATGCCTGGAACTTGGTGTGTTGTTGCCGTTGGCATGTGTTGTAGCCGATGACCGTTGACGTGAATACATCGGACTGGCGTATTGGGGCCAGGCATTAGGAGGTGGCGCATTTGAGCGGCCGAGGCTCCTGGTGCCGTACAGGCTTCCTTGCTGAGCCTCCGCATAGCAGGCACGTGGGCCTCCGTGCACTGTGTGGTATTTTAATGTGAGAGTTCATCAGCTGTGTCCTCTGACGGTTGTATGTGAGAGGCTGTTGTGCATGGAATGGTGGAGATCTGGGGCTGGGATTGCTTCGGTCTGTGGGATACCCTAATTTCTTTTTTTGGGGGAAACAATGGGTCGGTGCTGCCGTCTATAAAATTCGCCGAGCCTCTCTCCATTCTGCCTATAATACCAGTGTTATTTTTGAGAGGAATTTTTCCAGAGAAAGAAATCCCACGGAAAGTGTCGCAGCCGTTTCAGCGAGCACCTTGCTTGTTGTCTGTTGTGGATTTGTACTGTGATTTGGCTGGGTTCCGTCGACTACCGCCTGAAAAGTAGTGGTTATTTAGATTTGTGCTGTAATATTGATGGCGTCTAGGAAATCAGGCATCCCTGTGCGATCTGCCGCTAGGGGGTCGATCGGTGGGGAGAGTTCTGGGCCGATGTCTGAGACCGGGCGCATGGCCGTTGTAACTACCGTTGCCGGGGGTAGAGGGGGGCCAGCTAAGATGTACTCGTTCTTAGATGGTGACACGGTGGTGTATTGTTCCGAACCTGGCCGTAGCATGTCTTTTAGTGAGATTAAAGACTTCCGGGCGAGGTGGGGCATAGACCAGTTGCTGGGGCTGCGGGCACTGAAGCCCGGAGAACTGGCTTGCAACCCGGAGGAAGGTTGGGTTACGGTGTACGAAGATCAGTTTCGTCATGGGTTCTCCTTACTCTTACCGGAGCCTGTCCAGTACCTGCTGAGCATGCTAAACCTTTCCCCCGCCCAGCTTCCTTGTAATCAATGGAGGCAAATGCTCAGCATTGTGTGCCTGTTCAGCCTCTGTAATATGGGCTATGTACAGGATGCAGTACTTCCGGGAGAAGAACTCCACCGGGTGTATAACATTTACAGCGCGGGACGCCACCCCTGCCGTGACGAATTTGCCCACGAGTTCCGCAGGCGGGTGGAGGGACCGGGTGGTGATGGCCGGGGGGAGGTGGAAACAGAACTCTCTTGTTTTCCCCGTTCCGGGAGCTTACCAGCCTATTGAAGATCAGTTGTTCCACCTGACTGATCTGGAAAGGCGGCGGCTAGGAAGGATTTTTGGCTGCTGGAGTAGAGTGAGCCAGAGCTCCTACAACTTCATCCGGTGGAATGTCCTGGAGATATGCGGCGCGGGGAAGAAGCCTGGTGGGGATCAATATGCTGTATATATGATGTTTTGTTCCTGCTGGGGCCATCTTTAGAAACTGACTCCACCCTAACTGCTTTGTACTATTTGATATTTCAGATGTGCCTGTCCGGATGAGCGTACCGTTGACGTATACCCTTGATGCGGATGACGAGGTGTTGGCCCAGAAGATGGCAGAGATAGGGGAGGCCGCGTCGAAGACGGTTGTGGATCCCGATACCCTGGAGAAGACGGTGTACGAGGATCCGGTGGCCATGGAATCCTCGCCAGCTTGGTACAGGGAACACGCGATCCGTGCAGCGGAGATCCGGCAAGGAGCTACCGATCGGTCAGGGAGCGTGGGTATATCAGAAATGGCCGCAGAGTCAACAGGTGCCCTAGGCAGTCGGTGACACCAGGGACGGCGTCTGCTCGGACAGCTCAACTGCCGCAAGTGGGGTTGCAAGCTTCCGCGAAGAGGGTTGCGATGACCAACTTGGTTATTTTTCGGGGCGGGGCCGCTCACGAGGGTTTCGCCAAGAGGGCCAGGGTTGCTGGTGTGGGGACGTCCGCTACCGCAAGTGGTAGGTCGACTTTTCCACAGGCGTCCCAGACGTCTCCCATGTGCGGGGAGTCAATCAGCGGGACAGAGGAGGAGGGATTCCCTATGTTTGGTTTTGCCGTACTTGTGTGTTATGGTTGCTTTGAACGCTTCTCACCGTTCTTCTCTTCCAGGCCATGCACACTTTGCACGTCGCTACAGCCAGCGATGATGGTCCGGCTCTGAGAAGTGAGGTTGCGGAGCTAAAGAGACAGCGGGCGGTGCTGGAATCAGAGCTGCAGGAAGAGAAGGACCGAGTTGCAGAACACGCCGAGCTGGCGAGAAATCGGGCTGTTGCTAATGATGAGAAGATCAGGGAGCTGAGTTCGTAGTTAACCGGTGTCGTAGAGCGGGCCTCCGGCTTGGAAGTTCAGCTTACTGAAGCTTCGGGGCGGGTGACTGACCTGGAGGTCGAGAATTTGGAGCTCAAAGCTAAGGTCACCGCTGCTTGGACGGGGTGTGCGGAAGGCCTTACAGTCCCAGCGCTTGGAGGCTGAGGACAAGATTATCAATGAATTTACACGCTCCCCGGCTTTTGATGATATGTTGGACGCTGCCCGAGAAAAAGGCATAAACGAGGCCTTCATGGAGTGGAGGGATAAGGGCTGGCTTGACGTCGAGCAGATGGAAGCCTATGTGGCCGAAGCGGACCGGTTGGCGCAAGAGTAGACTCTCAAGGCCGGTGGTTCAAGGCTAGCCATTCCTAGTGATTCTGATTCTGAGTAAGGCCCCTGGCCGTACCTTGTAAAAGATACTGTTGTGAAATTGGCTCCTCTTATTTATGAGCTCGTTAACTGTTATGAAACTTTACTTTCCATCTTCAGTGTTGTGCCCGAAATTTATTGGATTGCCATGTTGTATTGACTGGAAACGTTGGGGTATTCTACCCCTGCCTGATAATGGAAATAGGCCTTTGGGGAGCAGTGCGTTCCGGACTGCTTTGATACTGCTAAGCCTTGGTGGGGCTGTGTAGGGGAGCTGGGCGGTTCCGCACCGCTTGACCATCGTAGCCTGATGATGGGCCTGGATGCTAGGTCGCGGGGGGATTTGGTGGCCTCGATTTTAGCCCCTGCTCCTCCAACTACCCTCGGCATGCATGGCTGACATGCATTTAAGGAGGTATTCCTTCAGTCCCATCAGTGATGATGGCCTAGGAAGCTATCAGGAGTGGGACACATGTCACGAAAGGACGGTACTTGATGGGCGGTCCGGATTCATGAGCGTTTGATTTGCCCTACCTTAGGGTTGGGGGGGATCTGAAGGGGCAGTTTGTGGTGCCGGACATCTATATAAACCCCTTCGCTGCTTATGCCCCTTTCTTTTATGCTTTGTACTGAAGAGAAAGCGCTACCAATTTTTCTACTTTTCTTGTGTTATCGGTTTTTCACAATTGCGCGTTGCCTTCCTGTGGATAGCTTTCCGTGGTCGCATACACGAAGAGGTAATCTAAGCTTCTACCCTTTCATATTGATTCTGCTTTCTTGGGTATGGGTTGATCCAATGGGCACACTGCTGGATACTGGCTTGCCTTTTGGGTGTGACCCCGTTTAATCCGGATCTGGCCAGGATCTGGGGCCGTTGGGCTATGGAGTCCGGCGATCGCTGTTAGGTCGTATTTGGTGGTTTGCTGACCGGTCGTAGGGTTTTGTTGTTTTTCCCCTTAGGTGCATGGCTTCTAGGACTTCCAGTGAGACGAGTGAGTCAACCTCTAGGCGGCCGGTCGTTGACGACCAAGAGACGATGGAGGACTGGCTTGCCTCCTCGCACTCTGGTAGGGATGCACCTACCTGCTCCGTCAGGGAGGCGTCTCCTTCAGGGTCTTCAGACCAGGAGAGTGTTCCTCGTGGGGTCTCCGTGAGGTCCCGTAAGACTGCTCAGACCCCAGTCCGGTCTATACCATGTTAGATAGGGGGAAGACCATACCCTGCGATGAGCCGGGGTGGTCTATGACTTCCCTGGAAGTAGACGTTTTTCGGGCGAAATGGAACATTCCCGTGAAGGTAGAGCTTCGGCGCTTGAACCCCGGAGAGTCGACTTGCAACCCGGAGGAGGGCTGGGTGGCAGTGCATGAGGACCAATTTTGCCACGGATTCTCCCTCCCGTTGCCCAATTTTGTGCAGTACCTGCTCAGCACGATAAACATATCACCGACACAACTGCCCGGGAACCAATGGAGGCAGCTTCTGAGCTTGGCCTGTATGTATGAGCTGAGTGATATGACATATCCCATGGCCAGTGAATTCCGGGCCCTCTACCGACTATCTTACTCGAAGAAGGTTAAATGCCGTGGGTGTGTTAGCTTCTCCGCTCGGGGCTACTCGCCGGTGGTCACCCATCTGCCCTCATACCTGGACAACCGCTGGAGAAATAAGGTGGTGATGGCTGGGGGACGATGGCAGAGGAGGAGCCAGGTCCATCGCATACCCGGTACCTTCTAGCCGATCGGTGAGCAGTCGTACGAGCTATAGAAAGGGATAGGATAGCCCGGGTCTTTACGTGCTGGTCCGTGCTGGAACGAAGTTCTTTCAACTTCATTCGCCCGGTGGTGCTAGAATATTGCAAGCTGGGGGGTCATCCCGGTGGGTAGTGGGGTAACTAGAGTGATTGCCCGTGGTCTTTCCCACCATGTCACGGTTATGGTTGACCTTTTTGTTTGTTGTTGTGCAGGTGTGTACGCTGGGAAGACTATCAAATCGTCCGAGACGCTCGCTATGGACAATCAGGAGTTGCTCCAGAAACTGACGGAGAAGGAGAATGAAGCCGCTCGGTCGTCGGTCGACCGGGAAACCGGGGTGCTAACCATACATGATGACCCGGTGTCTCTAGACGTGCCAGACGAGGAATACATCCCGGTGGGGGTGAATGAGCCCCATGAGCTCGTTCTCGCTCCAGTTCCTACTCCCGCTCCTGGTGGGGTGGGAAAATCCGGTGGATGTCGGGACGCGCCAGCTTGTGGCGCCAGCCGGATTCCAAGGCGTACCGGTCCTGTACCGATTATTACTGGGTCCTTGTCCCCCGGCCAGTCTTCTTCTCCATTGGCCATCCTGGGGGAGAAGAGGAAAAGAAGCATTGGGTTGCCCGCCCTTGCGGCTGTTGCTACCGGGCATGGTCATGGCGAAAGCCTGGCCAAGAGGCTGAGGGCTGCTTCTGGTGTCCCTACCACCTCAAAGGGGAAAGCTCCGGCCGGTTTGAGGCTGGCCGAGAGTGGCGCAGGCGCGTTGGTGGTTGAGAAGACTCCAACTAAGGAGCCTGCTGCTGTGAGCGGTTCTCTGGACCAGCTGTTTGTCAATGGTCTTCTCCGGTACTTGAAGGGGGCTGTACCGGAGGAAGTGAAAGCTCCGGATGTCACAAGGGGCATAGAGATGGCCGCTCGGGTGAGTTGTATGTTACTAGTTGGATGAACATCCTGTGCGTTTTTCTTTCTAATCGCTGGCTCTGATTTTGTAGGTGATACATATCTTGTGCCAACTGGGTGCAAGGGATCAGCTATTGAAACAAGTGCTCTTGCATCTTGCTTTTACAAGTCGTTGAAGATCTATTTATGTAATTATAGGTTTTCCACAAACTATCAAGAACACCGAGTAAGGAAACTTGATTTGGATACAATTACATGCAAACCATAATTGTTTGGAACCAACTAATATGAAGACAAAAAAAAAAGTA
Source organism: Potentilla sterilis (assembly GCA_963682095.1). NCBI lineage: Eukaryota > Viridiplantae > Streptophyta > Magnoliopsida > Rosales > Rosaceae > Potentilla > Potentilla sterilis. The sequence continues at coordinate 31,102,041 of OY821758.1, forward strand.
ATGACGTTTAATATCGACAACCAAAAATTCCAACTACATAAACAGATCAAAATATAAAGTGTTAACTTGTTGTCTCATGCTTCAAGATATAAACACTACAATCAAAATATAAACTCCATCTTCATAAAGACACGAAATTTCCAATGCAACAAAAGAAGTTTCTAATTAAAAAAAAAAAATACAAATGGCATACAATCCATGAAAACTAAAATACAAAGATGGAAGAGAATGGTTACACTTTTAAAGAGCATTCTCAAAATAATCAAGAGGATGGAGATGAAAAAGGGTGAGTATCCTTTACACGAAATCAGGCTTGCACGAGAGAGAGAGAGAGAGAGAGAGAGAGAGAGAGAGAGAGAGAGAGAGAGAGAGAGAGAGAGAGAGAGGTATGTATTTTTTTGAAGAGAGAGAGAGAGGCATGTATTTTTTTGAAGACTGCAAATGTCACTTTCTTTCGGATTAAGCAAGATAAGTATTCCGTGTCAAGCTACTAAACGTATTGACGAATCAACCGAGGAAGCATAACTCAAATCAAGCGATCATATTCGAGAAAAGTGTCAGCGAGTCCTAAATTCTAAACATCGAGTTGGAAGTAATTTTGGACATCTACGTGTATTGACCCGTTCAAAGACATATTTCCAAGAATAGAAGCTTCATGTAATACCCTTTTTATCGTTTTCAGAAAATATTAGTCGTACAAGTCACTCCCCCAACCACCATTGCTGAGTTAATGGTAATTGGTCCGTACTTATAACTCATTTCTATCGAGCCCTTGATAAGGCGTGTTATTGTATGATGTCGTATTCTTACCAAATACCAATGAACGGATCGACACCGAGTAGTTTTAAATACACTCCCCTAACCTCTTAATACACACTCCTTACTTAATACATTATTCCCTAAATTTCTCGTTTGAATACTAGACTAAGAGCATCTTCAACAATGCTAGCCATATTTTAGTTAAATTTGAGCTAAAATAGCTAAAAAGTCATTTTGGTTAGCTACTTTAGAAATACGTCTGCATTAGTTCTCTCTATTTTAGCTTGACTTGAATTTAAAATATTTATTAAATGAATAAAAAATGGTTTAAATGTATATATAAATTATATATAATTACATTTAAGGAATGTATTAAATATTAATGTTTTAACTTTTAGCTATCACGCTCTCCAAATTTGGCTAGCGAGATAGCTAAAAGTTAATGTAGAGTTATAATAGAGAGTCTGGTACAACTGCTATTTTTCACAAAAAGCTAAATATGCTATTCAAAGTAGCTAAAGAGTTATAATAGAGAACCTGTTAAAAATGCTCTAAATACACATCCCCAAGTACCTAAGATACCATTATGCTAAAAAACAATGAAATATCCTATTAATATAAGTGATAATTAATATATACTGAATTTTTAAAAATATTTTCAGGTATTTGTTTACATACTTTCTACAAGTTTCGTCTATAAATTTTTATAATTTTAATTCAAAAGATCATTGGTCAATTGATAATTAAATTGAGAACTGTTGTTACAACTCCAACATCAATCAATAGTCGGATAAAATAAAATTTCAAAATTAAAATGTCTAGGTTTACAACTGTATTGCACCATTTAGTTTTTTTTTTCTTCTTATGATAATTAATGTCTGTTTTGGTCATTTAATATATTTATAGAATATGATTTGAGATATAAAACAAGAGGTGTGTGTATTAAGTAGTTTGTGGAGTGTATATAAAATTCTTCATCGACACCCCTATTTGAATAAAAAGAACGAAAACAAAAAGGGTCTGAATGGAAAAAGAAATACAGAAAATTAGAACATGTGAATTGGGAAAGCAGCTGTATTGGGTTTTAAAGCATCCAGTTGTGTTGTAAATTGTAATCAGGTGAGTTTAAGTCCAAAAATGTTCCAAATTCGCGCGACAATTCCCTCCACCTCCGCGCTCGCTTCTCTTACCAAAACAAAGGTGCTCAACACATACACACGAAGAACAACAACAACATCAGCAATGTCCAAAGCACCAACATTCCCAAACCCAGGTCTCTGACTTTTTACATAAGACACTCTTTTGGGTTTTTAAAGTATCAATTTTCTTTTGTTTTTTTTTCTTTTCTTCATATTCTGGCAACTTCAGGTGGCTCCGACGACGCCGTTTCAAAGCCGGAGCTTCGTGTTTTTGCGAGGAAAAAGAGACTGAAAACGACGGAGCAACAGCTTCAGACAGTAGAAAAGGTCGAAGCAAAAGTGAGAATTGTATATATGTTGAGTTTCAATAGTCTGCTTTCATTTAAGCTTCTTATGGATTTCTGGGTGTATGCTGTAAACTTGAAGCTCAGCCCTTGGTCTTGTAAATTCCATGACCCCACTTCCCCTTTTTTTGCAGATTGATCTCCTACCTGACATTGAAGAATTTTCCTACAAAAAAGAGAGCTCATCTACTTATTCCAGTAAGCACCTGTTTCGGCAATCAATGTCTAGAACTTGGATGTTGTAGCTTTCATGGTGAAATGAGGAAATGTTAAATGTTATCGTGCATCAAATATGTTGCTTATTTCAGGGTTTCTCTATTTTCTCCATCATTTAGTTTCTTCTTGTCTCTCTTCTTATTACAGGACTAAGTGCTTACATTTGAAGCAAGTTATTGTACTCCATTATTTGGCTAAGTAGGGCTGTTTCTCATTCAGCTTAAATTGTGCATTTCAGTTGACATAGGTAAGCCACCTGCTAACTGGGAGAAAATCCTTGAAGGGATTCGCAAAATGAGGTCGTCTGAAGATGCACCTGTAGACAGTATGGGTTGTGAGAAAGCTGGAAGTTCTCTCCCTCCTAAGGTATAATATTGATCACTGTGAAAAGTGGAATGAATGTGTGTTGGGGTAGGGTTGGGGGAGTTTTTAACATGGAATCTTACTGGATTGACTGCGTCCTTCTGTAATCTTGTTATATATTAGCTTCAGTGATTTTGTTTAGGATTGATATAATATCCTCTTAATAGCCAAGATAATAGTACAGCGCCAGAGCTTAACCTTTGCAACTCCCAGTGGTAATTAGCTTCAGAAATCAGTTGTATGATAGATATATTTGATATGTGCCATTTCAATATCTATGTCATGTATGAGTCATACCATGATCATTGATCAGTCATTTAACAAATTCAAAATTAGGAGAGAAGATTCGCTGTCTTGGTATCGTCCCTACTGTCAAGCCAAACGAAGGACCAAGTTACTCATGGTACGTTTTTTTCATTCTGTTACTTTTTGAGGATAAAGTTTGTAGAGTTCAATCGCTGGTCCCTTGGTAGTCTGGTGGGTTACTTTATCAATTTCCATTAGGTTCAGGGGTCGACTGACATTATAATGATTATCACGAATTTGAGTTCAATTATTGACATTAATTTCCATTGTGGGACCAATAATTTTCTCAAGCTTGAACATGTTTCAATAAGTAAGCGGGAAATATAAATGTGTAGCTATTTACCAATTAACTAAGATGAAAGGTAAGTTGGCTTGTTAAAGGCCTGAAATGAAATGAAACAGAGATCCGTTCAGCGGACTGAAAATTGACTGGTTGTGCGAGAAAAAACTTGATTATGTTGTGAACATTGGATTCTACTATAGTAATGCAGTACAAAAGAAAAGAATGTGAGTGGGATACGAACGATCATCCAGAGTTAGAAATTAAAATGCACTGCTATCTGTTATTACATTTTGGTGTTTTTGTTCATGCTGATGCTTGCTTATAAAACAGTCTAGATTTTTTTTTTATTATTATTATTTTGTTTTTGCTATTTTTCCTTTGTGATGAGAATTTTAAAGAGTATAAAGATAGCCAGAAGTTGTGGAGCTTATGTCAGTATATTCTCAGCTTGAGCGTATTGTGCTGGTCTCAGATAAACAAGATAAAAGTATAGGAGAAGGTGGATGCTGGAAGCTTCTGCTGAATTTTCTCTTTTTCTCTAAGATGCCCCTATTCTTCCTGAATTGATTTTTTCATTCTCTGATTGGAAGGTTTAAATTACTCCTAAAGTCTGGTTTGTATTATCGCACTTGGGAAGGTAAATACTTGTGTGTTGGTTCAAAGCAGATGATCCTATGCCTGTCTTTCCCCACAGTGTAGTATGTTCAAAGATGAACCTGAGTGTAAATAATTTTTTTAGGGAAAATACTGTGAACACTGTTCCGGGCGATTATGTGCCTTGAGGAAGAAAGAAGGGATTGGGTCTTAAAATCTTAGTATATGTGCTATAACGGCGGTCCTTCGGGTCATTGGATGGAGACAAACAATAAATTAAAACTTGAGGGGGTATCAACTTGATAGGTTAGAGTTCAGTTCTAGGCATACTTGTGGAATTCAATATATTCACTTTTTATGAATAACTCATTTTTTTGCTATTGACTTGGCTTGTGTTTTGTTCTTCTTTGCTTAGTGATTTTGGTTTGTAATCAACCTGAACCTACAGGCCAAGTTGGTTTGGCTGGTGAATTTACTAAAACATAACTTGTGAATCCAAATCCTATAAAACCGTATAACCTATCAATCCAAAATGTGTGCAATGTTATTCACTTTCTGCTCTACAATTCTCTCTCAGTCGTTCTGTACCTTAATCAGAGTCTTATTCCTGCCATGTGATGTTATTTATGGATATCAGGAGCAATTCAGCGTCTCCTTCAAAATGGCTTGCTCTCTGCCGATGCCATTGACAAAGGAGATGAAGCAACCGTTAAAAGCTTGATTTACCCGGTATGCTCTTTACATTTACTTTCCCACTAAAAAACTGGTGTTTGTGACGTTCTTATTTTGACCTGCATTATTCCAATAGAATAGATACTTGTGAAAATATTCAACTTCTGCAACTAATTCAATATTTTTTTACCTAAAGTTTGAATTTTTTATGTTTTAACATGTAGGTTGGCTTTTATACAAGGAAGGCTAGTAACTTGAAGAAAATTGCAAAAATTTGTCTTGCCAAGTATGATGGAGATATACCTAGCTCATTGGAGGAACTACTCTCACTTCCAGGAATAGGTCCTAAGATGGCTCATTTGGTAGGGCTCTAATTTCAACTCTATTTAGTAGCTTGTCACCTTAGGTCATTTGGTGGGATTCTCTAAATCTTCTGTTATAATTCTTAGGTTATGAATGTTGCTTGGGATAATGTTCAAGGGATTTGTGTTGATACCCATGTGCACCGAATTTGCAACCGCCTTGGCTGGGTGTCGAGGGCAGGCAAAAAGCAGGTATTTTCCATCTTTTGTGATAGAACCGCATTTAGGTTGACTAGGTTCTCAACCTTGTGCATTCACTTAATGAGACTATATCACCATGAAACTTGCTCATTTTTCTCTGGTATTTTTGAATATTGCTCACATAAGATTTTGTAAAGACTTTTGCAATCTAAACCATCTGACTGATATCATTGCATGAATGCTGATATTTATTCTCTTTGCTAGAAAACATCAAAGCCGGAGGAAACGAGAGAGGTATTGCAGTTGTGGCTTCCGAAGGAAGAATGGGTTCCCATAAACCCTCTTTTGGTATGCATGCTTTCCTGTTATAAGGAAATTCAAGTTCTTAGAGATCAGTTGAAATGACAATAGTCACTGCAAATTCTCACTCATTGTTTAGGCATTTGGTTGTTATCATCTATACTCAGCTATAGTGGCTGGACTTATTGTTCACACAGTCCAAATTACCAAACGGTTCCCAATATGACTTTACTCTGCTGAGATAATCCTGAAGATATACCTTCATGTATTTATTGCATATTTCCGGTGATTTGTGTTGCCTGATTCCTATGTTGCATGATATTGGGGTAGAAGGACAGGATTTATTATTTGTCGACCTGAGCCCTGAAACAATTAACAATTGGGATTAGCTTTAAGTCGTCTCTCGTGACTATTAACCATATTTGGGTAGGTTAACTAAAACACTAGACTTTCATCAAATTCAGTTTCACATTAATTACTTAGCTCATTCAAAGATTAAAGTCATTACAGGGAGGTCTCATCCCATACCCACTAGGAGTGTCCTAAACCTGGGTAAAGTAGGGATATATCCTGGATCTTTAGCTTGTTATCTTACATTATTACTCCACTGTTTTGACTTTTACTATTATGCTAAAAGTGATTATCTCTCAGCATTTTTAGTGAATTTGATTCTACTGCTATCATTAAAACTCTACCGACAAGGGAAAATTGATTCTGATAAGAATTAGAAAAGGTTATTGAAATTTCCAACTTAATCTCCACACTCTACAGCAATATATAACCATGTGCTTCTTTATTGTTTTTGTTTTTTTTATTCCAGATTCTTAGAAATTTTTTCCTTAGACAGGTGCTCTCATCTTAATTTTTTGTTGTCCTTGCTCTCATTTGAACAGGTGGGATTTGGACAGACAGTTTGCACTCCGCTCAGACCTCGCTGTGGAGTCTGCAGTGTGAGTGAATTCTGCCCATCTGCATTCAAAGATATCTCAAGTCCATTATCCAAGACAAAGAGATCTACTTCGAGCAAGAAACTTTGACAAGTTAATTATCAGAGGGGAATTGGCAGTTTATATTTGGTTCTCCCTGCTTTTTGTGCATATCCCGATAGGATGTCATAGGTTCCTATATAGTAACGAAATTGTTGATGCAAGGAAGAGAAAGGACATGGGACATTGGGAAGGGGATAAACTGGGATCGTTTTTTTTTTTAACAAATTTTAACCATCATTTTGTTATACATTTAGAAAGCTAAAATCTAAGTTGGTTTTTTTTTTTTTGTGTGATTAGAAGATCATCCCAAATCTTTTAGTGAAGATTTCTTGCACTGAAAGATCGCATCAAAAGGTTAACAGCTCCAGTAAGCATTTTTGACGCTACTCCTGTGCTGAAGATTCTACACTTAATATTCTGCAAACACAACCTGAGATGAGACTGGTGATTAAATTTCAAAGAGCATATGGCTGTTCATGAATCATGACTTCATTTATATCCCAAGGAAAAGCTTATAGAAATTTCCAAATCTGCTTTTAGTAACCGTATAATCAAATATGGGTACTATATACCCTATAATTTCTGTGTATTTTTTTTGGGTGTTGATCGTTGGCAAAATAGCAAAGAAGACGAAACAAAACAAAACCAGTTCCAAGGTTTGCACTGAGGCTATTCTCAAGTTTGCAACAATCTTCATTGAGAATATTGATAATGAAAGTTTGGCCAGATGTTCTAGGTAGTGAAGCGATTAAGGGATCTCGAGAAATTGACTTCGGAGAGGTGTCACCTTCCCCTCCTTGATACCAATGGCCAATGGGACGTCTGATATTTGTAAACAGCACGCCTTATCAACCCCAGAAGATTAAAAACACCTTTTACGATCGCATCAATTTGTCAAGAAAGCAAGCAAAACATAGACATCAATTTTACAAAAATGTTATCAGAAAATAAAATAAAACATGCATTGAAGCATAGAAACAGTTAAGAATTGAGAATCCATATGACAATGTTCAACCCTGCTCTTCAAGCTTAAAATGTTGATTGTGTAACTGTTTACATAGGGGTAAAATTTCTTCACATGATATGATGATAGCGCAAATCTATGACACAAAAGTCAGATGATCCACACCTTAATTCTAAGCATTTTGGAAATGCTTGCTCTTATACCAATTCCAATAGTTAGCTCGTAATGGATCAACAGATTGCAAGACAAAACAAACAGCTTTTGCCACATCAGAATCTGTTGGTTGGGAGTCTGAAGTTCGTAGAGCATCCACAGCATCTATGAACTCTTGGATTGGCTGGAAACCATGGGAGATGAGATCCAAAAGTGTGCTCAAAGCAAAGACACAGTTGGTTTTGGTTTTTATAATGTCCCAGCATACTTTAGAAATTTGAGGATTGAGTACCCAAGAGAAATCGTCATCTTTGTAAAGCCCACGAAGATACCTCCATGAACTTTCATTCTCAGGGCGGGCAACAATGGCATTAATAGTATAACACACTTCCGACTCTCTCATAGCTTTCAGACCTCCCAGGAATGGAGATCTTGTAATGACAAAATATCTCTGAAATATAAACACAAGCAGGTCATGGAACACAAACATGTACACCAAAAAGCAGTAAAACAACAATAGCAAGATGGACACAATTCACTAAAATCAAAGGGTGATATAAGTAGAGAACCATTCTGTAGTTATTATCATTTTAATAAGAAATAGTCCTAATAACCACCTTTATCTGCTGAAAGATGTGGACTTTATGGTGGGGATGTCTTCTTTCCTTTATAGGAACATTCCATTTGGTTAATCAGATTTCTACTTTCAAGGATATAAATTCGTGGCAGTTTTTCTAACATCCTAATGAAATCATATCTGCTTCTTCCCCACCAATCGGAGAGAAACCCAGGTCACAAAACAAGCCCTAATTCTCCTCCCAACAGACACCTTGTCCACACCAATCTCTCTCCATCTCTCTCCTCCCAGCCCTAGTACCTCATGCTATATTTCTTCTAATGAACAAACCGTGAGCACTGAAGTATTTAGTATAGAATGTCAAAATAATGTAAAAAAGAGAAAAGGGAAAAAGTAGGGAACCTGTAGATAATGCAGTCAGCTTAAATATTCCTGATGCAAAGGCTCAATAGAGTTGGCTACCTATGGTCCTATGTATCAAGATTTTTTCTTGGGCATATAAAAACCTTTTCATCAATGATAAAACTTTTGTAGAAGTGAAGAAGGAATAGCAAGTCCATAAATATAGCCAATGTATTCCTAGGTGATGGTGCCCTTAGAGGCCCAAGTACGAAAAAGTCGGAGACTATTTAGTAGTCGTTCAATCATAATAATCAAGCCAACATATCAGGCACATAAAACATTCAATGAAAAAAGAAACTTCCACTGCATTCACCCCACCATCGCCACCATATCCATTAGCTGTCGTATAATCATAACTGAACAAATTATCTCTCAAATCCTAATACTTCCTAGCCTGTCTAGCCCGGCCCCCGAAATCATAGCATGGATATAACTTAGTGTCTGGGACTAAGTGGCCCACCAAATGGCAAGTACAGAATATCTATAATCCAAGTAATACCTGATTCCAAGCAGAATTGTTAAAAATGTCTTCTTCGAGGAGCTGATGACAATAGTCAAGTTCCTCTTCCCAGCCGCCAAGAGCTTGAAGCACCCACTGCATCGAGAACCAAATACATTAGAAGGGTCCACATCTCAAGCATTTACACAACGGAGTTAAAAGGACGAAAACGAACCTGCCTATGAGACCAAGCATGGTAATGCTTAGCATCAATGGAGAGTATCTTCTTGGTGAACCTAAGTTCCTCGGACGTAGCACTAGTTCCCAATTTCTCAGCTACCCACCGCCTATGATGCCTACAAGAGCATCTCTCATAAGATTACCAAATTACTTAACTAATAACAAACAAAGTGGAGACTGAAACTCACCACAACTGATAATTCTTGGAGTTTCCCCGAGAAATGTGTTCGGTGAGGCCAAGTTCACTTTGCAAATCAAGATTGAGTGCCTCAAGAACTAAGCGCCTGAAGTGCCATACCTACAGAAAACAACAAATTCAAATATAAATGTGAATGAATTGAACAGATCAGCAGCACTAGTTGAAGAACAGACAGTATAGTTGCCGGGGTTGAACTCGATGGCAATGGAGGTGAGGAGAAGGGCGCGTGGGGATCGCTCATCGGCTTTGTAAAGGGCTCGGAAGTAGTTCATGGTCTCCCGAAAGTCTTCCTTGTAGGAAATGGGGACCACCGGGTTCGGACCGTCGTCTTGTTCCACTGGGATCACGTCCGAGAATTCCGCTCGTTCGCTTAGTGGAACCCATCGCTCCTCTTCGTCAGACTCCGACATTTTTTTTTCTCTCTTCCTAAAACCCTAGATCCCTGAATTGCTTCTCCCTATTTATATATTTCTCCCAACCCAAGTTTTCAAAAATAAATTGATCGCCTTGCCATGTATTAAAAGGTCTTTTTTTCTCTCCAAGATTTACTGCTCCTCTAATGTCAGCCCTTCTCTTGCTAGTGAGATTAGCTCCATTTGTGGTTCCCCCATTACTGCAGACCTTGGAAATTACTTAGGAATGCCTCTCATCCACTCAAAAGTCAATGCCTCTACCTACACAAGCCTGATTGATAAAGTTCAATCTAGACTAGCTAGCTGGAAGAGCAAAACTCTAAACATGGCAGGAAGGCTTACTTTGATTCAAGCTGTAACTGCATCCATACCTATTTATGCTATGCAAACTGCTAAGCTCCCTATCCACACTTGTAATAAGTTGGACAAACTCAATAGAAATTTCCTGTGGGGTGATTCTGCTGACAAAAGGAAAGTTCATCTGTCCAATTGGGACCTTGTCTGTAGGCCTAAATGCTCTGGTGGATTGGGAATTAAAAAATCAACTGATATGAATAGGGCTATGCTAGCTAAAGCCAGCTGGAGAATTGTGCAGAATGATAATGGTCTTTGGAGCAAAATGTACAGGAAAAAGTACCTTCAATTGGATTCTCTGATAAGGCAGAATTATGTGAAACCTCCCAAATGCTCTAGTACCTGGTCTGGGGTTGTTTTTGGAGCTAGCCTGCTCAAGAAAGGTCTAAGTTCGAGGATTGGGGATGGCTGTACTGCTAAGTTTTGGTCTGACAGATGGACTCAACTTGGTGTTCTGCAGGACTTTGCTTTGAATGATAATATTGATCCCTCTGCCAAAGTTAAAGACTTTTGGGCTGAGAAAATGTGGAATATTGAGTTGCTGTCTAATTCTCTTCCCTCTGATGTGGTTAACTTAATTATTACCATTCCTATTGCTAATCATGATATGCCAGATAAGATTATTTGGGGGAACACTTCCACTGGTATTTTTTCTGTGAAGTCTGCCTACAAGTTGCTGTGTGATGAGCATCACTTCCAAAATTACAAATGGACTAGAATTTGGTCCATGAACATTCCTCCTAAGCTAAAAACATTTATGTGGACCTTTGTCTCTTGCAAAATTCTAACCAACAACCAGAGAGCTAAAAGAAAGCTTGCAGCTGATCCTTCCTGCCACCTCTGCAGTGGTGTCCCAGAAACAATGCTCCACCTCTTCAGGGATTGTCCTCAAGCTAAGTTGGTCTGGACCTCCTGTAACATTCCCTCCACCATGGCCGCTACCTCTACTTTGAACTGGGATGGTTGACTCTATGCTAACATGATGCAGGAAAGATGTCATATTAATAACATAAAGTGGAATGTTTTCTTTGCGATTTGCTGCTGGTTCATTTGGAAATGGAGATGCAGATGTATTTTTGATGGAAGCTTTCAATATCCTCACTGCCCTGCTGAGGTTATATTTAAATATGCTACTGATTGGATCAGTGCTAGAGCTAAAACTAGGGTGATGATTCCTAGACAGTCTGAAGCTCTCTCTTGGATTAAACCTGCTACTGGTCTTGTTAAGATCAATGTTGATGGTTCTAAAACCAGAACTGGAGAAATTGGTGCAGGTGGGGTTTTAAGGGATACTTCTGGCAATTGGTGTGGAGGATTTATGGTGAACATTGGTCTCGGTGAGGTGCTCCAAGCTGAGGCCTGGGGTTTGTACTATGGCTTGCTGGCTGCTAGAAACCTTAGCATTCCAAAGATTATTGCTGAATCAGATTCTGCCATCCTTGTTAACCTCTTTGAAAGTAAAAGTTTGGAGCTGCACCCTCTTGGCACTATCATCAGTAACTGCAAGAACATAATGAAGGACTTTGATTATGCGAAGATTCAGCACATTCATAGAGAGAGAAACATGGTGGCTGACATCTTGGCTAAGAACAGCAACCTGCATTCCATAGGCCTATGCACCCTTCCTGACCCTCCTGCCATTGTGGTTGAAGCTCTCTTGGATGACATTATCGGCACCTCTAGACTTAGATTTGTAAACACCAGCTTTGCTGGTTAGTTTCTGTTTTTGTTTTTTCTTGGGCGTTTTTGCCCCCTCTTGAATCAAAAAAAAAAAAGGTATTTTTTTTCTCTCAAGAAAATCGGTGTGTAAAAATTTAATAACAAACTACATGTAGGTACATGACAATAATTTGTTTTACAAATAACTCACTTACATATTCAATTGAGCAATTTAGGGCTAAAATTTATAAATTAGTACAAGATGTTATTAAGCTACCACAAGTCACTAGTAATTTGACATTTTTACCCCTCTTTTATACTAGAAGAAGAATAAGGAAATTTGAAATCCTCTTCCGTAAAGCAATTGCAATCTAATTCTTCACATACTTTTCAGTAGTTGCTACTTAAGCTGCATCATCAAAGATCAGTAGCAGCTCCTTCAGCTGCATTACCTCTCTCAGTAGCAGCTCCTTCAGCTGCATGACCACTCTCAATAGCATCTCCTTCAACTGCATCATTCTCAGTCGCAGCTCTTTCAGCTTCATCACGTCTCTCAGTAGCAGCTCCTTCGTTGGCTGCTACTGCTACTGCTACTGCTACTTCACATGAAAGAAACCTAGTACATCCTCCAACGTGCCACAAAACATGTCAATTTAGTGAATTTGTTATCGAAATCGGTTCATACAAGTCTAGTTTTTGCTACTGTGCTACTGTGCAGTTTTTCAAAAACAAAAAGAAATCAAATCAAATCAAAATTTGTACCACTATGCTACTCACCGATTGAAGACATACAAGAAGGATATTTTATGCTACTGTGTCAATCGCTCACATGAAGGTTCAAGGCTTTACCTAATCACGCTCCATTGAACTTCTTCAATCTCTTTTTTTTTTGGCTGCTACTGCTCCATGGAACTTCTTCACCGATCAAAACCTGCTACTGCTACTGCTTCATGGAATTTCTTCACCGATCAAAACCTGCTACTGCTACTGCTCCATGAAACTTCTTCAACGATTAAAACCTTGCTGCTGCTACTGCTACTGCTCCATAAAACTTCTTCACCGATCAAAACCTTACTACTGCTACTGCTCCATGAAACTTCTTCACCGATCAAAACATGTTACTGCTACTGCTCCATGGAACTTCATCACCGAACAAAACCTTGCTACTGCTACTGCTCCATGAAACTTCTTCACCGATCAAAACCTGCTACTGCTACTGCTTCATAAATCTTTTTCACCGATAAAAACCTCATACTGCTACTGTGGCTCGTGGTTGTTGAAATTCGAAATTTTAAAGTTTCTCAAAATATATGCAACACTATACTCAAATGAAAGCCTATGAGATGAAGAACAATTTTGTAGTTTGAATCTTCTCCAAATTTTCAACGGTTTGGCCGGAAAACTTGAAATTGTCGAAAATAACTCAAAAAGAAGGAGAGAGAACTTGTCAGTTAGTGGAGTGGCAGCATGATAATTTAGGCGAAACCAGTGGCATTTTAGGCATTTCAACCTCAATTATTCAATCAGTTTTTGGTCTACTCGATTTTGGGTCACACTTATGTTCTTTTTTGTTTAAAAGTTATTAGAAGTGAGTTATTTGTGTTTGTAAATTTGGTCGGGTGCTACTGTGTAATTTACTAAAAATTTAATCCATTTGTTATTTTGTTTGAAGCCATTCTAATGAGGATTTTTCACATGAGGACTCACTTTTTTCATTAAATTTTTTTTTAACTACTTTTCGATCTCATATCCATATCTCGACTTGATCAGTATTTTGGTATAGGGTAAATTCCTCGTATGGTACCTGATGTATGGTCAATTGGACACTTTGGTACCCAACATTTCAAAGAACAGTTTGGTACATGAAGTTAAGTTTTATGTGACACTTTAGTACTTATATTGACTTCTTTTTTAAATGTAAGAGGTAAAATTGACATTTAAATATTATTTATAAAAAAAATTAAAAACGTGAGTGTTATACAGCTAAGGCTATTGGTTTTCACCTTGATATTCATCATTTTTTTTTTATCTTTTGGGAGAAAATAAATATATGATTTAATTTTTTGTCAAAAGAAAAAAATATGAATTAAACTTTTGAGTTATGTTGAAGGTAAAATAATTGAAATTTTGTTTAGCAAATCTAATATTTGTGATTTGAACACCCACAATAATATATTTGGTTAATTAGATACAGCTCTACAGAGTAGTCTTCTGAGTGTTTACATTACCACGATTGAATTTCCTAACTTATTGATGCGGGGTCTTTTCGATTAAGCATTGAACTAGGCCAAAATCAACTTAATAACTTGATTATTGAGAAGACTTTGTATGTGATTCAGATCATGGAAAACAGAATAGGCTTGACAGAGTGAAAGCACGGCGTGGGAGCTGGAAAAACACCGCAATGAAGAAGAATTGGGCAATTTTCGGGATGACAGACTAGGTCTCTAGGGTTTGAGAAAGGGAAAATTTGGGGGTTTCTGCTTGGATGACATGAAGGCTTGAATGCTTGAAGGCAATGTTTTATGTGTTGCTGGGTTGTTGCTGGATTCGTTTTCTGATCTCAGAGACCCCTTTTTATAGTCTCAGGATAGAGTTGTGGGGGAATTGAAATACCTCCAAGCTGTTAGATAAACTCTTTCCCCTTCAATCTCGTCCTTGATTTCTGCAGAAGAATGGGGGAAAAATATTTGTTTGAGGCGGGTTCCCTAGACAGATGAAGGTTGCTGCATGGGTTGCTGCAGATCTCCATGGCAGACAACCCGATGTCATGAAATCCGGAAGGAGGAGCTGGGGAGAGATTTGGGATGGTGAGTTCATGATTTCGAGGGTGAAGGGGGTATTTATTGACAGTTTTAAGATCTGGTTTAAGTGGAGATGAGGTGGTAAACGGAAGGAGCTGCGGTTCCTGAGCTGCTGCAGGGGGAAGAGGTTCTGGGCATTTGGCTGGTGCCATCGAGCGGAGAAGAAGGAGGTAGGGTTCTGCACTAAAGGGGAGGCAAAGAAAGAGTTGGTCTTTTCCCTTAAAAGGGGCATTTGGGCTTTTGCTTCAGTATTTGGGCTCAGAGGGAAACAACCCAAATTCTTTACCTTCACTATTTTCGTCATTAATTCATGTCATTGAGCATGGATTTTGGGCCCAAGACCGAAATCGTCAATAACGCTAAATTGACAACGAGCGTTGTGCGTTTTTCCGTAACCTTCCACACCATACCCACTATGCAAGCCGCAAATGCATGATTGTGGCTTGGGTCCACAGGCGTGGCATGACCAAGGAGTGAAAATAGAAATTATCGTCGATATTTCGGCAATATTTCGGTTTTTCTGTGGGATCGATATATCGATTCAGTTCTGCCTTTTTCTCGTCGAAATTTCCCTATATTTTCCTATATTTCGCCGATATTTCTGAAATTTCCCGATATTTTCCGATAATTCTGAAATTTTCACAAAATTTCTAACCTACCTTTAAAAAACTAATTTTTCAACACCTAATTTTAATTTACCTTTCAAAACTAATAACCTACCTTTCAAAATTTCTAACATACCTTTCAAAACTAATAACCTACCTTTCAAAAATTTACCCTATATATATAAGTCTCATTTTCTATGATGTTCAACTCACATTCATCTCATATTCTCTCCCAGACAACATAAATGTTATTCATTTGAAGTTTGTATTATTTTCCATGCTAAGGTATTAAGTATGTAATTAAAATACAATTTACAAATTTACATACTTTTATTTTATTTCCTAATAAGTTTCTTACTTATGCATGCTTATTTAGTAATATGTTATATGTCTTACACTATATTTTCTAGATTTTTAGTATGTTGTATTATTTTGTAACATATAATTAAAATAAATATAGTTTTCAACTTTACATACTTCTGTTTTGATTTCCTAATAAGTTTCTTACCTATATATATAAGTCTCATTTTCTATGATGTTCAACTCACATTCATCTCATATTCTCTCCCAGACAACATAAATGTTATTCATTTGAAGTTTGTATTATTTTCCATGCTAAGGTATTAGGTATGTAATTAAAATACAATTTACAAATTTACATACTTTTATTTTATTTCCTAATAAGTTTCTTACTTATGCATGCTTATTTAGTAATATGTTATATGTCTTACACTATATTTTCTAGATTTTTAGTATGTTGTATTATTTTGTAACATATAATTAAAATAAATATAGTTTTCAACTTTACATACTTCTGTTTTGATTTCCTAATAAGTTTCTTACTTATGCATGCTTAATAGTAATGTGTCTTACACTCTTACACTATATATTGTAATATAATGTATATTTTTGTAACATGTAATTAAAATAGTAATGTGTAATCATTTTACATGATAATGTATGTAATTACAATTTTATTGACATGATTTTTCTATGATGTTCTAATAATGTATATTTTTGTAACGTATAATTAAAATAGTAATGTGTAATCATTTTACATGATAATGTATGTAATTACAATTTTATTGACATGATTTTTCTATGATGTTCTAATAAGCTAGCTTTATATATATATATATATATATATATATATATATTAAATTATATTTCAATAAATATTAGCTCTATTCACGTAGTAATTCATATAACATTTCAATAAATTCATATCTATTTGAGTTTATTAATATTTTCTTCTCGCATATGATCGATAACATAGCATAAAACAACCTTAGAAAGTTTCAATACAAATTTCCATGTCTTTCTTATAGTTTCCGTCGTTTTTGTCAAAATTTCTAATGGATCGATATTTTATCGATATTTCCGTCGAAATATCCGTATTTTGAAACGTCGATATTTTCTCGATATCCGATATTTTACTCCTTGAGCATGACTGTTCGAATATATAATATAGCTTGCATGTGTATTTTTCTTATTTGTGCTTGGAGTATGTGTACAACATATTCGTGCTTTTTTGGGTATCAACACTTATGTTTCCAATATATCGAAAAAACATTAAAAAATGCATGTTTTTAACCCAAAAAATTAAGAAAATGTAAGTTTTTATTTTATTTTTATAGATTATACTTAAATGTCAATTTTACCCCTTACATTTTAAAAAGAAGTCAACATAAGTACTAAAGTGTTAGATAAAACTTAACTTCAGGTACTAAACTGTCCTCTTTGAAACGTTGGGTACCATAGGAGGAATTTACCCTTTGGTATATATGAGTATATATTATCTTTGTAAATTTATAACCAAATTAAAGATTGTTAAAACCTTGAAATATATTTTAAGTGTGATTTTTAGTTATGAAGTTAAACGATTCATGTTTGACAAATTTTATTTTTCCATTAATTTTATCTAGTTCGAGTAATTTTAAATACACTCCCTTAAGGGGAGTAAAAACCTAACAGGGTCGGCGGCACACCTTCAGAAAAATCTCTTCTCGTCCGATAGGGCTCGGGACCGGCCTCTGGTCTCGCCTTCTCGGGTTTGTTGTCGGGCGAGGATGTTGACTATGTTGTTCCAAAAGCTCCGCCGGTGACTCGGTGAGGTTTCTCTTACATTAGGTTTTTTCATATCTGAGTTGGCTGGGTTAGAGTTTTGAAAGGTGGGCGTGCGAACGAGGCCGACTATCGTTCTTCTTGTTTTGGGTTCTGTTGATCGGGTTTGATGTCGTCATGGCGGTGTAGGCATCACGGGTAGTAGGATTGAAGCGGAATGGATGGTCTCTGTCGTGGCCTTGTTTTTGCGGTGTTATTGCTTGTGGTGTCTTGGGTCGCTGTGGGTGGCTGTAGCGGTTGAAACGCCTCAAAGTGGTGATGGTGCAGGTTGAGGTTGTCGACGGTGGCCGGAGGGTTTCGTACGGCGGAGGTTGCACAACGGGTGGTCTGGTCCAAATCAATGTGATGGCCTTGTGTATTGGGCCTTAGTGGGCAGTTTTTGGACATGTTAATTGGGCTAGGAAATTACTTTTAGTCCATATTTATGTTTTAGTTTATCTATTTCTAATAATTCTTTTATTAGAAACCAAAACACTTTGTGTGCAGTCATCCAGTCTAGTGTCTCGGCCTATCTACTATGTAGTAGTTGATAGTTTATGGGCTCTCTCATGAGAGCAGAATCCTTCAAATGATTGGACCTAATTCTATGTATCGTTTGTGCTACAACCACAAACGTTTTATCTACCCCATGTCGGTAGAAGGAGGATATGTAACGGCCCTTTCTGGCTTTTGATATCAATATATTGGTCATGCTTTATTAAAAAATAAAAAATAAAAAAAACACACTGCCCTAACCTCTTAATACACTCTCCTTACTTAATACACTACCCGCTAAATTTTTCATTTCAATATTAGACTACATTCACATCCCCAAGTACTCAAAATACCTTTATGCTAAAAAAATCATGAAATATCCTTTTATTTAATATAATTAATATAATATATACTGAATTTTTAAAAATATATTCAAGTATTTTTTAACATACTTCCTACTAGTTTCGTTTACAAATTTTGTTTTATTTCAAAAGATCATTGGCCAGTTGGGAATTAAATTGAGAATTGTTGTTACAACTCTAACATCAATTAATAGTCAGACAAAATAAATTTTCAAAATTAAGATGTCTAGGATTACAAATGTACTGCACCATTTAGTTTTTTCTTTCTTTTTTCCTTATGATAATTGATGTTTATTTTAGTCATTTAAGCTATCTATAAAATCAGTTGACAACAGGATGAAAAAAACCCTACAAGCGCACTCTCCTCTGTGCACCGCTCAGCAAAGCTATCCGACGTCTATGTACATCGATTTCGGCCTCCTGCCACCAAAACTTCTGATTTGCAGTTCTTCTTCTTCATCATCTTCTACGTACATCATGTCGCTTGAGGAAGTCTGTGACGACTCAAATTTTTTACTTAAATTGGAAAATTTGTTTTATTTTGTTTTGAATTCTTTTAGTATGTGTATTATATGTGTGCGTGTGTGTGTGTATATATATACTTAGTTCTATGCTAAAAATGTTTTTTTAGTTTGTTTTCTTTTCTTCTTTTATTTTCTAATGTTTGTTATTTGATTTATTTTCTTGTGTATTTCTTTGTTATGTGTTTTAAGTAGCAGATTTATAGCCCAAAACCCATGACCCAAATAGCCCAACCCATGACCCAAACCCAACTGAGTCAAAACAAGTAGGAGATTTTGTTTCTCGCGTAATCACCGACTTCTAAACCGACCTCCTTTCTGAAACTCAAAGCTTTGTCTTCTGTGTTCATCATGTTCTTCCTTTTCCAGATTCATCTGGAACCATCTTACCGCCACCTTAGAGAAGTAGGAGGTGTCAAGCGAGTGGAGAACAAGTTTCTCACCTGAAGACTCCTTGAAGGTAGATAGCAGGAGCTGGAACCCTAGAAGTCTAGAGATGGCAGGCCTAGTACCTAAATGGGTAAGATTTCAATTGTACAGTTCGATTTGGTTTCCTTTATTCCTTTCTTGATCACTAAGTTTAATTTCCCTCTCCAAACTATATAAATGGGCATCACATTCTACATGTTGGGGTAGGATTCAGGAGCGCAGTACCAGCTACACTGAGAGAGAAGAGGTTAGGTATTGAGTGTTTTGATTGTTGTTTGTGTTTGGTACCTTTGTGTTTTATCAATTGTTTGGCCAAGATGTTGTGTTTGTTATATTTTGGTTTATGTTCTTAGTTTCTGCATTTGGAATTTGAAATATGGTTTAATTGTTTTATGATTAGAAGAATTGTAGTTTGGAATCATGTTGGTTTCTGATTATATGTTTTATGTGATTAGTTAGTTTTCTGGAAACTAAACCAATTTAGTTCTTTACTTTGATAGTATGCAGGAGATTGAGATTGTTTTAGCTTCTGTTGTTAAATTTTCAAAATTGCAAATTTCTTCTTTAAAGCTTAAAGTTTAGGCACACACCAACAGTTTTTCAGAAATAAACTGATTATGTACCTATACTTTGAAAATACATAACTAATTATATAAAAATCGTTTTCAGATGATTCCAATTCTGCCAATTTCTTAAAGATGCCTATTTTAAATGTTGTGAACACACCATCTTGAAATACTGGTTCTACATATTTCGTTTTTAGCCAAAGTATTTTTTGGACAGAATTTTCGTCAGAAAAAACCTGGAACTGAAGTTGAACTTTGAAAATACATAACTTATTTTTGAAAACTTGTTTTCAACTGATTCTAAGTCTGAGAGTTTACTGTTTGTGGCTTCTACAAATCTTTAGAAGGACTTGAAGTCAAAACCCTAACAGATTAGTACAGTATTCAGTGTGAAGATATTAAGGTTAGAAGACTGAAATTTTGGTTCTGTGTTGAGTAAAAACTGATTTTTTTTGTGAAACAAAGGCAGTGCTTGTGTTTGTATCTTAAATTTTAATACTTTAGGTATAGAATACTTATTTTTTGGTTTTGTCCTTTTATTAGGAGCTGATATTTGAAGTGAAAATCGGCAAAGGTAGGAGGAAACATGGGGAACCTCTATGCTTGTTTTATATGTTTTTGTTTTATAAATTGTTTGCTTGTATTGAATGGTTGTTATCTTGCTGTGATTGACATATAAATAGTTTGTTTAAATGTATAAAGATGTTATTATCATATAAGGCATTGGGGATATGCTAGTGTTATGCATTATGCACAAAATACTTTGGGTAGAGAAGTTAAGATGAAACTTTTGTGTAGTTGAGTCCATAACCTCGGCAGGTACCATGCACCCAGGTATGCCCATTGATTGCACAATTAGTATAGGATGTGAAAGGGTAATTCGGGGCTGGCGAAAGAGGAATGGACAAGATGACTAGAAAATGGGTTACGAGTGATTATGAGATAGTGCATGTAAAAGAAGATTCTAAGTCACCCTTGTGGTAAAATATATGGTATGGGACATGTAGACTTAGTATTTTCTTATATATGAATTATATGAAGTAGATCAAATGTCACTACTAGAAAAAAGGGTTTTCCCGACGAAAAAAAAAAAAAACGGCCGACGAATTAAAATTTTCGTCGGTAATTCTAAGGAATAGCCGACGATTTTATTTTTCGTCGGTAAAAAAAAAAATTCGTCGGCCATAGTTTAAACATAGCCGACGAAACCTTTTTTCGTTGGTATTTTCAAAAAATCGTCGGCTATATTCATATTTCAGCCGACGATTTGTATTTTCGTCAGCCTTTTTCCGAAATATTAGCCGACGAAAATTTTTGGAAGTATGGCCGACGAAGTTGACATTTTCGTCGGCTATAAGTCTATATATTTTCATATCTGAGCAGTAGCTGCTCATTTAAAAAAAAAAAGGGAAAAACGGGAGAAAGAGTGAAAAATCTGTGAGTATTGTTGAAATCCCTCCTCTCTTACATTGTGGAGCTATATATAGGTACGTACATGTGTATATATGTTGATTTTGAGTTTTTGTTGAGTTGATTTTGAGTTTTAGTGATTTTGATTTAGTAAGTGATTTTTTGTTTTGTTGTTGTTTTAGTGTTAGAATGTATGTATATATGTTGATTTTGAGTTTTAGTTGAGTTGATTTTGAGTTTTAGTGATTTTGATTTATTAAGTGATTTTTTGTTTAATTTGTTGTTGTTTTAGTGTTAGAATGTATGTATATATGTTGATTTTGAGTTTTAGTTTAATTATATATGTGTTTTAATTTGATGTTATTTTAATTAGTGTTAAAATATATATATATATATATATATATATATATGTTAATTAATAGTTGTTGATATATAGTGTAATTAATAGTTGTTGATATATAGTTTAATTAATTAACTTAAATAATGGTTGATATATAGTGTAACTTAAATAATGGTTGTTAATTAATGATATATATATATATGAGTTGATGTTGATAATAATATCTATTGTAATGTAATTAATTATTAAGGATTTATATATATATATATATATGTATGTGTTAATTAATTTCTTATTAATTAAAGTTATACATATATATTATTATCAGGCTATATATGGATCTGGATAAGAGTTGGATTTCGCTTCCAAGGCATGACCGACGATACACTACAGGAGTTGTGAATTTTTTGCAGTTCGTCGAGGAAAATGCAAACGGGAATGATTACCATTATTGCCCGTGCAAGAAATGTAAGTGTCGCTGTGATATGTGTCGATTTCCGATTAGGACAGTATGGGAGCACCTAAAGAGTAATGGGTTTGGGCCGAAGTACAAACGTTGGATATATCACGGTGAGCCATCATTAGATGGATCGCATGATCATGGGCAGTTTTTTTAGGCGGGCAGTAGTAGTACATCCAACGATCCAACAATGGCATTCGTCAACGACGTGTTTCCTTTTGATAGCGGTGTACGTGGGGAACAATATATGCATGACCCGGTGCTGCCCTTCCCACAAGTTGTCAACACTGCTGCCTTTGACAAGTACAACAAACTGATTGCATTGCAACAGACCCCTGTGTCTTCAAGTTCTGAGAAGACAGTTCTTCAAAGTGTGATCGAGGTAATGAGGATTAAAGTCGAGACAAAATCGACTATCAAGCAAGTGGATGAATATCTACAGTACACTTCTTCGTTGTTACCAATCACCGTAAGTTTCGAAGTATCCTCAAAGATCTAGGGCTTTCCTACATTAAGATCCATGCATGCGCATTTGATTGCGTTCTCTTCTGGGGTAAAGATGCAGAAGGGAATGACTTTGCTAGCCTTGACGCATGTCCGATATGTCAGTCTGACCGATATAAGTTGACGGGAGCAGGCAATAGGAAACCTGTGAGAGTGCTTCGGTATTTTCCGTTGAGAGATAGGCTTGAGCGGTTGTACATTTCAGAAACCACCGCAAAAGCTATGAGATGGCACGGTGAGCGGGACGCGGGAGACGCAGATATCATGACACACATCTCTGACGGAGCGGCTTGGAAGCATATAAACAATGAGTTTCCTCATTTTGTGTCAGATGTCAGAAACGTCAGGCTCGGGCTCTCAACTGACGGGTTCAACCCTTTTGGCACCGTGAGTCTTTCATACAGTATATGGCCGGTGGTTTTGGTACCTTACAACCTTCCTCCGTGGATGTGCATGAAGAAGGAATATAATATGTTGACGTTGTTGATTCCGGGGCCTGGTTACCCAGGAAAATGTCTCGATGTGTATATGAGACCATTGATTGAAGAGCTTAAGGTATTGTGGGACGTTGGTCATCCCACTTTTGACAAGTACAAGCAGGAGACGTTCCAGATGCATGCCATGGTTATTGGTACCATCAGTGATTTTCCTGCTTATGGGATGTTGTCGGGCAGCGTTGTTAGGGGATACAAGACTTGTCCAGAGTGCCTCAGCGATTATGGGAGCACCCCTCATTGCAACAAGATATGCAGAATGGGTCATTGTGTGTTCCTTCCGGCGGATCACCACTGGCGTTACGAGTCTGCCGCATTTGATGGAACCGAAGAACATGGTGGTCCCCCCAGAAGATGGACGGGAAGAGAAATTTTAGCAGTGCTTAATGAGTACGATTTTGGGCCCCTCAGCAATCATCCCGACATTGTAGCGGAAATACCTGAAAGGCCTGAGGAGTACAAATTCTGGACACATAAGAGCATATTGTGGGAACTCCCATACAGGTGTGAGTTGCTGATCCGTCACTTCCTAGACGTTATGCACATAGAAAAAAATGTTTCTGAAAGTGTGGTGGGCACAACGCTGAACTTGGAGGGGAAGACGAAAGACTGTCCTAAGGCTCTCACTGATCTGCAAAACATGAATATCAGAAAACAACTATGGTTGAAACAAGGGAAGAGAAAAATGCCTCAAGCTCCTTACACCGTCAAGCCTGAGCATAAATCAGAAATTTTCCATTGGATAAGTCGGGCCAAGTATCCTTCAGGCTTTGCTGGAAATATAGCCAAGTGTGTGAACAGACAATTCAACAATCTTTACGGGTTGAAAAATCATGACAATCATATCCTGCTACAACGTCTCTTCCCTGTTTTCATTCGACCGTTCCTTCCCTGTCACGTTGTGGAGCCGTTAGTAGCGTTGGCAAGATTTTTCCAGAAGGTATGCACACGGAAAGTGAGAAAATCTGACCTCCGGGAAATGCAACAAGACGTCGTTCATATCATGTGTAAATTTGAGATGATATTTCCTCCAAATTTTTTCGACATCATGCCTCACCTCATGATCCATCTTCCTCGGCAGTTGTTGCTTACCGGTCCTGTGCACTTCACTTGGATGTATCCGATGGAAAGGTACGTATTTTACACCTTATGTTAATTTCCTCATCAATATATGTGATATAGTATTAACTTATTATCATAACACTTTAAAAACTTGATTTATAGGCAACTTGGACAATACGGTGATTTTGTCCAAAACATCTCCCGCACCTGAAGGATGTATAGCTGAAGCATATATTACACACGAGTGCGTCACCTACATGAAGCTCATTTAGGAGCGTTACAGGAAAGCATACCGGAAGATGTACCTTCACAGTTCAATCTTTCCATACTCTCCGACGATGTTGTACTCGGTGGAAACATGCCAGTTTCCTACAAGTTGAAAGATTATGAGGTAGCCATTGCACATTGGTGGGTACTAATTAACTGTCCAGAAGTTCAATTTTGGAAGAACATGCATCTAAACTGTGACCAAGTAGGAGGTGATCTCGATTACCACAACCGGACATTCGCAGAGTATTTCGGCCGCTGGGTACGTAACTTTAACACTATTCTATACGTATTTATATATTATTGTGTATAATTATTCATATTTATAGTTGATTCTGATGGTTGCAGATGGACCTTATTAAAAATGATAATCACCCAAATTGGTCGCACAAACTCAGACTTCTGGCGATGAAGCCGGTCTATTCGAAAGTTTATGCGACGTGCAAGGTGAATGGTGTGTTATTTCAATGTGAAGAGAGAGACCTCAGACTGAAAACACAAAATTCAGGGGTTATGGCACATGGTGGGGATGATGGAGTTGACTATTACGGTGTTCTCCATTCAGTTGTGGAACTGCATTATGGGGAAGACATGAAAGTGCACCTTTTCAAGTGTAGATGGTTTGACACACGGCCGCAGAGCATGAAAACCGATCAATACGGCATAACTTCTGTGAACACTAGTACATCATGGTATGAGGACGACCCGTTCGTTTTAGCCACATGGGTGAAACAAGTGTTTTATCTTGATGATCTCGTCAAGGGTGACCCGTGGAAAGTAGTCAACACTATCCACCATCGTAACATTTACCGGGCGTCTACACTTGGAGTGGCTGAAGAGAACGAGGAACGGGGCACCGCGTATCAAGAGCCCAACTCAAACGGTATTCCTGACTCCTCTTTTATTCGCCTAGATACGCCGGTGCGAATTCGACGTGAAGAGCCACTGCTTGTTGATGTTGATCCAAATGAAGAAACTAACGAGGACTCTAGTGGTGAGGAACGACATAGATTACCCCTATCGAGCAATTCAGAAACCGAAGAAGACTCATCCGATGATTCCGATTACAATCCGACGGATTAAGTAATTTAGATGATGTAATCCTTTCATTTGTAATCCACTCTTTTCTAATGAACGGCCGTGGGGATGAGCCTCCCAGCATAGGCTGGGTTCCAAACCCCTTCAAAAAAAATTTGAAATATGTTAACTGTTGGGTTTCTGTTTTTTTTTATGTTCAATTTTGGTTATATATGACCAGGACATAGGAATACGAGAGGTGTAACACCACTGATTTTTTTATTTTTTTCAAAGAATAGCCGACGAAAAATGCATTCTTTCGTCGGCTATACTAATTATAGCCGACGAAAAATGCGTGATTTCGTCGGCCAAAACTATATTGAAAAATACATATTTTATTTTAGACAGGAAACGACAAAAGAATAGCCGACGAGTACTATGTTTGATTTCGTCGGCTATGGTTTTAAAAAACAAAAAAAAACAAAAAAAGACCACCTTCCATTTTCTATCACTATCGACAAACCATTGCTGCATCCTTCAAATGCAAATATGTCGTCAAGTAAGATATGACCGAAATAATGAAATACGTCTACGGTTGAAAAATGACAAGATTCCAACAAAATCTGTGTGCCGAATGTTGCGGTTAATTGTGTTTTACTTCCGTTTTCCTATGGATAGTCTGACGTTCGGTAAATATTTTGAGGAAAATTTTTATACGATTAGTTGCGTCTCATCGATTTGAAACTATTATCTGTTGAAGGTCAGGCCAAAAAACGTCATTTAGACAGGCCAATTACCATTTCTAAGCGTTTAAAGGGTTGACTCACCCGGTTGACCGTCCCGATCGAGCCTTTAACGTTGTCAGATGTAGTTGGATTTTTTTTTCATACATGTATTTAATCTTAACGGTGATATCTGACGGTTGGAATAGATTTTCCAAACTTTTACATTCAAAATCGGAACATATGCACTAATGTTGCTTAACTTGTTTACTAAGTGTTTAAGTGAATGTATAGTTTCAAATAGTTGCTATACGTACACTCTTCAAATGCAAATATGTCGTCAAATAAGATATGACCGAAATAATGAAATACGTCTACGGTTGAAAAATGACAAGATTCCGACAAAATCTGTGTGCCGAATGTTGCGTTTAACTGTTTTTTACTTCCGTTTTCCTATGGGTAGCCTGACGTTTGGTAAATATTTTGAGGAAAATTTTTAAACGATTAGTTGCGTCTCATCGATTTGAAACTATTATCTGTTGAAGGTCAGGCCAAAAACCGTCGTCTAACTAGACTAATTTCCGTTTTAAAGCGTTTAGAGGTTTGACTTAGTGGTTTGACCAACAGTTTAGCCGACGAAAATTATATGTCGTCGGCTAAACTCTTGCGATCCGCTTATTGTCCGCCGTTGGATGGCTCAGATCCAACGAATGCCGATTTTCCAAAGTATAGCCGACGAAATATTTGAATTCGTCGGCTAAACTCTTGCGATCCGCGCCTTTTCATTGTCCGCCGTTGGATTGCTCAGATCAGACGGCTGCTGATGTCCTAAAGTATAGCCGACGACATTCAAAGAATAGCCGACGACATTCAAAGTATAGCCGACGATGTTAAAGTTTTCGTCGGCTAACTTTAACATCGTCGGCTATGGTTAAGAATAGCCGACGAAATCTTTTTTAATCGTCGGCTATTCTTTCGGGTATAAATCAGAAACTGTCGAACCCTAGCCGACTTTTTCCTCTCTTCCTCTTCCTCCTCCTGCTGCTGCTCCAATCTGCCGCAAAGATTTCGTTTCTGCCGCACTGCTCCTCCTCCTCCTCAAATCGGCACCTAAACTCTCCTCCAATTCCGGCCTCATCCTCCGATTCTCCTCCTTCCTCAAGCTATTCCGGCCGGCCTCCTCCTTCCCCTCCGCCTTCCCCTCCTCCTCCGGCCTCCTCCTCCGATCCGGTTAAATTTTTTTTTTCAATTTAGTTTAATTTTATAAATTGTTATATATTTAATTTTAATTATATAAATTGTTATATATTTGTTAATAAATTTAATTTTAACAAATTGTTATATATTTGTTATATATTTTATTTTAATTACATAAATTGTTATATAATAAATTGTTATATATTTGTTATATATTTAATTTTAATTATATAAATTGTTATATATTTGTTATAATTTAGGTATAGAAATTATTATATATTTAATTTTAATTATATAAATTGTTATATAATAAATTGTTATATATTTGTTATATATTTAATTTTAATTATATAAATTGTTATATATTTTTGTTAATATATAAATGGTTATTTGTATTTATATATATGTTAATAATGAAATATAGTTATATTTGTATATAAATAGTTATATTTAGGTTAATGGTTAGTATTATTTAAAATTAGTACAAATTTAAATATTAATTTGTTAGTATGTTTTGAAATATGTTAGTATTATTGGTTATTATATTAATTAGAATTTGTTATTTAATGTAATATAATTTAATATTAATTAATGTATTAATGTCTCAAGCTGCAGATGGCCGATGCATTCAAACAGTTCTTCGGAGGCCGTCGTTCCAGATCCAGGGGTTCTGGAAGTTCCGCCGGTTCCGCAGAGTCCGACAGGACCCTTAGCCAGCCTGAGAGGACCACCACCCAGCCGCGGAGGAGTGTGGATTCATCCCAGCCGCGGAGGCCTGTGGATTCATCCCAGCCGCGGAGGAGTGTGAGTTCTCGGCACCAGACCCTTTTCCAGGCGGGGCGGCCGTCGAGCAGTTCACGTCCCCCTGTCGGGCCAGATGCTCCGAGGTTCAGTAGGCAGCTATTTCAGGACGAGATAGCGGCAAACGTTCCTCAGGTCCGTATGCCTGAGGTTCATCGGGAGCCGATGACGAGTCAGACGACGTCTGCTGCTGACTCGACTGAGGGGCCAACTCTCCCAAATCAGCTCTACCTCCCGTACAACATTCCTGCGATACCCGAGGTCGACTTTCGAGGTGTGCCCATATGGCCTGTTATGCCTCAGTACGTGAGTGTTGCGGAGGCATACCAGCAGCAGCCATTTGAGAATCTTGACCTCCTGATTTCGGCGAGGAGAAAAGGAAAGTCGGCAGACGAGTCATCCAGTTCAGGTAAGATTTGATTTTATTAATTAAATGTTTTATTAAAATTAACACATTAATATTTAATTTTATTAACCAATCGTCGTTTATGTGATAGGGACAGCCACTAGCAGTTCAACGAGGAATACGAGAAGTGTCATATGTTTTGACACGCTCAGGAGAACTGTTGAGAGCAGCAGGAGGATCCAGATCAACGAACCTCCTAATCAGGAGGTTCAGGGGAAAAAACGCCGCGACTACACGGGTTGCGTGGGGGCACTGATTAGGGATAGAGTCCCTATGTTGTGGACGCGGTGGGCTGATGTGCCCGAAGAGATCAAGAGGGAGGTGAACAACGCCGCGTCGGTGAGTAATTTAAAAAATTTAATTTATTTTACGTAATATTTAATAATTTTCGGTATTGTTATAATTGTAAAACTAATAAAATATTATCTTTCAGACATACTTCGAGATTGCAGAACATAAGCAGCATTGGGCGGACGCGATGCAGTCGTTGAGGTACGTTGGGAATTCCTTATCTTATAATTTGAAATATTTTATGATGTTAATAATATTTCTAATGCACTTTTGTTTTTTCCATAGGTTCAAAGAGTGGAAGAACGAGCTCCATTCCCACTTTAACCAATACGACAACCATGGTTGTATGGGTACTCCCAGAGAGTTCATGTTCAGGGAGTACGAGTGGCGTTGGTTGAAGACAGTAGACTTCAACAACCCACTTATGCAGGTAAATACTAAACTTATCTATAAATGTTTATTTTGTTAAAATTTTAATTATTAGTTTAATTATTTTATAATTATTACACTAATATTTTTTGATGCATTTTTCTAATATTTTATTATTTGTTTGAAGGAACGGTCTCGAGTAAACTCTGCGAACCGCCGCCGTAACACAACCCCCCATCATGGTGGTTCTAGGCCGTTTGCACAATATCAGGAGGAGACGCTTAGAGATCATCCTGATAGCAACCCGTACGTGGAGACGTTCAAGATCGCTTATCCACAAGCGACAGAACAGCTCGTAAGTCGTTGATTACGATTTTAAAATTTTAATTATTAATTTTACTTAATTATATATTTGTTAGAATATTAATTTTTTTTCCCGTTCAATTAGGAGAGGGTGAACCGGGCCGAAGAAGAGGTGTTCCAGCAAGTAGTTCGGGAGACACAACCGAACATTTCAGAGGCAGATCTGGAAGAAGCCCTGCGCCAGGTCGACCGATCGAATGTACAAACGGCAGCGAGGATGTTCGACGCAGCCTTCCCAGACCGGTCAAACCAATACTACTGCCGGGGTTTGTGAAGTTCTGGAATAGGGCTCCTGAAGACCACTAAGGGAGGTCAAAAGAAGGGAGGCGGGGACATCCAACAGATGAGGGGGGAAGTGCAGAGATTGGCCGCAAGATTGGCGGCCGAGTCCCAGAGATCACAGGAGCTACGCCGCAGAACACAGCAGTATCATTTGGATCTGGCCAGTTGGCATGCTGAATGCGACAGAGTTCGACAACACAACTACGCCACCCAACAAAACTGGTGGTGTGATATGTTCGCGGCACAACAACAAGCCCTTGAACCCCCGCCTCCGTTTCAGCCGTTAGTTGAACCTCCAATGTCTCAACCTCCCGATGATGACGAGCATGATGGAGAGCAGGATGCTGGGGATGACGTGGTGGACTTTAGTGCTTTAGGTGATGATTAGGGTTATATTTCATGTATATTGGAAAAAATTAAATAATAAATCATTTAGACGTGTTTCTTGTTGGTGCAAATGCATGGATTGTCTTTGTGATTTGCAGGTTGCTTGGAATGGTAATTTAGAAATTAATTTAATTTTTTTCCCCCAAATGTAAGAATAGCCGACGATATTGGCATTATTTCGTCGGCTATAAGCACTATAGCCGACGATTTTTACCAATTTTCGTCGGCTATAACAGTTATAGCCGACGAAAATTACATTATTTCGTCGGCTATAACTAATAAATGCCTATTAAAATATTAATATATTCTGACGAAATAACCGACGAAATAGATGAAATCGTCGGCTATATTTCAGAACAAATAGCTGACGAATTTCGTCGGCTATAGTTTACGATATCGTCGGCCATGCTCGAGCATAGCCGACGAATTTCGTCGGATATTTTACCCAGGTTTGGTCGACAAAATTAATTTTCGTCGGCACTGTGGTCGGCCATACCCGAGAATAGCCGACGATTTCGTTATTTTCGTCGGCCATTGGTATTACCGACGCCGTTTTCCCGACGACGTATAGCCGACGAAAATTTCGTCGGCAGAAGGAATAGCCGACGAAAATTCGGCATAGTCGACGAAATTTTTTTCGTCAGCTATTCTGTCCGATCTGGTAGTGTGTACTAAAGAAAAAAGGTTCTAATTCTAGTTTGGTTCAGTCTGGTTCAGCTTGGTTCACTGCATACTGTGAGGGCTCAGTATTAATTGCAGATTATGGCAATAAATGATGGTCTGTGATAAGTTCCCCTGTTGCTTGTTTCTTCTCCAAAATCCAAATGTTACTTCTCATCCATTGTTATCTTCTTATCCAAAAACTCTTTTTATATATATATATATATATATATATATATATATATATAATAAGACTGATTTCTCTTGGTTTTGTTTGAAGAGGTTTGGCCTCCTATTGAGCTTTATATGCTCACCCCTTTTAAAACTATTTTGCAGGTGAGGATCGTGTTATTTGAAGTTAAAATTATGTCAAAGAGTGTTTAGTTTTGTGAACTATGTATGCTACTACTTTCCTAGAATAAGACATAGACTTGATAGTCTAGTTTTTGTAATCTGGTTTTATAACTTGAGAAATAAAGAGTACTTTTTAGTTTGTGTCATGTGAGTTCTTTTCCAATTTTTTTCATATTCCTATTATGGAGCTTTTTCCATACATGGGGTATGAGTTGCACTTCAAAAAAAAAAAAAAAAATATTATCAAAATTTGAGGTGTGACAAAGTCACCGAAAGCTTTGCGACCTCCCTAGCTCTGGCTAGCGATACTGCCCTTGATATCTCTTCTCATTCCAAGCCGTCGCAGTGTGGAAATTCCAAGCGGACCAATCCGCAATGATTCCTTCTAGCGAAGCCTCTCACTCCAAGTCGATGCTCTGTCCCTGATTTTCAGCGCACTTTTACCAGGGCTTGGATTTTGCACGGTAAATTTCGAGTACAGGAGCGACCAAATGGCTTATTTGTAATCGGTTTCGATCTCAATCGAGATCACAATCGTATTTTTTTTAGAGGACCCTGATACCATGATCAAGCTCCTGTAATCATTCAGGAGTATGATGGCCTGACTCCGATTCAAAGCATCCCAATGAAGTCTCTCTTTTTCTTGGTTCGAATCACCAATATTCCTCCGGCAAAAGAGCAACCTGATATCATTGAAAGACAGAAGTCGCTGGTTCCTTTATCAGGCACGATGATCGGGAATGGCGAGCGACGAAGATGGTGCGAGTTCGGGTCGAACATGATATTGTGAAGCCTTTCATTCATAAGAAAACACTGAAATTTGCAGTAGGGATAAAGGCTGAAATCTGGTCGGTAATTGCAAGAGATGCAATTTGATTTTTCATGTGTCTGGTGAGTGTGAGTTTGCTAACCGACCTGCTGGGAATGCCCATGCCTTGCACAAAGAGAATATGGTTATTCCTCCTGGTGTTTTGCCATTTGTGAATAGCTCTTTTTCTGCTAGTGCTTTTTGTTTCAAAGGAGGTAATTCTCCCTCTGTGTTGTCTACTTCCAAATTGGTGTTTAATACTGCTACACCAAAATTGTGTAAGCCTGTGGTTATTAGTAGGGCTGAGCACGGGCCGGGCCGGGCCAAGAATTTCGTGAACCCGACCCAAAGCCCGAAATATCGGGCTCAGGCCGGGTCGGGCTTTTTCGGGCCCATTTTACCTGGAAAACAAATCATCAAAATTTGTTAGAGAAGAGAGGACTCGAACCCCTGACCTCGAAGAAAACAAACACACTCCAAACCACTAGAGTAGAAGCTGCTTATGTTTAAGTAGTTACAAATATTATATATATTTATGCATTATAGACAGAACAATAAATCATCAAAATTAAGTTGGAGGAGATGGGACTCGAACCTCAGACCTCTTACAAAACAAAGAAGCTCCAGACCACTAGAGCAGAAGCTACTTATGTTAACATAATTACAGATATTATATTTATTTATGCATTTTAGGGCCGGGCCGGGTTTTCGGTCCCAAAAATTTCAAGGCCCGAGCCCGACCCGATTTTCTTGTTTCGATTCGGGCCCAAATTCGGTCCGGGCTTTTAACTTGAAGGGACCGGCCCGTTTCGGGTTTTTTCGGGTTTTTCGGGCCGGGCTTTCGGTCTCTCGGGCCAAAACGCCCAGCCCTAGTTATTAGGAAAGAGATATTGACTGATTCAGATGATGCTAGAGCTTTAGTTCCCGTTGATGCCAATGTCATGGTGCTTGTGAATGCTATTGACTTAGCTGCTAGTACGAATGCTAAATCACAGTCCAAGATGCCTAATTTGGATTTGATTGAACCAACTGTACGTGAATCTGATACTCCTGGAAGTAGTGTTGGTAATAAGAAGACGTTGGTTTTGAGTTCTAAAGCTGGTGCTACTGATGTTAGTGAGAAGGAAACAACGATGTCGGATGCCATTGTGACTATTGAAACTTCTGCTATTGTTACTCCAACAGATTCTTGTGCTGTATTTCGAAGGACATATGATATGTTGACTGCTGCCCCAAACAACAATCGTCCTACCAAGCAAAAGTTGAGCTCTTCACCAACCAAAACAATCACTTACTTTGGTCATAGTACTAATCAGCTACAAGCACACAAGCGAAGCAAAAATCTTGCTCTAGAGCTCTCAGCTCAAGCCCTTAGTCTGGTTCACACACACATTGGTTTGAAATTAGAAAACAAACCAGAATCTGATACTGTGGAGAAGAAGAAGTTAGGCAGACCAGTTGGATCTAAAAACAAAAATCCTACAAAAAAGCAATGTGCTACTGCTGCTGCCGCCAAGGTTTCTAGTGCTGAGGTGTTGTCTTACCTCTCTTCTGGTCATCCTCCAAGCCCTAATGGTAAGGGCAAGGAGAAAATTTAATTTAATTTATTTGGCCTATTACAATGTTTTGTCATGCATTGGTAGTAGGTTTGCTTTAATAAGTGAGAATGAGTACCGTCAAATGATTAGACCTATTCTATGTATCATTGTGGTTTATTCCACAAACTTTTTATCTACCCCTAGTCGGTAGAGGGATGATATGTAAAGGTCTTTTCTGGCTTGAAAATTAATACAATCAACTTGATTTCTTAAAAAAAAAAAAAAAAAACTATCTATAAAATTTGGTTTGAGATATAAAATAAGAGGGATGTGTATTAAGTAGTTTGTGGAATGTATATAAAATTTCTCCTTAAACAATCACTAATTTGGGTAAAAAAAAAAAACTTGCATAAATAATTAACTGATATATTTTTAAAAATTTAACAGTTGAAATGACAAAAATGTGATCAAAAAGTGAGTTTTCTAGAATTGTTGTAGATTCTCTCTTTCACTTCAATCAAGAAAAAAATTTCAGTGCCGGACTATAAGGAGTTCCGAATGAACTTGATCTTCCCATAAAGATGTACGTAAGTTTATATTTGTTGGTGCTGACTTTCTACTATTCTTATACATGATTTTGCCTTATCAATCATACTTGTAACTCCAAACTTACATTACACCAATACACTGCAGTATAGTGCTTGGTATGAATGTGTCAAATGCCTATAGTGCTTGATATTCACAACTTTTTCTGTTTTGGACGGTAAAATATATAATCATCAAGATTAAAACCATACATACAAAAGGAAATTAGGAAGACTACTGAGCACACATTGAGCACTTCACTTAGACCTTGGTAATATGTCTCCCAAAAATATCACCCTCCCTGAGAGCTAATATCCTCCCAAACTCGGTTGGTCCTTTTTTCCCAAGCATCCCAAACAAAGAACACTATAGTACAACCTATTTCAAAACAAACATTTCTCATCTCCAACACCAGGCCTTAACAAAACCTCAACCCCCAGGATCTCCAACCAGAATAATACTCCGTTAAACAGAAAACGGTTTGTACAAGGATCACAAAATGTTACATACCCTCCAAATTAAAAGGGACTCTGATCTTGGGAGCAAATTTTCACATATCAGCAGAAAATACAAAAAATAATACAAGCACTCCATCCATCCTCAATTAATCTATTTATTTTTATTGATGCACCTGGAGAAAATACTGTCGCTGTATAACTATTGGAATGATGGATCGGAATACATTAGAATAATAAACGCCTGCTAGATTTGACCCTGGATAACAAAAAGTTGAGTTCTTGAAATAATTCATAAATTCTACACTGGATATAACTATTATTTTGGTTAAGACCTTGAATATTGGTGACACAACATAGCAAAGAGAGATGTAAAAAATTAGATTTGTGTATAGTCCAAATGATTTTTAGATTGAAACAAACTTGTCCATAAGATGCTGCAATGGAACAAAACTTAATAGTTCAAAAGTTCAAGGGAAAATAAACCTGATATTCAAAATTCAAATATAGCAAAACATCACACTCTCATAGCCGACCCAGTTCATCATCGAGTCTTCATTTGTTGAACCAGCAATTCTCCCACCAAAGGTATATGCTCTGTTGCCTTAATCTTATGCAATCGCTGTACTTCCTTCCGACCAAAGTACAAAAAGATCATCTTCCGGTTACACTAAACAGTTTGTTGACTACTATGAGGCTCTTCTGACCTATTGAAATACAAAGAAGATAAATAAGATTCAAACACCAGAAAGTAAAATAATTCCGAACTCGAGTACAGAGAACTATGACAAAGAAACCAGGAATGAATCTTATTAATGACATCAGGGACAGCATCAAAAGCATAAAGGAACTTGCATTATAAACCAAACACACATACAGAGCATGAAAACAATGAACAATAAATGTTTTACTATTGAAGTTCTATATACAAAAACACAAAAAAAAATACCAACCACAAAATCTCTCTACTTAACCCTATAAATATGTATCAGCAGTGCACAAGGTGATATATTACAAACTTCTGTTGACTTCAACTAAAAAAAAAAAAAACATGCTCATATGCGGGGCACACTAACAAGGTCTTGCTGAAATCTTGGGTGTTTCAGGCCACACATGTTCTCAATAAATCAGTTCACCCTATAAAAACAAGTCTGTCCCTCCAATTACACAAGCAATCAAATAAACTGATATTCTAAATAGCAAGAAGACTAGCTGATTTGATGTTAATGACAGTATTGTCTAGCCTAACATGTATTACATCCATATTAATATGCTATTGGATGAGAGAAAATCAACGATTTGGTAATTAGGAAGAGTCACAGGGCAATGAAGAGTGTTAATGACAAGGTATATATAAAGTTTTGTAGGTTTCAAATTCAAGTCTCTCACAATCTTCACCTCATTTTCTGGTCTTCCTCTTCCCATGTCGATGCACATAAGTACTAATAGAATCATACCTTTCAGAATCACACTCAACAACCTAATTACTGGTCAGATCCAATAATGAGATCCATCTTCTTCTTTTTTGTGTTAATCAGATATAAAAGATATCAATCTCTTATTTCTTGTCGAGATTAGATGCTCATGCCACACTCCATATTGGAAAAAATATATATTTAAATCAGCAGTAAATACAATCATAGTAGTTAAAAGGCACAAAAGAAACTACCAAGTTAATGACAAGGTATATATAAAGTTTTGTAGGTTTCAAATTCAAGTCTCTCACAATCTTCACCTCATTTTCTGGTCTTCCTCTTCCCATGTCGATGCACATAAGTACTAATAGAATCATACCTTTCAGAATCACACTCAACAACCTAATTACTGGTCAGATCCAATAATGAGATCCATCTTCTTCTTTTTTGTGTTAATCAGATATAAAAGATATCAATCTCTTATTTCTTGTCGAGATTAGATGCTCATGCCACACTCCATATTGGAAAAAATATATATTTAAATCAGCAGTAAATACAATCATAGTAGTTAAAAGGCACAAAAGAAACTACCAAGTTAAGAGCATATGAATGTGACCAGATGTCACAACCTACTCTGACAATATAGCTCACAGCTTGACAAGGCATGCTAAAGTTTATTAGAAAAAACACTCAGCCATACAGGTACTATAGAAGGTTTATAGTTACCTGGTCAAGAAGATGGCGGTGGGGCTTCCTGGTGCTGGAGGATTCTGCTGTATCAGTTTGACAAGAGAACCGGCTTTAGAAAGTGCATCCGGATCTGTACCAGCTAATACTTCTACCTCTTGAAGACCAAGCTGTCTCTTAATTAAGTCCAAGTTCTCTTGCAGGACCTCAATTTCGCCAAAAGGTAGCTTCAAATCTAAGGCCTGAGCCCCAAGTGCAACTGCCTCGTCCTTCTTAAACTTCATGAAAGGCATACAAAGCTTTTGGATTTGTCTAAAGTCTTTTGACTGACCAATAGAACTTTTTTGCAGAGCCTCTTGTATCACCATGTCTGAAGAAAAAGTACGACTGTCTCTGTTAAAGTTACTTTGGAGTATTTTCAAGCACTCTGCCTTCCACCCATCAAAGTGCTCATTTACATATATCAAGCCGCTTAGCTGCTTGTCTTCTGACACCGATGTAACTGGGGTACCCTTCTTGTTACCTTTCTTTGAGCCTAAAACTTGCTTTTGCAGGAGCTTCCTCATTAAAATGATGGAGTCTTGCAAATACTTATTGGCGCTCTGGAGGGTTAGGTCTGGAGCATCAGCCACAGGCCATCCTGCCTTAACCACAAACCCTTCCTTCTTCAAAAGTTCCCTCCAGACGTATTCTCCATAGTGTGGACAAATTGGGGTAAGCAGACGTGTCTGCACATCCATAAAACGCCACAACAAATCATGGTTCATTCCCGCAGCACCACACGAAAACCGGTACTCATCCCTAGCAGCTTGAAGATCATAAAACCCAGTCTTCAGGGCATCCCGGAACATGTAATCACTGTAATTCTGCTGAGTTCTGTTCACAGCAATATTTATCTCATTTGCAAAGACCTTGTCAGCATAAGTAGATGGGGGGCCTAGTCTCAAAGAAGATTCTGCAGCTAAAACTTCTTCCATCCATGAGATCTCTTTAGTAAGCCGCAGGATAGCAGCATTGGCAGTCTCAAATACAAAGTTTGCATCGTCAACACCATCACCAGCATCAGCTAAAGAAAACCGAGTGGCATCAGCAGAGAACTCATTAATTGCCTCACGTAGTGTCCTAAAATTCCCTGTAGACTTCGACATCTTCTCAGCATTGAGCATGATGTGCCCATTGCATCTGAAACCACGAGGCCAGTGCTTCTTGGACATAATAGCTGTATGGTTATAGATGCAGAAGGTTAAATGATTCTGTATCAGATCTTTGCCAGACACTCGAAGATCAAAAGGATACCAATACTCAAATTCGTGCTTCATCTTACGGAGAGTAGATGATGAGATGTCAGATGATTTAGGTTCTGGGCCATCACAGAAGAGATAATCCCAGACCTCATCAGTCATTTGTTCAGGTTTAATTGTGGATTCGCTGGAACCATACATATCTCCATTGTGGAGGAAGTGAGCAACAGTGTAATAAGCCATGTATATAGTTGAATCAGACAATGACTCAACTAAGAATTCTTCATCCCAGGGAATACGAGTACCAAGCCCGAAAGATCGTGAACACGCCCACTGATTCAACCAGCCCAATGTGTGTTCAAACCCATGCCGTGTTTCATCAGAATACAAACTCATGCCGGACAAGCACTCCTCAGCCAGTTTTTTCCATTCGGCTTCCCCATATGTGATGTACCATTGATCTGTAAGCGCCACAACACATTCATCACCTGATCGTGACATTACCCGCTTCTCAGGTTCACTGTATGGTATTGCCTCACCAGCCTCTATAAGCTTGCTCCTTATAACGGGCTTCACCTCCTGGACTTTCCTTCCACTAAATTCCCCCACTATCAGTGTTCCTTCATTAAATCCTTTCAAGTATGTCAACCTCTTGGCTTCTGCTAGCTTCTCTTTCTCATTCTGGCTTTTGATTTTGAGATCTGCACATACCTTTTCCGCAGCTTTATTTCCATATCCTGGAATATCAATGATTGGGATAATATCAAAGGGGAGCACCCACTCATCTTTTACGCCATACTTTGCCCTGAAAGCAGGTTTTGATTTCAAATCATGCAAGGCCATATAATCATCCGGAGAATCAGTCGGTACACTGGTCACAATCCCAGTACCTTTGTCTGTTAGGACAGTCAACATAGGAAGGGCATAAATAATCTGATTCAATGCTAGTGGCGACTTCAATGGCAGGCCAATCAAATCCTGACCAGTCAATTCAACTAAGCAAGTAGGTTTCTCTGGGATTCTAGAGTACTTTTGATAAGCAAGGTTAAGTGCTGCTCTTTCTGTAAGAATGAATACCTCAGTTTCATTGATTTCATAGGCCCCATAATCCCCATCAGGTAATACCCATGCATTCGTTTGCCCGTACATTGTCTCTGGTCTTAAAGTTGCTGCAGCAAGGTACACTTTCTTCCCTTCCAACACAGCCAACTTAGACGGAAAAGGTGCCACCAATTCCATTTTAATGACAGTGTATTCTTGGGGCAGAACTCCTTCACCACTGGCCCTGTCATGATCTGCACACGGTTGCCCATCCAATGGAGAGTATATGGCGTAACGGACATCTTTCACAATCTTACCCATGGCTTTCAGTTTCCTAACCTGCCACTTCACAAAGGCATCGAAAAAAGGGTTCATGTCCGTAGTAATAAAAGAACGTCTCCAGTCACAACCCAGGCCAAACGCCTTGAGGTCTTCCACTGCCAATGGGGGAAAAAACGTCAACCATTTATAAGGATCCTGGAATTTGGATATCTCACTGTCCTTCAGACCAAAACTGCGCATAATTTCCCACTGGTATACTTGTCCGCCTGATTTTGCCGCAGCCTTGGACTTCTTTCCCTTGTACTTAGCTGGAGGTGCACCTCCATTGGCATTCTCTGGTTCCGGTTGCGCCTCCACTTCCTCGCTCTCTTTCTTCACCGGAAACACCGGAGGCTCTCCAAACAGTTGAATCTCCCTAGTAAGCTTATCGGCCGATGCTTTGATAGGCATCCCAGTGCAGTGAAAAGCAAAAG
This sequence comes from Potentilla sterilis, assembly GCA_963682095.1. Classification (NCBI taxonomy): domain Eukaryota; kingdom Viridiplantae; phylum Streptophyta; class Magnoliopsida; order Rosales; family Rosaceae; genus Potentilla; species Potentilla sterilis. The sequence continues at coordinate 31,141,705 of OY821758.1, forward strand.
GCAAGAGGACATTGGCGCCTCTCAACCTATGATAAGCTGCCGCAAACTCCAGCTTGGAGAGCGAAAATGCATGCCCAAGATGCAGAAAACCATTCATATAAGGGAAGGGGAAATTCCCGAAAAACTTCTCCCCCGGTTTCGGAAACTCCTCGCAAGACTCGGCCCTGAAAACCTGTTTCTCCTCCCACCAGCCTCGAGCTTTCGCCTCGATCTCCAGGAGACGGTCTCTCCTGGCAAAGCTCTTCCCACCTTCCGCGGCCATACCGGTAACTTTACAGTAACTGCAACCACCAATCGTTTCCGTAAACAAACAACACAGCTATGCTTATCAAATCAAATTCAAATATCAAATTCGAGTTTGCTCTACTGAATCAGAGTTAAAAATTTTACTGAATCAGATATAGTGATTATAAACAAACGCATACATGATGGTCAAGTTAGTGCTAAAGCAAAGCAGAACAAAACCCTAGTCTACTGAGTTAAAAGGCGAGAAGAGACCTGTGAGATATAAGGTTGATGTTGTTGTTCAAGATTGAATTGGGGAAGGCGGCATGAGAGCGGCGCAGGTTCCGTCGGACGAGAAGAAGAGCCAGGGAGGGATTAGGTTGGACGCCGCCGTCTGTATAGATGTGTTTATCAATTTGAGCAACGCGTAATGAACAAGAGGAGAGTGTGTGTGCGAGTTTTGGAATTGGATTCTCTGCTCTTATTTGTTTCCCTGATAAGTAGAGCAGATTTCATCTAAGGCTGCCACATCAGCCAAATCTAATCCAATGGTAGAAAATATTCTTTCTTTTCGTTTTTTAGTTTCATTGTGCGCGAGATTTACTGAAATTAAAAGAAGTGAACTTACTATCAAGAGTTGTTACAAAAAGGAAACAATAACGTACAACAGTCCTAAAAAACCCTAAAACTCTCTCTCTCTCTCTTTGCGCCGTTTGAGAGCACCAACCCTCCCAAATTAGTTTCTGTCCAGTGGTAACCATGGCAGTGGTAGCCTTGCTGCACTGAATATTGGCTTGCTGCCGGACGGGAATTCTAAATGCCTAGGTCCCAATTGTTGGTGGTTTGAAGGTAATCAGAGGTCTTCAAGTTTGGCCGGATTTTGTAGTTTCTTGGCGTCTGGACAGGTATGCCATTTCGATGAAGGCATCTTGATATCAGCAATGGTTTTTTTGTCATCCTTGTGAGCGCTGGCTTGTTTTTTCCACACTTTGTTTGGTCTTCAACCTTTACTCGGGGCTGCAAAGAAGTGTGTTTACGTCATGTATGCTTGGGCGAAGTCGCGGCGACTGGTGGTAATAGAGTTTCGTGTTACTGGCGCTAGAGGCAGACGAATTGGGCTTAGGGTTGGGCTTTCTAGGTTGGCTTTGGGCTATCTTCATGGTGGGCTTTTAGATGGTGATGTTGGGTTTGTCCCAACAACGAGCTAGGCTGGGTCCTAGCGGAATTGTTAGGCTCGTCCCAATCCCGACCCTATCTTTTTCGCTTTGTTTATTTAATTTGATTTCCTTGTAATAGGATTTTAGCACCCAGTGGTGTTCATATGCCATGTTTGTTAATGGGCAGCAATTTCGATAATAGCTGGTCTACCTTATGTGCCAAGGTAGAATATAATTGTCTACCGGACGCCTTGTTCTATCCTGAAAATAGATGATAGCGGGTGAGTATGTAATTGCCATCTTGGCTTCAATTAATGAACATTTTTCCAAAAAAATAATAATAAGAGTTGTTACAAAAGGTCATTAGCTCAAACTGTTTTTAGAAAGATAAAATTAATATATATTATAATCCAAATTACAACCAAGGGAGGTAACGGTGGTGGACTGGTGGACAAGAACCGATAAGAGTTCAACTGTAATATAACCTAATTCAGAAACTTCGATACATCATTTCAATCAACCTCACGAATAAACAACTATTTCAAACACTACATGTTAAAATTACCAGTATATATGTACGAGTAGCATCCCAATTACATTGACAATAAGAACTAACAAATGTTAAAATAGTCTCTGGACACCCCGCAACACGAGCAACAATAATTTTTTTTTTAATTTTGTTTCCATTTATATTTTATTTGAATTAAATTATTGGAAGATGGAATCTAACTAATGAAATATCAAAGATTACTCATCTATAATTAATTGACAAATAATTCTTTTGAAGTTGTCATAAATGCTCCTGCATCAAATTCCCCTTGTTGGAAAAAATTCGTCCTCAAAGTTGAATTATTGATTGTAGAAAATCTTTACAAAATCGTTGACAGCTTTAAATCTTCATATGACAAATTGGCTTGCAATTGAATTCTTCCTTTCTAAATAAATAAATATTTGGAATACCTTCCTTGTCTTGACTTGAGAAATCGGCTCATCATAATTAATTTTCTCTAACCCCAAATTGGTCTCACCTTTCTTGATACGATTCATAATATTAATTAGAAAATATCGACTCCAATGAAATCAATAGATTTATGATTCTTATCAACCCGAAAAAATGGAACATGAAATTTGAGCGATGAATCTTTCCTTTAAGATTTCACTTTCTTCTCTGCAAGCTTGTTATAGACAAATGACTGGTTAAGATCTGGACACTCACATACTGAACAAAACATGTTATTCCAAACTCACCGTTACGCTGAAAAAATTTCACGCGAGTCAAATATTTCAACGTAACCTAACGTGGGGCACGTGGGAAAACTAACCATAAGGTCAAAGCGGGCAGACGAAATTCCAAACAATAATGGAATGGTCAATTAGACGTTGACCTGTTATAGGACAAAGCAAGGTGTCACAAGCATTGGGCACTAACCAGACGTTTTCTAAAAAAATATGTAATTTGGTATCTCACGTTTCAGAAACTCATTTTATTTTCGATCCAACTTTCGTACCTCTCTTTGTTAACTCCGTTAAAGAGACTGTCATGTCATCAAAACACAAGGGTATTTTGGACCCTCCATCTTCTCTCCTAACCCTGATTTCTCCCAATTTTGAAATCATTTTCGGCCTCTCTCCTTATTCTCTCTTGCGCGCACTCTCTCTCTCTCTCTCTCTCTCTCTCTCTCTCTCTCTCTCTAAACCGAAACTCTCTTTTTCTTAGAGTCGATTCTTTTCAAAAGAGCAAAAGAGCTTAGCCACCGAGTTTCAGGTGATTTTATTGTAACCGGATGATATCCTGTGTTTCCTTATCATGTTTGTAATTGTAACTAGGCCGACTGAACTCTCCCAGAAGCCTTGATATTTAGGTTTTGATGGCAGTTAATTAGCGCATTTTTGTGTTGTTGATCTGTTTATGAAATAATGCGATGATGCTATTGCGTTTATGATATGTTTTTGATTAGTTTCTCTTGCGTATATAGAAAACAGGGAATGGTAGAAGACTTGGAAACGAACGGTTTCAAACCATTTTACCCGAACACTTGGTGATTTAATTCCGCTCTGCTTTTCAAGTCATTCTTTTGCTCTTCTCAGGACTTCTGCATATATCATCAGAGGTAAAAATGTTACATGATTTCCTTTTCTTTTGTAAAAAATAAAAAAATTTAAAACACGTGATGTTCTTTTCACGTTTACCCGTTTAAGCATAACTTGATTTAGCATCTTAGAATTAAGAATTCATGACAATGACTTTAACCTACAGTGAAATTTACTTTCATAGATATTTTCCAATGTATGGATGACTTATCTTCTTTTTTTTATATATTTATTTAAGGAGGGGCAAAAACGCCCAAGAAAAACAAGCAAAACAGACTAACCAGCCAAGCTGGTGATAGGAGCACAATGTGCGACGATATTAATGTGTTTACGCCCTCATTTATGCTTCGTTTAACCCTTATTTATCTAAGATAGAGTCATAATATAGTTTAGTGTCATTTTGGTAGAGTTTTGGAAATATATGCTTTAGAGTCCGAAAAATGACTAAGTTTAAGAATTCTGGAAAAATAGTGAAAAATATGTCTTTTTCGTGATTCTGAGATGAATGGAATTGTGACCTATCCTTTTCTAAATTTGTTGAAATTTGGTATACATGTTATTAGCTTGCTAATGGGTATTGTGTCAAAAATACAGATCAATCGGAGTTCCGAAAGTTACCCAAAAGATGGCTGCAAATCAGCAGTTCGAGCAAACCAATCCAGGGACTTCCAGGAATCTTCCTGGGACTGTATCCCAACTTCAAAAATTCATTCCTGACTTTTCACAAGGAATTTGATCAAGCCCTTTTATATGGGGGAAGCTCTATGTGTCTAGTTTATCTGAGACTTAGAATCGCGTCAATTGGAGCTCCGAGGAGGAAGTTATGATCAATTGAAGACGCAAAGGTCAGATCTGCTGAGAAGAAGGAAGAAAATCAGAAGCCTATGCTCGCCAGAAGCCTATACTCGCCAGAAGCCTCGCTCGCCAAGCCCTTGTTTGTTCACCATCAGCCTCGTTCTCCAACATCTTCGCTCACCAAAAGATCTGGTCGCCAATCATCTGCGCATGTCAGCATGCATGTTCACGCGACCAGCCAAGAAGCCTCGTTAGTACCTGATACTAGCAAAGTCTGTACCCGCGACCAGAAAGGAATTTCCGGTAATGTCTTCAAGCGGCTGCAAGCATGCCAAATCATTCCAAAGAGCTTTGCAACGTCCAAGAAGAAATCATAAGCCGGCCAAGCAAGAGTTTCTTTGTTCAATAAGGAGAGAAAGGCCTATTCCAACTCGGATTGGGAAACCTTATTTAATGAAGATTTCTATCCCATTTTGAGCAAGGAAAACTCTCCCAAATCAGCCTTTCCCTTCTCCTATAAATAGAGGCCTGCACCATGAAGAAAAATGTCACATTCCAAAGCAAAAATCTAGCCAAAAGCTCTACCTAAATTTCCCAAGAGTCCTACATAAAACCCTAGCCGGAAATCACCACCATCTCACCCTAAAATTCCTGCCGACACAACACCATTGCCGAGCAGCCATATTCTCCACCATCCATCGGATCCACACGAGTCGAAGTCATTAAAGTGTCTACAAAAGTGTGATCAACTCCCTACTCTCGGTTTTGTAATTTTTATGTAGTTATGTTAAACTTTGTCTATGAAGTTAGCATGAATTCTTGGTTTCAAATATTATGTCTATATATTGTTTGGATTGAAGTTTGGTTTTATAATTTGTATGTTTAATTCGTTTTCTTTATCTTTAATTGGTGTTTGGATGTAAGAATACGGATTGCATGTTAAAGAGTAAGGAAAATATGTAATGAATTAGTAAGTAGGATAATCGGCAAACATGTGTTAATTTGGTTTTAGGGTTTTCTTGACTTGTTCTTTGAATTCGTGTGCTTAAAGATTGGTAGTCTATGTAATTGCAATGCGTGGAATATTGATCTCATTAGCCAAAAATAATATAGGTTAAGTAATCTTTAGGGTTATTTTATTTGTGTTGTTTTCACGAGGGTTAGAGTGGTTTAAAGAACATACTTGTTAATAAGAAGAGTGACGCCTTGCTTATTTTAACTTGTTTCCGACTCAAAAAGATTTCGTGCTCAATTACTATGCATGTTTGTTTTCATCTATAGGAGTTCTCAAATATGTTTAGTACAATTTTAGGATTAGACGTAAAGTTAATCTTGAATACTTATGAAATCTATCGGTTAGTAATACCTATAGGGAGCTAGCTAGGTTGGAGTTAAGTTGAGTCTAGAACACTTTAACGCCTTGCCGTGAGTCTTGTTTGCCTGTTTGTTTTGTGTTTTGATTGCTTTCGTGCTAGTGCTTTGTGGAAGAATGTCGACCAACCTCGTAAATAGTAGCTTTAGGATTTAATTTCATGTCTTAAATTCATGTCTAGGAATTTAGAGGCAGCTTTGCTGCCAAGCCTTTTATCCCCATATAAGTGTGACAATTATGTGCATATGTGTTTGTGAATATTTGTGTTAACATTCTCATGTTTCAGGTACCCTTAATCCCCGGCTAGAACGATCCCTACTTATTCTATACTACTAACGATTGTAGGGTTATTATTGTTTGATGCTCGCTTAGGCGACTCGTCAGCTGGTGTTTACAAGCCTAAGTCTAGAAGTTCCAACAATATCGTCAAGGAGAGCTTCAGAAAAAAAGATAGGGGGGTTAGAGAAGGTACAAATTCTTGTTGCATGAAGAGTACTGTTCTTGGCCAACAAGTCTGCAAGAGTGTTCCTCTCTTTGTGGATGTGCTGCAGCTGCAAGTACTGAAAGTCTTACATTAATCTTTTACAATTGCTCAGAATGGTGCCAAGAGGATGCAAATCCAAGCTATCACATCCAAAGAGGTTAACCAAAGTGCTTGAGTCAGATTCCACAATCAAGCTAGATATGTGCAGACTTGTAGCAAGCTGCAAACCATGAAACAGCCCCCAAGCCTCAGCTTGGAGCACCTCTCCAAGCCCTATGTTGGCCATAAAGCCACCCTACCACACACCAGAGTCATCCCTTATAACCCCACCAGCTCCAATTTCTCCATTTCTGGTTCTGGAACCATCAACATTTAGCTTAAAGAAGCCAGGACAAGGTTTGTTCCAAGATAAGGCTTCAACAGGTCTAGGGATCTGCATTTTGGGCTTAGCCATAGCCTTGTTCCAATCAACAGCATAGCTGAAAATAATCTCAGCAAGATCATAGGGGTATTGAAAATTCTCATAAAAAATACTCTTGCACCTCCATTTCCAGATAAACCAACAGTAGAAGGAAAAGAAAACATTCCAATCCATGTTGTTGATATAGCATCTTGTCTGCATCATATTAGCATAAAGCCATCAATTCCAGTCAAGTACAAAAGTAGAGGCCATATTTGAAGGAATGTTACAGGAATTCCTGACCATTTTAGCTTCAGGACAATCTCTAAACAGATGCAACATAGTTTCAGGCACATCTCTACAGTGTTGGCAGGAAGGATCAGCAACAATTTTCCTTTTGACTCTCCGCACATTTGTTAGCACTTTACTTGAAACAAAAGTCCACATAAATATCTTCAGCTTAGGAGGAATATGCATGGACCAGATTTTAGCCCAGATGTAATTATGAAAATGTTGTTCATCACAAAGAATCTTATAGGTAGACTTAACTGAGAAAATACCAGAAGAAGTGCCACCCCATATAAGAGTATCCTGCATATCATGTCTAGCAATGGGAATGGACATGATTGATTTAACCACATCAGAAGGCAGAACTCTGGAAAGAGAATCAAAATTCCATATTCTGGCAGACCAGAAGTCTTTGACTTTAGCATAGATGTCAATCTCTTCCCTTCTCAAGGCCGGGTCCTGCAAAACACCAAACTGAGACCATTTATCAGTCCAGAAATTAGTAGTGCAACCATCTCCAATTCTCCATCTCAAGCCTTTTTTCAACAGGCTAGCTCCAAAGACAACACCAGACCAAGTACTAGAGCAATTTGGGGGTTTCACATAATTTTCCATGAGAGCATATGCACCCGAGAGGGCCATCACCTCAGTTTGGCACCTTTTCTGCTGGACTGAAGCTGCTGGACTGATGACCTTTGAAGATGCAGCGGGGTGAAGAAGAAGGAGAAAAGCAGGTGGGGTCCGCAAGCAGATGTTGCATGTGAGAGGACCCGTCCCGAAAATTCCCTCGGAAAAATTCGAAACAGGTCTGAAATTAACCCAAAAACTAAATAAAAATGTCTTTGCTCCCAAACCGCCAGCACCTACCTACTGGGAACAATGTTCAACTGATTCTTTGGTCGCTAATTTTTGGCATAAAAACCTTTTTGTTTTTTTTTTGTTTGTTTTTTTTAAGTCAACCGTAACAGTCAAAGTCAAAGTCAAAAGTCAGACTTACTTTTCACTTTACTGTTTAACCTTTTACTGTTACTATTTACCCTTTTTACTGAGTTACTAATTTACTATTTACCATTCACATTTTACCATTTTACTATTCACCAATTAACCTATTACTGTTCATCTTCTTCCTCCCGCTGCCGGAACAGTGGCGCCGCCACGCCGCCGCCGGCAGCTCCGCCACCACAGTGGCCAAACCTCACCAATCAACTCCAATTTCACCCAAAAGGATCACCACCACTTCGGGGACTCATCCCCGACGCCAAAAACATCCTCAGCCGCCGCAAACGGCGGCCGGTACGGCGGCCCCGAAATCCCCATTTTCCAAATCCTCCAAAAATCAACCAATTCAACTCAAAATTACACTTAATCAACTCCTAACAACATTCTAAACAAAATTTCAACCTCCAATAGTATCCAAAACATCCAATTCATAAACCCCCAAATCGGGTTCAAAAACCCTAGAAATTTCAAAACGAAATTTCCACTTACCTTGGCCGATTCGGGCCGATTCCTCTCAGAAAACCAACGTGCCGATTATAGCCTCTCTTTCCCCCATTGGAATCAGGCCGATCGGTGGCCGGAAGAGGGAGATCGGTGCAATCGGTGGCCGATCTACAAGGACGCCGCACGGCCAAACGGGGCCGAGCCCCGCCATGCCACAGCCACCGGCGTGACGAGGAGGCCGAGCCGGTCCGAACTTGACCGGTATGGCGGTCCAGTTCGGCCGGTCGACGGAAATCAGTGGAGGGAGAGAGACTCGGCCAGCCGATCAGGGAGAGAGAAAAGGAGGAGGGGAGAGAGAGAGAAAAAGGAAAGAAAGAAAAGAAAAAAGAAAAGAAGGGAATATTCTCCCAAGTCTAGAATATTCCTTTTTTCAGAATTTTCCGTTCGTTTCCAGAAATTTTCGCCCTTCCGATTTTTCGTCATAACTTTTTCCCGAAATTACCAGTTTCAACTCACTACGTATCCACAAACTCGTTTTACCGTTCTCCACCTCGTCGAGAATTAAAATTCTCGGTCAGGTTAATTTACCAAAAAGTCAACCCTTGACCTCTTTCAAATCGTCAAAATAAAATTAAAACTTTAAAGGGTATTTTAAGGTTCGGGTCATTTCAATATACTCCCCTTAAAGAAATTTCGTCCACGAAATTTACGAGGCCACTAAACTCAAAGGTAGGGTACAGTTATCTCATTGCCCCTTTCTAAACTGGCACACAACTTGCCAAACGTTGTAAAATTTAAACAACTCAACATTTCTAATTACAAAGAGATAACCAAACCAGTTGTAAGCCAATCATCAAATCAACAAATGTTTACTAATTTCAGGTTACTAAACCGAATACAAATTCTTATTGATCTCGTGGGCTCCATCTTAAGGAGATACTATGTCTAAAATTTTTGACATAATCTCCCCTTAAATTTGGATAGCCCTACCTGCATAAGATTCAATAAAACACTCCTTATAACAGTTTATTACCACCTGGAGTTACCCGCTCCCCAATACAAAATCCTCATCACCGACCATCACATACAAAAATAAAAATTTCACAAAATTTATTTGCAGGTGCAAGCAATCAATCAAATCCATCCCCGCCTTACCAAAATTATATCCCGACACTAAAGGCAGCTATTTAAATCATATCTTAAATCCAACAATTTCACAATTTCTAAAATAAATAATAGATTAAATCAATTTCAGAGCTGAAACAAATAATCAATTAAAGATAAGATCAATACTCAAAATAAATAATCTAAATAACCATCACCGGCCAACCCCATTAGTATATTCTCAAATATTTCCACGGGTTCAAGAAATTATTAAGTTATAAACATTCTTATAATATTCACGGGTTCAAAGCATAAGATTTTGTTTTTCAACTTTGAAAACCACAATACATGCATATTTATATATAAAACATAGGTACGTTTTATGAAAATCTCATTTAAAACACGTCAGCCTCGCTGATAACTCAAATAAACAAATATTCCTTTGTTTGAAATATATATTCAAAATCATATACGTTTGAAATCAATTCATAAAATCTCTTGATCATTCTCATTGGTCATATAAAAATCTCAAGCCCACTGGTTCGGGAATCTATTAAAAACCGAAAGCCTCATAGAGGAAATATTCCCGAAGCCACATCACATAATCGTACACAATCTTAATCACGTCATATAATAATATAAAAAATCTCAATCGACTGATGCGGGAATTTATTAAAACTGAAAGCTTCACAAAGGAAATATTCCCGCAATCACAGTGAAAAACATCCTCATGACCAAATCCCATTGGCCATGCAACAGGGAAATGTCTACCCACCACTGGAGCCTCGTCAGGCTCTGGTCCGAGAGCCCTATTGACTCCCCCCGTGTCTAAGTCTACTACCTAGACACGTCACTGCCTCAATATAAACAACCCTACGTCGACCACCGAGCGTGAATCTGACCTATATGGTCAAGTCGTCACCTCGCGTGGGATGAGGCCTCGCTAGCTAGCATCAATATAATAATAACGTGGACCCTCTGGAACCTTGTCAGGCTCCGGTCCGAGAGCCCTATTGACTCCCCCCGTGTCTAAGTCTACCACCTAGACACGTCTCCGCCTCAATATATACAACCATACGTCGACCACCGAGCGTGAATCTGACCCATACGGTCAAGTCGTCACCTCGCGTGGGATGAGACACCGCTAGCTAGCATCAATATAATAATCACGTGGACCATCGTGTGGTGAAAAAAAAAACAAATCTCGAAATACATTTCCCTGATAAATCAACAACCATCTGAGGCTCATAAAAACATAACAATATAATAGCCTCCATATAAAACCATGACTCCCCGGCAAATCCACATGCCGTCAATTCAGAACTATCCGGAAAATCACCATGCCGTCAAATCAAATCAAATATACGTACATCCGATCGACATGCCTCGCATGTCAGAAAAAAAATCATAAATAATAACATCAACAAAATCCTCGGAAATTTCAGTTCCGGTCTACCGAGTAAATACTCAAATATTTTGAAATTATGAAATCTCATGGAAAACTCATTTCCCAGAGAAATATCAAAGTCCAATAAAACAGCACTGCTGTCAAAATCAAATCAAAACTAGATATTTCTTCAAATATCTCATAAAAATTCAAAAATTCCTCATATAACTTTTCGTTTCAACAAAATACTTTCTCATTTAATTACCAAATTTCTTATGCCTTTCAAATCCTTCATTTAAAAGAAACTCAATTTCGTTAAAATAATTGTGCATGCATTCATTTTAAAATGAAACAGATCTAATCACAACTATCAGACATACATAATCTCTAACATATAGGCCACTAAGGATTTATTATTATTTCTTTAACCCCAAAGAAACATATCCCCGATCAAAGCACAATATACCAATTATAGATAAAGCATGCCTATAACAGAAATTAAAATAAGGAAATTTCAGCTGGTTTCAATCAAATTGCCTTAAATCAATTACAGAGAAAAATTTCAACAAAACTATTAGAGTACTCGAAATTCAAGAAAACCAATCAGAGTCATGGTCCGAGAGTTGAACCGGCTCTGATACCATTTGAGAGGACCCGTCCCGAAAATTCCCTCGGAAAAATTCGAAACAGGTCTGAAATTAACCCAAAAACCAAATAAAAATGTCTTTGCTCCCAAACCGCCAGCACCCACCCACTGGGAACAATGTTCAACCGATTCTTTGGTCGCTAATTTTTGGCATAAAAACCTTTTTGTTTTTTTTTTTGTTTGTTTTTTTTTTAAGTCAACCGTAACAGTCAAAGTCAAAGTCAAAAGTCAGACTTACTTTTCACTTTACTGTTTAACCTTTTACTGTTACTATTTACCCTTTTTACTGAGTTACTAATTTACTATTTACCATTCACATTTTACCATTTTACTATTCACCAATTAACCTATTACTGTTCATCTTCTTCCTCCCGCTGCCGGAACAGTGGCGCCGCCACGCCGCCGCCGGCAGCTCCGCCACCACAGTGGCCAAACCTCACCAATCAACTCCAATTTCACCCAAAAGGATCACCACCACTTCGGGGACTCATCTCCGACGCCAAAAACATCCTCAGTCGCCGCAAACGGCGGCCGGTACGGCGGTCCCGAAATCCCCATTTTCCAAATCCTCCAAAAATCGACAAATTCAACTCAAAATTACACTTAATCAACTCCTAACAACATTCTAAACACAATTTCAACCTCCAATAGGATGCAAAACATCCAATTCATAAACCCCCAAGTCGGGTTCAAAAACCCTAGAAATTTCAAAACGAAATTTCCACTTACCTTGGCCGATTCGGGCCGATTCCTCTCAGACAACCAACGTGCCGATTATAGCCTCTCTTTCCCCCATTGGAATCAGGCCGATTGGTGGCCGGAGGAGGGAGATCGGTGCAATCGGTGGCCGATCTACAAGGACGCCGCACGGCCAAACGGGGCCGAGCCCCGCCATGCCACAGCCACCGGCGTGACGAGGAGGCCGAGCCGGTCCAAACGTGACCGGTGCGGCGGTCCAGTTCGGCCGGTCGACGGAAATCAGTGGAGGGAGAGAGACTCGGCCAGCCGATCAGGGAGAGAGAAAAGGAGGAGGGGAGAGAGAGAGAAAAAGGAAAGAAAGAAAAGAAAAAAGAAAAGAAGGGAATATTCTCCCAAGTCTAGAATATTCCTTTTTCCAGAATTTTCCGTTCGTTTCCAGAAATTTTCGCCCTTCCGATTTTTCCTCATAACTTTTTCCCCAAATTACCAGTTTCAACTCACTATGTGTCCACAAACTCGTTTTACCGTTCCCCACCTCGTCGAGAATTAAAATTCTCGGTCAGGTTAATTTACCAAAAAGTCAACCCTTGACCTGTTTCAAATCGTCAAAATAATATTAAAACTTTAAAGGGTATTTTAAGGTTCGGGTCGTTTCAGCATGCCTCTGTGATGGAGAGGCAAATGGTGGGACCCACGCACGTGGGCTCCTGCCAGCAGTTTTTTTTAATACTGGCGGGTGCATTGCACGCGCCTATAAAAAAAATTTAAAAAAAGGAGCTGACAATTTAAAAACCGTTGGCCAGTCACTGGCTGCCACGTGGCCAGCGCCGTCCAACGGCTATTTTGCAACCCAAACGGACATATTTTGATTTTTTGGTTTTTTTTTATACCTTTTTTTTCCCTATAAATACTCTAACTCTATTCTTCACAATTTACACCACTTCTCATACACTCTCCTCAATCTTCCTTAATTTCTTTCCCTCTCCCCTCAAAATTTTTTTTTAGTGATCTTAGAAAATGAGTACTTGGCTTCCTTCCGAAGACTTGCAACAATGTGTTTCTTGGGTACGACAATCTACTTGCAACATCACCGGCCGATATCAATGCAAAGACAATTTGTGGAAGAAAGTCTATGAAGATTACGCCAAGAATTGGTGTGGCAACCCCGACGATCTTTCACAACAACCTCGTTCCAAAGATGCGCTCGAATCACGTTTTCCGCGCTTGAAGAAAATGCTTAAGAAGTGGCATACATGTGTAGCAAAACCAAGAACTCGTGCGGCTAGCGAGACGAATTTGGTTGATGAGGTATATATAATCGATTTTTCATGTATGATTTTGTCATAGACTTAATATTTCGATTAATAAATTATTCATAATCGTTTTGTCATTTTTTCTTAATTATTTGTTTGTTTAGAATTAATTTTCATGTAGGTCTAATTTATTTTTTGTTTTGTTTTGTTTTAGGAAACTCAAGCTCAATCATTATATTACAAAGATTTTAAAAAGGAATTTACGAAGAAAGATTGTTATGAAGCGATCAAAGATCATCCTCATTTTGTGACGGTTGAGAGTAGTACTCCTTCTCCGTATGAGCGAAATTTTCCATCCCCTTCCATTGACATGGATGAGCATATCGACTTGGATGATGATGACGGATACACAACTCCACCACCTAACCAAGAGAGACCCCGTCCCTTGAGTCCGGTTAGACCTATGAGAATAAAGGCGGCAAAAGAAGCAAAAAAAAAAGGTAAAAAAGGTATGACGGAGAAAGAAGAGATGTCTTTAGCGGTTTTTCATAATATGCAATGTAATCAAAAAATGTTTATGGAGGCTAGCATGAAAAGAGATGAGGAGAACCTTCGGTTGGCTAGGGAGGGATTAGAACTTGAAAAGCAAAAGGAAGCAAGGTTGGTTTGACGTGATACTAATTTGGAGATGGAAGAAGAAACAAAAATTATGACAATGGATACGAGTATGATGACCCCGGGAAAGTTAACGTGGCACACAAAGAGGAAAGCGGCGATCTTGAGAAAAATGAATGAGAGTAGTAGCACTAGTGATGCTTATTATGTTCACTTTGATGAAGAGTGATATTATGCTGTTGTAATATTTTTTAGTTATTTTATGTTCCTCAATTTCAAGTTATTATATATGAAATAATTTTATGTTCTAATACTAGTAATTTAAATATAACAATAATGCCAAATAAAATTACAATGTCAAATAAAATTACAATACTAAATTGAAATACAATACCAAATTAAAATACAATGCAAAATAAAATTTAAAATCATTTGACTATTGGTTGACGATCATGTAAAAAAAATTTAAAATGAAAAAAATTTAATTGATGAATAGTGATTGCAAGAGTGATGGAGCTGCATGGATGCATAAAAATTGACTCAGAAAAGCAATTTGCAGTGAATAGTATCTGATGGAGGCAATTAAATTGATGGATTGATAGATTGATGGAGAAGTATGGGTGCATATGCCCTGGAGAAGAGACTCAGATTGAAGATACTTCTTCTAATAAATTTTACTCCAAAGGCTGTTATCCTTCTGCATAATTCTCCAACTTGCTTTAGCAAGCATAGCCCTGTTCATGTCAACAGCTTTCTTGATTCCCAAACCACCAGAATTTTTCGGCCTGCAGACTAAGACCCAATTAGAAAGGTGAATTTTCTTCTTGCTAACAGAATCACCCCACAGAAAGTCTCTATTCAATTTATCCACCAATAGGAAGCTTAGCTGTTTGCATGGCATAAATAGGAATGGAAGATGTCACAGATTGAACTAAAGTGAGCCTTCCTGCCATGTTCAAAGTCTTGCTTTTCTAGCTAGCAAGCCTGAATTGAACTTTATCAACCAGCCCTGCATAAGTAGAAATAGTGACCCTTGAGTGAATGAGGGACATACGTAAATAGATACCAAGATCAGCAGTTAGAGGGGAGCCACATATAGAGCTAATCTCATTAGCAAGAGAAGAGCTAACATTAGGAGAGCAGTAAATCATTAATTTCTCAAAACTGACAGATTGACCAGAAAAATTGCAGAAAATATCCATGCAGTCTTTCATGACATAAGCTTGCTGGATACTAGCTTCAGAGAACAAAATAAGGTCATCAACAAAAAATAGATGGGAAACAAGAGGTCCTGACTGAGAAGACTGAATAGGTTTCCAAACTTTCATATCAGTAGCATATTGGATAATATGGGATAATTTTTCCATGCACAAGACAAATAGATAAGGAGAAAGAGGATCTCCTTGTCTGATACCTCTGCTGCCAAAAAAAGAGTCAGAAAGCTCACCATTGATAATAACCTGGAAACTTGCAGAAGACACACAACTCATAATGATTTCGATAAAGTTATCAGGCAGCTTAATTTCAAGAACTTTTTCAATAAAACTTCAGCTTAGCTTGTCATAGGCTTTGGATAGATCAACCTTCCAAGCCATAAAGCCTTTCACCCCCTTGGAGTTCTTACACTTATGCAGAATTTCTTGAGCAATCATGACATTATCAGAAATGTGTCTTCCAGGAACAAAGCTCACTTAGTTATGACTGATCCATTTCCTAAGCAAAGGCCTAATTCTGTCCACAATAATCTTAGAGATAATTTTGTAAACAGTGCAATATAGACTGATAGGCCTAAAGAGATGCATGTGCTGAGGATTGGAGGTTTTAGGCACCAAAGTAATTAATGTGTGGTTAAGACTAGCAGGGATATTACCAGTAGTAAAAGCTGAGTTTACAGTAGCAATAATTTCAGGAGCACAAATATTCCAATGCTGCTGAAAAAAGAGAGCTGGAAAGCCATCCACACCAGGAGCTTTGAGTTTGCCAATTCTGAAGAGAGCATCATGAATATCTTCTACAGAAATAGACCTATTCATTCTTGCAAGATCAACATCAGAAATGTCAGGAAAAAAAGGAGGGAAGGTCAAGATCAGAATCTTGCATAGTCTCAGCAGTAAACAGATTTTTGAAGAAGTCAACAACAATAGTATGCATGCTACTCATATTCTCAGACCAATTTCCATTAGCATCAAACAAACCATCAATTATGTTCCTCCTTCTTCTGATAATTGTTGTAAAGATGGAAAAACATAGTATTTCTGTCTCCTCCACTAAGCCATTTATCTCTAGATTTTTGCTTCTAAAAAATAGCTTCAGCATCTCTAACTTTCTCATATTCAGAAATAAGCTTCTTTTCTAGATCCTGCAAAAAACCATTATAACCTCTCCCCAAACATCTCTGGATCCCGCAAACTCTAGCATGCAAAGACTTTTTCTGTTTACATTTTTATTCCAATCAGAAAGAGAAGTAGCTAATCTTCCAGTTTTATCCAAAATGCCCCCATCATGAGAATGCCAAAAATCAGAAACCATATCAGAATAATTCTCATGATTCAACCACAAAGCCTGAAATCTGAAAGGAGAATTGCTTCTTGGTCCTCTAGAGCTAGGATAGAGTCTAATCAAAATAGGACAATGATCAGACCTCATTCTAGCTAAATGAAGAACATAAGCATCAGGAAAAGAAAATCTCCAATTACTGTCAAAGAAACTTCTATCAAGCCTCTCTTTAACAGAGTTATTGGACCAAGTATAATCAGCTCCTTTATACCCCATATCAACTAAACCATTCCTACAGACCCAGTCTTGCATACATCTAAATCTGTAATGTCTAGAACCACTACCAGATCGGACAGAATAGCCGACGAAAAAAATTTCGTCTACTATGCCAAATTTTCGTCGGCTATTCCTTCTGCCGACGAAACTTTCGTCGGCTATAATTCGTCGGAAAAACAGCGTCGGTAAAACGAATGGCCGACGAAAATAACGAAATCGTGCTATTGTCGAGTATGGCCGACGATATTACCGACCAAAATTCATTTTGTCGACCAAACCTGGGCAAAATATCCGACGAAATTCGTCGGATATTTTCGAGTATGGCCGACGATATGGTAAACTATAGCCGACGAAATTTGTCGACTATTTGTTCTGAAATATAGCCGACGATTTCATCTATTTCGTCGGTTATTTCTTCGAAATATATTAATATTTTAATAGGCATTATAAAAGTTATAGCCGACGAAATAATGCCAATATCGTCGGTTATTCTTACATTTTGGGGAAAAAAAATTAAATTAATTTCTAAATTACCATTCCAAGCAACCTGCAATTCACAATGACAATCCATGCATTTACACCAACAAGAAACACGTCTAAATGACTTATTATTTAATGTGTTCCAATATACATAAAATATAACCCTAATCATCACCTAAAGCACTAAAGTCCACCACGTCATCTCCAACATCATGCTCTCCATCATGCTCGTCAACCTGCTGAACGAACTCGGGAGGTTGAGGCATTGGAGGTTCAAATAACGGCTGAAACGGGGGCGGGGGTTCAAGGGCTTGTTGTTGTGCCGCGAACATATCATACCACCAGTTTTGTTGGCCGGCGTAGTTGTGTCGCCGAATTCTCTCGCATTCAGCATGCCAACTGGACATATCCAAATGATACTGCTGTGTTCTGCGGTGTTGCTCCTGTGATCTGCGTTGTTGATCCTGTGATCTCTGGAACTCGGCCGCCAATCTTGCATTTTCTTCAGCCAGTCTCTGCATTTCCCCCCTCATCTTTTGGCTGTCCCCGCCTCCCTTCTTTTGACCTCCCTTAGTGGTCTTCATGAGCCCTATTCCAGAACTTCCCAAACCCCGGCAGTAGTATTGGTTTGACCGGTCTGGGAAGGCTGCGTCAAACATCCTCGCTGCCGTTTGGATATTCGATCGGTCGACCTGGCGCAGGGCTTCTTGCAGATCTGCCTCTGAAATGTTCGGTTGTGTCTCCCGAACTACTTGCTGCAACACCTTTTCTTCGGCCCGGTTCACCCTCTCCTAATTGAACGGGAAAAAAAATTAATATTCTAACAAATATATAATTAAGTAAAATTAATAATTAAAATTTTAAAATCGTAATCAACGACTTACGAGCTGTTCTGTCGCTTGTGGATAAGCCTTCTTGAACGTCTCCACGTACGGGTTGCTATCAGAATGATCTCTAAGCGCCTCCTCCTGATATTGTGCAAATGGCCTAGAACCACCATGATGTGGGGTTGTGTTACGGTGGCGGTTCGCAGAGTTTATCCGAGACCGTTCCTTCAAACAAATAATAAAATATTAAAAAAGTGCATCAAAAACTATTAGTGTAATAATTATAAAATAATTAAACTAATAATTAAAATTTTAACAAAATAAACATTTATAGTTAAGTTTAGTATTTACCTGCATAAGTGGGTTGTTGAAGTCTACTGTCTTCAACCAACGCCACTCGTACTCCCTGAACATGAACTCTCTTAGAGTACTCATACGACCACGGTTGTCGTATTCGGTAAAGTGGGTACGGAGCTCGTTCTTCCACTCTTTGAACCTACGGAAAAAACAAAAGTACATTAGAAATATTATTAATATCATAAAATATTTCAAATTATAAGATGAGGAATTCCCAACGTACCTCGAGTTCTGCATCGCGTCCGCCCAATCCTGCTTGTGTTCGGCAATCTCGAAGTATGCCTGAAAGATAATATTTTATTAGTTTTACAATTATAAAAATACCGAAAATTATTAAATATTACGATAAAGAAATTAAATTGTTTTAATTACTCACCGACGCCGCGTTGTTGACCTCCCTCTTGATCTCTCCCGGCACATCTGCCCACCGTGTCCACAACATAGGGACTCTATCCCTAATCAGTGCCCCCACGCAACCCGCGTAATCGCGGCGTTTTTTCCCCCTGAACCTCCTGATTAGGGGCTTCGTTGATCTGGATCCTCCCCCTGCTCTCAATAGTTCTCCTGAGCGTGTCAAAACATATGACACCTCTCGTATTCCTCGTTGAACTACTAGCGGCTGTCCTTATCACATAAACGACGATTGGTTAATAAAATTAAATATTAGTGCGTTAATTTTAATAAATCATTTAATTAATAAAATCAAATGTTACCTGAACTCGATGACCCGTCTGTCGACTTTCCTTTTCTCCTCGCCGAAATCAGAAGCTCAGGTCTCTCAAATGGCTGCTAATGGTATGCCTCCGCAACACTCACGTACTGAGGCATATCAGGCCATATGGGCACACCGCGAAAGTCGACCTCGGGTATCGTAGGAATGTTGTACGGGAGGTAGAGCTGATTTGGGAGAGTAGGCCCCTCAGTCGAGTCAGCAGCAGACGTCGTCGGACTCATCATAGGCTCCCGATGAACCTCAGGCATACGGAGCTGAGGAATGTGTGGAGCTATCTCGTCCTGAAATAGCTGCCTACTGGACCTCGGAGCATCTGGCCCGAGAGGGGGACGTGAACTGCTCGACGGCTGCCCCGCCTGGAGAAGGGTCTGGTGCCGAGAACTCACACTCCTCCGCGGCTGGGATGAATTCACAGTCCTCCGCGGCTGGGATGAATCCACACTCCTCCGCGGCTGGCTGGTGGTCCTCTCAGGCTGGCTAAGGGTCCTGTCGGAGTCTGCGGAACCGGCAGAACTTCCAGAACCCCTAGATCTGGAAGAACGACGACCTCCGAATAACTGTCTGAGTGCATCGGCCATCTGGAGCTTGAGGCATTAATACATTAATTAATATTAAATTATATTACATTAAATAACAAATTCTAATTAATATAATAACCAATAATACTAATATATTTTAAAACATACTAACAAATTAATATTTAAATTTTAACTAATTTTAAATAATACTAACCATTAACCTAAATATAACTATTTATATACAAATATAACTATATTTCATTATTAACATATATATAAATACAAATAACCATTTATATATTAACAAAAATATAACCATTTATATAATTAGGCTACCAATTTATATATATAATTAATTTAACAATTTATATATAACAATTTATATAATTAAATTAAATATATAATAATTTATATACCTAAATTATAACAAATATATAACAATTAAATTTATTAAAAAATATATAACAATTTATATAATTAAAATTAAATATATAACAAATATATAACAATTTATTATATAACAATTTATATAATTAAAATTAAATATATAACAAATATATAACAATTTGTTAAAATTAAATTTATTAACAAATATATAACAATTTATATAATTAAAATTAAATATATAATAATTTATATACCTAAATTATAAAATTAATCTAAATTGAAAAAAAAAACCAAAAAACCTTCGGATCTGTTTTGGCGGAGGAGGAGGAGGGGAAGGAGGAAGAGGTGGCCGGAGGAGGAGGAGGCCGAATTAATTTCCGGATGTCTCGGAGGAGGAGGAGGCCGGATTTCGGCGTGTCTAGGAGGAGGACGACGACGTTATCGGAATGGAGGAGACGCACGGCCTATTTGAGGAGCGGAGGAGGAGTTTTTGCGGATTTAGGGTTGAAAAAGTCGGGCTGCTGCGGCTGTCTGCTTTTATAGCAGAGAGAATAGCCGACGAATTAAAATATTTCGTCGGCTATTCTATGAAATTCGTCGGCTATACTTTGGAAGATCAGCAGCCGTCTGATCTGAGCCATCTAATGGCGGACAATAAAAAGGCGCGGATCGCAAGAGTTTAGCCGACGAAAATTATATTTCGTCGGCTAAACTGAGAGAATAGTCGACGATTTAAAAGATTTCGTCGGCTATACTTTGGTCAAACCACTAAGTCAAACCTCTAAACGCTTAAAAACGGAAATTAGTCTAGTTAAACGACGGTTTCTGGCCTCACCTTCAACAGATACTAGTTTCAAATCAATGAGATGCAACTAATCGTATAAAAATTTTACAAAATTGATTTAACGAACGTCAGGCTACCCATAGGAAAACGGAAGTAAAAAACAGTTAACCGCAATATTCGGCACACAGATTTTGTCGGAATCTTGTCATTTTTCAACCGTAGACGTATTTCATTATTTCGGTCATCTCTTATTTGACAACATTTTTGCATTTGAAGAGTGTACGTATAGTAACTATTTGAAACTATACATTCACTTAAACACTTAGTAAACAAGTTAAGGAACATTAGTGCATATGTTCTGATTTTGAATCTAAAAGTTTATAAAATCTATTCCAACCGTCAGATAGCTACGTTAAGATTAAATACATGTATGAAAAAAAATCTAACTACATCTGACAACGTTAAAGGCTCAATCGGGACGGTCAGCCGGGTGAGTCAACCTTTTAAACGCTTAGAAATGGTAATTGCCCTGTCTAAATGACGTTTTTTGGCCTGACCTTTAACAGATAATAGTTTCAAATCGATGAGACGCAACTAATCGTATAAAAATTTTACAAAATTGATTTAACGAACGTCAGGCTACCCATAGGAAAACGAAGGAATAAAACCTTTGACCGCATCTTTCGCCACTCAGATTTTATCAGAATCTTGTTATTTTTCAACCGTAGACATATTTCATTATTTCAGGCATATCTTATTTCCCAACATTTTTGCATTTGAAGGATGGAGCAATGGTTTATCGTTAGTGATAGAAAATGGAATATGGTTATTTTTTGTTTTTTTTTTTTAAATCATAGCCGACGAGAGACTCGTAGTCGTCGGCTATTCTTAGTATAGCCGACGAAATAATGAATTTTTCGTCGGCTATTATTAGTATAGCCGACGAAATAACGTGTTTTTCGTCGGGCATTATATGAAAAAGATTAAAAAATTCAGTAGGTTTACACCTCTCGTATTCCTATTTCCTGTTCATACATAACTAAAATTGAACATCAAGAAAACAGAAACCCAGCAGTCAACATATTTCAAATTTTTTTTAAGGGGTTTGGAACCCAGCCTAGCTGGGAGGCTCATCCCCACGCCCGTTCATTAGAAATTAGTGGATTACAAATGAAAGGATTACATCATCTAAGTTACTTAATTCGGCGGATTGTAATCGGAATCATCGGATGAGTCTTCTTCGGTTTCTGAATTGCTCGATAGGGGTAATCTATGTCTTTCCTCACCACTAGAGTCCTCGTTAGTTTCTTCATTTGGATCAACATCAACAAGTAGTGGCTCTTCACGTCGAATTCGCACCGGCGTGTCTAGGCGAATAAAAGATGAGTCAGGGATACCGTTTGAGTTGGGCTCTTGATACGCGGTGCCACCTTCCTCGTTCTCTTCAGCCACAATATCGGGATGATTGCTGAGGGGCCCAAAATCGTACTCATTAAGCACTGCTAAAATTTATCTTCCCGTCCATCTTCTAGGAGGACCACCGTGTTCTTCGGTTCCATCAAATGCTGCGGACTCGTAACGCCAGTGGTGATCCGCCGGAAGGAACACACGATGACCCATTCTGCATATCTTGGTTCAATGAGGGGTGCTCCCATAATCACTGAGGCACTCTGGACAAGCCTTGTATCCCCTAACAACGCTGCCCGACAACATCCCATAAGCAGGAAAATCACTGATGGTACCAATAACCATGGCATGCATCTGGAACGTCTCCTCCTTGTACTTGTCAAAAGTGGGATGACCAACGTCCCACAATACCTTAAGCTCTTCAATCAATGGTCTCATATACACATCGAGACATTTCCCTGGGTAACCAGACCCCAGAATCAACAACGTTGTTGACAGTAGCCGCAGAGAGGCTACAGCAGGCCCACAGACCCGTAGCAAGTGCACCAGGGCCCGGCCCAAGGCTCGGGACCGGATCACCAGCACCCGGCCTCGGGGCCCAGCACTCTATCCTGCCGCCAGGGACCCTGGGGCCGGGGGCGCCAGCCTGCCAAAGAGGGCACCAGAATGTACAAACAGAAGGGAACCAGTCCCACATCGAAGGGTGAGGCCAGCCCTCACCCCCAACCACCTATATAAGGGCCCCAACCACCCTCTTTATTGGGTAACTTATCTCTCTCCCTGCTTACATACGTGTCTTGGTTATATATATTCCAACTATACTAACTTAGGCATCGGAGAGGAGAAGACCGGCCAGCCCGGTATTCCCCTTAGTGAGCAGGATTGCAGGAGACTAAGTTGGATTCACCGTGTATCTACCAGGCCCCCGGGTTTAGGCAGAAACAATTGGCGCCGTCTGTGGGAAGGCTTGAACGAAAAGCCATGTAAGCAACACCGTTGGGAGAGAATTCGAAAATGAGTCGAGAGAAAGGTACCGCCGAGGAGGGACGTCTTACAGTAGTGCAGACGCTCACCTCCACCCCAGCCGTCACGCGGGAGCCGCGCGGCGACCGGGGCAACGGTCAGGAAGGAGGGAGCTGTGGGGGACCATCCGGCGTGCCGGATCCCCACCACGACGGCTCACGCGGGAAAGGCCCGGCAGAGGAGGAAGACAGTCCAGAGCGACGGGGCTTCTCCTTGACGTTCTCAGATGATCCAAACGATCGATCTGAGAGCCCGGACCGGGACCCTACGTACAGCCCTGGCCATAGCAGTATGGCGGGAGAGCTACGGGCAATGGCCGCAGAGGTCAGTCGTCTAAGAGAGGAAAGCGACAGGGACAGAGCTAAGTCCAACGCCCGGTACGAAGAGATGGAGGCGGTGAATACTGCCCTAGTGGCCGCCCTGGAAAGGGGACAGCAGCGTAGTAACGCCATGGCCGAGGCGCAGGCGACACTCCCACCGATCCAACCTCAGAACACCGAGGCAGGGCAGTCTTCGGGCGGTCGGCCCGGTGACCCCGTGCGAGAAAAGTCACCGGCAGGCGCAGGCCCGCCGAAGAGCACCACAACCTCCCGCCAGCTCGGCGCTTCGTCAGTGGATGAAGTTGAGACTCCGACCGCACGGGCGCTGCAGATGTTAGCCGACACCGTGTCGGACTTAAAGGCCCAAATGGAGGCCAACGAGAGAAGAGCCGCGCGGCTAATGGAGGGCGCCCGGTTTAATGAGCGCATGGGTCCTTTCTCGCACCGGGTCATAGAGTCGGGAAGATCTGGCAACCAGAAGTCCCTCAAACTCACCTATTCAGGGTCCGGCTGCCCGTACCAGCATCTGGACAGTTTCCGGTCCCAAACCTGCGCCAAGGGATACTCTGATGCAGTTTGCTGCAACATCTTCCAGGAGACTTTGTCTGGAGAAGCGCTCAGCTGGTTCTACGAGCTTCCAGCAAACTCGATCGAGGCGTTCGAGCAGTTGGCCGACTGGTTCGTAGGCCGCTTCATTCTCCGAGTCGAGGGAGCCTGAACATCGACAATCCTCTTCAACTGCATACAAGCCCCCGGAGAGGAGCTGAGAACTTTTGTCAACCTCTGGCAGACGGCTACGGCCGGGGTTCGGAACCTGGACAAAGGCATCGCCGAAATGGCGTTTAAGCAGGGGCTCCGAGCGGGTAAGTTTTCCTACGCCGTCCGGGTAGAACTCCCGCAGGGGTATGACGAGTTGATGGCTATGGCCATCCGACATGCTCAGGCCGATCATGAGACCTATGGGCATCACCTACTGAAGAGGAAGCGGGATGAGCAGCAGGAAGACCATCCCCGGGAAGAGAACCCTCCGCCCGGCCAGGAAGCCAAGCACAGTCAGCGGACCGAGAACCGCACCGTTCGACCCAGCCGGAACGCCAACAGCAGAAACTGGCCACAGCGGCAGCAGAGGCCCTATTCTGATAAACCCCAGAACGAGCACAAGCCGGTACCGTACCGCCAAGAGCGCCCCCTGGCAATCATGCCAGCACCACCACCGGCCGGTCAAGAAGTCTTCACCGCTCTCACCTCTTCCTATGAGGATATTTTGCTTGAGAACGGGAGCGTCATTCCCCCACCGCCCAAGAGAAAGTACCCGAAGGGGAAACTTACAACGGCGCAGACGGGCAAGTACTGCTCTTATCATGATGAGGCTACTCATCGAACGAATCAGTGCTGCGCTCTCAAGACAGCGGTGCAGGGTTTGATTGATAACGGCCAGCTCCAGCGGTACGTAGGGGAAAGAAGAACGGACCCCGACCGGGAACGTGACCAGGCCTGGTAAACCCGCTAACTCTGAGCGGTTAGTTTGGCATAGTTCGCGGTTCAACCGTTGTAAAAATAATTATATGCAAACTACTTTTGAGAAAATTTCACCGGCTCTGCCAGTTCCAGTATATTCATATTCAAGCAAGTATACAAGCAGTAACCGATCCGGAAAGATTACAAGGAAAAGAGCAAGGAAAATCCTAAGGAGCCACGACTCCGCCTTCAGCAGGCAATCCGCCAGCCTCTCCTGCGGTACCCTCGTCGTCAACCTCAGTTCCGGTGTTGACTCTGGCTAGGGGAGACTGGGCACCGTTGGTAAAAGAATCCAAGTCCGAGCGAATCGCTTCATCCAGCTGCCCCTCCACCGCCTCCTGATAGATGTCCGACTGCTCATGGATATCTCCTTCAGCAGCAATCGGCATCAGGGAAGTGTCTAACCATCCCTTCCCCTCCCATTCTGTGTACGCATCCGAGATGCCCTCTTCCCTGGCCTTCACCAGAAACTCCAGGAACTAATCGCTCTCGCGGTATTTGAGAACGACCCGCTCGTAGAGTTCCGGGTCATCTTCCCCGGTCGGAGCAGCAGAGGCGGCGCGCAGAGCGGCAGCTCCCACTTGGAGCTCGTCCACCTTGGCTTCCAGTTCAGCCCTCTCCTTCTCCAGGCTCCGGTTCTGCTCCTCCAGCTTCTTGGCCCTCTCCTCCGATCTGGCATTCTCCCGGTCCGAGCGGGATTTCTCCACCTCCAGGCGCTGTCGGGCCTCCGATAGAGCAGCTATCTGTCTCTTCAGCTCCGACAACTCCTCGCTCGCGTCTGGTTGGTACAGACTGTACAACAGCTGCGCAGCAACAAAGGCAGTTAGTCAAGCAGCAAAAGAAAACAAGCTACAGGCAGTGTAGTGGTACCATGCAGTGCTTACCCGGAGAACGGATTCCTTGCATTTTGGGCGATTCCCACCCGCCAGGGCCCCTGCAACCCCAGGTCTGTCCAGACCAAGGCCGGCCAAGTCCGCCGCCACTTGCCGGGCGAGTGCACTATCCGGGCTTCCCCTCGGTGCCTCCGCAGGAGCGAGACTACTCTGCCGGGCAGCAGCAACAGCCTTCTCCCCGGCAGCGTTAGTTTGCGCACCGCTGGTTATCCTGAACCGTTTGGCCAGGTTCTCCCGTGCCGACCCACCGGTAAGCGTCACTAGCGCGGAGGAAGGAATGTTCCCGCCTTTCCGTTTCTCTCCCCGACCTTCCAGAGAAGAAGATTGTGCGCTTACCACGTGCGGCACAGACATCGGTCGGTTGGGGATCCTGTTCACTCCACTGGGAACCCTCACTGCCCCCCCCGGTGCTCTTGCCCTTTCCAGGCGCCATAAGGCCCGCAGCATGATGGGTCTTCACCCGCCTCAGGAGATAGGCGCCGTCGTCAACATCCATGGCCCTCGGCTCCGGATGAGTCGTGAGCCGACCGGACTCCTCGTCCACCGACGTCCGCGAGACGGTCTCGCCTTTCTCCTTCAGCTTGTTAAGGAGGTCTTCCCCGTCCATCGAGAGAGTGGTTTCGGGCTTGATAGTCGCCCGGGAAGATGCACCTGCAAGGAAAGCGAACAGTTAGCATTCTGCAAAAACTAGCACAAAGTATCACCGCTAAAGGGCTTCCTACGCACCGGGACCCCGCCCGAGTTGGCAGTATTCCAGCACTTCTCGTCGGATGAAGTTGAAAGAACTCCGTTCCAGATCGTCCCAACATCCGATTATGGTGGAGACCCTCTCATGCTCCAGATCGGATAGCTCGAACGACTGGTCGCCAATGGGTTGGAAGGCGCCAGGAACCCGGTACATTTTACTCCTCGCCTGCCACCTCCCGCCCACCATCACCACCTTCTTCCTCCAACTGTTGTTTACCCATGAAGGCATATTGGTGACGATCGGTGGAGGTTTCCGGGCGTTGAAGGACAGGCAACCCCGGGACCCTTGCTTCCTTGAGTAGGACAACCTATACAAAGATCGGAATTCGTTTACCGTTGGCATACTCATTCCGGACAAAACGTATAGGCAGCCGAGGCTCAGTAATCGCCTCCACTGGAACCCAGGAAGCTGCGCGGGCGACACTTGCAGCGCACTGAGCATGTACTGCACGAAATTTGGCAGCGGGAGCGAGAGTCCATGCCGAAACTAGTCCTGATGCGCGGCAACCCAACCTGCTTCCGGGTTGCAGGCTGACTCTCCAGGATTCAGGGGCCGCAGCAGAACTTCATCCGGGATACCCCACGTTTCCCGGAGCGCTGCAATCTCTCCAGGGGTCATGCTACCCTCCGGTTCATCACACACCACAGCATCCTTCCCTCTGCCAATGGTGTAGCTCACGGCCGGAGCATCTGCAAGGAGCAGTCAGCGGCTTCGAACACCGGGGATTCCGAACCGAGCCAGTCCTCCAGTCTCTCCTCATCGTCCACGATAGGACCTCTGGCAACCGATTCGGAAGCCCGGTCAGAATTTGAAGAAGGCATCTTAACCTAGGGGAAGAAAACAAAACCCTAGCGCTCGTCAGCAACAGGCTACAACAGCGCCTTCTACGGCCTCTCCCCAAGTTTGCCGCAGAGCAGTTCCGTCAGCGACAGAGATCCCTCCCCCCCCCCCCCCCCCCGCCGCAAAACAACAAAACCAAAACAAGAACACCGGGGCAAAGAAATCAACAAACTTACCGATTAGTATGCTCAACCGAGGACAATCCACCCTGCAAAAGCAGCGTGCAATGGTAGGAAGAGAGTAGGGAGCGCTCAAGAAAACGGATCTCGTGGGGCAAAAGAGCTCAAGGTTGTCGCCAGATTCCTCTTTTTCTCTTAGTTTCTCCAAAGCAAGAAGCAACAGCAGAAAGAAGAGCAGAATAGGCCTTTTTATAGAGGGGACCAGTGCCCTAGGCAATTGAAATCCCTCCAAAACAAGTAATCAGAGCAACTCAAACGCCTGCGAATCCAGGCCCTTCATCTCAAGACCGCCCCCTGCTGGCACGTGTCCCAGCGTTGGTAAACTGCCCATGCCATCATAACTGACGGGACTGATGGACTTCCTCCTTAAATGCATGTCAGCCACTTGTCCCACACGCTGGCGACAGAAAGGTAGGAGCGGGAACCGAGGAGTCAGGTCCTCCCACTTCCCCAGATTCAACGGTTGCACGCCATCTTTGCTGCAAGATTAACCGGTCATGATTTCTCAAACGGCTCGAAGACCTCTCACCGGTTGTAATCATCCAACCGCTTCGAGAGCATCCATCCGGGTATGAGCAATAGGGGACCCGCCTCGATATGGCAGGACGCCCAGTCGAGGTCCGCCCGGCACCATGGCAGTTCGCGGTTATGATCATTCAACCGGCTGCATGGCTTCTTCGCTGCATATCTCGAAGACCTCTCACCGGTGGTAATCATCCAACCGCTTCGAGAGCATCCATCCGAGTATGAGCAATAGGAGACCCGTCTCGATATGGCAGGACGCCTGGTCGAGGTCCGCCCAGCACCATGGCAGTTCGCGGTTATGATCACTCAACCGGCTGCATGGCTTCTTCGCTGCATATCTTGAAGACCTCTCACCGGTGGTAATCATCCAACCGCTTCGAGAGCATCCATCCGGGTATGAGCAATAGGGGACCCGTCTCGATATGGCAGGACGCCCGGTTGAGGTCCGCCCGGCACCATGGCAGTTCACGGTTATGATCATTCAACCGGCTGCATGGCTTCTTCGTTGCATATCACCGGAGGACTCGTCTCGATATGGCATGTCGCCCGGTCGAGTTCCGCCCGGCACCATGGCAGTTCACGGTTATGATCATTCAACCGGCTGCACGCCGTCCTACTGGAGACCTCGTCTCGATATGGCATGTCGCCTGGTCGAGGTCCACCCAGCTGCATCTCACTTGGGGGACTCGTCTCGATATGGCAGAACGCCCGGTCGAGATCCGCCCACCGGTTACGACGCATCCAACCGGCTCAAGAGCATATTCCGGGAATAGGATCCACCCGGCCCCATGGTATTTCACTGGGGGACTCGTCTCGATATGGCAGGACGCCCGGTCGAGTTCCGCCCAGTACCATGGCTTGACCCCGGTCATGAGAACAGTCGACCGGCATTGATAGGAGCACAATGTGCGACGATATTATATGCTTATGCCCTCGTTTATGTTTTGTTTAACTCTTATTTGTCTAAGATTGAGTCATAATATAGTTAGTGTCAATTTTGGTAGAGTTTTGGTGAAATGTGCTTAATTGTCCGAAAAATGACTAAGTATGAGAAATCTGGAAAATAGTGCAAAACATGTCTTTTTCGCGATTTTGAGACGAGTAAAAATATGATCTATCCTTGTCCGAATTCTATGAAATTTGGTGTGCTTAATATTCATATACTGAGGAATGTTGTGTTAAAATTTCAAATCAATTGGAGTTCGGGAAGTCACCCAAAAGATGGCTGCAAAACAGCAGTCCGAGCAAACCAATCCAGGGACTTCCAGGATTTTCCTGGGACTTTGTCCCAACTTCGAAAAATCATTCCCGACGACTCACAAGGAATTTGATCGAGATATTTTATGGGGAGATGACCATATGTGTCTAGTTTATCTGAGACTTGGAATCACATCAATCGGAGCTCCGAGGATGGAGATATGCCGGAGTTACTACAGCAACATCAAATCTGCCGATTCCAGGAACCTACTGCCCCCTTTTTGTGTTTTCTGTTTTTGATGGACCAAATGTTGTACAAATGCATATGTGATGATGGTCCAAGCTTAAGGAAGGTTAGAGGATGACACAAAGCCAAGACATTGAAGAAAAAAATCAGAAAAAGAAGTTTCCTAGAAGAACCAAGAAAGGAAGGAACCAAAACCTTGTTGCACAAGGATTGCCTTTGCCGATTTGGACTAGGTTTGCTACCTAGGGTTTCTGCCGAATTTGCCTCTATAAATAGCCAACTTTTACACAGAAAAACTTGTCACATTCTAAAGCAAAAACCCTAGCCAAAGCTCTACCAATTTTCAGCCAAAGATCCTACATAAAAACACAAACCAAAAGCCACCACCACCACCATATAATCCTGCCGATTATCCTCACCTTTCATCCAGCCACCACCGAGCCATATTCCATTGGATTCACACGACTTGAAGCCCTCAAAGGTGTCTGCAAAAGTGTGATCTACTCCCTACTCTTGGTTTGTAATAGTTTTTATGTAGTTATGTGTAGTTTTGTCTATGAAACTCATGTGTATGTTTGGTTATTGTGTTTTCATGTCTATGTGAAAAACAATTGTGAATTTGGTTTTATGATGATGCATGTTAATTTAATTCTTATGGTATTAATAAAGAATTTCAAAGATAAGTTTCGAATTGCATGCTAAATTGTAATGAAAATATGAAGTAAAGAAATAAGATTAGATAGGCAAGCATGTTCACTTTGATTCTAGTAGTTCGTTTTTGGTTTAGTCTTTTAAATCCGTGTGCCGCAAAGATTGGTACTTAGCATATTCGCGATGTGTTTTGAGTATTGGTCTTGTATCTGTCAATAATAGGACTAGAGTGGTTTAAATGACTATGCATGTTAACAAGAAGTGGTGACGCCTTGCTTGATTAATGTGTTTCCAATTGAAAGGATTTCGTGCTTCATTGGTTAATTGATTATCTTCTACGCTGCGTGTTTATAATCGGTTAGCTAAAGATTAGGGTTATGCGCTGAGCTAATTCTAAATACCTTCGTGAAATCTGAAACAACTTAGATAACCGCTGCGGCCCTAGTTGAGTTGGAACTAAATCGGATCTAGGATATAGCTGTGCTCTTGCCGTGTCTTTTCTTGTTATTTTGCTATGTGTTTTGAGTGCTTTTGTGTTAGTAATTTGTGGAAGAATGTCGACCAACCTTGTAAATAGTAGCTTTAGGATTTAATTTCATGTCTTAAATTCTTGTCTAGGAATTTAGAGGCAGCTTTGCTGCCGATCCTATCTCAATCTCCCATGATTTCGTGTGAATATGTATATATGTATATAAGTGTGACAATTGTGTGCATATGTATTTGTGAATATTTGTGTTAACATTCTCATGTTTCAGGTACCCTTAATCCCCGGCTAGAACGATCCCTACTTATTCTATACTACTAACGATTGTAGGGTTATTATTGATTGATGCTCGCTTCGGCGACTCGTCAGGCATAGGCTTTATACACCCGGGTGAGTTTACATCTTAACCCATGTACGCTTGTCCAGCAGGATAAAACCCCTGCATCACACCAGCTGCGGAAAACGGGGGCTGCACGGCGAGCCTTGTCACCTCAACGCCACCCCCCTACCGGGAACAGGATCCACCCGGCCCCATGGCATTTCACTGGGGGACTCGTCTCGATATGGCAGGACGCCCGGTCGAGTTCCGCCCAGTACCATGGCTTGACCCCGGTCATGAGAACATTCGACCGGCATGGGCCTTATACACCCAGGTGAGTTTACATCTAACCCATGTACGCTTGTCCAGCAGGATAAAAACCCTGCATCGCATTGAACCGCGATCAACATGGGGCTGCACGGCGAGCCTTGTCACCTCAACGCCACCCCCCTTACCTCAACGCTTATTCAACACAAGCTGAGAAGAACTAGCAAGTGTTCACCAGTGCTTCAAACAGCCCGCAACACCGGGGTAATCTCCCCGCAGCCTAGCAATATGGGACTCGTCTCGATATGGCAGAACGCCCGGTCGAGCTCCCATACTCCTGGACTCGTCTCGATATGGCAGGACGCCCGGTCGAGGTCCAGTACTGAAGTTCACCTGGGACTCGTCTCGATATGGCAGAACGCCTGGTCGAGATCCCATAAACTTCACCCCATTCCGCTTTGGCAGATCGCCCGGTAGAGGCTCAGTGAACTCCGCTCCATTTCGATTTGGCAGATCGCCCAGTTGTGACCCAGTGAAGCTCCGCTTCGTACCGGTAGGGCAGAGTGCCCGGCCGAAATTCCGTGCACATCTCTTGCATGGCGGATTTCAACGCCCCATTATCATCCCATGCACAAATCTCTTGCATGGCGGATTTCAACGCCTCATTCTCATTCCATGCACACATCTATTGCATGGCATCATGGCATCATCTCATACACTCTCCGGGTTCCACCCGGCTCCATGCTCATAACACCACAACACCTGAGCACAGTACTACTTATATTACAAACGTGCTTTTCAACTATTGCTTCCCATCGGTAACAGGTAATCACCTCGGTCACGCCCAATCTTTAACGCGGACTTGGGGGACTGGGCACTGGTAGGTTGGTAACCCTGCGGGTCTGCAGGACAAGAGCAAGACAGATTTAAGTCCCCATTCAAGATTGCACTTGACCGCGAACTTGGGGGACTTGTTGACAGTAGGCTCAGAGAGGCTACAGCAGGCCCACAGACCCGCAGCAAGTGCACCAGGGCCCGGCCCAAGGCTCGGGACCGGATCACCAGCACCCGGCCTCGGGGCCCAGCACTCTATCCTGCCTCTAGGGGCCCTGGGGCCGGGGGCGCCAGCCTGCCAAAGAGGGCACCAGAATGTACAAACAGAAGGGAACCAGTCTCACATCGAAGGGTGAGGCCAGCCCTCACCCCCAACCACCTATATAAGGGCCCCAACCACCCTCTTTATTGGGTAACTTATCTCTCTCCCTGCTTACATACGTGTCTTGGTTATATATATTCCAACTATACTAACTTAGGCATCGGAGAGGAGAAGACCGGCCCGCCCGGTATTCCCCTTAGTGAGCAGGATTGCAGAAGACCAAGTTGGATTCACCGTATATCTACCAGGCCCCCGGGTTTAGGGTCAACATATTATATTCCTTCTTCATGCACATCCACGGAGGAAGGTTGTAAGGTACCAAAACCATCGGCCATATACTGTATGAAAGACTCATGGTGCCGAAAGGGTTGAACCCGTCGGTTGAGAGCCCGAGCCTGACGTTTCTGACATCTGACGCAAAATGAGGAAACTCATTGTTTATATGCTTCCAAGCCGCTCTGTCAGAGATGTGTGTCATGATATCTGCGTCTCCCGCGTCCCGCTCACCGTGCCATCTCATAGCTTTTGCGGTGGTTTCTGACATGTACAACCGCTCAAGCCTATCTCTCAACGAAAAATACCGAAGCACTTTCACAGGTTTCCTATTGCCTGCTCCCGTCAACTTATATCGGTCAGACTGACATATCGGACATGCGTCAAGGCTAGCAAGGTCATTCCCTTCTGCATCTTTACCCTAGAAGAGAACGCAGTCAAATGCGTATGCATGGATCTTAATATAGGAAAGCCCTAAATCTTTGAGGATACTTCGGACCTTACGGTGATTGGTAGGATTACGATGACCCTCCTCCAACAACGAAGAAGTGTACTGTAGATATTCATCAACTTGCCTGATAGTCGATTTTGTCTCGACTTTAATCCTCATTACCTCCATCACACTTTGAAGAACTGTCTTCTCAGAACTTGAAGACACAGGGGTCTGTTGCAATGCAATCAGTTTGTTGTACTTGTCAAAGGCAGCAGTGTTGACAACTTGTGGGAAGGGCTGCACCGGGTCAGCATATATTGTTCCCCATGCACACCACTTTCAAAAGGAAACACGTCGTTGAAACACTCACAAGGTTTGCATTCCATATCACCCTCAGACAAGTGGAATGGCAGAAGTTTCGAATAGGGAGATCAATAAAAAGTTTGGAGAAAACTGTTAGACCAACAAGGAAGGATTGGAGCGACAGACTTGATGATGCTTTGTGGGCGTATTGGACAGCCTACAAGACGCCTATCGGGATGTCTCCCTTTAGGCTTACCTACGGCAACGTATGCCATCTCCCAGTGGAACTCGAACACGCGTGATGGGCGGTAAACGAGTTCAACATGAATATAGATTCGGCAAGTTTACACAAGAAATTGCAATTTAACAAGCTTGAAGAAATCAAGAATGATGCCTATGATGCCGCTTGGATTTACAAGGAAAAGACGAGAGTGTATCATGACAAGAGACTAAGGGGAAAATCGTTTGTTATTGGACAAAAAGTTCTTTTGCATAACTCTCGGCTTAAATTATTTCCTGAAAAATTACGTTCTTATTGGATAGGTACTTATGTTGTTACTATTGTGTTTATTCATGGTGCCATTGAAATTCAAAGTATTGAAACATGAAAAACGTTTACGGTAAATAGGCATAGACTCAAACCTTATTATGAGACTTTTGAGGAGCACACCATTGAAGAAACAGATCTAGAGGACTCACCAAGATCCTAGTGTGCATGGAGAAGAGTCTAGGCTAAAGGACTATAAACAACTAAGCGCTACATGAGAGGCAACTCATTTCAACCAAAATTGTGAAGGAGCCATTAACGAGAGTTTGCATTTTCTAAATCCCTAAACTCTTTTTAGTTGAATTGTATATTTGTGAGAAGTATGGAATTATCAAATGCATAGAAATTACAATATTATTTCTGATTTACATTGAGGACAATGTAATTTTCTAAGTGTGGGGTAAGGATACATGTTTCCATGATTGTTTTTGTTTTTGTTTCGTGTCATAAAAGAAAAGAAAATAGAAAATCGAAAAAAATTAGAAAAATTAAAAAATTTTGTTGCTTTTTAGATTAAGATTGAGTTTTAGATGCCCCTAAAAACTCTATAATGATTATATCTTTGAATGCATAGATGATGGTTTTGCATGATCATAAAAATAAATTGTGAGTTGCATGGATATTGTGATTGGTATGAACATGTGAGATTATGATTGACATATGATAAAGCGTGCATGTTTGACTTAAATTGTTTCCATAATATCCTATGTGAGATTTTGTGCTAAAATACTTTCAGTCGAATTACTAGAAGAAATCAAAGATGAATGTGGATTTAATTCCATACACATTCATTTAGGTTTTGCCGAATTACTATAAAGCTAGAAGGGAAGAATTATTTAGAAATTATTAAGGGAAAT
Source organism: Potentilla sterilis (assembly GCA_963682095.1). NCBI lineage: Eukaryota > Viridiplantae > Streptophyta > Magnoliopsida > Rosales > Rosaceae > Potentilla > Potentilla sterilis. The sequence goes on from OY821758.1 coordinate 31,176,709, forward strand.
TCGGCAAACAAAGGAAGGAACAAAGAGTCTTGCCTTGCAAGAAAATAAAAGAGAGTTTCGGCACAACTCTTTGTGCCGAACCCTAGCATCTATGCTGAAACCCTATCTCCCTCTTCCTCCTATATATACTTCGGCATAGCACTTGAAATCGCATCTCTTCTCTCATATTTTCACAAGCCAAAATTCTGCCGAAATAGCTCCACATATCCAAAGAAATATACAAGCCGAATCCCTTCCACCACAACCCTAATTTGTTCATCCTTCTCCACCGAATCCACATCTTTGCCGAAGTTTCCTTGAAGATTTATCAAAGTGTGATTCACTCTTCTCATCATGGCTTTTATTTTTCTGTATAAATACAATACTTTGTCTATGAAGATTGTAAGGATTTGTGATTGTTTATTTGGTTTTATTAATTTGAATTTAGACTTCCGAATTTATTCTATGGTTGTTTAATTTCCGATTCTTGTTCATAATATGTTGCGATTTTAATCAGGGTTTGTATGGACAGCATGTTTCGATTTTGTTCTTGATTTATTTTGGTTTATTTTCTGAATTCGTATGCACAAAAGTAATGCACTTGAGGGCTGCCTAGGCTATGGCTTCTCCTTAGGTGATAGCTTCATATGCCGAATACAACATGAGGTTAATTATGCACAAAGTTGATTTACCTCATGTTGGTTCTAAGGGTTAGAATAATTCTGAAAATATACATGTTAAAGAAAGGTGAGGTGACCCCCTACTTGTTGCATGTCTCCAAATTGGCTTATTGTGCTTATGTGTTCTTCGTGTTTACTTTCTACGTCAAGTGTTCTTAAACCGAATTACATATATTTAGGATTAATCGCCAAGATAATTCTAAATACTTGAGAAGTCTTAACGATTAGATGAGCCGTCAAGAACACTAATTAAAATTGGAACCAAATTGATTCTTGAGTTATTGTTTTATTGCTGTCGTAAATTCCTTATTTGATTTTGTTACATGTTATGTGAGTTTTGTGTGTAGTGTTATGTGTGAGAGATGTTAATCATATGTATATATTAATTTAGATTTATTTTTGTAAAATTTAGTAGGTATTTAGATAAAAATCCAAACCCCCCATATGATTATGTGATACTTTATGTGATTGAATGTCCTTGATCATATGTATATATTTAATTAGGTTTTAATTTTCATAATTTTCAGTAGATATTAGATAATCAGTGTTGACAACTGTCTTCTCAGAACTTGAAGACACAGGGGTCTGTTGCAATGCAATCAGTTTGTTGTACTTGTCAAAGGCAGCAATGTTGACAACTTGTGGGAATGGCTGCACCGGGTCATACATATATTGTTCCCCATGCACACCGCTTTCAAAAGGAAACACGTCGTTGACGAATGCCATTGTTGGATCGTTGGATGTACTACTACTGCCCGCCTAAAAAAACTGCCCATGATCATGCGATCCATCTAATGATGGCTCACCGTGATATGTCCAACGTGTGTACTTCGGCCAAAACCTTTTACTCTTTAGGTGCTCCCATACTGTCCCAATCGGAAATCGACACATATCACTGCGACACCTACATTTATTGCACGGGCATTCATTCCCGTTTGCATTTTCCTTGACGAACTGCAAAAAAATTCACAACTCCTGTAGTGTATCGTCGGTCATACCTTGGAAGCGAAATCCAACTCTTATCCAGATCCATATATAGCCTGATAATAATATATATGTATAACTTTAATTAATAAAAAATTAATTAACACATACATATATATATATATATAAATCTTTAATAATTAATTACATTACAATATATATTATTATCAACATCAACTCATATATATATATATATATATGTGTGTGTTATAGGAAAATGGAAATTGGTCTACTCATTTCATTGATAATCCTCTTTATATAGGGTGAGTATTACAACGGTAATAGTAAATAGATTAATGACAATAATGACTACCTAATTACCTCTCGTCAGTTACATTGACGAAGGCACATAATGTGTTTTTCCTTTAACACTCCCCCTTGTGCCGAGTCAGAGGTAAAATGGTGCATGTGGTGTTGCCTCATTAAAAACCTTGCCAAGTAACAAAAATCCAATGGGAGAAAATAAAACTTTGGTCGAAGGAGAAAAAGAGCGCAACGCACCTATTACATTTGAAAACAACATGTATGTGCTAGACTCCCCCTGATGTCTGCACCTCCCCCTGATTTTTATATTAATCATGAGTTTCTTCCTGATTCTTTCATTTGATCAAGGGAGCTTCAGTCTTATTAGCATACTCATGCATTTTCACATGTTTTTCCAAATGTGACTTTGAGCAATGATTTAGTAACTAAATCTTGCCACATCGTCCTCAGATCCAACTTGATTTACTTTGATCTTAAGGATAAGGTTGTTCATGAACTGAATACATAAGTTCATATTGAACATCAGGTTCACTCATGGTATGACCTTCATATAACAAAATAGTCATAACTTTGTCTAGAGTATGAGTGAACCATTAAGAGATTTGAAATTGATCTGTAATAACAGATTTTCTTATCTCACCTTTAATGCGTTTTTCTTTACGCATAGTTAGCTATGACGTGGATAATTTCTTTATCATGTCATATTCTATGTAGAGATTGAATAAGCCCAAATCTTTCATATCTTTAAGTATTTGAAAGAACCAGTTGCGTTGCGTGGGCGCAGAGCTAAACATAGCAAATTCTCATCGAATGAGAGGTCGAGTCTTACATATTATGTTTAAGTACAATCATGCGTCATTGCACTTGTATAGGAATTTCATTTTCCAATACTTCTTCGTCATCTTCCTTTAGATGAAAAACGGATCTATTGTTAGACTAAAGACTTCGACTGATCATGGGAATATATGTAGGCCTCACTTTATTCTTTAGAGTGCCTAAGCCGATTGATGAATGATCACCATCATTACAGTCCTTGAGTTCCATTTCAAGACTGTGTATTCCCAAAATCTTTTTCATTCTCAACTTAGGATTTACAATACACTGAGTTTCTCTTATTTCATTTAGAGTTCATATATATCCATAATGAAAACGCAAGGGCATAATTCATCAATCCCTTTCCAATCAAGTAGTCACTTTAGTGAACGTTTCAATTTCTTTTGCAAACGTACTCATGTGATCTAGAGTCACTTGATTTGGGTGGATGGAGTCCGTTTAGGATCCTCATGTATATCTCTTAATTTAGATCCCCATAGAGATATATGTTTTGATCACTTTTCGTAAGCTGCATGTTCAGTTTTTCGGAAACTACCAAACTGACAAGGTAGTGGAGTGCAATGACATCCATTACGAGAGATTGTCTCATCGTAGTCCATTACTAGAGAATATCTCCTCGTATTCGATTTGACGAGTCACCTAAGCGAGCATCAAGTAATAATAACCCTACAATCGTTAGTAGTATAGAATAAGTAGGGATCGTTCTAGCCGGGGATTAAGGGTACCTGAAACATGAGAATGTTAATAAAAATATTCACCAATACATATGCACACAATTGCCACATTTATATACATATATACAAATTTATCATGGGGGGATGAAGATGAAGTTCGAAAATAAAATTATTGCTTATGCGAAAATAAAATCCTAATTTACTATATACAAGTTTGGTCGACATTCTTCCACAAAGCACTAACACGAAAGCAATCAAAATACTTAGCAAATTGACAAAACAAGACACACGGCAAAGTTACACAATATCCTAGGTCCGACTTAGTTCCAACCCAACTAGGGCCTCAGCGGTTATCTAAGTTGTTTCAGACTTCACGAAGGTATTTAGAATTAGCTCAGCGCATAACCCTAATCTTTAGCTAACCGACTATAAACACGCAGCGTCGAAGATAATCAATTAACCAATGAAGTACGAAATCCTTTTAATTGGAAACACATCAATCAAGCAAGGCGTCACCACTTCTTGTTAACATGCATAGTCATTTAAACCACTCTAGTCCTATTTATGTTGACAGATACAAGACCAATACCCAAAACACATCGCGAATATGCTAAGTACCAATCTTTGAGGCACACGGATTTAAAGACTAAACCAAGAACGAACTACTAGAATCAGAGTGAACATGCTTGCCGAATCCTACCCTATCAATTTACATCATATTTTCCTTACTTTTTAACATGCAATTTGTATTCTTACATCCAAACTCCAACTAAAGACAAAGAAAACAAATTGAACATACAAATCATAAAACCAAATTTCACTCCAAACAATACATAGACATAAAGTTTGAAACCAAGAATTCATGCTAACTTCATAGACAAAGTTTAACATAGCTACAACAAAAATTACATAACCAAGAGTAGGGAGTGGATCACACATTAGAAAACTTGGAGACTTCGTCTTGTATGGATCCGGTGGTTGGTGGTGTCGGATGGAGGCTGCTGCTCGGCAGTTGGAGGTGTCGGCAGCAAGGTACCAAGGTTTCGGCAGAAACTTTGGGTGTGGTGGAGGTGATTTTGGCTAGGGTTTTTGTGTAGGACTCAAGGGAAATTTAGGTAGTGCTTTGGCTAGATTTTTGCTTTGGAATGTGACAAGTTTTTCTGTAGGAAAACATGGCTATTTATAGAGGCAAATTCGGCAGAAACCCTAGGTAGCAAACCTAGTCCAAATCGGCAAAGGCAATCCTTGTTCAACAAGGTTTTGGTTCCTTCCTTTCTTGGTTCTTCTAGGAAACTTCTTTTTCTGATTTTCTTCCTTGGATTGGGCTGCATATCTTCATGAACTTCTTGTGTAGGCTTGACAACTCCATTTGGTGAGCTTGGTCCATGGAAAAATGCCCCAAACCCGCAAGAACACAAGACCGGCAGCAACTCGGCTGGAATGACCTTGCTCCAGTAAATCCGGCATATCTCCACGCAATGAGCTCCGATTGATGCGATTCCAAGTCTCAGATAAACTAGACACATATGGCCATCTCTCCATAAAATATTTCGATCAAATTCCTTGTGAATCATCGGGAATGAATTTTCGAAGTTGGATCAAAGTCACAGGAAAATCCTGGAAGCCCCTGGATTGGAATGCTCGGACTGCCGTTTTGCAGCCAACTTTTGGGTGACTTCCCGAACTCCAATTGATCTGAAATTTTAATACAACATTCCTCAGTATATGAATATTAAGCACACCAAATTTCATTGAATTCGGACAAGGATAGATCGCATTTTCACTCGTCACAAAATCGCGAAAAAGACATGTTTTGCACTATTTTCCAGATTTCTCATACTTAGTCATTTTTCGGACAATTAAGCACATTTCACCAAAACTCTACCAAAATTGACACTAACTATATTATGACTCTATCTTAGACAAATAAGGGTTAAACAAAGCATAAACGAGGGCATAAGCATATAATATCGTCGCACATTGTGCTCCTATCAACTACCCCACACTTATCCTTTGCTAGTCCCTTAGCAAACTAAATAAAACTAAGACTCTAAACAAACTATTGCCCCTAACAATTTGTCTCAGGCTCGTATGTACACATAGCTTTCAAGTTAATGCATGAGAATGCTAAGCACGAAAATTCCAAGTTTCATGAACATGTGACATCAATATGAACATATAAGAACAACATATAAGCATGTAAACATGTTAAGCTAATCCAATCCTTCTCACTAGGCATACTCTCTTCTTTTCTCTCGAAGCATGGTTATTCACACATAAGTATATGCAAGCGAAAGATAATAAATTACGAAGAGTGACTTGCATATATCAAAGAAACGAAAGCACTTTGTGAATTTTTCAAGGAAAAACCTCATTTAACAACTATATGCACCAATGAACCAAAACCATATCCTTACTCTTGAGATAATCTCCACAAATCAAATTTAACCATCTTAAGAATCATGAAAAAGATCAATAAAAGGGTTGTAATGGGGCTAGGCTAAGAGGTATTCGATATTTGGATAAGGAGGCTTAAAAACGTCACCGTGCGCTTTAGCAAAGCTTAAATCTCCTTATGTCTTCTCACCAAGGGTCGAATTTCTTCTTGTTGGACCCATACTTCATTCTTTACTTCCCAAAACATAGTGAATATGAACAAAGGTCAAAATATAACAATAGTAGACCTTCACATATAAACAAAACTCCAAATTCACAACACTTTTCAAAACTAGACTTAGCAAATTACACTTTGAAACCGTGCCTATTTCTTTTCTTTTCTTTCAGACTTGATTTTTCTCTTTTCTTTTTTTTTTTGTCCGATTTCAATTTTTTTCTTCTTTTGTTTTCTCATAGGCACGGCTCACATACAATTTTTCATATACTTTTCTAGCTAAGTCTACCCCACACTTATTCTTCTTCATCACTTCACGCGAAAACGCCTTCAAAAATCAAGCTTTGCCGACACATAAGGTAAATGCATCACTATACTAAGTTCATGGAAAGTGTTTAAGGGTGATGAAAGAAAAGGCTAAACGTAGGCTCAAAGGGGTTTAACTAAGGTGTCCCACGACGGGCACAAATAGGCACATGCTTTATTTGGCAATGGTGGTAAACCTAAAAGATCTTTTCAATCACTTCCAAAATCAAGGTATTTTATGATTAAAACGTTTTGAAAATCAACAAGAGTAAGTTCTAGCATACTAGAGTTCATTAAAAAGCTATGGCACATAGTCATCGAATAGTCAAAGAATTATGAGGTTTCAGGCTTCCTACGAATCTATTGAATTTTATCTTTTTATCGCTCAAGAAGAAAGCAAATTGGCTCTAAAGCTCACATAGGTTATTATGGAAACAAACTAGCTAAAACATGCATGCTTCGTTAATCAACAAGTCCTACATGCTCCTACCAATGCACATAATCCATGAAACTCACAATTTTAATTGTATGCATAACCATCATCTATGTATGCAAAGAGGAGAAAAACATCCTTGACATATTAGGGGCATCCTAAGACTCGAAACAATAATTTAAACACTCTATTTTTGTGTTACAATTTTCTGAATTTTATTTTCTAAACTAAGCACACGAAAACATAAACGGAATACGTTATCCCACCCCACACTTAGAAAATTACATTGTCCTCAATGTAAGCATAGAAATATAGCAAGTAACTTCCTAAGCATGCAATAGTCTACCATATTCCAACATATCATCACAAACCAAAGAAAAAGAGAAGGGTTAAGAAATTTCAAACTTCGTTTAGGGTTGAAGACGTATGTTCAATCCCTAAAATTTCACCGCTCCCCTAAGGTGACATTATAATATATTTGATGCACAAGTATATGCACTTATTCCTATTATGCTTTTGACATGCTTCTGACATCCATCGTGATTTTATGAATAAAAGCACATCATTCAAAGCCAACTCATAAAATTATGATTGATATCATCATATGCAAAAGACACATGTGTTCTCGATCATTATGTTCTTATATTGAATCCAAAGAGGATTCAGTGGACTGATTCAACCTACTTGCGGACACCTTATATATTTTATGGTGTTGGTTGTTATGTCGACACGCTGGTCACGTGTCATGACACCATCTACAATTAAAATTTATGCTGCTTATGCTAGAAAGTCAAAGCACCTAGGTCGGGTTAATTTCCGTAGGTGTGATGATTTTATAGCTTATTATATGAGATATGTAATGGACACCATATCCCTATATAAAAACTCAATTGGTCTCACGGAAAACAACTACAGTAATAGTCTTAATATTGGTAAAAGCACACCGATACTTCCGTTTTGGGTTATGCAATTTTGCATGCAGCGTTACTTATTCATCTATGTCCACCATCATTGAACTAATTTATACCACATCAAGTGATTGTGTGTGGTGATTTTAAAGGATTTCCAACGCAATTGTAATCCTTGAGCTCTTTTGGATTGATACGGATCTACAATCCTTGAGCTCGGTTAAATGTTTCTATGTGCCAAAATTGCGCCGCCACAGCGCACAATGATGGGTAATTTTGTGATGAATAAATAATCATAATGGATAAGAACCTCCAACAATAGTCCGCTAAGTCGAATCATTGACAGACGATCTCTTTACCGCTAAACAAGCGGAGTGTCACTTTGATGAGACAGTCTTCCCGTCGTTAGGGAGAGATAAGAACAAGCATGTTCAAGTGGAACGACATGAATTGTCGTGGTTTGTCCCCACTGTGTCTCATCTTGATCCCCAAAATCACACAAAGTAAAGTGTATATATATCTTATACATTAAAGTGACGAGATCACATAAACCTGCTGCAAAGATACATGCAAGGATTGTGTTTTTATCAAAAGGACATGGTACCACCCAAGAGGAATTGAGTATTGCACTGCCACCATGGATGATGGCATGGTGACGCCATAAGTGGCATAAATGGTGTCACAGGCCGTGGCTTTTCAAGGAAGAGGGGGAGGCCACCTTAGGTTCGATGAATACTTGCTTAAAGGAAGAAAGCAAGTTCAGGCACAACCTGATCTATTGATCAGTGATACTCAAATCCGTCTCATGAGAATATTTCTGGATTATGGTTATCATTGGAGGACGCCTCAAATGTTAGATCCAATCCTTGAAAGTATAGAGATCTCTATAAACACATTACACTAGTGTACATGAGGACGTGGAATAATGAGTCTAATATCGAACCATACTTTGTTGAAAAATGTCAACGTAGTAAATTGGCCAATTGGAAAGAAGCGATCCAGTATAAACAAAGATATAGGTCTTTTGGGCAGGTGATGCCGACACCGCAAATATAAACTCTATCAAATATATCTTTGTTTGAATGTGTAATGAGAATAAGAGTATGTAAACTCACCTTATGGCGCAAGGTTTCTCAAAAACGCACTGGAATCGACTACGAGGATATATTCTCTCATAATGGACTATGAGGAGATAATCTCTCGTAATGGATGTCATTGCACTCCACTACCTCGTCAGTTTGGTAGTTTCCGAAAAACTGAACATGTAGCTTACGAAAGTGATTAAAACATATATCTCTATGGGGATCTAAATTAAGAGATATACATGAGGATCCTAAACGGACTCCATCCACCCAAATCAAGTGACTTTAGATCACATGAGTACGTTTGCAAAAGAAATTGAAATGTTCACTAAAGTGACTACTTGATTGGGAAGGGATTGATGAATTATGCCCTTGCGTTTTCATTATGCATATACATTAACTCTAAATGAAATAAGAGAAAATGTGTTGTAAATCCTAAGTTGAGAATGAAAAAGATTTTGGGAATTCACAGTGTTGAAATGGAACTCAAGGACTGTAATGATGGTGACCATCCATCAATCGGCTTAGGCACTCTAAAGAATAAAGTGATGCCTACATATACCCCCATGATCAGTCGAAGTCTTTACTCTAACAATAGATTCATTTACCATCTAATGGGAGATGATGAATAAGTGTTGGGAAATGAAATTCCTATACAAGTGCATTCACGCATGATTGTACTTAAACACAATATGTAAGACTCGACCTCTCATTCGTTGAGAATTTGTAAAAGTTATGTTTAGCTCTGCGCCCACGCAACGCAAATGGTTCTTTCAAATACTTAAATATATGAAAGATGTGGGCTTATTCAATCTCTGCATAGAATGTGACATGATAAATAAACTATCCACGTCATAGCTAACTATGCGTAAAGAAAAACGCATTAAAGGTGAAATAAGAAAATCTGTTGTTACAGATCAATTTCAAATCTCTTAACGGTTCATCCACACTCTAGACGAAGTTATAACTGTTTTGTTATATGAATGTCATACCATGAGTGAACCTGATGTTCAATATGAACCTAGGTGTTCAGTTCATGAAGAACCTTATCTTCAATATCAAAGTAAATCAAGTTGGATCTGAGAACGATGTGGCAAGATTTAGTTATTAAATCATTGTTCAAACTCATATTTGGAAAAACATGTGAAAATGCATAACTATGTTAATGTTACTGAAGCTTCCTTGATCAAATGAAAAAATCAGGATGAATCCCATGATTAATGTAAAAATCAGGGGGAGGTGTAGATATCAGGGGGAGTCTAGCACACACATGTTGTTTTCAAATGTAATAGGTGCGTTGTGCTCTTTTTCTCCTTCGACCAAAGTTTTATTTTCTCCCATTGGGTTTTTGTTACTTGGCAAGGTTTTTAATGAGGCAACACCACATGCACCATTTTATCTTTGACTCGGCACAAGGGGGAGTGTTGAAGGAAAAACACATTATGTGTCTTCGTCAATGTAACTGACGAGAGATAATTATGTAGTCATTATTGTCATTTATGTATTTACTATTACCGTTGTAATACTCACCCTATATAAAGGAGATTATCAATGAAATGAGGAGACCAATTCCGTTATTTCTACAACAACTATTTTATTATTTGTTATAAACATAGCTGACTTTTTTAACATTTGAAAAACAGGAGTGATTTAATTATCATTAATATGTGGATATGGTAGGTTTTTATCATTTGCCAAAGAAAAAAAAGGTAAGGAAATTTGAGATGAAATCTATTATAATGGAAGTTTAGATGAAAAATTTGGATAATTAGCCGATTTATTTATTTCTTTCCACAAATTAATTCAATTTTCAAGGTGATTTATGTTAAGAGATCTGTTGTGATCTTCTTCTTTTTCTCTTCATCCATATACAGTTTTGACTCTTTTTCATCTAAACACACCCTATGAGGCGTTGAGTTTTGCGTTATTTATAGTGTTTATTATTTTATGTTATGACTTGAAGAACAATAATAAATTTCAATGAAATTTTAAAAACAACACAAGAAATCAAAAGACATCTACAAATATCAACATATATTGATCTATACTAATCATACTAGATAAGATATCAAATAATAATATATTTTATGTTTTTTTGTGGTTATAGATATTTTAAGTACTTTTGGTAGTATATTTAGTAAAATATTAGAATGAGAATTTAAATTAGTGGTTTGGTGAGTGCATATAAAATTTCTAAAAAAATAGAAGAACAAAAATCGTGTCCTTTCTGTTGGACTAATGAGTCGACATTAAAAAATAAACTTAAGTAGACCCAAAAATGAATAAATAAATAAAAGGCAATACACTTTTGGGGCTTTGTTGCGCAGTTCTGCTCAAACTCCCAAACCAAACGACAAACATTCATTCATTGTTAAACCCCCAAGGGGGTGTTTGTTTCTTGGGATTGGATGGGATCGGATGGGAGTAATTACTGTGACAAGACCAAGCCTATGTTTGGTAGAAGATGGGAGTCTCTTACACGGGCTTGTAGAGTCCAAAACATCCAAAAAAACCTTCTTACGGAAACCCACCAAATATCATGGGTTTCCACAAGCCACAGTTTGACTTAAACACCACGACGACACGACCTCCTTCACTGCTTCACCAGAGTGATCAGACCCGTCATCGCCGCCGTCCCCTTTCACACCGCCGCCGCCGGCCTCCTCTTGGAACGCCGCTCCCACTACCACCGTCGGGCTCCTCCTCCTCATCACAAAGATCGATTTCCGGGTCCAAAATCGGTTCTATTTCGCTCGTTCTCTCTCATTCAATTCAATCTCGTTAGGTTTAACAACGAATCTGAATGGGTTTCTGATTGCTATGCTGTGTAATATGAAGTGGGTGTTAGGTTTTCTCTGATGAAAACAGATGACAAGTTTGATCCATTCATATAAATTAAATCATGAGGAAGAAACGAGGCATTTGTTTGAGAGATTGATTAATACCCACTTTCTGATTTTTGTTCGTTTGTTATACTTTCGGGATCAATTTAAGATTTAGGAGCGGGCATGGTGATAATCGATTGTTTTCTAAGTTGAACGGCTCATATGCTCTTTGCATATGGGTTTGCAGGTTGGTCATGTTGGTGGTCATGTTTGGCATGTTTGCACCAAACATGGGTCATGACTTCTATAGCATAAGCCATGCTTGTGGAATGATTGGACTCTTGAAGGAATTAAGACGAGCTACGACAATCCAACGTAACAAACGTCCCCCAAATCTCTCTGATCCCTCTCTTTGTCCCTCTGTCTTCGCACTTCTCTTACCTCGTACCAAATCTTAGAACTTTGACCCACAACACTAGTACATTGTGACCCTTAGGGTTCGTACACACACCCACACAACAACCAAAGGTTGCTCCTTTTCTGGTAACACACCCATCATATTATTTTCTATGTTTCTGTAAAAATCTCAAACCTTCCTTGTCTGCTTTTTGCTTTTACTCTTCTTGTTGTTTGTAGCATGATCTAATGTAGGTTATATTATCAAGTAGTGTAAGGTTCCCTACTGTTTATGAAAAACAAAACATAAAAGAGTGCGCTCTTTTTTCGAAATTATGCTGTAATCAAACAAGTCAGTGTGGTTCCAGATCCAAACTGACTTCCATCCGGTTCCAGTTTAAGAGTTTCTGTTGGTCTCATGTAATCAAATATCTGGTTTTCTGTTTTTACTGTTTTTGTCTACATTTGCGTAATCTGTAAAACAGGTCCGTTGGGGGACATGTGTTTTGTTTAATTTATCGAGTTTATGCCTACATTGTTTGCATTTTGGTTTAATTATACACAACATCATTGAAGAAAATGAATATGGGAGTGTTTGTTTTCTTCTTTCACAGTAGTTGCCGAGGATCTTGAGGTCATGGATGCTTCGGGTGTATGTCCAACTGAGGATGCGGTTCAGGCTTTTTTGGATTTCTTGGTTGACCCAAAGCTTCCAGCAAAATCTTCTATGCGGGATACCCCATCACTCGAGAAACAAGAGTCAGTTGCAAAACAGGTTTATGGTTCTTACTACATTGGCTTCATTTATTTATCTTTAATCAATCAACATGATATACCCTTTGATTTGTTAAACCTGTTTGTAGTACAACATTAGTGTAGGATTCCTCTCACAAGTCCATTATGGTACACCATATGATAGCGTTAATTTCTGTAGCTTTGTTCTTGATGGTCCATCCTCTTGTCCTCTTCTGTGTGTATACTAAAACACATACACACACACATGTATATGTATTCTGTTACTTGTGGCTTTTCTTTCATTCTTAATTTTGATCACATGAAGGTATTTTATGATACATGTCCGAAGCAATGCAAAAAATTCATATGATTATATAAGAATAATATGGCTTTAATTACTGGAATCAATGTTCAATCAAACTTAAGAATTGTGTTGTCATGGGAAATTGAATACTCCTGATTTCAGAGTAGATGGATGTTCAATCAAACTTACTGGTTCTCTTATCATGGTCATGTGTGAAAGAGCAGATGGAAGTTCTTTTCATGTGCTGCTTCAGTGTTTTGTTGCTCTAGCTTTATGAAAAAGACAATTGAGGGAGTAAAATGTTGACTGGCATCATCCAGGCTCATGCAATGCCCTATTGTGTGAGAGATATAAGTTCTTTGGAGGCAAGAAAAGGGGTATGATTTTAGGGAGAGTGCTGTGATGGATGTTTTTTTTTTGTTGCTTTTTTATTTTCATTTTATTTTATTGTCTTTTTTTGTTTTTAAACTTTTGTGTGGTCTGAGCTTTGGATGGAGAGGATCAAATGAATATATCTTGAAGCTAGGGGCGAGGATGCAGATCAACTATGGCATAGGTTTTGTTTTCAGTGTCTTTTTAGGGTACAAATTTTTAAAGATTATTCTTTTTGGGCCATTCTTCAAATGAAAATGCAACTGTAACTTAGATTTTGTTGTTTCTTTGTTTTTGCTGCTATTCTTTTTATTTGTAAATCTAGTGGACTACTTGTCCCCTGTGGTATTCTGTTTCGTCTTGAAAAGATACCCTTGAAAACTAAACGACAGTAAGGTTAATAACTGACAATAACCTACACAAGTAAATGCGTAACAAAAATTGCGTATCATATTGGAAACTTCTCTCTGGATGGAAGCACACTAAAGACTTGTATCTCAAATTGAGTTGGTAACGACTAACGAGTGTTGATGGGATTGTACGTCATGACATAAATATGGACAAAGAATATGCAACTGTACTCTATCACTCTTTTGAGTCTTTGAATTGCTTATCAATTGCTTTCTCTTAGGTGCATGCTGTTGTGCTACTGTACAACTACTACCACAGAAGGAAATATCCAGAGCTAGAGGTTTTGCGTTTTAAATCGTTTTGTAAGTTGGTTGTGGATTTGAAACCAGCCTTGCTGGCTCATATGAAATTCATGAAATCAAGTGATAGTGAATTAATTGGTTGACCTGGAGAAACAACTTTTAATCACCGAAAGAACAATAATGGATGCATGTGACTTATCTACACGTTTAGGTGCATCCATGGGTGCTCCAAACACCAAGGAGTGGCCAATCTCCAAAGTTGCGGTTCTTTTAGTCGACTCCAAGAAGGAGAAGTGCTTCTTGCGAATCGGTACCAGTCACAATTCCATAACTGAGGGGGTTTGGTCGGTCATTCATAAAAATTTGGAGGTCAGAGATCACAGTTCAGATGATGCAAGTGAGTTTAAACATGTCAACAAAAAGAAAAGAGTCACTGGAAAACCTTCTGGAGGAGAATCGATGATTGATGAAACTAGCTGTCAAAACCTGGCATATTCAGCAATTACTGAGGCTACAGGTACACAATTTTTCTAATTCTTTCAGTTGTGTGAATCTCATGGAGGGATTAATGCATCCAAATTTCCAATTGATATGGTGAATAGTTTCACATCTGTTCTGCCTTTTCTTTTGCTGCAAGCCTGGGATTCCCATCCATTAAGTTATATGGTAACAATAGGGTGAAAAACTACCAGTGGTGAGGTTAGTTTCATATGGTACTGCAATTTATGGTAGCACTGGTTGAATTCCATAAATGTTGGACTTTATTGTCTATAGATATGTTGGTACAGTACAGCTTTATAGATAGGACCACTATAAAACGACATTAAGTTCCATCTAATACTTTTGGATGTCCCTAAATTTCCATAAACTTTTGATTTTTCGATTTGATTAAACATTTAATCAAATTGTCAATTTTCTACTGGAGAAATGAAATAAATATTACCAAGTAGGAAATATGTGTTTGTCATCACTATTCTGTTGCTAGTGTCTCAGTTGTTAACCTCTTGTTGAGTTCTGTATCTTTGATAATAAGTTTTAGATTTATATTCACTAAAGAATAAAATGAAATTCTCTAATGGTATTCTTGCTTATTATGAAATTATGGCTGTATATAAATTCTCAACTTAAATATTTTAGGAGTCTAAGCAGTTCATCTTTACTCCAGATCATATGTAACCAATTCAATACCTTCAAGGCTCATAAATTTACATTTTTAAACACTGTCTCTAGCTGTGGCTAGGTGCCCAACTCCTTTGTATTTTAAAACCTGCTTCTGCTTCTACTTTGTTTAATAGAGTTTGCTGACACATGATATTTGTCAATGGTATAGGTATTAGTCAGAATGATCTTCTGTTTTTGGAGAGCCATGTTGTATTTTCAGATAGTGAGAAAAAGGCAGCTGCTTTGTTTTATATAGTTCAGTGTACCAAATCAGGCATGCGTGATATAATTTCCTATTAAAGATGTTATTGACAGGTATACGATTTTTTGTTTTATTTCCGTGAATGTGATTATGTACTTGTTTCTATCTATCTATCCTTTTTTATTATTTTTTTTCTTTCTCTTTTCCTAATTATACCTCAATAATGTCCCGTAATGTCCTGTAAACTTTAAAGTGCGTCATTCCCGCTGGACTTTAAATTATGCGTCTATTCGGTCTAATGAGGACAATTTTATGCTCAACAAAAGAGATCCTTAGTTCAAATTCTTGCAATTTATTATCTGAATTTATGAGTTCAACATCTTGCTCTTTCTAGTGATGGAGAGAGGCCCGGCATGTCAAGGCAACTGTTTGATAATAGTAAACCGACAAAATTTTATCAATATGCATTTCTAAAAAGTATTGATTAGATATAAAGATGATTATATTTTTCAATGAATATATTAAACTGAATACAGAACATATAGAAAACTGAGATGTCGCTGGATGCTGGTAGTATCACAATATATCATGAAATCACTACAAACATTGATTGGTTTGCAAATGTCAGGATTTGTTTTGGAGTGCTTAACAATGATATACTGCTACCCACTCTGCCCTTTTCTATGCTAAAGGCATGTGTTTACTGTTTGAGCAGACTGCAGGGTCCTCTGGTCACAAAGGATTACAGCGCCTGGACAGTCACCACAGTTGTTGAGTACTTCCTTATGCTGAGATTTTGTCTGACTGGTTTCATAGGTGTGCTACTTACAGTTTTCTCCTTTTGTTCTTGTCATTGGATACAATATTTTCTGGCATATGCATTGTGAAGATGCAATCTGAAGATTCCATGATGTAGTACTTATAATATCATAATAGTCTTTGCTGTAGCTATCTATCAAAATGTAGGCTCCCAACAAATTTAAAAGCACACTAATTAATAATCTTATGCTTGTAGTCTTTATGATTCTCAATTTTAAGGAGCAACCCATGTCATTGCCTTTCAAACAAAAAATTCTTGTCATTGCCGATAGTGGCATGTTATTTTATTTTTTGGTTTTGCGCCACAAGTTCAGGTCTTAGCTACCCCCTTTGGCATTGTAAGACATTACTTGGTAGCCCCATTTGTCTGTATTTAACTGGGATATTTCTATATGGGAAATTGAGTAACTGGTGTTATTGACAATATTTTACTGAGATACTTGTATATTTGTATATTTGTCTATATCTAAGTTTGTAAGCATCCTGACATTTTGTTCTGCGTGGGCTGCAAACAACCCGAGTGTTAAGTTTTGGTAGTGTAAGAATTAGAATTTCCCAAACATGTGAAAATAATTATTGATGAAAGTCATGAAACTAATGTTTTCAAGAACTTTTGGAGCTGAGCTGTATGATATGGGGTAACTTTCCTTTATAAATATAGATGACATAAGATTTAATGTCTCTTTTAAAGTTGTCCTTTAATTTACCTGACATTAGAGTTTAATGTGTCTTTTAGGAGAGAATTCTCAAATGGTTCACAAGTCTCAAGGCTAGGAGCGCGAAATGTAATTGTGCCTAGCCCTAAAAGGACTGAAACACCTTGCAAACCAGAGATTTGCAAAATTCAGGAGAAGTCTCATGTAAATGATGTTGTAATAGATGATCTTGGTAGCAACACAAGAAGTTCTGAACCCCAATCATTCAAACAGAAATATAGCATTGGATGTTGCAAGATAGATCTGGCTCATGCTTTCAATGGGTCTCAGGAAATGGAGTTGGAGGATTCTTCCATGGTTGCCTCGAAGAAGGAAAAAAATTGTAAGAAAATTTCAAGACCCATTCAAGTTGTCAGCCACCAAGATGACATGCGTTCCTGTATCGAAAGTGAAATTCCAAAAACCCAAGACAAGTTGTCTCATGTAAATCGCACCACAATAAAGGACACTGGAAACAACACAAGCAGTTCTGAACCTCAACCGTATAAGAAGAAAAATACCACTGTATATAAAAATACAAGTCCGGCTGAAGTTTTTGATGGGCCTCAGAATTTGTTGATGGATGACTCTTCCGTGGTCCCCTTGCAGAATGTAGAAAGCTGTCAGAAAAGTTCAAGCACCATTCAAGTTGTCAACCAGCAAAAAAAGATTTCCTCGATCGGGACTGAACTAAATGGCTCAGTAACTAATAAGGTAAATATGTAGTTCTTTGCGCTTCAACTACAGCATAGTTAAACAGTTTCCATTTCTACATCTCATTCATGAGTTTGTTGGTCGCATAGATTTTTTGGTTATAGAGCTGTGCTTTAGAATTAACTTTGTACTTTTGTTCTGTCAAATATTGGACTAACGATATGTAGCAGGTTGAGGTTTACAAGGCTGCTAAATAATTCCTATGGATGTGGTTGGGCCGTTTGTGAAAGGTGGAGAGTATAATTAAAATAAAAGTTATATAAGCTTCGTTTATGGTAATAGTTATCTATTAAATTCTTAGCGATAATAATAGTGGATGGGCTAGAAAGCTAAAACAGTATGGGGTTATATGGTGTTAGCACTAGTATGATAAAAGGCCATAAATGGAGGAGTTCTGGGGAAAGTCCAGAATATGATTTTTTTAGTTTTAATTATAAATTGCTGCAGAATAATCTCACTTTTGCCTATTTATTTAGATAAAAAAGCACCTGTGTTTTAATTGGTGAAGATTTAGTTAGGATATAGTGCTATTTAGCTTTTGTTGAAGTGGGACTAGTTTTCTGCCTCCCGTAATCTGTGTTAGCTTTCGTAGAGAAATTTTTGCTTTCTCAAGGAAAAAAAAAAAGAAGAAAAAAGAACCCAACTTTGGATTATGCAGCTCGCATTTTGAGGCCCTTACCTCCCCATTGCTCTCTTCTATTTGTTTGTTCGTTTGTTTGTTTTCTCTCTATTATCTTCGTTGGAAAGAAACAAGCTTTGCTACAGTGCTACTTGGATGTTGAAACTTAATATTTGAAAATATCTTTTTTTTTTTTTTTTTCCTAAAGAGAATCTCAACTTGTAGTGTGTTTTTTTGAATATGGTGCAAATTCAGTTTTTTCGCTTAACCGAATTCTGAGTGCCAAGTAGAGTTTCTGTAATCAAGTCTCTCTAGAGATTGTCTGCACCAAGACGAACATGTTTGGTTAGTTCCACAGAAAGCCATTTGCTTATATGAAAATTTATTTTGTTCGAGTCTTCTATATATCTAAATCACATGATCATCGATTGTGGTCTTTGTGCTTACACTTCATGGATTAAGAAAGTGGAACTCTAGGCTCAGTGAACATATTATCAATTACAGGTTTTCTAGGAAAGAAATACAATTAAAACAAATAAAGCTACGCCTAAGGGGTTGCAAATTATGTCGTCTTAGCTGTAATGTCGCACAATCTAGTGAATCTGTATCACAGACCTCATATTCAACAAAATTTTGATGTACATTGCCGGTTATATCTGTCATTATATTGTGCTCTTGTTTCTGCATGTTGAGGAACATTATTTTTTTTTCTTACTTCCTCAGCTACTAAAAGCTTTTATGTGGTGTGTGGTAGCTTTGCTAAAAAAGAAATTTACTC
This sequence comes from Potentilla sterilis, assembly GCA_963682095.1. Lineage (NCBI taxonomy): Eukaryota > Viridiplantae > Streptophyta > Magnoliopsida > Rosales > Rosaceae > Potentilla > Potentilla sterilis. Next base: position 31,195,737 of record OY821758.1, read on the forward strand.
ATCTGATACTTTATTGTTGGGTGGGCAGGTTGTGACTGTGAACCGGACGAGTCCATCCCTTACTGACTGCAGAGTTACAAAAGTTGCTGGAAACAGAACTCGTGATATTAACTCATCATCTCAAGAAAGTAAAGGTGGTCATACCTTTGCCACCTGTCAATCAAATTTAAAAGATTGTGATAAGCTACAGAATACTATAGCTTCAAAAGAACACATCCTGTCACAAACTGCTTTGAACCTTCTTATGAAAAAAAGGAATGAGCTGGTAAAGCTTTGCTTCGTTTACTATCTTGATAATGACATCCTGATTTAGCTTTGGTTTGATGTAGTTTAGTTTGGTTTGGCCACCTTCTGCCATAGCCATATTTTTGTTATTGGTTACTTTCTTGAACTCATACCATTTTTTGCCTCATTTGCTTGTCCATGCAGTCTCTTACGAAGCGCAATATAGAGGATGAGCTTGCTCAGTGTGAAAAAGATATCCAGACAATTTTAAATGGTATTTTTGCTTCAAGTTTTCTTGTATTTTGGCATACACTCCCCCATCTTTCTGCCTGATACTGTTGTCCTATACTAAATATAAAAATGTACAGGAAAATTTCCATTCATGTAAGCTCTTGTCTATTAAACTTAAACCCACCAATGTGATCAAAGTGCATTCATGATGGTGGCAGGTAGCATCTTAAAAACTGAGACCATCAATGCAACACTCGGTATGTGATTCCTTTTAACTGTTATTTCAGTATTTCTCTACTATTAAGGATCTTAACTTCGTTCCAATTGGGGCTACTAATTCCTATATGTTGAATTGCTGGGTGTGGGAATTTATTTCAAATCATTTTTTGACTACGTGAGTACCTTATGGATCATTCACGTCTATTATTCAAGTGGCTTGCACAAACAGCGTGCCACAAGTAACTCCACATCTTGCTATTGACTTTGCATCTGTGCTTTCTTATAACTATATGAGCATGTGTCACACGTTGGAATCATCTAGTGATTTTTTGTCCTTCCTTATTCAAGGAACTAGTAGTTCATAATTTTATATATACACAATGAATACTGTGTGTAATCATTCTATTCAAGGTTTCACAATCTTCATTTCTTTTATCAAATCTAAAGACTTTCAACTGGGTATAGTCCTGGTTTAAGAAGCTATCCAAGTTTGCAAATAATGATTAAGAAGTCAAATATAATCTAACTTTAGTAGACTACACTAGGAAAATGAAATAACAAAATAACAACCAAGTGGTGATAAATTGATCCGGACTGTTTATAGCTGAGAATCCAGAATACTTAAAATCTTTTGTTTCCATTGTGAGATACTGTTTGTTACGTACATGGTCACGTGGTGAAAAACTGTTCTCTTGAACACTTCTGTATTGATTTGTGAAAACTGGAGTTGCAAGTGCTGGAGTGTGTTACTGGTAGGTGCTACCTTATGATTTCCTAATTGGTTGTCTTGCTTTCTTATTACCATAGATAGTGAAGATGGCTCAGCAGTAATAGTCGACTCCATTATAGAAGGTTGTAATGATGGATATCTAAGAAATGGAAGGACTCATACACTGCTAGAAGAGGAATTCTCCCCTAAATCTATCAAAAGGAAGAGGCTGTCAGAGGCTATTCTAGACAAGCAAGATCCATGCCAGGTAATTAAGATATGATATTCAATAGTGATTTCTGTGCGTCCTTACTGATTAAAATTCCGAAATTTATCATACCAGCCATTTTAGTTAGATCCTCTTTGAAACAACTCAAAGGTTCAAAACTTCAAATCTTTCTAGTCCAAACAATTCCAAGTTTTGCTTCAAAAGAAATAAAAACTTTTCTGGACAATTGATCTGTGAAGTGGTAAATTTGTGCTTCTGGTGTAGGTAGAAAGCACAAAGTTTTGTTGGGATTGTGGTTTTGACTATCATTTTGGTTGGTCAGCCAAATATGGGTTTCCACTAGTAACATGTCAACGCATGTGTTCTTCTCTAAGTAGTTCAAACACTGAGGGTAGGGAGGTGATTGAGTATCACTATTGCTTTTACAATCTAGAGATCATGGTACGGCCATGGTGCATTTCTGGGTAGTGGTTTCACCCTGATGACTGAAAACTATTGTTTGAACAGGATTCTACGTGTTATATGCAGCTGCATTCTGATAATGCTTTCATCTTTGCAGGCATTGGATGACATATGTTTCAAAAACAGTTGGCTGTTACCAATATATCGTGTATCTCCATCAGATGGTAAGATCAGTTAGATTTATATGGTTATCTCAGAAAGATAATTTCTCTGATTAAAGAGCATGACAAACATATACATTGGGTCAAGCACCACGTATCTAGTAGCTGTTCTGGCACGTCAAATTACTTTAACTAGGTTCCTCCAACTTGGAATTTGATCTAGTAGCAATTTGATGACCATGTTTTGACTTCCACTTGGATTTTGATACTTTACAAAGTTTTGGATTGCCTAGCCGAAAATATCTAGAAATTCTGTCTTCTTTCTATGTCTCCACCCCACCCATAGCCATTTTTATACCAGTAAGATTCAAATCCATGACCTCCATATCCATATTTAGAAATTTTCTAGCTCACTTGAAAAGTTCCTTTTGGGAATGCATTAAAAAGAAGTCTAACGAATACTTGGTTTTGACCATCAACCAATCAAAATTGTTTGTTATTTTTTGTTTTGGCAGAAATCTTCATCTAATCAAAATGGTTTACATCATAGCAATTTTTTCTTTAAGTGTGTTCTCGTCTAATGCAATTGTACCTAAATATATTGCTTACAGAAATAATGGCAGTTTTACTATTTAAATTTTGGCTGATATTGTTTGGGAAGATTGTTTCTCTAATATGATCTAAAATTGTTTTACCATCTAAAATTGGTTGTCATACTTTGTCTTTATTGAAGGTGGATATCAAGCTGATGTAACCGTAGAAGGTCTGGATTTCAAGTGTTCAAGTGATGGTGACCTGTGTTCCTGTCCTAGTGAAGCAAGAGAATCAGCTGCATGTGGAATGTTGGTGAAGTTGCGAAGCATGGCTGGCCAAGCCAAAAGTCAGTAATGTGTAAGGTATAAATGGTCAATTGGAATAGAAATTGTGAGTTGGCAAAGTTGAAGCGCCCTGTGACATTGTTCGGCTTCAGTAAACTCTAGGAAAAGATGACTCAAAAGGAATTAGACTCGTCATACTATTATGAGTAGATGAAAAATGCTACTGCTTCATTCTCATGTGCAGACTTGCAGTTATTAAAATGTCTAGTCAGATCTCTATATTAGAAATGTTGTGCATCCTTGTGATCCCAAAGATACTATAAACCTTTGGTCAGAATAATTGGTATCAACCTTTGGTCATTTGCTGTCATACAAAAAAACCTTTGGTCTTTTGGTTTCACTACAAATTTGTGGAAGGGATATGTTTCTATATTTTTTTGGGAAGTAAGAAGGGAACGGGAATTAAGGAATTGGAAAACGAAGCATCTAGGATGTTAGACAAGGTGACACTAGTTAATCCAGCAGGGAAGTCATAATCACGTTTCCATCACCTTTCATATCAGAGAAGAGCCACATAAGAAACATTGGGGAGAAGAAAGAATGTATCATTTGTTTATTTGAAAATAAGAGTGAGCATTACAACAGTATTCTTCAAAAACGACATAATGGGAAGACTCGGACAAAAAGAGGTAATACCTCTTCTCTTATAATATGGTATAGAATATCTAATTACTTAACTTCTAAAACTAGCAGCAATCATAATGATAACTACAAAATCACCGAAGCCTGAACTCAATAGGTGATTTCGGTCAATGAAATTAGAGCTACAAAAATTGGGATATATACTGAGTTACATCCCTAACCAACTCTTCCTGAACTGTTCTATATCTCTAGTGTGGTTTTGGTACATAGCCATCAACAGCAAAGTTTCGTGTGGCAGCAGGAATAGCTAAACGAACTCCATCAAGTTCAGGGCTTGCAATGACTTGGCAACCCAGACGAGACCTACAAGATGGCAAATCTAAATATTAGTCTGAACTGTGTGGGACCGAAAGAAAGAAAGTTTTGACCTTAAATTTCATCAACCTACGTTTCTGTCAGTCCAAATGCCAAGTCCAACATATCATTTTCCTCATCCGTTGGATCTTCTAATCTGTTGTAATACTCCATGTCCTACAATACAATTTTGCAGTGAGCTTCAGTTGAAACAAGAGCAAATAGAAGCTCAAATGAAGAATTCTACAAAGATGGATGCCTACAACGGACCATTACAATCACATGACATGTTGAGCAGGCAAGCGAACCTTCACATGCTCCTGCATGAGTAAGAAAAACATCAGATTTCTGCAAGTATATAACTTTGAAACACTTGAGACGGGAAATGGAAAGGAGTGCCAGTGGTTAGGGCATGAAAAGTACAATCTGAAGCAACAGGAATGCAATAAACTTTTCAATAAGCTAGTCAACAAACGCCTAAAGTACTTGGTTGAACAAGCATGGAAATTATTAAACTTCAGACAATGGAATTGCAGTGAGGGACAACAGATTTAGGTTTATGGGGGAAAGAATAAAACAAGAAACTTGCCTTCAAGTTCTATATCATTTTCATGAGCAGCTTCTAGCATAGACATTCCAATTGGAACCTTGATATGTTTTTCGTCCCCATCCTTGTCAACAAATGTTACAGATATCCTGCAAATAATTTGTATGTGTCTGAGAAACAACCCTAGTCTCAAGTTTCAGTACAAACTTAGCTGAGAGGAAAACTATACACCAATCTGCAACAAATTCTGTAAAAACCCAATGAATATCCATATATGAGATCTACCTACATGCATTTAACTACTTTCTCCAACTTCTATCCTGAATCCCCCAACCCATCACCATACAGTTTTATTGCAACTTATTTCAAAAGACCTTACGTTTCTTTCTGCTCAATCCCTTGATCTGAAGTGCTGGCAGTAGTGGTAGAAAGATGATGATGCTTCTGAAAGATGGCTCCCCTGAACATCTGGGCCCCAGACTGTTGATTATACTGTTTTAGAAAATAACGGAAACCACAATATGATTTAAATGAGAGCATGAATGTAAGTTCATTACTACTGAAAGACATAATTTGAAACTACTCATAACTTACTGTTAATCATTTACAAGCCACATGAATTTTGGAACATCCATTTGTATGTCATTATTGCCAAGATATTCATAAACTATATAAAGTGCTTCAAATATTTTGAGAATGACAGTTATGGCAATCAAATGTTTGTTCTTCAATATCGTCTAGAAGATTCCCAAACAGCTTGTGAAATGCAGTGTTCATACTATCAAACTCTCCGGTTTTTATCACTGTTGTTCTTGAAGACTGACATAAGTTTAACAACGGAAACAAGCGTGATTGCTTCCCTCGTTTACTTGGGCATAAAAAGAGGAACCTTTTACAATTAGTGCCCAACACCGAATGGAGAGGGTCAAATAAAGGGATAAAGTTTCACCCACTTAACTATGGAGAATTAGTTAATACCACCAGGTTTCTCATCTATAAAGGGACATGTCTGATATGGGCTGACCAAAAAATGGCAAGCAAATAAGCTTACGGGCTCATCTACCCTAAGATATTACTCACGAGGTGATTATTCATTGCAGTCTCAAATCCACCCACTATTTGAACAGAAGAGTAGCCATTAGATCCGAAGAAATTCAATTGGCGGCCTTTAATTAAATGTTTCTGTTTCTATAACCTCAGACCATGTAGTAGAAGACAAAACTTAGGCATCCATACCAGAAACAAATGAAAAATTCAAGAGACATTCAAAGTAAGCTTAGCAGTCGGACACATCTGTTTAAATAAGAAGAGATAACTCACGAGAGGTTGCAAGAACTGACTGAAAGAACGAGTTGCACATCTGGGTCTAATAATGGATTTTCCTGCAGATTGCCAATAATGGGGAAAACGTGGACAGATTTAGTACAAGTTGGAAGACTGATTTTGGAGTTGGAGCAGACATTAGCTAATATACCTGTGGTAAGCTGTTTGAGTATCAGTAGTCCAATTCTTGAAGCCCGAGTACCCAACATAATAGCAGGATATATCTTGAATCTGTAAACAGAAATCAAGAAATGATGTTTGATTTTGGAAAAACTGACAAGATACAAATGAAAAGCAAGTTAAACCCTAAACCCGGCGTTGTTCAGGTATTGTTACCTTGATTGGATTCGGTGGTGGATGAGATGAATTAGAGGGAGGCGGAATTGAAGACGGCTTGAGCAAAGGACCAGTGAAACCTGGGTTTTGGGTCGTAAAGAGCACCACTTCCACCTGTCTAACAAATATTTATGTTTCAGACCAAATATATAAGAGTAATGCTAGAGACACCAAACATTTTTACCAAAATCACATACTAAATGATGTGGCGGTGCCAAGGCACCACTTTTTTTTAGAAGCAATTGCTAATATGAATTTTCTTCAATAATTTTATTAATAAGAAAATGAAATTAAGAATTTCTTTAAGAGCTTTTTATTATTTAGGACATTTGAAGGCGCAAAATTATAAAATAAAAAAATGTCTTAATTTTGTGCTGATAAAAAAATGCCTTAATTTTCTCCTCTTAAAATATTAAGAAATTACAACCGTGTCATTTTCCTATTTATATTTCTAACCCAAACCTAACTAACATCGGCCGCCCCTCTCAGATTAAAACTCAAATCCTCTCTCTCTCTCTCTCTCTCTCTCTCTCTCTCTCTCTCTCTCTCTCTCTCTCTCTCTCTCTCTCTCTCTCTCTCTCTCCCTCCCCGTCGGCGCCACCATATCCGTCAGATCCCACACGGTGGAGAAGTATAACCACATCTCGTTGGGGTCGCTGTTAAAGCTGTCGTCAAGGCTCCGCCGTCGTCGTTCTGGAAAGCTCCTCCTTCTCTCTCACGGCGTCTTCTCTCTGCCGCCCCCACTCGTCGCGAATCTTAATCGCCTCGTGCGCTAAGGCCTTGAGGCGGCCGAACTGGACATGCACGTCCAATTTTGAACTCTCCACCGCCTCACGCGTCTGCCGCTCGCGATCTAGCTCGGCCAAGAGCTCGCGGAATAGGTCGGCGGATTCGGTTACGAAGCCGTGTCGTCTGCCGTTGAGAATGCTCATGATCGAGGAGGAGCGTGACACCGCCGCCGCGTCGTGGTCGTCTTCCAAGGCCGACGACCTCGAGGAGGAGCAGCAAAGGCGCGGAGACTTGGGAGCGACTCAGACGAGACTTAGGGTTTTTGCATCGGAGATGGCGCCCAATGATCCTAAGCAAGGCGGCGGAGGAGGCGTCTTCGCCGTCACCAAATCAGTAAACGAGTACTGATTTCTATCTTTCCAGCTGCTTTGTTTTCTCTGCAAATTTTTAGCTACGGGTTTGATTTTTATACAATTTTACTTCTCAATTTTACTGCTAATTGTTGTTGTGGTGGTTGATCTGGATTTCTAGTGTTGTTTGCTTGTTTTAAGTTTTGATTGGTGTTGAATTAGGTTAGGTGATATGCGATGGTGTTGGTTGTAGGTGGAATCGGATGTATGCTTGACTGTTTTGACTTGTGATCTAGAAATTGTATGAGAGCATGCTGACTTGATTGATTTGACTGGATTATAAATGCATGTTGACTTGCTTGGTGCTTGTCAACTTCACCAGAATGTAGAGATTGGAGAAATTGCAGCTAATCATCTCCTGCAGCTGGAGCCTGATGTAGCGAGTCACTATGTTCTACTTTCTAGTTTCTAATATATACTCTTTGTTTTCTGATGAAAATGTAGGATTAATTGAACCTCTAGTGCCTGAAGAAGGCGTTGACAACTCATCAAAAGATGATTGCGAAGAGAAACAAATATATGACACTCCTGATATGGAACAGGTAATTACTTTCTTGATTTGTTTACCTCTTCTGTCTTTGTTATGCTGAGATGAGTAGGTGGTGGTGTACATGGTTGATGGCACTGTCAAGTATAAGCATAGATTGTAAGGTGTTTGTTAAATTGATTATAAGGATTTTCTTTCTCTCTTGAATGTATTACAGGTTGTGAATATTTTGCCAATGGAATATTTTACTTCACACATGAGTGAAAGATCTCACCCACTCTTTCTCTCTCTGTGACACACGCACAATTGGCTTGAGTGAATTGAACTTTGGGTTTGGTGGGTTATTAGAATGGGCATTAAGTTCTGTGAATTAATTAGTTGTTTTGTTGTTAGCTCTTTCAAGCATGTCCTTGAGGTTCATAATACGGAATTATAGACTATTTGGCATTGGACTTGCACTACCAGATACGGCCGAATAGCCGACGAAAATTTTTTCGTCGGCCATTCCATTTTTTCGTCGGCTATACCCTCTGCCAACGAAAATTTCGTCGGCCATAAGTCGTCGGTAATACGCCGTCGGTAATACCAATGGCCGACGAAAAAAAAAATTTCGTCGGCTATAGTTAAGTATGGCCGACGAGTCCAAAAATTCGTCGGTCAAACGTGGGTGAAATAGCCGACGAATTTCGTCGGGTATTTTTGAGTATGGCCGACGAAATCCATTAAGTATGGCCGACGATTTAATAAAATTTCGTCGGCTATGGTGTTTTAACTATAGCCGACGATTTAATAAAATTTCGTCGGCTATTGTGTTTTAACTATAGCCGACGATTTAATAAAACTTCGTCGGCTATTTCCTCGAAATATATTACTATTTTAATAGGTATTAATTAGTTATAGCCGACGAAATAAGGCAATTTTCGTCGGCTATACAAGTTATAGCCGACGAAAATTGGTAAAATTCGTCGGCTATACTTGTTATAGCCGACGAAATAATGCAAAAATCGTCGGCTATTCTTGCATTTGGGAAAAAAAAATTAAATTATTTTCTAAATTACCATTCCAAGCAAGCTGCAAATCACAAAAACAATTCATGCATTTGCACCAACAAGAAACACGTCTAAATACCATTTTTATTAAATTCGTTCCAATATACATAAAATATAACCCTAATTATCCCCTAAACTACTAAAGTCTAGGATGTCATCTACAGCATCAGGCGCATCATCCTGCTGACCGAACTCGAGAGGTTCAGGCATTGGAGGCTCCACTAACTGCTGAAACGGGAGCGGGGGTGGACGGCCTTCTTGTTGTGCCGCGAACATCTCATAAACCCACTGTTGCTGGCCGTCGTAGTTGTATTGCCGAATTCTGGCGCACTCAGCATTCCAACGGACCATATCCAACTGATACTGCTGGTACTGCTGTTGTCTGCGGCGCAGCTCCTCTACTGTCTGGGACGAGGTCGCCAATTCTGCGGCCAATCGCTGCACTTCCCCCCTCATATGTTGGGTCTCCCCGCCTCCCTTCTTTTGACCTCCCTTAGTGGTCTTCAGGAGCCCTTGTCCAGAACCTCCCAAACCCCGGCAGTAGTACTCGTTGGACTGCTGTGGGAAGGCTGCGTTGAACAGCCTCGCCGCCGTTTGGATATTGGTGCGGTCGACCCGGCGCACGGCTTCTTCCATATCTGCCTCTAAGATGTCCGGTTGTGTCTCCCGAACTATTTGCTGGAGCACCTCTTGTTCGGCCTGGGTCACCCGCTCCTAATTGGACGGGGAAAAAAAATTAATATTCTAACAAATGGATAGTTAAGTAAAATTAATAATTTAAATTTTAAAATCATAATGAACGACTTACGAGATCTTCTGTCGCTTGTGGATAAGCGATCTTGAACGTCTCCACGTAGGGGTTGCAATCAGGATGATCTCTGAGCGCCTCCTCCTGATATTGTGCAAACGGCCTTGAACCGCCGTGATGGAGGATTGTGTTACGGCGGCGGTTCTCCGAGTTTATCCGAGACCGTTCCTTCAAACAAATAATAAAATATTAGAAAAATGCATCAAAAAATATAACTGAAATAATTATAAAATATTTAAACTAATAATTAAAATTTTAATAAAATAAACATTTATAGTGAAGTTTAGTATTTACCATCATAGCCGGGTTGTCGAAGACTACGGTCTTCAACCAACGCCACTCGTACTCCCTGAACATGAACTCTCTGGGAGTACCCATACGACCACGGTTGCCGTACTCGTTATAGTGGGAACGGAGCTCGTTCTTCCACTCTTTGAACCTACGAAAAAAACAAAAGTGCATTAGAAATATGATTAATATCATAAAATATTTCAAATTATCAAATAAGACATTCCCAACGTACCTCGAGCTCTGTTGGGAGTCCGCCCAACCCCGCTTGTGTTCCGCAACCACAAAGTATGTCTGAAAGATAATATTTTATTAGTTTTATAATTATAACAATACCGAAAATTTTTAAATATTACGATAAATAAATTAAATTTTTTTATTTACTCACCGACGCGGCGTTGTTCAACTCCATCTTGATTTCTTCGGGCACATCAGCCCACCGAGCCCACAACATAGGGACTCTGTCCCTAATGAGTGCACCCACGCAACCCGAGTAGTCGCGTTTCTTTTTCGCCCCAACCTCCTGATTAGGAGCTTCGTCAATCTGGATCCTCCCGCTCCGTTCAACCGTTCTCCTGAGCGTCTCAAAACTGATGACACCTCTGGTATTCCTCTGGGTTGAACTGCTAGCGCCTGTCCCTATCACATAAACGACGATTGGTTAATAAAATTAAATATTAGTGCGTTAATTTTAATAAAACATTTAATTAATAAAATCGAATGTTACCTGAACCCGATGATTCGGTTGCCGTCGACTTTCCTTTTCTCCTCGCCGAAATCAGGAGGTCAGGGCTCTCCCATGGCTGCTGCTGGTATGCCTCCGCAGCACTCACGAACTGAGGCATATCAGGCCACTGGGGCCGACCCTGATAGTCGACCTCGGGTATCGCAGGAATGTTGTAGGGGAGGAAGAGCTGGTTTGGGAGAGTAGGCCCCTCAGTCGAGTCACCAGCAGACTGAGTCGGACTCGGCATCGGCTCCCGATGAACCTCAGACATACGAACCTGAGGAACGTCGGCAGCTATCTCCTCGTGAAACAGCTGCCGACTAAACTTCGGCGCCACAGAGGGACCGACATGCGGAAGTGAAGTGCTCGACGGCCGCCCCGCCTAGAGAAGGGTCTGGTGCCGAGCACTCACACTCCGCCGCGGCTGGGCTGCATCCACACTCCTCCGCGGCTGGCTGGTGGTCCTCTCAGGCTGGCTAGCCGTCCTCTCGGAGTCTGGGGAACCGGCGGCATTTCCAGAACCTCTAGATCTAGAACGACGGCCTCCGAAGAACTGCCTAAATGCATCGGCCATCTAAAGCCAGACGCATTAATACATTAATTAATATTAAATTATATTATATTAAATAACAAATTCTAATTAATATAATACCCAATAATACTAACATATTTTAATATTTACCGATTTATATAATAACCAATTTATACATATAAATTATACAATTACACCTAAATTATACAATTAAAATAAATTTTACAAAAATTACCTAAATTAACATAAAAACCTAAAAATTACATACATTAACATAAATACCTAAATTATAACTAAATTAACATAAATACATAAATTATACCTAAATTAACATAAATACATAAATTCTACCTAAATTAACATAAATACATAAATTATAACTAAATTGACATAAATACATAAATTATATCTAAATTAATATAAATACATAAATTATACCTAAATTAACATAAATACATAAATTAACATAAATACATAAATTATACACAAATTAACATATAAATACATAAATTATACCTAAATTAACAATTATATCTAAATTAACAATTATATATAATTTATTAACCATAATTTAATTTATTAACAATTAAATAACAAACAAAAAAAAAAAAAGGGAGGTCGGGTACCGAATCGGGGAGGAGGAGGAGGAGGGGCGGCCGGAACAGGGAGGAGGAGGAGGAGGGTCAGCCGGGGCTGCCGGAACAGGGAGGAGGAGGAGGAGGAGGGGCGGCGGATCGAACCAAGGAGGAGGAGGAGGAGTCGCCGGGCTGCCGAACCAAGGAGGAGGAGGAGGAGGCGCCGGGCTGCCGAAATAGGGAGGAGGATCGGCGGATGAAGGAGGGCCGGATTCGAGGAGGAAGATTGTTTAGGGAAAATCGGGCAAATGGAGGCTAGGGTTCGGCTGCATTTTACTTATACCCGAGAGTATAGCCGACGAAATAAAGCGATTTCGTCGGCCATGCTATAGTATAGGCGACGAAATAAAGCGATTTCGTCGGCCATGATATGGCATAGCCGACGAAATTACATAATTCATTTTTCGTCGGCCATGCTATGGCATAGCCGACGAAATTACATAATTCGTCGGCTATAGTCTTCGTCCCTCAGCATCCGTCCGATCTCCCCCATCCAACGGTGGATAATGGAAAGGCGCGGATCACCAGACTTTAGCCGACGAAATATAACTTCGTCGGCTATACTTTTGGTCAAACTACAAAGTCAAACCTCTAAACGCTTTAAAACAGAAATTGGCCCGTCTAAATGACGTTTTTTGGCCTGACCTTCAACAGAGAATAGTTTCAGATCGATGCGACGCATCTAATCGTATAAAAATTTCCCCCAAAATATTTACCGACCGTCATGCTACCCATAGGAAAACGGGAGTAAAAAACAGCAAACCGCAACATTCGGCACACAGATTTTGTCGGAATCTTCCCATTTTTCAACCGTAGCCGTATTTCAATATTTCGGTCATATCTTATTTCACGACACATTTGCATTTGAAGGGTCTACGTATAGTAGGTATTTGAAACTATACATTCACTTAAACACTTAGTAAACAAGTTAAGGAACATTAGTGCATATATTCCGATTTTGAATCTCAAAGTTTGGAAAATCTATTCCAACCGTCAGATATCACCGTTAAGATTAAATACATGTATGAAAAAAAATCCAACTACATCTGACAACGTTGAAGGCTCGATCGGGACGGTCAAACCGCAAAGTCAAACCTCTAAACGCTTTAAAACGGAAATTGGCCCGTCTAAATGACGTTTTTTGGCCTGACCTTCAACAGAGAATAGTTTAAGATCGATGAGACGCGACTAATCGTATAAAAATTTCCCTCCAAATATTTACCGACCGTCAGGCTACACATAGGAAAACGGAAGTAAAAACCGCCTAACCGCAACATTCGGCACACAGATTTTGTCGGAATCTTCCCATTTTTCAACCGTAGCCGTATTTCAATATTTCGGTCATGTCTTATTTCACGACACATTTGCATTTGAAGGATGAAGCAATGGTTTGTCGATAGTGATAGAAAATGGAAACTGCTCTTTTTTGGTTTTTTTTTAATCATAGCCGACGAAATCAAACCTAGTATTCGTCGGCTATTGTTTTGTCGTTTTCTGTTAAAACCTTATGGCCGACGAAATATTTATGTTTCGTCGGCCATTGTTCGTAAATAATTATTTTTAAATAACTTATGGCCGACGAAATAATTAGTTTTCGTCGGCCATTGTTCGTAAAATATTTTTTTTTAAATAACTTATGGCTGACGAAATAATTAATTTTCGTCGGCCATTTTCCGTTTAGCCGACGAAATAATGCATTTTTCGTCGGCTATTCTCTGAAAAAAAAAAACCAAAAAAATCAGTGGTTTTACACCTCTCCTATTCCGATGTCCTGTTCACATATAACCAAAATTGAACATAAAAAATCAGAAACCCAACAGTCAACATATTTCAAATTTTTGTTTAAGGGGTTTGGAACCCAGCCTAGCTGGGAGGCTCATCCCCACGCCCGTTCATTAGAAATGAGTTGATTACAAATGAAAGGATTACATCATTTAAATTACTTAATCCGTCGGATTGTAATCGGAATCGTCGGATAAGTCTTCTTCGGTTTCTGAATTGCTCGATAGGGGTAATCTATGTCTTTCCTCACCACTAGAGTCCTCGTTAGTTTCTTCAATTGGATCAACATCAACAAGCAGTGGCTCTTCCCTTGTTTCAACCATAGTGGTTTTCTGATATTCATGTTTTGCAGATCAGTGCGAGCCTTAGGACCGTCTTTCGTCTTCCCCTCCAAGTTCAGCGTTGTGCCCACCACACTTTCAGAAACATTTTTTCTATGTGCATAACGTCTAGGAAGTGACGGATCAGCAACTCACACCAGTACGGGAGTTCCCACAATATGCTCCTATGTGTCTAGAATTTGTACTCATCAGGCCTTTCAGGTATTTCTGCTACAATATCGGGATGATTGCTGAGGGGCCCAAAATCGTACTGATTAAGTCTTGCTAAAATTTCTCTTCCTGTCCATCTTCTGGGAGCACGGCCGTGTTCTTCGGTTCCATCAAATGCGGCGGACTCGTAACGCCAGTGGTGATCCGCCGGAAGGAATACACGATGACCCATTCGGCATATCTTGTTGCAATGAGGGGTGCTCCCATAATCGCTGAGGCACTCTGGACAAGCCTTGTATCCCCTAACAACGCTGCCCGACAACATCCCATAAGCAGGAAAATCACTGATGGTACCAATAACCATGACATGCATCTGGAACGTCTCCTGCTTGTACTTGTCAAAAGTGGGATGACCAACGTCCCACAATACCTTAAGCTCTTCAATCAATGGTCTCATATACACATCGAGACATTTCCCTGGGTAACCAGGCCCCGGAATCAACAACGTCAACATATTATATTCCTTCTTCATGCACATCCACGGAGGAAGGTTGTAAGGTACCAAAACCACCGGCCATATACTGTATGAAAGACTCATGGTGCCGAAAGGGTTGAACCCGTCGGTTGAGAGCCCGAGCCTGACGTTTCTGACATCTGACGCAAAATGAGGAAACTCATTGTTTATATGCTTCCAAGCCGCTCCGTCAGAGATGTGTGTCATGATATCTGCGTCTCCCGCGTCCCGCTCACCGTGCCACCTCATAGCTTTTGCGGTGGTTTCTGACATGTACAACCGCTCAAGCCTATCTCTCAACGGAAAATACCGAAGTACTTTCACAGGTTTCCTATTGCCTGCTCCCGTCAACTTATATCGGTCAGACTGACATATCGGACATGCGTCAAGGCTAGCAAGGTCATTCCCTTCTGCATCTTCACCCCAGAAGAGAACGCAGTCAAATGCGCATGCATGGATCTTAATGTAGGAAAGCCCTAGATCTTTGAGGATACTTCGGACCTGACGGTGATTGGTAGGATTACGATGACCCTCCTCCAACAACGAAGAAGTGTACTGTAGATATTCATCCACTTGCCTGATGCTCCCTTTTGTCTCGACTTTAATCCTCATTACCTCCATCACACTTTGAAGAACTGTCTTCTCAGAACTTGAAGACACAGGGGTCTGTTGCAATGCAATCAGTTTGTTGTACTTGTCAAAGGCAGCAGTGTTGACAACTTGTGGGAACGGCTGCACCGGGTCCTGCATATATTGTTCCCCACGTACACCGCTTTCAAAAGGAAACACGTCGTTGACGAATGCCATTGTTGGATCGTTGGATGTACTACTACTGCCCGCCTCAAAATACTGCCCATGATCATGCGATCTATCTAATGATGGCTCACCGTGATATATCCAACGTGTGTATTTCGGCCAAAACCCATTACTCTTTAGGTGCTCCCATACTGTCCTAATCGGAAATCGACACATATCACTGCGACACTTACATTTCTTGCACGGGCAATAATGGTAATTCGACTTTGCATTTTCCTCGACGAACTGCATAAAATCCACAACTCCTGTAGTGTATCGTCGGTCATTCCTTGGAAGCGAAATCCAACTCTTATCTCGATCCATATATAGCCTGATAATAATATATATGTATAACTTTAATTAATAATAAATTAATTAACACATATATATATTACAATATATATTATTATCAACATCAACTCATATATATATATATACCATTAATTAACAACCATTATTTAAGTTCATTACACTATCAACAACCATTAATTAACATATTTATATATATTTTAACACTAATTAAAATAACATTATTAAATTAAAACACATAATTATACTCTAACTGAAAATCAACTCAACTACAACTCAAAATCAACATATATACATACATTCTAACACTAAAACAACAACTAAACAAAAAATCACTTACTATATCAAAATCACTAAAACTCAAAATCAACATATATATATACACATATATATATATATATACATACCTATATATAGCTCCACAATGTAAGAGAGGACGAATTTCAACAATACCCACAGATTTTTCACTCTTTCTCCCGTTTTTTTTTTAAATGAGCAGCTTCTGGCCAGATCTGAAAATATAAAGACTTATAGCCGACGAAATTGTCAAATTCGTCGGCCATTCTTCCAAAAGTTATATAGCCGACGAAAACTTTAAATCGTCGGCCATTATAGGAGTATAGCCGACGAAAAAGTTTTTTTACCGACGACGGAAAAATCGTCGGCCATTCTGTGGGTATGGCCGACGATTTTTAATTTTTACCGACGAAATAATAAATCGTCGGCCATTCTATGTGTATGGCCGACGAAATTTTTTTTTGGCCGACGACAAAAATTTTCGTCGGCCATTCTTGGGAATAGCCGACGAAAAAATTATTTCGTCGGCCGTTTTTTTTTTTTTCGTCGGCAAAGCCCTTTTCTTTTGTAGTGTTGTTTATAATATGCATACGATTTCTGAGAATATTTTGTTAAGATAATTAACCTATGTAAATCTATCTCTGATTAACTATTGAATATAGATGGAAGCTTAGTTTTATTTCATGTCCACCAAGTTTTCTATTTAAGAAACTGATTTTATGCGTTTTTTTTTTAAGGTATCATAGTCAAGAGATCATGGGTAATCTATTCTGTTGTGTACAAGTTGATCAATCCACAGTAGCTATGAGGGAACAGTTTGGTAAGTTTGTGGAAGTCATGGAACGTGGATGCCATTAATTGGTGCTGTTCGCGATGTAGCTTCTCAGTTTTGAAGATGGACTTCTTCAGGGTTCTTCGGTAATTGAGCAGTACTCTACAATCATCTTGCTATATTGGTCTTTGAGATCATGTTCAGTTTGTTCTAGTTTTTGTTTTCTGGTCCACCTTGTTCCTTCATTAGTTCTGCTGTAAATTTGAGCTTTTAAGATTTGTGGTTAGTGGTATTTGATCTGATACAAGTAACTGTTTTACTAACTATCTAAGTAACTATCATCTTAGTAACTATCTGACTAACTATGCTAGTAACTATGTTCGTAACTACGAAAGTAACAGTTCTTGTTTGTTAAAAAGCTGAGAACTATCCAAGTAGCTATTACAGTAATTATGAAAAAAAAAAATGCAGGACAGAAAAGCAAGAGCTTAAAATTCGAAAGCAACTGAACCAAGAATGAAAAATGCACCACACAATGCAGCGTGCCGCTGCACTGCACCACGGTAGTGTAAATATCAAAGTAACATTTTCTGTAACTATGTTAGTAACTACCTAAGTAACTATCATTTTAGTAACTATCTTACTAATTATATTACTAACTATCTAAGTAACTATCATCTTACTCCTTTATAGTTACTAACATAGTTACACATAATAGTTTACTCATATGATAGTTACTAAGATAGTTACTAAGGTAGTTACACAGATAGTTACAAAAATGATAGTTACTAACATAGTTACACATAATAGTTTACTCATATGATAGTTACTAAGGTAGTTACTATCCCAGTAACTATACAAGTAACTATGGAACTATCCAAGTAACTATTTAAGTAACTATCCAAGTAACTATCTCAGTAACTATGCAAGTACCTATGAAACTATCAAAGTAACTATCCAAGTAACTATCTCAATTGTTTCTGCCTAAACCCGGGGGTCTAGTAGATACTTGATGAATCCACCTTGATCTCCTGCAATCCTGCTTACTAAGGGGAATACCGGGCGGGCCGGTCTTCTCCTCTCCGATGCCTAAGTTAGTATAGTTGGAATATATATAACCAAGGCACGTATGTAAGCCGGGAGAGAGACAAGTTACCTATTTATGGTGGTAGTTGAGGCCCATATATAGGTGGTTGAGGGCGAGGGCTGGTCTTACCCTTCGATGTGGGACTGGTTCCCTTCTGTTTGGACATTCTGGTGCCCTTTTTGGCAGGCAGGCGCCCCCAGTCCCAGGGCCCCTGGAGGCAGGATAGACCGCTGGGCCCCGAGGCCTGGTGCTGGTGATCCGATCCAGGGTCCTGGGCCGGGCCCTGGTGCCCTTGTCGCGGGTCTGTGGGCTTGCTGTAGCCTCTCTGCGGCTACTGTCAACAAGTCCCCCAAGTTCCCGGTCAAGTGCAATCTTGAATGGGGACTTATCTGTCTTGCTCTTGTCCCGCAGACCCGCGGGGTTACCAACCTACCGGTCCCCAGTCCCCCAAGTCCGCGTTAAAGATTGGGCGTGACCGAGGTGAGTACCTGTTTACCGATGACAAGAAATAATTTATAAGTATGCTTGGTAATGTAAAACAGGATTGTGCTCGAGTGCTTATGAGCATGGAGCGGGGTGAAAACCCGAAGAGTGCATGAGATGATGCCATGCGATAGATGGTGCATGGAATGATGATGGGGCGTTGAAATCCGCCATGCAAGGGATGGTGCATGGAACGATGATGAGGCGTTGAAATCCGCCATGCAAGGGATGGTGCATGGAACGATGATGAGGCGTTGAAATCCGCCATGCAAGAAATTAATGCACGGAATTCTGATTGGGCCTGCTGCCCTTCGGAACAAAGCAGAGCTCACTGATCCCGAACGGGGCACTCTGCAAGTCAGAACGGAGCGGAGCAAACTGGGCCAGAACCGGGCGTTCTGCCAAATCAGAACGGAGCGGAGCACACTGGGCCAGAACCGGGCGTTCTGCCAAATCAGAACGGAGCGGAGCAAACTGGGCCAGAACCGGGCGTTCTGCCAAATCAGAACGGAGCGGAGCAACTGGGCCAGAACCGGGCGTTCTGCCAAATCAGAACGGAGCGGAGCAACTGGGCCAGAACCGGGCGTTCTGCCAAATCAGAACGGAGCGAAGCAACATTTGCTAGTTCTTCTCAGCTTGTGTTGAATAAGCGATGAGGTAAGTGTGCAGGTTTGTTAGCCTGCGGGGAGATTTGTTCTGTGTTAGAGATACAATCTGCCCTGTGGGATGGTGTAGAGATAACGAGTCTCCCCCATATGTTCCCAAAGGTATCGCAGTTCAGTGCGATGCAGGGTTTTTATCCTGCTAGACAGTATCGCGGTTCAATGCGACGCAGGGTTTTTATCCTGCTGGACAAGAGAACATGTGTTAGATGTAAACTCGCCCGGTTTGTAAAGCCCATGCGTTTGCCATGGAGGCGGGCGGACTCGACGGTCGACATGCCTGTCGAAACGAGTCCCCCTGTGAAATAGCCATGGGTCCGGGTGATTATGTTTCCGGAAAGTACTCTCGAGCGGGTTGGATATGATGGAACCGATGGTGGAGATGCTCTCTGAGCGGTTGGATAATCATAACCGGTGAGAGGTCTTCAAGCTTTGCAGCGAAGAAGCCATGCAGCCGGTTGGATGATCGCAACCGCGAACTGTTATGGTACCGGGCGGGACTCGTACGGGCGACGTGCCATATCGAAACGAGGTCCTGCTCAAACCCGGATAGATGCTCTCGAAGCGGTTGGATAAGCATAACCGGTGAGAGGTCTTCAAGCTTTGCAGCGAAGAAGCCATGCGGCCGGTTGGATGATCGCAACCGCGAACTGTCATGGTACCGGGCGGGACTCGCACGGGCGACATGCCATATCGAAACGAGGTCCTGCTCAAACCCGGATAGATGCTCTCGAAGCGGTTGTGTTGCAATGTTGATGGCGTGCAACCGTGGAATCTGGGGAAGCGTAGGGGAGTCTGACTCCTTGGTTCCTGCTCCTACCTTCCTGTCGCCAGTGCGTGGGACAGGTGGCTGACATGCATTTAAGGAGGAAGTCCATCAGTCCCGTCAGTTATGATGGCGTGGGTGGTTTACCAATGCTGGGACACGTGCCATCAGGGAACGGTTTTGTGATGGAGGGCCTGGATGCGCAGGCGTTTGAGTTGTTCTGATTGCGTTTTTGGAGGGATTTTGGAATGCCTAGGGCACCGGTCCCCTCTATAAATAGGGCTCTTCTGCTCTTCTTTCCACTTTTGCCTCTTGTACTCAAGAGAGACTGAGAGAGAAAAAAGAGGTGGTCCGGCGAAAAACCCTAAGTTCCTTGCCCCAAGAGATCCGTTCGTTTGAAGCGCTCCCAAGCCTCCTTTTACCATTGCTCGTTGCTTTCGCAGGGCGGATTGTCCTCGGCTGAGCATACTAATCGGTAAGTTGCGTTCTTTGCCCCTGTGTTTCTTGCTTTTTGATTTGTTGTTTTGCGGCGGGGGGGAGGGATCTGTGTCGCTGGCCGGGTTGCTCAGCGGCAAACTTTTGGGGAGAGGCCGTTGTAGGTGGTGTTGTAGGCTGTTGCTGACGAGCGCTAGGGTTTTACTTTCTGCCCCTAGGTTAAGATGTACACTTCGAGCTCGGAGGGGGCTTCTGAATCTGCCGCAAGAGATCCTGTGGTGGATGATACGGAGAGGATGCAGGACTGGCTTCATTCTGAAGCCCCGGAGCATGAAGCCGCGGCCTGCCCCGGGAGCGGTGCCCCGTCGACGTCCTTGGAGTCCGGGTCAGATTCCTCGGAATCTGAGGTACCGCACGGGGTGCGCATGGCCGGTGCTCCCGTTGAAAGCTACACTCTCGGTAGGGGGAGAAATGCCGTGGTGTGCGACGAACCGGAGGAGAGCATGACTCCTGCGGAGATTGCCGCGTTCCGGGAAACGTGGGGTATCCCGGACGATATCTTTCTGCGTCCATTGAACCCTGGAGAGTCAGCCTGCAACCCGGAGGAGGGATGGGTTGCCGTGCATCCGGATCAGTTCCGGCACGGGATGTCGTTACCGCTGCCTGACTTTGTGCAGTATATACTGAGTGCCTTGCCAGCGTCGCCCGAGCAGCTGCCCAGTCTCCAATGGAGGCGGCTGCTAAGTTTAGGCTGCCTATACGATCTGTCCGGAATGAGCATGCCTACGATCGATGAATTCCGGGCGCTGTATAGGTTGTCCTACTCGAGGAAGGCGGGGTCCAAAGGCTGCTTGTCCTTCAATTCCCGCAACAATCAAGCGGTCATCACCACCATGCCCTCATGGGTAGACAACAGCTGGAGAAAGAAGGTGGTGATGGCCGGCGGGGCGTGGCAGGTGAAGAGGAGGAAGTACCGGGTGCCTGGCGCCTTTCAGCCCATAGGTGACCAGTCGTTCCAGCTGTCCGAGGTGGAGCAGGAGAGGGTCTCGATTATTCTCGGTTGCTGGGACCACCTGGAACGAAGTTCGTATAATTTCATCCGGCGAGAAGTGCTGGAACACTGTGGGCTTGGGCGGGATCCCGGTGTGTTAGCAAACCCTAGCGGTGGTACTTGTGCTGGTTGGTGCTCAATAATTTCTAACTTTTTGCTTGTCCTGCAGGTGCGTCAACCCGGGCGGTGATCAAGCCCGAAAACACCCTGTCAATGGACGGGGAAGACCTCCTGAGGCAGCTTACGGAGAAGGGCGCGACTGTGGCCCGGTCCTCGCTGGAGGAGGACGATCGGGTTACGCTGCATGCGGAGCCCAGGGCCCGGGATTTGGACGAGTCGTCCTACCTGTTGGAGCGGGTGAAGACTCATCACTCCGCGGCAGCGGCGGTGCCCGGGAAGGGCAAGAGCACCGGAGGGCCGGTGCGGGTTCCTGGGGGAGCATACAGGATCCCCAATCGTGCGGCGGCCCTGCCCATCGCTGCCTTTGTTCCTCGCGCGAACGCACGTTCTGCTTCTCCCGAAGGGCGGGGAGAGAAACGGAAAGGACCGGAGGGTCCGTCCCCCCTGCTGGTGACGCTAACCGGCGGGTCGTCCCGGGATGCCCTGGCGAAGCGGGTCAGGACAACCAGCAGCGTGCCATCGAATGCTGGGGAGGGAGCTGCCGTTGGTCAGCAGAGGAATCCTGCGCCTGCGGAGGCGTCCAGGGGAAGCCTGGACAATGCCTTCGTCCAGCAGATGATGGCGGACCTGGCCAGCTTCGGCCTGGACAAGCCCGGGGTTGATTGCGTGCTGGCAGGTGACAACCGACCAAAATGCAAGGAATCCATCTTCCGGGTAAGCACCGCACGATAACCACTGTAATACCTTATATCCTGCCTTCATCCTTGCCGCTTGTCTAACTGCCCTTGCTGTCCTGCAGCTACTCTATAGCCTGTACCAGCCGGATGCGAGCGAGGAGCTTCCGGAGTTGAAGAGACAGGTAACTGCGTTATCCAAGTCTCAGAGGCTTCTGGAGGTGGAGAAGTCCCGCTCGGATCGGGAGAAGGACAGGGCGGAGGAGAGGGCCAAGAAGATGGAGGAGAAAGCCCGGAAGATGCAGGAGAGGGCCCGGGAGCTGGAGGAGCAGAATCGGAGCATGGAGAGGGAGCGGGAGCGGGTTGACGCCGAGAGGGCGGAGCTGGAGGCCAGGATGGACGAGCTCCAGACCCGTGCCACCTCTGACGGGGGAGATGACCCGGGACAGTTCGACCGGTTCGTTCTTCAATAGGAGGAGAGCGAGCGGTTCCTGGACTGCCTGGAAAAGGCCCGGGAGGAAGGCATCTCGGATGCGTACACGGAATGGGCAGCAAAGGGGTGGTTGAATACCTCCCTGATGCCGACTGCTGCCGAAGGAGATACCCATGAGCAGTCGGACATCCATCAGCAGCCGGTAGAGGGGCAGCCAGGAGCAGAGCTTCGCTCGGACTTGGATTCTTCTACCAACGGTGCCGAGACTACCGGAGCCATAGCCAGTTCTCAGGTCGACGACGAGGCCATTGCTGGAGAGGCAGCTCCGTAGGATATTTTTCTTGCTCGCTTTCTTGTAAAAAAAACTCTCCGGAGCGGTTACTGCTTGTACACTTCAATTGACTATGAATATATATCTGAGCTTGCGGGGCCAGAGTTTTCAAAAGTAGTTTGCATATATTTGATCTTTACAATCGGTTGAACCGGCGATATGCCAAACTAACCGCTTGGACTCAGCGGGTTTACCAAGCCGGGTCGCTCCCCCGGTCGGGGTCTTCTCTTCTCTCCCCTACATACCTCTGGAGCTGACCGCTATCAATCAAGCCCTGCACCGCGGTCTTGAGGGCGAAGCACTGGTTCGTCCGATGAGTCGCCTCATCGTGGTACGAGCAGTACTTGCCCGTCTGCGCTGTGGTAAGCTTCCCCTTGGGGTACTTTCTCTGGGGCGGTGGGGCGATGATGTTGCCGTTCTCCAGCAAAATGTCCTCATAGGATGCGGTGAGAGTGGAGAAGACTTCTTGATTGGCTGGGGGTGCTGGCATAATAGCCAGGGGACGCTCTTGGCGGTACGGTGCCGGCTTGTTCTCGTTTCGGGTCTGGGGCCGGTCAGAAAAGGGCCTCTGCTGCCGCTGCGGCCAGCTCTTGCCGCTGTTGTTGTTGTTGTTCCGGCCGGGTCGGCGACTCCCGTGGTCGGCTCGCTGGCCGGTCTTGCTCTCTTGACCGCGCGGGGGATTCTCCTCCCGGTGACGGTCCGAAGACTGCTCATCGTGCTTCCTCTTCAGCAGGTGGTTCCCGTAGGTCTCATGATCAGCCTGGGCATGCCGGATGGCCATAGCCATCAACTCGTCATAGCCCTGCGGGAGTTCTACCCGGACGGCGTAGGAAAACTTCCCTGCCCGGAGCCCTTGCTTGAATGCCATTTCGGCAATGCCCTTGTCCAGGTTTCGGACCCCGGCCGTGGCCGTCTGCCAACGGTTGACAAAGGTCCTCAGCTCTTCCCCGGGGGCCTGGATGCAGTTGAAGAGGATGGTGGACGTCCGTGCTCCCTCGACTCGGAGGATGAAGCGGCCTACGAATCGGTCAGCCAGCTGCTCGAATGCCTCAATTGAGTTCGCAGGGAGCTCGTAGAACCAACTGAGCGCTTCCCCGGATAGGGTCTCCTGGAAGATGTTGCAGCAGACTGCATCGGAGTAGCCCTTGGCGCAAGTCTGGGACCGGAAGCTGTCAAGATGCTGATACGGGCAACCGGACCCGGAATAGGTGAGCTTGAGGGACTTCTGGTTGCCAGATCTCCCTGACTCTATAACTCGGTGCGAAAAGGGGCCCATGCGCTCGTTGAACCGGGCGGTCTCCAGTGGCCGGGCTGCTCTTCTCTCGTTTGCCTCCATCTGTGCCTTCAGATCCGACACGGTGTTGGCTAGCAGTTGCAACGCCCGGGCGGTTGGAGTATCAGCTTCATCCACAGACGAAGCGTGCGGCTGGCGGGAGGCGGGCGTGCTCTTCGGCAGGTCCTCGCCGGCTTGTGACTTCTCTTGCATAGGCTCACTGGGCCGGGCGCCCGAAGATTGCCCTGCCTCCAGCTGCCGGGGTTGAACTGGCAGGGGTGCGGCTTGCGCCTCGGCCATGGCGGCACTGCGCTGCTGCCCCCTCTCTAGGGCGGCTACCAGGGCGGCGTTCACTGCCTCCATCTCTTCGTATCGGGCCTGGGACTTGGCTCGGTCCCGGTCGTTCTCCTCTCTGAGACGACTAACCTCTGCGGCCATTGCCCGTACCTCTCCCTCCATGCCGTCATGGTCGGGGCTGTACGTGGGGTCTCGGTCCTGGCTCTCAGACTGATCACTTAGATCATCCGAGAACGTCAGGGATAGGGCACGAAGCACCGGACTGCCTTCGTCTTCTACCGGGTCCTTCCCGTGCGAGCTCTCGTGGCGGGGCTCCGGATCACCGGAGGGTCCTCCACGGCTCCTTCCCAAATCGCTGCCCTGCTCGCCACGCGGCTCCCGCGTGACGACATGGGTGGAGGCGAGCGTTTGCACAGTTGCAGTACGCCCCTCCTCAGTGGTTCCTCTCTCTTGACTTACTTCTACCATCTCAGCCAGCGGTGTTGCTTGCGCGGCTTCTTTTTTTCCTTCTTCCCGGTGGAATAAACTGACCGATCTCTACCCGGCTGGTAGAGCAACACAACTCTTCGAACTGATTCCCACAGATGGCGCCAATTGTTTCTGCCTAAACCCGGGGGTCTAGTAGATACTTGATGAATCCACCTTGATCTCCTGCAATCCTGCTTACTAAGGGGAATACCGGGCGGGCCGGTCTTCTCCTCTCCGATGCCTAAGTTAGTATAGTTGGAATATATATAACCAAGGCACGTATGTAAGCCGGGAGAGAGACAAGTTACCTATTTATGGTGGTAGTTGAGGCCCATATATAGGTGGTTGAGGGCGAGGGCTGGTCTTACCCTTCGATGTGGGACTGGTTCCCTTCTGTTTGGACATTCTGGTGCCCTCTTTGGCAGGCAGGCGCCCCCGGTCCCAGGGCCCCTGGAGGCAGGATAGACCGCTGGGCCCCGAGGCCTGGTGCTGGTGATCCGATCCAGGGTCCTGGGCCGGGCCCTGGTGCCCTTGCCGCGGGTCTGTGGGCTTGCTGTAGCCTCTCTGCGGCTACTGTCAACATCAATAATTATCCCAATAACTATCACAAGTAACTATGGAACTATCTAACTAACTATCGAAGTAACTATCCCAGTAACTATGAAAATAACTATGGAACTATCCAAGTAACTATCACATGTAACTATGGAACTATCCAAGGAACTATCCCAGTAACTATGCAAGTAACTATGGAACTATCAAGTAACTATTCAAGTAACTATCACATGTAACTATCGAACTATCCAACTAACTATCTAAGTAATTATCCCAGTAACTATGAAAGTAACTATGGAACTATCTAAATAACTTTCCTAGTAACTATGGAACTATCCAAGTAACTATCCAAGTAACTATCACAGGTAACTATCGAACTATCCAACTAACTATCTAAGAGCATCTCCATTTGGAGATGCTAAATTTTTGTATCTAATTCAAATTTTGACATGTGACATGGCATATTTGAATTTTGCAAATTTGACAAATCTCATCTCCAATAGAAATGTCAAATTTCAAACTTAAACAAGCATTAAAAAACTTTAAATCCAAATACAATAGGAAAGCAAGTTGGAATGAAGATGATCATCTTCAAACTAAACCAAACTAATAGGAATAGATAGAGTAATTCATTACATAGTGCAGTAAATTCAACAAAATACATTATATAGAGGGCAAACTGAATAGAACAACACAACAATCCATCTCCAAAGTGATTACAACCTTTAAACAACCATGGAAGAACATAAACCATTGGTTCAAAAGACTGTTCATACCTCACCAAAAGCTTCATAAAGTACAACAACAATTAATAAGAGAAATATAGAACAATACAACGAAAGAGTGACCAACTACAAAATTACATAACACAAACATCATATGCCATCTTCTGTAAAGAGATTGGTGGCCTTGAAATCGATACCGTTCTGTAAATCTGCGACCAAGAACAGAGCCCCGACGTCTCCTCCTTCCATTCTCTTATGGTTCTTCTAGTGCAATAATTAGTTGGTTAATTTCTTCATCAGATGATGAATCAGCAAGTTTCCAGAATTCCTCATTAGCATCATTTGATGACGAATCTGATAAATTAGGCTCTTCCATTTCAGCTTTAAAACCAAAGTAAAGGTGCAACCAAAGAGAGGGTGAGGACGCCTAAATTCACCAGACCCGCAACTCTAAAGAACCCGGAATTCGTTATTGAGATATACCCATGATCTAAACAACCAAAACACAAAACCAATTACCCAAATTCAGTTCTCCTAGCAATAAACCCACGAACCATGATTGCTTTTGATAAAACAGAATCACTTTTGTAAGGAAAATCCTCTACAACACAGATTATGAAGAGGAAGAGTAGTAGTAAGCAAACCTGATTTCTCTGATTGGCTGCCGGAAGCCTCACTGGTGCGACGGGAGGTTCTTATTTGGATATGAGAGCGATAGAGAGGAGAGAGTAGAGAGCGAAAGAGAAACTGAGAGAATGAGAAAGAACGAATAAAAAAAGAATTGGCCCCTTCAGCCTGATCTTGATCCTCTTCCAGCTTAAGAAGTGTCTAATAATAAGGGAATGAGAGCACGAAGTGCTTGCTTAATAAAATAGAAGCAAGGGATATCATAATTTCCCAGTAAAATCACCCCCATATTCTTCTGAAATTTCAATATCCTCATCACATATTGAACTCCAAATTACAACAGAGAAGAAATTTACAACAAATTATCAATTCTTATTGAACCAAACAAAAAATTTGCTCAGCAACTATTACCTTCATGATGATTTCATAAACATCATCAGCAATTAAAGGAGCTTCCAGCCCAAACCTATCATTGACATGGTTGTACATAATCTTGACCTTGCATCACATAACACACAAATACAATCTCATCAACACAAAAAACAAAAGACATGAAATGATAAAACTAGTAATCAGTCTCGAAAAAACTCACGTCTCGGAAAACGACTTCTTAGTGTTCTTGTGAAGGTTCGAAACAACAATCCTCACAGCCAACTGCACCAAAATTCAAACAAAATTCACATCAATTCTACAATTCCCACAATTCACAATGCCACTCTTACACAATTCACCAATCAACACACACCGAATTTTCACAAATCCAAATACACACAACATTTCATCTAAATTCTCAACCATAATTACCGAAAACAAAGCTACTCAACCTAAAAAATCATCAATACTTTCACAATTACAAATCGACACACAGATCGAAGCCGAAAAACTCAAATCAACACAATAAGAGGCTTAATCAAAGGCTAAGACTTACACAAGCATAGTCAGGGTGGTTAGCCGTCATAGCGGCAGCCAATTCATCAAGCTGGCTGGTGGTGACGCCCTGGTAGACACCAGCACATACCTTCTGCGCCACCAGAACCGGGTCGTAGTGCTCGATGCTAAACCCATAGCTAAGCTTCTTCAACAGTGTCACTCCCGTCGTCAGCCATGATGGTGATGATGTCATCGTTGCTCAAACCTTTCAGATCTGCTTCTATTTTTTCCACGTGGCGGAGGAGTTGGCGATTCTCTGATGATGCATGTTACAATCTTGTTCCCTTTTATGTGTTTAGGTAATTTTCAGAATTAGGTTACTAAGTTTGCATGCTAGAATTACGCGAAGTGTTCTTGTGTGTTTATTAAATTTGTCAAGAATAATTGTTACTTGTTAGACGCTAAGTAAACCAAGTAAAGTTAGTTCTAAGAGTGGTAAAAATCATGTCTCTATGATTAAATGGTTATGGAGATTACGTGTTAATTTATATGTTTAATGCTTAAATTGCACGGGTGAGTTGATTCTTGGGTTGAATAATACTACTGATTTAGAGAACTACACAAAGTGTTTTCTGAAATTAGTAGTATTGAGTTTGGTAAAGACTTTTCCGATCCAAGCCCATATTAGAAATAATTAGACAAATGGATTGACCGCTAAGGTTTTTCATTTGAACTCTTAGCTTTGCATTTAATATGGGCACGTTTTTGTAGCATGTTGATATGAATTTTCTGTTTTTATACCTTGTAATTTTCGAGTGGTATTGATATTGGTTAGGGAAGTCGATCATTGTAAATATATTTCTTAGTTTTATTTTTATTTTACATAGATTAGGAACCAAATTTTAAAATCCCCTATTTTATTTCCTTAATAGTTTAGGGTACCCTACAATCCCCAGACTGAACGATTTGCTTGCCTATACTAACGATGACATTGTTTTAGGGTTAATTGTGAGACTAATTTTAGCTGTATCAACAAGAAATCTTGGGAGATGAAACTCTCCATCTAAGTATGATGTGCGCAATCATGTACTTGTTATAATATGCTCGACTTGATATCTCATTCGCTATAAACTTATAAAACCAAGATAATGGCTAGATGCGCCCACGCACTGCCATGGTTTTATGGCGGTACTTTCTTTCAAGTGGGAAAGGGTTAGGCTCATACATAAAAGATACATCGAAAGACAATTCCAGAATCTCCTAATTTCGTATGTTGAATTCCACGAGACCTACATGACAGCCCACTCATTGGAAATTGGTGAAATTGGTTATGTTGGAAAGGTCTATGTGTCTACTTTTCAGGAAACACCAACCATTTGATCATAACTATCATATTGAGTGAGTTATGGCAGTTTTAGCAGAGTAGGATAAATCCGTCCGGTAATTTGCAAATCAGTCACCTTCAACAGAGCTTTGTGATCAGCTCAGAACGAACTAATTTGTGCATCACTTACGGGTGTCTAGTTTCCATAATTCTTTACAGTTCGTTCATACCTATTGTATTGAAAGAGTAATTATGATTGTTTTAGAACACGAAGGTCATGCTGCCCGTGAATCTGATTTTCAAGGCGACTCTAGTTTTGAGTTGTTAACCAACCTTCTTCCTTAAGACCAAGTAAAGCTAAGTATAGTTGGTCTGATACAAGGATAATGTGGTCGTATTCAATGACTCGATCATTGGTCACGCCTACTTTTAAAGCTTGTGAGGAGCGTTTGTATACGCCACTAATCTAATTAAACTCCGAGATTGAGTTACCAATCAGAGGGAGTTGTCTTGTAGAAATCAGGGGGAGTCTACCTCACATTTAATCTTCAATTGTAGTTGGTGTGTTGTGCTCTTTACCCTTCGACCAAGCTTTTTATTTTACCCAAGTTGTTTTTATTTTGCCTGGCAAGTGTTGCACCGTGTCACATTAGGTACGCGACACAAGGGTGAGTGTTCAAGGAAGGTTAATTCTATAACTTCTGATGTGTGTCTTAACCTAATTAGACTAGATTAGTAGAATCTTTAGTTGATAGGGAATCCAAGATTCTTCGAGATACTTGATGTAATGCTTATATAAAGGTCTCCTTATTGGATCCGGATCCTCTCTTAACATTTCCTTTCACCTTACCTTCCTGACCTTCCATCTAATGGCTCACAATCTCAAAGCATAAAAGTAAGAGTGTAGAAGAAAAGAACAAGAGATTGTGAGCCATTAGATGGAAGGTCAGGAAGGTAAGGTGAAAAAAAGATTAGGAGAGGATCCAAATAATCAATAAAACTACGCTTTGCATATTATTCTTTTCTCGTGAAACAGTTTCCATTTATATTTTATTTGAATTAAATTATTGGAAGATGGAATGTAACTAATGAAATATCAAAGATTACACATTTATAATTAATTGACAAATAATCGAAGACGCACAGACACGCCACATTGTTCGCGTGTCGTGTATCAAACTCGTATCGAATATGGACACGCTAGGACACGCAGGAATATACATAGACACGCGAATCGTTGTTCAGACACGATTTGGACACGCGTGTCCTCCATGGACAGGCGAAATGGGGTTGGACACGTGGGGTAGCTCTGTCTTTAAATTACAAAAAGGGGGTTTAGGGCTTTCGACTCCTCTCTCGTTTCTTCAACTCTGTTCGTTCTCCTCTCTTCAGGTCCCGCGACCTCTCTCTCTCGGTCGATTAGGTTGAAGATTTGGCATCGCTGCATCGGGTATCTTGTCTTATTTCTCTCTACTCTTCTTCTTCTATGTTGAATGTTGATTGAGTTAACAACTTAAGATGGTTGTGATTTGTGAAGGAATCTTTTGTGATTGCGTAATCTTCATCCCAATTGCCCAATCCTTCCCAGTGAAATAGTTTTGAAATTGCTTTTTCTGTTCTTTTGTGGAATGTAGGCCAAGTTCAATAGAGCTTTCCTTTCTACGAGACCTATGTTTTTACTTGAATGACTTTGTTAGGGATGGAATAGTGAATGAAGTTTGGAAAGTAGTGTACTGCTGGTTGATTGACATTTATAGATGGATGTATCTATTTCTTCCTAGTGGTCTGATATTTTGGTTTGTTAATTCTCAGTCATGTTATCAGTATTTTGCTGTTTGTACCTATCAAGTTTTGCTTCAGAAAAGAAAGAAGAAAGATTATCTTTGTTCTATTTAGAATATTACACAAAAATGACAAGAAATAAATTGGTTCTTGCCCATCATAAAAGGATAACATTTTTTTGGCAGCTTTAAGTAGAAACCCATGATCATGGAGCTGTGGTATTCATCTTCATGGTCCTTTGTTTTTAGACTAGTAGCTATTAGTACTACGACAATCAAGTCATCATCTCAGATTAATATTTGACGAATGCTTTATGGTGGAAAGTTGATTCGACACACCACTTGATCCAGAATAGGAGTAGAGAGTGAAGCAGCTGCATAATTCCAGTGTTTGTACATGTAACTTATGTTTTGGTCAATTTTGATACATATGTTTCAGTCAAAAAGATTAAGAAACAAACCAATTATAGCTAAAAGAACTATCACTTTCCAAATACCATTGTCCATTATCCAGCAAGTTTTTATGAGTTTATAAATACCCCAGACTGAAGCGACGTAGCCTTAAGTTTTGTTGTTGTCAGGAAAAGAGCAATAAAGAAATCTCCCATGTCAATACGTAGTAACTGAACCAACCAAAGTAGAGATTCAAGATGATTGAACCATAACCAGCAACCCCATATATATATGTATATGTGTGTGCCTAAGCCTTTTCAACTCAGATTTTTCTGTATGTCAGACAAAAGTAACGATTTCAAACAATTTTACCCAAACACTTTGGTGATTTAATTCTGCTCTGCTTTTCAAGTGTCATTCTTTTGCTCTTCTCAGGACTTCTGCATATATCAAAAGAGGTAAAAATGTTACATGATTTCCTTTTTTTTTTTTTAAAAAAAAAAAAAAATTTAAGACACTGTTCTTATCACGTTTATGTTTAAGCATAACTTGATTTAGCATCTTAGAATTAAGAATTCATGACAATGACTTTAACCTACAGAGAAATTTACCTTCATAGGTATTTTCCAATGTATAGATGATTTATCTTGATCCAAAGCTTTAAATAGTAAACACATTTGAATTCTATGTATAATAAGCTAGAGCAAAAGGGTAAACTCAAATAACTAATACATATTTGGCCTTCCTATCTTGGTTTTGCAATTTAAAATAACAGTACCTGGTCCTGTAATATAATGGAATCCCTGATGTATGACCATAACTGTGGCGGACTCCTTTTTTTTGTTTTTTATTTTTTTTGTTTTTTTCTTTTATTCCTCAGTCTTTCAGTGTTATTGAGAATGCATTTTTGGTCTTCCACCAGCCATCACGCCTTAACGATTCTACTGTTGATAGACTGAAACATTCTTATCAGCCACCATTCCCGACGCTAAATTCTGATAAAATGGTCTACCTAGAAAGTTGTTCAACTTCGATCCCTAACTTTCAACTTTCTTCCCCGAATCTTGAAAAGCTGTTCAAAATACATGTGTCTTTTGAACTTGCTATGAGTGTCACGTTCTGTTTGGGTAGGATAATATCGATACCTCTATATAAGCTACTCAATTACACCATTACATATTCACAGTGCATATTTTGAGTATGGATATTGAAATTATGTATATGCATACATAGAACACTTATTATAATGCTCGTACATTGGTTAATGAATTGTTTAACAAATATTGGGAGCTGATTTATAGATTTGAATCTCAAGGAAGTGGTGGTTTGAAGAAAGGACGTAACATTGTAATTTGTGGCAGTTAATAGCAGCGTACGATCAGCACCGCACCATAATGGTACTTTCCATCACTTCTTAATTCTATGGATTAGATTTAATATATTGTCATGGTAATTCGAATTTATGAATAGTGTAGTTCTGTGATTAATTCTATATATTTAATGAACTCGATTGTATCACGATAAAGTAGCTGCTTTGGCGGCAACAATAGCTATGGTAAAAAAAATTAAAGAACGTTTACGATATTTGGATTAGATAGAAGTTGTGGTTTGTTTTTGTTTTTGTTTGGTTCAAACTAGGTACATTTCGTAAACGTTCTTTACCCACAACTTCTATCTGAACGATTTCAAACCATTTTACCCAAACACTTGGTGATTTATATCTGCTCTGCTTTTCAAGTCAATCTTTTGTTCTTGTCAGGACTTCTGCATATATCAAAAGAGGTAAAAATGTTTAATGATTTCCTCTTAAAAAAAAAAAAAATTTAAAGCACTGTTCTTTTCACGTTTACTGGTTTATGCATAACTTGATTTAGCATCTTAGAATTAAGAATTCATGAAAATGACTTTAACCTATAGTGAAATTTACTTTCATAGGTATTTTCCAATGTATAGAAGACTTATCTTTATCCAAAGCTTTAAATAGTAAACACATTTAAAAATCTATGGATAATAAGCTAAAGCAAAAGGGTAAACTCAAATAACTAATACATATTTGGCCTCCTTTCTTGGTTTTGCAATTTAAAATGACCGTACCTGGTCTTGTAATATCATAAAACCACAGATGTATGACCATAACTGTGGCACACTACTTTTTTTTTTTTTTTTTATTTTATTTTATTCCTCAGTCTTTCAGTGTTATTGAGAATGCATTTTTGGTCTTCCACCAGCCATCACGCCTTAACGATTCTACTCTTGATAGACTGAAACATTCTTATCAGCAACCATTTCAGACTTTAAATTCTGATAAAGTGGTCTACATAGAAAGTTGTTTAACTTCGATCCCTTACTTTCAACTTTCTTCCCTGAATCTTGAAAAGCTGTTCAAAATACATTCGTCTTTTGAACTTGGTATGAGTGTCACTTTTTGTTTGTGTAGGATGATATAGATACCTCCATATAAGCTACTCAACTACACCATTACATATTCACACTGCATATTTTGAGTATGGATATTCAAATGATGTATATGCATTCATGGAACACTTATTGTAATGCTTGTACATTGGTTAATGAATTGTTTAACAAATATTGGGAGCTGATTTATAGATTTGAATCTCAAGGAAGTGGTGGTTTGAAGAAAGGACGTAACAATAATAGCAGCTTACGATCAGCACCGCACCATAATTG
Source organism: Potentilla sterilis (assembly GCA_963682095.1). Classification (NCBI taxonomy): domain Eukaryota; kingdom Viridiplantae; phylum Streptophyta; class Magnoliopsida; order Rosales; family Rosaceae; genus Potentilla; species Potentilla sterilis. Next base: position 31,229,601 of record OY821758.1, read on the forward strand.
TACTTTCCATCACTTCTTAATTCTTTGGCGGCAGCAATAGCTATAGTAAAAAAATTTAAAGAACGTTTACGAAATTTAGATTAGATAGAAGTTGTGGTTTGTTTTTGTTTTTGTTTGGCAAACTAGTACCTAGTTTTGTGGTTTCGTTAGGTTTTCTTCCTCTGTGTATGGACTGCGGAACGTAGAAATGGGCTTAGAATCTTCCCTTTTTCTTGAAGCTATGACTAATCTATATCTACATTTTCTTCTTGCAAGAAAAGAAAATGGGAATATTTAAAATTAGATTTTCTCCAATGACTTTAACTGTAAGAGTTGTATTAATATTGATTTTATGTTAATTTGGTGTTGTATAGGAGAGAATCCAGATTAATCTGAAAATCTAAATCGACTCCATTTCTTTATAATTTTAACTTCTATTTTCTTTTGGCTTCTGATCTCTGTTTTCACTTTTCAGGATGAATTCCAGCAGGTAAACATAAACCGCACGCAGACTTGTACCTTCAGAATTGTTGGATTGGACAGGCGTATAGGGTCGTCACAGTATTTCAAGTGCTTTTTAAAGGACTTACAAGACCAGTCTGATCGAAATTTCACGTGTGCTGCCAAAGCCGTGCAGGAATTTTCTTTATCAGATAAGTTTGTATTTTATCACCCAAGCCAGTACTTTTTACGCATGGTTTGTCGTTCTGACTATAAAGACCATACTTATCATGTATTCGAGAATTTTGAGTGTACTCTTCAGTCATGGCTGGGAAGAGAAAGAGGTGACATAATGAGCTGGATGCAGACCATTTTTGGATTCATTAAGTATCACATAAAATTTTAATTTGATTATTTATTGTGTCTAAGATTATTAAACGGTGTTTTACATTTTATAATCTTCTTTTTCTTTCTTGATAGTGATATTGTGAATGGAGTAGAAGAACTCCACAAAGGGCTTGTGTGTTAAGGACAAATCAGTTTGGATCATGTGTTCTTGGTGAAGAACGGAGTTGGGGGTTTGAGAGCGAAGCTTGAGAAGGGTGGTGCTCAGCATTTAGAAGAAAACGGAAGACTTACTGATCATGAGAATGTTTGGGGCATGGTAGATTCGATATGTAGACCGGTACTAGTGCAGCTCAGAGGACATGTCTTAGAGGAGGCTCGACACTTTATTAACCTGAATAGGAGATGTACTTGGTAATCATTTTTCGTTATCAACATTATTTTTATTCAATTTTTCTGTTATACAATGCCAATTATTGATTATATTTTTTCTCTATACGTTTACAGTGACCAGTTTAAATATTATTTAAGTCATCCTATCAAATTGACTCCGGAACAAAGATGCATTTTGCCACTTTACTGCGATGTTCAATCCAAGTTTTCTACAAGCCCACCTTTAGGAGGTCTTATTGATAAGATGCATATGCAGAATACGAACTGGATGGGATATGTTAAACAACATCATCCATAGTACAGAAAATTGAAGTTTTTTACCTCTGCATGTCAAGGCCAGTATAAAAATACAGCATCGAGCTTCTTGCGGTTTAACAAAGATGTCAATCGTCATTTCAATACGGTAAGGATTTTATCTTTTCAATTTAATTATCTGCTGGTACTATTTTTATGTATTTACGTAGTCTAGTCTTTTAATAATGTCATTTTTCTCTATCTTAGGTGCCCGGTGTGCCCGGTGTGTCCATATTGTATTCAGTCAAGAAGATAGATTCTGATCTTAATTCAATATGTGAAAACTTTCTCAACTTAGTATTCGACGGATGTTGTCAGTCTCAGATATGGAGTTTGCTTCCAAATCTGCCATAAAGGTGAGGTTTAGCAACTTTTGATAATTTGGTTTATGATTAACAAGTTCACATATGATTCAGTCAGCTCTGTCTGTGAATTGCTCAACCGACCCATAAACAGTAGTTAGAGGTTAGAGAAATCGCGAATTGGATTAGAATTTAATTTACTATGTTTGTTCGAGTTTGTTAGGAACTAGTGTTCTGTATCTTTATTGCTACCAAATGGTTTTGGTATGGGCGTAATCGGTGATAATGTTTTACAAAAGGATTTTACGAGTTTCTGTGGAAGGATATTCTTTGCTCATGTAGTTGGTTATGATTACAAAAGGGTTTGCCAAACCCAGGTACCTGTGTATATATTAGAGTACGTTGAACTGCCACATAAGGGCCATCTATAAAAATGTTTTGAACATTTGTCTTCACAATGATAATGGGCGCTGGAGTGGTTTCAGTGTGGAACTGTACAAGCATTCAAGTTTGTGCTCTTTTGTTTTCTGGTACCATCTCTGGTCGACTGGTCTTCTATGTTTGTTATAATAGCTGAGTTTCATGGGAATAAATGTTCTAGGATATTGTGGGTAATGTGATTGATAATTAGGCTGTACTGTAAAAATAATTTTGCGACAATGGTGGTTCTGTTGCTGAAGAAAGTTCAAGGGAATTTCCATATGGAACTCCGATCCAATGTTTCCTTTTCTCTGTATTTTTTCCATTAACTTGAAACATCAAAGTGATAGTGGATATGAGATCATCAGAACTGCATAGGAAGAACAAATAAGTGAAAAGGGTCAAGAGAGGAGAAAGCCAATGACAAGATCACTAGAACTACCCTAGAATAGGGAACCATAAGTTTTGTGAAACTTCAAGAGAATAGATAGATATACTAATGCTGATTTATAAGGTTTACCGGAATATATAGATATTTTTATAAGCAATGAATGCAGAGAGATCCTTCCCAATTCCTTGATATGATCAGTTAGGTATCATTTTTGTTATTGGATGTTGATCAATGATAGCCTGCAATATAAGTAAATTGATTTGTTCTCAAAATTATCAACTTTGGCTTGTAATGTTGGGGACCTGGAATTTTTATGATCTATATGCAATATTTTTCTTGTTATTTAAGTTGTATCTTGATCTTGCCTCTTTGGCCTTTTCATTATACTTATTTAGGAGACAAAATCATGTTAAGGCATATCAAAACTTTTAGTTTCTTTAGTTTTTTCCCCCATTGCTTAAATTGAGTATAATTATGTTGTCATATGAAGATGATTATGTCAGGAGTTCTCTAGTTTGGACTTCGGGTTAATAAGAACCAAGAAAGTTTCACACTAGGGTTCTGGTGTTGAAAGATTTGTGTATGAGATGATTTGTCACACTTTAAGGAAGATACCCCACATGCCTAAAGTTTGGGATCAGGCACTAATCTAATTTTTTATTTTTTTTTTAACTATCCATATCTTCTCCACATAGTGGTTTTTCTTTGCATGCAATAAGCTTTGGGTTGATTGATTCAGCCATTCAGGTCTTACAATTGCATGCTGGTAGCTGCGTTCAGTCTTTAAAGCAAAAGCCAGAATGACAAGTAAAGTTATTTTGCCTCAATTGCATGTGTCTCGTATTTGTTGGAGATAAGCTTGTTACTTGCATTTTCCTGAAGCTGAGCTCTTTTCTTGATCTGCTTTATTCGTCTCTATTACAAACATCACATATATATCTCATCGAAATCTTTTTTGACCTGACAGGATTATGCTTCTTTTGCCTAGCCTCTGTTTGAGGAGAGCAATCGATCGATCAGTTCATGTTCGTCTCGTTTTATGGAGAGAACAAGTGTCTTACAGTGGAAGACAGTGATTGAAGAGAAGGATAAATAGGCATTTGTTTTTCATAATCTGTGTTTATAATATTTGCATATTTTAGTGATGCTGTACTTCTCGGTACTCCAGTTAATTACCTTACAAAATTTACATGACTTGGTGCTCGACCCATGATGGTGCAGTCGAATGTGCAATTTTACAAAGTACATTGTCAGTGAAATCTGCTTCTAGAAAGAAAAGAAAAGTGTTTTTCTTGGGTCCTAAAGACAATACAGGTCTAATAAATTTAAACAAATCTTTCTAATAAAATGCTTTAGAATCCGTATGGAATTAGAACAATATATTTGAATCTGTAATTCATATGGGGTTCAAATAATCCATAGTATCCATGAGAATCCATAGATTATAAAACGTCAATAAGAATCATTTAAAAAATCTAGATTGGCCTTAAAAAACATCAGAAAGTCTTTCACGAAAACACTGTTTCATTAAGATTGGGACAACCCTCATTAATCCTGACGGAGGATTTCGAACTCACTGATGATGATTGTGTTAACTCTCCTATCCTTGATCTACGTGTTGGTGGTGATGGTGAAGAGTTTAGATGGAGTTGGGTGAAGGCGTGTGGGGCTCACGCACTGCCACTTAGGGCGGCGTGTCCGGCTTTTTTAGAGCAGCCATGTGCTCTATAATCTTATGCTCGTCATTACGAGCTTGTGGACATATAATCTTATGCACGATTTGGTTATCATGTAAGCACGTCGAAGTTTTTGTGAGTCCGTATGGGTGATTTTCTATTTTTGAGGACTTGAACGTTGAAGTTGGTGTGGGGTGTCCTATCCCAGGGTTAATAAGATGTTTCGGAGGCCTTGAGAGGCTCGGAAGGAGAATTGTCTCGTGTTGGCAATTCTTCGGATTAAGGATTAGGTGTTCAATGAAAGTTGTAATTTTGTTTCCTTCAGTTAATTACTATGTTTTTGGCTATGACGCTTAGGTGATTGAAGGAGCGTGAGCATCTCAACTTTGTGAGATTGAAGACGTAGCAGGAGTAATTAACGTGAGTAAACCTCAAAAACGTCCGCATGAATAAGTTATCTTATAGTTGGATATTTAAGCGTGAAATTGTTTTATTAAATGAATATTTGTTATAAATCATATGAAGTTGTTTGACTACTGTTCATGGGTATGTAAATGATTTTTATTATAAAAGATTTTTGAAGATTTTCACGATCATTGACTATAGTTGGTAATAGTGAATGTCCACGTGTGTGTGTATATATATATATATATATATATATATATATATATATATATATATATATACACAGTCCCTATCTAGAGCGGGGCTCTGCTATGAAATTAAAGAGCCGGGCTCCTTATTTGACATACTTTCTGACCAAATTTCTACATCTCCACCGTTCAGTAGTTAGGTATATGCGTGTAGATCATCTCTACAAATTTTCAGCTCATTTGGTGTTCGTTAAGGTATCAATACGATAAAAAATCAATGAACAAACTGAATCTGTTCAGTATAAACCATTCACTAGAAATGTTCAAACGATTATCAAATTTGATGAAACTTTGCAGAAGTGATCTACACACATGTACTTAAATACTGAACGGTGGAGATGTAGAAATTTGACTAGAAAATGGGTCAGATAAGGAGCCCGGCTTTTTAATTTCAGAGTGGAGCCCCGCTCTAGATTGGGACTGTATATAAATATATATACTTACATGCAATATCTCAATTGTTGTTGAGGGTTGTGTTACAGATGTTAATTGTGTTGTGGTTGGTACAATTACATCGAACAAATGCTGATATATGTTGTTATGGTTGAGTAATCTGGGTTGTGATTATGTTGAGTTTTATAATTGTTTTTTGGTCTTCGGACGGTCACTATTATGACAGAGGCATTTTTATCTGGAACCAAGCCTTTGACCGGATGATTAGTTACGATCAGTTAGAGCTCTAGTCTGTCTGTCGTTGCACGACATGAGGGGTAACCACGTTAGGTTTACCTAGGTCTCATGCGTGCATGTTTTGTAAGAGTAGTTGTTTGAATTACTTCTTTATTGGTTGACGAGTTAATTAATCTTGTTATCATGTGGAATTTGATACTATTATGGTGTTAACGTGCGAAATCATCTATTATTGCGTTGAGTGATTGATCTCTGTTTGCTCATACGTACGAGCTCAAAAGCTTATTGGGTTTGTTGTTTGCAGCCCGGTACACCAATTCATTGTGTAGGGGTTAGACCTGCAGGTGATGATCAGCAGGCTTGAGACGGCGACTGATTCGGGACGGCTAATAGGCGTAGACCTTACCATAGCTTTTATCCTTTCAGTTATGGTGAGTGTAGTGGGGGACATTTGCATTTTCATTTATGTTACATGCTTTGTAAACATTTGGTAATGTAATATTTGAGTTGATTGAGTCATACCTTCGAACTCAGTTTTTGATACTTGGTTATTTGTAAGATAACTTAAAGTATTTGGTTTATTTTGTGAGATATCACACTTTCGAATTTGAATTTTGTTATTTGGAATTCCGGGTGTGACAGGAATGATGCTCATGATGTTCAGTTTCAAAACAAAGAAAACATTTCTATTAACTTAAAGTTGTCTTAATTAGCCTCCATTGGATTGGATGAAGTTGACTGTGGATGGAGTGAGATCTGAGATTGGCTGCATTGGAGCTAGTGGTATGTACGCCATGGAGATAAGCAATTTTCCGCATTTCATTCAAAGATCGGAGTGATTATTGCAATTTGCATAAGGATCAGAACCGAGTCCTCAAACATAATTTATATTACAACGCAGTTCATTTAGTGAACTCGCAAGTAAGCTTTTCTTAAAGTTCCTGCTTTTCTATCACAACCCAAACTTGAGTTATGACTAAAAATTTTAAAGCTGAAATTAGAGTAAAGTTTTTTTTTTTGTTGTGACCGTTACAGAAAAACAATATTTCTAAACAGTGAAAGTAAAAGTAACTCTGATGCTTTCAAACTTAAACTTGGAAGCTTGTTTTCAAGTTCGTTTTCTTTTCTTTCACTGATCAAATTGAAACTTGTACAAAGTTTGTCAAAGGAATAATCTATACAACAAAAGCTTTAATAGTGCCAACTGAAAGTCAAGGATTGCAGAAGCATTTAAGGTTGTAACTAGGAAGTAATTCATGTGGTGAGTCCAGGTAATTGATATAGAAAGAAAACAGTAAACTTGCACATTGTTGGCACCAAAATAGAAACATGTAACCTATAAATATACTTATATATATTGATACACTTTTCAATTGTAGGCAGCATAGAGAGGACGAAATTGAAAGTTTAGAAACTTTGAGCATTATTTTCAAAGTTCAAAGCGAAGCACATTTGTTGGAAGACAGTAAAGTGAAAGAGGAAGGAATGTTTCATTATATATATATATATATATATATATATATATATATATATATATATATATATATATATATATATATAGTCCGTTTCAGGTGCGGACGTCCGCACCATGAACAGTAGGTGCGGATGCGGCGTTTCCGGCCACCGGCGAGGCGGCGACGGCGTATCCGGCCACTGGGCTTTGCTCGCCCCACGCCGGCGACCCCGTCTGTGCCGGCCCGAGCTCCATCGCCGGAGCAGTTAACCTCATTCATAGTAATATTCTAGCAAATTCAGCCATTGCTAACAAAATACGTACAAAGCAAGGTCTAATCAAATCAGCAACACATACTCTGTACAGTAAAAGCAAAACAATGCAACATGTAGTCCACAACTAAGAAAAACTTGATAATGAACCCAGTTCAAGATACACAACCACACTTCTTTCCTGAAAACATAGAAAACAGGGAAAAATGAGCTCACTAGCTTAGTAGGTTCAATAATGCGATAAAGATAAATATGTTTCCATGTACTTTATACTCATATATAAAACCGAATACTAAAAGCTGAAATTAAGCTTAAGATAATATTGCTGAAACCTCAAAATGTTTTCAAGGATAAATGAAAACATAAGTTTGCTTTACTGTAAACGACCAAACCAATTAACTCAAATTTGTAAACAATTGAACAGGAAGGAAAGAACAAGTAAACTGAAATCCGAGACTTCTTTCGCTAAAAGCTCAAATATTGTTAAAACATAGTCGCTAATAATCTGATAAAAGTCTGTAACAGAAAGCCAAGAAGTCTTTCCTTGTAAAACTCTTTCCGTAAATCCAACTTTCAGGGAAATCCTTGACCCTTCTTTTTTTCTGGTTAGCACCCATTGCTCGCATTAAGGCCACCGAGCACACCCCGTACAAGTGGATCCCGATCAGGTTTTGGGTCTTTCACCCCAGGGAGGCACAATCCCTACTTAACTAAATCCCGGGCCTAACCAAATAAATAAATTTAAAACAAATCATATCATTCCGAGAAACCTCTGGTTTCTCCAAACCAAATCAGTCGAGGATTTTCGATGTTCTTTCTTTTAGTAAACTAAAACTCAGTCAGAAAGTAATCCTTGAAACATATCACTTTTCTGTCAACTGATTTATTTGAAAGCAGATTATTCTCACATCAATGCCAAACTAAGTCTTAATATAAAAACCCCAGCCCCGCTGGTTTGAGAATTTATAAAATAACAGGAAATCTTATAGGAGAAAATATTCCTGAATGCTAAGTATATATAACTGGGCCAGTCACATTGGCCGTATAATAAATCAAATATAAATAGGGGAATGCTAAACACCAAATAAAAATGAGTCTCCCAAGCTAGGGTCGGAGTCTCTAGGACTCAATAGCGTCTCACGCTAAACCTCCACGTACACCTCGATCACCGAGGTGAATCTGACCTATGTGGTCAAGTCATCACCTCGCATGGAATGAGGTCAATAAGCTAGCTAGCAATAAATATATATGGACCCTGGTATGGTGAAAACTCCGAAAACAACACTGAAATACACTTCCCCTAATAAATCGTAAATCAGTACGGTCCCCAATCGCACTTCTGAGACTTATAAATATAAATAAATACAATAACAACCTCGTAGAAAAATAAGTGAAATCGACACGTCCCACATGTCGTAATATTCGTAAAAAGCGAAATCGTACAATTCTCGGAAATCTCATTTCAAGTTTAATATCAATTTGTATATATAGATATAAATAAGTCAAATTAATTGACTTAATTTGTAAACCATTTAATTACAAATCGAGCAGAAAAGAAATCAAGAAATAAAATGGATTATCGACCCTCGATAGTCCACATCATTCTCATAATATAAATACTGAATAAAAACCCCACAATATTTAAAAGCATGCATTGACTTAAAAAAATAAAAGTGCGACTGCCACTGATCCGAGTCCTTCTCAAGTCGAGTCTCCTCTCGGCCTGTAAAGATATATATATAGAAAACTCCGAACTTGGAACGTAAATTATAAAAACCTAATTTACAAGTGTCCTCACTCGAACAAATCTCCCAATTAAAAATTACGCGTCAACTCAAACTAATTTATGACTGAAATTACTCAGTGCACCCAGTTCAAGACTATTTAATCCTTTACATGTCTTTTCGTCATAAATTCTATTTACTCGCATTTATTCTTTTTTTACCGCAAGTCCAATAGTAACAATATAGGTCAACAGTAACTTTATAAGTCGTGATTTCCGAATTTATAGTTTACCAGTACAAGTCTCGGTCCCATAGGCCTTTGTCTTTGCCTCGACACACCTTGTCTTCGGCCTCAGGATGCCTTGGCACTTGCTCGGCCTCAGCCGGCCCGTGCACTGCCTCGGCCTCGGCCTAGGCAGCCTTGCTCCTTCCTATGCTTAACCCCGGCCCCCATCCTGCCTTGCTTCGGCTTGACTTCCACTCTAGCTCAGCCTCAGCGTCGGCCTCGACATGTCCTTGGCTCCGGCCTCAGCCTTACCTTGGCTTCGGCCGTAACTAGCTAGCTCATGGTCTCGGTCCTTGATACTCCATTTTTAGACATTTATGTCTATATAGTATCGATGTTGGCTCATTTGATTGTTTTCCTACTCTAACTTAAAGCATGCCTATGTTTTATCTCGTGATGTTACACGCCATGTAACACACTCTATAGGAATTGAGTGTATATTCCGGTGTATATGACTTGGCATAAAACTTGTCTCTACACTCTTATATATGAATGTATCATAGAGATATTGAGTGCATAGCTAATCTACATGGATTTTGTGTTTATAAATCCATTGTGACTATGATGACTAAATAATCACATATAATCATAAAAGAATCTCATGCTCAAAGTTTTCATGTCTTATGATATTATAATTCAAAGTCACATATGCTCTCTATGCATAAAGAAGCGATCGAACCTTGCTCACTACTTAAAGATATTCGTGCACTACCAGAAAAAATAGTTTAACCATAGCCGACGATACTATTTTTTCGTTGGTATAAACAAAAATCGTCGGCTATATTCATATTTCAGTCGACGATTTGGATTTTCGTCGGCCTTTCCCTGAAACATTAGCCGACGAAAACTTTTGAAATTTTGGCCGACGAAACCCATAGCTGACGATACTGTTTTTTCGTTGGTATAAACAAAAATCGTCGGCTATATTCATATTTCAGTCGACGATTTGGATTTTCGTCGGCCTTTTCCTGAAACATTAACCGACGAAAACTTTTGAAATTTTGGCCGATAAAATTGACATTTTCGTCGACTATAAGTCTATATATTTTCAGATCTAGACATCAGCTGCTCATTTCTATCACTAACGATAAACCATTGCTTCATCCTTCAAACAGAAAAAATTCGTGAAATAAGATATGACCAAAATGATAAAAATACGTTTACAGTTGAAAAATGACAAGATTCCGATAAAATCTGAGTGTCGAAAGATGTGGTCAAAGGTTTTATTCCTTCGTTTCCCTAATGGTAGCGTTACCTTCGGTAAATATTTTGAGGAAAATTTTTATACGATTAGTTGCATCTCATCGATTTGAAACTATTATCTGTTGAAGGTCAGGCAAAAAAATGTCATTTAGACAGTCCAATTACCATTTCTAAGCGTTTAGAGGTTTGACTTACCCGGTTGACCGTTCCGATCGAGCCTTTAACGTTGTCAGCTGAAGTTGGATTTTTTTCCATACATGTATTTAATCTTAACGGTGATATCTGACGGTTGGAATAAATTTTATAAACTTTTAGATTCAAAATCAGAACATATGCACTAATGTTCCTTAACTTGTTTACTAAGTGTTTAAGTGAATATATAGTTTCAAATAGTTACTATACGTAGACTCTTCAAATGCAAAAATGTTGTGAAATAAGATATGACCGAAATAATGAAATACGTCTATGGTTGAAAAATGACAAGGTTCTGATAAAATCTGTGTGCCGAATGTTGCGGTTAACTATTTTTTACTTTCGTTTTCCTATGGGTAGCCTGACGTTCATTAAATCAATTTTGTAAAATTTTTATATTATTAGTTGCGTCTCATTGATTTGAAACTATTATCTGTTGAAAGTGAGGCCAGAAACCGTCGTTTAACTTGACTAATTTCCGTTTTTAAGCGTTTAGAGGTTTGACTTAATGGTTTGACCTATAGTTTAGCTGACGAAAATTATATTTCGTCGGCTAAACTCTTGCGATCCGTGCCTTTTTATTGTCCACCGTTGGATGGCTCAGATCCGACGGCTGTTGATCTTCCAAAGTATAGCCGACGACATTCAAAGAATAGCCGACGAAATATTTTAAATCGTCGGCTAAACTCTCTGTGATCCGCGCCTTTTTATTGTCCGCCGTTGGATGGCTCAGATCCGACAGCTGTTGATCTCCCAAAGTATAGCCGACGACATTCAAAGACTAGCCGACGAAATCTTGTAAATCGTCGGCTATTCTCTCTGCGATCCGCGCCTTTTTATTGTCCGCCGTTAGATGTCTCAGATCTGACGGCTGTTGATCTTCTAAAGTATTGCCGACGACATTCAAAGAATAGCCGACAAAATCTTTTAAATCGTCGGCTATTCTCTCTGCTATAAAAGCTGAAAGTCGCAGTCAGCCCGACTTATTCTTCCCCTCCTCCTCCTCCTTCCCCTCCTCCTGCGCCGTCTGCTCCTTCCCCTCCTCCTCTTCCTCCGGCCTCCTCCTCCTCCTTCTCCTCCAATCTTAACGGTTAATTTTTTTTTTTTTACAATTTATTTTAATTGTATAATTTAGGTATATAATTTAGATATTTAAGTGTGTGTTAAATTGTTATATATATTGGTTATATATATAAATTGTTAGATTAATTATATATATAAATTTGTAGATTGATTATATAAGTTGTTATATATTTGTTAATATATACACATATTTGTGTATATATATATACATATATATATGTTAATGTATATTTTAATTGTTATATATAAATTGTTAAATTAATTATATATATAAATTGGTAGCCTAATTATATAAATGGTTATATTTATGTTAATATATAAATGGTTATTTGTATGTATATATATGTTAATGATGAAATATAGTTATATTTGTATATAAATGGTGATATTTATGTTAATGGTTAGTATTATTTAAAATTAGTTAAATTATAAATATTAATTTGTTAGTATGTTTTAAAATATGTTAGTATTATTGGTTATTATATTAATTAGAATTTGTTATTTAATGTAATATAATTTAATATTAATTAATGTATTAATTTATTAACCAATCGTCGTTTATATATATAATTTATAAATAGCCGATGCATTTAGACAGCTATTCGGAGACTGTCGTTCCAGATCTAGGGGTTCTGGAAGTTCTGGCGGATCCGGAGACTCCGAGAGGACCCCTAGCCAGCCTGAGAGGACCACCAGCCAGCCTCAGAGGATCGATTCATCCCAGCCGCGGAGGAGTGTGAGCAACCGGCACCAGACCCTTTTATCGGCGGGGCGACCGTCGAGCAGTTCATGTCCCCCTCTCCGGCCAGATCCTCCGAGAAGTAGTACGTAGCTATTTCAGGACGACATAGCTCCAGACGTTCATCAGGTCCGTATGCCTGAGGTTCATCGGGAGCCGATGACGAGTCATGCGCCGTCTGCTGCTGACTCTACTGAGGGGTCTACTTTCCCTAATCAGCTATACCTGCCATACAACATTCCTGCCATACCCGAGGTCGACGAGCGTGGTGTGCCCATATGGCCTGCTAGGCCTCAGTACGTGAGTGTTGCGGAGACATACCATTATGAGCCATTTGAGAGACCTGAGCTCCTGATTTTGGCGAGATTAAAAGGAAAGTCGACAGACGGGTCATTGAGTTCAAGTAACATTTGATTTTATTAATTAAATGTTTTATTAAAATTAACGCACTAAAATTTAATTTTATTAACCAATCGTCGTTTATGTGATAGGGACCGCCACTAGCAGTTCAAGCAGGAATACGAGAAGTGTCATATGTTTTGATACGCTCAGGAAAAGTGTTGAGACCAGCGGGAGGATCCAGATCAACGAACCCCCTAATCAGGATGTTCAGGAGAAAAAACGCCGCGATTACGCGGGTTGCGTGGGAGCACTAATTAGGGATAGAGTCCCTATGTTGTGGACACGGTGGGCTAATGTGCCGGAAGAGATCAAGTGGGAGGTCAACAACGCGGCGTCGGTGAGTAATTTAAAAAACTTAATTTCTTTATCGTAATATTTAATAATTTTCGGTATTGTTATAATTTTAAAACTAATAAAATATTATCTTTCAGGCATACTTTGAGATTGCCGAACACAAGCAGGCTTGGGCGTACGCGATGCAGAACTTGAGGTATGTTGGGAATTCTTCATCTTATAATTTGAAATATTTTATGATATTAATAATATTTCTAATGCACTTTTGTTTTTTCCGTAGGTTCAAAGAGTGGAAGAACGAGCTCCGTACCCACTTTACCGAATACGACAAATATGGTCGTATGGGTACTCCAAGAGAGTTCGTGTTCAGGGAGTACGAGTGGCGTTGGTTGAAGACAGTAGACTTCAACAACCCAGTTATGCAGGTAAATACTAAACTTAACTATAAATGTTTATTTTGTTGATATTTTAATTATTAGTTTAACTATTTTATAATTATTACACTAATATTTTTTGATGCATTTTTCTAATATTTTATTATTTGTTTGAAGGAACGGTCTCGGATAAACTCTGCGAACCGCCGCCGTAACACAACCCCCCATCATGGTGGTTCTAGGCCATTTTCACAATATCAGGAGGAGGCGCTTAGAGATCATCCTTTAAGCAATTCCGTACGTAGAGACGTTCAAGAAGGCTTATCCATTAGCGACAGAAGAGCTTGTAAGTCGTTGATTAGGATTTTAAAATTTTAATTATTAATTTTACTTAATTATATATTTGTTAGAATATTAATTTTTTTTTTCCGTTCAATTAGGAGAGGGTGAACCGGGCCGAAGAAGAAGTGTTGCAGGAAGTAGTTCGGGAGACACAACCGAACATTTCAGAGGAAGATCTGCAAGAAGCCCTGAGCCAGGTCGAACGATTGAATGTCCAAACTGCAGCGAGGATATTCGACGCAGCCTTCCTAAAACGGTCAAACGAGTACTACTGCCGGGGTTTGGGAAGTTCTGGAATAGGGGTCCTGAAGACCACTAAGGGAGCTCAAAAGAGGGGAAGCGGGGACACCCAACAGATGAAGGGGGAAATGCAGAGATTGGCAGAAGAAAATGCAAGATTGGCGGCCCAGTTCCAGAGATCACAGGAGCAACAACGCAGAACACAGCAGTATCATATGGAAATAGGGTCGGATAACCACTGGAATAAGACGTTGTAGCAATACATGACAGTCGTGGCTCTTCAATCCGTTAAACGTACTAAGCCCCAAGTTAATACACCGAGATATATTTCCTGCATACCCATGAGGATACTGTACTCCTTTAAACCATATGAAAATCTGCTTCTTGAAAGCCGGTTTAACTGTGTAAGGTGGAACAGGTATGAAAGTCCCTGACGCCGTCGTCACTGGCCACAAGTGTTTTCGTAATCCCTTCTCCTTCAAATACTGACGTGCTTTCAAAGTGTCCTTACTCTTTCCTTTGATATCAAGAATTGTTCCCACAATGCTGTCACTTACTCCCTTTTCTATGTGCATGACATCTAGGGTGTGCCTAAGAATGGATTTCGACCAGTAAGGCAAATCATAGAATCTACTCTTGTGTAAAACACTTGTACTCGTCAGGGCGTTCCGGAACTGGTATAGATAAATCACCGCTCAACACCCCGAAATCGAAAGAGTTCAGCTTCTCCAAAATTTCATCACCGTTCCAGGGACGGGGTTTAGGACGAAGCTCTACTGTTTTATCAAATCCTCATAATCATCAAACCGCCACGGGTGGTTAGCTGGAAGCCATCTACGGTGACCCAAGTAACACACTTTCCCAGCGCACCAAACAGAATGGACTTCGTTCAAGCAAACAGGACAAGCTTTGTAACCTTTAGTCGCCTGAGACGACAACATCCCATAACCAGAAAAATCACTTATGGTAAACATCAGCATTGCTCTCATCATAAATGATCTTCCACTGTGCCTGTCAAAAGTAAGAGCTCCATTTTCCCATAAGTCTAACAGCTCGTCGATCAAAGGTTGCAGATACACATCCAAACACTTTCCTGGAGACTTTGGGCCGGGAATTAACAAAGACATCATACTAAATTCCTTCTTCATACACATCCAAGGAGGCAGGTTGTACGGCACAAGAATAACAGGCCATGTACTATGACTCAAACTCATATTTCCATGGGGATTGAATCCATCTGAGGCAAGGCCGAGTCTAACATTTCTAACATCTCTTGCAAAATCAGGGAATGATCTGTCAAAGGACTTCCACGCCTCGCCATCTGCAGGGTGTCTGAGAGTATCATCATCTGTCCTTCTCTCTCCATGCCGTCTCATTTCTTTTGCTGTGTGTAAAGACATGTAAAGACGCTTCAATCTAGGAATTAAAGGGAAATGACGAAGTACCATCACAGGAACACTGTTTTCCTTAACTGTGCCTTGCTCCCACCTCCACGCGTGGCATATGGGACATTCATCAAGGTCGGCTTTGTCTTTGTAAAACAAAACACAGTTGTTCTTGCAGGCGTGGATTTTGTTATAACCGAGACCGAGATCGCCCAATATCTTCTGTAGCTTGTAATAACTATCAGGTATGTAGTTAGGTTGTGGAAGGTGTTCCTAAAACTGTTTTAGAAGACTATCAAAAAAGTCATTTGTCCACCTACTCTTGACTTTCAACTGCATCTGTGAGATGATGGTCCCTAAAACAGTGTGAGGACTACCCTCGAATAATGGGATCTGCACTTGAGCAAGGAGTCTGGTATACTTATCATAATCACCACTGTCAAGAAGAGGAATTGCGGCATCAGTGGTATCATCATAAATGGGCTCTTCCTGGTGTACTGGAGCAAATGTAGGAAAAGTGTCATGTAAAATGTTCATAGCCGGGTCTTCATAAGGGTCGAAAGCACCACTAGATGTCCGGTCATGGTATCTCGCTTGGATTTCGGCAACCGTAGGTTCATAGACCGCAACTTCACTGTGTTTACTCCATGTTGTATAATTACGCATAATACCTCTGTTACTCAGGTGATCGTAGATTCTGACTATCGTCTTCAACTTCGTGTTCATACAACTTAAGCATGGACACATGTGTATTTTCTTTCCTCCACCATGTTCACGTACAAAATCCAAAAAAATGCATACTCCTTGTTGGTATTCAATGCTTCCCCTGGGGTACTGCATCCAACTCTTGTCTATATCCATCACCTGTCATATATAAGGTAATAAATAACAAATAATCACAAATTAAGCAACAAAGATGCATGTTTGTTCTCAAACTTATGCGTCCGGTTAGGGTCCTAATCTCATTCAGGAGCACACGACTTTGTTTCACAGTTTGTAAGTCTTATGTGTTCGTTTTCAGTCGTGGGAAAATTTTGACAGCATCTCCCCACAGTTCCTCAATTGCACGCATATCTATATACCTAGTATGCACTAGAAGAACAGTATTGGGAGACTCCGTCGAAATATATACCCACGACCCACTACCAGAAAAAAGGCTTTTCCCGACGAAATAAAAAAAAATGGCCGACGAAATAAAATTTTCGTCGGTAAAAAAAAAATTAGTCGGCTATTCCCCTAGAATGGCCGACGATTTTTTTTTTTCGTCGCTAAAAAAAAAATCGTCAGCTATTCCCCTAGAATGGCCGACGATTTGAATTTTCTTCGGCCTTTCTCTGAAACTTCAACCGACGAAAATTTTTGGAAGTATGGCCGACGAGTACTAGGTTTGATTTCGTCGGCTATGATTAAAAAAAAAAAAAAAAAAGAACAGCTTCCATTTTCTATCACTATCGACAAATCATTGCTTCGTCCTTCAAATGCAAATGTGTCGTGAAATAAGATATGACCGAAATAATGAAATACGTCTACAGGTGAAAAATGACAAGATTCCGACAAAATTTGTGTGCCGAATGTTGCGGTTAACTGTTTTTTACTTCCGTTTTCCTATGGGTAGCCTGACGGTCGGTAAATATTTTGAGGAAAATTTTTATACGACTAGTTGCGTCTCATCGATTTGAAACTATTATCTGTTGAAGGTCAGGCAAAAAAACGTCATTTAGACAAGCCAATTACCATTTCTAAGCGTTTAAAGGGTTGACTCACCGGGTTGACCGTCCCGATCGAGCCTTTAACGTTGTCAGATGTAGTTGGATTTTTTTTCATATATGTATTTAATCTTAACGGTGATATCTGACGGTTGGAATGGATTTTCCAAACTTTTAGATTCAAAATCGGAACATATGCACTAATGTTCCTTAACTTGTTTACTAAGTGTTTAAGTGAATATATAGTTTCAAATAGTTACTATACGTACACTCTTCAAATGCAAATATGTCGTCAAATAAGATATGACCGAAATAATGAAATACGTCTACGGTTGAAAAATGACAAGATTCCGATAAAATCCGTGTGCTGAAATAATGAAATAAGTCAAAACCCGGTTTACTGCAGATTTGGCGTCCGGCGTCTGAATGACGATTGTGATACCATTCCGGAAAGGGAACGATGCCAGAAATCAAACACGTGGCTATGCCACAACGTGTGGGCTTTTTCGGGCTTTCGAGTAAGTTTAGGGCCTCAAAACGGCAGTTTAGTATGTTTTCATAGAATAGCCGACGAAACATTGTATTTCGTCGGCTATTCTCTAAGTATAGCCGACGAAACATTGTATTTCGTCGGCTATTCTCTAAGTATAGCCGACGAAACATTGTATTTCGTCGGCTAAACTCTTGATCCGCGCCTTTTTATTGTCCGCCTTTGGATGGCTCAGATCTGACAGCTGTTGATCTTCCAAAGTATAGCCGACGAAATCTTTTAAATCGTCGGCTATTCTCTAAGTATAGCCGACGAAATTTTTTATTTTCGTCGGCTATTCTCCAAGTATAGCCGACGAAATTTTTTATTTTCGTCGGCTATTCTCCTTCTAAATCTTTTAAATCGCTTCCTCCCGCCTTTTTTCTCTCCTCCTCCTCCTCCGGCCTCCTCCTCCTCCTTCTCCTCCCCCTCCGGCCTTCTCCTTCCCCTCCTCCTTCCCCTCCTCCATCCAAAGCATAATTTATTTTTTTTTTCCCTAAAATTTAAGAATAGCCGACGAATTTTACCAATTTTCGTCGGCTATAAGTTGTATAGCCGACGAAAATTCTAGTATTTCGTCGGCTATAACTAATTAATGCCTATTAAAATATTAATATATTTCAAGAAAATAGCCGACGAAAGTTTAATAAATCGTCGGCTATAGTTAAAACACAATAGCCGACGAAATTCGTCGGCTATAGTTACTGAATTTCGTCGGCCATACTCGAAAATACCCGACGAAATTTGTCGGCAATTTCTCCCAAGTTTGGCCGACGAAAAATATTTTCGTCGGTAAATTCGTCGGCCATACTCTACTATAGCCGACGAATTTGATTTTTTCGTCGGCCATTGTATTACTGATGGGATTTTCCCGACGACTTATAGCCGACGAAAATTTCGTCGGTAGAGGGTATAGCCGACGAAAAATTGGCATAGCCGACGAAATTTTTTTCGTCGGCTATTCTCCCATATCTGGTAGTGACCGCAAACGAATACAGAAGACTTATACAAACTGCGAAACAAAGTCGTATGCTCCCAAACTGTCCAAAAATGGGACAATTCAAGAATCTCTCCATGATTCTCGAACAGGATTTCTAAGGATATATATATAAATACGCGCATGTACATCAGTGAATAAAAGAATTAATCATTCTTTCATTCACCGCTAATTATAAATCATAAAACAGTGATTTTCTTATAATAATAACAATTATTAATTTAATTAATTAAGATTAATTTATATCACAAATAATTAATATATATAATTCAACAATTTCACAAAAACGAACAATTAACTATATAGATCAACAAAAGGATTAATATATATATATATACTATCCCCTCATCACAATATATATGCATGACATTGTATATAACCACACAAAAAATGGAAATATTTGTTGAAAAAGATGAAAAAAAGAGATCATACCAAGTTAAAATTCGATGGGTAGGAGAGGAGAAGCCTTAAGAAGACCTGCCTTGAAGGTTTTCACATCCAAAAACGAAAATCAGTGGAAAAATTTTGTGGGAGGAAATTTTTTTTGAAAATTTCTATTTTTCCCGATCTGGAAACCAGTTCAGTTTATATAGCCTGGGATCACTTAGACGACGAAACTTTATTTTCCTCGCTTAAGAAAAACACTAAGACGACGAAATAATATTTTTTCCTCGCCTAAGAAATTACTAAGACGACGAAACATTTTATTCGTCGTCCAAGAAAAAAAGAGACGACGACATTATTTTTCGTCGGAAAACGAACTTTCTTAGCCGACGAAATTTATAATTCGTCGTCTTAGTAATATCTTAGGCGAGAAAATACAATATTTCGTCGTCTTAGATTATTTCTTACGCGACGAAACAAATAATTCGTCGTCTAAGAAATTAAATTTGCCGACGATTACTTATTCGTCGTCAAAATCTTTTCTTAGCCGACGATTAAAATCTTTCGTCGTCTAAGAACACTCTTAAACGACGAAATAATTTTCTTAGACGACGATATTTACTTTCGTCGCCTTACATATCTTAGGCGACGAATTCTTTTTTTTTCGTCGTCTAAGATGTTTTTTCTGGTAGTGCAACAGATGAAGGGGGAAATGCAGAGATTGGCAGAAGAAAATGCAAGATTGGCGGCCCAGTTCCAGAGATCACAGAAGTAACAACGCAGAACACAGCAGTATCATATGGAAATGGAGCGTTGGCATGCTGAATGCGAGAGAATTCGGCGACAGAACTACGCCGGCCAACAAAACTGGTGGTATGCTATGTTCGCGGCACAACAACAAGGCCTTGAACCCCCGCCCCCGTTTGAGCCGTTAGATGAACCTCCAATGCCGAGAGCTCCCGAGTTCATTCAGCAGGATGACGAGCAAGATGGACAGCAGGATGGTGGCCAGGATTAGGGTTTAGGGTTTAGGGATGGAACAAATTAAATAATTAATGAAAAACGTGTTTCTTGTTGGATTGTCATTGTGAATTGCAGGTTGCTTGGAATGGTAATTTAGAAATTAATTTAATTTTTTTCCCAAAATGTAAGAACAGCCGACGATATTGACATATTTCGTCGGCTATCACTAATATAGCCGACGATTTTTACCAAATTTCGTCGGCTATAACAGTTATAGCCGACGAAAATGACAATATTTCGTCGGTGGTCTATGTTAAACAGTGACGGTTTCGTCGGCTATAACTAATTAATACCTCTTAAAATATTAATATATTCCGACGAAATCTTCATATCGTCGGCTATATTTCAGAACAAATAACCGACGAAACAGAAGAGATCGTCGGCTATATTTTACGATATCGTCGGCCATATGTGAAAATATCCGACGAATTTCGTCGGGCATTATGCCAAAGTTTGGTCGACGAAATGTATTTTCGTCGGTGATAATGGCCGACGATTTCGTTATTTCGTCGGGCATATGTGAAAATGGCCGACGATTTCGTTATTTCATTGGGCATATGTGAAAATGGCCGACGATTTCGTTATTGTCGTCGGCTTTCGTTATTACCGACGCCGTTTTATCGACGAATAATAGCCGACGAAATTTTCGTCGGTAGAAGGAATACCCGACGAAAATTTTGAATAGTAGACGAACTTTTTTTCGCCGGCTATTCTGTCTGATCTGGTAGTGGTGCCAGCGTTTATCACCTTGAAACTCATTGTGAAAATTGAAAAAATTTCTTATGTATCGCTTCTAATGATTGTGCGCAACTTAAGAGTTAATATTGTGAATGTATTTCACGTATATTATGATTTAGATTATTTGAAACGGCGACTCATATAGACTAATATACATCGTCCGGAATTTTGGACATGTTTTGATGATCCATATATGAGAGAAAGTTACATGGACATCGATTCTTTTTAGCAAAGAAGCTACTGTGATCAAAGATGACCAAAATAATATTTGGTAACGTCATGAGCAATGCTCAAGGCTTAAAGATGACATTAATGTCACCCAAGTCTTCCTCCAAGTAAATGGAAGCATTAGTTATGCATTTAAAAGTGCATATGATCCCCCTTATGATCCTTCATTAGCTATGGTTATTATTTGGAAGCCTAATCTTTAGTAAAGTTTTGGAGTAACGCCTACTACACTAAAGATAATGATACATAAGTTGATGGCTTTGATGCCTTATCATAGTTCAGTTTGAGACACAATGTACTATGGTGATCTATTGTCACGCCCCGGTCCCGGCGTCGGTGGGGTTTAGGCACTCGACGCTAATCCTGAGGTGTGATAGAGTGTTACAAAGCGGAATGTAAATAAAAATATATTAAAACAACTTCATTCTAGGCTCTTCACCCTAAGCTTGTCCGACACTTCGACTCGACAAACACTAACCACTTCTCTGCAAAACACAAGTAAATGGGTGGATGAGCAAAACCACGCGCTTAGTGAGAGCCCTATGTAATATACCAGCAAAACCATGTCATTTTACGCACGCTACAAAATACGTATATCATATATTTCACGTCGACCACAATACAATTGGTCACATCGCACAATCTCTTTTTTATTAGGCATCCTTCAATTTAGTGATCTCCCACGGGCACTGTTAGACAAAATGTCACACTAAAGTATAAGGTCAAGTTATAGTGTAGGGGGATTATGAGTAGGGGATATCATACCCAAGGGATTGGAAAACCCACTCTAACTTGGGAAACCTAAGGGATACTCGATGAATATGCAAATGTATAAGTCACAAACAAAGGGACAAAGTGAACCCAAGTTCATGGTGAATATATTTAAGATGGTGTATTGATTTGATTTTTGGTTGGAAGTAGTGTTGCCTAGAAACTAAATGATTACTTGAAATGTAAACTAAGTTATGCTAAACTAGATGTGATGAAATTGATGGGAGTTGGGACTTAAGGTTTTCTCCTCTAGCCTCTCTTGCAAACAATGATGCTTCTAATGTGAATGATGCTATTTTATTTAGCCAATTTCTCTCCTTATATCCTTCTCGGATATGATAAGGGACACTCTCCTTTGAAGGTATCGAGCAACCCCTCTCGGGTGTAATACTCAACTACTCAAGTCATGCATTTCAATCCGGTTAGGTATCTAATGCATTTCCCTAAGTGCATAAAGCTTGAAGATGAAGAAATTATGCAAACCAACCATGCTTATCTTTAAGTGATTGTAATTCACAACCCTAATATGCACATATGATATGCTATCATGCTTCAAACAACTAAGGTTAGTCAAGTCCTAATTATTTCTCATGTCATGGCAAACAAACATACCCAAATTGATTAAGTTCAAGCATGAATGTTCAACTCTTGATCTAGCATATTAAAGTGCTAATGAAAAGTGCATCAAACGCAATATTTACATCAATGTCATACAAGAAAATCCTAGCCCCAACAAACTAACTACTCACTCATGATCAAATACACAAGGTTCAACATGTTCATGAACAACAAAGTAAAGAGTAAGGGTAGAGAAGTGACTTATAAAACTTAAGTTAAGGATGGTGAGGATGAACT
Organism: Potentilla sterilis; assembly: GCA_963682095.1. Lineage (NCBI taxonomy): Eukaryota > Viridiplantae > Streptophyta > Magnoliopsida > Rosales > Rosaceae > Potentilla > Potentilla sterilis. The sequence goes on from OY821758.1 coordinate 31,252,345, forward strand.
CATGGAGGCATTGTCATGGTGATGATGAAGGTGGTGGTGGTGAATCCTCAAATGACACTAGACTCCTCTTCCTTCTCCGGCCTTGCTTGATGATGATGTGTGGAATGGAAGGATGGGGGAGTGGTGAAGCTTTGTGTATATGGAATGAGATGGACATGAAGGTGGTGGTAATGGAGGTTATGGATTGACGGTGGTGGTTATAGTGGTTTTTGGAGGAAAAAATAATGAGAAATGTAGAGAAAAGAGGTGGAGTGAAGTGTGGGTGGTTATTGGTGATTGAAGGAAGATAAAGACTTAAATAGAGATGAGTAAGTGTGAAAATGAGGGAGAGAACCCTCTTGATCAGCCATCCCAATTCAAAACCATATGGGAGAGGAGAGGAAGAGTGTGAGAATTGAAAAAGTTCCCCAAAAACAAGGCCAAAAGATGGGTAGAGGTATGGGTTAGTCTAGATTAGGAAATGATGGGGATAAAGGAGATGATTGCCTAAAAAACAAATCAGATTTTTGCAAGGAATGATGGACTCTTGGACCATGCATAGGGATGAGTTATGATGGTGTGGTATATGGAGAAAGGTGGTGGAGTTGAAATGCAACCAATTTGGTTGGGATTTAGTTGTGATAGTACCATGTACTACTCCTCATTTGCTCCTCCATAAAGATGACCTGAAAATACATGGCACCGCCTCAAGTGGTGGTGTGTCGCCATTTGTGCCGCCAAAAGTGGTGGTGCACTGAAAAATTTCCAGAATTCCATTTTTCTCCTCTTGTCAAGATTTTCTACAAAACATGAAAATAGATTAGTCAACATTATATTAAACTCATAGAACAAGTAATTTTCATGTTTTAGGGCATACAAATGTATGAGAATTATGATCTACCAAATACCCCTAAACTTGAACTTTGCTTGTCCTCAAGCAAACAAAACCAAAACCGACACTAAAACAAAATCCTTCCAACAATTTCCTCAAAGAACCAAAATAGAGATAGGGCATGGAAATCAAGCTAGGTCTTAAAACTTCAAGGATCATGGATCAAATGCTTGCGTTTTCAAAAATGCAACATGTCTCTTGTTAGCCATTTCAATGTAACAACAAAATTGAGAATGCATGTCAAACCATGTTAACCATAAACTCACAAGTTATTCACTCTATTTTTTTTTTACACAAGTGTTTATGGGTTAACTACACTACACTCAAAACAAACTCATGCAATACCGCCATATGCTTGCTCTTCAATCTTATCTCCACTTATCAAACAACACCACATCTTGGATGAAAATGACTTTTATTGGATGTAATGAGGCTTAGGGTGTGGGGTAAATAAATGAAATATAAGGGAATAACAAATTTCAAGCAACAATCTTTTTGAGATTAAGAACTTAAGATGCCCACAATCTCACTTCTTCAAACCATTCCCCCAAACTTGAATAAAACTACTAATTGAAATACAAATGACTTTCTTATTCAATATTTTTTTTAATTACAAAGAGGAAATAAAATTCAAACTACTATACAAAATACAAAGTACACCCCCACACTTATTATTTTCCGACACCATCAACTTGTTTCTTCAAACATCATGACGAAACCAATCTCGTATTCCTCATTAATTAGTTAACTTGAAAGAGTGAGGCAAGTGTTTAAGCTAAAAGGGTAGACATTTGTGATGAATAGAATGGAAAAACTAACAACACAAAGGCTCAAAATTGCAATCTAAGGCTCAAAAGGGTAAATGTTCACTCATGAATGAAGTAGTGCTTTGAACTATGCATGCACTATTATAATGCTCAAACGCTCACAGAAAGGCATGTAATAGCTCTCATGGTCCAACAATGCTTCTTCGGCTCAATACATTGAGATGGCACATAATTGTTAAAAAAAAATGAAACAAACACTTGGTCCACAACTATTATTTTCAAAAATAAAGCTCATAAGACCCAAACATTCTTTCTACCCCACATCTATATCAAGCTCAAGTTTCATCATTGGTGTTGGAAGGAACCTAAAAGATACAAAGAAATACTATAAACTAAAAACTAAAAACACAATATATATTTTGTACACTAGACACTTAAACACACCCCAACCACCCCCCCCCCCCCCCCCCCCCCCCCCCTATTTTTTAGGTGAAAGCGATCGATCGTCTCTGAAGTGACGATCGATCAGAGACGATTGATCGTTTGGGAGCTGAGCTACTATCTCATTTCGACCTCTAACGGTGATCGATCGCCTCCGTAGTGACGATCAATTGTTTGATCAGTTTTTCCTAAGTTTCACCCAATTTTCAAAGTTTTACACTACAACAACTAAGTAAGCAAAAAAAAAATGAAAGAAAAACAAGTAAAGAATTAAGAGAAACTCCCCCTTAAAGACCATGAGCTTCACCATAAGCACTTTCAACATACAAGACCAAGGCCTTGAAATCCAAGCTTGTAACTATTGGTGTTGCTCCAAAGTTGTCATTCTCCTTCAACTTGCATAAAAAACATGGCTACCTCCAAGTAGAGCTTTGCTTTAAGGACATCTTGCCGGTCTGTCGGCTCTCCAAATCAATGAAGAGGAACAAGAGTAACATCCGTGAAGTAAATGACCTCCTCTTCATTTCCCACACTTGCTAGCAAATATGGCTTCAACCGGTGGCCATTGACCTTGAAAGTGCTCTCATCTTTTGTATTCTTGATTTCTATAGCACCATGGGGAAATACTTGCACCACTTCAAAGGGTCCACTCCACCTTGATCTAAGTTTTCCGGGAAACAATCTAAGTCTTGAGTTGTAAAGAAGAACAAGTTGTCTCTTATAAAATTCCTTTTTCACCAACTTCTTGTCATGATAAAGCTTGCTTCTCTCCTTGTACAGCTTAGCATTTTCATATGCCTCGATCCGTATTTCATCAAGCTCACATAAGTCAAGTTTCCTCTTCTCTCCCGCTTTGTCAAGATCAAAATTCAGCTTTTTGATTGCCCAACTTACTTTGTGCTCCAATTCCGCCGGTATGTGACATGTTTTACCATAAACGAACCGGTAAGGTGACATTTCAATTGGAGTCTTGTATGCGGTTCGGTAGACCCATAGTGCATCTCCAAGTTTTGTAGCATAGTAAATAACATGAAGTACCTTTTATTTCTTTTGAACCAAAACCGCTCCCATAGCATAATTCGAAGCATCACACATCAACTCAAAGGGAAGAGACCAATCCGGTGCAATCATGATAAGAGCTTGAGTGAGCATCTCCTTAATTGTCTCAAATGCCTTCAAACAATGCTCATCAAACTCAAAATGTGCATCCTTGGCTAGCAAATCACAAAGGGGCTTGGACTCCTTCACTACCAGAAAAAGGCTTTTGCCGACGAAAAAAAAAAAACGGCCGACGAAACCAATTTTCGTCGGCTATTCTCAATAATGGCCGACAAAAATTGTTTTCGTCACTAAAAAGAAAAAAACCGTCGGCTATTCCCCTAGAATGGCCGACGAATATTTTTTTCGTCCCTAAAAAAAAAAGTCGTCGGCTATTCCCACTGAATGGCCGACGATTTTCTATTTCGTCGCTAAAAAAAATATTTCGTCGCCTATACCCCCTAGAATGGCCGACGATTTAAAAATTTCGTCGGGTATACTTTCAGAGAATAGCCGACGAAAACTTTTTTAAGTCTTTATATTTTCAGATCTGGACAGCAGCTGCTCATTTAAAAAAAAACGAAAAAAAAACGGGAAAAAGAGTGAAAAATCGTTGGGTATTGTTGAAATCCGTCATCTCTTACATTGTGGAGCTATATATAGGTACGTATATGTGTATATATGTTGATTTTGAGTTTTAGTGATTTTGATATAGTAAGTGATTTTTTGTTTTGTTGTTATTTTAGTGTTAGAATGTATGTATATATGTTGATTTTGAGTTGTAGTTGAGTTGATTTTAAGTAATTAGAGTTTAATTATGTGTTTTAATTTGATGTTATTTTAATTAGTGTTAAAATATATTTATATATATATAAATATGTTAATTAATGGTTGTTGATAGTGTAATGAACTTAAATAATGGTTGTTAATTAATGGTATATATATACGTATGAGTTGATGTTGATAATAATATATATTGTAATATATATATGTGTTAATTAATTTCTTATTAATTAAAGTTATACATATATATTATTATCAGGCTATATATGGATCGGGATAAGAGTTGGATTTCGCTTCCAAGGCATGACCGACGATACACTACATGAGTTGTGGATTTTTTGCAGTTCGTCGAGGAAAATGCAAACGGGAATTACCATTATTGCCCGTGCAAGAAATGTAACTGTCGCAGTGATATGTGTCGATTTCCGATTAGGACAGTATGAGAGCACCTAAAGAGTAATGAGTTTTGGCCGAAGTACACACGTTGGATATATCACGGTGAGCCATCATTAGATGGATCGCATGATCATGGGCTGTATTTTGAGGCGGGCAGTAGTAGTACATCCAACGATCCAACAATGGCATTCGTCAACGACGTGTTTCCTTTTGAAAGCGGTGTACGTGGGAAACAATATATGCAGGACCCGGTGCAGCCGTTCCCAGAAATTGTCAACACTGCTGCCTTTGACAAGTACAACAAACTGATTGCATTGCAACAGACCCCTGTGTCTTCAAGTTCTGAGAAGACAGTTCTTGAAAGTGTGATGGAGGTAATGAGGATTAAAGTCGAGACAAAAGGGAGCATCAGGCAAGTGGATGAATATCTACAGTACACTTCTTCGTTGTTGGAGGAGGGTCATCGTAATCCTACCAATCACCGTAAGGTCCGAAGTATCCTCAAAGATCTAGGGCTTTCCTACATTAAGATCCATGCATGCGCATTTGATTGCGTTCTCTTATGGGGTAAAGATGCAGAAGGGAATGACCTTGCTAGCCTTGACGCATGTCCGATATGTCAGTCTGACCGATATAAGTTGACCGGAGCAGGCAATAGGAAACCTGTGAAAGTGCTTCGGTATTTTCTGTTGAGAGATAGGCTCGAGCGGTTGTACATGTCAGAAACCACCGCAAAAGCTATGAGATGGCACGGTGAGCGGGACGCGGGAGACGCAGATATCATGACACACATCTCTGACGGAGCGGCTTGGAAGCATATAAACAATGAGTTTCCTCATTTTGCGTCAGATGTCAGAAACGTCAGGCTCGGGCTCTCAACCGACGGGTTCAACCCTTTCGGCACCATGAGTCTGTCATACAGTATATGGCCGGTGATTTTGGTACCTTACAACCTTCCTCCGTGGATGTGCATGAAGAAGGAATATAATATGTTGACGTTGTTGATTCCGGGGCCTGGTTACCAGGGAAAATGTCTCGATGTGTATATGAGACCATTGATTGAAGAGCTTAAGGTGTTGTGGGCCGTTGGTCATCCCACTTTTGACAAGTACAAGAAGGAGACGTTCAGAATGCATGCCATGGTTATTGGTACCATTAGTGATTTTCCTGCTTATGGGATGTTGTCGGGCAACGTTGTTAGGGGATACAAGGCTTGTCCAGAGTGCCTCAGCGATTATGGGAGCACCCCTCATTGCAACAAGATATGCAGAATGGGTCATCGTGTGTTCGTTCCGGCGGATCACCACTGGCGTTACGAGTCCGCCGCATTTGATGGAACCGAAGAACACGGCGGTCCTCCCAGAAGATGGACAGGAAGAGAAATTTTAGCAAGGCTTAATGAGTACGATTTTGGGCCCCTCAGCAATCATCCCGATATTGTAGCGGAAATACCTGAAAGGCCTGAGGAGTACAAATTCTGGACACATAAGAGCATATTGTGGGAACTCCCGTACTGGTGTGAGTTGCTGATCCGTCACTTCCTAGACGTTATGCACATAGAAAAAAAGGTTTCTGAAAGTGTGGTAGGCACAACGCTGAACTTGGAGGGGAAGACGAAAGACGGTCCTAAGGCTCGTACTGATCTGCAAAACATGAATATCAGAAAACCACTATGGTTGAAACAAGGGAAGAGAAAAATGCCTCAAGCTCCTTACACCGTCAAGCCTGAGCATAAATCAGAAATTTTCCATTGGATAAGTCGGGCCAAGTATCCTTCAGGCTTTGCTGGAAATATAGCCAAGTGTGTCAACAGACAATTCAACAATCTTTACGGGTTGAAAATTCATGACAATCATATCCTGCTACAACGTCTCTTCCCTGTTTTCATTCGACCGTTCCTTCCCCGTCACGTTGTGGACCCGTTAGTAGCGTTGGCAAGATTTTTCCAGACGGTATGCACACGGGAAGTGAGAAAATCTGACCTCCGGGAACTGGAACAAGACATCGTTCATATCATGTGTAAATTTGAGATGATATTTCCTCCAAATTTTTTCGACATCATGCCTCACCTCATGATCCATCTTCCTCGGCAGTTATTGCTTACCGGTCCTGTGCACTTCACTTGGATATGTATCCGATGGAAAGGTACGTATTTTACACCTTCTGTTAATTTCCTCATCAATATATGTGATTTAGTATTAATGTATTATCATAACACTTTAAAAACTTGATTTATAGGCAACTTGGACAATACGGTGGTTTTGTCCAAAACAGATCCGCACCTGGAGGATGTATAGCTGAAGCGTATACTGCGCACGAGTGCGTCACCTACATGAAGCTGTATTTAGGAGCGTTACAGGAAAGCATACCGGAAGATGCACCTTCACAGTTCAATCTTTCCATACTCTCCGACGATGTTGTAGTCGGTGGAAACATGCCAGTTTCCTACAAGTTGAAAGATTATGAGGTAGCCATTGCACATTGGTGGGTACTAATCAACTGTCCAGAAGTTCAGTTTTGGAAGGACACGCATCTACACTGTCCTGCAGTAGGAGGTGATCTCGATTACCACAACCGGACATTCGCAGAGTATTTCGGCCGCTGGGTACGTAACTTCACCACTATTCTATACGTGTTTATATATTATTGTGTATAATTATTCATATTTATAGTTGATATATTCTGATGGTTGCAGATGGACCTTATTAAAGATGATAATCACCCTAATTGGTCGCACGAACTCAGACTTCTTGCGATGAAGCCGGTCTATTCCAAAGTTCATGCGACGTGCAAGGTGAACGGTGTGTTGTTTCGATGTGAAGAGAGAGACCTCAGACTGAAAACTCAAAATTCAGGGGTTATGGCACATGGTGGGGATGGTGGAGTTGACTATTACGGTGTTCTCCATTCAGTTGTGGAACTGCATTATGGGGAAGACATGAAAGTGCACCTTTTCAAGTGTAGATGGTTTGACACACGGCCGCAGAGCATGAAAACCGATCAGTACGGCATAACTTCTGTGAACACTAGTACATCATGGTATGAGGACGACCCGTTCGTTTTAACCACATGGGTGAAACAAGTGTTTTATCTTGATGATCTCGCCAAGGGTGACCCGTGGAAAGTAGTCAACACTATCCACCATCGCAACATTTACCGGGCGTCTACACTTGGAGTGGCTGAAGAGAACGAGGAAGGGGGCACCGCGTATCAAGAGCCCAACTCAAACGGTATTCCTGACTTCTCTTTTATTCGCCTAGACACGCCGGTGCGAATTCGACGTGAAGAGCCACTGCTTGTTGATGTTGATCCAAATGAAGAAACTAACGAGCACTCTAGTGGTGAGGAAAGACATAGATTACCCCTATCGAGCAATTCAGAAACCGAAGAAGACTCATCCGATGATTCCGATTACAATCCGACGGATTAAGTAATTTAAATGATGTAATCCTTTCATTTGTAATCCACTCATTTCTAATGAACGGGCGTGGGGATGAGCCTCCCAGCTAGGCTGGGTTCCAAACCCCTTAAAAAAAATTTGAAATATGTTGACTGTCGGGTTTCTGGTTTTTTATGTTCAATTTTGGTTATATGTGAACAGGACATCGGAATAGGAGAGGTGTAAAACCACTGAGGTTTTTGGTTTTTTTTTTTCAGAGAATAGCTGACGAAAAATGCAATTTTTCGTCGGCCATTACAATAATGGCCGATGAAAAATTAAATTTTTCGTCGGCTATTCTCATAATGGCCGACGAAAAATTCATTATTTCGTCGGCCATAAGTTTTTTTAAAAATAATTATTTTATTTTTGACCGAAAACGACAAAAGAATAGCCGACGAGTACTAGATTTGATTTCGTCGGCTATGATTAAAAAAAAACAAAAAAAGAGCAGCTTCCATTTTCTATCACTATCTACAAACCATTGCTTCATCCTTCAAATGCAAATGTGTCGTGAAATAAGATATGACTGAAATATTGAAAAACGTCTACGGTTGAAAAATGAGAAGATTCCGACAAAATCTGTGTGCTGAATATTGCGGTTAACTGTTTTTTACTGCCGTTTTCCTATGGGTAGCCTGACGGTCGGTAAATATTTTGAGGAAAATTTTTATACGATTAGTTGCGTCTCATCGATCTGAAATTATTGTCTGTTGAAGATCAGGCCAAAAAACGTCATTTGGACGGGCCAATTTCCGTTTTAAAGCGTTTCGAGGTTTGACTCACCCTGTTGACCGTCCCGATCGAGCCGTTAACGTTGTCAGATGTAGTTGGATTTTTTTTCATACATGTATTTAATCTTAACGGTGATATCTGACGGTTGGAATAGATTTTCCAAACTTTTAGATTCAAAATCGTAACATATGCACTAATGTTCCTTAACTTGTTTACTAAGTGTTTAAGTGAATGTATAGTTTCAAATAGTTACTATACGTAGACCCTTCAAATGAAAATGTGTCGTGAAGTAAGATATGACCGAAATATTGAAATACGTCTACGGTTGAAAAATGAGAAGATTCCGCAAAATCTGTGTGCCGAATGTTGCGGTTAGCTGTTTTTTACTTCCGTTTTCCTATGTGTAGCCTGACGGTCGGTGAATATTTTGAGGAAAATTTTTATACGATTAGTTGAGTCTCATCGATCTGAAACTATTCTCTGTTGAAGATCAGGCCAAAAAACGTCATTTAGACGGGCCAATTTCCGTTTTAAAGCATTTAGAGGTTTGACTTCGCAGTTTGACCAAAAGTTTAGCCGACGAAAATTCTATTTCGTCGGCCAAACTCTAGTGATCCGCACCTTTTCATTGTCCGCCGTTGGATGGGGGAGATCGGACGGCTGCTGAGCGCCTAAACTATAGCCGACGAAATTCAAAGTATAGGCGACGAATTCATATATTTCGTCGGCTATTCTTAAGTATAGCCGACGAAATCTTTTTAATTCGTCGGCTATACTATCGGGTATAAGGCAGCACCAGCCGAACCCTAGCCTCCATTTTCTGCATTTTTCCAAAACCTCCGCCGCTCGCCTCCAACCCTCCCTCCGGCGCTCGCCTCGTCCTCCTCCTCCCTCTTCCTCCTCCAATCCGGCAGCCGCCTCCTCCCTCTTCCTCCTCCGGCCGGCAGCCCGCTCCTCCCTCTTCCTCCTCCAATCCGGCGTGTCCCTCCCCCGGCCCAGCCTCCTCCAATCCGGCAGGCCTCCTCCTCCTCTGCATTTTGGTTGTAAGTGTTTTTTTTTTTTCATTTATGTTAATTAATGGTAATTTAGATATATGTTAATTTAGATATATCTAATTTATGTTAATTTAGATATAATTGTTAATTTAGGTATGTATAACAATTTATGTATAATTTAGGTATAATTTAGGTATTTATGTTAATTTAGGTAATTGTTTTCAAATTTATTTTAATTGTATAATTTAGGTGTAATTGTATAATTTATACGCATAAATTGGTTTTTTAATTATATAAATTGATAACTTAATTGTATAATTTAGCTTAATTATATATATAGCTTAATTATATTTAATTAGAATTTGTTATTTAATATAATATAATTTAATATGTTAGTATATAAATTGTTATATTAAAATATGTTAGTATTATTGGTTATTATATTAATTATAATTTGTTATTTAATATAATATAATTTAATATCAATTAATGTATTAATGCCTCGGGCTTTAGATGGCCGATGCATTAAGGAACCTATTCGGAGGCCGTCGTGCCGGCAGATCTAGAGGTTCTAGAAATTCCACCGGTTTCGCAGACTCCGAGAGGACCGCTAGCCAGCCTGAGAGGACCACCAACCAGCCGCGGAGGAGTGTAGATTCATCCCAGCCGCAGAGGACTATGGATGCAGTCCAGCCGCGGCGGAGTGTGAGTTCTCGGCACCAGGAGAAGGGTCCAGGAGGGGCGGCCGTCGAGCACTTCACTTCCGCATGTCGGTCCCTCTGTGGCTCCGAGGTTTAGTCGGCAGCTATTTCACGAGGACATAGCTGCCGACGTTCCTCAGGTTCGTATGTCTGACGTTCATCGGGAGCCGATGCCGAGTCCGACTCAGTCTGCTGCTGACTCGACTGAGGGGCCTACTCTCCCAAATCAGCTCTACCTCCCGTACAACATTCCTGCGATACCTGAGGTCGACTATCGTGGTCTGCCCCAGTGGCCTGATATGCCTCAGTACGTGAGTGCTGCGAAGGCATACCAGCAGCAGCCATGGGAGACCCCTGACCTCCTGGTTTCGGCGAGGAGAAAAGGAAAGTCGACAGACAATTCATCGAGTTCAGGTAACATTCGATTTTATTAATTAAAATGTTTTATTAAAATTAAATTACTAATATTTAATTTTATTAACCAATCGTCGTTTATGTGATAGGGACAGCCGCTAGCAGTTCAACCCAGAGGAATACCAGAGGTGTCATATGTTTTGACACGCTCAGGAGAACTGTTGAACAGAGGGGGAGGATCCAGATCAACGAACCTCCTAATCAGGAGGTTCAGGGGAAAAAAAACGCGACTACTCGGGTTGCGTGGGTGCACTGATTAGGGACAGACTCCCTATGTTGTGGACTCGGTGGGGTGATGTGCCCAAAGAAATCAAGAGGGAGTTGAACAACGCCGCGTCGGTGAGTAATTTAAAAAATTTAATTTATTTATCGTAATATTTAAAAAAATTCGGTATTGTTATAATTGTAAAACTAATAAAATATTATCTTTCAGACATACTTCGAGGTTGCGGAACACAAGAGGGATTGGGCGGACTCCATACAGAACTCGAGGTATGTTGGGAATGTATTATCTAATAATTTGAAATATTTTATGATATTAATCATATTTCTAATGCACTTTTGTTTTTTTCGTAGGTTCAAAGAGTGGAAGAACGAGCTCCGTTCCCACTATAACGAGTACGGCAACCGTGGTCGTATGGGTACTCCCAGAGAGTTCATGTTCAGGGAGTACGAGTGGCTTTGGTTGAAGACAGTACTCTTCGACAACCCGGTTATGCAGGTAAATAGTAAACTTCACTATAAATGTTTATTTTGTTAAAATTTTAATTATTAGTTTAAATATTTTATAATTATTACAGTTATATTTTTTTATGCATTTTTCTAATATTTTATTATTTATTTGAAGGAACGGTCTCGGATAAACTCTACGAACCGCCGCCGTAACACAATCTCCCATCACGGTGGTTCTAGGCCGTTTGCACAATATCAGGAGGAGGCACTTAGAGATCATCCTGATAGCAACCCGTACGTGGAGACGTTCAAGATCGCTTATCCACAAGCGACAGAAGAGCTTGTAAGTCGTTGATTACAATTTTAAAATTTTAATTATTAATTTTACTTAACTATCGATTTGTTAGAATATTAATTTTTTTTTTCCCGTCCAATTAGGAGAGGGTGAACCGGGCCGAAGAAGAGGTGCTCCAGCAAATAGTTTGGGAGACACAACCGAACATTTCAGAGGCAGATCTAGAAGAAGCCATGCGCCAGGTCGACCGAACCAATGTCCAAACGGCGGCGAGGATTTTCGACGCAGCCTTCCCACACCGGTCCAACGAATACTACTGCCGGGGTTTGGGAAGTTCTGGACTACGGCTCTTGAAGACCACTAAGGGAGGTCAAAAGAAGGGAGGCGGGGAGAGCCAACAAATGAGGGGGGAAGTGCAGCGATTGGCCGCAGAATTGGCGACCTCGTCCCAGACAGTAGAGGAGCTGCGCCGCAGAACACAGCAGTATCATTTGGATATGGCCCGTTGGCATGCTGAATGCGACAGAATTCGGGAATACAACTACAACGGCCAACAAAACTGGTTTTATGAGATGTTCGCGGCACAACAACAAAACCGTGAAGCCCCACCCCCGTTTCAGCGGTTATTGGAGCCTCCAATACCTCAACCTCCCGAGTTCGGTCAGCAGGATGACGAGTCTAATGGAGAGCAAGATGCTGGGGATGACGTGGTGGACTTTAGTGGTTTAGGTGATGATTAGGGTTATATTTTATGTATATTTGAACGAATTAAATAATAATTTATTTAGACGTGTTTCTTGTTGGTGCAAATGCATGGATTGTTTTTGTGATTTGCAGGTTGCTTGGAATGGTAATTTAGAAAATAATTTAATTTTTTTTTCCCCAAAACTAAGAATAGCCGACGATTTTTGCATTATTTCGTCGGCTATAATCTCTATAGCCGACGAATTTTACCAATTTTCGTCGGCTATAGAACTTATAGCCGACGAAAATTGCAATATTTCGTCGGCTATAACTAATTAATGTCTATTAAAATAGTAATATATTTTGAGTAAATAGCCAACGAAAATTTATGAAATCGTCGGCTATTGTTAGAACACAATAGCCGACGAATTTCGTCGGCTATAGTTAATGAATTTCGTCACCCATACTCGAAAATACCCGACGAAATTCGTCGGTAATTTCTCCCAGGTTTGGCCGACAAAAAATATTTTCGTCGGTAAATTCGTTGGCCATACTCTACTATAGCCGACGAATTGATTTTTTTCGTCGGTCATTGGTATTACCGACGGGGTTTTTCCGACGACTTATAGCCGACGAAAATTTCGTCGGTAGAAGGTATAGCCGACGAAAAATTTGAATAGCCAACGAAATTTTTTTCGTCGGCTATTCACCCATATCTGGTAGTGCTTGGAGAAATTCTTCATGAATCTTCTATAAAATCCAGCATGTCTAAGGAAGCTTCTAATCTCCTTGACATTACATGGAGGTGGTAACTTGGAAATAAACTCTACCTTGGCTTTGTCAACTTCCAATCCTCTTGCACTAACCACATGCCCAAAAACAATAAACTCCTTCACCATGAAGTGGCACTTCTCCCGATTCAAGACTAGGTTGCACTCTTCACATCTTTGGAGCACAAGAAACAAATGGTGTAGGCATTGATCAAATGAATCCCCAAACACACTAAAGTCATCCATGAACACTTCAATGCATTTTTCCACTAGCTCATTAAAAAGAGCAATCATGCACCTTTGGAAAGTTGCTGGTGCATTGCATGAACCAAATAACATTCTTCTATACGCAAAGATGCCGTATGGACAAGTGAATGTGGTCTTCTCTTGGTCATCCGGATCAATGGGAATTTGGTTGTAGCCACTATACCCATCAATAAAGCAATAATACTCATGACCGGAAAGTCTCTCTAGCATTTGATCAATGAATGACAATGGAAAATGATCATTTCTTGTGGCACTATTGAGTTTCCGGTAGTCTACGCACACTCTCCACCCATTTGGTACTCCTTGAGGGACAAGTTCGCCCTTATCATTGGCAACAACCGTCATATCACCCTTCTTTGAAACCACATGAACCGGTGACACACACTTAGAATCGGAAATTAGATATATGACACCAACATCAAGCAATTTCATGACTTCCTTCTTTACCACTTCTTGCATTAGAGGATTGAGTCTCCTTTGTGGTTCCCTTCTAGGCTTTATGTCATCATCAAGAAGGATCTTGTGCATGCACATACTAGGACTTATGTCTTTGATATCTGTAATAGTCCATCCAATGGCCTCCTTGTGATCATCCAACACCCTAAGTAGCTTTCGTTCTTGCAAATCACTCAAACATGAAGAGATAATTACGGGCAACTTGCGGTTTTCACCAATAAAAGTATACTTTAAATTGGAAGGAAGTGATTTCATTTCAAGAGTGGGAGGACATTTAATTGAAGGAAGAAAAGGAGTAGGATTAGTAAGAGGTGGCTCTAACCTTGGTTGTAAATGTGGAGTGCATGGCCTTAAGGCCTCAAGTGTAAGCTCCGCTTCTTTGATTGCATTCTCATTGAACTCCATACCATTATGATGTAAACATGTCTCCAATGGATCTTGAGTTGTATTTTCAATGAAAGTCTTCTCTACCATCTTGTCAATACCATCCACAACATCAATCCGGAAATAATCATAGGCATGTGATGGCTTACTCATTGCATCAAAGATTCGAAAAGCAATGGTAGTATCATGAACGGTCATGGTCATCAAGTCTTCCTTCACATCAATCTTAGTACTGGAGGTTGCCATAAATTCTCTTCCAAGAATGATAGACAACTCTTTCTCATGGAGAGGTGCCTCTTCCATATCTAGAATGATAAAATCTGCCGGTAGGTTCAAGTCTTCTACCTTCACAAGAACATCTTTCACAACCCCTCTTGGTTAAACAAGACTCTTATCCGCCATTTGCAAAGAGATAGCAATGGGGATGATCACTACCAGAAAAGGCATCATAGCCGACGAATTTAAGTCGTCGGCTATAATGGTTATAGCCGACGATATCGTCGGCTATAATTATTATAGCCGGTGATTTCGTCGGCTATAGTTATACCCGACGACATATCGTCGGTTATAACATAGTCGGAAATACGCCGTCGGCAAAACTATACCCGACGACGATATCGTCGGCTATAACCATTTTAGCCGACGAAATACCACTACAAACGATGAATTTCGTCGGCTATAATGGTTATAGCCGATGAATAAAGAGTTCGTCGGCCGTTATTTGCAATTTCGTCGGCTATAATGCCTTTTCTGGTAGTGGATATCACCAATTCCAAGAGACTCATAAACACTATAAGACATCAAGTTTATGCTAGCACCCAAATCCATCAAAACTTTATCAAAATAAGTTTTACCTATCTTGCATGGAACGGTAAATGAACCCTGTTGTAGGAGTTACTAAAAGGATCATTCCTTTGGGTGGTTTCTCCATCCGGGATTGTAGAAGTTCCTAAAAGGATCATTCCTTGGCTTGGGTTGGAAACCAACTTGGTTGCATTGCTCCATATCAACTTGATAAACACCTCCTCTTGGACAAAGCATTGTCTCATGTTGGTCACTTTCGCAAATTAAGCAAACTTGCTCAACCATCTTGCTTGACATAGGTAGGAGATGCTCCCAGTTTCCTTGAGCATTAAGAATCAAATCTAGCTTCTTATTCATGTTAGCCTCAATCCTCTTCAACTCAATTTGCATTTGAGTGTTGGGTGGCTCCATCTCATAAGCTCTTCTTTGTTGATCCTTCAAAATCACATTGGCTTCCTTCATTGGCGTCCTATCACTTTGAATATCATAGATTTGCGACGTCTCAGCTAGTGAGTCAAGAATACTTTCCGCTTCAATCTCATTTTTCTCCATGAAGCTCCCTTGACAAGCATTGTCGATTCTTCTTTTAGTGTCTTGGCTTGACCCATTGTAGAATGTGCTCAATGGAACAACTCCGATGGAAACTCTTGGAAAGTCATGAGAGAGTTCCTCAATGCATTGCCTCTTCAAATGGTGGAAAGTACTTCTTGAGAAATGCGGCCTTCATCTCACTCCATGTAGTAATACTTGTCGCCGGAATCTTGTACAACCAATCCTTAGCCTTATCCTTAAATGAGAAGAGGAAAAGCCTTAGCCTAAGATTGTCTTCATCAATTCCATTGAGTTGGCCCATTGAGCAAACTTCATTAAACAACTTGATGTGCTTAAATGGATCACCGGCAAAGCCACCATCAAAAGCCGGTATAAGTTGCAAAGTGTTTGACATGATATGAAAGGCATGAGCACATGGTGGCAAAACAATGCAACTTGGATGATTTGTAAAAGTGGGGATGGTGTAGTCCTTCAAAAATTTAATCCAAAATAAAAGAAGAGGGACAAAATTGATAAATAACATAAAGTTCAGGGTAATAAACTAAAATTAATCAAAAATAAAAAAACAAAGAGTAATTATGAAAGTACCAAACTAGCCTTCAAAAAGTTAAAAATAACATCAAGTTAACGGTGTTAATGGTGGTACCAAAAGTGTATCGGGTTTGTAAGTTCATGTGTAGTAATTCGCTATTTTTGAAAGGTGAGAAACCTGATTTATCAGTGGTGAAAAGTTGATGCACCATTGCTAAAACATTTCCCTATGGGGAATGATGGATACTAGGATGAAGCGTAATAATGATTTTCATCCACAAACTAATAGACAAATAGACATCGTTAATCGAACTATGGTCAATTTATTAAGGGGCTATAACTCCAAACACCCAAAACTTGGAATGAAAGTCTCCCTCCCTAACTTGCAGTTTGCTTATGATCAAGCAAATCATGCCTCCACACTAAAGACTCCAATCGAGGTATATTTGGATTATTTACCCCAAAGTCATAGTCTTCACTACAGGTGACAAACCATTAAATGGAGAAGAGAAAGAACAGCATGTTCGAGCACTAAAGTTTCTCGAACGATCTCAGCAAGGATATTAAACTCGGCATAACAAGCATCGTGTTCCGTGTAGTTTTAAAGAAGGTGACCTAGTATGGCTACACCTTGGTAATGAGCGGTTACAAGGAGAAGGAAAGAAACTCAAGCATATCAGATATGGACCGTTCAAGATAATCAAACAAATTAGTGATTATGCCTTCTAGCTCGATTTACATGCATTAGGCCTGGGACTTTAGATCCGAGAACCGTTTTGAACCACCGGAACCGCACCGGAAATGGTCAGTTGGATTGGATTCCAGAAAAATAAAATTGCAGTTTAGAAAATTGATGGAATTATTATACAAGCACATTGTACCTGCAAAACAACTTCATTCACATAATACCCTTCTTGTGTCGATTGTAGTATTGACAAGTAGGGATCGTTCTATCCGGAGAAATCAAGGGCATTTAATCACATAAAGCATCACATATTTATATGGGGGGTTTGGATTTTGATCTAATAACCTACTGAAATTTACGAAAATTAAAACCTAAATTAATATATACATATGATCATCATCTTTTGCACAAAACACTACACATAAAACTCACATAACACATAACAATTTCGCGCAAGGTAATAACATAGCAAATCGGCAAATACTCAAGATTAGTTTTAGTTCCAATTTAATTGGAGCCCTTCGCGGTTCATCTAATTAGCAAAACTCCTTAATTATTCAGAACTAGCTTCGCGCATAATCCTAAACATAGTGTTAATTAGTTTAAAGACACTTCGCGTATAAATTAAACCAAGAAACACATAAACACAATGAGTTGAATTGGAAACAAGTGACAAGTATGGCGTCACCTCACCCTATCAACATGTATATTTTCAGAATTACCCTAGCCCTTTGAACACATACAAGATGAATCAACTTCGCGCATAATTCATCTCATATATTATTCGGCATATGAAGCAAACACACAAGGTTCAGCCATGATCAAGGCTGCCCTCATGCATTAAACTTGTGGTGCATACGAATTCAGAAAATAAACCAAAACATAATCAAGAACACATGCGATTTGTACTATATTATAAACCCTGATTAAAATCGAAACATGTTATGTTCATAAATTAAACAAATAGAAAACCAAAACACATAACAGAATTTCAGAAATCCAAAATATAATTTATAAAACCAAAACGACATACATCAATCCATTCAATCTCCATAGACAAAGTATTAAATTTATACAGAAAATATAAAGCCATAAGTGATGTTCGAAATACACTTTTCAAGAACCTTGCAAGACTTCAACAAAGATGGATTCAACAAAGGGAAGATGGTGCGATTTTGATGTAGGGGAATGGTACGGCTGTTCTACTTTCTGTATGAGATTTTTTGTGGAGTTATTTTGGCAGAGATTTGGCTTGTGAAAGTGTGAGAGAAGAGATGCCAAATTATGTTGTGGATGCTTTCTATGTATAGTGGAGAAAATGTTGGCTTTTGTCGATCATGCCTTTCACCATTTGGACGGATGAGATTGCACAGCTTCAATTTCCTTATAATGGTCACTTATGACATTCATTTCACATAATGGGCTGCTCTTTTAAATTCCAAAACGGAAATGTAACACTTATGAGGCTCCTTCAATTCCTTTATGTCTCTCTTTTATTTCAGCCTTCATTGTTTAGTCAAAATTCATAATGCACATTAAACTCTTCATATTTTCCTACAAACAAGAAGAAGAAAATCAGAATTATTCTAGAGAAAATAAAGAGAATTAAGCAATTAAATTTCAGATTAATATTCCTTCTCTTAAAGCTCAAGCCCATGGGTCTAGACCCAAATCTTTCTCAAAATACCTTAACTAATTAGGATTCTTCATGAATTTTGTATTTTTCTGCCTATTTCACACCAAACACTCTCCAAATGACTAAATGACTCAACAACACAAAACCAAAGGAAAAACAAGGTTAAAATGGGGCATATACTTATTAATATCGTCACACTTTGTGTTCCTATCAAGGGACCACACAGAAAGTGACTGATTCAATTCGATTCCGGATCCTAATTTCTAAAACAAATATAGAACCGCTAGAACCGAATCCTAGCAACTATATAAAGAAAAAACCCTAGTTTTGCATCTTTTCCCACTACCTCCCTCCTCACTTTCTTTTCTTTGCCTCTCATACTCTCACTGCTCACTATATAAACTACAAACCCTAAATATTACATGGTTATATTGAAGTACTAATTATTTGGAAGTTTGAATTGTGATTTATGTATATAAATTGGATGCTTTATCAGAAATTTTTCATAACCATAAAAACAGTGAAACCGACCCGAAGTTTTGCGGTTCTGTTTTTTTTTTTTTCGGAATAAAAATGTGCTAGAACTGGACCGTATTTTGTTTTTTTGGTTCCGGTTCCGATTTCAGTTCCAACAAAAAATCATCATTTTGGAACCGACTCCAACACTACCATATATGCATATGTACTCGGTCATTAATGCCGAGAATTTAAAACTCTTTGAACCCTCTCTATTGGATGATGATCATGATGAGGACACCTGTCTTCCTTCGATTTATGACTTGAAGATGGGGCGAGAATATTTATTAGAGGAGGACTATATATTAGAGCAAAAGGTTATTGAAACCTGGAATGGCAAGTATGAGACTTTTTGCATAGGCAGGAAAGGACGTCAACTTCCCAGCAAATGCAAGTGGTACATGTGAGCAAAGGCAACTACAGAGTTTCCTCATCTCAAATTACCATGAACATGAGCTCAAGGTTCCTAAATGGGGGAAGCATGATCTAGGATTATATTCAATATATTATATTATATATTTTAATTACAAGTAATTAGAATAAAGGACCATCTCACTTTGAAAATAAGACAAAACGCCCCTTGTTTTCCACTTTATAAAAAGGACATCATTTTAATATGTTTATCATAAAATGGGCCATTTCTATTTCACTAATTAATAAAAAGGGATGTTTTTAGTTTTGTTTGTGACCATAATACCCTTTTTTTTTTCCTTAACATGATCGATCATAATACTATTTCTCTCTTTATCAAAACTCTCTCTCTCTCTCTCTCTCTCTCTCTCTCTCACATTAATATCGGCAACGATCTAACTCCACCAGATATACCAACCACTAGTACTACAACACTACTTAATGGACCAAAGTCGACGGACCGCTAGCCCGGTCTACACTCGCCGATTGACTCCCCCACCGCCACATCTCCAGCAATGTCTCCGGTGCGTGGCCACCACGCGCGCTCCTCCTCTTCCAGCGGCATCTCCAACATCAAACGCACTCAGAACTTCGCCGCCAAGGCCGTCGCGCAACACCTCGCACAGGTCATGGCCTCGCAGAACACCGGAGATGATGACGACGATCTCGGTTTTAGCTACAGTGTTCCGCCGCCGTTCTCTCTCGCCAGAAATGCCAACAGTCCCGGCGCTAAACCCGCCGTTCCCTCCGGCAGAACCGCCAGTTCTACTAGATCGGCTTCCCCCGCGGTAAATTTATCTCACTTGTTCTCATATTTTTGATAGAAGCACAAAGTGCGACGATATTAATGAGTATATGCCCCATTTTAGCCATGTTTTTCCTTTGGTTTTGTGTTGTTGAGTCATTGAGTCAGTTGGAGAGTGTTTGGTGTGAAATAGACAGAAAAATGCAAAATTCATGAAGAATTTTAATTGGATAAGGTATTTTGAGATGGATTTGGGTCTAGACCCATGGGCTTGAGCTTAAAGAGAGAGAGAGAGAGAGAGCATTTATCTGAAAATAAATTCTTTTTATTCTCTTTATTTTCTCTAGAATAATTCTGATTTTCTCTTTCTTGCTTGTAGGAAAATATGAAGAGGTTATGTACATTATGACTTTTGACTAAGCAATGAAGGCATGAAATAAAAGAGAGACTTAAAAGAATTGAAAGAGGCTCATAAGTGATACATTTCAGTTATGAAATTTAAAGGAGCAGCCCATTATGAGAAATAAAGGCCATAAGTGACACCATTATGAATTGAAGCTGTGCAATCTCATCCGTCCAAATGGTGAAGGGCATGATCGACAAAAGCTAACATTTGCTCCACTATAAATACGAAGCATCCACAACATAATTTGGCATCACATCCGACGCACAAAGCAAGGCCAAAGCTCTGCCAAAATACTCTGCCATAAATCCTATGTAAAATAGCAAGCCAAAACACCTCTCCACCACTTCCGTAAACTCCATTCCATTTGCCGAAACCTCCATTACCGAATCATCTTCCATTCCATGGCTTGTATTTATTTTATAGTCTTGCAATACTTTGTCTATAAAGCTTGCATGTTTTTATGGTATTCGATTATATGTCCATGTATAACACGATTTGAATTTTGGTATTATAAGTTTGAGAACTATTTTGATTTCGCATCTTGGTATTATTTGTTGATTCTAAGTGTCGAAATTCTTACGTTTATATGATAATTTGTAAACATTTCATGTAATAAATTTAAGTGAAGTTTTAGGGATGCATGTTTCCATTTTATTCTTTTCTTATACTTGGTTAATTTCCTGAATTCGTGGGCAACCGAAAGAGATGTTTAAATACAACCGAAAGGCCATGGTTGTTATCTAGGTGTTGATTTCATTCGCCGTGGTAACATAGGTTGAATTATACGCG
The DNA here is from genome assembly GCA_963682095.1 of Potentilla sterilis. Classification (NCBI taxonomy): domain Eukaryota; kingdom Viridiplantae; phylum Streptophyta; class Magnoliopsida; order Rosales; family Rosaceae; genus Potentilla; species Potentilla sterilis. The sequence continues at coordinate 31,273,528 of OY821758.1, forward strand.
AAGTTGGTTTGATTTATATTGCTGCCTAGGGTTAGAGTAATTCTTGAAATTTGCATGTCGATGCGAGAAGAGTGAGGCCTTACTTATTAACATGTCTCCGACTAAAGATTTCGTGCTTAAGTGTTAATTTGTTTTAGTTCTACGCGAAGTGTCATTAAAATTGGTTAGCATAAAGATTAGGGTTAGGCGCGAAGATAATCCTAAGTACTTTCGTGAAGTCTATTTCGATTAGGTAACCGCGACGGGCCTAGTTAGGTTGGAACTAAGTTGAGTCTTGAATTTGTCGAACTTGCTGCCCCAATTCCTTACTTTCATTTATTGCATGTTATGAGAACTTATGTGTGAGTGTTTTGTGTGAAAGATGTCGATCACATGTAAATATTAGCTTAGGATTGTCTTTAAATTTCATAGGAAGTAAATCACATCTCAAATCCCCCATTATTTCGTAAATATGTATATATTTGAATATATATGTGTGTTAATGCTTCTTTTGATTGTGTACCCTTCAATCCCCGGACTGAACGATCCCTACTTATTCTATACTAACGATGACATTTTTGCAGGGTTAATTGTGAGGCTAAATTCAGCCGTATCAATTTTCTTTTTTTAACTTTTTACTGTAGTGATAGTTAGGATCGCTTGAACTTTTTAACTGTTTTATTTGAATGCTAGTAGTACATTGCTCTGTGTGTTCTGATTTACACTGCATTATGATAGATTCTGCTGTTTTTAGTCTGAATATGCTAATGTTATGTACAACACTGCTGATGTTAATTGAATCGTTGAAGTATGCATTTCTGTGTGGTTTGATTTAGTTAGCTCAGAACTTAGACAAAACAGCATCAGTTCGCTCAACCTCAGCTGGAAGAGCCCTTCGTGCCAGCAGCACCTCCATTGGTGCCGCCTCAAACAACATTGAGGACTGCAACATCTATGCCACCGTGGGACCCTCCTACTGTAACTAGGAAAAAAGAGAACCGGTAATTAATGTTCTTCTGATGTCATTTATATAATTGATTAAGGCCTGTCACCCGATATATAACATACTTTTGGATTCTGATAATGATTTTCGAGCTTTTGAGATTTGAACGCATGTCTGCAATGCAAGTAAGGAGTCAAATGTCTTGATATAAGATCTGTTCAGACTTTGATACAGTGATCAAAGATGGATGAGTAGATTCCTTATCGCTTTTGGAACAACTTGTGCCATTTTACCCATGGTTTTTCTGCTATAGCCAATCCTCTCAGTGCGACTCTCTTAAACCAATATTTTCAGTAAGCTATAGGAATCAGTAAGCTATAGGAAACAAGTATAACTTTAGGTGACACAACAATTTGAACATAATGGATGGAGTTTCTTGCAGACTCTTGTCTGAAGCGGGAAATTATAAATCAAAAGATTCAGGAGATCAACGTGATGCTTCTGCACTGCGTGATGAAGTACGACAACCAGTTCATTAATTCAACTCTTTTCTACATCCAAAATGTGTCTTATTGTATCTATTTTGAATACATAAGAAGGCTTTTATTTTCCTTTCCTTGAAGATGTATTCTGATTAACTATTTTATTGCAGCTTGATATGCTACAAGAAGAGAATGTAAATAATCTTGATAAGGTGCACAAATTTTCCCTTGCTTTCTCTTCACTTAGTAATTAGTGTAGTTGAACGTATCTGTAACTTATTGCATCCTGGAAATTTCCTATAGCTCTGGCAAGAAGAAGAGAAATGTGAAGAAGTAGAAGCCAGAATTAGGAAATTTGAAAAACAGGTAATTATTTTACATGAATCTGCATAATTATGTCTTAGTGCAGCGTATTAATGGATGACTGTGTTGTCTGCAAATCTTCAGGTTGCTGCTCTTGGAGAAGGTGTGTCATTGGAAGCTAAACTTTTAAGCATGTAGCTTATATTCAAATTACATTCATGAATGCCTTTAATCCTGTTAGTCATTATTCTTTATTGACCGTACCTATCCCTACTTTGTAGGAAAGAAGCTGACTTGCGAAAAAAAAGAGGTAAGTGAGGCAATTTGCATTGTTAATATTTGTTATTTTCAAAATTCCTTGGTCATACCTTAAATATGGGTATGAGTTAGGACACTTGATATTGTTTATAGGGCACTCCGAGCACATTGCTTTCCTTCTTAACACTCCAATGAGGCTTCTTCCTTTTAATAGGCTGCTCTTAAAGATTTAAAACAACAACCAAAGGGTGGAGGTTCTATACAGGCCGCATCTCTTCGGTCTGAAGTGGAGGTAACTATACTATGATGCCCTACTTTCCACCCTTTCCAGCTTATTTAATGAATTGCCAACTCTGGAGCATAAACAAACGTCGATTGATTCATAAAGCAAAAGAAGCAAATGCAGCAGTTATGCAACAACTTCATGGAGCTGAATTTGAAGTTAAAGCCCTTCGATCCATGACTCAAAGAATGGTGTTGACTCAAAAAGAGATGGTAATGCATCTGCGTAAAAATGAAGGCCAAGAGGTATACAAGTAAAAATGAAGTTAAAAGGACTATTAAGTGCAGTTGGTATAACAAATATGTTGGTCACAAAGAAACAAATTGTAGAGAAATTATATAGTTCTGTAGATAGCTATTCAGGCAGTTACAACAATAGCTACTTTCTTTATTTTCTGTGTAGCAACATATATAGCTGTTACTTTACAATTACCGTCATGGTTACTTAACAATGTCTTTGAAAGTTACATTGATTCTTCGTTGGTTTTACTAGTTACTAAGATAGTATTTTGATAGTTACTCAGATAGTTATTTTGATAGTTACTTGGATAGTTACTTGGATAGTTATTTTGATAGTTACTTGTTACTTGGATAGTTACTCAGATAGTTACTTTGATAGTTACTCATGTAGTTATTTTGATAGTTACTTGTTACTTGTTACTTGATAGTTACTATGTTAGTAACTATCTTCTGAATAAACTATTATTTGTAACTATGTTAGTAACTATCTTAGTAACTATCAATTTTGTAACTATATGTGTAACTACCTTAGTAATTATCTTAATAACTATCATTTGAGTAAACTATTATTTGTAACTATGTTAGTAACTATCAACTTTGTAACTATCTGTATAACTATCTTAGTAACTATCATCTTTGTACATATTTTGTGTAACTACCTTAGTAACTATCATCTGAGTAAACTATCTTAGTAACTATCATCCTTGTACCTATTCTGTGTAACTACCTTAATAACTATCAGCTGAGTAAACTATTTTGTGTAACTATCAATTTTGTAACTATGTTAGTAACTATCAGTTTTTGCTACTATCTGTGTAACTACCTTAGTAACTATCAATTTAGCAACTATCTGTGTAACTACCTTAGTAACTATCATCTGAGTAAACTATTCTGTGTAACTACCTTAGTAACTATCAATTTTGCAACTATCTGTGTAACTATTTTACTAACTATCTTAGTAACTATCATCTGAGTAAACTATTTTGTGGAAGTATGTTAGTAACTATCTTAGTAACTATCAATTTTGTAACTATCTGTGTAACTGTGTTAGTAACTATCATCTGAGTAAACTATTATGTGTAACTATCTTAGTAACTGTATTAGCATTGCGTAACTGTCTTGATAACTGTACTAGTAATTGTATTCTATTGAGTAACTATCTTGGTAACTGTGTGAATAACTTTATTGATATTGAGTAGCTGTCTCGGTACTATAGTGTTATTGAGTAACTATCCCGGTAACTATATAGTTACTTAGATAGTTACTTGGATAGTTACTTGTTACTTTAATAGTTACTAAGATAGTTATTTCGATAATTACCATAAGCAATGTATTAGCCACTGAAGAATGTGACTCCAGACCATAAGCAACAACGACTAACCCATGAAGTTGAGTACCAAAACTAAACATTTCTTCTGAGGCACAAATAGATAATACGCAAGAAAATGTCACTGCATTGGCCTTAACTTCACTGCTTCTCATTTCTATAAAAATACCAACAGCATTACTGAACTCTCCCTTTTTAACATATCCATGAAGCATGACATGACATTCCACAATACAGAATCTTTGGAGACATTTGATCAAACAAGTGGCGTGCATCATGGATACAGCCATTGTTGACATACAATTGAAGTACAGAACTACCAGCATATGCATCCACCTCAAAACCCATGAACTGCATTGAATCGTGCACAAATCTACCCAATCTCACATTATTCAGACCACCACAAGCCTTAATTACACTTGGAAAAGTGTACTTGTCAGGTGAAACTCCAGCAGCCAACATCTTAAAGTAAAACAACAAGCCAAAATTGAACCTGCCCTTTAGACTAAATCCTCTAATCATACAGTTCCAAGGAAAACTATATTTCAAATCATGCTGATAAAACAAGTTCTTCGCATCCACAACACTAGCACAATGGAAATGCATGCCCAGGAGCTTTGAGGCGATATGAATATTTCCGATTAGCCCAGTGCAAATAGCATGTGAATGAAGTCGTCTACCTTGTTGAATAAGAGAATGGTCACTGCTTGCTTGCAGCATAGTATCAAACTGGGTTGCCAAAGCTGCTTCCATATTAAGGAAGTTGGCATTATTATGTATGTACTTGGAGTTATCACAGAGCCGTAATGAGATCAAACAACGGACACAGCGTGGCTGTCCCCATACTCCATCTCCCCAAACCTATCCAGCAACACCCTCAACGGCTCGCATATATCAACATACAGCTTGAAACTCTCCTTCACAACTCCACAAAGCGAAACAATCACCAACCTACTCCTCTTCGCCATCCCCGCCGGCCTACACCCCAAAACTCTCTCTAGTATTCTTAGCAAATCAGTCAACCTCCCCAACACTCTCTCCGGACTCATCTCCCTAACCGGAGTCCTCTCTTTCTCCCCATTCAGTATTTCACTATCTCTCTCCTCAAATTTGTTATCCACACCCCTCCATTTCCTCTCCCCCACCTCAAACTCAACTTTTTCATCCAAAAACATCGCATAACTCCTCACAAAACCAGCGTGATCCCACGAATTCGAATGGGCCTCGTCACGAAAACCCTGCAAGTTCAGAACCCTCTCACCTCCACGCGCCGCGTGCACGATCTCCTCCGCGAAAAGCGCCTGGCCGTCGATCAGGAGCCGGTGCACTAGCACCAGCCCCTTCAGCGCCACAATCCAGTCGCGCGTCTTGCTCAGCCTCCTCGAGACCGTCGCCACCGCGGCAGTGACGTAGCCATGGTAGTGTGACGTCAGGCTGACGATCTCGAGGATGTACTTCTTGTCGGCGGGGTCTTCGTCATGGGTGGTGGCCTTGACAATGAGAACTTCCAAGCCCGGAGCGATAGTGCCGGCGACCTTCGCGAGGCTAATGCTAGTCTGGTCCTTCACGGCGCCGATGGCCTTGCGAATCGTGATGGGCGCCATTGCTATAAAGAATCGAGATTTTCAAGGAAGAAGAATCGATCTTTACCTGAATTGGACTCTGTGTTTTTTCTGTGAATGATGATCGGGTGAGTTGGATGGATGTGATGGATGGCGGATGGCGGAGATGAAGTGGAGGATCTATCTCACGGCTGTCGGAGAAGGATGAGAGAGAGAGAGAGAGAGAGAGAGAGAGAGAGTTGAATTTTAGAGAGAGGAAGAGAGATTGAAGTTTTAATTTGAGAGAGAGGGGTAGCCTGTATTAGATAGATGGGATGGAGAGATTTAGGTTTCGCTTTCCTTTAATTAAAAGAATTACAGTGGTATATTTTGTAATTATGTGATGTTTTATGGTTATTTGTTAAATAGTGTCTTTTTTTATAATCAGTCTAAAATTCAGGTTTTTCTAATTTTGGGCCTTTAAATGCCCTAAATTATAAAAAGCCCTTTTAATTATTATAAACTAATTGGAACTTTGAGGTTGAGATTTAATGATTTCAAACCTTTAAAAGTTTAAGGTTTATATTAATTAACTATTCAATTAAAATTAGTTTCTTTTGTTTTAATCTTCTCTTTCTCCGTCTTTCATATTTTAGTCACTCGTTATCTTCCTACTAAAGTTCTATCTCTTAGACTCTTATCTTCCTACTAAAGTTCTATCTCTTAGAAGTTTTGGATGAGAGAGAGAGAGAGAGAGAGAGAGAGAGCTAGAATTTTTGGTATAGTTCTCCTCGTTATGGTTGTGGACGACTTGATGAGCTCGATCACTCATCTCTGATAATACAAGAAAACAGTACGTAATTACTTTTCTCTGACAATACTGCATCGCACACTTTTGTTTATTCATGAACATGCATAATGCTATATACTATCGATTAACGTCCACACTTTCTTGAAACTTTGATGTGTTTCCATTGAGACTCCATGTAATAGGAGTCATTCATCTGGGCAAAGACACCACATTTGAAAGCACGAGAGGTTCCTCCACGCTTCGATTTTGAGACATCCATCAATGTACACTGAGTTTTGCAGCATCAACATCATGAACCACATTGAGCTTGAATCATTGTAGATGATGGGAACCAGCACCGTACCGGAGCTGTGTAGTATGTTAGTGAATCATTGTAGACCCTCAGCATCAGAGTTGTGGCATGAGGAGCACTTGCTCCAAACACTTGCATTATGCACAACCCTGATGCCCCTTTTGGTACGTAACCATATGCTTCAAACTCCCACGCCACAGAAGAGTAATTGTATCCCTGTACGTATTCGATTTAATTCGACACAAAAAAGATTGATATATAATATCAATTCGATTTAATTAGTTACTGAAATAGTGTGCTTTGAATGGCTTACTTGTATGGCAATCTCAGTGCGAGGCAGGGTTTGGCCGGTAGTAGTGTGAGGTTTATATGTGGAGTAGACCCAACATTTATGGAGGTTTATATGTGGAGTAGACCCAACATTTATGAACTCCGTCGATGTGGCAGTAGTGCTGGTCTTCGGTGGCAGTAGTGCTGGTCTTCGGGGACATCGTAAGGCTTCTGAATATGGTAATAGAATCGGTTGAAGGGGAGGGAGACGGAGATGGAGACGAAGCCTTGTGTAGGAGGAACATTAGGTCCCCAACTCCAAGCCAAGGATGACTGGTGGAGACTGATGAGCTTGAATATTAGAATGCTTGAGCAGAAGAAAGCTAGGGAGTGGAAGGAGTTTGTCATTATTTTTCCGAAGGAACTTGAAATTGATTGTCACAACCCTAACTTCAGTTATGACTGAAAACTTTATTTTGAACTGAAATTAGAGTAAGGCATTTTTTTTTTTTTAAACTCGGGAAACTGAAATGACACTCTGTCCAAAGCAAACAGCCCTGACAATTGGAATATACAACTATGATTATATTTGTATGTAGTATAGTTGTGAGCCAAAGAAACTGTTGTCAGAACAACAACGAAATCTTAAACAAAGTTTGACAACAGGAAATTTCTACAAAATATATATTATACTACTGCATTGCTGGCAAAAGTTTCAGTATAGGAGATTAGCTCAGTTATTCAAAACTGGAGAGAAAAAGGGTATGCTAAAATCAGCAAAGTAAATACAAAGATGTGTTTTACTTACAGCATTTCCACCACTTTGGTGCCGCACAATAGACCAAGACAGAGCACAAGGAGAAAATCACAGGTTAACACTTCAGTCCGATACACATACATACACAACAAAACAGACTACATATATTGCTCAAGATAATTCTGGTACTTCACTAAAATGTCCACTCCTGGACTCCTTACCTGAAAACCAACAAAAAGACATAGGGAATGAGCTAAACCAGCTCAGCAGGTACAATAAAACAATTGGTGTCTATACTAAGAATGAAAAGGAAACTGTAATCATAATCAAAACTGTTTGCAGGAGCTGGAAATAAACTTGGATTGCCACTGCTGAACAATAGGAATGAAATCAAGAATAAATCATAACAATAGGATGCTTTTCTAAATAGCAACCAAATCAAAATATCAAATCTGTAAACAGGAAACCAATAATATCCAATCTGTACTGAATAGGAAAATAAAGAGCAAGTAAACTGAAATCCAAGATTTCTTTTGTTAAATACTCAAATATAGTTAAAATATATTATCGTCATAAACCCAATAAAAGTCAGCAATGTAAAACCAAGAATCCTTTACTTTGCAGCAACGTAAAACTCTTTCCATAAATCCAACTTTCAGGGAAATCCTCAAAACCCTTCCTTTTTCCGGTTAGCACCCATTGCTCGCATTAAGGCCACCGAACACACCCCGTACAAGCGGATCCTGATCAGGTTTTGGGTCTTTCACCCCAGGGAAGCACAATCCCTACTTAACTAAATCCCTGGCCTAACCAAATAAAACAATTTAAAACAACTCATATCATTTTTACCAAATCAGTCGAGGATTTTCAATACAGTGAGCCAATAAAATGTTCTTTCTTTTAGTAAACTAAAACTCAGTCAAGAAGTAATCCTTGAAACATATCACTCTTCTGTCAAGAAACAGAACTATAGTTCAAATACCTTTATAAAATCCGATCAGTAAAAATACACTTGACTAGCTTTAAAATAAGGCACGACTTCAACAAAGAGTTCATAGGCATAAGGAAAAAAAAAAGTTAATAACGAGACATGGTCCATTCGGTTTTTCGAAAGAGAACTGACATGGAAACAATGAAAGCATGTATCAATGACCTTCAATAAATAAAAGGTATGTAAATAGACATTTAACAAAGATCATGTAGAACTCAATTGCAGCCACGAAAAGATCAATGTGGAATTATAAATTGATTCAGTTTGAAGCATACTGAAAGCAAGATGCACTTTCTGTATTGAAAGGATGTACAAATTCTCATTACAGTACTTTTTTTATAAAGATAAAAATAGAGAAGCTGTGTAATACTCATGATCAGGATCATTAGTATGAGAGTAATCAAAACCTTAATTGAACAGAAAGCCTGGAAAGAAGAACATAAGTCAAACACCAACTTTTAATAAGTATGCCTGGACATGATACAAAATAAGAATAAAGTGGAACTCAATTTTGTCGATAAACCAGGAATTACATGATTATACAGTACTCGTCGAAAATTCAGCGAAGGTAGAAGCAAAACTACAAAGCTATTGTAGCTTTGTTTGATACTTTTAAAGTTGAACAAGTAATATTCATACTAGTTCATACCACAACTCTGTTTTGTACCAAATAAATCAGTAGACATATAACTGAATCTGGACATTTTTGAGAGAAAAAAAAAAGTACTAGAATAACACAAGAATTAAAAGTAAACTACCTGAAGATCAGATTGGCTCCAGGAATTCACTAAGCTTTCGTCAGTCAATGGATGGATTAGAAACTTTCCAGATTCATAGTAAACACATTAAAGAGAAACATACTAAAATCTCAGGCAATTTGATGTTCAAGATGTGAGACAAAAGTTGAACACAAACTGACTGGAAATGACAGGTTTCAGAAGAATATGGTAACAGCAAGGTAAGCTTAGAAAATTCACCAAAAACTCTTTTTAAGTCCAAATGGCATAAAATCAATTCTAAAATGGCCATTAGGAAGTATAGTTTCACACATAAAAAGAACCAAAATTAATTGGAACAATTGAGCATTTCAAACGGATCAGGAGTCAAGGAGGTTCAATGAAAATTCTGGGAACACGTCTAAATGCAGACCAATCTTTGAAAAATCACTGAGCGTTTATTTTTCAACAAAATCAGCTGAAAACTTCCAGATCAATAGTTAACAAGTAGAGGATCAACATATCAAAATTTCAAGGAATTTGGACATCAATATGATAGGTAAATGATGCTCCAAAGTGGCTGTGCAGAAGAACTCAAATTCTGCAGAATCTCATAAATACAGTTTTACAAATGGACAACAAAAGAGATTAACTTAAGTGCAGCCTTATAAAACTTCAACTGATGGAACCAAATACTAGTTTGAAATAAGAAAGAGAAAAAAAAGATTGAAGCTTTGTTTACATAAATCCATAAAGAAGGTTGGATCCTGTGATCCAAATTATCACAGCAAGAATAGTTACTGAAAAGAACTAACTTTGTTCAATTGGAAACTGGCTTCTTTACACGTTGATCTCAGAACATAAGTTCTGTAACAAAACTGATGGACCAAAACGATTAATAAAAACGCAGCCTCTCTTTATAAGTTACTGAGACCATATCAATTTCGCAGATGTTTAAACAAAAACAAAACTCCAAGAGAAATTCATTTATCAACAAAACTTGTATAAATGAATTATATATAAACATTGCAGTTGACAAGAATGAAATCAGAAATAGACTCATATATAGCCATCTGTAAAATCACGAAGCAACACTTTGAAACTGAGGCAGACATAAATCAGATTTTCAATAAGAACTTGAAATGTCTTTTTTATGAGATTAAATTACTGCCAGGAAGCAACTCTTTGAAATTAAGTCTCTTTTCTGTCAGGAAACATGTCTATAATAAATCAAATATGTTACTGGAAATCAGATAACATTCAAATAACCTTGAAATACACTTGCCTTTAAAACAGGAACAGAGATGCAGAAGAATAATCAAGGTTGATGGTAAAGTATATTTAAATCAGTTTCCTTGATAGGAAACTAGACATTAAGGAGTAAATAAGAACATGTAACAATGGTCTTTAAACTAAAAGAATACAATTAGCAGGAAACCACTCAGGGATTCCAACACTTGATTCTGATAGGTAACAGGACCACAAAGCTGTTTAGTTTTGGCTGATGCCTCTAAAATTACGCAAGTAGATAGACTAGTACAGACCAAAGTCTGTACAGATAGATAGTAGTGATTCAATTATTTGAGTTCATTGCAGCAACTAAATTCAGTAAAAGAAGAATTTGGACCAATCTGGTATCTTTAAATACTCAAGGCTTTCCCAATGAACATAAGCAAAAGAACTGGGACAATTCTATAATGAATCGAAATTTATATAATAAAAGCAACTTTCCTACCACCAAATTTTCTTATTGGAAAGAGAAGGAAAACAATAGTTATGGTTACTTGAGAGAATTTACAGCAAAGCTAATGAAGAAAAGAACTTTATAGTAGAGAGCTCGACGATGGGAACACTTTGCAAAACTTGGTAAAGAAGTGTTTAATTATACTTGAGAAACCTCTTTCAATATGAACTTGATAAAGTAATCATAGAAAAAGGTAAGAAGAGAAAGAAAAATATGATCAGAGTAGGGTGCACATGCTTTAGTAGCCAAGAATAACAAAGCTAATAATAAAACTGGTATATGGGTATGATCTGAAAAGGTCCAACAATCTATAGATCTCAATCATTTGGTTTTAACACAAGTATATGAATACTGATAGGTACGTAAAGACACAAAAACAAAGAGCTTATATGAATAGAAACTGTGATCGAATATAAGCAAATAACAAGACTGGAATATGCACCAGACTCGAGTACAACTTTATAAACTTCAGTCGATATACTGAAACACCTGTATGAATTTTGAAATACAGTAAAAATATGACCCAGAATTCAGGAGACACTTTAGACTTGTTGCTGCAATTGAACTCAATAAGAAGAAATTTGAAGAGGGAAAAGAACTTGGTCTGTAGTAAACACTTCAAAGAATACCAAAAAAGATTATTCCAAGATAGATTAAAGCATCCACAACAAAGATACTTGGTGCCATGAATAAGTGGCTATCTACTTATTATCTCATCACCATCAGTAGGAATTTAGGATCCAAAGTAACATCATATCAACAGAATTTTCAGCTTGACAAACGGGCAGTGCTTGTCAAGTAGCAATTAAGAAGAACAGCAGAGGAATTATTCCAAAAGGAAAAACATCAATTACAGACCCAACTAGATTCAAAGATTTATAGAAAGATTATCTTACGATATCAACAGCCAAGCAAACCAAGAGAATAAAACACGAGCACCCACCCTATACCATAGCAGTCCAGCCACCTAACAAAGGGGTTTAAGATACGGTTCATAATCCAATCAATTCAGAAGTAGTTTAAACAAGGACGATTCGTTCTGGAAGTTCAGGAAAGTTCAACTTACATAAACCAAGCTTTGTGTAAATCAATACAGAAATTCACGGGATTCTTAGGCCACGGAACTCACAGTAGTCAATTGAAACCCATTGCTTTCGTGCAGCCTTTGGGTAGGTGAATGAAGGTCTACTTTTCGGGAACAAGGTACAATACAAAGGATTAGAAAGAGAAGGAGTGATGGGTTTGCTTGATAAGAATGGGAAGAAGGGAGCACGTGACTGGAAAAGAGCAGGCTACGTGTTATTATCTGGTTTGGATTGGTGGCTAGATGCTCACAGTGAGACATTTTAAGAAATAAAACATACTCTTTATATTTAACAAACCAAATACCCAAACCAAAATATAATTAAAGAAGTAAATAAATCAAGCAGCCTATTATAGAAAATCTAAATCGCCACATTGATTTAGTTAAGATGAAGCCTTGAGATGGATATATCGAAGCGACGTGGTGAGAACTGATTCTTAGATTAAAGAAGGGTAGCTACTAGCCTACTAGCTACTTTTGTAATTTGTTTTGCTAAGGGCATCTAAACCAAAGCTTTTCTACTATCCAGAAAACAATTCATGAGGCATGCAGGGTCCATAATCTACACCGATCCAAGCAAGTAAACAAACTACTTTCAGTACATAAATCAAAAGAAGTATGATCAATGCTTCAGTTTCTCTCATCTAATGCAATTAAGTTCCTTGCTCTATAAAGCTTCTCACATTGGCCTTGCTTTCTCCACTTTCCTCGTTTGGTTTACACCATTTAGTTTGATGAGGGGTCTCAAATGTACAAAATAAATTGTTGTTGCTATACTATGTATGGTACTTATATTGGGCAGAATTAGTGTCGATACTAGTTAATGCATGTCACTAGCCACAGAAAAATTGAACAAAACCATTGGAGGTAAAATGAATGATTTAAGATGGCCAGAAACTGAGATAAGGTGTTAACCATTCAAACTTGACAACATAGCAGAATCAATCGAGAAGGCAAATGGGATATCGTTCACAGTGCTAGTGTAAACGGAAACATGCTGCTGTTTCACGGTGAGAGACTAACAGAAGCTCAGAAAGTGCACAATAAGTCATCACAATGCAGGGTCAGAATCTAAACGGAAGCAAACAACAAAGATCCAAAAACCACGTGCATGACAACCATAAGTCCAGAATGCAGCTTCACAATCTAAAGGGAAACATGTACATATAGAATAATCTTCTGTTACCATATATTTCATTCCATTAACCAAATGTACTGCCCATTTCATCAACAATCAGATCCACACAGACCGTCTATCAAGAAAGCACATAAATTGGCTTATTTTTCTGTCTATATTGCAAGGCAATAACTTGGCCTAGTTAAAGTGATGGATTCACAGACTTATTATGTTTTCAGCCCAAATAAGACCAAAGATTAGGAAACAACAGCCAAACAGTAGAGATGAGTGTCCAATTAGAGAGAAGAGTAGATTAAAGTTAATCAGATAATATTGTTCATCATAAAGTCCAACCGAAAAAGTGGGGGATTGATATAACTAGATGGGTACAACCATAAGTTTCCAGGACAGCAAACATCTTATGCTACCAGACCACCTACACCCGAAACTTCCATATAACATACCATAATCAAAATTTTCTATTAATGCACTTCCGTCTCAAACGATTAACAAAAGCAGTTCATTTTTCATGCCTCATCATGCGGGTTAAGCTAAGGGGCTAACACCTATCCACCAAAAGTATTCAATGAAATCATGCCTAACCAGCAAAAGCATTCAACTGACACCTTCAAATGACTCCCCAATCCGACCCATCAATACGTTTACGCTTACTACGCTTGCCCCTTGGAATATATTCAGTATACCTGAGAGAAAATTAAAAAATAGTTACATGACAGAACAAAGTCGCACAAAATGAGAGCGAAAAAATGGATAAGTGCAATTGACGTAACATATCTATCGAATTAATACAAAAGCTGCAAACAGCCAAAGATAAAAGACGAAGGCAACAAAAACTAATCTAAGCTACAACCGGACATATTATTGAGTGAATGTACTTTCCTGCAAAGATCACTCTAACAAGTAACAATGGTTTCTGTTTGCAGCTGTTCTCTATTTGAACATCCACAAGTATTGGATTTTACATATCATAGGAGAAACAATCACATGCATATCTGGAGCATGAAAGTATTACTGAAAGAAATAAAATATAACACACATGTAACTATTATTTAACAAGAAGAATAAAGAAACAAACTGCATTCCAGCGTCCTTTTGGGATGAAAATTGAGTTTTATATTTATTTGATGTTATAAAAGGACAGAGGGAGAAAAGGAGAATGACCGTACATGACGAAAGCATCCAACAAATCCCGGTAATCATAAAGCATTGGAAACTTGTAGTCCTTCTCGTCCGAATGAAGATTGGCAGATATTGAATCAATGTCATCATATTGATGGTAACGTAGCTCAACCCGGTCGAATAAAAGATCAGACAACAACATAGCAGAGGTCAGCTGAAAGGTTGCCACACCCAAAGACCAGGACATTTCGTCAATCCTTCCTGACAAAACGAGACAAAAGCGGTCATCACGCACATGAACAACTTTTCCTCCGAAGCTATCCGAATTCGGAGAAGGAAGACAGGCGTTGTGATGTTTCAGCAGCTGTTGAAAAAGAACATTGCCATGTTGATCAAATATATGACCTGCCAACCCTTTAGTGGTGTAGCTAACAGCTAGGCCACCTTTCCCTGGAGTTGTAAAACAAACCGAATAATAGGGATGGGCCGGCGGGAAAGGTGCACAATCATAGTCCCACTCGTCCAGCTTCCTGGAGTCAATTCGCCTTTGTTCATTTCCCTCCCACTCGTTTCTTTCAAAGTCTGAATCATAATCAATGAAACGATAGTTGATTATGTGGTTCATATCGATGCACCACTTTGATTCAACAACGTCTTTCCATCCTTTAGTGGGATCATCAACATTGAAACAGTAGAGTCCCCCCGCAAGGTACAAGTAAATTTCTCGGCACACCACAAAATGGTAATAATACTTGGTACAAACATCATATTCTTCATCATAGGCAGAAGGGGCAAGCAGAGTCTCCCACTTCTTTTCAGCAATATTGAACGACTCAAATACCGGCATGGGATATTGATCATCATAGAGAAAAGGTTGAGTGGAGATTACATACACCTTTGCGTCAATGGTAGCCAAGACTCTGGCATTGGTCTTAGGTGCATGTGGTTTTGGAAAATAATTGTGGACAATAATCTGTCCGGTGGAGGGATTTAAGACAAAAATGTCAGAACTGAGGGCATCGGAGGGATCGTCAACCCACTGGAGATGACATTGCCAAGGATATTCAGGGTTGGGTCCCCGACCAGTCCTTTCTCCGCCAATCATATACTTTTCCCCATAACTCTCAAAGAATGGACACATCCCAATGGGGAGACCCTGCTCTTTAAAATCTGCCACAAGTTCCAAACCTCGCTCCAAGTTGTCAAGACTAACTCGATTGATATGATCCTTAAAGTGAATGTAAAGATATTGTTCCGAGTTTACCCACGCATCCTGTTTTAGCTGAAGGAACCCGTGAGAATCCATAAGCTCCTCCAAGTAGCCCTCTTCGTCCATGCTACTCTCCATGATCCCACTACCAAGAACGTCCGTACGGATTTTGAAAACCCAACCCGCTGTAAATAATAAAAACAGAAGGATTATTCAATCTATTCTGTTGTCCACGTCCAAATACAGAATTTAAGAAGCGAGCGATTTTCCGTTACCTGAATGAAGATGAAGGCAGAAGAAGAAGATGCGCAATTTCTTTAGGGTTTGGGTTGCGCTCGGGTTTGGTTCAGACTTTATATATCCGAAATTTCCTTTGTGGCATGTGCCGGGCACGAGATTTTAAAACACAATCAGGGCCGTCAATCGATCGTGAGCGGTTGAACCGGTGCCCATGAGTGGACACGCCTACTCTAATTTGGTCACAGTACAGACGTGTCCGTTTTATTTTGGACACGCTAACCAAGGAAGACGTTGTTTCTCAGAATTTCGCTTGGCTCGTTTTCTCTTGCAATCTTCGACTCTTCCGGCCCTTTCTTCGATTGGGTTGGAGGCTTGGAGTTAAAGCTTGCATCGGGCACCTCTTCTCCTCTTCTTCCCTATTGTTTAATTGTCTTGCTCCCCCAACGGTGTTTGAGATTGCGAATTTGGTTTTGGATTTTGATTTTGGGATTTAATTAATGTTGTTGATATTATGGGGTGGTGGGTGGCGTCGGGGGTGGTTGGGAAAGAGGAGAGAGTGAAAGCGAGGGCGGACGCAATTGGGGAAGAGGAAATTTTGGGGGATGGGTTTTACAGGAGAGGCTGATGTGGTCATTTGAGCACAAGAGCTGAAAGATTGTTGGGGTTTTAGTAATTTTAATCTAAGCTTATTGGGTTTTTTGGTGTTCCTTGTTCGAGTTCAATTATCTTGATCTCTTCTAAATTGCTGGGTTTGTTTTGTTTTTCTTTTTAAATTTAAATTTAAGTTGATGGGTTTATGTACGGAAATTCTTCCATACACGGCCGTTTAGGTGCACGACATTTTTTTAAGACACGTGTCAATATCAGAACCTTCTATATGGTGGTTGTGAAAAAACTTGTCCGAACCGTCGATTTAGATATACTTTTTTAACAGTCAACGCCAATTGAGTGAGTGAGTAAAAAAAAATACTGAAATGGTAAAATGTTCTAATCAATCACCCCGATTCATACATCTTGGCCCATAACCTTAATCAGTAATCAGTCCCCTCCCCGTCTCCCCCCCCCCCCCCCCCCCCCCCCCGGCGTGCGTGACGTCGTCAACGGGGGAGATCAGATCAAAGGGCTATGTTTTCATCGTCATCTCGAGGAGCCTCTATCATTACGGCTGCTGCATCGCAATCTCCTCCACCGTTGTTCCCTCAGCACACCACTCATCGTCGTCGTTAGTTTGACTCCGATTGAGGTTAGTTCTGTTCGATGATCTACCGATGTTTGTTTGATTTCCAATCTGTTTCTTGTTTGATTTATTTTCTTTTTCTGATGTTTAAATTGCTTGTTTTGATGATTTGGTTCCATAGAATTTGAGTGATCTTTGTGGTTGAGAAAAATGAATCCGAATTTTTCTTAAATTTCAAATAAGTGTACGTGTTGATCATATCATGGAACTATATATAGTTATTGAATGTATCAAATAAGAGAGAGTTTGAATATATATGCAAAAACTGATTTAGACCTGACATAGGGTGTATATTTTTGAAACAAAAATTATTGTGTCACGATGAATACAAACAGAAGAAGGAAATCATCCAAAAAATTTCTTAGATTAGAGCCCACGTACTCTTTTCCAAATCATTTCTAGAACTGGAACCTGGACTTTTCCCAATTACTTCGGGCTTTACCTGTATATATTATACAACCGACCCGATGATCTCTATAATATATAGACAGGTTAGGTGAAGAAATGGTAGAAATAATATAGAAAATGAAAATATAGACAGGTTAGCTCAAAAACAGTTCTTTTGGAAAATGAAAATTGATAAGGAAAATGTAAAGGAATGAAAAGAAGGAATTAATGTTGTGAGGTATGAAGTTCTTTCTTTTTAGAAGAAATGTAGAAATGGTAGCTTTCCTCGTCTTGTTTTTGAGCTTGCCAAGATTCTTATGTTGTAGTTAAGTAACGCAGACCAGTCTAGGATCTAGTGGTACTTCAGTAACTTAAGTTTGTTTTTATGATGTATATATTGGTAAATGCTCCTTGATGTCCTTTTTCATAGATTTAATTTTACAAAAGATGTCTGTGATGATTTTTTCTTCATGTGGAATTTTCATTTGGTTGCCAAAATAATGTAAAACTTTCTTTTATAGGAGGAAGTGCTTAGAATCGTGAAGCCGCAGCACTTTTTGCTCATACATGGAGAACTCTTGTTTCTCAAAGAGCATGAATTGGTCAGGAGATCAAGTGAACTTTGTGTTGATGAGAGACTTAAAATTGACTTAGAATATGTGGATGCAACATCTTGTGCTTGTCACGCGATTTGGATTCGAATAATTTTAGAGAAGCTTGGTATGTTCATAGTTTTAAGGAACTACAATAATGTGTGATAACTTTTCCGCTATCAACCTTTCGAAGAATCTAGTTTTACGTGGGCGCAGTAAACACATAGATGTGAAATTTCATTTTCTTCGTGAGTTAACTCGGGATGGTGCATGCAGTAGAATTGGTGCATTGTGGAACACATGAGCAGTTGGCAGACCTGCTTACTAAACCTTCGAAGTTGGAAACTTTTCAAAGGGCTCCGTAAATCGTTGAGATCTTTGGCTCTTCTACTTTGTCTTGCTTTGTTTGATTAGGGGGCAGATTATTTAGTTGGTGACTTGAGCTTGGTGGAGTTCGTAGTGCTGTCTGGAAGAAGAAGATGAGTTTAATTGTTTGATGGCTTTAATTGTTAGCTGGGTGTCCATTCCAAAACATGGGTGCAAAGACTATTTATGTTTCTGTCTATTCTTTTTGTTCCTATTTTCAGTTCTTTTTCTCATGCTTGTAATCAATGGTCTAAATGTCGCTTATTGGCATTGTATCGGTTTCGAAAAAAAAGGATATATCCGAGATATATCAGAATATATCGGATTTGCTAATTTTCAATTAAATTTAATATAATTATTAATTTTACTACAAACAAGTACTAAATAAAAATATACAACTGGTTTTAAATAATAAAAAGAAGTGTCTAAATAAGGATTTGTTGGATTTGAGGCAGACATGTAGTGATTTGGCTCACATATGAAGTTGGAGGTTGCGCCTGATGATGCTTTTGGCTTCCCTGATTAAGGTTTCAGCGTTCGAATATGAATATAAAGTTTTCGAGTTCGAAGAAAATGATATTTTTCCTTGATTTGAGGCGTATCGCGTCTCAATTTTAGGTTTTCACATTTTATTCTTTCCTCGCAAAAGTGAAATGATGACATTTTTATTTAAAATAAAATTAAAAAAAGTCTGATATATAAGGTCAAAATCAGGTTGACTCGATATATCGAATTTTAACCATGAAATTAGCATTGACCAATAACTTGAAAGGATATGAAGGATATCGTATTGTTTTCTTAATATCGGGGATATATCGAGGATATACTAGGATATTTAGAACATAGCTTGTAATATGGGTCTTGTTGTACAATCACTACAATGTATTCCAATAATTTTGTGAACATGTCTGGTAAAGAATACGTTTTTGTATCCATATGAAAAAGCAAACATGTTTCTGCTGTGTGGGTGAATTTTAGTGTTATGAAAGCAACTGTGACTGTACGGTTAATCTATCGAATAAGTATAGGATCATGAAAATAACTTTGACTGTTGGAGAATTACATTATTTTAAGATTTAACTACCACATGTGGTTGAGTTGGTGAATAGTGTAGCTGTGGAACCCCTTATCTAGGTTCGAACCCCCATACTGTAACCGCACGTGTCCTAACTTTATATGTTTACTAGTCATTTGACGGTTTGATTTTGATTTAAAATTTTACATTGAAATTGAGTTTTAAATTGGCTCGAAAGTTAACTTTTGATTTCATTTTTTATTTGAGAAAACTTATTCATAAAAGGTGTAGAGGGCATTAAATAGAGTTCGTGAACATGTAGTACGCTTAAATCGAAGTTCGTATGAATAAGTTATGATAATATATGTGAAAGTTACCACTTCGTGGAAGTTTCCATGGTTAGAATACTAATTTTAAAATATTTCTCTTTCGGGAAGTTCTATAAATAGAAGACTATATTTTTTCCGTTTAAGAAAGTATCTATAAATAGAAGACTACATTTGGAAACTTATGATTTCGGAAAGTTTCCATAAATAGAAGACCACACTTGAAAAACTTTCCGTTTCGAGAAGTTCCCATTTTGGTCGAAAATCCATTGGAAACTTAAGACCATTTCGGGAAGTTCCCCTTTTTGGCTGAAACCCAGCTCCCACATCAGGTCCGGCCCAAATACTTAATATATATTGAAAAAAAAAAAAAAAAGTAAATCCCTAAATCAGTAAATCCTAAATCGATTCGATTCGAGCCATTCCGACGCCGGACGCTCTGAGGCCTGGTTTGTATATTTGCTTCAATTGCTGTGACGAGGGTGGTTGTGACGAGATCGGAAGGGAGGAGAATGGGGGCGATGGGGCAGTTGAGGAAGTGGAGGGATTGGAGAGTTGAGAGCGACGTCGTCGGAGCAGTTGGAGAGAGTGAGGGAAAGGAGGTGGCGGAAGGGTTTGGAGGTGTCGGTGTCAGTGTCAGTGTCGCAGAGGGTGGTGGTGTTGGAGTAGGGGTTGGAGTTTGGGCCGAAAAGCCCGAAAGCCCGGGTCGGCCCGACTGGGTTTTCTGTCTCGGCGGGAGATGATTTTATTTTTGGGAATAATGGGCGAGATATATTGGTGGAATTGGTAGGACAGACAGTTTTGACACGTTTTGGATGGATATATAAGATAAACTGCGCACGTCCCATCGTGGTTCTCCATAAATGGCAACCCCAAATCTCCAAATGGATTCGTCTTAACTGATTCTGCGATTGGGAGCAGGAGGCAATCACCAGGAGTGTGAGTACCCAATTCCAATAATGACTTTGATCGTCTCTCATTCTTCACTACTGCGGTGAGCCAGTTATATATTTATTGTTTTCTTCAGTTGTTTGACATTTGTTTATGCGGATGCATTTGTTTATGCATTATCTGTTCTTTGGGCTGGACTGACTTGAAATTTTAAATTAAGCTGCAATTTTGTGGTTGGAATTGAATTCGAAGATACCTGGTCTACTTATTTCATTTCATTAAGTTATTATCATTGTGGTATCATGTTTGGTTGAATTGTGAAGAAAGTAACTTTGATAGTTAATGGGATTTGCTTCCATTCTAAAAGATCACAGAATATCTTGGAATTAAGCATTGGGTTTATTGTTAGGATTTGAGAAGTATGGCTACTGTACTATTGTGCTAGAGGCAATACAGAAAGTAATTAATATTAAACTTCATCCATGATAGCTGCCGATTTTGAAAGAATGATATATATATATATATATATATATATATATATATATATATATATTATAAGTTTTCTCACATTTTATTTCCATTGCAGATTAACATTGTCTTCGATAAAACCAAGTCAATTGAACATGTACTGCCTTTATTTTGTCAAGTATTTAGCATCTTATTATAAGCTGCTATACTCTTCTAAGTTAATTTTGGTTCAATTTCAGTCGGGGTTTTTTCTTCATCGCTCCTCAGTCGTCGTCGGTACCAGAGGTAACCATCTCTTTCTTCCTACTATGAAATTAAATCTATCTTTGATATATAGCTTTTCAATTTGTTTTACTAGAGACGAATGCCTTGAGGTTTTAATAGCAGAGTTTGATTTCTAGGGTTTTACTGATTAGCTTTAAAATCCGATCAGTAAAAATACACTTGACTAGCTTTAAAATGAGGCACGACTTCAACAAAGAGTTCATAGGCATAAGGAAAAAAAAAGTTAATAACGAGACATGGTCCATTCGGTTTTTCGAAAGAGAACTGACATGGAAACAATGAAAGCATGTATCAATGACCTTCAATAAATAAAAGGTATGTAAATAGACATTTAACAAAGATCATGTAGAACTCAATTGCAGCCACGAAAAGATCAATGTGGAATTATAAATTGATTCAGTTTGAAGCATACTGAAAGCAAGATGCACTTTCTGTATTGAAAGGATGTACAAATTCTCATTACAGTACTTTTTTTATAAAGATAAAAATAGAGAAGCTGTGTAATACTCATGATCAGGATCATTAGTATGAGAGTAATCAAAACCTTAATTGAACAGAAAGCCTGGAAAGAAGAACATAAGTCAAACACCAACTTTTAATAAGTATGCCTGGACATGATACAAAATAAGAATAAAGTGGAACTCAATTTTGTCGATAAACCAGGAATTACATGATTATACAGTACTCGTCGAAAATTCAGCGAAGGTAGAAGCAAAACTACAAAGCTATTGTAGCTTTGTTTGATACTTTTAAAGTTGAACAAGTAATATTCATACTAGTTCATACCACAACTCTGTTTTGTACCAAATAAATCAGTAGACATATAACTGAATCTGGACATTTTTGAGAGAAAAAAAAAAGTACTAGAATAACACAAGAATTAAAAGTAAACTACCTGAAGATCAGATTGGCTCCAGGAATTCACTAAGCTTTCGTCAGTCAATGGATGGATTAGAAACTTTCCAGATTCATAGTAAACACATTAAAGAGAAACATACTAAAATCTCAGGCAATTTGATGTTCAAGATGTGAGACAAAAGTTGAACACAAACTGACTGGAAATGACAGGTTTCAGAAGAATATGGTAACAGCAAGGTAAGCTTAGAAAATTCACCAAAAACTCTTTTTAAGTCCAAATGGCATAAAATCAATTCTAAAATGGCCATTAGGAAGTATAGTTTCACACATAAAAAGAACCAAAATTAATTGGAACAATTGAGCATTTCAAACGGATCAGGAGTCAAGGAGGTTCAATGAAAATTCTGGGAACACGTCTAAATGCAGACCAATCTTTGAAAAATCACTGAGCGTTTATTTTTCAACAAAATCAGCTGAAAACTTCCAGATCAATAGTTAACAAGTAGAGGATCAACATATCAAAATTTCAAGGAATTTGGACATCAATATGATAGGTAAATGATGCTCCAAAGTGGCTGTGCAGAAGAACTCAAATTCTGCAGAATCTCATAAATACAGTTTTACAAATTTACTATATAACATTTGTGGGTTTTGCCTTTTACTGTTCATACTGTTCTATATTGTTCAAATCGTGCGGTTCGTGCGGGACACTGTTGGCGCCTTTTCCTTCTGCGTGGTGGGTTGGTCACCTGCTCTCATTTGGTTTGTGGCTGCCATCATCCGATCTGATTCTCTCTCAGATTTCGTCAAGACTTTTGGTTGATATGTTCGGTTTGCTCTCTCTAGGTTTCCGACCTCCTCACATACTCTTCTGATTCCCTGAGCCTCCTCAAAGCCTCGGGTCTACTCTCTTCAGCCAGCGTGGTCTTACTCCTCACCGCCTCCAGCTCCGGCCTTGAATCCACCGCAGCCTTAGCCATCTCCTTCACTAACCCCCCAAACAAGTCCCATTTCTCAAATCAGCCTTAACTCCCTCCACGTACTTCACCATCGGCTCACACATTTTCTCAGGCAAATCCTCCACCAGGTCCTCCAGTTTTTCCAATCTCTCTCTGACAATCAGTCTCTTATTCTCCGATCTCTGATTTCCAATCTCTCTTTCTCTTTCCCAAAAGCTCAGCCTCCTCTCAAATCCAAAACCCTTTTGATTTTGATCTTTGAAAAGCCCTAAAGTTTTGAACTTTATCAACCGAAGCTGAGGCCCACATTTCTCTGAGGCAAGAAAGTTTCCACCTTTATTAGAATTTGCTCTCTTTTTGGCTCACCATTTCGGTTCATCACACACTGTGATTAGTTTAAGGGGAGGGGTTTTTTTTTGTTCATTTTAGGCTGGAAATGTACGAAAGTTTTGATTTTTATGATCAGGGTTTGGTGTTTTGGCTTTGTTTACTGAAGAAAAGGATAGCCTTTTTGGAGGGTTATGAGTCCTGACTCTGTTTTGGTTTTTGTTTGCAGAACAAATTTATGCTGTGTTGAAGTGATTTTGAGGAGTGGGTTTGGACAGCTGAGCAAGTCAGTCACCCTTTTTCAGGTTTTGTATTGTATTTGGGTTTGAGTTGTGTTTGTGTTGGGTTGGATTTTTTCTGAGATCAACAACCTGATGAACTTTGTGGATAGTGTGAAAAGGCCATGGTCTTCGTTGGTTTTGTATTCATGTTTAGTCAACTTATTTGTTCTCATGTTGTTTGAGGTTTTGAATTTGACATGCATCTTCGGTAGATGTTAATGCTTTATTATGTTGCTTGGATCTCACCTGGGAAAATAGTTACACTGTTGGTATTCTCATGTTGTTTGAGGGTTTTAATTTGACATGCATCTTTGGTAGCTACTGTTGGTATTCTCAGTAGGAATATTCACCTAGGATCGTTTCAGGTGTGTATTTGAACAAAAAGGGTGATGGCTGATGTGCGCAATATTAGTCAATGTTAGTCAGATTAGTCAACATTTATATGTTTCGATGCAACAACAACGTGTTATTTGTAACAAGTACTTTTGTTGGTTGGTTAATTGGTCACATTTTCGATTATTGGTGCTTCATTTCCTGCTGTGATTGGATGGTGTGTTTTAGGTTTGCTTGGTTGTTTGTGATAGATGGGATCTGTGTGCATATTGTCTTTCTATTCTTAGGTTTAGTGTCGGTTGTCATGGTTGTTAGATTTATGGCCTACATGGCTGCTCACAAATGGTTTTTCTTTTTGTAGTACTGTGAAGGTCAGGGAGGAGATAGTTTTGTGTTAACAGATCCGTAAGTCTTTCTTTCACTGTTGTATAGCTTTGATTTGGGATTGCTGCGTTGTATAGCTTTCTTCAGTGATTTGGTTCCTATAAATTTGACAGAGTTATCAGCTTTACCGGAAATCTCTGCTTGGTGTTTCTGTTGGATTGCAATGAAGTTGATATAGTAGCTTAGGTGTCTGTGTTTATTTCCTTTTGATATATTTTGGCTTCTCTAAGCTTATATTTTGCTCTATTGTGATATTTGCCTGAGTTGAGAGCCTGGGTTTTAGTTTTGGTACGTGTGATTGTGGAGGAATGGAAAAGCGGTGGATGTAATCCTTATATGTAAAAGCGGTGGATGTGATCCATTCTTTCAACTTTATTATGTATACTTAAATCTGATTGCATTTCAATCAGATTTAAGTATACATTGGTAATACAACAACTAGAATTACCAATGTAATCCTGATATGTCTGATTTTATGATTCATTGCTTTATTGCATCTTTAGATGTTTGTTTTCTATGTTATCGGGGTATTGGAATTGAATTGGGTCACACATATATAGGATTGTGTTTTTAGATGTTTGATTTTCTGTGTTATCGGGGTATTGTGTGTGTGGTTCTGATTGATCTTTTTATTGTAATTGTCTTAAGTCAGACATATAAGGGATTGTATTTTTGGAGGTTTGATTTTCTATGTTATTAGGTATACGGTTCTTTCGTATATGTTATCCAGAACCATATTTTTTTGTTCTATTAGGTACTGTTTTTACCCATTAGATCAACGACTTTTAGGTCCCTTTTGAAATTTGATTAAAGTAGTTTTGGTATACCTCATCGGAGTGAGGGGAATGCAATTTTTGATGCTTTATGCTTGAGTTAGGTTGAATTGTCTTTGTTGGATGGTGCTGAAAGTTTGTGTTAATGGTTTGAATTATGTCATGTTGATTTAGTTCCAAAACAGACTTATTGGTTTGGATTTTTATCCAGTGGCAGAAAATGATCGTCTTGATTTGGAATTCTTTGTTGTTTGAAATTTTGTTTTATGAAGTCGCTTATTAAATCTTTCCTTATATTTGCTTTCAGCTTCGACTTTCTTTGTTCTGTCTGGCTTTCGTTTCCGAGTTTGTTTTCAGGTATAGTTATACTTATCTGTGGTGATGAGAATCTTTGTCTTTTCCGCTTTTGTAAGAGGAAGAGTCAATTAACTCGCTCTAATATTTAAGCTTTTTCCTTTGTTTTTTTATTGATTTGCCTTACTTGGTGCTTTTCTGATGTGAATTGGCTTTGTGTTTTTATATCGGCTCTATGGTTTTGGTTCATTAAGTTTGAGTGTATCTACAAGCCTCAGCAATGATAAGTATTTATTGATCAGCCTGACTACAAACTAAAAAAATTGTAGATCATTGGAAATAGTAAGATTGTGAAACAAAAGAATCCATCTACTGTTCGTGTGTGGAATGATTACATTCCAGGTTATTTTAAGATGTGGTTTGTTGAGACAGTGGTGTATATATTTTTATTACTTTATGGATAGGGATTTTTGAGATGTGAGTTCAAGATTGAAATTTAGAAATCAGGCCGGCTAGGTCTGCAATATGCATCTGCACTTTAGAGGCTGTTGCAATGCACAGTTTAGATATATCGTGTGAAGACATGTGAAGACCTACAATATTGCGTCAGTGTTTGCTATTATTATTATGGTTTAATTATATTATGGCCACAAAAATGTCGTTGTTGGGCAGATTTTTAGGCGCGTATGTGAAAATGTTTTGTGGTTATGGGGCGGAGGCAGAAATTTGTTAGGTTCTTTATGGAACTATTGCAGTTTCTACCAATATTGGTTACTGATTTTATGGAGTTTGGGATATTGGTTGCTGATTTAAATATAAGGTCCTGATTGGAGCTTCGATAGCAATCTCACCTCAAGTTGTCTTCTTACAAACAAATACAGTTATGTAGATTGTTTTGTTGACTTTAGTTTGCGATTGGTAGAGAGTGAAACAGCGGGAGAGAGAGAGTTGCAGAGTCTTTGGTCCATAGGGGTAACGTTCAGAAAGAGTCTACTGTATATTGATAACTGAAAATCCCTGATTCGATTTTCTTGCCATCTATAATCATGTAATTGTGTGACTCTCTTTGTTCTAAACCATGAGTGTTTGTTTGTTTTGGCTTCGAATTGGGGATTGAATTTCTGTTTCTTTGCTGTGTTTAATTTGCTATTTCATTGAGTGTGGATTTGGGTTCTGATTTGGTTTTGTTCTTTTGTTCAGGTTTGTGTTTCTGTTTTGTGGACTGACAAGCTTCTTTAAGGTGGGGTTCGGATATTTCATTCTCGGCTAGAAGACGAACTTTGGTTCTGAGTTTTGTTCTGCTGCATTTCAAAATCTGTCAGGGCACCACAGGTAGTTGATATTGATAATCCAAAGGAAAAGGAAATTAGGACTGACCTCTCTATTCAACTCATAAGGTATTCATGATCTATCTTCTTTTCTTCTGTTTGGATAAATGCGTTACATTTGTCAGTCAAATTGTACTCATAGCGTGCATCAAACTAACAGGAGAGAGGAACTGAAGATCTCTCTCTGGCCAATATTGACGGTGGTGTGGATAGCAGCTGTGGTGCAGATTTGGACCGGCTTCTTTCAGGTGATATATATTATGAATTATTGTGTTTTATTTTTGATGCAGTTATTAATAATGACTGATATGATGCTGTTGTGGTGTTACTTGATGATCTTAATTGTATGTTTGTTAGAGTTTCTGTTGTTGGGATTTTTGTTTTTGTCTGAGGCTCACAGGCTTTTTTCTTGGTCACATTATTCAGCTGCGCCTGTAATACTAATCAATTTTCTAATTTTCCAAATTAAACCATAATTACTAAAACATAGCGATTACTTTTACAGTTCAGAAATATAGCACAGCCTTATGATTAAAGTGACATAATTGGATCTTTTATGCTTTTGGATTTTATATAGCTTTGGAGTCTAGGATGGGACTGTTTCAGAATTCGTGCGTTTGTTGAGCCTTGACATAGCAATAGAGGTGTCTGCATACAGTTTTCCACTGGTTGAGAATGTGAATCAAGATATTGGTTGTGATGTTTGTTTTCTATATGGGAATGTAATTTTGCCTTCATTTGTTTTGTTTTTCTTTTCTTTGCCTTTCGTTGTTTGATTTCAATTGTTGCTGGCATCCATTTTATTTCTGCTTTTTACCTCTTTTTGTTTTCAGCAGGCAACCAAAAATTCCCTCTTATAATTATTAGTATAATGTTTGATTGTGCTGTGATGAAGAAGTGCTCACGTGTGTGCGAGGTGGTGGGGACAGTTGATCCTACAGGTATTTTAACATTTGCATTGTGCAAGTCTTCATAATATCTGTCGGATCAGCTGTCCCCATCAATTGTACTGCATCTAAGCCTTCCTGAGCATGTCATTTTTTTGGTCATGTGGGTTTTCAATACCTTTTGGTTTTCAAATTGGGTTTTTTTAGCCTTCTCAAATGCCCTCACCCCGCTCGCCCACGCATAATCCTTAAATGACAACAAAAAACCAAATTCAATCCTCCTCAAGAATGGCAGCCCGCATAGGAATCCTGAAATGATGACAATATTGCATACATTTTTTTTTGGATTCCTATGTGGTCTGCCACTCTTATTGTAATTTTTGTATATATTTTTGTTAAATGTGTGATCTCCTGGGTTTTACTCTTCCTCTAATTTGTGGAAAATGAATGTTAGAATATTAAATAATCTCTGTCTCTTTTGAAAGACCTCGCATTTGGTTTTTCCTTTTTTTTAATGCCGTGGATTTATAGTTGTGGTTTTCCTGTCAGAGAACGGCAAATTTTCAGTGTTATTATGTTGTGGGTTTTTATTTTTCCCCTTTATTTTAAGATGTGGTGTGTTCAGACAATGGTGTGTGTATTTTCATTACTTTATGGATAGCAATTTTAGAAATGTGAGTTCAAGATTGAAATTTAGAAATCAGGTCGGCTAGCTGTGCGATATGCATGTGAACTTTAGAGGCTGTTGCAGTGCACAGTTTAGATATATTGTGCCAAGAGATGTGCAAACCTACAATATTGCGTCAGTGTTTGCTATTATTATTATGGTTTGGTTATATTATGGGCACAAAAATGTCATTGTCGGGCAGATTTTGAGCCGCATATTTGAAAATGTTTTGTAGTTATGGGGCGGAGGAAGAAATTGCTGCTGCCTGTCGAGTCCACTGAAGCAATCTCAGGGGGCACCATTGACGATGGTGTGGATGGCAAACGTGATGCAGATTTGGACCAGCTTCTTTCAGGTGATGTATATTATCAATTATTGTGTTTTATTTTCAATGGAGTTATTAATAATGACTGACTTGAGGCTGTTGTCGAGTTAGTTAATGATCTTAATCGTATTTTCCTACAGTTCCTGATGTTGGGACTTTTGTTTTTGTCTTATGGTCAGAGGATTTTTTTCTGGCCACATTATTCAGCTCTGCATGTACCACTAATAAATCTTTTGATTTTCCAAATGAAACCAACCTTAATAAAATAAATAAATGACTGTTACAGTCGAACAAAATGCCACAGGCTTATGATTAAAGTAACATGGATGGATTTCTTATGCTTTTGGATTTTCTATAGTTTTTTAGTCTGGGATGGGACTGTTTGAGAATTGATGCGTTTCTCAAGCCTTAACATAGCAATAGAGTTGTCTGCATAGAGTTTTCCGCTGGTTGAGAATGTGAATAAAGATATCGGTTGTGATATTTGCTTTCTATATGGTAATGTCATTTTGCCCTGATTTGTTTTTTTTTTTTTTTTTTTCTTTCGTTCTTAGATTTCGGGTGTCGCTGGCATCCATTTTGTTTCCGCTTTTGAGCTCTTTTGGTTTTCAGCAGAGAAACAAAATTTGCCTCTTATAATTATCACTATAACGTTTGATTGTGCTGTGATGAAGAAGTCCTCACGTGTGTGCGAGGTGGTGGGGACAGTTGATGCCACAGGTCTTTTGAGATTCGCATTGTGCAAGTCTTCATAATACCTGTTGGATCAGCTGTTCCCATCAATTGCAGCGCATCCAAGACTTCCTGAGCATGTAATTTTTTTGGGTGATGTAGGTCTTGGATCCTTTTTTGTTTTCAGAGAATTATTTTCCTGAAGTTATCTGTATGCAATATTGTTGTCATTTGAGGGTTATGCGTGAGTGCGTGTGGTCAGGGCGTTAGTTTAGATGATGATTTTCAAAATTAAATGGTTTTCATTGTTAGGGTTCTGATGTGGTGTGCCACTCTTCTTGCAATTGATTTATCTATTTTTTCTCACTATGTAATCTTATGGGTTTTATTTTCCCCCTAATTTCTGGAAAATGAATATTAGAATATTAAATTATCTTTATCTGTTTTGAATGACCTGCCATTTGGTTTTTTTTTTTTAACGCGGTACATCTATAAACATATTATACCGAGAGTTTTGTGGCTTGAACTTGCTGTTGTTGGGGATTTTTTATGGATCTATTCGGATTCATGTGTCAGGTCTGAGGAGAAAAAGAAAGTTTCATGTGCTGCCTCAAGGAACGTCAGGGGAGAATCTGAATTTGGCCAAAAAACCGCTTCTCGGCATGCCGGTTCATGTCCGTGTCGCAGATGATGCGGATGTCGATGACCGTATTTCAGGTGGGCTCATCCTGAATTTTTAATTTCTCCTTGCATTTTTCAGTGTTGTGATTAGATTCGAGTTTTGTTATTATTGCGCACTTGGATGTTCATTTTTGAGGATATTTATTATTGTTCGAATTGGTATCGCTGTGTTCTGTTTTCTGCTGTTAAAGAAAAACAACTATTCCAATGAACTGGTGGCTCCTCGAGCATGTTGGAATTTGGAGTGGATACATTTTTTCAATTTTGTTTCGTTCGGTGGCTGCTTCTTGATCAGGCGATTTATTTTTTTTGCCACAATGGTTCATAGCTAGGTTTTGTCTTTGTTGTTTGCCAATGTATTAGTTTTTTGAATTTCTTCCTGTCCGAAATTTTTATCAACTTGATGCTATTGTTGAATTGTTTATTCTTGATAGGGATTAAATTTCCCTAAATGTTGGAAACCAATTGATCTGTCTTTGAATGATTAGTGGGTTCAGTCAACTATGTGGTTCTAGGTCAAGTAACTCTGTATGTTGGAAGTATGGTTTGGAGATCTCATTTTAAAGTTCACTCTCAATTTACAGATTGTGATTGTTTCATAGCAATCTGTTCATGTTTTGAATATGTTTTTTAGGCTTCGATTGGTGTTTTCGATATGGTCTGAGAGACAAATAATAACAGTGCTGTTATTTGGGATGTTGGGCTTCACTTTAGCTATTAGAGTTTACTTTATCTATCAGGCTTCACTTATTTAGTCACTCTCTCTTTTCTTCCTTTCCACAATCTCAAGAAACATCGGACAAGGACGGTGGTGGTGAAGAATATGTTCGTGAGGCTGTTCCAGGTATTGCATATATAGTCATTTATTTAGTGATTTTATTTTTTTGCCATTTCTTTTGATTATTCTGATGAAAATGGTTCTTCAAATGCAGATTCTGAAAATGGTATTTTTGGCCAGGCATCCTATCAGAGGAGCCATGAAGGTGCATGTCATCCTATGATCAATTAATCATTATATTATTAATCAATCATATCAACGTTATCTATTATCAAAAATCTGACTTGGATTTTTGATAATTGTAATTGCAGGTGTGGTTGACGATTATCAAGATTGTGGGGATGATTCACATATATGTAGTTATTGTGCTGCATTGTTTTGGTCATCTGAAGCTCTAAAAAAAAGAAAAAAACATGAATTAGTATATAGCCATTGTTGTGATAAAGGCAAAGTAGATCTTCCGTTATCATGTCCGACTCCGTGTTTTCTTGATGAATTATTAAATCCAACAAATGGACGAAGGAGTATATTATTTCGAGAAAATATTAGAGTTTATAATTCTATGTTTGCCTTTACTTCTATGGGTGCTAAAATTGAACATGGCTTGAATAGTGGAGGAGGTCCTTATGTTTTCAAAATATGTGGTCAAGTACATCATAAGATGGGTTCTATTTTGCCTCCGATAGGACAATGTCCAAAATATGCTCAGTTATATGTTTATGATACTCAGAATGAAATAGCAAACCGTATAAATGCAATTGCTAACGGCGGTGTGAATAACAATATTGATGTCGATATTGTCAAAGGATTAATAGAAATGCTGGATCGTTCAAATGAATTGACCAAAACTTTTAGATCGATTAGAGATGGTTTTGAGAACCAGTCGTTGCCGAATTTTAATATGACTATACTTGATTGTGAAAAAACTCATGGTAAACAATATGAATTGGCCTCTGCTTCTGAAATTGGTGGATTAATAGTGGGTGATATAGGTGAATTTGATTCAAATAGAGATATAGTTGTTCGATCTAATGACGGTTTGCTTAAACGATCTCTAGAATTCATCCGAAATTAATGTCGTTACAATATCCACTCATTTTTCCATATGGAGAAGATGGGTTTAAAATAGATATGAAATTGAAATCAATTGGGGATGACAGAAAAAGGGGTAAGTTAACCATGAGTAAATTTGTGTGTTATCAAATTCATGATAGAAACAATCAATCAAGTACTTTGTTGAAAGGCGGCAGATTATTTCAACAATATTTGGTCGATGTCTATGCAACTGTTGAAGAAAATCGTCTTGCATATATAAAACATCATCAATCAGAACTTAGATGTGAAACATGGAAGAATATATCTGGATTTGTTTCTGATGGTGTTGTGGATTGTTCTGATGTTGGAAAACAGATAATTCTTCCTGCTTCTTATACAGGTAGTCCAAGAGATATGATAAATAATTACCAAGATGCGATGGCAATTTGTCGACAATATGGTACTCCTGATTTATTTATTACTTTCACTTGCAATGTTAAATGGCCCGAAATTTATAGATACTTTGAAAAAAAACCTGGTCAAAAACCGGAGGATCGTCCTGATATTATTTGTCGAATTTTTAAAATCAAAGTCGATGATCTGATTGGCTATATTAAATCTGGAGAACCTTTTGGCAAAGTTTGTGCTCACGTATGTACCATCGAATTTCAAAAACGAGGTTTGCCTCATGCTCATATATTATTTTGGCTAGAAAGTAAATACAAATGTTATACATCTGATGACGTAGATTCCATAATATCGGCGGAGTTACCTCATAAAGATGTTAATCCGCAATTATTTAAATTAGTTAGTGAATTCATGATTCATGGTCCCTGCGGTCAAATTAATCCGAATTCTCCGTGTATGCGAGACAATGTATGCACAAGACATTTTGCAAAACCATTCATTACTAATACAATTTTTCATACAATTAAGGCCTCCCAGTATAGACGTTGTGATGATGAGTCACGTTTTGTGGTTAAAAAAGGAGTTCACATCGGTAACAATTATGTTGTCCCTTACAATGCTAATTTGTTATTAAAATATAATGCACATATAAATGTTGAATCATGTTCCCAATCTATGCTTATAAAATATTTATTTAAGTATATAAATAAAGGCCCTGATAGAGCTCGCGTCTTAGTTGGTGGAGATGTTAATGATGAGATTCAAAATTATTTAAATTGTCGATATTTAACTCCGCATGAGTCTGTATGGCGTTTATTTGAATTTTCTATTCATAACAAATATCCGGCTGTTCAGTATTTAAAAATTCATTTGCCCCAAGAACAAACTGTTTGTTTTGAGGAAAATAACTTGCTTCAAAATGTCTTGCAAAAACCCCAGGTTCAAATAACTATGTTGACTGCTTGGTTTCAGGCAAATCGGACTTACAAGCATGCAAGAGAGTTGACATACACTGAATTTCCGACAAAATTTGTTTGGGATAGTCGTGACAAGATATGGACTCCAAGAAAACAATATTGTACTCTTGGTAGGATAGCATATGTGCCGCCAGTTGCAGGTGAACTGTATTATCTTAGGATG
Organism: Potentilla sterilis; assembly: GCA_963682095.1. Taxonomy (NCBI): domain Eukaryota; kingdom Viridiplantae; phylum Streptophyta; class Magnoliopsida; order Rosales; family Rosaceae; genus Potentilla; species Potentilla sterilis. The sequence goes on from OY821758.1 coordinate 31,306,953, forward strand.
CTTTTAAATGTTCAAAAGGGTTGTGCCGGTTTTAATTCAATAAAAACAGTCGATGGTATAGTACATTCTACATACCAAGAGGCATGTCGAGCTTTAGGATTGTTAGGTGATGATAAAGAGTGGATAGAAGCATTAGTGGAATCTACTTTTACTGCCAGCTCTTCTCAAATTCGTTATTTATTTGTCACAATTATTCTTCATTGTGATGTCTCAGATCCCCTCACTTTATTTGATACTTTTTGGATAAACATGTCCGATGATATAGTCAATAAAATGAGATCAGATTTTAGGATGTTAGATCTCACAATACCTAATGAAGAGTTAAAAAATGCTGTTTTATATGAGCTTGAAATATTGTTTAATATGTCATCCACCAGTTTGAAAGATCATAAATTACCAATGCCAAAGATGGAATTCATAGATCAATTAGAAAATAGACTTATTAGAGAAGAATTAGATTTTGATTCTGAAGTGCTCAAAGAAAAACACTCTGACTTGCTGAGTAAATTAAATAGCAAACAAAAAATTATATATGATCATGTCATTGAAGCTGTTGAAGAAAAAATTCCAAAATCATTTTTTGTTTATGGTTGTGGAGGCACTGGAAAAACTTTTTTGTGGAATGCCATAATTTGTAGGTTAAGATCTGTAGGCAAAATTGTTTTAGCAGTTGCTTCCTCAGGTATTGCTTCATTATTACTTCCGATAGGTAGAACGGCTCACTCGCGTTTTAAAATAAAACCAGTGATAGAAAAAAATTCAAGCTGTAATATAAATAAAAAAACAAATCTTTCTTATTTAATAGAAAAGGCTGAATTAATTATTTGGGATGAGGCTCCTATGTGTAATAAATGGTCTATTGAATCAGTCGATAGAACATTGCGAGATATTTTATCCAATAAAGAACAACCATTTGGAGGAAAAACAATTATATTTGGTGGAGATTTTAGACAAACATTACCTGTTATACAAGGTGGTGGTAAAGAAGAAATCATTCAGGCATCGTTTAATAATTCATATTTATGGCCGTTTATTACAATTTTTCAGCTGACTGAGAATATGAGATTGTCACTAGGAGGTTTAAGCAATATAGAAAAAGACGAGCTTAGAAATTTTGCTGAATGGATTTTGAAAATAGGAGAGGGTCGAATAGAATCTAAAATTCCTACAGGTGATCCAGATGTTAGTTGGATTGATATACCATCTGAATTACTTGCAAATCATACAATTCATCCTATAGAGTCAATTTTTGAAGCAACTTATCCTGATTTTTTGAGCAAATATAATAATCTCGATTATTTGAGAGAGCGCGCTATAGTCACACCCAAAAATAGGACTGTACATGAAATAAATGATTATGCAAATAGATTATTACCTGGTCAGGAAAAAATATATTTCAGTTCTGATTCAATTTCTTATAATTCGGGTAATTGTGATAATATAAATCTTTTATACCCAATTGAATTTTTGAACAAACTTGAATTTAGTGGATTACCGACCCATGAACTTAAGTTGAAAATTGGTATGCCTATCATGTTGTTACGAAATTTAGATCAAATGCGTGGTTTATGCAATGGTACAAGATTGATTGTCACAAAAATGTTTGATAGATTAATCGAGGCAAAAATACTAACAGGAAACAAAATGGGAGAACAAGTTCATATTCCAAGAATTGCATTGTATGCAACAGAAACTAAATGGCCGTTTACATTTAAAAGACGTCAGTTTCCCGTTAGACCGTCTTATGCAATGACAATAAATAAAAGTCAGGGCCAATCACTAAATCAGGTAGGTATATATTTGTCAGAACCTGTCTTTACTCATGGACAATTATATGTTGCATTGTCTAGAGTTACGTCAAAAAAAGGTCTCAAGATTTTTATAAATAATGGTGGTAATATTCCTAATAACCTTACGAAAAATATTGTGTACAAAGATGTATTGCAAGGTATATAATACAATCTGTGATAAGAAAATGATGTCAATATTTTTATGCATTTATAATTCATTTGTATATAGGTGGTTTCCAGAATGATCTTAGTTGGTGTCAATTTTTGAATAATTTATAATCAAACTTTTGACAGTAAAAGTTTTTGCCAATTTATAATTTTTTTCACATACGAAATCATTTTTCTCTATAGAATATAAAGTGAAAAATAAAATGTTTTTCTCTCTTACAATTTTTTTAACAATTTCGTGATTTCTTTTTTAAGTACCTCATGTGAGGTTACAACAAAAAAACATTTTATAAGTCAGATGTATTAGGTTTGCCATCATATCCCATATGAGATTTTCTTTCTACCACGTGCAACGTTATGGCTATAAGCGTAACCAGCTTATGCACCACCTAACCTCTCTCCATCACTATTCTTTTCTTAACCAGTATTTTACCTTCTTTTCATTGAGACAGCACCCCCAAAATCTAGCATATTTTCAGCTGGTTTTCTCCCTTCTATATCTATTCATGACTAGGTCAATCCTGTATTAGACTGATGGCCATATTGTTCTTCACCTAATCGGGCCAATCACACTCTTCCTACTGATTGGAAGCCGCTGCAGATCGATTTTCTGTCATGTCTAACAACGTGCACTTTGTGAAATCGTCTTACACAACACACTATCAGTTCATTTACATGGCGACGTGGCAGCTCTCTTTACTCCTCATTCAGCCCAGTGACATTCACTCCATCACCTCGCTGACGTCATCGTCAATGCAGTTTCAAGGCATCGACCAGCCTATAAAAAGATTCAAGGCAGAATGGCCTTTCCTTCTTTGGTGCCGAGGAAATAGACTATCACCTCAGTTTATACAAGGTCTTTTATTCAACTCTTCTTTCATGGATTTTTTTTTTATATGATGTATCTGCATTGTGCTCATGGGATGAATTTGTATTTAAGTGGCTATAGTGTGTCAGGCTTAGGCAATAGCAATATGTTGAGCAATTTCTGAGTGTATAGTCTGTTGCTAAATCAATAGCAATATGAATTGATGAACATCAGCAAAATGTTGAGCAATTTCTGAGTGTATAGGCCATCTTGAAGTAGGACTCAGGCAATAGCAATATGTTGACTTAGGAGAAATGATGCCGATGTTAGCCAGGTCATTAAGGTTGTCCAATTCTTCTTTCTAACTTGGCCGCACAATCTTTTGAAGCTCTTTGAAAGTTGTCATTTATATATCTAATTCTGCTATAAAGTAATCCTAGACAGATCTCTGATTTAGAAACTCTTTTGATTGTGCCTAAGCCCTAGACAATAAGATGTAAGCTTATACTGCCTGTCTATAGTCCTTTTGTTGTCCAAAATAGCTTTCTTTGACAACTTATCATTGTGATGGATATTTGTTTGGTTTATTAGTTTTTGGTTTTATGGACTATATGATTGAAAGGTAGTTGAACTATTGAATTCAACTGAAAACTTTCGAAATCAGAGTATGTTTATCAGGTCATGCATCCTGTTAACTGGGAATATTTAAGAGTTGGCTATGTCTGAATTGTGAATGCCTCTGTCAACTTTTCAATGTGTGGGATGCATAATCAGCTGATTATGCTACCCACATTATGTTCTGGAGGTTCGTCGGTCTGATAATTGTGGTGGATAAGGATATGTAAATGGGATTGGTACCAGCTATCTCTCTGTACATTATTTTGTTTGTTGTGCATAATGAGCTCACTAAGAGGCACCCCACTATGTCCTGGAGATTCATCGATTTGATTACTGCTGCGGATATGGATATGTAAATCTTTTTTGTTTGATTCATTGATCAAATTCAAATCTTAGAATAAGGCCTCTCCTTATTAGCACTATGTCTTCCTCTTCTACGTGACATTTATGACTTTTTACAATATTGTTTTGTTTTCAAAAACGTATTCCTCTGAGGTTCTCATTTTTGTAGTCAGAACTATGGTCGCATAATTTTTTCTTACATATTTGTATTTCGCTTTATACTATGTTACTGATAATTTCTATTGTTGTTGGACAGCTCAGTTTAAGATGAAAAAGTTAATTAGTCAGATTAAACCCTATTCTGCCATTGGGATCACTATCACAGTTCGTGCTGTGCTAAAATGGAGACCCCGTATGTTTGACAGTCCTGACTACAATGGACTCCATTATCTCCTGGTAGATGAACAAGTGCGTGAATTTTTTTACCCAAAACAACTTCTATTGTCAATGTTCTATTTATATTCAATTTCCTCATTATTCATTTATTGGGTTCTATTTGTGGTGTCATATTTATTAGTTTTATGTTTTCATCATCCACAATTTGTAATCTTAGTTAGTTTATATGTTTTAGCTATTTTCAATATATATTTGTCAAATGCATTTATAATTATTTGGTCTTTTTCACATATATCAATCTTTCTTGCAGGGTTCTTCGATACATGCAATGATCGAAGAATGTTATTACTCACATATGCAAAACTTTATGCAAGTGGGGAAAATATATGATGTATCAAAATTTGCCTCAAAGAAGGATACTGCCAGACACAAAGTTGCCGACCATGATGCAATTTTGTGTTTCTCAGAGTTTACTCAGTTTCAAGAAGTTGAAGATCAATTGCCCAACTTTCCAAAACATTCCTTTAAACTGCGACAATTTGGACAACTGGCTGCTGAGGCACAGCAGCAAACCCTTCTTGCAGGTGAGGCGATATTCTTCTTCCTTATTATAAATTTACATTGATAAAATTATGTTCTGTGTTTAAATATATTGATGATTCTTTTTGAATTACAAGATCTCTATGGTTGTATCAAATCTGTGAGGGCACCACAGGTAGTTGATGTTGATAATCCAAAGGAAAAAGAAACTAGGACTGACCTCTCCATTCAACTCATAGGGTATTCGTGATCTATCTTCTTCTCATCTGTTCGAATAAATGCGTTACATTTGTCAGTGATATTGTACTCATAGCGTGCATCAAACTAACAGGAGAGAGGAACTGAAGATCTCTCTGTGGGCTGATGTTGCAAGGTTATTTCCTGTGCAAGAGATAACACAACTGCCTCCACCTGTGCTTGCACTTTTCACAGGAATGAGAATCTCTATGTATGAAGGTATTGTGTTTCAATCTGTATGCTGTCCTTTTTTTCATTGCCTCTTCAGCCATCTTCATAGTTTCTTTTCTGTTCAAAATTATGCAGGCCGTGTGTCGGCATATAGCACACCTCATACTTGCTTTATCATTAATCCTGACATTGAAGAGAAAGAACAATTTGAAGCTGAGTAAGTTAATTGCTTAAATAATTGCAATAACAAAAAATTTAATATCAAATCAGTTATGTGGATTTGATATGACACAGTTTTATGTTAATGTTTATAAATTCTATACCAGATTTTCAAAGAATGGGGACAAACTGGATGTGTCCACTACATACTCCAGTTTGATGTCAACAGGAATGGTTAATGATGCTGACAGAAGGATTGTGCCTGAATTGAATATGCTTGATCCAAGTCTCCATGCGGTATTTCATTCTGTCCTTTGCTCTTCAACATCTTTTCAAACAAAAATCATTTGATGTAATGGACTAAGCGTATAAATGTATGAGGTTTTGATCTGCAACTCTTCAGAATTTTCTTTTCCTGTTTTATCACTTTCAATCCAATATGAAAGGTGTGCCATTCCAAATCTGCCCAAGAAATTGATCACTGAAACTGTTCAATGTGCAGACAATTGCTGATTAAATTTTTTTTTAGATATATACAAACATGTCCAGCTGTGCTATATTAATTTCTGACGGGATTGAATTGAATGTGTGTTTCAGACCAAGTCAGTTTACTGTACCGCCGTTGTGAGGAGATTTTTTGTGGACAAAGCATGGTTTTACAGATGTTGCCCTGTGGACAAATGTTATAAGCATATGTTCAAGAAAGAGGAAATTGGTGATCGTTACATCTGTGTTGCCCATGGAGAGCTGAAACCAAAATTGAAGTGAGGCAGCCTATTTTATTTCTAATTTTCCTGCATACCTTTTACTCAATTTCAACATTACCTCAACTGAAATATTATACCTTACTATTATTTTATGCAGCACCAGGGTGTATATGGTAATTCAAGATGACTTTGATCAGGCAAGGGTGACATTAATGGGAAAATCAGCTGATGAGTTCTTTGGAGCAACATGTGGAGAACTCTTGAACGAGGTGGCCCATCCACCGGAACTAAATCTCCCAACCCAAATCAGTTCAAAAGTTGGCCAAGCGTTCATGTTTGAGATACAAATCAGCCAACGTGGTGAGCTCTTTGTGAGAAGCAGCCGCAAAAGTGAAGTCTCTGCTGGCACAACTGCAGGATCTGCCCCTGGAGCAGAAAAGGTTTTAAAGATAGTTGAATCAAAGGAGCCATTTACAGAGACTCCTGATAAAATCACATCTGGGAAGAAACGTGAAATCCAAAGTTCTGCCAAACAATTGTTTGGCTCCACTGCAGCTAAAAAAACAAGAAGGTATGATCATATTTTATTCTGTTTTTTCCTGTTGGTGGATTCCAGTCATTAGAATTTTGTTTTGTCTAAATTTATCTAATCTTTTATTAAGTGACCGACGTCTTGGATCGTCATCGTCGAAAAACATGGCAGAAGAAGATGTAGAAGATTTGGAGAAGAAGTTTAAATGAGGTAAATTATGTCTTCCCTAACTCAATTAAGATAGTCATTTCGTATGTTGTAATATGAAAGAATCACAATAAGTTATAGTTACTGAATTTTTATTTCCATCTTCTTCTGCCATTTTGGAGATATGTTTAGAATTGTTTGTTAACTTATTTGCAAACAATTCTAAACATATTCATTGAATTATGGGAAATGTAGTTTTAACCACAATAAACATATTAAAAATTTAGTTTTCTAGCCTTTCTTTTTTAATCTGTTTTATGGGAATTATAGTTCATTTTTTTTAGTAATTTCTTATTTGCATGTTCTTCTGCTATTTTGGACAATCTCACAAAAAAAGTAAATGGTGTGAACTTTTCAGAATTTTTTCTTGCATTTCGGTTCTCTTCACATATAATTGAATATGTTGTTTATACAATGTTAAACACTATTGTTTTTTCCCCCTTACAGGTTGGCCTGTCCAATAGTCCTATAAATATGGTGAAGAGTTGCCTTTTGTTTGGGACAAGTGTGTTTTGCTTACAAACTACATGGAGTATGGCAGCTTCTTTGGTTACTTAGATTGCTTAGTTGAAGAAGTCCTGTAAATACCATGAAGACTTGCGTTTTGTTGGAAGCAAATGTATTTTGCATATAGACTACATACAGTATGGCAGGTCTTTAGTAAGTTAGATTAGTTACTTAAGTAGATGGTCCTATATCCATTTATGCTGTTGTGAGTGAAAGTCAAAATAGCTAATGTTGTGATCAGGAATCTGTTCTTGATCTGGGGATTAGCTCTTTTCTGTATTTAGTGATGTAATGAAACTAAGTGAATTTCCTCTATTTGTGATCTGTGCTTATGTACAAAATATCTTATGTTTAATTTCTATATCATGGCTTTAACTATGTGTGCTTAAATATGCCAAATGTTTGACTAGATGGATTCTATATAGAGCTTCTACAAGGTTTATCTTACTTTGGCTCATGGTTAGCAGCATAGGATACATAATGTGCCAACACCAAAGTAGACTGATTTGGAAAATATGGATTTACCATATCTATTATCAACAAAATTCCCCATTGGCCTCATATATTTCAAATCTCTTTGGATTCCTATCTGCCGATATTTAAGCCGCATTGTGGTATCACATATGTACAATATATTGCATTATATAACTTTGCATCAATTTGTGCTTCTTTAACTACATCTGTATACTTCCTATCAAAAATGTACCAACAGAGTTTAGTCCAATATTGTGAAGAGCAGTGCTTCCTTCAGCCAGTGTACTGTTTTGAAATCCAAAATTTTCGTCAAGAGAATCACACCAAATTTACTCCATACTGTACTTTGTTCCTCATACTTTATTCATCGCTGATACATTTCCCCATTTGTGTTCAAATATCATTCCACATCACAAAACATGAATAGAAAGATGATAAATGATATTTGACAAGGTGAATCTGAGTTTCATATGATTGCTCGCGTTACAACACTGTGGAGACCTCCCGTTTATCAAATTCGTCAGTTTGATGGATTACATTATGTTCCAGAAAATGAAAGTGTCAATTTTTAGATACCAAAATTAATATGGTAAACATACTGCGCTAAACTTTCTATTAATTATTTTTTATTTTATACTCACACAATATACAAATCACCAATCCATGCAATTCTTCATGAGGAAGAATTACGGCAAAACCATATTCCAATGATAGGAGACAGGATTTATTGAGGTACGGACATTTCTTCAACACAAAATTGTAAGTGAGATATAGTGGGAAATTATCGAGCAATGCTATATTTGAAACCTGTTAGTGGATTTGTTCAAATTCAAGTAGAATTACCAATGATTCCGCACCATTCTTTTCGACTCCTTCAATATTCTAATTTTGCCCAACAAATACAACAACAAAGACCTAATACAGACCGGCCATTCACAGGCAAGTCATTCTTCCTTGACTAATATAATTATCTATTTCATAAACCGTTTATTATTTATGTCATCTTATATTGTGTAACTGCAAAGAATACTTACAACTCTGCTTAATCTACAAAATATGCTAACATTGTCTTTATTAAAATTAAAGATGTCTATGGTTATGTCAAATTGATCAAGCCCATTGAAACTGTGCATAGATATCAAATGTGTTAGGTGATCATCTATAATCTCTGGTGACTAACCTTTCTAACCTTTTTTTTTCCAATCTGTTTACAAATCCACACAACATATTGATTATAAAATTGTCAAAAAATATCTTTTACTTTGTTTAGATCCTGAATTTGAATCAAATAGACGATTTTTTATGTGCAAAAGAAAGGCGTTAAAAATAAAATTATGGGAAGACATTCCAGGCAGAATTGATATACTAGATATGCTGAATTTACAAAAATCAGTTTTGGCAGTTCTTACCACTTTGTACATTGATTTTTCAATGGTATGATTGATTGTTCCATATAATTACATCTAATAAATATATTAACTTTCTTTTATTCATTTCCAATATTAATATGAATATATGTAGATAAACTTTTGGGACGGAGTACAAGACATACTTGCATTATGTTACATCCCAGTATTCCACAAATAGAACAATATCAGACTGAGTCACTCAATATTTCAATCATAAGGTTTCAAAATAATACTTCCTCTTTTCACTTTTTGCACATCTTTTTTCAAATTTTAAGTTAATTATGTAATTCATTAATCCAAAAATTTTGAATCAACATTTAACACAAATTTTTTTCCCTTTTTTTGTTCTTTTCAGTTTCAAAAGATCAAATGATATAATTATACTATTGCCGACTCATGAGTAGAATTAAAATCCAGCTCTACAAATTTCGTACTTTATTATGTTCATCATTGAATACATGTGTTAGATAAATAATTATTCAGTGTAATTCGGCTTAGCCAAAATATATAATTGTAACATACTTGGATCGTCCAATTTAAGATATGAGTTTTATTTAAATTTTCCAAAATTAACAACTAATTACACAATATGTCATTTAGGTAGGCCGTGACTAAGCACTTTGTCTCGGAAATCCCAATCTGGCTTACTTTCCAACTGTTCAACATAACGACATTGTCAATTTAAATATTTTCAAAACAAATCCATCATACCTCACCCCATTTGAATAAAATAAGAACTGACATTTGGATTTATTTTTTTGTCTAACTAAGAATGTGACATCCCAAGCTGACTCAATTACTACATCTAACACAAGAAATACAAATTCTTTCAGACCAACAACGGCGGTCAAAGAGCCTGGCGTTTGCAACGAAATAGATACGAGATTTTGTGAATTGCGAAAAATGATTCAATTTTTAGATTCAAGTTTAGTTACTGATTGATGGATTACATTATGTTCCAAAAAATGAAAGTGTCAGTTTTTAAATACCAAAATTAATATAGTAAACATATTGCACTAAACTTTCTATTACTTATTTATTAATTTATAGTCGCAAAATATAGAAATGACCAATCCATGCAATTCTTCATGAACAAGAATTTCGCCAAATCCATTTTCCAATGATAGAAGACAGAATTTCTTGAATTACAGAAATTTCTTCCATACGAAATTCTAAGTGAGCTATATTAGGAAATTATTGAGCGATGCTATATTTGAAATCTGTTAATGGATTTGTTCGAATTCAACTAGAATTACCAATGATTCCGCACCATTCTTTTCGACTCCTTGAATATTATAATTTTGCTTAACAAATACAACAACAAAGACCTAATACAGACCAGCCATTCACAGGCAAGCAATTCTTCCTTAACTAATATAATTATCTATTTCATAAACCATTTATTATTTATGTCATATTATATTGTGTAACTACAAAGAATATTTACAACTCTGCTTAATCTACAAAATATACTAACATTGTTTTTATTAAAATTAAAGCTGTCTATGGTTGTGTCAAATTGATCAAGCCCATTGAAACTATGCATAGATATCAAATGTGTTAGATGATCATCTATAATCTGTGGTGATTAACCTTTCCAGCCTTTTTTTTTCAATCTGTTTACAAATCCACACAACATATTGATTATAAAACTGTCAGAAAATATCTTTTGCTTTCTTTAGATCCTGATTTTTAATCAAACAAAATATTTTTTATGCGGAATTCATATACTAGATATACTGAATTTACAAACATCAGTTTTGGCAATTCTTACCACGTTGTAGATTGAGTTTTCAGTGATATGATTGATTGTTCCATATAATTACATTTAATAAATATATTAATTTTCTTTTATTCACTTCCAATATTAATATGAATATATGTAGATGCACTTTTGGGACGAAGTGCGAGACATACTTGCATTATGTTACATCCCAGTATTCCACAAATAGAACAATATCAAACTAAGTCACTCAATATTTCAATCATAAAGTTTCAAAATAATACTTCCTCTTTTCACTTTTTGCGCATCTTTTTTCAAATTTTAAGTTAATTGTGTAATTCATTAATCCAAAAACTTTGAGTCAACATTTAACAAAAATTTTTTTCCCTTTTTTTGTTCTTTTCAGTTTCAAAAAATCAAATGATACAATTACGCTGTTGCGAACTCATAGGTAGAATAAAAATCCAACTCTACAAATTTCGTACTTTATTATGTTCATCATTGAATACATTTGTTAAATAAATAAGTATTCAATGTAATTCAGCTTAGCTAGAATATATAATTGTAACGTACTTGGATCATCCAGTTTAAGATATGAATTTTATTTAAATTTTGCAAAATTAACAACTAATTACACAATATGTCATTTAGGTAGGCCATGACTAAGCACTTCGTCTCGGAAATCCCAATCTGGCTTACTTTCGAACTGTTCGACATAACGACAATGTCAATTTAAATTTTTTCAAAACAAATCCATCATACCTTGCCCCATTTGAATAAAATAAGAAATGCCATTTGCATTTATTTTTTTGTGTAACTAAGAATGTGACATCCCAAACTGACTCAATTACTACATCTAACAGAAGAAATCCAAATTCTTTCAGAGCAACAACGGTGGTCAAAGAGCCTGGCGTTCGCAATGAGATAGATACAACCTTTTGTGAATTGCGAAAAATGATTCAATTTTTAGATTCAGGTTCAGTTACTGATTGATGGATTACATTATGTTCCAAAAAATGAAACTGTCTGTTTTTAAATACCAAAATTAATATAGTAAACACATTGCGCCAAACTTTCTATTAATTATTTATTAATTTATACTTGCACAATATAGAGATCACCGACCGATGCAATTCTTCATGAAGAAGAATTTCGCCAAATCCATATTCCGATGATAGAAGACAGAATTTTTTGAATTACGGAAATTTCTTCAACACGAAATTCTAAGTGAGCTATAGTGGGAAATTATCGAGCAATGCTATATTTGAAACCTGTTAGTGGATTTGTTCGAATTCAACTAGAATTACCAATGATTGCGCACCATTCTTTTCGACTCCTTCAATATTATAATTTTCCTCGACAAATACAACAACAAATATCTAATATAGATCAGCCATTCACAGGCAAGTAATTCTTCCTTGACTAATATAATTATCTATTTCATAAACCATTTATTATTTATGTCATATTATAATGTGTAACTACAAAGAATATTTACAACTCTGCTTAATCTACAAAATATACTAACGTTGTCTTTATTAAAATTAAAGCTGTCTATAGTTGTGTCAAATTTATCAAGCCCATTGAAATTGTGCATACATATCAAATGTGTTAGATGATCATTTATAATCTGTCGTGATTAACCTTTCTAGACTTTTTTTTTTCAATCTGTTTACAAATCCACACAACATATTTATTATAAAATTGTCAAAAAATATGTTTTACTTTCTTTACATGCTGAATTTGAATCAAACAGAAGATTTTTTATGCACAAAAGGAAGGCGTTGAAAATAAAACTATGGGAAGACATTATGTTTTAGAATCATATCATCAAAGCACACTTCCAACATATGCAATTAGTTGACTTAGGACCATATAGTTGGCTAAACCCACTGCTCACTCGAGGATAGTTCAATTCGTCTAAAAATCAATATAAATCTGACCCCTATAAAGAATTAACAATTCAATAATATCATAACGGAAATTCATTAAAATTATTTTTGTTTTGAATTTCTAGCTTTCAACCCGTCCTTCTTTGAACCTATGTCCAGTAATGGCCTTTGTTTGAAACGTTGCTTGGCAATTCATGTTCACCGTATACAAAATTGGATTTAGTTAGGTCGTCTTTTGTTGCTCTACATATGCTTACAATAGCTTCATCATGTAATACATCTCATCTGTATTCATCCTTCCGATATGCTGAATTTACAAACATCAATTTTGGCAATTTAACACCAATTTTTTTCCCCCTTTTTTTTTTCTTTTCAGTTTCAAAAGATCAACTTATCAAATTAGACTATTGTTCACTCATGAGTAGAATAAAAATCCAGCTCTAGAAATTTCGTACCTAACTATGTTCTTCATTGAATACATTTGTTAGATAAATAAGTATTCAATATAATACGGCTTAGCCAAAATAAATAATTGTGACATACTTGGATCATCCAATTTAAAGTATTAGTTTTATTTCAATTTTGGAAAACTAACAACTAATTACACTATATGTCATTTAAGTAGGCTATGACTATGCGCTTCACCTCGGAAATCCCAATATGGCTTAGTTCCAGAGTCTTCAACATAACGACAATGTCAGTTTAAATATTTTCAAAAAAAATCCACCATACCTCGCCCCATTGGAATAAATAAGAACTGGCATTTGTATTTCTTTTTTTGTGTAACTAAGAATGTGACATCTCAAACTGACTCAATTATTACATCTAACACAAGAAATGCAAATTCTTTAAGAGCAACAACGGCAGTCAAAGAGTCTAGCGTTTGCAGTGACCTAGATACGACATTTTCTAAATTGCGAAAATTTCTTCAATTTTTAGATTAAAGTCCAATTACTGCTTTAGCACACATTGAACAAACAAACTGAATTTTCAGCTACAATAAAATGGTTTCATTATACAAAATCAATAGCGGCTAAATAATCTGCGTTTAATATATGAATGGTCATACACAGCCTCAGCTTTTTTGGGCCACACAAGGCCTTAACATCTTGGGGCTGTGGCTTAAAAAACTAAATATTGGATAGCAAATATCAAGGCCCGATTTTACCACTATTTTCAATTCATTTATAGCCCTGCCTGCCGCCTATAAACGCACCTATCGCCATTTAAACCAACTCACTAACCAAAGCACGCCCGTTCTACTTCTGACATTTGACCACTGTAGTTCCCGAGCGGGAACAGAACATCAAACGCTCAAACGTCTTCCTCAAACCAGGTGAATCCCTTCATCTCTTTCAATTTGTTGTTTCAATACCTATCTCACTCTGACCATAAGAGATTCAACAACAGGATGATTAGATTTTGAATACATGTATGCATGACGATGAAATTTAGATTTTTTCCATTTGAATTTGCTGATTCGTTCCTTTTGAATACTGGGTTTTGGTGTCTCTCATACTTTCATTGATCAAAGTAAGCAGATCTTAGTTTTTCACAACTCTCCATTTCATATATTGCTTGCGTGCTTCTTATTGAGCTGATCGATTAGTTTCGTCAAAATGTGCTCATTGTTCAAAAAATTTCGTTTCCTTTTATTGTTTGTGTTTGCATGTGGCCACTGAAAGTTGAGTTTCAGTAATACTCTTCATATGATGTGTTTGAAGTCTTTAGATCTGAAATATGCTTTTTGCTTTTATATATTGAATTTGATTTCTATTTTAACCAAAAGCTTAATACTGTTTTCTCAGTTAAGATGATTCTATCTTTGTGTTCATAGAATTTTTTCATCTCTTTCAATTTGTTGTTTCAATATCTATCTCACTTTGACCATAAGAGATTCAACAACAGGATGATTACGCTTTCAATACATGTATGCATGATGATGAAATTTGGGTTTTTTCCATTTCAATTTGCTAATTCCTTCCTTTTGAATACAGGGTTTTCGTGTCTCTCATACTTTCATTGATCAAAGTAAGCAGATTTTAGTTTTTCACAACTCTCCGTTTCATATATTGCTTGCGTGCTTCTTATTGATCTGATCCATTAGTTTCGTAAAAATGTGCTCATTGTTAAAAAAAATTCGTTTCCTTTTATTGTTTGTGTTTGCATGTGCCCACTGAGAGTTGAGTTTGAGTAATACTCTTCACATGATGTGTTTGAAGTCTTTAGATCTGAAATATACATTTTGCTTTTATATATTGAATTTGATTTCTATTTTAACCAAAAGCTCAATACTGGTTTCTGAATTAATATGATTCTATCTTTGTGTTCATAGAATTTTTTCAAAAACAAAACTAGCTCGATCATGGTCATGCACATTAAACTTGCAGAGTACGTGTACTCCCTTGGTATATAATGCAAAATGAACAAATGGCAGGCTAGCTTCAACTTTGATAGAAAATATTGGTTCAGACTCTAAGTAACTATAATGCGTATCTTATAATGCTATAGCACATGAACATCATTAGTCCATGTCAAATATTGCACTCATATGAGCATGATCATAAAATTCATAATAGTTCGATTGAGTGTCCATCTCATAACAATAATGTAACAACTCATGTCACTACACACAAGTCATTTCCTTACTGTTTCTGACATACCAACCGTTAGATACAGTCGATGTAGCTAAATTTAGTTTCTCCAACCAACTAATATCATTCTTATGATGATATGATTAGGGACAATGTCTCATCTATCTACAAGCTACAAGTTGTAGTACATTGCCTAAGTTGATTACTACTTGCCTAAGTTGATTGGTATCTACAATCTTCCTCCTCCTCCTCATTGTACTCTCATCGTCAACTATGGCACTAGATATGGCCCGCTTTAATCAGAGGATTTATAAACCTAAGCTTTTCCTTATCATAAATAAAAAATACAGCGGTATGAAACAAGGGCTCCATAATCTCAAAAACAATAATCATCCATTGACCATTCTAATAGGGTCTGTTTTCTGACCCTTTTTTTAACTATTATAATTGTCAAATCGTGAAAGTTAAGCACACTCTAAGTATATGTTAAGTAACTTACTAAATGAATTAAAAAATTTCAACCGTCAAAATTTGCCCAATGTACAATCGATAAATTCACGTATTCTACTTCTTATGGTATACAAATAAGTGTTCATTACATTGTCACCACAAATAGTTCTTCACTATACATTGTTCAAATTTTTAATTTGTTTAATTATTTGTGTATGTAATAATTAAAAATGAGCAGTTTTTTTTTTTGTAAAAACACAATAGTAGTGAATCATTGAATACTTAAAATTATGCAAGCAACAGTTTATAATGAGGGAGTGACGAGCTTAACCTGTCATCAGCAACTTTTATGCTTTAATACATTCTTGAAATATGAATTTGTTTTCTTTTTCAATTTTATAATGCACAGCCTAGCCTTATATGCATTGCTGTAATAACATGAATTACATAATATGCCCTTTTATAAGGATCATTTCTTACATTTGTTGCAATGTTCTGCTTCCATATAACATCATGTGCACCTATCTTCTGAACAGTCAACATAGATTGTTATCACTTTCCTTCATTTTGTTAAATCATTCCTAATGTCCTGCTATTTAATCATATGTTCTATAATTCTTCTCTCTGCATTTGTCGTTATGTATTCCTTTTAATTGCCTGCACCACCTTCTGCTGACACTCAATCTGTCACTCCAGAAATATGAGTGGTCAGGCAGAAACATCAACACCCAAAACAAGCAAAGATCCACAGAGAGGTTCTGCTGAGTTGGATTACCTCATGCACCACATTCACGCACTTAAAGATAGAACAAGGTATGAAACTGATTTGCTAATAATAAAATAAAGCAATGGAATCTATCATAATGTCAATCACAATCTATTTTTCTCAGCGAATGTTTGGAAGATGCTGGTGCTGCTGCATGCACAAGCCGTCAACGCACAAAACCAGAAACCAAAATTATCGAGACTGAACCGAAGGAGGCGAAGAAATTCATCAAGGCAGAAAAAATACATCCTGCTATTGCACTTGGTGAGATTGTCTCTGGATTTTATCAGGATGAAGATGCTAAAAGGTACAACAGTGAGGTGTTTTCCATTGAATAAAGTTATAGGACATATTATGATGTCAATTTGTGAATCTCTTTCAGGTATATAATGGAGAAAGCTAGGGCTTTAGCAATGGTGACAGCTCCAGCCGCAACACCATCTGATGCTTCTGTTTCAACTGGAAACACGAAGAATGAAAACGTCGAACCAGAGAAGCCAAATAACAGGTCTTATTTTAACCATCCCAGCATAATATATAAAATATTTTGAGTTTCCATTTACATACCATTGAATAAATTTCGAGAACACGTTATGATGTTGATTTCTAACTCTCTTTCAGGTCTATAATGGAGAAACCTACGGCTTTAGCAGTGCTGACAGCTCCAACTACAACAACGTCTGATGCTTCTGTTTCGACTGCAAACAAGAAGAATAAAAAGGTCCAACCAGAGAAGCCAACCAACAGGTCTCATTTTTATAATTCCAAAATAATATATCAAAAATTTTGGGTTTTCCATTCACATATTTATTATTTCTTTGTCAGCACCCTACAAAGAAACACTACTCAGCATCAAAAGAAAGAATACAAGATGAGAGACCGCTCACAAAAGATCACTGAGGAGCCAGCGCAAAGCTTCAAATCTGAACTCAGGTTCCAACTCAATTCGCTTTTCCTACTTATTCTTCTATGTACTAAATGATATGCCTTACAAAAAAACCTGTACAAAACTAATCAGTAAATCGTTCTGCATGTTATACATTGACAGCAAATTGCAGGCACAGACTGCTACCAATGAAGTCATGAAAAGTAAGAAGAGAGGCCGGCCAAAAAAAAATGCTCAACAGCCCGCAGAAAGTTTGGAACCTGAACTTAGGTATGACCGTCAATAACTATTTCTTCAAACCAGCCTTATATATATATGGAAAAGCAAACTTATATGTCACCATATTGTAACTCATATATATCTTACGGTCCTTTTCCATGAAATATATGATCTGATTTATTGTCAACTCTGATGGAAATTTAATTAGACATATAGAAAATACATTGAGTCTTCGTTGTCAAGACGTAAGGAACCAACCAGTTAACGAAGGAATATCAACAATTCAGCAGTCTACAGTACACAATAACTCTTTCTTCCTAATACATAACTGATTTTCCATTTTTCCTTTCACATATGAAAAAAATCCTAATCAAACTTCTCTATATTCAATTGAATTTTTGTTTATATTGGTCTGAACTCACTCAACATTAGTACAATCCTATATCAATTAAACTGATATGCCTTTGGAAATCTACATTTCAATATGTACTGGTCTACAAAAGTCAGAACAAATCATGCCGTAAGATGAGTTTTTTCTGACTGATTCCATAGATTACTATTTATTGAAAAATATGCAAGATTGATGTATGCCTTACGCAATCTTCCAAATTCAGGATAACAATGTGATCCAAAAAAATATATTATTATTCATGTGTTTCTGTTCTAAATACTTTTACTGTCCTTCTACCCATCTGTGTGAACAATCTCCACTCACTGATTAACTTTGCCTCATGTTTTCATTTGTAGAGACTCAGAAGAGGACCACGGTGGCTGTCAAGCAAAGACAAAGAAAGCCAGATCTGGTTGGCCTAAAAACAAGCCCAGAAATCCTACAAAAAGGTCTTATTTCTGACATCAAACACTTTTTTATTTTCATTTGTTCGCCTATCACTGATGACATTTCCATGTAGGCTAATATGGGAACAAGAGCAACTCAAAAAAGCCATGGAAAAACCAGAAGAACAGCTCTCAGCAGAAATTGACCAACGCCAACCGGACTTGCAAAAGCAAACCCAAGAGACACCACAGCAAGGACCAGAGATAGCAACAGATATCCAAGAAGAAGAGGTGCAGCAAGCAATTGAAATCCATGACCAACAACCAGAAACACAGCAGGAGATGCACCTGGAAGAAGGACTGGCTATTATGAAATCTCCAAAGGAACCTAAAAGAGAAGAAGATGGCAGCAAAACCGCTATTTGTGCTGGCCTCGCCAATATTATGCTACAAATGACCAAGATCAGTGGTGAACTTGCAAAGCTAATCGGCATGATTTCAGGTACGCTGGATTCTAACTCATCACAAAATACAACATTTCATTGGCGACATTCAATTACATTCCATTTAGTGGTCCATGTATCCTTTACATTTTTCCTTTAAAGTATAACCAAATTAAATTTTTATTTTCTGTGTCCTTAAATTTTTTCCATGTATTCTAAACATTAGAATGTCCTTAAAAACAGCTGCCAATACTGATGATAGTATTACTACCAGCGCTTTTATTAATGCACAGCATATGCTAAAACTGCACTAGACCTCATAAATATTGGGCATCACAGTCTAATTTTCAGAGTTGTATCTCCTATACATAGTACATTCACGGTCATAATATATCTACAATTCGATGACAAAAGTGCTCATGTTTGTGTTCATAGTTACTGATTTATTTTGTCAAATTGTTGCTCCATTCTTTGAATGAATCTAAAACAAAATTGTTTTTCACTGTTATTAGTTCTTTGTTTCAACCATATAGTTTTGCCTCCACAAACCGCTCCATTTCATATGCGTTTATCAAATTGATGAGGTGTAATGATTTGGTCATTTTTGTAAATCAATCTTTACAGGTGGATCCCAGGAAGGTTGAGCTGAAGAGAGATCGAAGTTGGCTTTTCCTGAAGATGAGATGTATTTTGTATGAAAAAACTGCTATCTTAAAACTTCTTATGCCTAAGTAGATGATAATGCAATGTATGTTGAATTTATAATCTCTAATATTATGTCCTGTCTATGACAATATGAATTTGCTTATTATCTGGTTGAGGGATTTGGTGCATTTGGTGATTATTTGGGTTTGCATTCTGTTGGATTTTCCTTGGATTTTAAATTTTATTCTTTGAATCTTTATTTTTGGATTTTGATTTGGGTGTGTATTGCTGCCTCTGGGTCTCCTTTTATCAATTTGGTTTCGATTAGCGTGGTTACTTCATGCGTCTACACAAAGGCATACCATGTCTTCAATTAGATTAATGTCTATACACAGATCAATTTGGTTGCACTGGTACAGTTTCGTATTCTGGTATTTGCCTATTTGGTGCCTCACTTACTCGATGTGTCTTCCATTATGGTTCTCTGTGCATATCAAATTGAGTAAATGTTTACAGTTGGTTGCTATATATTTGTTGTAGGCGATGGTACTATCTCAATGGCTGACACTGTATTCATTGTTTTATAAAAAGTTCTTTAATTGCCGGATCAGTCCAATGTTCATCTGCATGTCAACTGAATCATCGATAGAGTTTGTCAATTTGGGTGTGATTTAATTGGGTCTGGCTCTAAACCATGACTTAATCAAACCTTTTGTTTAATTTTGTCTAGGTGGCGTTCCATTTCCCGTACTAAAAAATTTCTAATTTCTTTCTTAGTTTGTCGTATGCATACTGCATGTTGTGTTTGGTATTTAGATTTTTACTTTGTGTTTTTATTTTTATCAATTATGCCATGTGAATAGCTCATAGTGTGTGTATAGTTTTTGCGGTCAGAAAAATCATTTTCGAAATCAAATGCAGCTTGATGTTTGCACATGTCTTTAAAAGCCATTCATTCTTGGTTACATCTTTCTTCTATGTAGTGGTTGATAGATTTGTTAAATAGAATATGAATGTAGAGGTCAAATTTTTTTGTTCAATCACGCAAGCGTCTCTCAAATTATAAGCTCGATCATTCATCGCTACACAATAGATGATATTCTGATCTTAAGTTAGACTAAAGCTTTTGTTAGGACAACTTTTCATGGTGACAAGTTTTGAATTTATAATTTTTTTTCATAGATTTTTTCTCCTCATTTTAAGCATGATCCAATTTTCCCTTCATTTGACCAGTTTGAATATGACTTACAAGTCACAACACATTACAATTAGAGCAACTCTATATCAACCAAAGTAAAGCTAAAAAGTGAGTTTGTTTGGCCCTATTTGATGTTCCACAACCTCTTACTATTCATTCTTTTGGATCTTATTCATCCGCGTACGAAGCAGCTCGAATTTTTTTTTTTTTCCAAATCGGACTCTTTTCTTCTCTAACGTCAAAATCGGTCAATCGCTCTCTCATTTTCAAGCAAACTTTGCCTGACTCCTGATTCTCTTGGATCTCTCCCTCCTTCTCATCTAATGCTAAAGCTTGATCATCACTGACTTACTTCTCATCAACTCATCGCTTAGTAATTCACCAACTCAAATTAGCTCAATCAAAGTCCTCAACCTGACTCATAATCAAAACCAATGATTACTCGATACCAACTACTCTTGCAACATCGTTTTGGATTACAATCGATTGGATCATTTCTATCAAATCGCCTCAACGTTTTCTTATTCAGAGGTGGGTCTCATTCATGCGTGTTGCATTTACTGTTGTAATTGAATCATACTTTTAGAATTTTTTTAGTTATTGGTTATATTTCTTTCTGATAGGTCATTTGTGTATATATGGAATGAGTTCTCTGATTTTTCTCCTTTTGATTGGATTCCCATCAATTCTCAATTTATTTTTTGTTTATTGTTATTTAGCTCTATATGTTTGATATTTGTTTCTGATGATTCTTTTTATTTTGAATTTCCGTCTTTGAACCCGTCCTTCTTTGAACCTATCACCGATAGTGCCCTTTGTTTGAAAGATTGCTTGGGAATTTATGTTCGCCCTATACAAAATTAGATTTAGTTAGGTCGTCCTTTATTGCTCTACGTATGCTTACTATAGCTTCATCATATAATATGTCTCATCTGTATTAATCTTTGCTATGAAAAAATTAAGATAAAATTCAAAAAATAGTTCAACATAGGCAGAGTGTATCTCTTCACTTTTAATTGCTAGCATCTTCCACTTACTCTATTACTTAATCAATGTTATCTTACTATTTAATATAAATCAGCTTGATCAACAAGTCCTCACTTCAAATCATGTAATTTTTTTTTTATCAAAAAAATTAGGCTGCTTTTAAATTAACCCTCTTTGCGTCTGATACTTTGCTCAAAAATACTAAAACATTAACGAATGTCCTATCAAACTTATTTGTCTTTTTATGTACTTATATTGCTATTAACATGACTAGCAAACGATTTAAATTGTTTCTGTTCTTTTAATCAATTTCAAATAAATCATGGCGGTATAAGCTCGCAACAACACGCGAGCCAAATCTATAACAGCATAAACCTCTAATATGTAATATAACTGTGAAACATATACACTGTCTGTGCTAATAAATGCTTAAAAAAATCTACATTTATAATTATAGATTGCCCTCATCAGAATCACATAAATACCCTATTAGCTGACATAAATCGTAATGTTAACTTTCTTTTTTCTTGGTTTTACACTTTTCACCGCTGCCACCCGCGCCTCGCGCGCGGGCCCCACACCTAGTGGACAACAAAAGAGATTAACTTAAGTGCAGCCTTATAAAACTTCAACTGATGGAACCAAATACTAGTTTGAAATAAGAAAGAGAAAAAAAAGATTGAAGCTTTGTTTACATAAATCCATAAAGAAGGTTGGATCCTGTGATCCAAATTATCACAGCAAGAATAGTTACTGAAAAGAACTAACTTTGTTCAATTGGAAACTGGCTTCTTTACACGTTGATCTCAGAACATAAGTTCTGTAACAAAACTGATGGACCAAAACGATTAATAAAAACGCAGCCTCTCTTTATAAGTTACTGAGACCATATCAATTTCGCAGATGTTTAAACAAAAACAAAACTCCAAGAGAAATTCATTTATCAACAAAACTTGTATAAATGAATTATATATAAACATTGCAGTTGACAAGAATGAAATCAGAAATAGACTCATATATAGCCATCTGTAAAATCATGAAGCAACACTTTGAAACTGAGGCAGACATAAATCAGATTTTCAATAAGAACTTGAAATGTCTTTTTTATGAGATTAAATTACTGCCAGGAAGCAACTCTTTGAAATTAAGTCTCTTTTCTGTCAGGAAACATGTCTATAATAAATCAAATATGTTACTGGAAATCAGATAACATTCAAATAACCTTGAAATACACTTGCCTTTAAAACAGGAACAGAGATGCAGAAGAATAATCAAGGTTGATGGTAAAGTATATTTAAATCAGTTTCCTTGATAGGAAACTAGACATTAAGGAGTAAATAAGAACATGTAACAATGGTCTTTAAACTAAAAGAATACAATTAGCAGGAAACCACTCAGGGATTCCAACACTTGATTCTGATAGGTAACAGGACCACAAAGCTGTTTAGTTTTGGCTGATGCCTCTAAAATTACGCAAGTAGATAGACTAGTACAGACCAAAGTCTGTACAGATAGATAGTAGTGATTCAATTATTTGAGTTCATTGCAGCAACTAAATTCAGTAAAAGAAGAATTTGGACCAATCTGGTATCTTTAAATACTCAAGGCTTTCCCAATGAACATAAGCAAAAGAACTGGGACAATTCTATAATGAATCGAAATTTATATAATAAAAGCAACTTTCCTACCACCAAATTTTCTTATTGGAAAGAGAAGGAAAACAATAGTTATGGTTACTTGAGAGAATTTACAGCAAAGCTAATGAAGAAAAGAACTTTATAGTAGAGAGCTCGACGATGGGAACACTTTGCAAAACTTGGTAAAGAAGTGTTTAATTATACTTGAGAAACCTCTTTCAATATGAACTTGATAAAGTAATCATAGAAAAAGGTAAGAAGAGAAAGAAAAATATGATCAGAGTAGGGTGCACATGCTTTAGTAGCCAAGAATAACAAAGCTAATAATAAAACTGGTATATGGGTATGATCTGAAAAGGTCCAACAATCTATAGATCTCAATCATTTGGTTTTAACACAAGTATATGAATACTGATAGGTACGTAAAGACACAAAAACAAAGAGCTTATATGAATAGAAACTGTGATCGAATATAAGCAAATAACAAGACTGGAATATGCACCAGACTCGAGTACAACTTTATAAACTTCAGTCGATATACTGAAACACCTGTATGAATTTTGAAATACAGTAAAAATATGACCCAGAATTCAGGAGACACTTTAGACTTGTTGCTGCAATTGAACTCAATAAGAAGAAATTTGAAGAGGGAAAAGAACTTGGTCTGTAGTAAACACTTCAAAGAATACCAAAAAAGATTATTCCAAGATAGATTAAAGCATCCACAACAAAGATACTTGGTGCCATGAATAAGTGGCTATCTACTTATTCATCTCATCACCATCAGTAGGAATTTAGGATCCAAAGTAACATCATATCAACAGAATTTTCAGCTTGACAAACGGGCAGTGCTTGTCAAGTAGCAATTAAGAAGAACAGCAGAGGAATTATTCCAAAAGGAAAAACATCAATTACAGACCCAACTAGATTCAAAGATTTATAGAAAGATTATCTTACGATATCAACAGCCAAGCAAACCAAGAGAATAAAACACGAGCACCCACCCTATACCATAGCAGTCCAGCCACCTAACAAAGGGGTTTAAGATACGGTTCATAATCCAATCAATTCAGAAGTAGTTTAAACAAGGACGATTCGTTCTGGAAGTTCAGGAAAGTTCAACTTACATAAACCAAGCTTTGTGTAAATCAATACAGAAATTCACGGGATTCTTAGGCCACGGAACTCACAGTAGTCAATTGAAACCCATTGCTTTCGTGCAGCCTTTGGGTAGGTGAATGAAGGTCTACTTTTCGGGAACAAGGTACAATACAAAGGATTAGAAAGAGAAGGAGTGATGGGTTTGCTTGATAAGAATGGGAAGAAGGGAGCACGTGACTGGAAAAGAGCAGGCTACGTGTTATTATCTGGTTTGGATTGGTGGCTAGATGCTCACAGTGAGACATTTTAAGAAATAAAACATACTCTTTATATTTAACAAACCAAATACCCAAACCAAAATATAATTAAAGAAGTAAATAAATCAAGCAGCCTATTATAGAAAATCTAAATCGCCACATTGATTTAGTTAAGATGAAGCCTTGAGATGGATATATCGAAGCGACGTGGTGAGAACTGATTCTTAGATTAAAGAAGGGTAGCTACTAGCCTACTAGCTACTTTTGTAATTTGTTTTGCTAAGGGCATCTAAACCAAAGCTTTTCTACTATCCAGAAAACAATTCATGAGGCATGCAGGGTCCATAATCTACACCGATCCAAGCAAGTAAACAAACTACTTTCAGTACATAAATCAAAAGAAGTATGATCAATGCTTCAGTTTCTCTCATCTAATGCAATTAAGTTCCTTGCTCTATAAAGCTTCTCACATTGGCCTTGCTTTCTCCACTTTCCTCGTTTGGTTTACACCATTTAGTTTGATGAGGGGTCTCAAATGTACAAAATAAATTGTTGTTGCTATACTATGTATGGTACTTATATTGGGCAGAATTAGTGTCGATACTAGTTAATGCATGTCACTAGCCACAGAAAAATTGAACAAAACCATTGGAGGTAAAATGAATGATTTAAGATGGCCAGAAACTGAGATAAGGTGTTAACCATTCAAACTTGACAACATAGCAGAATCAATCGAGAAGGCAAATGGGATATCGTTCACAGTGCTAGTGTAAACGGAAACATGCTGCTGTTTCACGGTGAGAGACTAACAGAAGCTCAGAAAGTGCACAATAAGTCATCACAATGCAGGGTCAGAATCTAAACGGAAGCAAACAACAAAGATCCAAAAACCACGTGCATGACAACCATAAGTCCAGAATGCAGCTTCACAATCTAAAGGGAAACATGTACATATAGAATAATCTTCTGTTACCATATATTTCATTCCATTAACCAAATGTACTGCCCATTTCATCAACAATCAGATCCACACAGACAGTCTATCAAGAAAGCACATAAATTGGCTTATTTTTCTGTCTATATTGCAAGGCAATAACTTGGCCTAGTTAAAGTGATGGATTCACAGACTTATTATGTTTTCAGCCCAAATAAGACCAAAGATTAGGAAACAACAGCCAAACAGTAGAGATGAGTGTCCAATTAGAGAGAAGAGTAGATTAAAGTTAATCAGATAATATTGTTCATCATAAAGTCCAACCGAAAAAGTGGGGGATTGATATAACTAGATGGGTACAACCATAAGTTTCCAGGACAGCAAACATCTTATGCTACCAGACCACCTACACCCGAAACTTCCATATAACATACCATAATCAAAATTTTCTATTAATGCACTTCCGTCTCAAACGATTAACAAAAGCAGTTCATTTTTCATGCCTCATCATGCGGGTTAAGCTAAGGGGCTAACACCTATCCACCAAAAGTATTCAATGAAATCATGCCTAACCAGCAAAAGCATTCAACTGACACCTTCAAATGACTCCCCAATCCGACCCATCAATACGTTTACGCTTACTACGCTTGCCCCTTGGAATATATTCAGTATACCTGAGAGAAAATTAAAAAATAGTTACATGACAGAACAAAGTCGCACAAAATGAGAGCGAAAAAATGGATAAGTGCAATTGACGTAACATATCTATCGAATTAATACAAAAGCTGCAAACAGCCAAAGATAAAAGACGAAGGCAACAAAAACTAATCTAAGCTACAACCGGACATATTATTGAGTGAATGTACTTTCCTGCAAAGATCACTCTAACAAGTAACAATGGTTTCTGTTTGCAGCTGTTCTCTATTTGAACATCCACAAGTATTGGATTTTACATATCATAGGAGAAACAATCACATGCATATCTGGAGCATGAAAGTATTACTGAAAGAAATAAAATATAACACACATGTAACTATTATTTAACAAGAAGAATAAAGAAACAAACTGCATTCCAGCGTCCTTTTGGGATGAAAATTGAGTTTTATATTTATTTGATGTTATAAAAGGACAGAGGGAGAAAAGGAGAATGACCGTACATGACGAAAGCATCCAACAAATCCCGGTAATCATAAAGCATTGGAAACTTGTAGTCCTTCTCGTCCGAATGAAGATTGGCAGATATTGAATCAATGTCATCATATTGATGGTAACGTAGCTCAACCCGGTCGAATAAAAGATCAGACAACAACATAGCAGAGGTCAGCTGAAAGGTTGCCACACCCAAAGACCAGGACATTTCGTCAATCCTTCCTGACAAAACGAGACAAAAGCGGTCATCACGCACATGAACAACTTTTCCTCCGAAGCTATCCGAATTCGGAGAAGGAAGACAGGCGTTGTGATGTTTCAGCAGCTGTTGAAAAAGAACATTGCCATGTTGATCAAATATATGACCTGCCAACCCTTTAGTGGTGTAGCTAACAGCTAGGCCACCTTTCCCTGGAGTTGTAAAACAAACCGAATAATAGGGATGGGCCGGCGGGAAAGGTGCACAATCATAGTCCCACTCGTCCAGCTTCCTGGAGTCAATTCGCTTTTGTTCATTTCCCTCCCACTCGTTTCTTTCAAAGTCTGAATCATAATCAATGAAACGATAGTTGATTATGTGGTTCATATCGATGCACCACTTTGATTCAACAACCACTTTCCATCCTTTAGTGGGATCATCAACATTGAAACAGTAGAGTCCCCCCGCAAGGTACAAGTAAATTTCTCGGCACACCACAAAATGGTAATAATACTTGGTACAAACATTATATTTTTCATCATAGGCAGAAGGGGCAAGCAGAGTCTCCCACTTCTTTTCAGCAATATTGAACGACTCAAATACCGGCATGGGATATTGACCACCAAAGAGAAAAGGTTGAGTGGAGATTACATACACCTTTGCGTCAATGGTAGCCAAGACTCTGGCATTGGTCTTAGGTGCATGTGGTTTTGGAAAATAATTGTCGACAATAATCTGTCCGGTGGAGGGATTTAAGACAAAAATGTCAGAACTGAGGGCATCGGAGGGATCGTCAACCCACAGGAGATGACATTGCCAAGGATATTCAGGGTTGGGTCCCCGACCAGTCCTTTCTCCGCCAATCATATACTTTTCCCCATAACTCTCAAAGAATGGACACATCCCAATGGGGAGACCCTGCTCTTTAAAATCTGCCACAAGTTCCAAACCTCGCTCCAAGTTGTCAAGACTAACTCGATTGATATGATCCTTAAAGTGAATGTAAAGATATTGTTCCGAGTTTACCCACGCATCCTGTTTTAGCTGAAGGAACCCGTGAGAATCCATAAGCTCCTCCAAGTAGCCCTCTTCGTCCATGCTACTCTCCATGATCCCACTACCAAGAACGTCCGTACGGATTTTGAAAACCCAACCCGCTGTAAATAATAAAAACAGAAGGATTATTCAATCTATTCTGTTGTCCACGTCCAAATACAGAATTTAAGAAGCGAGCGATTTTCCGTTACCTGAATGAAGATGAAGGCAGAAGAAGAAGATGCGCAATTTCTTTAGGGTTTGGGTTGCGCTCGGGTTTGGTTCAGACTTTATATATCCGAAATTTCCTTTGTGGCATGTGCCGGGCACGAGATTTTAAAACACAATCAGGGCCGTCAATCGATCATGAGCGGTTGAACCGGTGCCCTTAAGTGGACACGCCTACTCTAATTTGGTCACAGTACAGACGTGTCCGTTTTATTTTGGACACGCTAACCAAAGAAGACGTTGTTTCTCAGAATTTCTCTTGGCTCGTTTTCTCTTGCAATCTTCGACTCTTCCGGCCCTTTCTTCGATTGGGTTGGAGGCTTGGAGTTAAAGCTTGCATCGGGCACCTCTTCTCCTCTTCTTCCCTATTGTTTAATTGTCTTGCTCCCCCAACGGTGTTTGAGATTGCGAATTTGGTTTTGGATTTTGATTTTGGGATTTAATTAATGTTGTTGATATTATGGGGTGGTGGGTGGCGTCGGGGGTGGTTGGGAAAGAGGAGAGAGTGAAAGCGAGGGCGGACGCAATTGGGGAAGAGGAAATTTTGGGGGATGGGTTTTACAGGAGAGGCTGATGTGGTCATTTGAGCACAAGAGCTGAAAGATTGTTGGGGTTTTAGTAATTTTAATCTAAGCTTATTGGGTTTTTTGGTGTTCCTTGTTCGAGTTCAATTATCTTGATCTCTTCTAAATTGCTGGGTTTGTTTTGTTTTTCTTTTTAAATTTAAATTTAAGTTGATGGGTTTATGTACGGAAATTCTTCCATACACGGCCGTTTAGGTGCACGACATTTTTTTAAGACACGTGTCAATATCAGAACCTTCTATATGGTGGTTGTGAAAAAACTTGTCCGAACTGTCGATTTAGATATACTTTTTTAACAGTCAACGCCAATTGAGTGAGTGAGTAAAAAAAAAATACTGAAATGGTAAAATGTTCTAATCAATCACCCCGATTCATACATCTTGGCCCATAACCTTAATCAGTAATCAGTCCCCTCCCCGTCTCCCCCCCCCCCCCCCCTCCCGGCGTGCGTGACGTCGTCAACGGGGGAGATCAGATCAAAGGGCTATGTTTTCATCGTCATCTCGAGGAGCCTCTATCATTACGGCTGCTGCATCGCAATCTCCTCCACCGTTGTTCCCTCAGCACACCACTCATCGTCGTCGTTAGTTTGACTCCGATTGAGGTTAGTTCTGTTCGATGATCTACCGATGTTTGTTTGATTTCCAATCTGTTTCTTGTTTGATTTATTTTCTTTTTCTGATGTTTAAATTGCTTGTTTTGATGATTTGGTTCCATAGAATTTGAGTGATCTTTGTGGTTGAGAAAAATGAATCCGAATTTTTCTTAAATTTCAAATAAGTGTACGTGTTGATCATATCATGGAACTATATATAGTTATTGAATGTATCAAATAAGAGAGAGTTTGAATATATATGCAAAAACTGATTTAGACCTGACATAGGGTGTATATTTTTGAAACAAAAATTATTGTGTCACGATGAATACAAACAGAAGAAGGAAATCATCCAAAAAATTTCTTAGATTAGAGCCCACGTACTCTTTTCCAAATCATTTCTAGAACTGGAACCTGGACTTTTCCCAATTACTTCGGGCTTTACCTGTATATATTATACAACCGACCCGATGATCTCTATAATATATAGACAGGTTAGGTGAAGAAATGGTAGAAATAATATAGAAAATGAAAATATAGACAGGTTAGCTCAAAAACAGTTCTTTTGGAAAATGAAAATTGATAAGGAAAATGTAAAGGAATGAAAAGAAGGAATTAATGTTGTGAGGTATGAAGTTCTTTCTTTTTAGAAGAAATGTAGAAATGGTAGCTTTCCTCGTCTTGTTTTTGAGCTTGCCAAGATTCTTATGTTGTAGTTAAGTAACGCAGACCAGTCTAGGATCTAGTGGTACTTCAGTAACTTAAGTTTGTTTTTATGATGTATATATTGGTAAATGCTCCTTGATGTCCTTTTTCATAGATTTAATTTTACAAAAGATGTCTGTGATGATTTTTTCTTCATGTGGAATTTTCATTTGGTTGCCAAAATAATGTAAAACTTTCTTTTATAGGAGGAAGTGCTTAGAATCGTGAAGCCGCAGCACTTTTTGCTCATACATGGAGAACTCTTGTTTCTCAAAGAGCATGAATTGGTCGGGAGATCAAGTGAACTTTGTGTTGATGAGAGACTTAAAATTGACTTAGAATATGTGGATGCAACATCTTGTGCTTGTCACGCGATTTGGATTCGAATAATTTTAGAGAAGCTTGGTATGTTCATAGTTTTAAGGAACTACAATAATGTGTGATAACTTTTCCGCTATCAACCTTTCGAAGAATCTAGTTTTACGTGGGCGCAGTAAACACATAGATGTGAAATTTCATTTTCTTCGTGAGTTAACTCGGGATGGTGCATGCAGTAGAATTGGTGCATTGTGGAACACATGAGCAGTTGGCAGACCTGCTTACTAAACCTTCGAAGTTGGAAACTTTTCAAAGGGCTCCGTAAATCGTTGAGATCTTTGGCTCTTCTACTTTGTCTTGCTTTGTTTGATTAGGGGGCAGATTATTTAGTTGGTGACTTGAGCTTGGTGGAGTTCGTAGTGCTGTCTGGAAGAAGAAGATGAGTTTAATTGTTTGATGGCTTTAATTGTTAGCTGGGTGTCCATTCCAAAACATGGGTGCAAAGACTATTTATGTTTCTGTCTATTCTTTTTGTTCCTATTTTCAGTTCTTTTTCTCATGCTTGTAATCAATGGTCTAAATGTCGCTTATTGGCATTGTATCGGTTTCGAAAAAAAAGGATATATCCGAGATATATCAGAATATATCGGATTTGCTAATTTTCAATTAAATTTAATATAATTATTAATTTTACTACAAACAAGTACTAAATAAAAATATACAACTGGTTTTAAATAATAAAAAGAAGTGTCTAAATAAGGATTTGTTGGATTTGAGGCAGACATGTAGTGATTTGGCTCACATATGAAGTTGGAGGTTGCGCCTGATGATGCTTTTGGCTTCCCTGATTAAGGTTTCAGCGTTTGAATATGAATATAAAGTTTTCGAGTTCGAAGAAAATGATATTTTTCCTTGATTTGAGGCGTATCGCGTCTCAATTTTAGGTTTTCACATTTTATTCTTTCCTCGCAAAAGTGAAATGATGACATTTTTATTTAAAATAAAATTAAAAAAAGTCTGATATATAAGGTCAAAATCAGGTTGACTCGATATATCGAATTTTAACCATGAAATTAGCATTGACCAATAACTTGAAAGGATATGAAGGATATCGTATTGTTTTCTTAATATCGGGGATATATCGAGGATATACTAGGATATTTAGAACATAGCTTGTAATATGGGTCTTGTTGTACAATCACTACAATGTATTCCAATAATTTTGTGAACATGTCTGGTAAAGAATACGTTTTTGTATCCATATGAAAAAGCAAACATGTTTCTGCTGTGTGGGTGAATTTTAGTGTTATGAAAGCAACTGTGACTGTACGGTTAATCTATCGAATAAGTATAGGATCATGAAAATAACTTTGACTGTTGGAGAATTACATTATTTTAAGATTTAACTACCACATGTGGTTGAGTTGGTGAATAGTGTAGCTGTGGAACCCCTTATCTAGGTTCGAACCCCCATACTGTAACCGCACGTGTCCTAACTTTATATGTTTACTAGTCATTTGACGGTTTGATTTTGATTTAAAATTTTACATTGAAATTGAGTTTTAAATTGGCTCGAAAGTTAACTTTTGATTTCATTTTTTATTTGAGAAAACTTATTCATAAAAGGTGTAGAGGGCATTAAATAGAGTTCGTGAACATGTAGTACGCTTAAATCGAAGTTCGTATGAATAAGTTATGATAATATATGTGAAAGTTACCACTTCGTGGAAGTTTCCATGGTTAGAATACTAATTTTAAAATATTTCTCTTTCGGGAAGTTCTATAAATAGAAGACTATATTTTTTCCGTTTAAGAAAGTATCTATAAATAGAAGACTACATTTGGAAACTTATGATTTCGGAAAGTTTCCATAAATAGAAGACCACACTTGAAAAACTTTCCGTTTCGAGAAGTTCCCATTTTGGTCGAAAATCCATTGGAAACTTAAGACCATTTCGGGAAGTTCCCCTTTTTGGCTGAAACCCAGCTCCCACATCAGGTCCGGCCCAAATACTTAATATATATTGAAAAAAAAAAAAAAAAGTAAATCCCTAAATCAGTAAATCCTAAATCGATTCGATTCGAGCCATTCCGACGCCGGACGCTCTGAGGCCTGGTTTGTATATTTGCTTCAATTGCTGTGACGAGGGTGGTTGTGACGAGATCGGAAGGGAGGAGAATGGGGGCGATGGGGCAGTTGAGGAAGTGGAGGGATTGGAGAGTTGAGAGCGACGTCGTCGGAGCAGTTGGAGAGAGTGAGGGAAAGGAGGTGGCGGAAGGGTTTGGAGGTGTCGGTGTCAGTGTCAGTGTCGCAGAGGGTGGTGGTGTTGGAGTAGGGGTTGGAGTTTGGGCCGAAAAGCCCGAAAGCCCGGGTCGGCCCGACTGGGTTTTCTGTCTCGGCGGGAGATGATTTTATTTTTGGGAATAATGGGCGAGATATATTGGTGGAATTGGTAGGACAGACAGTTTTGACACGTTTTGGATGGATATATAAGATAAACTGCGCACGTCCCATCGTGGCTCTCCATAAATGGCAACCCCAAATCTCCAAATGGATTCGTCTTAACTGATTCTGCGATTGGGAGCAGGAGGCAATCACCAGGAGTGTGAGTACCCAATTCCAATAATGACTTTGATCGTCTCTCATTCTTCACTACTGCGGTGAGCCAGTTATATATTTATTGTTTTCTTCAGTTGTTTGACATTTGTTTATGCGGATGCATTTGTTTATGCATTATCTGTTCTTTGGGCTGGACTGACTTGAAATTTTAAATTAAGCTGCAATTTTGTGGTTGGAATTGAATTCGAAGATACCTGGTCTACTTATTTCATTTCATTAAGTTATTATCATTGTGGTATCATGTTTGGTTGAATTGTGAAGAAAGTAACTTTGATAGTTAATGGGATTTGCTTCCATTCTAAAAGATCACAGAATATCTTGGAATTAAGCATTGGGTTTATTGTTAGGATTTGAGAAGTATGGCTACTGTACTATTGTGCTAGAGGCAATACAGAAAGTAATTAATATTAAGCTTCATCCATGATAGCTGCCGATTTTGAAAGAATGATATATATATATATATATATATATATATGTTGTAGAATAATCGGAATTGGTCTACTCATTTCATTGATAATCCCCTTTATATAGGGTGAGTATTACAACGGTAATAGGAAATACATTAATGACAATAATGACTACATAATTATCTATCGTCCGTTACATTGACGAAGGCACATAATACGTTTTTCCTTCAACACTCCCCCTTGTGCCGAGTCAGGGGTAACATGGTGCATGTGGTGTTGCCTCATTAAAAACCTTGCCAAGTAACAAAAACCCAATGGGAGAAAATAAAACTTTGGTCTAAGGAGAAAAAGAGCACAACGCACCTAATACATTTGAAAACAACATGTATGTGCTAGACTCCCCCTGATGTCTGCACCTCCCCCTGATTTTTACATTAATCATGGGTTTCTCCCTGATTCTTTCATTTGATCAAGGGAGCTTCAGTCTTATTAGCATACTTATGCATTTTCACATGTTTTTCCAAATGTGACTTTGAGCAATGATTTAGTAACTAAATCTTGCCACATCGTCCTCAGATCCAACTTGATTTACTTTGATCTTGAGGATAAGGTTGTTCATGAGCCGAATACATAGGATCATATTGAACATCAGGTTCACTCATGGTATGACCTTCATATAACAAAATAGTCATAACTTCGTCTAGAGTATGGGTGAACCATTAAGAGATTAGAAATTGATCTGTGATAACAGATTTTCTTATCTCACCTTTAATGCGTTTTTCTTTACGCATAGTTAGCTATGACGTGGATAATTTCTTTATCATGTCACATTCTATGTAGAGATTGAATCAGCCCAAATCTTTCATATCTTTAATGAAAGAACGGTTTGCGTTGCGTAGGCGCATAGCTAGACATAGCTTTACAAATTTACATCGAATGAGAGGTCGAGTCTTACATATTATGTTTAAGTACAATTATGCGTTATTGCACTTGTATAGGAATTTCATTTCCCAATACTTCTTCGTCATCTTCCTTTAGATGAAAACGGATCTATAGTAAAGACTTCGACTGATCATGGGAGTATATGTAGGCCTCACTTTATTCTTTAGAGTGCCTAAGCCGATTGATGTATGGTCACCATCATTACAGTCCTTGAGTTCCATTTCAAGACTGTGTATTCCCAAAATCTTTTTCATTCTCAACTTAGGATAATACACTGAGTTTCTCTTATTTCATTTAGAGTTCATATATATCCATAATGAGCACGCAAGGGCATAATTCACCAATCTCTATCCAATCAAGTAGTCACTTTAGTGAACGTTTCAATTTCTTTTGCAAACGTACTCATGTGATCTAGAGTCACTTGATTTGGGTGGATGAAGTCCGTTTAGGATCCTCATGTATATCTCTTAATTTAGATCCCCATAGAGATATATGTTTTGATCACTTTTCATAAGCTGCATGTTCAGTTTTTCGGAAACTACCAAACTGACAAGGTAGTGGAGTACAATGACATCCATTACGAGAGATTGTCTCATCGTAGTCCATTACGAGAGAATATCTCCTCGTAGTCGATTCCAGTGCGTTTTTGAGAGACCTTGCGCCATAAGGTGAGTTTGCATACTCTTATTCTCATTACGCATTCTAACAAAGATATATTTGATAGGGTTTACATTTGCGGTGTCGGCGTCACCTGCCCAAATACCTATCTCTTTGTTTATACTGGATCGCTTCTTTCCATTAGGCCAATTTACTAAGTTGACATTTTTCAACGAAGTATGGTTCGATAGTAGACTTATTATTCCACGTCCTCATGTACACTAGTGTAATGTGTTTGTAGAGATCTCTATACTTTAAGGATTGGTTCTAACATTTGAGGCGTCCCCCAATGATAACCACAATCCATAAATATTCTCATGAGACGGATTTGAGTATCACTGATCAATAGATCAGGTTGTGCCAAACTTGTTTTCTTCCTTTACACAAGTATGTATCGAACCTAAGGTGGCCTCCCCCTCTTCCTTGGAGAGCCACGGCCTGTGACACCATTTATGCCACTTATGGCGTCACCATGCCACCATCCATGGTGGCAGTGCAATACCCAATTCCTCTTGGGTGGTACCATGTCCTTTTGATAAAACACAATCCTTGCAGGTATATTTGCAGCAGGTTTATGTGATCTCGTCACTTTAATGTATAAGATATCTACACACCTTACTTTGTGTGATTTTTGGGGATCGAGATGAGACACAGTGGGGACAAACCACGACAATTCATGTCGTTCCACTTGAACATGCTTGTTCTTATCTCCCCCTAACGACGGGAAGACTGTCTCATCAAAGTGACACTCCGCAAATCTAGCGGTGAAGAGATCGCCTGTCAAGGTTTCGACATAGCGGACTATAGCTGGAAGTTCATATCCAGCATAAATATTTATTCATCTCAATGGACCCATCATTATGCGCTGTGGCGGCGCAATTTTGGCACATAAAAACATTTAATGGAGCTCAAGGATTGTAGATCCGTGTCAATCCAAAAGAGCTCAAGGATTATAAGTTCGTTTGAAATCCTTTAAAATCCTCACACATAGTCACTAGCTATGGTGTAAATTGGTTCAATGATGATGGCCATAGATGAAAAAGTAACGCTGCATGCAAAAATTACATAACCCAAAACGGAAGTATTGGTGTGCTTTACAAATATTAAGACTATTACTGTAGTCGTTTTCCGTGAGACCAATTGGGTTTTTATATATAGGAATATGATGTCCATTACAAATCCCATATAATAAGCCATAAAATCATCACACCTACGGAAATTAACCCGGCCTAAGTGCTTTGACTTTCTAGCATAAGCAGCGTAAATTTTAATTCTGGATGGTGTCATGACACGTGACCAGTGTGTCGACACAACAACCAACACCATAAAATATCTATGGTGTCCGCAAGTTGGTTGAATCGATCCACTGAATCCTCTTTTGATTCAATATAACAACATAATGAGAAACTCATGTGTCCTTTGCATATGATGATCTCAATCATAATTGCTTTAACGAATAGGCTTTGAATGATGTACTTTTATCCATAAAATCATGACGGATAGGAGAAGCATAATAAGGTATAAATGCATATGCTTGTGCATCAAATATATTATAATGCCACATTGGGGGAGCGGCGAAATTTAGGAATTGAACATACGTCTTCAACCCTATATGACAATATTTGAGGATAAAATGTTCATTGATCGTCCTCAGATTCGTGTGTGAACCATATTCTTCTGGTGTTTGCTTCTATTTATCCAAAAATATGGGTGTCCATAGTAGTTTCTTTAATGTATGGATCACCATATCAAAGCCAATCTATGTCAGAATTCCAAAAGATCATTTTCTTATGACGTTGGATTTAATTAGCGGTTACTTAGAACCTACTAAGTTGACATATAATCTTCTCTAATACTCGTTTACATTCGCAGTCATTTAGAGGTAATGCAAAGGAGCTCAAATGAATTCTCACTTGTATCTTTTTCACATGAAAAATCGTGGCGTAAATTTCTTTATAATGTGGAAAACAAAATTCAATTTTCTTTTATCGCATAAATTGTCAATTTGACATATGCTCAATATATACATCGAAACGTAACTCAAGTTCTTTAGAGTAAATCGATGGGGATTGTAATGAAAAGGTATTGTAATCCCAATTAGGCAGGTGTATTATGAATCCCAAAGGAAAATATATACTGATCATTATCACTTTCTTTGATATACTAATCATTATCATATACTATTGATATAGTGTTACTGTTCTTCAGTACTATTATTTTAGGGATTACATTGTGCGTTTCTTTACACACGGTTCTTTGTTTCATGCCTATATTATGATATGTTGCTTTACTTTATGCAATACTTTGCAAAGTTAGATGTAGAAAATTGAATTATGTGTATTATGAATAAAATTTGAATAATCTCAATTCCTTTAGAGAAGATTCAAAAAATTAACATGCCAACGATTACATTTAGTCTTGTCCAATTTAGAGAGAGAAATTTTAAGACCAAAAGTCTAATTTAGGACCAAAAGTCGTATTTAGGCATAATGGCCTTTATAAGGATATCTTGTAAGTTTAAAAGTAGACTAATCAAAGTCTATCTTGGATTGAGCCAGATCCTTTTTGCTCTTTTAATAGCTGCAATGAGATGTGTCATTTGACATATTCTTCCCATATGTTATGTCTTCAGTTGTAAATTCATTTTCGATGTTCTTGTTGGATATTGAAGATACTTTTCCAAAATCCGCGTATTTATATGATTCTTCATTTTTATTAAAAGTCGTAGCTAATTCTTTGCTAGCGTATAATGTACGTATCAATAGTTCATTGAATTACAACAATGACAGAGTGCTTCGCTGCACATGACATGTCCCCTATGTCATCTTTTAAATGTTACATTATCTCCACTTGCTTGTGGATGATTATAGAAATCTTTACGTCCATGGTAATTGCCCTTTGTTTTAGGGTTGTTGCATTATTTTGCACAATTTGTTCTAAGAAATAATAATTTTTTTTTTTTCAGACTTTACATCGTCATTACCCTTTGTTTTCTCAGACCTTACATCGTCATTGCCCTTTGTTTTAGGGTTGTTGCATTACTTTGCATAATTTGTTCCAGGGAATTTCTTTTCAGACCTTACGTTGTCATTGTCCTTTGGTTTAGGGTTGTTGCATTACTTTGCATAATTTGTTTCAGGGAATTTCTTTTCAGACCTTACGTTGTCATTCAAGATATTGAAATTATATATTTAGCTATTTACATAAAGCAGTTCGTATAAATATACCATGTTCAAGCCTTTGTTGGCTCAATAGGGGAATTTGGAACTCAAGTTCTTCAGAGCCCAATGTGTCAAAGTCGAACTGTGATGGTTAAACCATCTGTAAAATATAGGAAGAATAAAATATATTAGTTTCGCGGTCTATGACATTCACGACAACTAAAATAAACCAATATACTTTATGGAAATCAAATGCTTTGTGAAATTTCGTTATCACAATAAATTTTTTTTTATGTTTCCATATTCATTGCATGTAAAGCTAATGAAATTTCATTATCATTGCTTTTTATATAATCAAGAAGATATCCATGATGAAAATTTTTTAAAATTGGATCTCAAGACCAAAATTTGTAATGGTCATATTTTTCTTACTTCGTGAATATGCTTTATCACAATAATTGGTTTGTCCATTTTTATATTGTATTGCTCATGAGATTTGCATTATCATAGCAATGCTTTAAATAACATGTTAAATAAAAACAATTATTTAACATAATAAAATAGATATATA
Source organism: Potentilla sterilis (assembly GCA_963682095.1). Lineage (NCBI taxonomy): Eukaryota > Viridiplantae > Streptophyta > Magnoliopsida > Rosales > Rosaceae > Potentilla > Potentilla sterilis. The sequence continues at coordinate 31,345,638 of OY821758.1, forward strand.
ATGATGCGCAAATTTTCATAAATATATGTCATAATATAATAAGATAAGTTTGAGCATTATATCATTAACGATTTAATGAAAATGATAACGTTAAGTAGATCTTACTTGTTAGTTTGCCAAATAAACTGCATATTAAGCGATTGCTCGATCTCCGACTCCAAATAGTCGTCACATATTAATCGCCGCATCGTAATTGATAAGTCACATAAAAACAAACAATATTCATATGATTAGTCACTTCAATCATATATATTTCACATTTACTATATAAATTAAAAAAAATTTCATATTTACTATTAAATTCGAAAAACAGTAAATAGATATATAGTAAATAGTTATACAGTAAATATAAATTATTGTGCGGTAATTTCAAAAATTACCTTTGTATTTTACCCCCAAAAAAAAAATCCTTTTTTTTTCTTCTTTTTTTTTCGGGTTTGGGTCAGGCCCAAGGGGCTGGGCCGGGTCGGATCAGGTCCAAATCCGGGTCGAGATCAAGCTTCTGCCGACGAAGCTTTGTCGGCAAAGTTCGGGTCCGATCTGAAGGCAGGAGCGGCGGAGGCGTCGCGGCAGTGGCGCGGAGCGGAGGGCAAGCCGGAGTCGTCTCTGCAGCGCAGGGGTCCGATCGGGGGTCGTCCGAGCAGTGGACGATCGGGGCGAGGCGATCGGGGCGAGGCGATCCGATCCGGGGCGAGGTCGGGCAGAATTTCAGATCGGGCGAAACTGCAGCCGATCGGAGGTGAGCCGATTGGAGCGACGGGGAGAGCAGCGCGGCGTCGATCGAGCACAGGAAGATTGAGCGAGCCGGGGTCGGAGTCGAGACGAGCCAGAGTCGTTGGAGTCGAGGCGAGCCAGAGCCGTCAGACGCCGATCTGGGTTCGATTTGGGGATTGGTTCGGGCAGGACGTCGGAGCACCGGGGCTTGGTCCTTGAATCGAGCAAATCTGGGTCGTGCGGCGGTGAGGCTGGGCTCGCGGTGCGGCGGTGAGGCTGGACGGCGTCGATGTGGGATCGGAGGACGGCCGGTGGGATAGGCAGACATGGGTGCCCAGAGAAGAAACAAAAGGGTTTTTTTTTTCTGTGTTTTCCGGCAGTGTTCCGGCAGAAAAGAAAATTCTAGGGTTTTGTGATTTTTCTGTGTTTTTTTTCTTTGTTTTCCGGCAGATTTTTTTCTTTGGCTAAAAACTCTAGGTTAGGCAAAGTGCTGATAACGTGTTGTAGAATAATCGGAATTGGTCTACTCATTTCATTGATAATCCCCTTTATATAGGGTGAGTATTACAACGGTAATAGGAAATACATTAATGACAATAATGACTACATAATTATCTATCGTCCGTTACATTGACGAAGGCACATAATACGTTTTTCCTTCAACAATATATATATTTTATAAGTTTTCTCACATTTTATTTCCATTGCAGATTAACATCGTCTTCGATAAAACCAAGTCAATTGAACATGTACTGCCTTTATTTTGTCAAGTATTTAGCATCTTATTATAAGCTGCTATACTCTTCTAAGTTAATTTTGGTTCAATTTCAGTCGGGGTTTTTTCTTCATCGCTCCTCAGTCGTCGTCGGTACCAGAGGTAACCATCTCTTTCTTCCTACTATGAAATTAAATCTATCTTTGATATATAGCTTTTCAATTTGTTTTACTAGAGACGAATGCCTTGAGGTTTTAATAGCAGAGTTTGATTTCTAGGGTTTTACTGATTAGGTTCTTCATCGATCTTTAGATTCCATTTTTTGTACTTCACAACACAGTGAGATATCCTACAGTCCAAAAATAGCATCATATGGAGAAACATAATTAAGACAGAAAATGTGCGCTAAGGCATCAGTTTCAAATGAATACAGAAGTTTAATCAATCCAGACATAGAACAGTATAGAAAGTAATAAGGCCGTAGAACCAAATAGTATGTCCTCCTGTTTTATCAGATGGCAATACCTAGGTTCAATTTTGATGGAGTAAGTAGTAAAATCCTTATGCTTAAGCCATTAAGAGAAAGGGACGATTACTGCTGTTTCTGTAGTCCAGAAATTGGACCTAAATCGACATAGACTGGATTAGTACAGCTGCTGCTATTAATGTGTATAAATTGTAGGCTTTTAGCAAGTACAACCAGTAAATCTTAAGGGAGCACAGAGTGCACAGTTTGGCTAACTTCACTGGTCAATAACCTATTCCTATGACACGACTAACCTGTTCAATGGATTTCTATTTCTGTCACAGGAAAATGGTTTCACATGAGTCAAAGATTAAACGTAAGAGGTTGATGCCAGATAATCTGGTACGTGTATTACCTAAAGTTATGACTGCAGATGTTTGAACTGGTGTATATTTGATATGTTTAGTTGATGAGTTACGTTAAGCCTGATTTTGTGCAGGTTAAATTTGGTGATACATTCACTCCTTGTGAGTTTAAAGTGAATATTGGTAAGAATGTTGAAAGTTCCCATAAAGTGGCAGAACAAGGTAGGCTGACTATAAGAACTGCCTGCAATCCGAAACAGTTCAAAGAAACAGTTTTGGGTTTGTCATATGCAAAGACAAACACAATTATTGAAATGGGATTTGGCCCATTGCAGAGGCTAGAGTGCATAAAACTTGACCGTGAGTTATGTCAAATGCTTGTTGACAACTTTAATGTGGAATTGTGCTCCATTAAGATTCATGGGACGATTGTATGCATTAACGAGGGTGACTTCCAGCGTTTTATGGGTGTCCGTGACGGTGGAACACCAGTATACCTAGAGGGCTATATGGATGCTGAGGTGATGAAGGATGTAACGAGTAGGCTAAGTGTTGGGAACAAAGAGTTGTCTATAGAGTGGTTGAAGAAAATTATCACAGAAAGCAAGGTGGCTGATGACACCTTTAAAGTCTGTTTTGTTATGTATGCTCTTGCAATATTATTATGTCCGAGCACTCCTGGTAGCGTAGATTTAAGATTCCTCTTTCCATTACGTGACCCGAGGCTTATAGGTACGAAGAATTGGGCAACTTTTTGTTTTAGACATTTATTGGAAGGTATATCATCATATCAAAAGAGTCGGACAGGGTACATGAATGGGTGCATACTGTTCCTACAACTATTTTATTTTGAATCAGTTGCTTATAGCACATCCATCGTGTCAAAGTCAATTGTGCCAGTTATTGCATGGACTAGCAAGAGGTCAAGGAGTCTGATTGAGTGGATTATTGGGATGGGGGGATTCCATTGTTCTGGTGTAAGGGTGATGAAAAGATGTTCTGAGGGTATAACAAGGGGCCACGATGATGAGTCTAATGATGTTAGTCCAGATTTCCATTCATCTGTCTCTGAGGATATCTTTAAGTTGATGTCTGAAATATCTGATGTGAATTCTGATGTTCGAACGGTCTCTTCAATGTTGGGTTTTTTGGAGTCTATCATATGCATAATGAGAAACAATATATGTGAAGTTGAACAGTTAGTAGTTGGCATGGAGGTTGATGCTATTGAGTGTATTGTTTCTGATGTGATGAAGGCTGTAAATTCCACGAGGACAGACACCTTTGCTCTCGTTGCCAACGACTCAAAGGAAAAGACAGATGCTCATGATTGTGGCACCGCCATTGGAATGGAGAGTTTACCAAGAAAGTTAATTTCGTTGAAGTGTAAGCTCAATGACGGATGTTAGGAGGAACCATTATATGAAGGAACTGAACCAAAGTAGGTGAGCAGAACATTTAAGTTGTTGTCATGGTTGTCATATAATACATGTTATAGTTTAGTGTGATAGTAATAGTGCATAACTTATGGAAAGGGAATCATTGGACAGGTTGTGAGTTCATTGAAAATTACAAAATGTATTTTTTTTTTGTTTTAACAAAATGGATTTAAAATATCTGTTATTTTATATTTCTTCCATGTGTCATTAAAGGTCCGAAAGAACAATGATCGTTTTCCATCAATGGGACATATATCGCGGAAGGATTTGAAGATGTTGAAATTTCTCTTTAGCAACGGAAGCAAAGGAGTAGATAATTCCAGGTACCTTTTTTTAAGTGCTAGTGTTCCTTTGGTTGGCCTATTTGTATCTCTTGCTAAAACCAAACGGCACCAACACTTGCTGATGAGTGGTGTGTATGTATTATAGATTTCTAATGTGGAGTAATCAATGGTATATATGCATGTAGGGTAGATGAACTTGCAGCCTGCAGCAGAGGTAGACTGACAGAAGAATCTGGCATTTGGGTGTAGTTGACATATGCTCTCACAAGCTGCTGCACAAGCAAGGTTGCTCATCATGCTAATACAAAGATCGGGGACAATACTTGATACTGACCGAGAAGAATTCCAAACCAAAGAAACATAGCAAAGATCGATGTAGTAATTCAAAATCATAGAACCACGAAACAAGGACATAATTATGTGATAAAAAAAATTGCAGTTGTGCAATGTCTATAACTCGAGCAAAGATGAGTGATGGAATAAATTTCATATAAATTCCAACTCATGGTCCAAAATATTAGGATAAATATACAAGAGTAGCCCTATCTAATAAGCTGATAGTATTCCAACTGCGCAGCAATATTAATCCATTCTCTGCAGTCTGCAAAAGGGCATAAAAGAAAAAGAAAATAAGAAAAAGAAAACAAATTTCATATCCAGGCACTAATCACTATAGCAGTACACAAACATAAAACAAAGGGAATGTATATTTGATAAGGTTGTACCTGAAGCGCGCAAAAGGATGAGTCCTCATGGCATATAATATAGTCATGTATCTGGGAAGGGAGGGTAATGCTCGAAGTAGTTTGGATACCCCTTCATGTTGGTATTAAAACAGCCTGGTGCACTTTCATTATTCCCGGAAAAGAACTCGAAATGGCGGGATTCTTCTCTATGATAAAACAAATTTGTGGCCTGTCTCTGGGTCACCATGTCGTCTTCAACGTCATCATCACTTGTCGCATTGCTCTGATCCATCTCACTGGAGGAAGCATCAACATCACTGCTCTTTGATTCAGATATTTCAGCAACAAACCCGGTCGCAGAGCTGCCCTTAGCTTTGTCACCACCTCCTTTTTTACTCTTGCCATCTCTCCCACAAGTTCGCACGTCATGTCCTCTCTTTTTACAAGCTCCACATTTACGTCCTTTTTTCTTCTTATACCCGTATGCATTTGATTTAATACCTTTACTCTTACACACAACAGGATCCTTTATCACATTAGGGTGAATCCCCTCACAACTATCAAATTGTTCGGAATTATTATGGTTTGGAACACGGTATTTCTGACCACAGATGGTCAGCTGGCGAATGACCTCCTTGGTTTCTTCATACCCCTCGTCGCTAAAAGAAGCAAAGTGACAAAATTTAGCACAAGCAGACATCAAATCACCATATCGAGCAAGCTGAACAGCGTTGTCATTCGCCAATCCCGAATTCAATAAAGTCCTCCCAACAGTGGCTTCCTTCGTCCACCTCTTCTTCAAGAGGGAATCCGGAAATTTTGTCCGAAACTGATACTTAAAGACTGAAAAAATGTGACAGCATGGAATGCCATCAGATTCAAACAACTGGCATGAACAAAAGAATGTTACATTCCTCTCATCGTTGTTACAGGACACAATCCACTGTCGCTCCGGCTTTTCATACTGGTAGATCATGAACGATGATGCACCGGATTCTGTATTAACATCCTCATTCTTAACAATGAAATTTGACTCATATGTAATTTGATCCCTTATTAACAAGAATACGTCATGAGTGAATTTCTTCCCTATCTCCTTTTGCAAGCTTAGCATGTTTCTGCCATACACAGGTCGAAATTGATCAGATCGGTAATCATCATGTAGAACCCGATTCCTTATTCTCTCTTTATTTTTCTCCATGCAAGGTAAGACCTCAAACAGCCTCATATAATGCCCAATCCCTCCTCTCAAATTTCGATGCATTCCTTCACAACGTTGTGTGCTGCATATTCCCCCAAAGAAATGGTCTCGAAAAAAGGCCTCCGCCCACCTCTTTCGTTTGCGGTACATACTAGTGACCCATTGGTTATTTTCCAAATGGTTCATTGTCACAAAGTAACGCCATTGTGATTCCCATTCCATGATAGTCAATCCAGCAAAAATCAAATGGAAGAAGTCCCTTTGTGTATCCCTATCTCTCAAATGTTTACAAACATTGTTCCCAATGTGCCATGCACAAAGACGGTGTGTGGCCTCAGGTATAAGATTACGTACCGCATTTCCCATTGCATCGGCACCATCTGTGATCACAAAAATAGGTTTTTTCTTGTTCATTGAGCTCAAGAAAGCTGTTAAAACCCAGTTGTAAGTTTCCTCTGTTTCGTCAACTAAAAATGCGCAACCGAAGAGGACGGTGGCTCGGTGGTTGTTACAACCTACGAATACTGCCAAGGGCTTTTCATATATGTTGCTATTGTAGGTGGCATCGAAAATTAGAACATCACCAAAGGCATTGTAATCAGTCAATGACTGACCATCCCTCCAAAACATGTTGGCAAGTCTGCCCTTATTATCAGCACTGAATACACAAGTAAAATGAGGGTACTGCAGTGCTTTCATATTCATCCAAGTAATAGCAGATTGTGCATCCCCATCCACCAAAATTTCTGCCCTTTCTCCTTGCATGGCATTGTATAAATCCTTCAATGTAAATCCAACAAACTCGTACCCTCCTGCATGGTACACCAAGTACTCGTAAGCATGACATGTTCTCACTGAAACCTTCCTCAATGCATTGACCTGGGCAAGGTCGCTATCCCTTACATGCCTATGTGATTTTTCAAACTGACGGTGCTCAAGTTTAGTCAAAGAATGACTGTGTTCAGAGATGAATTCTGCTGCATAGTACACCCCCCTTATTTTACAACGTCGGACGGTTAGCCTTGCTGGACAATTTTCTCTTGATTCTCTACGAGTGCTTCTAGCACGTTTCTTGTTAGAGTTTGCCCAGATGAATTGGTCATGTCATGCTTCCCCTTCATATTCATTGGTTTACCATACGGAATCCCCTCCAAACCGGCCTCTTCATCAATAGTATATTTCTTGCCACTCGCTTCTCTCATACCTTGCTTGGAGCAAATGAGATCTCTTCTAGTGACTACAGTACCTGCCCGGTTCCTGTCAAGCCTACCCTTCCTCATGCTAAACCCCTTCGCAAATGAATAACGAGAGTAGAAATTTTCCACTTCCTCAATTGTTTCAAACTCTACATCCTTCAAATCCTCAAATGTAAGATCCTCATAGGGCTTCCCTTTGTAACGTGTGCAATCCTGCTTTTGAACAGATTCGGACACCTCCTTCGTTAATTCGATATTATCATCATACACAGATTCTGACACCTCCTTGGTTACTTCAATATCATCATCATAGACTTCAGTTCTAGATACGTATTCACTAGATGAGTCCATATATGCGGCAGCAGTGCACTAACCATATTTGATATTAGTCATATTACCTACCAAGATAAACACTCACCATTCACATAATTGTCTAATTTTAACACTACATGCATAGCTAAATCCAACAACCAAATCAAACAAAGAAGAGAAGTTGTGACCACCAGTACAGGTTCCAAAGAGCGACCAATAACATTCAAATAGAAAAGGGTAATAGATAATCACGCACCTGAAGTCTCCACCAATGTTAGTAGACACCAAATTTATGCTTTTTCATAAATCTCTGAGGGCCTGTTTCAAGTGATCGAATAGATAAATGGAAAGACAGACAACAAAGTTAATCCAACGATTGCAATATATCTGAAAAATTTCAAGTTTAATTCTCGCCACATAGTAAAACCCACCCAATTCAACGACTGACCATCCTAGAACATCCTGCATTGATAGTTTTGGTCTCCTCTGCAAAGTCCTACAAGACTATGGTCCTGTATCATTTGAAAACAGGCTTGCCATTAGACAGGGAAGAAGTTAAGTACAAACAACTAGACATGTCAAGCCTTTGTCTCCAAATATCTGGCAATGGTTTCATATCAGTGCAAGAAACAGCAGGGATCATTTCATCTTTTGGTGAAAGTTATCCAAGATCACGAATATTCATTTTCTTCAAGTTCAAACGCTTCAATCAAGATGGTAAGTTGACAAATTTAAAAGCTATGCCACCTCAAACTATCCATAGCACACCCAGAATACACCCGAAACATGGCTGATTGTTCTGTGAAACACAGTTCTCCAGGAAAAAGAAAGAAAAAAAAAACTAATGAGAGGGCTTATTACATAATTGGAGGCTGAAAATCTTACGAAAGCCTTCTTAAAACAATTGCTTAAAACTATCTTCAGCCATTCCAGTGAGTGGGAACATTTATTTGTATCACTCAAAATAATAATCATGCCAGATGGAGGATCAACGCCCTAAAAAATTTCACTCTTTTATGCTGCTTCCTGCTTTTGTGCTTGCTTTGATGGAAACTAGGTGAACTAATCTTATTCTTAGTGTTAATAAAGCCTATGATGGAGGTGTTATCCAAGCATAAAATACCTGCAAAACAACTTCATACACATAATACCCTTCTTGTGTCGAGTGTAGTATTGACAAGTAGGGATCGTTCTATCCGGGGAAATCAAGGGCTTTCAATCACACAAAGTATTGCACAAAAAGGGGGTATCGATTTTTATGTATAATTATCTACTGAATTTTTACTAAATTTATAAATCCTAAATTATATATTTACATGTGATCAACATCTTCCACACAATCACCAAACACAAATCTCATTATACATGCAACAAAATTAAAACAAGTAATAGGGGCAGCAGCAAATAACGAATTCAAAATCAACTAAGCTCCAATTTAATCAGGGCCAACGCAGCTTATCCTAATTATTCAAGACATCATAAGTATTTAGAACCCACAACGCGTGTAATCCTAAACATGGTACTAATCGGTTTAATAACACAACGCGTAGAAATTAAACACAAATAGCACATAAGCACATATTGTCGAATTGGAACATGTTAGCAAGTATGACGTCACTCATCTCACATCGACATGTAAATTTTCATAATTACTCTAGCCCTTAGATAAATACATATTAAAATCCACAACGCGTGAGATCCAACATATATTAAATCGGCATATGAATTCAACACCTAGATAACACTCATGGCCTTTCGAATGTATCTAGACATCTCCTTCGGTTGCACACGAATTATGAAAATAAACCTAATTAAATTAAGAATATAAGCTAAAGCTACTGCCCATAACACAAATTTAATTAAATAGCATGCATAATTCGGCAATCATATACAAAATTCCCAAACATTTATAACAAAGATCCGAAGATCCCATATATAATTATCAATACCAAAAACAAATCCAGAAATTAAAACATATTTCATAGACAAAAGTATGTTTAAATACAAAGAATCAAAAACCAAATAAATACAATCCATGTTACAACCTTATGAAGATTCGGCAAGGATTGGTGAAGGATGAATTTTGGTGAATGATGAAGGTGGAATTCGGCAAAGGATTCTTGGTACAATTTCTGAAATTAAATGGGCAGAGGTTCGGCAAGGTTTTTGAGGGGAAGAGAAGATGCTTTTCTGTGCAAAAGCCTTGGTATTTATAGAGGAAGTAACCTAGAGAAGCTAGCCACAAACAAAAACCGAATTGGTTTAGGTTTCCTTGATTTTCTGAATTCGGCAGAATGACCTCCGTGCATTAATTACGTCATAACTCTCTCTAGAAAATAGCTATTGAGGTGATTCCAGTTGGGTTGGAAACTAGACTCCCGTAGCTTTCTATCCATATAAGGCTCGAATTCTGATTCATTGTCAGCTGTCCGGGAGAGTCCGTGGAAGTTGAGAGACGTGCACAGGAATTTTCCCAAAATTAATCAGGATTTGTTGCGATTTTCTTCCTCTATTTTCTGCCGAAAATTCCCAAGATAATGGCTGAATAATTGAGCAATATCTCTTTAGGTTTTCCATGAATTAATTCAGCCAAAAATCTTGCACAAAGGATGGAATTCAGTCCACATTCGTAAGCCAAATCCATGTAGAACTCGGTTTGCTTCTTCTTTTCCATTCCGAAATTAATCTTTTCTTTTCTTTTTTAATTCAGCCAAATTCTTCATGGATCAATGCTTGATGGACTGAATAATGGACTAGGCTCATAACTCATTTGGACAATTTATCCAAGAGCTAGCCGTAGCTTTCCCTAGTTGAGCCAGGAAAGTATCCTATGTATCTTCTTTTCCTGCTTGCATCAGGGAAACTTCTTTTCTTTTGTTCTTCGACTTCTTCCTTGAAAGGATGACTCTCTAATGCTCCAATATGTTCAGTAGCTCATCACTTACAACCTTGGACACGAAATTGTTGTAGAAAAATAGAAATCCTTCAAAACGGGCAGCAGGTTCTTCCTCTCGGCAGATCTGACCTTCTTGCATTCAAACCGGCATAACTCTCTACTTAGGAGAGCTTTTTCTGCGATTCCAGTTGCATATGAAACTAGACACACAGGGCTTTCATCCATAAAAATTTCACCTTCAAATTCCTTGTCAATCGTTGGGAATAAATTCAGAAAGTTGGATGTCGGACACTGAAATCTTCTGGAATTCTTGGATTTGCATCCGATAAGAACTTGAAGTTCTTGGCATTTTGTTCCACTCCGATTTTAATGATTCTTTTCTTTGTTCAATCCTTAGTATGTCAACTGCAAATGAGAAGAGAAAAATCTATCAAAAGCAAAGTTTATGTTTTACAGATTCAATAAAACATCTCAGAGACTTTGTGAATATGCTTTTGACAATTTCTGCATTTTTATTCTATTTTCCACATGTTTTCACTTTAATTCCACCAAAACTCTTGACTCTATAACATGACTCTATATTACAACAATAAGGGTTAAGCATTGCATAAATGAGGGTAAAAACATATTAAGAACGTCGCATTTTATGCTCCTATCAACTACCCCACACTTAGCCTTTGCTAGTCCCTTAGCAAAACAAATAAAAAAGACTCAACACTACAGCCCCTAAATAATTGTCTCAGGATCTTTACACACATAGCTTTCAAGTTAAGCATTCAATGTAAGCACAATAATCCCAAGCGTCATAGACATGTATCATAGCATGAACAAGTAAGAAACGAAAATCACAAGCAATGACATGTTAAGTTGATTCCATCCTCCTCACTAGGCATACTCTCTTCTTTTCACTCATGATATGGCAATATTCACTCAAAGTATATGTAAGAAAATAGATTAAGAGTTACAAAGAGTAACTTGCATATTTCATCAAATAAAAGCACTTTGTGAATAGATCTTTCAGGAAAAACTTCATATAACAATTATGTGCACCAATGAACCAAAGCCATATGCTCACTTTTGACAAAAATCTCCACATACAAAGTTCACCTATTATTCGAATCATGAGAGATCTTACATGGGAAAATAGTGGGGCTAGGCATAAGGAATTCACATTTAGAATAGTGGTGAGAAAATGTCACCAAGACTTAGTAAAGCTCAATACTCCTTATGACTACACTTCAAAAGGGCCAAGTTTAAACTTGTTGGGCCCAAACTTCATTCTTTTCTTCCCCATAACATAGTGAATATGAACAAAGGTCAAGTATGATAATAATAGACCTTCAATTGTAAAACAAACTCCAAATTCACCACAAGATCCCAATCCAAGCATTTCATTTTTCTTTTGATTTCTTTTGCCGAAACTTTTCAATTTTCTTGGTTTAATCGGCACAAATTATTTTTTTTTTTTTTTTTTTTTCTGTCCGAATTTTCTTTTCTTTCAGCAATCATGGTTTTTCATGCTTTTGGATTGGATCACCCCACACTTACTTCAAATCATCACTTCAAATAACAAATTCCAATTAAACTTTACCAAGTCTTGACAACAATGGTTAGGATAAACTGTTCTAAGCTCAAGGAAAGTGTATCATGGTGATGCAATAAATGGCTCAATGTCGGCTCAAGGGGGTTAAAACTAAGGAGTCCCACGATGGGCACAAATTAGGCATGAGCTTTATTTGGCATTGGTGGTAATCCTAACAAGATCATCTCAGTCATATTCAAAATCAAGGCATGTTATGAATAATAGTCTCAAAAATCGTCAAAAACAAGTTCTAGCATTCTAGAGTTCATTAAAATCTATGGCACATAGTCATTGAATAATCAAAGAATGATGAAGTTTTGAAAAATTCTGCCCATTTTTATCACTCATGAAGGAAAGTATATGGCAATCAAAGCTCACAAAGGTTATTATGGAACAAAATCAACCCAACATACATGCTTCTTACACAATTAAGTCCAAGTCTCAAATGTTCATACCAATCACAAAGTCCATGAAACTCACAATTAATTTCAAGATTATGCAAAACCATCATCTATGTATTCAAAGATATAATCATCATAGACTATTAGGGGACCTAAGACTCAAAAATTAAAACACAAAAGCAACGAAATTTTTTAATTTTTCTGATTTTTCTGATTTTTTATTTTATTTTCTTTTCTTTTATGACTCTAAACAAAAAACTTAAAACAAAAAACAAACATGTGAAACATGTATTCTTACCCCACACTTAGAAAATTACATTGTCCTCAATGTACACAAAAATTATGTAGTAATTTCCAAGCATTTGATAATTCACAAGTTCCACATTTATACAATTCAACAAAAAAGAGTTTAGGGATTTAGAAAATTCAAACTCTCGTAGACGGCTCCTTCACAATTTTGGTTGAAATGGGTTGCCTCCCATGCAGCGCTTAATGTTTATAGTCTACTCAGCCTAGACTCTTAACTTCTTAATCAAGTTGTGGGCGACGCCTTTTGGAGTGTACACCTCCAAATTCGTGCCTCCTTACAATGGCTATCATAACTCGATGCATGATTACTCCACTCTTCAACTGCATCACATCAAGATAAAGAAATTTAGAATAGTGGAGATGAGAATTTAAAGAATAAGTTAGTAGTGAGTTAGTGAATTAGCTAAAGTTAGAAGTTAGTGTATAAATATACAATAATTAGCTAAGTAGAATTTAATTGTAAATCAAGAACACAAGTTGAGAGTGGTGGAACTCGTTTCTTGCAACACTTGTCGTCCTTCCCAAGTCAATGAGAGCTCCAATCAACTGTTTACAATGTAATTCTTCACCTCTTCCTTATGATCTGCAACTAACAATTAAACTCTATAAGAATCAATATGTATAGGTTAGAAAGAATGAGTTAGAATAAGTTAGAGTATAGGTTAGAAATAAATTAGAAGTAATATGTATAAGTTAAAAAAAATAATAAAAAAAAAATTAAAAAAAAAATTACTGTTCACGACACTATTACGATTTCACTGTTCACCGTTACTATTTACGATCACTGTTCACAGAATTTACAAGGCACACGAAATTTACAAGAGATCATACAATGGCACACGAAATTTACAAGGCAAAACACACAAACAAAATTCTCAAAACTTCACACAAATCGTCATTCACACAAAGCATCGAAAATTTCACAAGTGTGGAAAAAAAATTTCAAACACCGATTTCAACATGTACAAAACACATGGCGTCACAACCTAGCTTCTTTCTAGTTGATTTTATTCAAAAACCCTAATTCTCAAGGAACGTGGAGCAGAGGAGATAACAGTGCAATGGACTGATACAGCCCAAGGTAGTATCATGCTTATTCCGATATACCTCAAAAATTAAAGACGAATTTTATCTTTTGAAGAAAAATAGATTCACATATGCTCAAGTTATTTTCTAGCGTCTAAAGTAAGGTGATGCTTCGGCACAAGCGGTTGTCTAGGTCGAGGATACCTTACTTTTCTAAGGCGGTGTCGTTAAAATTCACAGAGAGTAAACTCTCTTTAGGAACAAGGCAGGTCTCAAAGTTTTTAACCACGGAGGACAAGTCCCCTATCGACTCACTCACAGAGAATGAACATCAGTCTGTGGGTCTTGAAAACCAGTTTTACAAACCTCGAACCCATCAATGAAAATAACTTGCCCTATACTTGGTAAAATAAACTCGGGTCCTAGCGGTCTACAAGTGTTGATTAAAACCGCCCTCAACCTCATAAAAATAATACCAAGTTAGCGTCTTTATGCGTGGGGGGCCAACGATGGACTAATTCCAACATTGCAGGGCCCGTTTCCCAATCTACACAAAAACATACCTAATCATGGCATCACTCGTATGAAGGGTTATGGTTATGATCAACAAAAGAGGCTTCACCTACATGTTACACTTTAGAAACTACAATAAACTACAAGCATACACAAAAACTATCAACTTCCTAGAAATTATCTAGGTGTATCAACATCACAATAATATCACACAAAAATCGGCAATTAAGATCAACAAAAACCAAAAATAAAAATCGGAAAACCTACTTACTATTACATTTCCGAAAAATCCTATTAATACATATCCCAAAAACTATAGCAAAATTAAATAATCTGCAATATACATAATTACAAACAACACTTTATGAATCAAAAATTTATAATTTCCCCGGCAACGGCGCCAAAAATTGATGGAGGTGTTATCCAAGCATAAAATACCTGCAAAACAACTTCATACACATAATACCCTTCTTGTGTCGAGTGTAGTATTGACAAGTAGGGATCGTTCTATCCGGGGAAATCAAGGGCGTTCAATCACACAAAGTATTGCACAGAAAGGGGGTATCGATTTTTATGTATAATTATCTACTGAATTTTTACTAAATTTATAAATCCTAAATTATATATTTACATGTGATCAACATCTTCCACACAATCACCAAACACAAATCTCATTATACATGCAACAAAATTAAAACAAGTAATAGGGGCAGCAGCAAATAACGAATTCAAAATCAACTAAGCTCCAATTTAATCAGGGCCAACGCAGCTTATCCTAATTATTCAAGACATCATAAGTATTTAGAACCCACAACGCGTGTAATCCTAAACATGGTACTAATCGGTTTAATAACACAACGCGTAGAAATTAAACACAAATAGCACATAAGCACATATTGTCGAATTGGAACATGTTAGCAAGTATGGCGTCACTCATCTCACATCGACATGTAAATTTTCATAATTACTCTAGCCCTTAGATAAATACATATTAAAATCCACAACGCGTGAGATCCAACATATATTAAATCGGCATATGAATTCAACACCTAGATAACACTCATGGCCTTTCGAATGTATCTAGACATCTCCTTCGGTTGCACACGAATTATGAAAATAAACCTAATTAAATTAAGAATATAAGCTAAAGCTACTGCCCATAACACAAATTTAATTAAATAGCATGCATAATTCGGCAATCATATACAAAATTCCCAAACATTTATAACAAAGATCCGAAGATCCCATATATAATTATCAATACCAAAAACAAATCCAGAAATTAAAACATATTTCATAGACAAAAGTATGTTTAAATACAAAGAATCAAAAACCAAATAAATACAATCCATGTTACAACCTTATGAAGATTCGGCAAGGATTGGTGAAAGATGAATTTTGGTGAATGATGAAGGTGGAATTCGGCAAAGGATTCTTGGTACAATTTCTGAAATTAAATGGGCAGAGGTTCGACAAGGTTTTTGAGGGGAAGAGAAGATGCTTTTCTGTGCAAAAGCCTTGGTATTTATAGAGGAAATAACCTAGAGAAGCTAGCCACAAACAAAAACCGAATTGGTTTAGGTTTCCTTGATTTTCTGAATTCGGCAGAATGACCTCCGTGCATTAATTACGTCATAACTCTCTCTAGAAAATAGCTATTGAGGTGATTCCAGTTGGGTTGGAAACTAGACTCCCGTAGCTTTCTATCCATATAAGGCTCGAATTCTGATTCATTGTCAGCTGTCCGGGAGAGTTCGTGGAAGTTGAGAGACGTGCACAGGAATTTTCCCGAAATTAATCAGGATTTGTTGCGATTTTCTTCCTCTATTTTCTGCCGAAAATTCCCAAGATAATGGCTGAATAATTGAGCAATATCTCTTTAGGTTTTCCATGAATTAATTCAGCCAAAAATCTTGCACAAAAGATGGAATTCAGTCCACATTCGTAAGCCAAATCCATGTAGAACTCGGTTTGCTTCTTCTTTTCCATTCCGAAATTAATCTTTTCTTTTCTTTTTTAATTCAGCCAAATTCTTCATGGATCAATGCTTGATGGACTGAATAATGGACTAGGCTCATAACTCATTTGGACAATTTATCCAAGAGCTAGCCGTAGCTTTCCCTAGTTGAGCCAGGAAAGTATCCTATGTATCTTCTTTTCCTGCTTGCATCAGAGAAACTTCTTTTCTTTTGTTCTTCGACTTCTTCCTTGAAAGGATGACTCTCTAATGCTCCAATATGTTCAGTAGCTCATCACTTACAACCTTGGACACGAAATTGTTGTAGAAAAATAGAAATCCTTCAAAACGGACAGCAGGTTCTTCCTCTCGGCAGATCTGACCTTCTTGCATTCAAACCGGCATAACTCTCTACTTAGGAGAGCTTTTTCTGCGATTCCAGTTGCATATGAAACTAGACACACAGGGCTTTCATCCATAAAAATTTCACCTTCAAATTCCTTGTCAATCGTCGGGAATAAATTCAGAAAGTTGGATGTCGGACACTGAAATCTTCTGGAATTCTTGGATTTGCATCCGATAAGAACTTGAAGTTCTTGGCATTTTGTTCCACTCCGATTTTAATGATTCTTTTCTTTGTTCAATCCTTAGTATGTCAACTGCAAATGAGAAGAGAAAAATCTATCAAAAGCAAAGTTTATGTTTTACAGATTCAATAAAACATCTCAGAGACTTTGTGAATAGGCTTTTGACAATTTCTGCATTTTTATTCTATTTTCCACATGTTTTCACTTTAATTCCACCAAAACTCTTGACTCTATAACATGACTCTATATTACAACAATAAGGGTTAAGCATTGCATAAATGAGGGTAAAAACATATTAAGAACGTCGCATTTTATGCTCCTATCAGCCTACATATTAGTTCTGGATGTGGACTGTGGAGAAAAGGTTTAGTATGGTGGTAAATCTTAGAATTTTTTTTAAAAGCCTATATTGAGCTTGGTGTTGTAATGACATATTATGAATAATACTTCAATTTCAGGAAACATAACTTGGAGGAGATCAAACTTAAACTTGGTATAGTATCTGCTATGGGAATAGATAAAAAAGAGAAGCTATATTCAAATAAAGAACAATAGATCAGCGAATCTGAAGTACCTTCTCATGTGTTTTTCTGTGTCTGTCCGCTATTTGTTCAACAGCAGACAGTTTCAGTATAGGCCCATGCACAGAACTTGACCTCCTGAATGATATGCGAGGAGTTTCAGGCTCATCTTCCCCTCTTGAACTGCTGTCAGAAGGTCCAAGATTTGAAGCTGGGACTCCTAAGGGTGTGTGAGCTGATACATGAATACCTTTCAATTGACATAACTTTACAAGTTCATCTTGCCTCCAAAAAGGGTGCAACTCCACCTAAAAATAACCATTAATCAGCAAACTAAAAAGAACTTGAAGGCATACAGTAATCACAAGGAGGGAATTCAGACTTAAAGAGGGTAAATAGTAGAAGCAACATACAGCCACAAGATATTCTGTCCTAAGAAATGTTGATCCTCACACACCCATTCAGCTGATAATAAAAATTAAATCTAGCAAATATGAACGTCATCATGATTCATTACAGAAGAGAGATGGGTAATTGGTGTTAGATTACATCATCTCTGTCACACCCCAAATCCAGGGTGTTGCACTCAAACAAGAGAAAATATGAGTGCAACCAAGTTTGAATATGAACCAAAAGGATTAGTAATGACTGAACAGGAACAAGAGTGAATTGGAACATATGGCATGAACGGCTGGACTTTTAGAAATTCACAGAATATTCATTTTTATAGAGATGGATTAGAAATTTTCCAGGCTAAAAGTGAAAACATTAAGGAGAAACATACTAAAATTTCAGGCATTTTGGAGATCGGGAAGTGTTTCAAAAGATGAAGAAAAACTGACTGAGTTGCCAGAATCTAACAGAAGAAATAGCAGCTGCAGTGGCAAATTAGAAAATTCACCAAGTTATCATTTTAAGTCCAAAAGACTTGAAATCAATTCTGAAACGACTTTTAGGAAGTCTAGTTTTATGCATAAAAAGAACAGAAAATAATTGGAACAAATGAGCATTCCAAGCAGATCAGTAGTAAAGGAGGTTTTTCTGAAAATTTCTGGAAATATAACCAAAAGCATATAGATCTTTGAAAAATCACCAAACATTCATTGTCCAACGAATTAAACTGAAAATTTCCAGATCAATATTTAACTAATAGAAGGGAAACATATCAAAAATTCAGATCAATAGGAGGTATAGAAAGTGGGTACGAAAAGGGTAAAATGAACACAGCAGAAATTCGTTTTCAGGAAAACCAGAAAAGCTGTTTCTCTCTTTAAAACATAGTTTGCAGCCTTAAAAATGTTAAATTCTAGGAAACCATATACTTGTGAGAAACCTGGTGTGTAAACATGCTAGACGAGAACTTTAGATGAAACTAATTTGCACAAGGGAACAAACAACAGAAGAATGATGATGCAGCGTCTAAGGAAATCCAGGAAGTTACACATGAACAGACAATTTTGAGAGAGACAATAAACACAAGTTCATAGGATACTTATTACCGAGCTTAAAGCTCATTGAGGACTTCTATCATACACTTGGTGTGCATATAATAAAACAAGATTGCATGTTGAGATTATTGCTACAACAACAATCCCAACTGAATATAAGACATAAAAGATTAATCATAGAAGCAAAACTACCCAAATTCTGAAATATTTGTCGGTGCATTAAAGAATAAGTGATGGGGATTACAAGCTTCAGTCGTAGAAAACAGCAATTGCAGAGACAGACATGAACATATGGGTGATTGGACCGTAAATAAGAAGGAGAGGAGGGGAAAAACCAACGAAATGCCATTGATCGAAAATTGCCATTGATCAATTACCTGCACTAACGAAATGACCGATACCAACAAGACCAAGCTGCCCCGAATCGGAGTTGGAAAGCCAAGCGGTGCTAAGGGAAGGCTGCTTTGGAGGTGTTGAGCAAGTTTGATGATTTTGTTTGATGATTTTGGATATCTTTACTATTGAGGCAGGAAACCGAATTTCCAGTAGAGTAGAGGAAGAAACCAGGAAGTGGGAGAATGCGGATTACAGTACAGATATATTGATTTACTGCGTTTTTTTTTTTTATCAAGTCTTCACGTTAGACTAACGGCCATCTCATCACATGTGCAGCACATGGCCGTTTAGGTGAACGGCCGTGCACCCAAGACTCTCCGGTTTATGTATGAGTCCTACGGTGAGGATAAAGGTGAAAAATTCAATGACTCCGTAAAAAATTAATTATATATAATAAAAATATTATTTAATTAATGTGTCTATCACGTATCTGTGTCCACAAAAAATTTGATTTGTCGTGTCTACGTGTCACAACCCGCAACCGTGGGTTATGACTAATGTGGTGGATTAAATTGAAAATCAGTCCAAAGTTTTTTTTTTTTTATATAGTAACAAGAAAACTGTGTTTCCAAACGCTTTCAAACTTCAAACTTAAACTTGGAAGCTTGTTTTCAAGTTCATTTTCTTTTCTTTCACTGAACAAATTGAAACTTGAACAAAATTTGTCAAAGGAAAATCTGTACAGCAAAAGTTTTAGTGCCAACTGAAAGTCAAGGAGTTTGTTTCATGGGATTGGATGGGGGTAACTATTGTAACAATACTAAACACATGTTTGACAACGAATGGGACTCTCCTAGACGGGATTGAAGAGTCCCAAAAACCTTAGAAAACTTTCTACCATAAACCCACCAAATTTCATGGGATTCCACAAGCCATAGTCAAACATAAACACCACGAGCTTCTGCACGAGTTCACAAGAACCGTCATCGCCACCCTCCTCTCCCTCCCCATCGAGGCCTTCCTCTACCACGCCGTCGGTCTCCTCCCCATCACAAATACCTTTATAAAATCCGATCAGTAGAAATACACTAGACTAGTTTTAAAATAAGGCATGACTTCAACAAAGAGTACATAGGCATAAGGACAAACAAAGTTAATAACGAGATATGGTCCATTCGGTTTTCCAAAAGGGAGCTGAACATGCAAACAATGAAAGCATGTATCAATGACCTTTAGTAAATAAAAGGTATGTAAATATATATTTAACAACGATCATGTAGGACTCAATTGCAGCCACAAAAAGATCAATGTGGAATCATAAATCGATTTAGTTTGAAGCATACTAGAAGCAAGATGCACTTCTGCATTGAAAGGATGTACAAATTCTCATTACAGTATTCTTTTATAAAGATAAAATATAGAAGCTGTGTAATACTCATGATCAGAATCATGAGTATGAGAGTAATCAAAAACTTAATTGAACAGAAAGCCTGAAAAGAAGAACATAAGTCAAACATCAACTTTAAATAAACAAAGCCTGGACATGATACAAAATAAGAGTAAAGTGGAACTCAATTTTGTAGATACACCAGGAATTACATGATTAAACAGTACTCGTCATAAATCCAGCGAAGATAGAGGTAAGACCATAATACCTCTTTAGCTTTGTCCGAAACTTTTAAAATTCAACAAGTAATATTCATACTAGTACATACCACAACTCTGATCTGTACCAAATAAATCAGTAGATATATAGCTGAATCTGGACATTTTTTTGAGGGAAAAACAGTACTAAAATAACACAAGAATTAAAAGTAAAGTACTTGAAGATTAGATTGGCTCCGGCAATTCACTAAGCTTTCGTTAGTCAATGGATGGATTAGAAACTTTCCAGATTCATAGTAGACACATTAAAGAGAAACATACTAAAATCTCAGGCAATTTGAAGTTCAAGAAGTGAGGCAAAAGTTGAACACAAAATGACTGGAAATGTCACGTTTCAGAAGAATATAGTAACAGCAAGGTAAGCTTAGAAAATTCACCAAAAATTCTTTGTAAGTCCAAATGACATGAAATCAATTCTAAAATGGTCATTAGGAAGTATAGTTTCACACATAAAAAGGACAAAAATTCATTCGAACAATTGAGCATTCAAAACGGATCAGAAATCAAGGAGGTTCACTGAAAATTCTAGGAACATGTCCAAATGCAGACCAATCTTAGAAAAATCACTGAGCGTATATTTTTCAACGAAATCAGCTGAAAACTTCCATATAAGTAGTTAACAAGTAGAGGATCAACATATCAAAATTTCAGAAAATTTGGACATAAATATGATGGGTAAATGATGCTCCAAAGTGGCTGTGCAGAAGAAGTCAAATTCTGCAGAATTTCATAAATAAAGTTCTTTCGGTAAAGCCAAGTGTTTAAAAACAAAACTTGTTTAGAGATAGGTTGGAATGTCCATTTCGACAGGGAATAAAGCTCAACTAAAATTAGTAATTTAAAACAACATAGGCATATCAGATTTTGATTGTAAAACACAGTTTAAAGAGTCATGGTTGGATTCACATGATGGGAAGGGGAGACTCAACTGTGGACTTCTCCAAAGACTACAACGAGGATAGAAACAAGTTTAAATGCAGACAACTGAAATCCTGGTTCATCGTTTTGATACAGTAAAAATACTGTAAATCACCCCTTTCAACCAAACACTAAAGATGGGATAAACAACTAACTTTAAAAAAAATCTTTGCTACCATACAACTTTGCAGGAAGAGAACCAAAAAGAAAAGAACACAGATCTCTTCACTAAGTAGAATCCAGAGATAGTGTTCAATTGAAATAAAAGTTTCTTGTCGCAATCCAATTCCTTCAAGAGAAGATATTAAACAAGAAGAATGTATACGAATATTTTTCCAGGTTCAAAACGGCTGATCATCAAGGTAATTTTATTTGAGAAAATAATAGGAACGGGGATTCATTTAAAACAGGGTAGATCATGGTTTAATAAAATTGAGCAAGCTCTTCTTTTTGTAGAAGAGGCAAGCCTGGCCACAATTGTACACGGCCTTCATAGTAAAGCTTTGTTTGTTAAAGACAAAACAATGATATAGTTTTTGTGCCATTTTTAAAAAGTCCCAGCAAGAGCTAGTACCAAATTGATGATAGCAGACAATGAACATAAATATAGAAAAAGAAAAGGAAAAGGAAGATGTCTGCTACTTTGTTTGAATAAGTAATCATTCAATAGTACACGATGAGAAAAAGTGTGATACAAACAAGGAATACTTTTATCAATTCAAACATAATTGAGTCAGAATTCAAACTTCGTTATATGGAAAAGTTGCTAAGAATATTTGTATAGGGACAAGAAGTAAATAAGAAAGAAAGGAAGCAGAGCTTAATAGACATGCTTGATATAAGAGAACAGCTCTGGAAATAATCCTTAAACTTGTTTAAAAGGTTCCAGCGATTTACAGTTCAAAAGCATGATCAAAGGCCGAAAGTAAGAAAGGAACAATAAGATCAATTGATGATCAAAACCAATACTCCAGAAGGATCAACACTCAAATTCGACAAATCATTGTCTAAACAGTTGAGGTTTATAGAGACAACAAAACAATAGCACCCAAGCATAGAAACCAGATTATAATCAAGATATAAAGAAAATTTGGTTTTCCCTACCTCAATCTTTCGATATCGGCAGCCAAACAAACCAAGAGAAGTTGAGCAACACATAAAACACAAGCACCCACCCTATACCATAGTAGTCCAGCCACCTAACAAAGGGTTTAAGATACGGTTCATAAACCAATCAATTCAGAAGTAGTTTAAACAAGGACGATTCGTTCTGGAAGTTCAGGAAAGTTCAACTTACCGAAACCAAGCTTTGTGTAGATCAATACAGAAATTCACGGGATTCTCAGGCCACGGAACTCACAGTAGTCACTTGAAACCTATTGCTTTCGTGCAGATTTTGGGTCGGTGAATGAAGGTCTACTTTTCGGGAACAAGGTACAATAAAAAGGAATAGAAAGAGAAGGAGTGATGGGTTTGCTTGATAAAATGGGGAAGAAGGGAGCACGTGGATTGGTGGCTAGATGCTCACAGTACAACTAGAGAAATTTTAAGAAATAAAGCATACTCTTTATATTTAACATAACCAAATAACCAAAACACACTCCGACCAAAACTTAATTAGAGAAGTAAATAAATCAAACATCCTATTAAGGAAAATCCAAATCGTCACACCACGTACCGTATCGAGTCCGTATTAGACACTCGTGTTCATGTCCGTGTTAAGCGACAACCTCCATTTTAGAGAACCCCGGTATTGGGCCACAAAGGAGAGTAGGGATACAACCATCTATACCGGTATGGATGCAAGTTTTTTCCATACCAAACCACGATATTATCAGGACCTACCTTGTGAGGTCAGAACCCGGAAACCCATTTTAGAGGACCCCGGTCAAAGCGGCTTTGTGATACATAATCTCCATTTTTTCGCTTAACTGGAGGTTCGAATGGTCAAACAGGGTCTTAATTGGACAAATTTTTACAAGGTGCCTTAAAATATGTGCTAATCACATTTGTCGGCTTGATTAGACAAATTTTTACATGGTCTTCATTGGACAAATTTTTACAGAGTGCCTTAAAATATGTGCTGATCACATTTGTCGATCTGATTGACCATGCTACGTACTTGGGTTGTTGATCACCGAATTGTCCACTAATGTATCATATCATTTATACTATGTTAGAAATAAAGTTGCACATTATGAACCGACTATATGCAGGCACGTCTACACATTGATCGAATCGTCCGATGTGTTTGGTACATATATTTAGGCACCCTATAAAAATTTCATCCATTTCGGACCCTGTTTGACTGTTCGAAAGTAGTGAAAACCGATAACACCAATAATATGCCCTAAGGGTGCCCCTATCCCCATGATGAGAAGGCCAAAACTCGTTTACATCTCCCAACTAAATAATTATTGGGATCTACTTTCTGCGGTCGGAACTCGAAAACTCATTTGAGAGGACCCCGGTCAATGGGGTTTTGTGATGGATAAACACACTTTTTTTTTCTTCAGTTGACCGGAGTTTGGATGGTAAAACAGGGTCCTAATTGGATGAAATTTTTACAGGGTGCTTAAAAATATGTACCGATCAAATCTGCCGGTCCGATTGATCATACCACAAACTTGGGTTGTTGATCACTGAATTGGGTGAGTTTGGGGGGGGGGGGGGGGGGATTTTTAGCTCCCCTGCTTATAAGCACTGAGCTGAAAAGTGTTTCGTAAGCTCAGCTCCACCCGGTCCGATTGATCATACCACAAACTTGGGTTGTTGATCACTGAATTGGGTGAGTTTGGGGGGGGGGGGGGGGGATTTTTAGCTCCCCTGCTTATAAGCACTGAGCTGAAAAGTGTTTCGTAAGCTCAGCTCCACCCAGCTTTTAAGAAAAGCTCTGGTTTTTTTTCCCTTAAAAGCATAAGTAGGGGGAGGCCAGCTTTCGGAAGCCAGCTTCTGCTTTTGCACTGTAGCGAGTACTATAGTTAAATGATCTTTTCAAAAATACCAGCTATTGCCCCTTACTGTTGAAACGAATTACACCATTTAAAAACAAAACCCTCAGACTATCGCCTCCTCTCTCCCTCGGACTATCGCGAGCCTCTCTCTCGGACTATCACCTCCTCTCTGATGAATCCCTCACCTTTCTCACTCTATCCCTAAATCTCCAAACCCTAATTTCTAACCAGATATTCGTTTTCCAAATCTCTGCTTCCCTATCTCTTTGGGTCATTCCCTTTCCTTTTACCCATTCATCACAACCGCCTCACTCGGGTTGCGGGGGCTTTTTGTTGGGGGTGGGGGTTTCAATTTCGGGTATTGATTTTCGTTTCGCGGCGGCGGTGGCGATCGGGTAAGGCGGTTGGGGGATTAAGGCGGGTCGGGTTTGGGAATTGGGGTTTCGGCGGTTAGGGGGGGGGGCCTTGGTGCCAGAGAGAGTGGAGGTAGATGACTTCGTCTCTGAGTCTTTGTTCGTAGTAGGGATCCATTGCGGTTGCTGCATGCAATTTGAAGAAGAAGAAGAAGAGTGGGGTGAGCTGTAGATTCACTCACTAGAGATTTTTTTGCTACTTTTGCCATGGCGTGATCCCTGCCGTGGCACAAAAAAATTTAGTGTTTAGAGGTTTGACTGTATGACCTTGTCGTGGTACAGTCCGTACCGTACAGAGGCTTAGGCTTTAGGCTTTTTTGCGACGGCGTGGTCCATACCGTGGCGAAATACTTTTTATTTATATCAAGTCTAAAATAGTAGTCATATCTCTATTTTGTGCAAATAAAATACTAAAAGTTTAAATTTGATAAATTTGGGATGATACAACTATTTAAGTTAGATTTATAATGGCTTGTAAAATAATGAACTCAATTGACCTTTGTATTCATATCGGTCAAACCGATTTATTTTAAACTAAGGTTAAACTTTTCTATGGGGAGCTCTATCATAGGGGCATTAAAATTTTTAAATTTTTATATAATTCTATACATATCGTGTTCCCGAGTGATGTGAGCGTCGACGGATCGTGAAAACAAGTGGACATCAAGTAGATATGAGCGTTTTCGTTTAACGGTTATTTAGGGTTTATAGTTGACCATGTTGATCGAGACCAAAATGAAGCCAAAAACATGTCAATTTTCTACCATAGTCATTTTTTTCATGATGATGAAATCTAACGGTTGAATTCGTCAAATTTTATTTGCTTTATGTTGTTCATTTTGAAAGGTATACACTACTTAACATTTTAACTTTAAACCCTAGAACACTAGTGGACATATTATTATTTTGTGCAATCAAAATAATCAAAATTGAAACATGATAAATTTGAGCTAACATAATTATATCGTACGTATTACTAAGTGTCATGTGAAAAATTGAACTCGACCGCCCTTGATTTTCACCTCGGTCAATATTGGTCAACGAAAAAAAAGGCATATCTCTCTAAGGGGATCTATATCACGGTTACATAACCGTTAAAAAAGATTTACACTCTTTGATGCACCTCGTCTCTAAGTGGATGTGCGAATTTTCGATGATTTTTTTCAGAATTCATAGCTATTATTTATGATTTTTTTAGTTTAAATTGATTATAGTATAACATAGATAGTGTTACAAATGTATATTTATCTAGAGCGACGGCGTCTGGTGCCGTCACAAATGAGTTAAAATCACTTAACACATCAAGCGGTAACAAAGTTTTCAGATGGCGCCTGTTTCTGCACAAACCCTGGGGCCTGGTAGATACAGATGAATTCAACTTGATCTCATGCAAACCTGCTTACTAAGGGGAATACCGGGCGGGCCGGTCTTCTCCTCTCCGATGCCTAAGTCAGTATAGTTGGAATATATAACTTGAGCACGTATGTAAGCGGTGAGAGAGATAAGTTACCTATTAATGAGGGTAGTTGGGGCCCTTATATAGGTGACTGGGGGCGAGGGCTGGCCTCACCCTTCGATGTGGGACTGGTTCCCTTCGAAGGGTAGTTCTGGTGACCTCTTTGGCAGGCTGGCGCCCCCAGTCCCAGGGTCCCTGGTAGCCGGATAGACTGCTGGACCCCAAGGCCGGGTGCTGGTGGTTTGGTCCTGGGCCTCGGGCCGGGCCCTGGTGCACTTGCTGCGGGTCTGTGGGCCTGCTGTAGCCCCTCTGCGGCTACTGTCAACAAGTCCCCCAAGTTCCCGGTCAAGTGCAATCTTGAATGAGGACTTAAGTCTGTCTTGCTCTTGTCCCGCAGACCCGCAGGGGTTACCAACCCAACGGTGCCCAGTTCCCCAAGTCCGCGTTGAAGATTGGGCGTGACCGGGGTGAGTACCTGTTTACCGATGCCAAGCAACAGTTTATAAGTACGTTTGTAATATAAGTAGTACTGTGCTCAAGTGTTGTGGTGCTATGAGCATGGAGTTGGGTGAAACCCGGAGAGTATGAGATGATGATGCCATGCAAAAGATGTGTGCATGGGATGATAATGGAGTGTTGAAATCCGCCATGCAATAGATGTGTGCATGGAATGATAATGGAGCATTGAAATACGCCATGCAATAGATGTGTGCATGAAAGCTCGACCGGGCACTCTGCCATATCGGTACGGAGCGGAGTTCACTGGGCCACTACCGGGCGTTCTGCCATATCGGTACGAAGCAGAGTTCACTGGGCCACTACCGGGCGTTCTGCCATAACGAGACGAGGTGGAGTAAATGACCTCGACTGGGCGTTCTGCCATATCGAGACGAGTCCATATTGCTCTCTTCCTACCATTACTCGCTGCTTTCGCAGGGCGGACTGTCCACGGTTGAGCATATTAATCGGTAAGTTTGTTGATTTCTTTGCCCCGGTGGTTGTTCTTGTTTTTGCTTTGTTGCTTTACGGCGGGGGGGGGGGGGGGGAGGGGATCTCTGTCACTGACTGAATTGCTCTGCGGAAAACTTGGGGAGAGGCCGTAGAAGGCGCTGTTGTGGCCTGTTGCTGATGAGTACTAGGGTTTTGTTTTCTTCCCCTAGGTTAAGATGTCTTCTTCAAGTTCTGACCGGGCTTCCGAATCGGCTGCCAGGGGTCCCATCGTGGACGATGCGGAGAGGCTGGAGGACTGGCTCGGTTCGGAATCCCCGGAGACCGAAGTCGCTGACTGCTCCGGGAGCAGGGCTTCGTCTCCGTCTTCGTCTGCCGGGTCTGAATCCCCGGAGACTGAAATACCGCATGGGGTGCGCCTTGCGGGTGCTCCGGCCGTGAGCTACACCATTGGCAGAGGGAAGGATGCCGTGGTGTGCGATGAACCGGAGGGTAGCATGACCCCTGGAGAGATAGCTGCGCTTCGGGAATCGTGGAGTATCCCGGATGAGGTTCTGCAGCAGCCCCTGAATCCTGGAGAGTCAGCCTGCAACCCGGAGGCAGGTTGGGTTGCCGTGCATCAGGATCAGTTTCGTCATGGATTCTCGCTCCCGCTGCCAGATTTTGTGCAGTATATGCTCAGTGCGCTGCGAGTGTCGCCGGCGCAGCTTCCTGGGCTCCAGTGGAGGCGACTACTGAGCCTCGGCTGCCTATATGAGCTGTCCGGAATGAGTATGCCAACGGTAAACGAATTCCAGGCCTTGTATAGGTTGTCATACTCAAGGAAGCAAGGGTCCCGGGGTTGCCTGTCCTTCAACGCCCGGAACCATCAACCGATCATCACCAATATGCCTACATGGGTAGACAACAACTGGAGAAAGAAGGTGGTGATGGTGGGCGGTAGGTGGCAGGCGAGAATGAAGATGTACCGGGTTCCTGGCGCCTTCCAACCTATTGGCGACCAGTCGTTCGAGCTATCCGATCTGGAGCACGAGAGGATCTCGACCATACTCGGATGTTGGGACGATCTGGAACGGAGTTCTTATAACTTCATCCGCCGGGAAGTGTTGAAATACTGCCAACTCGGGCGGGATCTCGGTGCGTAGCAAGCCTTAGCGGTGATACTTGTGCTAGCTCTTGCAAAATACTAACTGTTCGCTTTTCTTGCAGGTGCATCTTCCCGGGCGGTCATCAAGCCCGAAACCACTCTCTCAATGGACGGAGAAGACCTCCTTAACAAGCTGAAGGAGAAAGACGAGACCGTCTCGCGGACCTCGGTGGACGAGGAGTCCGGCCGGCTCACGACTCATCTGGAACCGAGGGCCATGGATGTTGATGACGGCACCTACCTCCTGAGGCGGGTGAAGAGCCATCCTGCTGCGCCCAAAGCGGTGCCCGGAAAGGGCAAGACTACCGGGGGGCCAGTGAGGATTCCTGGTGGAGTGAGCAGGATCCCCAACCGCCCGGTGTCTGTGCCGCTGGTGACCCGTGCCGCCCGGGTAGGCGAACGATCTTCTCCGGAAGGCCGGTGAGAGAAACGGAGGGGCGTGGACATTCCTCCCTCCGCGCTGGTGACGCTCACCGGCGGGTCGTCACGGGAGAACCTGGCCAAACGGTTCAGGGTTACCAGCGGTGCACAACCTAATTCCGCTGGGGAGAAGGCTGCCGCTGCCCGGCAGAGTAGCCCCGCACCTACGGAGGCACCAAGGGGAAGCCCGGACAGTGCATTCGTCCAGCAGGTGGCGGCAGACCTGGCTGGCCTCGGCCTGGACAGGCCCGGGGTCGCCGGAGTCTTGGCGGGTAGGAGCCGGCCAAAATGCAAGGAATCCATCCTCCGGGTAAGCACTAATCGCTGCCACTACGCCGCTTGTAGTTTGTTTTCTGTTGCTGCTTGACTAACTATTTCTGTTGTTGTGCAGTTGCTGTACAGTCTGTACCAACCGGACCAGAGCGAGGAGCTGCCAGAGCTGAAGAGGCAGATAGCTGCTTTAACAGAGTCCCGGGAACGCCTGGAGGTGGAGAAGTCCCGGGTGGAGCGGGAGAGGGCCAGATCGGAGGAGAGGGCCAAGAAGCTGGAGGAGCAGAACCGGAGCCTGGAGAAGGAGAAGGAGCAGGCCGAAGCTGAGAGGGCCGAGCTGGAAGCCAAGGTAGATGAGCTCTGGGTGGGAGCCACCGCTCTGCGCGCGGCTGCGGCTGCTGCTGCAGGGGAAGAGGGCCCAGGACAATATGAGCGGTTCGTTCTCCGATACCATGAGAGTGACGAGTTCCTGGAGTTCCTAGAGAAGGCCAGGGAAGAGGGCATCTCGGATGCGTACACGGAATGGGCGGGGAATGGGTGGTTAGACACTTCCCTGATGCCGGACGCCGCTGCTGAAGGAGACATCCATGAGCAGTCGGACATCCATCAGCAGGCGGTGGAGGGGCAGCCGGAAGAAGTGACTCGCTCAGACTTGGATTCTTTTACCAACGGTACCAAGTCTCCCCGAGCCAGAGTCGGGGCCGGAACTGAGGTCGATGAGGAGGGTACCGCAGGAGAGGCTGGCGGATTGCCTGCTGAGGGTGGAGTCGTGGCTCCTTAGGATTTTCCTTGCTCTTCTCCTTGTAATCTTTCCGGAACGGTTACTGCTTGTATACTTGCTTGATTATGAATATACTTGAACTGGCGGAGCCGGTAGAATTTTCTCAAAAGTAGTTTGCATATATTTGACATTTTTTACAACGGTAGAACCGGTGATATGTCAAACTAACCGCTCGGAGACTTGGCGGGTTTACCAGGCCTGGTTATGCTCCCGGTCGGGGTCTGCTCTTCTTTCCCCCACGTACCGCTGGAGCTGGCCGTCATTAATCAAGCCCTGCACCGCTGTCTTGAGAGCACAGCACTGGCTCGTCCGATGAGTAGCCTCATCATGATAGGAGCAGTACTTGCCCGTCTGTGCCGTTGTAAGTTTCCCCTTCGGGTACCTTCTCTTGCCCGGTGGGGGGATGACGCTCTCGTTCTCAAGTAAAATATCCTCGTAGGAAGTGGTGAGAGCGGTGAAGACTTCTTGACCGGCCGGTGGTGCTGGCATGATTGCCAGGGGGCGTTCTTGGCGGTAAGACGCCGACTTGTGCTCGCTCTGGGGCTTGTCAGGATAAGGCCTTTGCTGCCTTTGTGGCCAGTTTCTATTGGGCCGGCTCGGCCGGGCGGCGCGGTTCTCGGTCCGCTGACTGGGCTTGTCCTCTTGACTGGGCGGGGGGTTCTCTTCCCGGGGATGGTCTTCCTGCTGCTCATCCCGCTTCCTCTTCAGCAGGTGGTGCCCATATGTCTCGTGATCAGCCTGAGCATGCCGGATGGCCATTGCCATCAACTCATCATACCCCTGCGGGAGTTCTACCCGGACGGCGTAAGAAAACTTCCCTGGCCGGAGCCCTTGCTTGAACGCCATCTCGGCGATGCCCTTGTCTAGGTTCCGGACCCCGGCAGTAGCTGTCTGCCATTGGTTGACAAATGTCCTCAGTTCCTCTCCGGGTGCCTGCATACAGTTGAAGAGGATGATCGACGTCCGGGCTCCCTCGACCCGGAGGATGAAGCGGCCTACAAACCGGTCAGCTAACTGTTCGAAAGCCTCGATCGAGTTCGCCGAAAGCTCATAAAACCAGCTGAGCGCTTCTCCAGACAGAGTTTCCTGGAAGATGTTGCAGCATACTGCATCAGAGTAACCCTTGGCGCAGGTCTGGGACTGGAAACTGTCCAGATGCTGGTACGGGCAGCCGGACCCTGAATAGGTGAGCTTGAGGGACTTCTGGTTGCCAGACCTTCCCGACTCTATGACCCGGTGCGAGAAAGGGCCCATACGCTCATTAAACCAGGCGCCCTCCGTCGGCCGCGCGGCTCTTCTCTCGTTGGCCTCCATTTGGGCCTTCAAGTCTAACACAGTGTCGGCTAACATCTGCAATGCCCTTGCGGTCGGGGTCTCAACTTCATCCACAGACGAAGTGCGGAGCCGGCTGGAGGTTGGCGTGCTCTTCGGCGGACCTGCACCGCCTGGTGACTTCTCTCACACGGGACCACCGGGCCGACCGCCCGATGACTGCCCTGCCTCGTACTGCTGAGGTTGGACTGGCATGGTTGCCGCTTGCGCCTTGACCATAGCGTCATTACGCTGTTGTCCTCTCTCTAAGGCGGCTACCAGGGCAGCATTCACCGATTCCATCTCTTCGTACCGAGCGTTGGACTTGACTCTGTCCCTGTCGCCCTCCTCTCTTAGACGACTGACCTCTGCGGCCATTGCCCGTATCTTTCCAGCCATACCGCTCTGGTCGGGGCTGTACGTAGTGTCCCGGTCGCTGTCACAGAGCGGGCTCTCAGATCGGTCGCTAGGCTCATCCGAGAACGTTAAGGAGAAGCCCCGGAGCACTGGACTGTCTTCATCTTCTGCCGGACCTTTCCCGCGCGAGCTGTCGTGGTGTCCAGGTCCCGGCATGCCGGACGGCCTACCACAGCTTCCTCCTTCCTGACCGTTGCCCTAGGCGCCATGCGGCTCCCGCGTGACGACCGGGGTGGAGGTGAGCGTTTGCACTAATGCAACACGTCCCTGTTCGTTGGTACCTCTCTCTTGCCTTGCTTTCGAACTCTCGGCCATGGGTAATGCTTACACGGTTTCTTGTCCAAGATTCCCACAGACGGCGCCAATTGTTTCTGCACAAACCCTGGGGCCTGGTAGATACAGATGAATCCAACTTGATCTCCTGCAAACCTGCTTACTAAGGGGAATACCGGGCGGGCCGGTCTTCTCCTCTCCGATGCCTAAGTCAGTATAGTTAGAATATATAACTTGAGCACGTATGTAAGCGGTGAGAGAGATAAGTTACCTATTAATGAGGGTAGTTGGGGCCCTTATATAGGTGGCTGGGGGCGAGGGCTGGCCTCACCCTTCGATGTGGGACTGGTTCCCTTCGAAGGGTAGTTCTGGTGACCTCTTTGGCAGGCTGGCGCCCCCGGTCCCAGGGTCCCTGGCAGCCGGATAGACTGCTGGACCCTGAGGCCGGGTGCTGGTGGTTCTGTCCTGGGCCTCGGGCCGGGCCCTGGTGCACTTGCTGCGGGTTTGTGGGCCTGCTGTAGCCCCTCTGCGGCTACTGTCAACAACGCCTCTTCTTTCCCACTCTTTGTCTGAATTGGCGCCTCTTCAAATCGACAGTTGCTCTCTCTCTGACTCTCACCTTCCCCAAATCAAAACTCTCAGTCTGTTTGTGTTTATGTTTGTTTCTTTGGATTTGAGGCTTGGGTTGAGGAGACTCTCGATCCCCAAATCAAAAACCCTAATTTTGGGTGAGTAATTTCTCTGTTCATATGTTGTAATCTTTCTATTTGAATTTGGGTATCCTAATTTCTAACTTTATCTGTTATTTTCTTGGATTCGGGGTATCAAATGGGAGGTTTCGGCTGAGGAGACTTGAATTTGGGTATTCAGTTGCTAGCTTTTGGAGATAGCAATCAGGTAATATGAACTGTATTTGGATGTTTTGTGTGAATATGGTGAAAATCTGCATGTTTCTTTGAATCTGGTAATATGAACTGTCTACATTTTGTGCGAATTTGGTGAATATGGTGAAAATCTGTGTGTTTTCTGTTTTACTTAAGTTTACATTGATGAATAATAATGTGTTGGGAATGTTTTGCATTATGTATAAATGTACAAGTTGGGACTTTGGTGCGTGCAGGGTAGTTTACTAGTATTTAGGACTTTGTTTTGTTGAATTTGTTTGCATATGGTGATGAGGTATATAGGATGAAGCATACTCTTGGCACAAGTCTCTGAGTTCGAGGTATTGCACACTGAGACTCACTGCTCCAGTACCCATCACCATATTAAGCTAATGCATGTTTGATTGAAACTGTGTTTAAATGTGTTTTGCAAGTTGGTTGTATTATTTTTTTGACTGTCTACATCTTTCTGTCATACACCAAGACCTATATTAGGGATGCCAATAGACAAGTCCTGGATTGATTGGGGAACTAGGTGTTCTAGGCCATATTTTGCAAAAATAGATGAGTTTCTGGACTTCGCTTATGTCAACAAGGATCATAGCACATCAGTATATTGCCCCTGTAGAAAATGTGAGAATAAATATTTCTTGAGCAGTTGTGAGGGAGCATCTAAGGGATAAGGGGTTTTGGACAAAGTACAAGATTTGGACTAAACATGGTGAAAAGAGGGGATATCTCCATGAACCTGTTGATGAACCTGAGGAATTGTCTGGGTTAGATGGTTATATAGATGTAGATATGGTTAGATTGGTTGAAGCGGCTATGGGAACTGCAAATTTGGGTGCATCCGATGATGATAATGGGGCTGAAGTCACAATTAGGCTTGATTGTGCGTGATGGCCACAGGGTTCCGTTGACATATTTGGACTGGAAATCTATTGGGGATGAAATCAAAGAAGATATATGGGATGAGGTTAAGGTAAATTTGTTGTATTGATAATTATGTATAAGTTCTTACTATACTATTTGATGAGTGGTTGATTATTTTTTTCCATGACTTGTAGAAAAATCTGGTTGATGTTCCAAAAGGAGCTGTGTGTCTAAAATGCTACAATGCTCTTTGGAAGGACCACAAGAGCAAAACCAAGTTCCAGTACTATGAGAAGCAATACAACAACCCATACATTATCAATTCGGTTCCTCCTCATATCGTACCAGAGCAATGGCCTGTACTTGTGGCTTATTGGAATAGTGAGGAAGCAAAGGTATGAGAATATATATGTTATCTTTTATAAAATAAACTAAAGTAACTAGGTTGACTGTAACATATTTATTTTAAACTGATTTTGTAGGCAATATCTCAACGGAATTCTTGCAATCGAGAGCAACGTGGACCACTTCATGCTACTGGCAGAACTAATTTTGCACAAATAAGATATGAGGTATTTATGATTTCTGAGCTTGTACTTGACTATTTAAAGTTCATATTTATTAGTTAAGAGAGTTGTTTACCATCTAAATGACCTTGGCAGATGGAACTCAGTGGAGAAGACACTTATAAGATGAGTGTGTGGAAAAAAACTCGCAAAGAGGGCGACACAGAAGTTGCGCAAATCGTTGTATGTTTTACTGTATAGTTTTGTTATTGTGTGCTATTATAAATGTTCTTTTTATATTTATTTTTTAGTTTTTCCAGCCTAATTATAAAATTGATATAGGAGGAGTACAATAAAAGACTTAATGAAAAACCTGAGGACCAGCGCAAGCTTACAGCTGTGAAAGATGCCATATTTCATGATCTTGTTGGAAAAGATGGCCATGGTTATTGCAGAACCTTTGGTGCTTCTGTGCCTCAGAGTTTAGTGTACACACAAGAGCTTGCGGTTGCACCTCCTTCCACCCAAGACCTTATAGAGAAGATAACCATAGAGGTGACGGGGAAACTGGAACAGACCTTCGAAAGGAGATTGGAAGAGCAGTATAAGAAGTTTCAGGAGGAGCTGAACGCTATCCGTAATCAACCTTCAGTGGTGAGTATTTTTTTTTTTAATATACTTATGGTGCCTTCATTTTTATTATCTGTCATATATTATTCGTAAATATGCACCATAAGCTATTATTCTTGCTACTTAATTGCTAATGCCTGAAAAATTTGGCTGCTAGGTACCAACTGATGCAACTAGTGCTCCAGAAACCAGGAGAGAGTCTGTAGGAGAGGGACTTAGCAGCCAAGAAGCAGGAGATGGTGATGGTGATACTTCTCAGCATCAAGATAGTCTTCATGAAGGTCATGGTAGGGTTTGATGTTGTAGCATGTGAAAACAATGTTTTTTTTTAATTAGTTGCTGTTTTTCTCGTTGTAGTACTATATTAGTTGCAATAGTAGTTGGAATGATGATGGAACAATGTTTGTTATCTAGATATATATATATATATATATATATATATATATATATATATATATATACAATGCTTTGCTCCAATTTGTTGGAAAAATGTTATGTGCAAGTTAGTTGTGTTTTGGAATTGGTTGGAATTGTGCTTATGTTAAAATTGTGCTTATGTTGGTTGGAATGAATGATGCCATTGCAGATTTAGTTTGTGTAATAATGGTCTGAAAAATGACCTGAAATGGTTTTGGTTTTGGCCTGGAATTCTGGACTGAAAAAGTGGCACCAACCAATTCTGAGCCGTCACAATTATAATATAGCCGTCCCAAATATAAATATGTAACCGTCGCAAAAATGGTAAGCAGCCGTCACAATTTTAATATAACATAAGGAGAAAACAAATAAAATGTAAACTATACAACGGCAAAACGCCCATCGCAAAGTTTTTGAAATTTAAATTTTGGCGGGAAATAAGAAAATAACATTGGCGGGAATGCCTCCAATTATCAGAATTTGGTAAACTATTTGTGACGGCATAGTTCTACTGTCGCTAAGTGTACAACGGTGAGAGTCGTCGTCGATTGCCGTCAACAAAGTAACCAAGGCAAGTTTGCCGTTGTAAATAATGATGGCCACGATGAATTGCCGTGGTGAAACAATTTTGCGTCGACAGTATTCAAGACGCCCCATTTACCGTGGCCATACCGTGGCAAAACCCGTTTTGCGTCGGCAATTTCAGTTTGGCATCGGTTTGGCGCCGTGGCAAAACGAATTAGTTTTTGTAGTGTTAGTTAGGTTTTGATTTGGTAAATTGCTTGATTTTTGTTGGTTTCGTCGATTTTGGTGAAATCAATTGTACTAAAGTGTGGGAGTTCAATTGACAAGTTGCAGAGCTAATTAAGTTAAGGACTTGGTTCAGTGTGTAATTCTTGATATGTTTCTTTGTTCTTTTACAGGTTCTTATCGCAATAACAGTGCTTCCAAGGAAAAAGCTCAGGTGTGATTTCTGTTCTTTTGTTACTATACAGCTCAAGTTTGACAATGATATGTAATTTATTATGATATGAGGATCAACATTGTGTTGGAAATGGTGTGTTTAGTTTAAGGTAATTATGTGGAATGCATATTTGGTTTATGGGAGTGTGTTTGTGGAGAAACGAGTGCTACTGGCATTATTTGTTTGTTGGAACTTAAGAACTGTCTGCACTATACATTGTTTAGATGTAGGTCTTCTTTGTTTGCTTTCTAAATTCTCTAGCACTGTAGTTGGTTGATTCTCATATGCAAGATACTCACTTTTGTATTTTGCCTGTACAAATTGAAGAGAATTTCTCTCAGTATGCTTTTGTATGGATGCTCACTCTTCCTGCCACTTAATTTGTATCTTTGGATGACATGATAAAGATCCATATGTGTTTCACTACAGATGGTTCCAATGGCAATGAAAATGCCTTTTCCCTCTGGCAGGAAGCTTTTCTCATCGAAATACAGATGGACTCTTAGCTCAGTCCTTCCTTTATGAAGAGTGATGGTCTTCTCATTTGCCTTGTGTATCATACATGATTACTAAAAGCTCAACGGACTGAAGTTAGTTCTGTAATGAAGCTTTTGGTGTTGCAAATTTTAGTTCTTCGATTATCAAATGTAAGAGATAATACATGTATACCACAACAAGTGTGGTCTTATGACATCTTATGGTGAATTTACTTTTGTTTTTAAAGTAACTGTGTCTTGAAGAAAGAAAGTCAGAAATCTCCAAGACAGTTTTTGCTTTCTATTATAGAAATTTGTCCAAGAGCTAGTATACACAAATTTTCAATATTTGGATTGTTTCTTCAACTTTTCACCCTTTTCTTCAATTCTCCTTATCTCTGCACGTTAGTCCAGCCTGATTGATGTTCATGTTCATGGCCCCTGTGCATAACTCCATGACTTTTTTGAATGTCAATGTGTGTATTCCTTACTACATTGCCCATAGCATTCTAGGATCATTCTTGTTATTGTTCCTTGTGTTTTAGTTTTAACATTCAGATCATACGATCAAAGGAGGATTCTAACAGGCATTGTTGCAAATGCATACATTGGTTAGTGTTTAGGTTGTCAAGTGAGCTATATGCAATATAGCAAACTCGGAAATAACTGCTAAGGTATCGAGTGAGCAATCTACTGTATATCTCATTTCATTGATATTTGTGTGAGGAAGTGGCTCACTCTGGTTATCCTCTAAAACTCGAGAGGACCAAAAACGACCGAGGAGCAAGAACGTCCATATACACAGTGAAGCTCCGAAACGGCGTGATGAGTGTATGCTGGATGATGATGCCCAAGAAGAACATCATGCTCATGGTGATGAACAAGAAATTGAAAAAATAAGAAATAGCATCACTCAAAGCTTGATGAGTGCTCGTAATGCTGGTTAATGTGGTTAATGTATCATTTTGTAGTCATTTGATGTCAATAAAACTCAATGGTTATTTGCAAAACATATAACTTAAAATTATGATTTCACCATAATGATCAGTAATTAATTATATTTAGAAATAATTTCATATAAGCATAATAAAGATTCAATTAGCCACAAATTTAAAATTAATAGGTATTACCATTCAATTAAAGTTAAAATTTCTTTCATGTTTAAATTGGTCATTTACAGACAAAAAACACAAGCCAGCTTTCACTTTACTAAACACTTTGCCAATGTCTTTTCCATTAACAGCACTTAAAAAAAGCCAGTTTACCAAACACTTAGCCAATTTACTTTTCAGCAGCTTATTTTTAAAAATAAACATAAGCCAGTTTTTATGTAAAACCCAGCTGCACCAAACATACCCAATATTGTCCACTAATGTACAATAACATTTATACTAAGTTAGAATTAAAGTTACCATATTATGAACCGATTACATGGAGGCACCATCTACACCTGAATCAGACTATCCGATGTGTTTGGTATATATATTCAGGCATATTATAAAAATTTGTCCACTTCGAACTCCGTTTGAACGTCGTATAAATCGGAAACAACCACTAATATGAGGGAAACCTCTTCAATTTATGAATGTCTGTTGTTACGTATTAAGAAAGGATTACTATGTGTCTCTGTCGCTATATACCAGGTCCTTGCTTTTACATACTAGAGGTCTCTTATTGTATCATTGTTACACACTAGGTCTTTGCTTTTACATACTATGTCTATTACTGTATCATTGTGACACACTAAATCTGTTATTTTCCGAGCCTCTTAGGTCTCTTATTGTCTCGGTTGTTACACACTAGGCCTCTGCTGGTTTCAAAATCACAATGTCAGCCACGATTTACAATGTCTTTAAATCAAGCCGAATAAGTTATTACCCTTTTCCATTCTAGTTTTCTTCATTTCTTCGAAGTAACATTGAACATTGATAATGGTCTTAAAGATTGGTACAACGCGAAAACAAGTAGAGTGAGTGAATAGAGATGTTTGAAGCCTAAGAACATTCTCATTTACGAGGACACATGCTTAATCTTCAACAAAATACCACTGGAAATATAAAACACATCATGATTCTTAGCAGGTGGCTACTAAGTTCCCCATAAGGCCTCCACCAATCTCAAAATATCTTGCATCAGATTTTTCTACATCTAAAGCGAGCTTCTCCAACTCCTCACCTGCATTCACATGAATTTCTTAATCCAATTACATTTTATCTACTCAACTACTGATTAAACCAAGACGAACTACCTAGAACAAAGAAAACTTCAACTAACAGAAGCAATTTCAGATGAAGATGCCTAAAGTTCTTGTAAAAGTTTGATGCTAGAAGAAAACCAAGAAACTCACCTGTCATAAATCCGCTGATTGATCTCTTTAGCATTTGTAATACTCTTCAAGGCCAAAACCAGAAGCCAGATGGACAACAACATTGTCTATCATCATACATTAGAAACATTCAGCTAGTCTAAATTGTCGATTCAATATATATGATAAAACATTATATGAGTGGTAAAAGGCAAATGATTATAAGATTATTGTATAATCAAGGATGGACACTCTTGACCCTGTAAAGCCAAAGATGAATTGTTTACAGTATCTAACTTTAACCTTCAATGCAATTGGAGCGGGAAACGGAGAGAACAAAACCTGTTTTCAAGTTTTCAGGCATTGCCTTATGTTTGTCTACTACATTTCGTAGCCCGTACGCCGTAGTTATAGCATCAAACTGATAATTAGGAAATGGCAAATTAAGTGTGGCGCCTTCAACACACATAGTATGCAAATGCATAAAAAAATATTAGCCATTCGTGTGATCTGAATTAAATTTCATGCTATTTTAGTTTGATTCACCACCAGAATTACCAGTTCTCAGTGTAGCACGCTTTGGACTTCAACTTTTGCCGTGAATATGCAACTGATAACTGGTCTCCGAAAAATCCAAACCAATCACCTGCGAACGTTAAAAAGTTACCATCTTTAACATTAGACTTGAACAAAGTCACCATTTTTAAGAAATTCAATTCAGGGGTAATGTTATTGTACAACACATAACAAACCTTGCCATTGGCCTCAACTTTCTCAGACAACAGAAACGCTATATCCCCAATTCCACAACACAAATCCAATACACTGTCACCCAGATTTGCTCTACAAAACCCAAAATTGAAGAAAGAAAAAAAAATCAGTTAAAAAAAAAAAACTAGACATCACATTGAACAAATTGAAATAAAGTTTGACACTTTACCCACTCCATGACAGCTATTCTTTTCCATATTCTGTGCTGACCCAAGCTCATTCAACTGAAAACAGAACAAATGATGTCTTCTAACAACGTTAATGTTTACAAAGAACAATTGCAGGAAGAGGAGCAGAACCGTACGCTGTCGTAGATAAGGCCAATGCGGTTGAAGAGAGCCTGATGTTCGGTGGAGGATCGGACTAGATTGCGTCTAAGCCAAAAATTGGGCAGAGATGAACCGGTGTAGAATGGAAGGACATTTCATGCATTCAAATACAAATTGCATTATTCCAATCGAAAACCAATCTATTAAACCGTTAACACAGAATCTCCGTCCTCATTACAATGTCTAATACAAGTATAGAGGCAATCTGCAGCAGCATCAACAGCTCATACCTGCTACAGACTACAAGAGAAGAAATTCAATTCAAAGCTTATTCCTCTGAAACTTGGTCATCCCCAACCAACGGATACACAAACTTCCAGTAAATCTGAACTAGAAACTCCCAACTTCCTAAAAATTATTCCCTTTTAATTCTAACATCACAAACCAAACTCATTCAATGGATAGCCTATCTTTACCTCTTATTACACCATTCATTCATCTCTTTCAATCTCTTTATACAATCTAATACTCAGCATTTAACCCAATCCTTTCCAATAAAATAAGAAACTAAACAACCATTATATACTACTAATACCTGAAATTGATGACCGAAGTACGCTTCCCAGCAGCCAATTTTCTTCCTGTAGAGTTTTCACCCGATCTTACGACTTCGTCAAACTCTCTCTCTCTCTCTAATATTGTTCTTTACAATACACCTTGACACCTCCAAGCTCTTTCTAATCGTCGTCTTCATCAAGTACAAAAATAATCAAGTATAGAACCATCACCTTAGTACTCAATTTGAAAATTTAAAGTGCTGTGTACTCGACCCTCCCCACTTTTCCGCATTCGATCTATATATTGAAAGGATAGATTCCTCCCAACATAACGGATGATTTTAAAATTCTTCCGGTATACATCCAAGAATCAGAACAGCATTTGTAATCGCTGACCAATGCGTATTCCTAGGAGGAGTGCTGCATGACAATTTAAAACAAAGAGGGAAATAAAATCAAATTTCCCCAAACTCCGCATATTAAATCACTTGTAAGACCATTTGAATTGAAACCAAATTCATCTAATCTAACAATAAATTTGATTAAAAACTTTTTTACACAACAGGTGGTCCTCAACAGTCGCATGATAACCCCGCCACAATGAACAATTTTGAAGAAACCTAAATACTATAAACTATGCAAACAACAATTCATATATCATCAGCCAAAATACTCCCATACAGATTTCAGTATCTACACCCACAGGTTAATTACTACTCATCACAGGTTACAGCTAACTGATTTAACCCAAAATACATTTTTCGACAATCAGAACATAGACATAAACATTAAAGTACCTCAGAGAATTAATGGTGGGGAAGAAGTAGAGTAGTCTAGCCGGTGAGGTCCAGATTTGATTGATGAAGTTATTAACCCAAAGGTTAAAAACAACACAAAAAAAAATCTGGAAATAAAAGGCATGCAGATATAGAAGAAAAATATCGTCAGTATTGTGTATAAGCCCAGTGTTGTCAATATTGTGTATAAGCAGAGTGTCCGTTAAACAATTTGTCAAGGAAGACAATACCTGAACCAAACATAAGATAATTATCCAATAACCTGTACGAAATAAGTGAATAAACCAGTAATGAACACCTACATAATATTGAGTAAAAACAAAAACTCAAGTTCCACGAAAAATGTCAGCAGTAAATTATAAACCCTATAACTTGATATTGAATAATTAACTCAATTTCCCAAAGTTAAGCCTCACCTTCAAAAACCAAACCTGCATGTCATACCGGAAATTTAAATGATTAAAACCAAGAGTGTCTTCTTTAAGCAACTACCACCACACCCCTGGTCCTCCAAGTGTATAACACCATAATAATCCAACAGCCATTACCTCTCGGGACAAAATGGATCAAGACAGACGGTCCGGCAACACTCCACAATGGTGCTCACACAAACTGCTATTTGCATCCCCATACCAACAGCAAGATCCGAAAACATAAAACCTGTGAAAAAAAAAAAAACCAAAATGCAAAAATTTTAATTAAATGAAAAAATAAATCGTCTAAATTAAATATAAAGGAAAAGAGCATGAACTACTTGAGGACACACCCAATTAAAAGAAACTCTGGGACAAATAAGCACCCTCCAGCACCTACGGGAAGATTCTCCTTAAATCTACCTGACACGCCAAAACAACAACCATATTAAAAAGTAAACTACAAGGTTCCTCCAGAAACTTACATGACGAATTTTCACCAACTTCTATAAAATCTAACCATCCTAACTACAACAACTCCCCAATAACCCAGACTCACCGCATGAAACACAAAAACTAAACAACCGGTCTCTATCACGATAAAAACACAACAACACATCCATCATCTTACAGTAAACTAACCAACTGTAGAGTAACAAAGCCCTAAAACGAAAGCAAACTATAAT
The DNA here is from genome assembly GCA_963682095.1 of Potentilla sterilis. NCBI lineage: Eukaryota > Viridiplantae > Streptophyta > Magnoliopsida > Rosales > Rosaceae > Potentilla > Potentilla sterilis. Next base: position 31,388,113 of record OY821758.1, read on the forward strand.
TTTACTTAACAAAACTCCCATCACACATGCAATACAATCTCTCCACAGAACTAAGCATCCAACCATGAAACACCAATGGCATAACCCATAAAGTTGCCAATAATGTACAATACCTGATTACAGCAGAAAAAGATATCCAAAATTGCAAAGCCGAACACTTCTGATGATGGGTAATGAATGAAATAGAATTCCTCTTCGATCAGTGCAATATCAAAGCACCACAAAATGATACTACTGTGACATAAAGAAAACGTCAGAAGTCGAGGAAATCCAATTAAACAACGAAAACAGAAGATTAACCAAACACAACATGCAGAAAACCCACTAACCCAAAAAGGAAGACAACAAAAACCCGATCCCAATATGATGAATCCATCGAGAAATCCAGCTGCAGTATAATTATAACCGGATCATCATCCTCATCACACTCTCCCGCACACTGCGGTTTAAAGAGAAACCGAAACCGGAAGGACCGAAGAACAATATCGCACACACAACCACAAAATGGGCTTCTGGATTAGTAAGCAAGTCCCTGCAACTAGTGCAAAGTGTTTATGTAGGCAATGTTGGCAGTAACTTAAAAATAAATTAAATTTATAAAACTGAACCAAAAAAAGAGGCCAGCGCAATGAGAGTTCTAGATACCGAATGCAATGTTTGTAGCTGGAATGGTTTTTGTTCCTGGATGTGAAAGGAACATGGTGACTGTCGCACTCTACTGCCATAACCAAGTATCGATGAAGCGTGAAGACAAGGATTTCAAATTGACTTGGATTGCTCAGCCACCCATTAAAATCAGTGTGGAGTTTTACAATGAGTATTTTATCAGGGTAGATCTGATGATGAGAGACTTAGTAACTGGAGACTTGAGCTCTATAAAGCCAAGTTAGTGCAGAAAAATACCATCTTTATTGCTCAAATGAGTTGAGGCTTGAACCAAACATGTGGGCAATGTGGAGTATGTGGTCATTTATCCCATGTTAAATAGCAAAACCAATTGGCAATGGATGTAGACGCGAGAACTTATAAATTGCTCGGTAATGCTGTTGCTTTTAGTGTGGACTCTCAACAACTTCACTAAAAACAACAGCAATAAAAGAGAGGAAATTACTTTCAAAAGAAATGGCCGGCCATCAAAAGTTGTGGTCTATATTTCTCTTCTTCAACCTCTGCAGAAGCTTCAGCTTTATTTCTTGAACCCTTTTATCCCATATGTCATCTATAGCTCCCATGTTTCATCATTGACTCTTCGGGTCTGCAAACGAATCATAAAAACAACTAAGTAGCATGTTGTCGTATAACAGTGCAATAGGAAAAATGCGGCAAGGCTAATTGCTCAAATACCTGCATAGGCCGCGGTGCACCAAAGGTTGCAAAACCAACATTTTCGGGTGAAAGTGTAACTCTTCCAGGAAGTGTAAATTCATGTATTACCCAACACCCCGCGTAAACTAGGGCTTCCTATTCATCAACCCCATTCACTGCAGACTGAACAGCAAGCAAGAGCAACAAACTTAGAATGCTCGGATCATTTGGACTAGAAATTAATATTTCCTCATCCTCAATTCCAGGGAAAATTTTAATATAAATGTTCAGGTCCAGATTACCCATTTAAATACTTAAATCAGATGATAACTTTCTCCCAGTTCCTTTGCCATAAAAACATGATGGTTTTTTGTGGTAGTTAAGAACGAAAAAAACATGCACTAGAATATGAACAGCCAACAACTGTGACTTAAAGTGAAGCAAATTGTAATTTATTTTTATTTTTTTACCAAAAAAAAAATAATTTTATTTCTTCTCTTCTAATTAGAAACAAATACAGCATTAGAATAAAATCAGTAAATGCTTTCCCCTAGTGAAAATCCAGTCAACCAATAAGCAAAAGAATTATGATAGCCTTCTAATCACAGTTGCACAGCAAAATTAAACATCAGGGGGCTCAGAAAATTCATTATATCACAACTGATCACGATTGCAGGAAATACAGAAAATGGAACATCGTAAATTTAATTGATGCTCAGGCAGAAGCCAAAAGCTCAGATTAAAAGTTGATTCAGCAGTCCTACAACTAACGCCTGATTGGCTTGGTATCCTATTGAATAAATCAACCAAATCAAAATCTACTTGAATTAGAATAAAACTTGCCTCCATCAATATCTTCCACAATAGACCTTTCTATTTAAACACATGGGACACAGCAAAAGATTTTAAAACAAAAAGAAAAGGAAGAATATTTATAATTCAGTACATTTTTGTTCGTTTATACTTCTTCAGATGTATTATTTACACCCGGGTGAAACCGAACAGTCAGAATTGACACATAAATGGTAAATTAACTACACGATCCCATTAGCAACCCATCTTCACCAACATAGTGGGTAAATTGACACGTCATATACTACTGTCTTAAATTCCAAGGGAAAACCACACAATGAAAAGTTACTATTACTTTCTCACTTCAAGGACTGCCTGAGGTATTCACAGCTCTTTACCTCGGCTTTAATCTCTCCCTCGTCAAGTAAAATATCTGCACGACATGAAAGCATGCCAACCTCAAAGTTGTTTATTACAATAACTCTCACAGAAATATATTCATCACAGATGAACAAAAGAATATTATAGTACTGACTTATTACTGTTTCTACAGCTGAATGGTACTCCCTCAACACAGATGAACGTTTTTCAACAGAATAACGCATATATTCATCACGTAGTGCTTCAAGCTTAGCTGCAAGCTGTTTTGAATTTAAAAACTACTGACGCTATTTGTGCCCGACGAACTATTGTAAAATGAGACAAAATATTGGAATTTCAACTCCATCTCCGTAACATACATTTGGAACAAGAAATTCTGCACGCCACGAGGCTTCCAATGTCGCTTTTGAAGAGATCCAACACAAATTGTCAACCCCAAACATGGCCTCCTAAATTACTCTAGCTACATGTTGAAGCAAACAGAAAATCAAACAATTCATTTTTTTTTAAGGCAAACCATTTATTTTACACATTTGCTAAGATATGCCGAGTAAAACCAATAAATAAACAAAAAATTGAGCAGGTGAAGGACAAATTCATCTAGGTACCAGTCTAATAATCAGAAATGCACTCATGGTTCAATGAAAAGTTCATCAGGTGAGGCTTATATCTCAAGGTTCAAGGACAAATGCACTCATGCACATGTGCATTATACAGAAATTATATAGTAGTAACATTATATCCACATGATTCAGCAATAAAGTTGAGAAAGAATCCAATCAATACAAGTGAAACAGAAAACTATAATCCTGCCAGACAAATAAAAAAATGTTTGAAACTTGGCATCTACACAGCCAACTAGGGGCGGTTCCCAAATTCTGAATGCCACCCAAAGTGATGAATAATATAGAAAACAAACATTCTGAGTCCTGATCAGCCCCAATTTTTGTTTTCAGGCCTTCTTACAACCCACTGGTACCTTGTACTTTTCTCTACAGAAAGAAGCTGAACCACAGAAATGAGCATCTTACAATTGGAGAAAAATGTAATCCACACTTGCCTTTCCTTGGTACAGATTATACACCAGTTGGGAGACAAAAGAGTACCGAGTCTTCTCCTTTGAAACATGTTCCTTCACAGGTGTCTTCCTTGCTCCACAATCTTGACCTTCGAAGCGGCTTTTATTTTCCACATCTAGTCATAGGGTATATAATTAAACATTAAGTAGATTCACTCCCAATATCTTTAAAGAGATTTAGTTGAGAAGTTATCAAAATTCTAGACACCATCTCTTTGCATTGCTTGTAGAAGGTACCAGCCAACACTTTCCAGGAGCAATGATTTTCAAAAGTAGCTCATCCACTCTCCCTATCATTTTCAAAAGGGTACCAAATCCCCATTAATGAACTTATCCTTTTTCGCCCTCTACCAACCTATAAGAATGCCTCAATGCCTCACTCTTCTCTTATGCTTCATGTTCATTCCAATCCTGGATATATAGATTGAGATAGATCAAGAATTCTCACAATCAGGTTGCCACCACTTAGAATTTTGGAAAAAAGGCAGAAAGTTCAGTGGCGAGCTTGCCAGAACAGCTTAAATCGAATTCCCCACCCCACTACAAGTATATGGTTGTCATAAGAGCATATATTGTCATAAAAGCATATATTGTCTAAACCCCCAACCCACTGCCGGCAATACAAAAAATTTGGTGTTGTTAGTTCTCTCTTACGCTGTTGATCTCAGCTCTGCCGGCTATGCAAAAAAATTGGTGTTGTTAGTTCCCTCCCATCAAAAGGTTTCTTCCCAAAAGCAGTTCATCAAATCTGTTTCTCAAACCTCCCTACATCCCTCTCCAAATCATCCATTTCCTTATCTTGACCTCAGGTTTGTCTTTTTGTCTGTCCGCTTCACAAAACAGCCTCTTTTCCTTTTCAAATCAGCACTTAATTTCTCCCTCTCTTACCAAGCTTTAAGCTCCAGTATATTGACCTCCATATACGTCATTTCTTTCTTCACTCCCCAAACTCCTCCTTACTACGCCCTTGATTCTTATTCAACCCTGAGGTATTAAATGCTCAAAGCCTTCCCATATTTCAAGAAATATGTTCACTACCATTCCATCCAGCCAAATATTTTCAATCTAAGAGGCACCAGTCCCCATCTGATATGGCCTGCTTGGATATGTACGTCATCAGCCTTCACTCTTTTAACCAGACCTGAATGTGTACCCTTTCAATAAACGAAAAGATCCTTCATCACCATCATATAAAACTAAGGCAATGAACGTAACAAGCTTCATGAATCAACATAAAAAAAAATTTCCTACACAAGACCAAAGGAAGCTCGGAGTACTCTGGCATTTTATTACTTCACAGACCAACCCTGACGTACTAATTCATACACCTAATGAAACTGCTCTATTTGGTATTTATCAAACTTCTGAATTGCTCTTGCCAAAATTTTGAGAAGATGCAAGTCCTTTTCTAATAATGAAGGAGCCTCTAGATGTAAGCAAATGTGAAGTATCTATCTAATACAACTTCAAATTATGGACCTCATAAGGTAAGCCAGAAGTAAGTTACATCTTGTAACTTATATGGGCACCTGAAATATCACAAAGAGAGACCATAATAGAACACCGAGTATCAGCAGAACTATAGTGAAAATAAAGTTAACAGGAACTTCTCAAGTTCTGCAAAACAACTATTAATGTAGACCTGCACTAGTAGATTTTCAATATACTTAAAAACAGAATTACTGGTCTCTCGACTCAAGATATGTACTGAGAACGAATCTTGATGGTGCAACAGAAAAGACGAACTGAAACAGCTAGAGAAAATGATTTTGCTCACTATAGAAAATCTATTTGCAACTTACGAGCACTTGCACGCACTATTGCGTTTACGAAGTCTGATTTCCTTGAGAGCACCTAGTGCCAGATATTTCAGTTTAGCACATATTTGGCTGACTACTAATGGATTTGATATCTGTCTGTAGAAGATAAAAGATATTGAAATTAGCATGTTTCTACACATGAAGTACTTGAGCCACGAAGTAAAAGTAACACCATTAACCTCATTGAAAGGATGATATGGATCTGGAAAGTAGCAGGCCAGGACAGCAACAGCTGCTTCCCAATATGCAACCTCAATGTTAATTCTTCTGGCATTGCAGTACTGTCTTCCTGGCGGCCGGTTTCAAATGTGCCCTTTTGCTGCAAAAATTGATAAATAAATAACATGTAAGACAGTATACTTATCTACCTAATCTTTATACTCAAGATATAGAAACGGAGAGAGCTGTGCAGGGAAAAATCCACTGACCCTTTTCAAAGCCTCTAGTAGCTCTTCTCTTCCAACGTAATCTAAGTCCTTCTTGGCAGTCAATATAACAGCTTCGTTCCTGCCATGCAATTACAATAACATAAGCATGAAATGATTATTTGATCAAGGGATTAAGCTCATCTTACAATACTTGTCTATATATATATATATATATATATATATATATATATATATATATATATATATATATATATATATATATAGTGTTTGATATAGTTAAACATACAACATGAAAGCCAATTACATGGTTTAGTAGTGTTCACCCTGCAGTCACTAACGGACCAATAGGTTCATGCTGAATCACCCTTAGGTTACATCCAAGGGTTGAAAACAAAACAACTCTGCTTAAAAAAAAATTATCCCCACTATTGGATTTACATCCAAGGGTGGCTGACCATGAATCTCTTGGTTACTTAGTGACCAGGTGAACATGGATGTACACAGTTATCCTGTTCAACGAAAAATTTGTACTCCTGGGGTATTGGTTGTACACAGTTATCATTTGCTACCAATGGCCTCTATCTCATCAATAAATATAATGGAGGGTGTGAAGGATCTGGCACTAGCAAATAGATCCTTCACATGAGATGCTGCAACACCGACAAACATGTGGAAACAAAAAGTACAAAATATATTATTTTCTTTTAGCAAATGAAACAACATGAAATTAGTCTACTATATGGTAGAAGTTAATACAGACAACAAGCAATTCTGGGATGAAATGAAGTGTCAGAATGAGTAAATCATCCAGAATCAAAGAAGGATATAAGAGGAAATCTACAAGAAATCTAAGTAAAGGAAATCCAGAATTGCTCCAGGTAATGGATACAGGTAATCTAAATGGTTGCAACATTATGTTGTTCGATCTCAAAAGATTTATTTTTAATGCCATTCTGATTCTTTCCATCTTTTAAAGCATTACTCCAAAATCAGGTCATACACTCATACCTCTACAAAATCGGTGCCATTTGCTGCAAAGCCTGCCATTCAACAGCAGTAGTTTCAGCCAGCAGTGTTTGCCCCGTTCCAGGAGGTCCCTTTTGGGCAATAAAGGCATCTGTCCTGAAACTCTTCATCATTCTTTTGAATTCGTACGATCTGCTGCAGTTCCCTTTTTATATACTCCTGGTTAGCAAAACCATCAAAGGTAATCCCAGTAGACTCTTCTGCAGATATATATTTGGCCCTGGTGAAAAGAAGGTATAGTACTCTAGTGCTTGCTAGCAGTACTGAATGTTAACAAGTTCTACTAGTAGGAAGTTTTGAAAAATTGAGCTATATATCAGTAATCTCGAATATCTTCAACTTCTCTGTGCATGCGAGAACAAAAAAAAAAAAAGAATCGATGATTTCTAATGCAAGGTTGCAAACAAGAGATATATTAGCCCAATTCAAAAGAAAAAAAAGATATTAACAATCAGGCAACAAACTCAAAAACTGATGGGAACCAAGCTTAGTCAGTTTCGGAAATAATTCTTGGACTTGCTGGTATATGAATAATCACAAAATTTTGGGGTCCTGGCTCTGACCTGCAAATCTATGGAGACGATCGAGCGGCGTCTTGGCCGTTCAAGCTTTTTTTTTTCTTTTCTTTTTTTTGAGAAGACACGACAAAACCTCTTAAGAAAAGCACGTTTCATCCTTTTAAGTAAACAAACACAGCACGTGGGAGTTTATTTCCCACCGACACCGAACACAGCACGTGGGAGTTTATTTTCCACCGACACCAAACCGACACTAACACACACCCCAAAGTTTCCAAAACCTAAAAATCCTAGACCTTCGCCGGCTCCACCACCGACCAACACTCCCACCACCACACATGGTAATATTTTTTACTTCCTGTGATCATCATGTCTTGGTGTTTCGTGTGTGAGCTGTATTTGTAGAATTGTTTACTGCTAGTACAACAAAGTCTTAAATTCTTAGACTTGTTTGAAAACAAAAGTCCTCTTCTTTCTCGTCTACTTTCTTTGACCTTTGCATGTGTCTTTGTACTGAGAGTCAAGTTTTGATCTGAGTGTGAACCAAAGCTTCGTATGGAAAGCTGATTTCTCATACTTTGGTATCAATCAATTTCAGTGTCTATTCCCTTGCACATTAGTTAAACTCAGTTATCTTTTTGGTTATTCTCTTACTCCTGGATTTATGAATTCGAATTCGTATCAAGTATTTTAAATGCATCAGCTTGTTTATATGTTTGCTGAATTGGTTTTTCGCAAATGGATTTGTTACGTGAAATTCTGTTTTCAGATATGTTAAATGATTTCATCTAAACGACTGCTTTTGCCTTGTTTTATGGGATTAGCTTTTGACTTGCAATAGCTGAAATTCTTCAAGTTTCCACAAAGAAATTATATAATTATCTCTCCTTCTTGTATGTTCTCTTGTTACAGACTCTTTTAAGTAGAGAACTTGTATATATAACTATTGCATGTTCAGGTCTGTTTATCAAAAAGTTGACGTTTGATAAACCTCCCTTTTACCAGGCTTAATTTGGGGCTTTCTGTCCAATTGAGTTAGTAACCTACTGACTAGTTAAATTGTTTTACAGTAATCGTTTTGGTCTTGCTATCTATCGTAAACAAGTTTTGAAATTCCTGAACAGTTTCCTGCGAACTATATTCTTATTACTTACTAAAAATCATTGTTACAGGCTCTTGTTTACTCCATAATGTTTAGTTCCTATTGAGAAACTGATTTGAGTATATTTTACCATCAACCTTGATTATTCTTCTGCATCTCTGTTCCTGTTTTAAAGGCAAGTGTATTTCAAGGGTATTTGAATGTCTGATTTCCAGTAACGTGGTTGATTTATTATAGTCATGTTTCCTGACAGAAAAGAGAGCTATTTTCAAAGAGTTGCTTCCTGGCAGAATTTTAATCTCTTATGAGAAAAGACATTTCAAGTTCTTATTGAAAATCTGATCCATGTCTGCCTCAGTTTTAAAGTGTTGCTTTGTGATTTTTGCAGATGGCTATATTTGAGTCTGTTTCTAATATCATTCTTGTCATCTGCTATATTTATATATATAATTCATTCATACTAATCTTGTTGATATAGTAGTTTTTCGTAGAGTTTTGTTCTTGTCTAAACATCTGCTAAATTGATCTGATCTCAGTAACTTATAGAGAGGCCGCGCTTTTATTTATCGTTTTGGCCCATCAGTTTTGTTACAGAACTTATGTTCTGAGAACAACGTATAAAGTAGCCACTTTACAATTGATCAAAGTTAGTTCTTTTCAGTAACTATTCTTGCTGTGATAATTTGAATCACAGGACCCAACCTTCTTTATGGATTTATTTAAACAAAGCTTCAATCTTTTTTCTCGTTCTTATTTCATACTAGAACTTGGTTACATCAGTTGAAGTTTTATTAGGCTGCACTTAAGTTAATCTCTGTTGTTGTCCATTTGTAAAACTGTATTTATGAGATTCTGCAGAATTTGACTTCTTCTGCACTGCCACTTTGGAGCATCATTTACCTATCATATTGCTGTCCAAATTTCCTGAAATTTTGATATGTTGATCCTCTACTTGTTAACTATTGATCTGGGAGTTTTCAGCTGATTTCGTTGAAAAATAAACGCTCAGTGATTTTTCTAAGATTGGTCTGCATTTGGACATGTTTCCCAGAATTTTTCAGTGGACCTCCTTGATTTCTGATCCGTTTTGAATGCTCAGTTGTTCTAATTAATTTTGTTCTTTTTATGTGTGAAGCTATACTTCCTAATGGCCATTTTAGAATTAATTTTATGTCATTTGGACTTAAAAAGAATTTTTGGTGAATTTTCTAAGCTTACCTTGCCGCAACTTTTGCCTCACTTCTTGAATTTCGAATTGCCTGAGATTTTAGTATGTTTCTCTTTCAAATTGCCTCACTTCGGTCTCCGTAGTCTTAGGCCATTTCGGCGCTTCACACAGCCAGAGACGACGCTTAATAGATTAGGCATGTTGTTTGCTCATTAAATGGAAATCCGACAAACTTAAACCATGTCTTCTAAATTAATTGTAAATATGACATATGATTCATTATGGGGTGGAGAACCTTAATTCCATGGTGACACTTAATGTGACGTCATCCTTCTATCTATCTGTAATACTCGTTTATCTTCATTAATTAGTTTATTTATTATCCAACGAATATATACTGACTTTATTTATATCAAAATCTTGTTTCAGGAGCAACAACCCACTTTTACTTTCACAGTCACTCAGAAATTAGAAGGTGATTACTATAATTGCAAGTTAGTCGGGAATGCTGCAAATTTCATTTGCCACATCTCACAAAGTTGCAAGATTTCGGGGATCAAAGAACACAACCACATCATCCAGTTCACCCCAACACAGTTTGACCGTTGCTTAACAAGTACAAACAAGTATGTATTGCGAGTTTATTGCCAATGTCCAGTTACATTCAAAGGTAAAAATATCTGGGGAAAAGAAGAGACTTACACTACATGGGTGACAGTCACAGAGGGGTTTGATTGTACATTGACTACATACTTCCAGCAGAAGAGAAGTGCAGGGCAGCTCACAACACCAGATTGGAATCGGACAACGGATGACGTGGGTGAAGTCATCAGGTATATAAGAATAAAACTAGAAATTAAAGTACGACTACTAAATTAGTTAATTCTTATTTATTCTTTTGTAAATTAAATTAATGGGTGTCTTTTTTTATATATATATTCAGGGATATCATCAAGGGTACCGATCAGTTAATGTATGAATGCAAATTATATCACAATATGGACCCAAATCTGATTCATGTGATCGGCAAGGAAGTTAAATACTCTGGACTTTCACCGCTTCGCAGTCCTCCATACACAGTCCAGTACAACGTTTTTGATTGTCTCAAAAACTTGCTAGGATCTAACCTCACCGGAGAACTCAGAGATTTTTCATTGTTAAATCCTCGATGTAAGAGGTCAGTGTGACATCTAACTCCCAATTCTGAAGATTAATTGCTTTTATTATCTTGAGTTAATTCATTATGAAATTTCTTATAACGGTAAATATGATATTTATTTGGGTTAAACTGTATATACCTGTTTTCATTTGGGCCCTTTTTGTTACTTTTGTTTTGGTTTATTTTATTGTTAAGAGAAGAAGGGCGGGGGTTTGGTAAACGGTGGAAGTGAGAGAAAAGAGACGAGGAGATAGAGAACAGAAAGGAAAAAAAAGAGAGAAAAGAAGAAGAAGAAGAAGAAGAAAGAGAACAACGAGGGAGGAGTAGAAAAGAAATAGAATAGAGAGAGTGAGGTGATGGTGATTGGTGGAGAACCAGCTTTGATTTTGGGCAGAGGGGAATTTCAACGAGGAATTGAGTAGTGATCTTGACATGATGAGTTTTTGTTTCTAGAAGAGGGAGAGAAACAAGTTTGAGATTATTTTAGTTGTTCAAAAGAGGAATGAGTTCAGAATCCTTTGTTTTATAATTTTACTGGACTATCTTTATTCCTCTATTGTTGCGCGGTTTTTTGTCATGGTTTTCTGATTTGGTTATGGTGTTACTATTACTTTTGAATCAAGTAAACCATCTCTGAAGAGTGAGTAGATGAATAGGATGTGGATTTTGGGTGGTGGTCATATTATCACCTATTGCTGGGTGCTATGAGAGGTTTCCTATATCTTCTGAAGGGTTGTTCACCTTTTATTTGCTTATAAATGCAGAGAGGAGTTTCAGTTTTATGGAGTGCATCCTGGGATTTCAAATAAAAGACGGCGGGCTGCTTTAATCCTTATGGCATATGATACTGCATGTTTGAACAGACTTGTTCCAGGAAAAGAGATAGAAGATCTTACCTCACAGCCTGATTTTTCGTGGCTTCTTCCCTTGCCTAATTGGAAGGCGAGTATCAACATACCTGAATTACAGCAACTGAATAGTTATAAATTTGGCATTGTGCCCACAACGGTTGACCCCAAGCCCAAAGATGGATTTCAAAGTTTTGCAACGTTCATGCGTGCTGCTTGTCATCATTGTAATGATAACAATCCTCAGAGTCCGATATCTATTGAAGTTGTGCACGACGAGGTGGATAATGCATGGAGGGGTTTCATCACTCTTTGGTTCCATTTATGTCTCAAAATGAAAAAGAACTCTATGCAGTTGGTTCGTTTTCTATAGGTAATGTTTGATATTGCATTCGCTTTAGAGACAATAACCAGGTTCTGTTCTTTATCATTTGTCAGAAAGCTAGTGTTAATTGCAAGTAGTCTATTGTGACCGTAAGAATGAATAGCACATTCTTAGTTTGCTGGGACTTTTTTAATTTGCTGGTGGCGATAACAATTTGCTTTACGTATGTATTTGTTTGCTGGCAGCAATTTGAATGTAAACTGGTGTTGATAGCAACTAAATTACTGTGATTATATAGACAGAACGACTGAGGTTCTGATATATACATTAAGCTTTCTTTTCAAAATTTTGAATAATCCTACATTCAATTTGAGTTGAGATGCAATCATAGGATTCAGTAAAAAAACATCAACTGCTTTAGGGGTCCATAATCTGCCAAACCGATACTAATAAACACCCCAAAGTTGTTATTAAATATCGATGATTACGGAAATATCGAGGGTTTGAAAAAAAGAAATTTTGATGGAAATTTCGAGAAAATATCGAATATCAATGGAAATTTTACCAAAAATTTATATAAAAATTGTATATTTAGATAAAAATAGACTAAAAGTAAAATATCGGAAAAATATGAGTATTAATATCGATGTTTGAAAAAAACAGAAATTTCGAAGAAATATTGAGATTATTTTAGTCGTTGAAACCGACACTAACAAACACCCCAAAGTTTTCAAAACCAAAAAATCCTAGACCTTCGCCGGCTCCACCACCGACCAACACTCCCACCACCACACATGGTAATATTTTTTACTTTTTTAAGCAACTGTGATTCTCCTCTAGTGACTCATATACTGTCTAAAAATTTCTTTCTTTATGCATTTATTTTTTTTGGTTGACCCAATCTTTTTCATGTCATTTTGGGTAGACTAGGATTAGTGCCCTGGCTGGCCGTCGAGTGAGTGGAGAGATGATTTTACAACTTGATTGAGCTTAGATGGTAATTTTGGAATGAATGCTTTAACATCTCTAATTAGATCTATGCAGTATGAACATGAACTGTAGTTAGTCAACAATTATACAATTTCATCCAATAACAAATATTTTTTTTGAAAATGGATGTCAAGCCTCCACTGATCAAATAATGTAAGTAACAACCCACTCAAGACCTCGTAAAAATAGAATTGTACAAAACAACCTAAGAGAACTCTAAGATCACTCTAAACTATCTTAATGCCGCAAACCCTAAATGAAGCATCTTGATCAATAACGAGTAAATTGTTAGACGAATCTAACTTATTCAAGAGAAAATGACTAAATGCACAAAAACAGCTAAAAATTGACCAAACCAATAAACCATTCTCATTTTAATGAAACTAAAGAAATGAGCAAGGTACCCTCAGCTTAAACTACAGCCTCAAAGACGACGCTTATTAGAAAACAGGAGCAGCGGTCACAGAGGCTTTATCTGTGACGATTTAGATTTTCTTTAATATGCTGCTTGATTTATTTACTTCTTTAATTATATTTTGGTTCAGTTGTTATTCAGTAAAATCACCTTACTTCACTCCATAATTTTCATGCCCACTCCTTACTAAACCTATAAACCCACAGTTATTCATCAGTTCATCCTCATCTTTTCTTTTCTCCTGTTCCTTGTTCCCGAAAAATTGACTTTTTGTTCATCTATCCAAAACTGTGCTTAACCTCAAGAGATTACTATGCGAGTCATTTGCCTCAGAGTTTCAGAGTTTCTTCATTTACTTAAGTTTCAGTCCTGTGGTTGGATTTGCTTTGGTTGATTGGGTGCTTGTGTTTAAGGGGTTTTGAACGATTTGTTTTGAGATGCTTGGCTGCTGATTTCTAAAGATTGAGGTAGGGAAAACAAAACCTTCTTTGTAGTTTAAAATTCTAATTCGGTGTGTGCTGGTTGTGATTTCATTGAAATATGCTCTCTTTGACTTCCTTAAATCTCGAGATGCATGTAACTTGATGGAATCTTGTTTGATTTAGTAATGATACTGTTGACAAATGAAATTTAATGAATAAAATATTCATTAAATTATTAAACATTTGTTTGGACTCAACAAAAGTTTATACGTGGCTCATAAGTAGACAAAGTCAACAAGATTATGAGAATTACACGTGGTGATACGAAAGTGGGGGATCGGTAATAAATTATTTGATTCCGAATCGAATTAAATATTAAATGTTATTAGACAATCAGATATCAATTAACATAAATTGATTATCGACATTGTAGTCTAACATTTAATTAAATCGGTCAAATTCCTTAAATAGTCATAATTAAATCAGTTGTTAAAACTGATTGATTTAGTTATGAAAATTACTATATCTAAATTAATCAATCAATTTTGATTGATTTGATTATGCTACTAAGGAAATAAAATCAATTCAACGTCATCAATGTATTCCATACATGGAGCGGCCTTGAAAATATAAATACCCTCTTCAAAATCAAGAGAGGGACTTCAGCCCGAGAGAACAAAATCACTCCCCAAGAAATTCTGAAGTCTTCAAAACCCTCGAAGAACCACCAAGCTTCCAAGTAGCGAGTTCTTCACCAAATCCCAAATCACATCAAATTCAAGGTCTCAAAAACCAAGCGTCGATCGCCCTTGAGTCAAACACCACACTCGGAGATAGAATCAGAGGAGTTCACAAAAATTTGTAACCCACACTAGATTTATTAATAAAATTATATTTTATTTGTACACGTGTCTGCATTCGATTTGTTTTCAGATTCTCGTGTTTACAGATACATTTGTTTATCTTTCTATGGAGCCTCCCATATGTTGTGGTACGTAATCACATAAAGATTTAATAGATTCCAAGCAGCAGACCTTTTTGCTTCCTGTGATCTGATAGGAGCATAATATGCGACGTTTTTAAAGTGTTCTACCCTCATTTATGCAATTGTTTAACCCTTATTATTGTTTTATAGAGTCGTTTAATCAAGTCAGAGTCTTTGGTAGAGTTGATATATGAGATGAGCATAAATGTCGAAATATGATGATTTTATGACGAGGTTGATTCAAAGTAGGAATCCTTGTTACGTCAGGAATCCTAATCGGTTTAGGAGTCTACAATGGCTCGACGTTTCTCATAACGTCGAAGGTTTTAAGAGTTTCAATGAAAGTAGAACTACTTGTTGAACCAGGAAATCTAAATGGAATCAAACTCTTACTCTAATTAATTTCGGCATACATATTATTATTTTCCTAATATCTATTTTCTCTTATCTATTTTCAGGAAATTAAACTAAAGGAATTTGGATTTGAATGAGAAGCATGCTGAGCACATGCCATGAAACTTGTCGATCAAGAAACAAGGAAAGCATGCCGTGCACATGAAGAGGAGAAGAAGAATTCGGATCAAAGAAGGAAAGCTTGTTTCCGAAATTAAAAGAAGAAAACCTAAATGAATCTAGACTTGATTCCATGCACGTTCATTTAGATTTTATGCCGAATTAAAGAAAGAAGGAAGGAGCGAAATTTTCAGTAATATTCAAGAAGATTTTGGCATCAAAGGAAGCTAACAGAAAAGACTTGCCAAGCAAGAAAACAAAGAAGAAGAGTTCGGCAACAACTCTTGTTGCCAAAACCCTAATTGCCGAAAGTTAAGAGATAAAACCCTAGCTCTTCCTCTCTCCTATAAAAGGGGTACGGCTGCTCTAAAGAAATCATCTCTTTTTGTGATGACCCGACCTTAGGGTGGATTGTGTGGACCTGACTTGACCTGGCTAGGGAAGCTAGCAGGTAGGTAGGTCACAAATCCCACATCGCCCGAGGGAGAGTGGATGCGATGCTTATATGTGCAGGGTTAGCACAATACGTAGAGACGCGTTTTGGGGGCTCAATGGCTTCGGAGGGGATGGGGACTCTGAAGTTAAGCTTGCTCGCCCAGTAACAATCCCAGGATGGGTGACCAACTGGGAAGCTAGCAGGCAGGCAGCTCCAGAAGCAAAACCGTGCGGGGTGATTCCCAAAGCGGACAATATCTCTACGGCACGTGCCAAGCTTAACTTCGGAGTTCCCATCCCCTCCGAAGCCATTGAGCCCCCAAAACGCGTCTCTACGTATTGTGCTGACCCTGCACATATAAGCATCGCATCCACTCTCCCTCGGGCGATGTGGGATTTGTGACCTACCTACCTGCTAGCTTCCCTAGCCAGCTCAAGTCAGGTCCACACAATCCACCCTAAGGCCGGGTCATCACAATCCACCCCCCTTAGGGTCCGACGTCCGCGTCGGCACATTTCCGGCCGAGGACAGGCTCTGATACCATTTGTAACGGCCCGGCACGCGAAATCACCCCGCACGGTTTTACTTCGGGAGCTGTCTGCCTGCTAGATTCCCAGTAGGTCACCCATCCTGGGATTGCTACGAGGTAAGCAAGCTTAACTTCGGAGTTCCCATCTCCTCCGAAGCCATTGAGCCCCCAAAACGCGTCTCTACGTATTTTGCTAACCCTACACATATAAGCATCGCATCCACTCTCCCTCGGGCGATGTGGGATTTGTGACCTACCTACCTGCTAGCTTCCCTAGCCAGGTCAAGTCAGGTCCACACAATCCACCCTAAGGCCGGGTCATCACACTCTTTCTCTCACAAAATTCTAGCCAAAACTCTACTAAAGTGTAATCATAAATCCTATACAAAAATTTATCAAGCCGAACCACCACCACCTTTACAATTCGCACCATCTTCCATAGTCGAGTTCATCCTTTGCCGAAGTTCTTCAAGGTTCTTCTAAAGTGTGATTCGACTAAACTCTTGGCTCTTTAATTTTCTGTATGAATTGCGATTTAATGATGAATGATTTGTTGGTTTACAATTTTCGGTTTGTATGTTTTATTATGGATTTCCGAAAGTTATTCATGGTTTATGTATTATTTCCGAAAATCCATTCAGGGTTTGTGTATGAGTTTCGAATTACTTTATGTATGTGATTTCGTATTTAATTGGTTTAGGGCAGTAGGATTTCATGTATGTTCTTGATGTTATTTGATTAATTTTCATGAGTTCGTGCATCACAAATCGTGTGCTTAAGGGCTGACTTTGTGGCTTCTCCTTAGGTACCGATTTTATCTACCAAAATAATTTAGATTGCTTCATACGCTAAGTTGCTGTGATTTAGATTGTTTATTAGGGCGGTTATAACCATGACAATTTACATATTAAAGCAATGTGGGGTGACGCCATATTTGTTGCATGTCTCTGATTCGGCTTATTGTGCTTATGTGTTCTTCGTGTTTACCTTCGACGCTGAGTGTTTGTAAACTGATTAGCACTATGTTTAGGATTATACGCTGAGTTAATTCTAAATAATTAAGAAGTCTTAACGATTAGATGAACCGCTGAGGGCTCTAATTAGAATTGGAATTAAATTTGTCTAAGTGCTATATGAAATTTTGCTGCCTTGAATCTTTTATTTCGATTAATGCATGTGTAAAGAGATTTCGTGTTATGTGTTCTTGTGGAGAAGATGATCATATGTAAATAATAGTTTTAGGTTTATTTTCGTTACATTTAGTAGTTGATTAGATACAAATCTCAACCCCCCATATGATTATGCAAAACAATCATCTATGCATTCAAAGATATAATCATCATCGACTCATTTAAGAGTATCTAAGACTCAATCTTAAACTAAAAACAAACGAAAATTTTTAAATTTTTAAATTTTTCTGTATTTTCCTTTTTCTGACTCGAAACAAATTAAAATGAACAAAACATGGAAACATGTATCACTACCCCACACTTAGAAAATTACATTGTCCTCAATGTATATCAAAATAATGTTGTAATTTCTAAGCATATGATACATCACACATCTCCATTTATACAATTCAACCAAGAAGAGTTTAGGGATTTAGAAAATTCAAACTCTCGTTGATGGCTCCTTCACAATTTTGGTTGAAATGGGTTGCCTCCCATGCAACGCTTAATTGTTTATAGTCCTTTAGCCTAGACTATTTCCATGCATACTAGGATCTTGGTGCGTCCTCTATATCAAGTTCTTCAATGGTGTGCTCCTCAAAAAGCTCGTAATAAGGTTTGAGTCGATGCCCATTTACCTTAAACGCTTTACCTGTTTCAATACTCTTTATTTCAATTGCACCATGAACAAACACATTAGTCACAACATAAGGACCAACCCAACGTGATCGTAATTTTCTAGGAAATAATCTAAGACGAGAATGAAATAACAAGACTTTTTGACCAATTTGAAACGTTTTTCTCCTCAATTGCTTGTCATGATACACTCTCGTCTTCTCCTTGCAAATCCAAGCTGCATCATATGCATCATTTCGTATTTCCTCAAGCTCGCTTAATTGCAATTTCCTGTGCAAACCTGCCGAATCTAAGTTTATGTTGAACTCTTTAACTGCCCACCACGCCTTGTGCTCAAGTTCCACTAAGAGATGGCATGCTTTGCCGTATGTAAGCCTAAAGGAAGACATCCCTATAGGCGTTTTGTAGGCTGTCCTATATGCCCACAAAGCATCATCAAGTCTGTCGCTCCAATCCTTTCTTGTTGAGCCAATAGTTTTCTCTAATATCTTCTTGATCTCCCTATTTGAAACTTCTACCATTCCACTTGTCTGAGGGTGATATGGGGTGGAAACCTTGTGAGTTACTCCATATTTCTTGAGTAACGCCTCTATAGTTCTGTTGCAAAAGTGAGAACCTCCATCGCTTATAAGAACACGTGGTACTCCAAATCTGGAAAATATGTTAGTTCTCAAGAATTCTGCAACAACTTTAGAATCATTAGTCTTTGTGGTTTTCGCCTCCACTCACTTTGAAACGTAATCAACAGCTAATAAGATATAAAGAAAGCCTTTGGACGAGGGAAAAGGTCCCATGAAATCAATACCCCATAAATCAAAAATTTCAACCTCTATAATAGGAGAAAGGGACATTTGATCTTTTAGACCAATGTTACCTGTTCTTTGGCATCTGTCACACGTCTTACACATGGTATACGCATCTTTAAAAATTGTAGGCCAAAAGAATCCACAATCCAATACCTTAAGAGCTGTTTTCTTAGGTCCAAAATGACCTCCACACTCCTCATTGTGACAAAAAGTTAGGATCGGCCTATGCTCTTCTTGTGGGACACATCTTCGAATGATCTGATCACTACAATGCTTCCATAGATATGGATCATCCCATATGTAGTGTCGAGCTATCTTTTTGATCCTTGTCTTGGCTGCATTCGAAACTGTACTAGGAAAAGTCTTAGTAACTAAGTAATTCACAATATCAGCATACCAAGGTTCGTGTGTCTCAATACGAAAGAGCTGCTCATCTGGGAAGGACTCTCTCAATGGGAGCGTGTCCTCCTCTTGCACAATTCTGCTCAAGTGATCCGCCACAACGTTTTCACTTCCCTTTTTGTCCTTGATTTCGATGTTAAACTCTTGTAATAAGAGGATCCATCGAATCAAGCGTGGTTTGGCATCTTTCTTCTTCATCAAGTACCTAAGAGCTGCATGATTTGAATAAACTGTCACTTTAGAGTTCAAAAGATAAGATCGAAATTTTTCTAAAGCAAATATGACAGCCAAAAGCTCTTTTTCTGTAGTGGAATAATTCATTTGAGCATCTTTCAACATTCTAGAGGCATAGTATATTGCATTCGGCCTCTTCTCATTTCTTTGTCCAAGAACTGCTCCAACGGCATAGTCTGATGCGTCGCACATAAGCTCAAATGGCAAGTCCCAATTAGGTGGCGCCATGATGGGTGCCGAAATTAGCAATTCTTTAAGCTTGCCGAATGCTTCTTCACATTCCTTGCTCCACACGAATGGTACGTCTTTCTACAAAAGAGAACACAAGGGTTTTGCCACTAAAGAAAAGTCTTTGATGAACCTTCTATAGAAACCTGCATGGCCAAGAAAAGAACGAACCTCCCTCACAGTTTTGGGGGAGGGTAAATGTTGCATAACATCAATCTTGGCCTTATCAACATATATTCCCTTAGCAGAAATTATATGTCCCAAAACTATCCCTTGATTAACCATGAAATAACATTTTTCCCAATTTAGTACAAGGTTAGTTTCTACACATCTTTCCAAGATTAATTCAAAATTTTCTAAACATGCATCAAAGTCTTGTCCATAAACAGAAAAATCATCCATAAAGACTTCAATGATATTTTCAATATAATCTGAGAAAATGGAATACATACAACGTTGAAATGTACCTGGTGCGTTGCATAAACCAAAAGGCATGCGTCGATAGGCAAACGTACCAAAGGGACATGTAAACGTTGTCTTTTCTTGGTCATCCGGGTGAATGCAAATCTGATTGTACCTGTTATACCCATCCAAAAAGCAATAGAACTCGTGTCCAGCTAATCATTCCAACATTTGGTCCATGAAGGGCAAAGGCATGTAATCCTTGCGTGTAGTAGCATTCAGCTTTCTGTAGTCGATGCACATCCTATAATCTGTTACCAATCTTTGTGGCATGAGTTCATCTTTGTCATTCTTCACAACGGTCACTCCACTCTTCTTGGGTACTGTTTCTGCACAAACCCGTAGGCCTGGTAGAGACAGGTGAATCTAGATGTGATTTCCTCCTGCGAACCTGCTAACTAAAGGGAATACGGGGCTGGCCGGTCTTCTCCTCTCCGATGCCTAAGTTAGTACAGTTGGGATGAATAGATAACTTAAGCACGTATGATAAGCAGTTGGAGAGATTCAGTTACCTATTAAAGAGGGTAGTTGAAGCCCTTATATAGGTGGTCGGGCGTGAGGTCTGGTCTCACTCTTTGATGTGGGACTGGTTTCCTTCTGTTCGCACACAAAAGGGCAGCTCTGGTGGCCTATTTGGCAAGCTGGCGCCCCCGGTCCCTGGGCCCCTAGTTACAAGGTAGACTGCTGGGCCTCGGGTCCGGGTGCTGGTGATCCTGCTCCGGGCCTCAGGCAGGCCCCGGATGCACTGGCTGCGGGTCTGTGGGCTTTTGTAGCCCCTCTGTGGCTACTGTCAACAAGTCCCCCAAGTTTCCGGTCAAGTGCAATCTTGAATGGGGACTTAATATGTCTTGCTCCTGTCCCGCAGACCCGCAGGGTTACCAACCCAACGACACCCAGTCCCCCAAGTCCGCATTGAAGATTGGGCGTGACCGGGCGTTCGGGCAGAGGAGGCGTGGTGATGCGAGTACCTATTAATGATGACGTGCGACAGTTATGAGTATGCTTGCAATACTAATGGTACTGTGCTCAAGTGTCATGCCATAAATATGGAACGGGGTGAAACCCGGACAGGTGCATGGGATGACAATGTAGCGTTGAGATCCGCTATGCAATAGATATGGAGCGGGGTGAAACCCGGATAAGTGCATGGGATGATGTGGCGTTGAGATCCGCCATGCAATAGATATGGAGCGGGGTGAAACCCGGATAAGTGCATGAGATGATGATGTGAGGACTCGACCGGTGGACTGCCATGTCGGAACGAGTCCCCCAAGTTCCCAAGGTAAAACGGCCGCCAACGGTGGGGCAGGCCGGGAGTAGCCCGGTGGCTCGGCCCAGCTTGTGTTGGAATAAGCGTGGGGTAACGTGCATACGGGGAGATTTGTTCTGTGTTAGAGAAACAATCTGCCCGGTGGGGTGGCGTTGAGATGACAAGTCTCGCCTTGGATCCCCATATTGATCACAGTTCAGTGTGATGCAGGGTTTTTATCCTGCTGGAAAAGTTTACATGTGTTAGATGTAAACTCTCCCGGGTTTATAAAGCCCATGTCGGTTGAATGTCTCATAACCGGTGAAATACCATGGAGCCGGTTGAATGTTACCTAACCGGTGAGATGCCATGGAGCCGGTTGAATGTCTCATAACCGGTGAAATGTCATGGAGCCGGTTGAATGTTACATAACTGGTGAGATGTCATGGAGCCAGTTGAATGTCTTATAACCGGTGAAATGCCATGGAGCCGGTTGAATGATCATAACCGGTGAGATGCCGTGGAGCCGGTTGAATGTTACCTAACCGGTGAGATGCCGTGGAGCCGGTTGAATGTTACCTAACCGGTGAGATGCCATGGAGCCGGTTGAATGATCATAACCGGTGACGTGCCTTGGCTCTTGGGGAAGTGGGGGGGCTTGACGCCTCGGTTCCCGATCCTATCTCCCCTAACTGCCGCTTGTAGGCGGGACAAGTGGCTGACATGCATTTAAGGAGGAAGCCCATCAGTCTAATCAGTTATGATGGCGTGGGAAGGTTATCGATGCTGGGACACGTGCCAGTAGGGAGCGATCTGAGATGGAGGATCTGGATTCGCAGGCGCTTGACTTGCCCCGATTGAGTATTTTGGGGGGATTACAGGGGTGCCTAGGGCATCAGACCTGTCTATAAAAAGACCTCCTTTGTCTTTATTATTTCTGTTTTGCTCTTTGGCCCAGAGAGAAGAAGAGAAGGTTGGAGAGGAATCCGGCGAAAGTTCTGTGGAGGTGCCTTGCGATATCCGTGCTCCAAGCGTTCTGGGTCTTTGCCTACCATTGCTCGGTGTTTTCGTAGGATGGACTTTCCTCAGTTGTGCATAGTAATCGGTAAGTCTTGCTTTCTTTGTTTGGTGTTTTTTCTTTTTGACGTTTTGCGGCGCGGGGGGGGGGGTGCTCTGTCGCCGACTGTGAGTCGTTGTGAGCGGGGCGTTTGCGGCAAACTTGGGGAGCAGCCGCAGAGGGCGATGTTCTAGCTTATTGCTGACCAGCGGTGGAGTTTTGTTTTCTTCCCCTTAGGTTAAATGGCTTCTGTAAGTTCTGATGGGGCTTCCGAATCGGCCGACAGGCGTCCCGTGGTGGACGATGAGGAGAGATTTGAGGATTGGCTCGGTTCGGAATCCCCGGAGTCCGAATCAGCTGACCGCTCCCGGGGCGGGGTCTCGTCTTCCGGGTCTCTGGGTTCTGAGGGCATCCCGCACGGGGTGCGCTTTCCTGGCACTCCGCCCGTGAGCTACACTATCGAGAGTGGGAAAGAGGCCGTGGTGTGCGATGAACCGGAGGGTACTATGAACCCCGCAGAGATTGCCCCCTTCCGGGAGACGTGGAACATCCCCATTGAGGTGGCGTTACGGCCGCTGAATCCCGGAGAATCGGCCTGTAACCCGGAGGCGGGTTGGGTTGCTGTTCACGGAGACCAATTTCGCCACGGATTCTCCCTCCCGCTGCCAGACTTTGTGCAGTATACGCTTAGGGCTCTGCTAGTGTCTCCCGCGTAGCTTCCCTGGAACCAGTGGAGGCAGCTACTAAGCCTCGGATGTCTGTACGAGCTGTCCGGGATGAGCATGCCAACGGTGAACGAGTTCCGGGCGCTGTACAGAGTGTCCTTCTCGAAGAAGAAATGGTGCCGGGGTTGTCTGACCTTTAGCGCCCGACACTTCCAGCCTATCATCTCCCACCTGCCTTCCTGGGTGGACAATAGCTGGAGAAAAAAGGTGGTGATGGCAGGTGGGAAGTGGTAGAAAAGGAGTAAGATGTACCGGGTTCCTGGTGCCTTCCAGCCCCTTGGCGACCAATCGTTCGAACTGTCCGAGTTGGAGCGGGAAAGGATTATGATTATACTAGGATGCTGGGACGATCTTGAGCGAAGCTCCTACAACTTTATATGGCGGGAAGTGCTGGAGTACTGCTGTCTCGGGCGGGATTCCGGTGCGTAGCAGGGTTTAAGGAGTGGCATTTTTGCTGACCGGGTTGATACTAACCCTTTGTTTGTTCTGCAGGTGCATCTTTCCGGACGGTCGTCAAGCCCGGTAATACGCTATCCATGGACGGTGAAGACCTTGTCTCGAGGTTGAAGGAGAAAGGGGAGGCCGTTTCGCGGAGCTCGGTGGATGAGGAGTCCGGTCGGCTTACCGTTCATGCCGAACCGAGGGCCATGGACGTTGAGGACGACGCATATATCCTAAGGCGTGTGAAGAGTCACCCCGCTGCGCCCAAGGTGGGACCAGGAAAGGGCAAGACCACCGGGGGGCCACCAAAGGTTCCTGGTGGGACGATCTGGGTGAGAAGAGGTCACCCGGTCACCAGGGTCAGGCGCATAATCTTCTTCACCGGACGGTCTGGGTGAGAAGAGGCGGAGGATTATGGACGTCCCTCCCTCCGCGCTGGTGACGCTGACCGGCCGGTTGTCTGGTGAAAACTTGGCGAAGCGGCTCAAGGTGGTCAGCGGTGCGACGAGTTCCGCTGGGGACAAGGCCGCTGCTGCCTCAAACTCTGCCAGTCAGCAGAGTAGCCCCGCTCCTGCGGAGGAACAGAGGGGAGATCTGGAGAGTCCCTTCGTCTGGAAGCTGGCGGCAGATGTGGCTGGCCTTGGTCGGGATGGACCTGGGGTCGCTGGAGCCTTGGCGGGGGAGAATCGCCAGAAAAGCAAGGAGTCGGTTCTCCGGGTAAGAATTGCCTGGTGCCATGGCATCGCTCATAACTCGTTACTTTTGCTGTTTGCTTAATTGGCTCCCTGTTGTTCTGTAGCTATTGTACACTCTGTACCAGCCGGACCCGAGTGAGGAGATGTCGGAGCTGAAGAGGCAGGTGGCCGCTCTGACAGGAGCCCGTGAGCGTCTGGAAGTTGAGAAGTCCAGACTCGAGCGGGAGAAGGTCAGACTGGAGGAGAGGGCCAAGAAACAGGTGGCCAGGCTAGAAGAGCAGGTCCGGAGCCTCGAGGAGGAGAAGGAGCGGGCTGAGGAGGAGAGGGCCGAGCTGGAGGAGAGAGTGGATGAGCTCCAGGTGGGAGCTGCCGCTGTACGTGCCGCCGCTGCCGCTACGGCTGGAGAAGAGGACCCAGAGCTTTTCCAGCGGGTTGTCCTCAAATATCACGATAGTGATCATTTCCTTAAGCTCCTGGAAAAGGCTAGGGAGTCGGGTATCGCCGACGCCTACGTAGAGTGGGAAGAGAAGGGGTACCTGGATACCTCTCGAATGCCGAAGGCGGGGGCCGATGATGATACCCATGGGCAGCCGGCAGAAGAGGAGCAGCCGGAAGGGGAAGGCGGGCCTCGACCATCTACACCCGTCAGAGAGGATGCGGTGGCTCCATCTGGGGAAGCTGGTGGGATGCCCGCTGAGGAGGGGGACGCAGCTCCTTGAGATTTTTGCTTTGCTATCTCTTTTTTTTTTTTTTTTTTTTTGTAAATCTGCCGGAACGGGTTCTTTTTGTATTATGCCCTCTGGATATATATTTTTGCACCGGTGGAATTTTTTGGATTTTTCTCAAATTAATTAGCATACACATCTTAAAATGTTACGTTGGTTGAACCGTTGATATGCCACACTAACTGCTTGGAAGTTCTAGCACCTAACCCTTCACCGGGTCCGGGCGTGCTTACCAGCCCTGGCCCTGCTCCCGGTCGGGATCTGCTCTTCTTTCCCCTATATAGCGCTGAAGCTGCCCGTTGCTAATCAAACCCTCCACCGCTGTCTTGAGGGCAAAACAACTGTTCGTTCGATGGGTAGCTTCATCGTGATAGGAGCAGTACTTGCCTGTTCGCGCCTGGGTAAGTTTCCCCTTTGGGTACTTGCTCCTCGGCAGTGGGAGAATGATGTTCCCGTTCTCGTGCAAGATGTCCTCGTATGAAGAGGTTAGAGTGGTGAAGACCTCTTGACGTTCTGCTGGCATGATTGCCAGGGGGCGTTCTTGCCCGTACTGCGCCGGCTTGTGCTCGCCCTGGGGTTTGTCATGATAGGGCTTCTGCTGTTGTTGGTTCCCCCAATTTCTGTTGGGTCTGCTCGGTCGGGCACCTCGGTTTTCGCTCCGCTGGCTGGCCTTATTTTCTCGGTCGGCCGGGGGGTGCTCCTCCCGCTTTCTCTTCAACAGGTGCTGTCCATACGTCTCATGATCAACATGAGCATGCCTGATGGCCATCGTCATTAGCTCGTCATACCCCTGCGGGAGTTCCACCCGTACGGCATAGGAAAATTTTCCTGGCCGAAGCCCCTGTTTGAACGCCATCTCAGCGATACCCTTGTCGAGGTTCCGAACCCCGGCCGTCGCCGTTTGCCAGCGGTTGACAAACGTCCTTAGCTCCTCGCCAGGTGCCTGCATGCAGTTGAAGAGGATGGTTGATGTCCGGGCTCCTTCGACCCGGAGGATGAAGCGGCCTACGAACCAGTCGGCCAGTTGCTCGAACGCCTCGATTGAGTTTGCCGGGAGCTCATAGAACCAGCTGAGCGCCTCTCCAGATAGGGTTTCCTGGAATATGTTGCAGCACACTGCATCGGAATAGCCCTTTTGGTATGGGCAGCCGGATCCTGAGTACGTGAGCTTTAGGGATTTCTGGTTACCAGACCTCCCTGATTCCTGAACCCGGTGCGAGAAAGGGCCCATGCGTTAGTTGAATCGCGCGCCTTCCATCGGCCGCGCCGCCCTTCTCTCGTTGGCCTCTATTTGGGCCTTTAGATCCGACACAAAGTCGGTGAGTATCTGTAGTGCCCGTGCGGTCGGGGTCACGACTTCATCCTCGAATGAAGCGCAGGGGTGCCGGCGTGCCTATTGGCAAAACCGTGCCGCCCGTGGACTCCGCCCTCCTGCGGTCGTTGGACCTTCCTCCCGATGACTGTCCTGCCTCAAGGCGCTGAGGTTGGCCTGATGCGGGTGTAATTGCCCTTGTCATGGCGGCGTTGCGCTGCTGTACTCTTTCCAGGGCAGCCACCAGGGTAGCGTTTACCGTCTCCATTTCCTCATACCGGGCATTGGATTTTGTTCTGTCCTCATCGCCCGTATTTCCCCCGCCATATCTTGCCGGTCGGGGCTGTACGTGGTGTCTCGGCCGCTGTCACCGAGCAGACTCTCCTCTTTGTCGCTCGGATCGTCCGAGAATGTCAGCGAAAAGCCCCGGTGCGTTGGTTGGTCTCCTTCCACGGGGCCTTTCCCGCGCGGGCTATCGTTGTATGTCCTTGGCGTGCCGCTCGGCCTCCCACAACTGTCGTCTTCCTAGTTACCCTGGTCGCTGCGCTGCTCCCGTACAACGACCGGGGTGGAGATGAGCGCTTGCTCTAGTGCAACCCGCTGACCCTCCGTTGCATTTCTTTCCAGGCCCGCTTCTGAGCTTTCTGCCATTTGGTGATGCTTACGTGACTTTTATATAAAGCTTCCCACAGACGGCGCCAATTGTTTCTGCACAAACCCGTAGGCCTGGTAGAGACAGGTGAATCTAGATGTGATCTCCTCCTGCGAACCTGCTAACTAAGGGGAATACCGGGCGGGCCGGTCTTCTCCTCTCCGATGCCTAAGTTAGTACAGTTGGGATGAATAGATAACTTAAGCACGTATGATAAGCAGTTGGAGAGATTCAGTTACCTATTAAAGAGGGTAGTTGAAGCCCTTATATAGGTGGTCGGGCGTGAGGTCTGGTCTCACTCTTCGATGTGGGACTGGTTAATTTCCTTCTGTTCGCACACAAAAGGGCAGCTATGGTGGCCTGTTTGGCAGGCTGGCGCCCCCGGTCCCCGGGCCCCTGGTCACAAGGTAGACTGCTGGGCCTCGGGTCCGAGTGCTGGTGATCTTGCTCCGGGCCTCAGGCCGGCCCCGGATGGACTGGCTGCGGGTCTGTGGGCTTATGTAGCCCCTCTGTGGCTACTGTCAACAGGTACAACTTGGACGGGTGAGATCCATTGGCTATCCGAGATAGGATATATGACGCCACAATCAAGCAATTTTATTACCTCGTCCTTCACAATCTTCATCATTGGAGGATGCAATCGTCTCTGCCCCTCCGTTGTAGGCTTGGCACCTTCTTCGAGCAAGATCCTATACACGCATGTAGTAGGGCTTATACCCTTGATATCCGCCAAAGTCAATCCAATGGCGGTCTTATTCCTCTTAAGCACATCAGTCAATTGGGTTTCTTGCTGCTCATTCAGCTTTGATGATATAATAACTGGTAGAGTGTCATCGTTTCTCAAGTATATGTACTTCAAGTGATCTGGTAGAGCCTTAAGCTCTAATGTTGGGGCATGTTCCACAGATGGTAGAATTTTGTTAGTGGAAATTGGAATTGACAAGAGTTTGCTATAACCTACATATTGGGCTGCCTCCATTTCGGCAACCACTTGTGCAATACACGGCTCAAGTTCGAGCTGTGCTTCTTCTGTAATCCGATCTCTTCTTTTGTCAATTCCGGCCCCTTGCTTAATAGCTCGTTGCTATTGATCCAAGGCTTCTGATAAAACCTGTGCACAAGAGTCAGTAACATCAATAGCATAGCATAGCACGGTTTAGATCAGAAATTGGATACCTCATTGCTTCAAACACATTGAAACTTATCACTTCACCATCAAACTCCATGGTGAGAATGCCTTCGGCAACATCAATCTTAGTTCTTGCCGTTCTCATGAATGGTCGCCCCAACAAAAGTTGAGTAGAATTTAGGGGCGACTCTTCCATATGAAGCACATAGAAATCTACAAGAAATATCAGATTATTTACCTGCACAAGAACATCCTCAACATATCCATCAGGATATTTGTTAGACCTATTCGCAAGTTGGATAATCACATTGTCTTTTTTCAAAGGTCCTAAACCTAGGGATTCATACACATTGTAGGGCATCACATTAATTGATGCCCCTAAATCTAGCATTACATTCGAAAAGTGTGATTGCCCAATAACACATGGAACGGTGAAACCGCCTGGGTCTTTCATCTTGGGAGGGAGCTTGCGTTGGATAATAGCTGAAATGGTCTCGCTCATCTTAACAACTTGCTCCTCTCGTGTATGCCTCCTTGTTGTACATAGTTCTTTTAAGAACTTGGCATACTTGGGTATCTGCTTGATGCATTCTAGCAAGGGTATGTTCACCTCCACCTTGCGAAAGATGCCAAGCACTTCCTCATCTGATTTGTCCTTTTTGGACTTATTGAATCTTGAGAGTCCTCTCGTGTATGCCTCCTTGTTGTACATAGTTCTTTTAAGAACTTGGCATACTTGGGTATCTGCTTGATGCATTCTAGCAAGGGTATGTTCACCTCCACCTTGCGAAAGATGCCAAGCACTTCCTCATCTGATTTGTCCTTTTTGGACTTATTGAATCTTGGGAGAAAAGGTAAACATGAAGATGAGTTAGTTTTAACTAAACCACAAAGATTGGAATCGTTTACCTTAGGTACTTCCTTGTTGGAAGTTGCTGGATCTTTTTCTAGATCCCTCTTCCTCATTATTTCGAGCTCATCCTTGCTCGTATCATGTTCGGCCTTGGTATTGCCGGTTGCATCGATTTTGTCCCCATCATTTATTTCGGCCTCTCCCTTTTTCTTTTGTGCTTTAGGGATTGGTCCCTCCAACACTCTACCACTCCTTGTGGTTATGGCTTGTGCTTGCTCCTTCTTAGGGTTCTTTATAACATTATAAGGCAGCCTCCCTTGCTCATTGAATTGGCCCATAAAGTCAACAACCTGCCCCATCTGATTCTTTAACTCAGTTATATCCTTGGCATTGGTTTGTGTAGAGGCATTCAATTAGCTTTGTTTCATTGCTAGAGGCTTCAGTATCTCATCAAAGTTAGGTGTATTAGGAACACCTTGATTGTGTGGAACGAATGGGGGCCTTTGGTATGGTACGGCTGCCCTTTGTTGAAATGGCACGCCACTTTGTTGAGCATTTGGTGGTACATTAGGCTTGAGCACATTATCATTGTTGCTCCATCTGAAGTTAGGATGATCACGATACCTTGGGTTGAAATTCTGAAATCCTCCACCTTGGTATCCCAAAGCATTGACCTCCTCTATGCTTTCTCCTCCCATTTGAGGGCATTGATCTGTCGGATGTCCCTTAGCACACACCCCACACACTTGAGCAACTTGCCCACATTGAGACTTCATCATTTGTGCCATCATGTTGGCAAGCTTATCAACCTTTTCTTCTAGAGCCGGATTGGCCCTTGTCTCATGCACTTGCTTGGTTCGGACTTGAGGCCCGAATTGTTGGTTCTTCAATGCACATGTCTCCAAAAGTGTGGTGGCTTCGTCATTGGTCTTCTCCAAAAACGAACCTCCAGCAGCTGAATCAAGAAACTCTTTGTCCAAATCACGCATCCCCTCATGAAAGTATTGCGAAAGGAGACCTTGGCGAATGCCATGAGCTGGACAAGATGAAACCAACGTCTTAAAATGCTAATAGTACTCATAAAATGGCTCATCATGTGCTTGCTTGATTCCAGTTATCTGACTCCTCAGCTGAGTCACCCTTGATGTTGGAAAATATTTGAGAAGGAACTCGTTAACCATAGTGTTCCATGAAATAATTCGTCCGGATGGTATAGTGAACAACCATATCCTTGCCTTGTCCTCTAGTGAAAATGGAAAGGCTCT
The DNA here is from genome assembly GCA_963682095.1 of Potentilla sterilis. NCBI lineage: Eukaryota > Viridiplantae > Streptophyta > Magnoliopsida > Rosales > Rosaceae > Potentilla > Potentilla sterilis. The sequence continues at coordinate 31,418,354 of OY821758.1, forward strand.
CATCTTCACATGTTGAATATCAACTCCTCTAGGACACATGGTCTCACAAGTAAATTGGAATTGTTGTAGATGTGAGTTTGGCTCCTCTCCTAAAAGACCATGGAATTTCGGCAATTGATGCAAAAATCCACTCTTTAGCTCGAAATCATCCGACTTGCCAGTTGCAACTATCGGATAAGTGATGTTGGAAGGTGCCATGCCTTCACCCGTGATGTGTCCATTCTGCTCTCTGATCGAACCCATTTGTTGTGGTGGATCAGGTAAGTCGAAATTCAGATGTGTAGGGAATGGACTTGTAAGTACCTCAAACTCCGGATCTTCGTGGAACAAAGGATTGAGTTCACACGAGACGTTGGATGGAAATGGTGATGATGGAGATGCTATGTCACGTTCAAAAAGTGACGATGTGGGGGAGACGAATTGGTGCTCAAACAATGGTGTGCTCGGTGATGCTTGTTCAGTTCTATCTCTACAAATTCTATTTAAACGATTTTCAATTTCTTGTGACCAACCTGGAATGATGGACATTCATGTACCTGAGAATTTGTGAAGATCAAGTTGTTAATAACTAAAAACTAAAACGTAAAACAAGTTAAAGCTTGTATAAATATAGTTTGAGTTTTGGGTTAGTGATATGAGTTAGTGATATCAAAACAAATAAGTAATGAAACAAAAACGTGTAAGAGTAAACGAGTATTAAAGTATAAAACAAAAACAAATTAAGTATTACTATCACAAAAATTTCAAGCAAGTATAATATAAAAAAAAACAAAGTATAGGTATTTACAAAATTTACAAGTATCATAAAACATTCGGATTTAACAAAGGATTCGAACTCAATCTAAGCAATATTTCCGAAAATATCAAAGCATAACAAACATGTCGAACACTTAGTGTCTAATTGCTTTTATTCACAACTTTAAAATTCAAGGTACGTGGAGCAGAGGAGATAACAGTGCGATGGGCTAAAACAGTCCAAGGTAGTATCATGCTTTCATCCGATATACCTCAAAGATTAAAGGTAACGTTTTAATTCAAGCTATAAGACGTACTCATACTCAATCTACTTTAGGTTTCGAAGCTCGACGGTCGTGCGGCCTAGGTGCTATCGTCTAGACACAACATTCCGTGGTTTCAGAAGGCTAGAACGAAAGTTCTATTATGGAACAAGGAAAGACTCGTTGTTGGTTACCACGGAGAGTGAACTCCCTATCGCCCCCTTCACTGAGAAGAGATAGCTGTCTATGGCCCTTGAGATCTAGTTAAACAAACCTTGACATCCATAATAAAAACAAACGAACTAATAGGCGAACCTTTTTGCCCCTTACTCAGTTTGGAATATTGTGTTGACAGTACCACTATTGTCAAATAAAAGCCGCCCTCAACCTCAAAAAAATGGATTTGCCGAGTCGTCGCTCGTATGCATGGGGGGGACGTATCCCACGTTTCACAGTCTACATAAAAGGCGGATCTGCCATGGCATCATTCGTATGAAGGGTTAAGGCTATAAATTGACAATAACGACCTTACCTATTCCTTCTTCCCCTCGAAAACCAAAGTAAATAGAACATAAATAAACCTTAAAACTTCTAGCAATTTAACTAAGTGTAACAAACATATATCACATGATAAATCATATAAATTTCGGCATTAATGAAAAACCAAAAACAAAAACTACTTAAATTATTACAATCCGAAAAACTTAAAATTATACAAAACTAAAACTAAAAATTATACAATCTGAAATATAAACAAATAAACAATTGTTACAAAGTAATACTTTACGAAATTAAACAATTTTAATTTCCCCAGCAACGGCACCAAAAATTGATGGGACCAAATTACAAGCACAATTTGTACCTGCAAAACAATCTCATACATATATTACCCTTCTTGTATCGAGTGTAGTATTGACAAGTATGGATCGTTCTATCCGGGGAAATCAAGGGCGCTTAATTCACACAAAGCATTACATAATCATATGGGGGGTTGAGATTTGTATCTAATCAACTACTAAATGTAACGAAAATAAACCTAAAACTATTATTTACATATGATTATCTTCTCCACAAGAACACATAATACGAAATCACTTTACACATGCATTAATCGAAATAAAAGATTCAAGGCAGCAAAATTTCATATAGCACTTAGACAAATTTAATTCTAATTCTAATTAGAGCCCTCAGCGGTTCATCTAATCGTTAAGACTTCTTAATTATTTAGAATTAACTCAGCGTATAATCCTAAATATAGTGCTAATCAGTTTACAAACACTCAGCGTCGAAGGTAAACACGAAGAACACATAAGCACAATAAGCCGAATCAGAGACATGCAACAAGTATGGCGTCACCTCACCTTGCTTTAACATGTAAATTTTCATGGTTATAACCGCCCTAATAAACAATCTAAATCACAGCAACTCAGCGTATGAAGCAATCCAAATTATTTTGGTAGATAAAATCGGTACCTAAGGAGAAGTCACAAAGTCTGCCCTTAAGCACACGATTTGTGATACACGAACTCATGAAAATTAATCAAATAACATCAAGAACATACATAAAATCCTACTGCCCTAAACCAATTAAATACGAAATCACATACATAAAGTAATTCGAAACTCATACACAAACCCTGAATGGATTTTCGGAAATAATACATAAACCATGAATAACTTTCGGAAATCCATAATAAAACATAGAAATCGAAAATTGTAAACCAACAAATCATTCATCATTAAATCGCAATTCATACAGAAAATTAAAGAGCCAAGAGTTTAGTCGAATCATACTTTAGAAGAACCTTGAAGAACTTCGGCAAAGGATGAACTCGACTATGGAAGATGGTGCGAATTGTAAAGGTGGTGGTGGCTCGGCTTGATAAATTTCTGTATAGGATTTATGGTTACACTTTGGTAGAGTTTCGGCTAGAATTTTGTGAGAGAAAGAGATGATTTCTTTAGAGCAGCCGTACCCCTTTTATAGGAGAGAGGAAGAGCTAGGGTTTTACCTCTTAACTTTCGGCAATTAGGGTTTTGACAACAAGAGTTGTTGCCGAACTCTTCTTCTTTGTTTTCTTGCTTGGCAAGTCGTTTCTTTTAGCTTCCTTTGATGCCGAAATCTTCTTGAATATTACTGAAAATTTTGCTCCTTCCTTCTTTCTTTAATTCGGCATAAAACCTAAATGAATGTGCATGGAATCAAGTCTAGATTCATTTAGGTTTTCTTCTTTTAATTTCGGAAACAAGCTTTCCTTCTTTGATCCGAATTCTTCTTCTTCTCCTCTTCATGTGCACACCATGCTTTCCTTGTTTCTTGATCGACAAGTTTCATGGCATGTGCTCAGCATGCTTCTCATTCAAATCCAAATTCCTTTAGTTTAATTTCCTGAAAATAGATAAGAGAAAATAGATATTAGGAAAATAATAATATGTATGCCGAAATTAATTAGAGTAAGAATTTTGATTCCATTTAGATTTCCTGGTTCAACAAGGAGTTCTACTTTCATTGAAACTCTTAAAACCTTCGACGTTATGAGAAACGTCGAGCCATTGTAGACTCCTAGACCGATTAGGATTCCTGACGTAACAAGGATTCCTACTTTGAATCAACCTCTTCATAAAATCATCATATTTCGACATTTAAGCTCATCTCATATATCAACTTTACCAAAGACTCCGACTCGATTAAACGACTCTATAAAACAATAATAAGAGTTAAACAATTGCATAAATGAGGGTAAAACACTTTAAAAACGTCGCATATTATGCTCCTATCAACTGCCCCACACTTAGGTTTTGCTAGTCCCTTAGCAAAACAAATTAAAAGACTCTACTAAAAACAAAATGCTGCCCCTAAATGATTGTCTCAGGATCTTTCAAACACATAGCTTTCATGTTTAAGCATTCAAATGTAAACGCAATAATCCCGAGCGTCATAGACATGTTTCATGGCATGAACAAGTAAGAAGTGAGAAAATAAGCATGTAAGCATGTCAAGTTAATTCAATCCTCCTCACTAGGCATATTCTCTTCTTTTCACTCATGAAATGACAATATTCACTCAAAGTATATGCAAGAGAATATATTAAGAATTACAAAGAGTAACTTGCATATGTCATCAAATAAAGGCACTTTGTGAATAGTATTATCAAGATAAACTTCATATAACAATTATGTGCACAAATGAACCAAAACCATAAGCTCAACTCTTGAGATAATCTCCACTAACAAAGTTCACCTATTTTAAGAATCATGAGAGATCTTTTCAAGGGAATATAATGGAGTTTGGCATAAGGAATTCGCATTTAGGATAGTGGTGATAAATGTCACCAAGACTTAGTAAAACTCAATGCTCTTTATGATTTCACTCCAAAAGCCAAGTTTCAACTTGTTGGGCCCACATTTCATTCTTTTCTTTCCCAAATAGTGAAATCGAACAAAGGTCATGTATACAATGATATACCTTCAATTTTCAAACAATCTCCAATTTCACAATCAACTTAGCAAAAATCACATTGAAACCGTGCCTTCCTTTTTCTTTTGTTTCGGACTAACATTTTTTTCTTTGTATTTTTCTGTCCGAATTGTTTTTGTTTTCTTTTCTTTTAGGCACGGCATTAATCAATTTATAAACAATTCTAAGTTCACCCCACACTTGTTTCACAATATCACTTCAAGTTACAATTCCATGATAATAAGTTTTACCAAGTCTTGAGAACAAAGGTAAAAGTATAGCTATTCTAAGCATATGGAATGTGTAAAAGGTGATGAAAGATAGGCTCAATGTAAGCTCAAAGGGGTTAAAACTAAGGAGTCCCACGACGGGCACAATTTAGGCACATGTTTTATTTGGCTTTGGTGGTAATCCTAATAAGATCTTCTCAATCACATTCGAAATCAAAACATATTTATGAATAAAAGTCTCAAAAATCATCAAGAGTGAGTTCTAGCATTCTAGAGTTCATTAAAATCTATGGCACATAGTCATTGAATAATCAAAGAATGATGAAGTTTAGACAAATTTCTGCCATGTATGTTATCATTTACGCACAAGAAGAAAGTATTTGGCACGAAAGCTCACATAGGGTATTATGGAAACAATTTAACACAAACATGCATGCTTATTGTATGTCAATCATAATCTCACATGTTCATACCAATCACAATATCTATGAAACTCACAATTAATTTTCATGATTATGCAAAACAATCATGATCATCATGTCTTGGCCTTTGATTTTAAGTTCGTGTGTGAGCTGCATTTGTAGAATTCTTTACTGCTAGTACAACAAAGTCTTAAATTCTTAAACTTGTTTGAAAACAAAAGTCCTCTTCTTTCTCGTCTACTTTCTTTGAACTTTGCATGTGTTTATATATATATATATGTGTGTGTGTCTTTGTATTGAGAGTCAAGTTTTGAGAAACTAATTTGAGTATATTTTACCATCAACCTTGATTATTCTTCTACATCTCTGTTCCTATTTTAAAGGCAAGTGTATTTCAAGGGTATTTGAATGTCTGATTTCCAGTAACGTGGTTGATTTATTATAGTCATGTTTCCTGACAGGAAAGAGAGCTATTTTCAAAGAGTTGCTTCCTGGCAGAATTTTAATCTCTTATTGAAAATCTGATCTATGTCTGCCTCAGTTTTAATATGTTGCTTTGTGAGTTTTGCAGATGGCTATATTTGAGTCTGTTTCTAATATCATTCTTGTCATCTGCTATATTTATATATATAATTCATTCATACTAGTCTTGTTGATATAGTAGTTTTTCTTAGAGTTTTGTTCTTGTCTAAACATCTGCGAAATTGATTTGATCTCAGTAACTTATAAAGAGAGGCAGCGCTTTTATTAATCGTTTTGGTCCATCAGTTTTGTTACAGAACTTATGTTCTGAGAATAACGTATAAAGTAGCCACTTTATAATTGATCAAAGTTAGTTCTTTTCAGTAACTATTCTTGCTGTGATAATTTGAATCACAGGACGCAACCTTCTTTATGGATTTATTTAAACAAAGCTTCAATCTTTTTTCTCGTTCTTATTTCATACTAGAACTTGGTTACATCAGTTGAAGTTTTATAAGGCTGCACTTAAGTTAATCTCTATTGTTGTCCATTTGTAAAACTGTATTTATGAGATTATGCAGAATTTGACTTATTCTGCACAGCCACTTTGGAGCATCATTTACCTATCATATTGATGTCCAAATTTTCTGAAATTTTGATATGTTGATCCTCTACTTGTTAACTATTGATCTGGGAGTTTTCAGCTGATTTCGTTAAAAAATAAACGCTCAGTGATTTTTCTAATTGTAAATATGACATATGATTCATTATTGGGTGGAGAACCTTAATTCCATGGTGACACTTAATGTGATGTCATCCTTCTATCTATTTTTAATACTCGTTTATCTTCATTAATTAGTTTGCTTATTATCCAACGAATATATACCGACTTTATTTATATCAAAGTTTTGTTTCAGGAGCAACAACCCACTTTTACTTTTACAGTCACTCAGAAATTAGAAAGTGATTACTATAATTACAATTTAGTCGGAAATGCTGCAAATTTCATTTGCCACATCCCACAAAGTTGCAAGATTCCGGGAATCGAAGACCACAACAAAATCATTCAGTTCACCACTGTAACAACCCGACACACTTTGAGATATTGTTCGTTTTGGGAATCACCCCTCACGGTTTTGTTTCTGGGAGCTCACAAGAAACTTCCCCGTAGGGAACCCATCCTGGGATTACTACAGGACGAGCAAGCTTAACTTCAGAGTTCCTATTCCCTCCGAAGCCACTGCGCCCCCAAAACGCGTCTCATCATATTGTGCTAATCCTGCACATATAAGCATCGCATCCACAATCCCTCGGACGATGTGGGATTTGTGACCTACCTACCTGCTAGCTTCCTAGCCAGGTCAGGTCTGGGTCCACACAATCCACTCCCCCTTAGGGTCCGACGTCCGCGTCGACACATTTCCGGCCGATGACATGCTCTGATACCATTTGTAATGGCCCGGCACACTTTGAGATATTGTCCGCTTTGGGAATCATCCCTCACAGTTTTGTTTCTGGGAGCTCACAAGAAACTTCCCGTAGGTCACCCATCCTGGGATTGCTACGGGACGAGTAAGCTTAACTTCAGAGTTCCTATCCCCTCCGAAGCCACTGCGCCCCCAAAACGCGTCTCATCATATTGTGTTAACCCTGCACATATAAGCATCGCATCCACACTCCCTCGGGCGATGTGAGATTTGTGACCTACCTACCTGCTAGCTTCCTAGCCAGGTCAGGTCTGGGTCCACACAATCCACCCTAAGGCCGGGTCATCACAACCACAACACAGTTTGACCAATGCTTAACAAGTATAAGCAAGTATGTATTGCGAGTTTATTGCCAGTGTCCAGTAACATTCGAAGGTAAAAGTATGTGGGGCGGAGCAAGAACAGACTCTTACACTACATTGGTGACGGTCACAGAGGGGTTTGATTGTTCCTTGGCTACATACTTCCAGCAGAAGAGAAGTGCAGGACAGCTCACAACACCAGAAAGGAATCGGACAACGGATGACGTGGGTGAAGTCATCAGGCATATAAGAATAAAACTAGAAATTAAATTACGACTACTAAATTAGTCATTCTTATATATTCTTTTGTAAAGTAAATTAAGTGGTATCTTTTTTTATATATATTCAGGGATATCATCAAGGGTACCGATCAGTTAATGTATGATTGCAAATTAAATCACAATATGAACCCAAATCAGATTCATGTGATCGGCAATGAAGTTAAATTCTCTGGACTTCTATCGCTTATGAGTCATTCATACACAGTCCAAAAAAAGGTTCTTACTTGTCTCAAAAAATTGCTAGGATCTAACCTCACCAAAGAACTCAAAGATTTTTCAATGTTAAATCCCCAGTGTTCGAGGTAAGTGTGACATCTCACTCCCATTTCTGAAGATTAATTGCGTTTATTATCTTGAGTTAATTCATTATGAAATTTCTTATAACGGTAAATAAGATATTTATTTGAGTTAAACAGTATATACCTGTTTTAATTTGGGCCCTTTTAATTTTGGGTCTTATCTTTTGTTACTTTTGTTTTGGTTTATTTTACTGTTAAGAGAAGAAGGGTGGGGGTTTTGTTAACGGTGGAAGTGAGAGAGAGAGAGAGAGAGAGAGAGAGAGAGTAGATGAGAAAAGGAAAGAGAAGAGGGGAGTTTGTCGAAGAAGAAGAAAGAGAACAACGAGGGAGGAGTAGAAAAGAAATAGAATAGAGAGAGTGAGGTGCTTTGATTTTGGGCGGAGGGGATTTCAACGAGGAATTGAGTAGTGATCTTGACATGATGGGTTTGATTTCTAGAAGAGGGAGAGAAGAAAGTTTGAGATTATTTTAGTTGTTGTTCAAAAGAGAAATAAGTTCAGAATCCTTTGTTTTATAATTTTACTGGACTATCTTTATTCCTCAATAGTTGCGCGGTTTTTTGTCATGGTTTTCTGATTTGGTTATGGTGTTACTATTACTTTCGAATCAAGTAAACCATCTCTGAAGAGTGAGTAGATGAATAGGATGTGGATTTTGGGTGGTGGTCATATTATCACCACATGCTGGGTGCTATGAGAGGTTTCCTATATTTTCTGAAGGGTTGTTCACCTTTTATTTTCTTATAAATGCAGAGAGAATTTTCAGTTTTATGGAGTGCATCCTGGGATCTCAAATAAAAGACGGCGGGCTGCTTTAATCCTAGTGGCATATGATAGTGCATATTTGAACGGACTTGTTCCAGGACAAGAGATACAAAAACTTACCTCAGGGGGGTGATTTTTCGTGGCTTCTTCCCATGCCTGATTGGAAGGCGAGTATCAACTTACCTGAATTACAGCGTCTGGATAGTTATAAACATGGCATTGTGCCCACAGCGATTGACCCCAAGCCCAAAGATGGATTTCGAAGTTTTGCAACGTTCATGCGTGCTGCTTGTCATCATTGTAATGATAACAATCCTCAGAGTCCGATATCTATTGAAGTTGTGCACGACGAGGTGGATAATGCGTGGAGGGGTTTCATCACTCTTTGGTTCCATTTATGTCTCAAAATGAAAAAGAACTCTATGCAGTTGGTTCGTTTTCTATAGGTAATGTTTGATATTGCATTCGCTTTAGAGACAATAACCAGGTTCTGTTCTTTATCATTTGTCAGAAAGCTAGTGTTAATTGCAAGTAGTCTATTGTAATTGGCTCATTTTGGTAATGTATAAATATCTAGGACAGCCGCCTAATGAATCAGCACTCTTAGTAATCTATTTTAAGCCTTGCATATACTAAAACCATGCATGTTTCTTTGAACTCCAATTGTGAACCAGACATGTTTCCATTTCACTTCGTGTTTCTATGTAGTTACATTCTACAGTTTATGTACATGTCATTACTGTCTAAGGCATCATCAATTTCATTTCTGTCAGTAAGTTCACAATTTTCATCTCATCTGCAATTATATTCAAAAATAGGCTTTGTCAGGGATTCAGTCCATGTTTTTCTTAAGCATGTTCTTGAATTTGACATAATATAAAGGATTAAATACTTGTTACACCCTGAACTATGCACCTAAAAGCAGTTATATCCCTCTGCTTTCAAATTAAACTAGTAGATCCTTAATCTCTCATTTTTCAACAATTTAGTCAATTCCGTCAGTCAACCCGTTATGTTACTGACGTGGCTTGATTGTTGTAGATATGTGCGTGGCCAAGTAAGAAAGAGGACTATAATGATGATTTTATTGGAATTCATGGTAGAAACTCAATAGTTCAAGTGAGTAATATATGTTACTGTGTTACATTTTGATTTTGGTGCTTCTGTGCTAGGACTAATTCGTCCACTTTGATGGATCAAATTTGATTTGAGGTTGGGTTTTAGAGTAAAGATTCTATGTAACATGTATATGTAAATGAGATTTGCTTGTTTCATTTTTGCCAAAATGAAAAGTGTATTTGGTGAAGTTATGGTGATGAGAGTAACTATAAATGTAACTAGCACCGTAAATGTGTCGGAAATTAAGTAATTAGATAGCATTGTAACTAGAGTGGTAACTGTGCATGTAACCATCATTGGTATCAAGTGACTGTAAATGTGTCGGGCATTAAGTAACTAGATAGCATTGTAATTAGTGTGGATACTGTGCATGTAACTATTCTTGGTATCAAATAACTATAAATGTAACTAGCATTGTAACTAGTGTCGTAACTGTACATGTAACTATCTTGGTATCAAGTAACGTATTATAAATGTAACTAACATTGTAACTAGTGTGGTAACTGTGCATGTAACTATCATTGGTATCAAATAATTGTAAATGTAACTAGCATTGTAACTAGTGTCGTAACTGTGCATGTAACTATCCTAGGTATCAAATAACTATAAATGTAACTAGCATTGTAACTAGTGTCGTAATTAACTGTGCATGTAACTATTCTGGGTATCAAATAACTATATATGTAACTAGCATTGTAACTAGTGTCGTAATTGTGCATGTAACTATCATTAGTATCAAGTAACTGTAAATGTAACTAGCACTGTAACTAGTGTGGTAGTTGTGCATGTAACTATCATTGGTATCAAGTAACTGTAAATGTAACTAGCACTGTAAATGTGTCGTGCATTAAGTAACTAGATAGCATTGTAACTAGTGTGGTAACTGTGCATGTAACTATCCTTGATATCAAGTAACTATACATGTAACTAGCATTGTAACTAGTGTCGTAACTGTGCATGTAATTATCCTAGGTATCAAGTAACTATAAATGTAACTAGCATTATAACTAGTGTGGTAACTGTGCATGTATCTATCATTAGTATCAAGTAACTGTAAATGTAACTAGCACTGCAACTAGTGTGGTAACTGTGCATGTAACTATCATTGGTATCAAGTAACTATATATGTAACTAGCATTGTCACTAGTGTCGTAACTGTGCATATAAGTATCCTGGGTATCAAGTAACTATAAATGTAACTAGCACTGTAAAGTAACTGGTCATGTAACTGATTTTTGTAACCTCAACTAACTGGTCATAAAACTAGTAATATAGTTGGTCATGTAACTGACTTTGTAACTACACAAGTAAATGGTCATGCAACTAATTATGGGCATTGTCGTTTCATCATATAACTAATTAAAGTGACAAAAAGAGATGTTTCATGTAACTAGTAATGTAGCTATTAAAAGTAACTGTGCATGTAACTGCTTCTGTAACTACTGGTGGTAACTACAACCAAACATGAATAATAATTGACAATACATGAGAACAAGACTATTGAGAAATCCATTCACCACACGAACAGTACAAGATTGCTAAATTTTATATATTTCACATATTCCCTTTAAACTTTACAGCGTGCCGCTGCACCGCAACGGCAGCGTTCCGCTGCACAATGCATATATAGAAGAAATTTTTTTATGAAAATATAACTGAATATGTAACTGGAAATGAATAGTGGAGCTGTCAGGGTAACTGTTAGAAAAAATTTGTAACTATTAAAGTAACTGAAGATTTAACTGGAAATAAATAATGTAACTGACATGGTAAGTGTTAGAAAACAATTTGTAACTATAAAAGTAGCTGAACTGAAGATGAAACTGGAAATAAATAATATATCTATAGCCGTCTTGTTTGGATTCTCTTGAAGCTTGTCAATCATCACATACTTTATAATCTTGGAACCCATCTTCCTACTACTCTGAAGGCGGATAACACCACAACAGCTATGCTCATTCACCAATTTCATAATCTGAAGAAAAAAAAACCGTTAAACCTGCACAAACATAAACAAAGTGTTCATGTAGCTACCACTGTAACTATGTATGTAACAATAAAACCAAATCCAATAAATTGATGTCACCACAAATGTGACTATAAACACCTAATTTTATGTAACTAGTAATGAACCTATAAACTGTAACTGCTTCTGTAACTACTGATGTAACTACAACTAAATAGGAATAATAATGTAACTGGTAATGTACCGATAAAAAGTAACTGTTTTTGTAACTACTGGTGTAACTACAACTAAACAGGAATAATAATGTAACTAGTAATGTACCTATAAAAAGTAACTGTGTAACAAGTAATGTACTTGTTGCTGACTATAAACACCTAATTTCATTTAACTAGTAATGTACCTATAAAATGTAACTGTTTCTGTAACTACTGGTGTAACTACAAACAAAAAAGAATAATAATGTAACTAGTAATGTACCTATAAAAAGTAACTGATTTTGTAACTACTGGTATAACTACAACCGAACAGGAATAATAATGTAACTAGTAATGTACCAATAAAAAGTAACTGCTTTTGTAACTACTGGTGTAACTTCAACCAAACAGGAATAATAACGTAACTAGTAATGTATCTATAAAAAGTAACTGTGTAACTAGTAATGTACTTGTTGCTGACTATAAACACCTAATTTCATTTAACTAGTAATGTACCTATAAAATGTAACTGCTTTTGTAATTATTGGTGTAACTACAAGCAAAAATGAATAATAATATAACTAGTAATGTACCTATAAACAGTAACTGTGTAACTAGTAATGTACTTGTTGCTGACTATAAACATCTAATTTCATGTAACTAATAATGGTACCTATAAAATGTAATTGGTTCTGTAACTACTGGTGTAACTACAAGCAAAAAAGAATAATAATGTAACTAATAATGTACCTATAAACAGTAACTGTGTAACTAGTAATGTACTTGTTGCTGACTATAAACATCTAATTTCATGTAACTAATAATGGTACCTATAAAATGTAATTAGTTCTGTAACTACTGGTGTAACTACAAGCAAAAAAGAATAATAATGTAACTAATAATGTACCTATAAACAGTAACTGTGTAACTAGTAATGTACTTGTTGCTGACTATAAACATCTAATTTCATGTAACTAATAATGGTACCTATAAAATGTAACTGGTTCTGTAACTACTGGTGTAACTACAAGCAAAAAAGAATAATAATGTAACTAATAATGTACCTATAAACAGTAACTGTGTAACTAGTAATGTACTTGTTGCTGACTATAAACATCTAATTTCATGTAACTAATAATGATACCTATAAAATGTAACTGGTTCTGTAACTATTGGTGATACGACCCGAACCTAGAATTACCGTTTAACTGTTTTACTTTTATTATTTCTCCTCGGGAATTGTTTTTACGATTTGAAAGTTTTAAAGGTTGACTTTTAAATAAGTTGACTAGACCGAGAATTTTATTTCATGACGAGGTAATAGACGTTGAGACGAGTTCGTGGACACGTAGCATGCCCAATTTGGAGTTCGTACGAAAAAGTTACGATGTAAATCGGAAATTTTCCCGATTTTTGGACGAGTATAAATAGCGGGAAATGAAAAATTTCCCGAACGGGAAACTTTCCTTTTTTTTTTTTTTTTCTCTCTCTTTTCTCTCTCCTCTCCCCCGATCGGCCGACCGACCCTCTCCCTGCCTCCACCCAACTCTGCCGTCCGGCCGAACTGGACCGCCGCACCGGTCACGTTCGGACCGGCTCGGCCTCCTCTTCACGTCGGTGGCAACGACGCAGCGTGAATCGCCGCCGTTCGGCCGTGCGATGCCCGAGACCGAACGCCACCGACGGTTTGAAACTCCCTCCTCCGACCACTTCTTGGCCCGATTTTAGGGGGGAAATGGAGACCTTGACTCGTGTAGTAATCCCACCAAAGAAATCGATCCAGGTAAGGAGAATTGAGAATTTGAAAATTTTAGGGTTTTTGTGATTTTTTGTGGAGGTTGTGATTTTGGTGTTTTTGGTGGATTTGGAGGCTAGAATTGGGTTTAGGACGACGATTGGAGTCGATTGGGTGTATTTTGATGTTGAATTGGTTGGTTTTGGGAGAAAATTGGATTTGGGAAAAATGGGCCGCCGTTTCCGGCGGCTGGGGCTGTTTTTGGCGTTGGGGATGAGTCCCCGAGGTGGTGGCGACGGTGTTGGGTGAATTTGGGATCGATTGGAGGTGGTTTTGCCTCCTGTGGATGCCCTGCCGGCGGCGACGCTGCTGTTCCGGCGGCGTGAGGTAGAAGACGATGAACAGTAAACGGTAAAAAGTAAAAGTAAAACGGTAAAAGGTGAAAAGTAAATAGTAAATAGTAAAAGTAAAGGTAAACAGTAAAAGTAAATGGTAAATAGTAATTGGATTTTAACCATTTACTGTTTGACTTTCAGAATTACTGTTTTACCTAGAATAGTTACTGTTTGACCATTAAAAGTTACTGTTGACTTACTGTAAAAAGGTAAAAGTTGATAAAAAGGAGTTTTACGACGAAATAACTAGGAAAAGAATTAATCGGATACAGAGTGGGTGTCCTGAGTAATTTTGAGATGTAAATGGTTTCGGTATTTGAGACGTAATTTCAATACCGGTAACAATAGTTTAAATGAGGTTATTCGGACGAGTGAGGACGTCGTAAATTTCGCTTTATAATAAATTTCGGATTCTGAGAAATTTTTTAAACCGACTCTCTTACAGGTCGAGACGGGACGAGAGCGCGAAATATCGGCACGCTCGGCCGTACTGTGAGTGGATTTTGTTTTAAAATAAATACATGCGTTTACGTTTTATTGAAATGCCATTTATTTAATTAAATAAGTTTATGTGTATTTTGATGTAAAGACCGGAAATGAGATTTCCGGCGATTTAATGTTTTCGAATTTGTGATTTTTCGACATGTGAGACATGTCGATGTTATATATATATTTTTGATATTATTTTACGGCATATTGGATATGTCGGACATATATGAATATATTTTGAGGCTATTATACTATTTATGATTATTATAAGCCTCAGATGTGCGGTCGGGGACCGTACGGATTTATGATATATAAGGGAAAGCGTACTTTCGGTTTTGTTTTCGGATTTTCACCATATCAGGGTCGGGATATATGTGTATATTGATGCTAGCTAGCTTAGTCGCCTGAGCCCACGCGAGGTGACGACTTGACCACATAGGTCAGATTCACGCTCGGTGGTCGACGTGTACGGGTAGAGTGTCGCCTGAGCCCACGCGAGGTGACGATTTGACCCTATAGGTCAGATTCACGCTCGGTGGTCGACGTGTACGGGCATAGCGTGAGGACGCTATTGAGACTCTTGTGATTTGACCCTTAGCCATAGAGGCTACTGTTAAATGGTGGTAATAACGTTCTCCTATTCTATTATATGACCAATGGGTTTGGTCATGATTTTTATATTATGAGGTTTTCGGGAATATTTTCTCTATGAGATTTCTGATTTTAATAAATTTCCGAACCAGCGGGGCTGGGTTTTTATATGACCAATGAGATTGGTCGTGAAATATTATTAATTGATTTTCAAAAATATTTCGTTTTGAAATATATATATAAACAAAATCATTATTTGTTTATTTGATATATCAGCGGGGCTGATTTTTAAATACGATTTTCTTAAAACGTGAGACGTTTTATTAAAGGCATGCAATGTGGTTTTATATATAAAATATTGAGAAAGTAACATGATACTTTCAATTAAAGTATTATATTAGATTGTTTTATTTTTATCCACTCACTGTAACGTTTTTAATTTACTTTCCCCTGGGCCCTTCGTTTTAAAATCGCCCAGTGTACAGAGTAGTGATCAGAGGTCAAGAGTACTCGGAGTCGAGGCATAGTCATCATCATCGTCGCTTCCGCTAGGTGGGATCTGTGATCCCTTATTCTTTTATTTCCATATTACATTTCTTGTTATACTTTCATTTGTGATTCCAGTTCATTTTGTTAGATTGCTCTGATTACATGTGAGCCAGTTGAATTAGATTTTGTATTTATTTGTGGCGGTTATTGTGATTTGGGGAGCAGATGGCTCCAGGTGTTACGGATGGAACTGGAATTTAGAAGTGTTTTGGTTGTTGCAGGTTTTAGGGTTGTCCATCTTAAGATTGACTTATCGATTTATCGATAGAGTTAGTCTTAAGGTGGTCCCCGCAGGGCCTTATCCGGGTTTCAGGGTGAAATCTGGTTCGGGTCCTGTCAGTTTGGTATCAGAGCATTAGGTCCTTTCATACCTTGAGTCGTGTTATCTTTTATACTTGATGACGCCTAGTATTCTTGGATTGATGGTCCGACCGCGGCGGATTTCCATCATATGTTTTGATGCTAGTGTGTTCATTAAGTGTGTGATTCAGATTCCTTGGTGTCTTGTTATGTACTCTGTAGAGTACTATTCTATTCAGTTATTTTATATGCTTAGTAATGCTTAGTACCACCGACTGATGGTCCGACTGCAGCGGGTAGCCATCGTATGTTCTTGGTGCTAATGTCATTATTAAGTCTGTAAAATGCATTTCAGGTATCGAGTTGTATATCTTGGACTATGCCTCGAGTACATTGACCTCTTAGGACGTTATCCTTGCGTACGTAATAGGTATGTGGGTTATACCTATTCAGTTGTGCATTGACGCTTATAAGCAGTTTTAGCATCAGGTTACGAGTTGGGAACTCAGATGTTTCGGCCCTATTTCTTTTGAGATATGAAGATGTTGTTCCTGAGAGGGATACACATTGAGACTTTAGTCTCTTGTTCACGTTGTGTACAGGGAGTTGGCCCTAGTTTTTGAGCAGCCTATTTAAGTGATCGATTTTGGAAATGTTGACAAGACTAACATGAGATGATTGTCGTCGTTACGACTTTGCAGTAATGAGTGGAAAATTGATTATGTAACAATCAGACTGTGATTTTAGATTGTTACGAGTAGGTGATGGAGCCACTCTTCAGCTATATTTTGTGGATTGACCAATGGATTTGGCGTATGTGGAGAAAATGAGTCAGTGTACATTTAAGTAGCAGTGTACATGTGTTGTTTTTATGAATCTCATAACCGTCTTATTTTGATTTTGGACATATCGGTTATGACGGAAGGAATGGAGAGCCATAAGGAGATTGTGGGAGCTATAGATAATTCTAATTCTTAGCGACCTTGGTTGGAAGATTGGATAAAGGAAGAATTAGAAATTGAAATAGCTACCCGGATTGGAGATATTTTGTTTTTGAAACACGTGGTATTTGAGGGGAAATAGATTTGAATATGTGATCATGATAACATTGGGAGGTCAGTGATGAATGGAAGTTGGCGATGCTTAGTGATTCCATACGGCGTAAATTTTGAGATATAGTCGTTGTGGCTTCGGAATCACCGTGTTACGATGAAGTATGGCTTAGGCTCGGTGGCATGGCTTTACCACGTGAGCAGCTGGAGACGATATCCGAAATACCGATATCGAGGATCTATTCGACCATTGCATGGTTAGCTCGGTAATTCTAATGAGAATGATAAGAGCACAATGTGCGACGTTATTAATGTGTATTATCCCTTATTTATGCTTTGTTATGTCTATTTAGAGTAAGATTGAGTCATAATTTAGTTTAGTGTCATGTTGGTAGAGTTTTGGAGAAAGTGTGCTTAATAATCAGAAAAATGACTAAGTATAGAAATCTGGAAATAAAGTAAAATATGTCTTTTTCGTGATTTTGAGGCTCATGCTAAACTGATCTATCCTTTTCTAAATTTGATGAAATTTGGTATGCATATAATTGGAAAGCTAAAGCGTATTGTGTCAAAATTTCAGATCAATCGGAGTTCGGGAAGTCACCCAAATGAAAGCTGCAACTTGGCAGTTTGAGCAAACCAATCCAGGGACTACCAGGATTTTCCTGGGACTGTATCCTGACTTCCGGAATTTCTGTGGGACACATCGCTTGGAACCAGAGAACGTGCCATACGCCGTTGGAAAGCTCTACGAGTCTAGTTTCTCTGGGACTTAGAATCCCATCAATCGAAGCTCTGAGGAAAAAGTTATGCCGGTTTTAATGCACGAAGGTCAAGTCTGCCGAAAGAAGAAAACCTAAACCGAGTTCTACATGGATTTGGTTTACGAATGTGGACTGAATTCCATCCTTTGTGCAAGATTTTTGGCTGAATTAATTCATGGAAAACCTAAAGAGATATTGCTCAATTATTCAGCCATTATCTTGGGAATTTTCGGCAGAAAATAGAGGAAGAAAATCGCAACAAATCCTGATCAAATTCGGCAGAATTCCTGTGCACGTCATCCAACTTCCAGGGACTCTCTCGGACAGCTCACAATGAATCAGAGTTCGAGCCTTATATGGATAGAAAGCTACGGGAGTCTAGTTTCCAACCCAACTGGAATCACCTCAATATCTATTTTCTAGAGAAAGATATTCCAGAATCTTCACTCGAAGGTCAAATCTGCCAGCAGGATAAGTTTGTGAAAAACTAGGTTTTGTAAACCCTAGCTGCCTCCCTTGCCTCTATAAATACCACAACATAATTTCAGAATACTCATCATCTCTCTCTCACATAAACTTGCCGAACCTCTGCCAAAATACCTCCAAGAATTCTTACCAAGAACCAAAGGCCGAACCATCCATCACCCTTCCACAAATTCCATCCGATCATCACACCAATCCTTTGCCGAACTCTTGATCAAGGTTGTAATTTGGATTGTATTTCAATGGCTCTTGCTTCTTTGTATTTAAACATTATTTTGTCTATGAAATATGTTTGGATTGTTGGTTTTATTTTCGGTATTGTTGATTATGCATTTTTATACAGGGAGTTTCTGAAACAACTAGTTGAATCCCTTCCATATATTCATCAATTTAATTCCAATCAAATCCACTTAATCTTCCCTCTATGTATTTGTCAATGCCAAATAGCTGGGGCGGGATTTCTTTTTGGGTTTTAGTTATAAGTGTTGAAGGAAAAACGTATTATGTGCCTTCGTCAATGTAACGGATGATAGATAATTATGTAGTCATTATTGTCATTAATGTATTTCTTATTACCGTTGTAATACACACCCTATATATAGGGGATTATCAATGAAATGAGTAGACCAATTCCGATTATTCTACAACACGTTATCAGCACGAATTATGCAAAGTAATGCAACAACCCTAAACCAAAGGGCAATGACAACGTAAGGTCTGAAAAGAAATTCCCTGGAACAAATTAGGCAAAGTAATGCAACAACCCTAAACCAAAGGGCAATGACAATGTAAGGTATGAGAAAAAGAAATTTCCTGTAACACATGTTGTAAAATAATGCAACCCTAAATCAAAAGGCAATGACGATGTAAGGTCTTAGAAAAATATATATATATATATATATATATATATATATATATATATATATTCTTGAACAAATTGGGTAAAGTAATGCAACGACCCTAAAACAAAGGGTAATTACCATGGACGTAAAATTCATATAATCATCCAAAAGTAAGTGGAAACAATGTAACATTTAAAAGATGACATAGGGGACATGTCATGTGCAGTGAAGCACTCTGTCATTATTGTAATTCAATGAACTATTGATACGTACATTATACGCTAGCAAAGAATTAGCTACGACTTTCAATAAATATGAAGAATCATATAAATACGCGGATTTTGGAAAAGTATCTTCAATATCCAACAATAACATTGAAAATGAATTTACAACTGAAGACATAACATATGGAAAGAATATGTCAAATGACACATCTCATCATTGCAGCTATTAAAAGAGCAAAAAGGATCTGGCTCAATCCAAGATAGACTTTGATTAGTCTACTTTTAAATTTACAAGATATCCTTATAAAGGCTATTACGCCTAAATACGACTTTTTGTCCTAAATTAGACTTTTGGTCTTAAAGTTTCTCTCTCTAAATTGGACAAGACTAAATGTAATCGTTGGCATGTTAATTTTTTTGAAATTTCTCTAAAGGAATTGAGATTATTCAAATTTTATTCATAATATACATGATTCAATTTTCTACATCTAACTTTGCAAAGTATTGCATAAAGTAAAACAACATATCATAATATAGGCATGACACAACGAACTGTGGGCAAAGAAACGCACCATGTGATCCCTAGAATAATAGTACTGAAGGACAATGGTACTAATATATCACAAAAATAGCACAATAGTACTGAAGAACTGTAGTACTATAATGAAAGTGATAAGAATCTAAATATATGTTCCTTTGGGATTCATAATGCACTTGCCTAACTGGGATTACAATACCCTTTTATTACAATACTCATCGATTTACTCTAAAGAACTTGAGTTACGTTTCGATGTATATATTGAGCATATGTCAAATTGACAATTTATGTGATAAAAGAAAATTGAATTTTGTTTTCCACATTATAAAGAAATTTATGCCACGAGTAGAAGTTGAGACGAGTTCGTGGACATGTAGCATGCTCAATTTGGAGTTCGTACGAAAAAGTTACAATGTAAATCGGAAATTTTCCCGATTTTTGGACGAGTATAAATAGCGGGAAATGAAAAATTTCCCAAACGGGAAACTTTCCTTTTCTTTTTCTTTTTCTTTTCTTTCTTTTTTCTCTCTCTCTTTTCTCTCTCCTCTCCCCCGATCGGCCGACCGACCCTTTCCCTGCCTCCACCCAACTCCGCCGTCCGGCCGAACTGGACCACCGCACCAGTCACGTTCGGACCGACTCGGCCTCCTCTTCACGTCGGTGGCAGCGGCGCGGCGTGAATCGCCGCCGTTCGGCCGTGCGACGCCCGAGACCGAACGCCACCGACAGTTTGAAACTCCCTCCTCCGGCCACTTCTTGGCCCGATTTTAGGGGGGAAATGGAGACCTTGACTCGTGTAGTAATCCCACCAAAGGAATCGATCCAAATCGATCCAGGTAAGGAGAATTGAGAATTTGAAAATTTTAGGGTTTTGGTGATTTTTGGTGGAGGTTGTGATTTTGGTGTTTTTGGTGGATTTGGAGGTTAGAATTGGGTTTAGGACGATGATTGGAGTCGATTGGGTGTATTTTGATGTTGAATTGGTTGGTTTTTGGAGAAAATTGGATTTGGGAAAAATGGGCCGCCGTACCGGCCGCCGTTTGCGGCGGCTGAGGCTATTTTTGGCGTTGGGGATGAGTCCCCAAGGTGGTGGCGATGGTGTTGGGTGAATTTGGGATCGATTGGAGGTGGTTTTGCCTCCTGTGGCGGCGCTGCCGGCGGCGGTGGCGGCGGCGCCACTGTTCCGGCGGCGTGAGGTAGACGACGATGAACAGTAAACGGTAAAAAGTAAAAGTAAAACTGTAAAAGGTGAAAAGTAAATAGTAAAAGTAAAGGTAAACAGTAAAAGTAAATGGTAAATAGTAATTGGATTTTAACTATTTACTGTTTGACTTTTAGAATTACTGTTTTACCTAGAATAATTATTGTTTGACCATTAAAAGTTACTGTTGACTTACCGTAAAAAGGTAAAAGCTGATAAAAAGGAGTTTTACGACGAAATAACTAGGAAAAGAATTAATCGGACACAGAGTGGGTGTCCTGAGTAATTTTGAGATGTAAATGGTTTCGGTATTTGAGACGTAATTTCAATACCGGTAACAATAGTTTAAATGAGGTTATTCGGATGAGTGAGGACGTCGTAAATTTCGCTTTATAATAAATTTCGGATTCTGAGATATCTTTTAAACCGTCTCTGTTACAGGTCGAGACGGGACGAGAGCGCGAAATATCGGCACGCTCGGCCGTACTGTGAGTTGATTTTATTTTAAAATAAATGCATGCGTTTACGTTTTATTGAAATGCCATTTATTTAATTAAATAAGTTTATGTGTATTTTGATGTAAAGACCGGAAATGAGATTTCCGGCGATTTAATGTTTTCGAATTTGTGATTTTTCGACATGTGAGACATGTCGATGTTGTATATATATTTTTGATATTATTTTACGGCATATTGGATATGTCGGACATATATGAATATATTTTGAGGCTATTATACTATTTATGGTTATTATAAGCCTCAGATGTGCGGTCGGGGACCGTACGGATTTATGATATATAAGGGGAAGCGTACTTTCGGTTTTGTTTTCGGATTTTCACCATATCAGTGTCGGGATATATGTGTATATTGATGCTAGCTAACTTAGTCGCCTGAGCCCACGCGAGGTGACGACTTGACCACATAGGTCAGATTCACGCTCGGTGGTCGACGTGTACGGGCAGAGTGTCGCCTGAGCCCACGCGAGGTGATGATTTGACCCTATAGGTCAGATTCACGCTCGGTGGTCGACGTGTACGGGCATAGCGTGAGGACGCTATTGAGACTCTTGTGATTTGACCCTTAGCCATAGAGGCTACTGTTAAATGGTGGTAATAACGTTCCCCTATTCTATTATATGACCAATGGGTTTGGTCATGATTTTTATATTATGAGGTTTTCGGGAATATTTTCTCTATGAGATTTCTGATTTTAATAAATTTCCGAACCAGCGGGGTTGGGTTTTTATATGACCAATGAGATTGGTCGTGAAATATTATTAATTGATTTTCAAAAATATTTCGTTTTGAAATATATATATAAAAAAAATCATTATTTGTTTATTTGATATATCAGCGGGGCTGATTTTTAAATACGATTTTCTTAAAACGTGGGACGTTTTATTAAAGGCATGCAATGTGGTTATATATATAAAATATTGGGAAAGTAACATGATACTTTCAATTAAAGTATTATATTAGATTGTTTTATTTTTATCCACTCACTCTAACGTTTTTAATTTACTTTCCCCTGGGCCCTTCGTTTTAAAATCGCCCAGTGTACAGTGTAGTGATCAGAGGTCAAGAGTACTCGGAGTCGAGGCATAGTCATCATCATCGTCGCTTCCGCTAGGTGGGATCTGTGATCCCTTATTCTTTTATTTCCATATTACATTTCTTGTTATACTTTCATTTGTGATTCCAGTTCATTTTGTTAGATTTCTCTGATTACATGTGAGCTAGTTGAATTAGATTTTGTATTTATTTGTGGCGGTTGTTGTGATTTGGGGAGCAGATGGCTCCAGGTGTTACGAATGGAACTGGAATTTAGAAGTGTTTTGGTTGTTGCAGGTTTTAGGGTTGTCCATCTTAAGATTGACTTATCGATTTATCGATAGAGTTAGTCTTAAGGTGGTCCCCGCAGGGCCTTATCCGGGTTTCAGGGTGAAATCTGGTTCGGGTCCTGTCAACTGGTGTAACTACAAGCAAAAAAGAATAATAATGTAACTAATAATGTACCTATAAAATGTAACTGTTTCTGTAATTTCTGGTGTAACTACAAGCAAAAAAAGAATAATAATGTAACTAGTAATGTACCTGTCACATCCCGGAACCAGCTCCGCCGTAACATGATATTTCAGTCATTCATAACCATGAATATTCTTCAGAGTCTTCTGATAGTGATTCTAGTACCATTTCCAAAATTAACCAAACCTTTCAAAATCTTCAAATTAATCGAATCAATTACCCAAAGAAACGAAATTTCAAATCATGGACATAACGTCCTTTACCTTTAGATATCCAACCTAGTAATATCCCTAATGGTCAATTCTCAGTCTCTTCCGACAAAACTTATGAATGGAACATAGATAACTTATCCGAACAAGAAATATTAAATAAATTACACCACATGTCTATGACTGCCAACAGTTACATTACAAACCACAACTTCACCCAACCTGAAATTGTTGATATATTAGCAACTGAATTTACAGGAATGCTTCATTCCTGGTGGGAAAAACATCTTACAAATAAATCTAGAGAAAACATCAAACATGCAGTCCAAAAAGACGAAGATGGAAATTCCATCTTCGACGAACACATTAGAATGGGAATTCCAGACGGAGTAAACACTCTATTTTTTACAATTATTCAACATTTTATTGGCACACCTGGTCACATTACCTCTAGAATCCATGACCAACTTAGTAACCTTAGATGTCAAACATTAAGCGATTTCAATTGGTACAAAAATGTTTTTGTCTCCAGAGTCATGCTTATAGATGATAGTAACAAACCATTTTGGAAAGAAAAATTTATTAATGGTCTACCAAAACTATTCGCACACAAAATTAGACAAGTATTAAGTAGTGAAACATGTCACATTGATTATGATTCCCTTACATATGAAAATATAATTACAATTATTCAGAAAGAAGGATTAAAAATGTGTATAGACATGAAGTTAAGTACCCAAGCCAAAAATAATAAGAAAACAACTAAATATGAATTAGAAATTTTTTGTGAACAATATGGCCTACCTTCTCTTCCCCCTTCTAGAAGAAAGAAACATAACCGTGAATCAAATTATTACCCTAGTAAAAGAAGATTTTCTCGCAGTAAATATTATTCTAATAAAAATAATTTTACCCCTAACAAATTCTATTATAAAAATAAATTCCAAAAATCTAAACCAAATCATTCATATAACAAACAAAAGAAAAAACCTTCTGATAAAACTAAATGTTATAAATGTAACAAACCTGATCATTTTGCCAATAATTGCCCAGTAAAAAATACCATAAAACAACTCAAAATAAGTCAAGAAGAACGCGATAACCTCATCCAACTACTAGAATTGAGAAATATTGATTCTGAAGTTGAAAACGAATCCATATTAGATGCGTCAGATGAAACATCTTTCCTTAGTTCTGATACATCATCCCCAGACATTACCTTAGGATGTAAAGATACTTGTTGTAAAACTATAAATGTTCTCTCAAAACAAGAAGAGCAAGAAGAATTATTAATTGATCTAATTGGAAAAATCGATAACCCAGATCTTAAGGCTGAATACCCTAAAAAATAAAAATAAAATTAATCACACAAGAACATGAAGTCAATATTCCACAACCAAAGGTATCCATTACCACTACTTTCGAAAAATTTAAAAATAAAAAACAAGAAGTAACTATTCAAGACTTACAACATGAAATTAAAATTATTAAAACTCAGGTACAATTTTTACAAAACCAATATTCAGAACTCACTATTGAAAATAGAAAAATTAAAAATGATTTAAACATGGTGAAAATTGATACTCAACTCTTGAAAATACAATAGGATCCCACACATTTCATTCAACCTGAAACACACATACCACATGATGAAGAAACATTTGAAAATGCTACTATCACTATCTAACACATTAATCTAAAAAAATGGTATTCCATGTTTCAAATAAAAATGAAAGATTTCCAATTAACTATTCCTGCACTTGTTGACTCCGGTGCAACAAGGGTATCCATTACCACTACTTTCGAAAAATTTAAAAATAAAAAACAAGAAGTAACTATTCAAGACTTACAACATGAAATTAAAATTATTAAAACTCAGGTACAATTTTTACAAAACCAATATTCAGAACTCACTATTGAAAATAGAAAAATTAAAAATGATTTAAACATGGTGAAAATTGATACTCAACTCTTGAAAATACAATAGGATCCCACACATTTCATTCAACCTGAAACACACATACCACATGATGAAGAAACATTTGAAAATGCTACTATCACTATCTAACACATTAATCTAAAAAAATGGTATTCCATGTTTCAAATAAAAATGAAAGATTTCCAATTAACTATTCCTGCACTTGTTGACTCCGGTGCAACAAGGGTATCCATTACCACTACTTTCGAAAAATTTAAAAATAAAAAACAAGAAGTAACTATTCAAGACTTACAACATGAAATTAAAATTATTAAAACTCAGGTACAATTTTTACAAAACCAATATTCAGAACTCACTATTGAAAATAGAAAAATTAAAAATGATTTAAACATGGTGAAAATTGATACTCAACTCTTGAAAATACAATAGGATCCCACACATTTCATTCAACCTGAAACACACATACCACATGATGAAGAAACATTTGAAAATGCTACTATCACTATCTAACACATTAATCTAAAAAAATGGTATTCCATGTTTCAAATAAAAATGAAAGATTTCCAATTAACTATTCCTGCACTTGTTGACTCCGGTGCAGACCTCAATTGTATTCAAGAAGGTCTAAACCCCTCTAGATATTTTGAAAAAACCAAAGAGTCCCTTAGATCAGCCAACGGTACTAAAATGGATATGAAATACGAAATCCCAAATGCACATGTTTGTCAAGATAATGTCTGTTTCAAAACTCCATTTATTTTAGTAAAAAATTTAACTGACAAAGTCATTCTTGGTCTACCTTTCATTACCCTTTTATACCCATTTACCACAGAATATGATGGTATTACCACCTATCCATTTGGTCAACCAGTCAAATTCTCTTTTCTCTCTAATCCTGAAATTCATACTTTAAAAGCTTTTCAAGAAAATTCAATCTCCAAATCTATTAACCTTATTCAATCAAAACAAAAACAAATAGCATATCTAAAAGAAGAAATTAATTTCAAGCGAATTGATCAACAATTACAAGATCCTTTACTTCAACAAAAAATTAAAAATTTTGAAGAAAAACTTATTAAAGAAATATGTTCTGACATCCCAACCGCCTTTTGGCATAGAAAACAACACATAGTAGCCCTTCCATACATTAAAGAATTCAATGAAAGAAATATTCCTACCAAAGCACGACCTATACAGATGAGTCATGAACTAATGGAATTCTGTAAAAAAGAAATCACAGATTTACTTCAAAAAGGAATAATTCGTCATAGTAAATCTCCTTGGTCTTGTGCTGCATTTTATGTCCAGAAAAACGCTGAATTAGAACGAGGAACTCCTCGCCTAGTCATTAACTATAAACCCCTCAACACAGTTCTAGAATGGATAAGATACCACATTCCTAATAAAAGAGACCTCATCAGCAGATTAAACAATTCAGTCATTTTCTCTAAATTCGATATGAAGTCTGGATTCTGGCAAATTCAGATACATGAAAACGATAAATATAAAACTGCCTTCGTTACACCCTTTGGTCATTACGAATGGAATGTTATGCCTTTCGGTCTAAAAATGCACCTAGTGAATTCGAGAACATCATGAATGATATCTTCAACCCCTACAACCATTTTTCCATTGTCTATATAGATGATGTTCTTATATTCTCACAGTCAATCAACCAACATTGGAAACATTTAAACCAATTCTTTCATATAATAAAAGCCAATGGTTTAGTGGTCTCAGCCTCTAAAATTAAACTTTTTCAAACAAATATTTGATTCCTTGGATTCAACATTCATCATTTACAAATTAATATTATCCATAGAGCTATCCAATTTGCTGATAAATTCCCTGATATTATCTTAGATAACAATGACGAGTCGCCGAAGCGGCACTTCAATAATATCCAATTGATCTGACTTTTTGACACAACACACTTCAGCTTGCCAAGTATATGCCTGACAAATTGCATCAAATTTGTAAAAGAATAAGTCAGTTTAACACAAGCCTCAAAATTACAAAAAAGACATATTTTGCACTATTTCCTCATATTTCTATACTTAGTCGTTTTTCTGACAATTAAGCACATTTTTCCGAAACTCTACCAAAATGACACTAAACTATATTATGACTCCATCTTACTCTAAATAGACTTAACAAAGCACAAATAAGGGATAATAACACATTAATATCGTCACACATTGTGGTCCTATCTCCAACTTCAGAGATTTTTAGGATTATTAAACTATGTTGCAGATTTCTACCAAAATCTTAGGCAAAAATGCAAGCCTTTATTTGATAGACTACAGAAGAGCCCCCCTCCATGGACTTCTATCCATACAACATTAGTCAAAGAAATTAAGAGTCATGTTAAAACCTTGCCTTGTTTAGGAATCCCTTCAGTCAACTCTTTTAAAATCGTAGAAACTGATGTCTCAGATATAGGTTTTGGTGGCATTCTCAAACAACAATTTTCTCCTTCTCAACTTGAGCAAATAGTCAGATACTATTCAGGTGTATGAAACCAAGCACAACGCAACTATAGTACTATTAAAAAAGAGATTTTATCTATTGTCCTTTGTATTAGTAAATTTCAAAATGATTTATTAAATCAAAAGTTTTTAGTTCATGTTGATTGCAAAAGTGCTAACCATGTTTTAGAAAAAGATGTTCAAAATATTGCAAGTAAACAAATATTTGCTCGATGGCAAGCTATTTTAAGTATTTTTGATTTTGACATTGCATTCATCAAAGGGGCCGATAACCATATTCCAGATTCCCTTACCCGTGAATTTCTTCAGGGATCATCCGATGGATACCAGATCAACTCGGTCAACCCGGTCCCGGTCCAGAAATAGTCAACCCGAGCCCAAGGCTCCAGTAAACCCACAGTCATCCAGCTCAGTTAAAATTGAGTCATCTACAGAAATAGTCTCAGCCAGTCATCCTCAATATCCCCATCTAGGCCCTATTCTCCCAGTCTACCCAAGGCCTCATATGTTAGCTAGGTTCTTCTCTTGGCCCTAGGCCTACTTTTCAGTCAGCTTTAGTCAACGATTATGATACGTTTACAGTAACCCCCGCTAATCAACCTTCACGACCCTATTAGCCAAAATCCTCACCTTACGTTATTAAAAACGAAGTTAATCTTTTTCATGTTGAACCCTGCTTACGCCATATTAAAATTCCAGTAGCCTTGACAAAGTTTTATTTTCCCCCAAACTGTCATTTCCTCCCTATTCATCCATCACACTCCCTAAAGTTTTACAAAGACATTCTTTTTAAAACAGAGTCAGTCACAATTAAACCTACTAAAGATGCCAATAATCCTGCAAAAACAATTTATCATTCCATTCACCTAGTCAAATTTATCTCCCTTGGGTCATGGTCAGCACCCCCTTACACCTCCCGTACATATGATGGCCTGTCATTCAACTATTACCAATATGAAGATGCTTGGACTTACATCTTCTTCCATCAATCAGAGGATTTCAACCACTCTTGGTTTATTAACTTTGATAGACGTTTTCAAAGAGACTTCCCTATGTGGTTTCTTTCACGGTGGCAATCTTTTGGCTTCCCTTTTGATCTGCTTCCCCAACCACTACAAGATGCAGTCACCAGATTTTCAGAAGTTATGACTTTTTCTCCATATGACAAAAAATTCCCCCCAACATTACATTTTATGTCCAAGTATAAAATCTCTTGGATATTCAAATGGGAATTTATCCTTACTGAAGATTCTCAAGTCATATGTGGAATAGTGTCCCGGAGATTTCTCGTTGAATGGTGGGACAAATTCAAAATTGACAGAATATTTGAAGCATTCCACACCGATTTCCCAGTCAATCCTTCACTCCCAGTTACTGACAGGACCCGCCCCGGATTTCACCCTGAAATCCGGATAAGGTCCTGCGGGGACCACCTTAAGACTAACTCTATCGATAAATCGATAAAGTCAATCTTAGGATGGACAACCCTAAGGCCTGCAACAACCAAAGACACTTCTAAATCCAGATTCATCCTCAACACCTGGAGCCACCTGCTCCCCAAATCACAACAACTGCCACAAATAAATACAATATAATCTAACTCAACTGGCTCACAGGTAATCAGAGCAATCTAATACAATGAACTGGAATTACAAAACAAGAAATAGAATATAAAAATAAAAGAGTAAGGGATCACAGATCCCACCTAGCGGAAGCAACAAG
The DNA here is from genome assembly GCA_963682095.1 of Potentilla sterilis. Taxonomy (NCBI): domain Eukaryota; kingdom Viridiplantae; phylum Streptophyta; class Magnoliopsida; order Rosales; family Rosaceae; genus Potentilla; species Potentilla sterilis. Next base: position 31,447,880 of record OY821758.1, read on the forward strand.
GATGACAGCTATGCCTCGACTCCGAGTACTCTTGACCTCTGACTATTACTCTGCACACTGGGCGATTTAAATCGAAGGGTCCAGGGGAAAGTAATTTAAAAACGTTAGAGTGAGTGGATAAAAATAATATGATTTAATATAGTACTTTAAATGAAAGTACTATATTACTTTCCCAGAGTTTTAGAAATAAAACCACAGTGCATGCATTATAAATAAAACGTCCCACGTTTTAAGAAAATCAAATTTAAAAATCATCAGCCGCGCTGATATAAAATCAAATAAATAAATAATTATTCTTTTTATATGTATTCAAAAAAAATATACTTTTGAAAACCATTTTTGATGTTTCTCGATCGACCAATCCCATTGGTCGCATAAAAACCCCAGCCCCGCTGGTTCGAGAATTTATTAAAATCAGAAAGTCTCCTAGAGAAATGTTCTCGAAAACCAGATAATATAAACAAAAACCAAGACCAATCCCATTGGTCACATAATAAGATAGGGGAATGTCATTACCACCATATAATAGTAGCCTCCAAGACTAAGGGTCAGAGCCTCCAAGACTCTCTATAGCGTCCCACGCTAAACCTCTATACCACACTCCGTCGACCACCGAGCGTGAATCTGACCTATATGGTCAAGTCGTCACCTCGCGTGGGATGAGGTTAATAAGCTAGCTAGCATCAATATATATCTGGACCCTGATATGGTGAAAATCCGAAAACAAAACCGAAAATACGCTTCCCCTTATATATAAATCCGTACAGTCCCCGACCGTACATCTGAGGCTTATCTATACATATATAATCAAATAGAATCATAGCCTCAAAAGAATATATAAATATAAATCCGACATGTCCCCATGTCGTAAAAATAATATCGATAAGAAAATATAATGTCGACATGTCTCACATGTCAAAATCATAAATAATGAAATAATAAAATCCCCGGAAATCTCATTTCCGGTCTTTACCTTTAAATACACATATGTTTATTCAACATAATCCATATATGAATAATTAAAACATACTATTTCCGGAAACCTAATTTCCGGATAAAATCACGTACTACTAAAATAGTAGTAAAAACATAAACCCCAAAACCATATATTTCTTTAAATATCATTTCATTTTAATTATATGAATTCTCATGCTTCTCAAATCATTTATTTAAAATAAACTTCATTTCATTAAAACAATTATGCATGCATTTATTTAAAATAAAATCCACTCAAAGTACTGCCGAGTGCGCTGCTAGTTTGATCTCTCGTCCCGTCGAATAACCTCTCGACCTGTAACAGGGACGAAATTCTAAATATTACGAAACTCGGAATTTAATTATAATCGATAAATCTTCGGACGTCCTCACTCGTCCGAAACTTCCAATTTTTCCTTTTTCACTTATCGGTATAGGAATTTCGCCTCAATACCGAATAATCTAAGTCCGAAATTACTCAGGACACCTACTCCGTGTCCGATTAATTCTTTTCCTAGTTATTCCGTCGTAAAACCCTTTTAATCAGCTTTTAACCTTTTTACGGTAAGTCAACAGTAAAAACTACTGGTCAAACAGTAATTATTCCAGGTCAAACAGTAATTCTGAAAGTCAAATAGTAAATGGTTAAAATTCAATTACTATTTACCATTTACTGTTTACTGTTTACTATTTACTTTTACTGTTTACCTTTTTATTTTTACTATTTACTGTTTACTATTTACTTTTCACCTTTTACCGTTTTACTTTTACCTTTTACTGTCACTGTTCATCGTCTTCAACCTTTCGCTGCCGGAACAGTGGGGCCGCCGCCGCCACAGGAGGCAAAACCACCTCCATTCGGCTCCAAATTCACCCAAAATGATCACTACCACCTTAGGACCTCCTTTCCGCTGCCCTTGCCGCCCCAAAACAGCCTCAGCCGCCACAAATGGCGGCCGACGCAGCGGCCCAAAATACCAAACCTCCAATTTCTTCAAAAACCAAACAATTCAACCCCAAATTACACTCAATCAACTTCAAACAACGTCATAAACTCAATTCTAGCCTCCAATTACAACAAAAACATCAAAATCACAACCTCCACAAAAAATCACAAAAACCCTAAAAATTCTAATTTCTAATTCCTCCTTACCTGACTCGAATTAGTTCGATTCCTTCCTTGGGCTTGTTGTACACGTCGATATCTTCAATTCCCCCCAAAAATTAGACTGAACCATGGCCGGAGGAGGGAGTTCCGTCTGATCGGGGGCGATCGGTCTCGGGCTTCGTAAGGGCAAACGGCGGCGTTTCACGCCGCGTCGCTGCCACAGAGAAGACGAGGAGGAGGAGGCGGTCCGAACGGGACCGGTGCGCCGGCCCAGTTCGGCCGGACGGCGGAGTTAGGTGGAGGTCGGCACTGGGTCGGGGGAGAGGAGAGAGAAAGGAGAGAGAAGTAAAGGAAGAAAAGAAAAAAAAAAAAAAAGTTTCCCTTTCGGGAAATTTTCCATTTCCGCTATTTATACTCGTCCAAAAACGGCAAAATCCCGTTTTTACGTCGTAACTTTTTCCTGCAAACTCCAAATTAAACGTGCCACGTGTCCACGAATTCGTTTCAACGTGCTCTACCTCGTTAAGAAATAAAATCCTTGGCCGGGTCAACTTATTTAAAAGTCAACCTTTAGAACTTTCGAATCGTAAAAACAATTCCCGATGAGTAAAAGTAAAAGTAACACAGTCAAAAGGTAACTCTAGGTTCGGGATGTTACAGTTACTCTTTCACTAGTAACTCCAGTCAAGTTATCACAGCAAGTTACCCCTGTTCTTGATAGGAGCACAATGTGCGACGATATTAATATGCTTATACCCTCATTTATGCTTCGTTTAACCCTTATTTATCTAAGATAGAGTCATAATTTAGTTTAGTGTCAATTTGGTAGAGTTTTGGAGAAAGTGTGCTTAATAATCAGAAAAATGACTAAGTATAGAAATCTGGAAATAAAGTAAAATATGTCTTTTTCGTGATTTTGAGGCTCGTGCTAAACTGATCTATCCTTTTCCAAATTTGATGAAATTTGGTTTGCATTTAATTGAGAAGCTAAAGTGTATTGTGTCAAAATTTCAGATCAATCGGAGTTCGGAAAGTCACCCAAATGAAGGCTGAAACTTGGCAGTTTGAGCAAAGATAACCAGGGACTACCAGGATTTTCCTGGGACTGTGTCCTGACTTCCGGAATTTCTGTGGGACACATCACTTGGAACCAGAGAACGTGCCATACGCCTTGGAAAGCTCTACGAGTCTAGTTTCGCTGGGACTTGGAATCGCAGCAAAATCTTTCCTGAGCAAAAAGTTATGCCGGTTTGAATGCACGAAGGTCAAGTCTGCCAAAAGAAGAAAACCTAAACCGAGTTCTACATGGATTTGGCTTACCAATGTGGATTGAATTCCATCATTTGTGCAAGATTTTTGGCTGAATTCATTCATGGAAAACCTAAAGAGATATTTCTCAATTATTCAGTCATTATCTTGGGAATTTTCGGCAGAAAATAGAGGAAGAAAATCGCAACAAATCCTGATCAAATTCGGCAGAATTCCTGTGCACGTCATCCAACTTCCACGGACTCTCTCGGACAGCTCACAATGAATCAGAGTTCGAGCCTTACATGGATAGAAAGCTATGGGAGTCTAGTTTCCAATCCAACTGGAATCACCTCAGTTATCTATGTTCTAGAGAAAGATATTCCATAATCTTCACTCGAAGGTCAAACCTGCTAGCAGGATAAGTTTGAGAAAAACTAGGTTTTGTGAACCCTAGTTGCTGCCACCCTTTTGCCTCTATATATTGGACGATTTTTACACAGAAAAATATCTCTCTTCTCACGCTCAAGCAAGGCCGAAACTCTACCAAAATAATCCCACAAAAATCCTATACAGTAAATTACCTAGCCGATTCCATCTCACCTTCACCAAGCTTGCTGATTGCAAGTGTTCTTCATCATCAAGTCATCCTTTGCCGATTCCTCTCAAGGTTTTGTTTAAAGTGTGATTTACTCATCTCTCATGACTTGTAATTTTCTGTATAAATTCAATACTTTGTCTATGAAGATTGAATGGATGGTTGTATTTTGTTTTGGTTTTATGTATCTAATATTGGATTTCCGAAACTTTGTTATATGTTTTGGTTTTCTTCATATTTTATTTCATGAACAGTAATTTTGATTTTATGGAATTGTGATTTAGGGCAGTAATTTCGTATGAATACTTGTATAGATTTGATTAATTTTCATGAGTTCGTGCATCACAAATTGTGTGCTTGAGGGCTGACTTTGTGGCTTCTCCTTAGGTACCGATTTTATATACCAAAATAATTTAGATTGCATCATACACGAAGTTGTTGTGATTTAGGTTGTTTAAATAGGGCGGATATAACCTTGAAAATTTGCATGTTCAAATATGATGAGTGACGCCATTACATGTTTGCATGTCTCCGATTCGGCTTACTGTGCTTATGTGCTTCTTGTGTTTAATTTCTACACGAAGTGTCTTTAAACTGATTAGTACCATGTTTAGGATTATACACGAAGTTAATTCTAAATACTTGTGAAGTCTTAACGATTAGATGAACCACGAAGGGCTCTAATTAGAATTGGAATCGAATCTGTCTAAGTGTTTGTATAAAGAACTTGCTGCCGTATGTCATGATTGTGTGTTTTCGAAATTGCTGAGTTGTTTCTTGTGCCAAGTTTTGTGTGTGGAGATGATGATCAAATGTATATAGTAATTTAGGATTTAAATTCAGTAATTTTCAGTAGGTTTTAGAATCAAATATCAAACCCCCAATATGATTTTGTAATGCTTTATGTAATTGAACGCCCTTGATTTCCCCGGACTGAACGATCCCTACTTGTCCTATACTAACGATGACACAAGAGGGTAATATTTGTATGAAGTTGTTTTGCAGGTACAATGTGCTTGGATAATAGCTCCATCAGTTCTTCAAGTCACTCCTATTCAACAAGTTGCTCAGCCTTCGTCAAAATCCAAAGGCAAGAGTCCAACATCCTCATCCAAGTCAAAGTCAAAATCCAAGTTAGCAGAATTAGAAGAGTTAGCCCATCAACTATTGGCCTAAGCTGCTGGATTATCAAGCTCCAGCAACTCAGAAGACGAGGCCCAGTTTTCCTCTCAGTCATCCTCTCCGCCCCATAGTCACTCTTCTAGTCAGTCAAGCAACCGGAAGAAACAGCCCAGTCAAAAACCTCTTACTTGGGCCGAGTAGGCCGAATTACCTGATGAAGATTATCAAGACAGTCAAGACCCTTATGATTACTATTCACCCATTAACGGAGCCAGACAAACATAGCTAATTTGTGCGGCTTCCTGTTTGTCGATTTGGCAGTTTATGAGTAAAGTCACAGTGAAAGCAGATTCCATTAGTCACACTGAAAGCAGATTCCATCACTCACTTTTGGAACTCACTTTCGGTGCCAAGGTCTATATAAGAAGGTTCTCTCCTTCATTTCAAGCAGGCTCATATTTTTCACTAAGCATTAAGCTCATTCAGAAGCTCAGTCACTCTCCTCTCTAGAATAGTTCCCTCTCCCCTTCATTACAGAGAAACTCATGTGTTGAGATCTCTGCTCTTTTATTAAACCTACCCTCTCTCTTGTATCCTATCCCCTTCATGCATTAAATTGTAAAAGCCTTATTAAACTTTGTATTATTCAAGTTATTCTATAAAAGTTTTATGTTTTATATCTTCTGGTATGGTATAACGGATTAAAGCATACTCTTGGCGTTGGTCTTGTTAAACTTGCCATTGCACACCGAGATTCACTGCTCCAGTACCTACCTTGTCTATTTTGTCAATATACATAATTTGGTCTTGTTAAAATAGACAATGGCAAAATAGACCAAAATAGACCAAATTATGTACAACTGGATGCTTTAGAGCATCTCTAATGGAGTATGTATTTTAGTTTTGTCAAATTCGAATTTGACTTGTGATGTGGAATTGTCAAATTTAACAAATGTATATTCCAACCGAAATGTTACTTTCAAATATTATCATACTAATTTTTCATATGAATGAGGGAGAAAAATGATCAGGAAAGAGGGAGGATAGAGAAATGAGGAAAGAGAGAGATGAGAGAGAAATGATAAAAAAATAAATGACATTGGCCTTGGTTCATGTCAAATTTGACCTGAAGGGACTCTATGTCAAATCTCGATCAGCTTTGGCTAATCAGTTGGAGATGATTTCTTAGTCTTTTGTTACCGTTTTTGCTGAGATGGCAAAAATGCATACTCCATTGGAGATGCTCTTAAAACCCAATACAGCTGTTTTCCAAATTCCCATGTTCTAATTTTCTGTATTTATTTTTCCATTCAGACCCTTATTTTTTTTCTTCTTTTTATTCAAATAGGGGTGTCGATGAGGAATTTTATATACACTCCAAAACTACTTAATACACACCCCTCTTATTTTATATCTCAAATCATATTCTATAAATAGGTTAAATGACCAAAATAGATATTAATTATCATAAGAAGAAAAAAAAAACTAAGAGAAAAAACTAAATGGTGCAATACAGTTGTAAACCTAGACATCTTAATTTTGAAATTTTATTTTGTCTGACTATTGATTGATGTTGGAGTTGTAACAACAGTTCTCAATTTAATTATCAATTGACCAATAATCTTTTGAATTAAAATTTTAAAAATTTATAGACGAAACTTGTAGAAAGTATGTAAACAAATACCTGAAAACATTTTTAAAAATTCAGTATATATTAATTATCACTTATATTAATATGATATTTCATGGTTTTTTAGCATAAGGGTATTTTAGGTACTTGGGATGTGTATTTAGAGCATCTTTAGCAGACTCTCTATTATAATTCCTTAGCTACTTTGGAGAGCATATTTAGCTTTTTGTGAAAAATAGCAGCTATACCTGACTCTCTATTATAATTCTACATTAACTTTTAGCTATCTCGTTAGCCAAATTTGGAGAGCGTGATAGCTAAAAGTTAAAACATTAATATTTAATACATTCCTTATATGTAAATATATATAATTTATAACTTTTTATTCATTTAATAAATATTTTAAATTCAAGTCAAGCTAAAATAGAGAGCACTAATGCAGACGTATTTCTAAAGTGGTTAGCCAAAATGACTTTTTAGCTATTTTAGCTCAAATTTAACTAAAATATGGCTAGCATTGCTGAAGATGCTCTTAGTCTAGTATTGAAATGAGAAATTTAGGGGATAGTATATTAAGTAAGGAGTGTATATTAAGAGGTTAGGGGAGTGTATTTAAAACTACTCAGTGTCGATCCGTTCATTGGTATTTGGTAAGAATACGACATTATACAATAACACGCCTCATCAAGGGCTCGATAGAAATGAGTTATAAGTACGGACCAATTACCATTAACTCAGCAATGGCGGGTGGGGGAGTGACTTGTACGGCTAATATTTTCTGAAACGATAAAAAGGGTATTACATGAAGCTTCTATTCTTGGAAATATGTACACGTAGATGTCCAAAATTAACTTCCAACTCGATGTTTAGAATTTAGGACTCGCTGACACTTTTCTCGAATATGATCGCTTGATTCGAGTTATGCTTCCTCGATTGATTCGTCAATACGTTTAGTAGCTTGACACGGAATACTTATCTTGCTTAATCCGAAAGAAAGTGACATTCGCAGTCTTCAAAAAAACACATGTCTCTCTCTCTCTCGTGCAAGCCTGATTTCGTGTAAAGGATACTCAACCTTTTTCATCTCTATCCTCTTGATTATTTTGAGAATGCTCTTTAAAAGTGTAACCATTCTCTTCCATCTATGTATTTTAGTTTTCATGGATTGTATGCCATTTGTAATTTTTTTTTTATTAGAAACTTCTTTTGTTGCATTGGAAATTTCGTGTCTTTATGAAGATTGAGTTTATAGTTTGATTGTAGTGTTTATATCTTGAAGCATGAGACAACAAGTTAACATTTTATATTTTGATCTCTTTATGTAGTTGGAATTTTTGGTTGTCGATATTAAACGTCATTACTTTTTTTTTTGTCTTCATATTAGTTGGTTCCAAACAATTATGGTTTGCATGTAATTGTATCCAAATCAAGTTCCCTTACTCGGTGTTCTTGATTTTTTGTGGAAAACCTATAATTACTTAAATAGATCTTCAACGACTTGTAAAAGCAAGATGCAAGAGCACTTGTTTCAATGGCTTAGAATGAAGAAACTTTCATAGAATTTAATGCATTAAATATGTATGCTTACTATGCTATGTGATTGATGATATGTTAGGTTTTTGTGGACTAATCAATATAATCCTAAAATCACAACAACTTATTACGCTTTGGCAGAACAAGTAATTGGACTAAGAGCTAGTTTGGTATTGCTGCGACTATTAAAAAAAAGGTTGTTGTTGTGTTGTGAATTGAATCAACTGTGAATTAAAACAGTTTCATGTTTTTATGTTTTCATATTTGGTAAATCTTAGAATGTTCTGAATTGTATTGAATTGTTGGATGAATATTACAACATAGAGGGTGCCTTTATATAGGCTCTAACTTAAGATTAAATCCTATTTAGTTTAGAACTAGGAAATAACAAATCTATTTGAACTATAAATCCTTACTGAATTATAAATTTTAATCTAAACATAAAAATAAACCTAATATTAATAGGAAACTTATGCTTGCTTCCCAATGTGATTCTCAAGTTGCTCCTCGAACTCCTCGGCAAGCCGTTCTACATCATCAAATGTCTTGGTCCAGTTTTTAGTTTAGGTCTTTTATAGATAGTATTGTAGATAGCAGCCCCTTGTGAAAAATCTATATGGAAGCGTTAGTATTAATCAACAACTTCTGATGTTAGTTTCAGTAGTTGGAATCCTTGCTTCCTACAGGAGGTTTATATGATTATGACTTCTGAGATAAATAAATAAACGTATGAAAAAGTTTAAAATCTCACATTCATTTGGTAAATTGAGCTGCCCCACCCTAGGTGATGACATGTTCTAAACTACTTACATTTGAGTTTTGAATTTTGGGTATATGATAAAGTAAGTGTTTATTTGTCATTTTTCCACTCTAGGTAAGGCCGACACCTTAAGTATTATTTTGGGGCACTTCAGTTTAATGCCATATATTTATATATTCTCACGAAATCAATATCTTATTCAGCTATGAACATTCCCTTAGGAATTCATCAAATTGAGAACTTAAGATTTTTGTGGACTAATCAATATCAACCTACGATCGCAGCAACTTCTTACTCTTTGGACAGAACAAGTAATTGGATTAAGTGATGATGTTCTAGTAGTAATCTTGTTAGAACAATTTACAAAATATAAAGAAAATTGATAAGTAGCAAAATTATTAAATACATCAAATTATGTGAATCAAATTATGTGACTATTGGTAATTTATTAAATAAATTTTTAATATTAAATTCATTGGTATTTAATTTCTAGCAAATCTGAATTGAAGAGAGATGACTCTTAGTGAAGAGTTACCAACATGAAGAGTCGCACCAGTTTCAAAAGATACAACATACTTTTGTATAAAAAAAAAATAGTTCTCTGCGGATTTGATACATTCATACCTTCATCTATTGTTTTCTATAAAATCTCCATCTTTCATTCCTTATTTTTCAAAGACAAAATTTAGAAACTATAGTGCTACTGTTATAGTTTCTAAGAATCTTGAGTCCTTTGAAAACTTTGAATTAAGTGTTAGGTACGGTTGATTTTTGTAAGTGCAAGACGACAATCAACATTAGCAAGTTGTTAGGTTTCATTGTATCCATAAGGCTAATTTGCATCAACCGATTTGCACATAAGTAGTGGGAAATATATGTAGTCATAGAGATAGCGTTGCTACAACGTGCCTTGAAGCATTAGCTAGAGCAGGGGCCAAATACTTTATATAAGTTTAGGTTCCTTCTCTTAAAGGATTTCCTAATATATTCATGAAATGTGTATAGAACAATTTTACCAAATGTAGTAATGCATAATCATACTACCTTAATGTCATAGATTTATTGGAGATTTCGAAAAATATAGACTTGTGGGTTATGGCAATCTGAAAGAGATCATGGAGAATTCATAATCTCAGTCCATTAAAGGAAATTTTAGAGGAGAACAAACCAAGCCCATCAACTCACAAGATCAACTTGTAATCTTCAATATGTCTTATTCAGGTATGTCATATAAACTTGTGTTCTTATATTGAGTACTTGTGCATATATTTAGTTTAGTAAAAACTTGCAATTGAGTTCTCTTAGTATTTCATGTTCTAGTAGGATTAATTATCTACCTAATCACCTAAGAAAAATGCATAAGAACTTTGCGATGGAAAGTCTACTTAGTACCTGGTTGTTCTCTTTCAATTTACATGTTTTAATTCATGTTTATTTTGTCTCTACCACTTCATGTTAATGATTGATTATCTGCCATGTCTCTACATTTCATCCATCTTATCTCCATTCTTTTAGTTATTCACATGTACATATTATGATACAATTAGGTTCTAAGTAGTTTAGTTAAATCTTCTTTATCTCTTTAAAAATGTATATATATATATATAAAATAATATATATATATATATATATTATTTTTTATATTTACTAACGCATAAACTTCTCTCAATTCAATGCGCGAAGTATTTTTGGCGCCAGAGATGTCCTCAGGGAGAATATTTATTGGCAGGTTGGAGATGGCATGTAGATACAAACTTTTGTGGATAAATGGATTCCAAAATCAGTAATGGGGAGGCCAGCATATGTGATACCTACTACATAATCGATTCTAGAGTGAGTGATTTGTTATGTGGGATTGGAGAGTGGGATATTGCTAAAGTGAAGAGATGTTTTTCTGAAGCAGAGGCTGATATGATTCTGAGCATTCCTCTTAGTACAAGACCAAGTCGGGATCGGCTATGTTAGAAGCTAGCATCAGATGGCAAGTTTTCGGTGAAGACAGCTTATGGGTATGTTTTTATTAACTCCTCTAGTTATCACTCTATCCATCCAACTATTGGTCGAACTTTCTAGAAAAAATTATGGGGAACTAATATTCCGAGTAAAGCAAAAGTACATGGCTGGAGGGTTTGCTTAGATATTCTTCCATCTTTGGGGAGTTTGATGTCCAAGAGGGTCATGGTGGAGGGGACTCATTGTGTGTTATGTGGTTCTTTAGGAGAATCGACTTTACATTTAAGTCGAGATTGTGTGTTCATTAAAGGAGTTATTCCGTCTCATCCGATTCTTAGAGATGTCTGTTATCGGTGGGGTAATCTGTACACTACCTCGGTAGAATGGCTTGTTCAGTGTGCTAGTGAGCTCAGTCTGCTACATTTTGGGGATCTCCTGTTCATTCTTTGGTCAGTTTGGAAGGAAAGGAATGAGAGAGTTAGTTTATTCTGGAATCAGAAGTTTATTCTGGAATGAGAGAGTTAGTTTGAAAGGAATTGATTTTGGCGATCTCTTGTTCATTCTGGAATCAGAAGTCGATGGTCGCAGTGGATGTTAGTTTACAGCTTGCTGCTAATCTAAAGGATTTCAGAGTTCATAATTTGTTGGTACCTAAACAAGTTCCGGGGAGGGGTGCTGTCAAATGGAAAGCCCCATCTTTGGGACTTTGTAAGATTAATGTTGACGAAGCTTATTCTCAAATTAGTAGAAAGGGTGGATGGGGTTTTATTATTCGAGACCACTCTGGAATGATGTTGGTCGGGGGTGAGGGTCCTGCCTCGGGTTTGGTGTCGGCAGAACATGCCGAACTGGTTGCTTGTTGTAGAGCGGTTGCTTTTGCGGCAAGCCAGGGCTTTACTCCAGTAGTTTTGGAAACATATGCTTCAGAGGTGAAGCGGCAACTGGAGGAGACAACTGGTCCTAATACCTCGAGGTTGGGTTTGATATATGACGATCTGAGGTTTCAAATTTAGAACCATGGTACTTGGATGGTGTCCCACACTCGCCGTCAGGGTAATAGAGCTGCGCATTGTTTGGCAGTGTATGCCTGTTCTTTGGACATGGATGAATTTTATTTTTATATGCCTTCTTTTCTTGACGCTATTGTGACAGCGGAATACTGTAATGTTTAATCGTAGTTTCCATTAATAAATTTTTGTCAACTGATTCAAAAAAAAATATTCACGATCTAGGATCGAATGATCACTCCGTATCCTTACTATATTGATGGGGGTTTTAAACTGAAATGTATAAATGTCATGTGCTTTAATGACCTCAAAGCATAGAGGGAATCCAAAAGTTCAAGTTACTGGTAAAGGCTTCAATAAGTTACGTACGTTGCGTTTGAACTAAGGTTCAGTGGTGGATCACGTGAGTTCAGAGTGGAGAATACTAATTACTACTTAAGGTTTTAAGCTACAATTATTATTTAATTTAAGTTTGGCTGTACTTAACTAAAGCCATGGATGTTCGACACTCGTCAACATCTTGTGACTCTCCAATTCTATTTAAGCTTTGTGTTAGAGTTTCTAGCCGTAAGAATTAATAATAGATGTTTCCTTTTCTTAGCTTAGTATATGTTATTTCATTTATCTCAATTCATATAAGGTTGGTTTCTATCAATTGATATTAAAGCCCTCGAATATGAGGGCGATGTTTAAACATCGAGGAGCCGTTGCTGGTGGCTCTCATCCTGCCACTTCAGTCATATTGAGTTCGAATTACAAGTGCACAAGGTTGGTGCATTACAACAATCTCTAAGTGTGCCAAGATATTCAAAGCATGGTGTTTTGTTCTAAAATCACTGAGAACATTAAACTTCCCTTACGGTGCGTTTGAACTCCATCAATCTGAAATTCATTAATTGGAAATTCTATTGTTTGGTTGTATTTATATTGAATTTGAAGTGTGTAATAGATTAAGAAAATTTTAAATAAATTAATAAAAATAAAATATAAAAAACCTTATGTTGGAAAGACAATTGAACACTACAATAGAATTTGTAAATGACACATATTTTGTGAGGAATTCAAGTGAGGAATTTAAACAATGAATTCATTCGTTTTCTTTTCCAGAGAATTTTAGAATTTCTTATTTGATAATGTCAAACGAGGGAATTAGCTAGTTTCAAGAAATTATGAAATCCTCTTTTTCAATTAAATTCCCTCACTTTTCCCCTCAACCAAACACTCTTAGCTTACAATGTAGGAGAATAAAGTAGTTACAATTTGTGATTGTCCAATATGATGATGTAGTAATTATATTAGAAAAGTATAAAAAAAAAAGAAACAATATTGTTTATAATGATCTCACGTGGGTTTTTGGTACCTCGGGGTCTAACCGCTCCCCCCATGTTGTCTTCGTCAGAACCTTATTCTTCATCCTCTTGTCATTCTCCTCCTTGGCCGGCATATTATAAAATAACTTTTTCTTCATCTTTTCCTTCTCCGCAGCTTCTCTATTTTCGATCGTGTGATGAGGGTAAACTTTCTAACTCCATTGAGTGTTGACGTGGGTTTTTGGTCCATCGGGGTCTAATTAAGGTTGATTAGAAGATTCTAGGTGCCATTGCCAATTTGCCATAGTTAGGGAAGGACCATGTAGCTCAGACCAAACAAGGTTTGGGGATCAATCTGAAATTTTGAATCAAATGCAGACTTTGAGCGGGTCTAAAGCCTTCAAACTTTTGAAGCAGAGCCAAAGAGAGTGAGACAACCGCGCATGATAACACTAGATAATAATAGTGTGAGCTTTTAAGATAAAAACTTTCCCACTATTTTTTTTTCTGTCGATCTCATTTAAATACCAATATCAATCACAATTACCACTCTCAAATGCATACTCATAATACCTCACAATACATTATGTATGCCAATTGAGTATCAACTTCGTACTATAACATTCTCATAATATAAAGCAATAACAATCATCATGCAACTCATCGGTTATATAAGGTTTCATGGAAAACGATAACATTTAAAAGGATGCAAAAGTTTGCACAATCCTTGCTGGCTCTAAAATCAGCTTATAGGGTTTAATTGGTAAGCAACCCTGCAAAAGGGGGTTAGAGAGGAAGAGATAGAGTTTAGAGAGATACTACTTTCTTCATTGCCTTTCAAAAAGGTAACACTGATGAATACAAGGGAACACAGTGTTCCCTTGAAACCTACTGTCAACTATTCATAAGCATTACTAGACAGAGAAAGAGTCAAAGACAATTACAAAGAATGACTAAGCATTATACTAATTAAGAGTTACAAAAGAAGGGTTAATAGAGAATTGGCCGCATCAACCAGAGAGAGCAGGTCTCAACTGAAAATGGGGGACTTAGGATGTGTATCATAATATCATGTAAAGATAACTTGTATATATGAGCTAAACTCAACATGAAGAATAAGAGACACAATTTCAGGCATCAAGTCCAACAAGCATCAATAATGATAGGAACTAAACACATTAGATTCACTAAATGAAGTACACAAAGAAGTAATTAACGTGGCACAAAGTGAATCCGAAATTCTCAAAGTAAATAGTAACGAACAATTCTCAGTGCAAAATAGTTATAAAAACGATATGGGGAAGACACAATTTCTCTAACCTTTCGAACAAGATCACAATTCTCAAATCTGAAACTCAATGAAGGACTTAACTGAAATAACTACAAATAACGAGTCGAAGTTTGAAAAATAATTATTAGAATTGGAAACACGTCTCGTGAACTACTTAAATATCATTGCTATTTGAGATAAAAAAAAAACGTGACCTCGATAACAGAACAATAAGTTTTTAGTTGACTTAATGATCAATATTTATCAAGAGATATGATTCAATAAATGGAGTTGACGTAAAAGCATCTCCAACCAATGTGTCAAATCCACTGTGGAGCATGCAACGGTAACAATTGGCTTCTCAAACCCAAGTCCAACCGAAATGTTATTTACACGGTAACAATTTTGATTCCTCCTGTCAAATTTGACAGGAGTTGAGGCTCTAGTCATTTAATATTTTATTGTTTCTCTATTCTCTCTTTCCTCTCTTTCATTCTCCTCTCTCTTTCTTTCCTACCCAGAACCCAACAAGGCTAATAATAAAAAATTATATATTTTTTGACTGATCGGTTGGAGTGAAAATCCTCACAAATGTTAGATTCCAAGTCAGCAGTCAAATTCGAATTTGACAAAAAAAAATTGACATCTCCGTTAGAGATGCTCTAATACGCTAGTATTGAGGCATTAATCTCTTTGTCACAAACTACAGTATTGTTTAGGAGTTTGGAGTCTAAATTTGAAAAAAAAAAAAACAATAATTCTAAAACTTGTTGGGAAAAAAATAGGATGAGTTTTAAATACACTCCCTTAACTACTTAATACACATCCTGAATATTTTATAATTTCAATTATATCTTGTAGTTATATGAAATGACCAAAACATCCATATATAACAAATTAAGAAAATATAAAACAAATTAAAATATAGAAATCAAGATCAATTTTAAAAACTAATTAATATTGTAAAATATATAACTAGCATTATAACTAGTGTATGTAACTATCCTGGGTATTAAGTAACTAGCGATGTAACTAGTGCATGTCGTAATTGTGTATGTAACTATCCTGAGTATTAAGTAACTATCCTGGGTATTAAGTAACTATAAATGTAACTAGCATTGTAACTAGTGTGGTAACTGGGCATGTAACTATCTTACTTATCAAGTACCTATAAATGTAACTAGCATTGTAACTAGTGCATGTAACTATCCTGGGTATTAAGTAACTATAAATATAACTAGCAATGTAACTAGGATTGTAACTAGTGTCGTAACTGTGCATTGTAACTATCCTGGGTATTAAGTAAATGTAACTAGCATTGTAACTAGTGTGGTAACTGGGTATGTAACTATCCTGCTTATCAAGTAACTATAAACATAACTAGCATTGTAAATAGTGTATGTAACTATCCTGGGTATTAAGTAACTAGCAATATAACTAGTGTCGTAACTGTGCATGTAACTATCCTGGATATGTGAACATTCAAAACCAGAACAGATTTGTAAACTTGGCCAGAATGATTTGTGTTTTCCTCATCGGAGACTACAAGGCCATCACTGGGAAATATAGCATTAGATCATCTCGCACATAAAAATGATTGATCATGAATAGCTCAGAAAACAAAACCAATTGGGTAGAATTAGCAAACTTGGCCAGAATCTTTCCTCTACTAAACTTCATCTGATAGTCTGTCACATTGCATGATCATGTAAAATATAACTGGAGTAGTAACTGTGCACGTAACTATAAAGTAACTATAAATGTAACTAGCAGTGTAATTGTGCACGTAACTATCCTGGATATAAAGTAACTATAAATGTAACTAGCAGTGTAACTAGAGTGGTAACTGTACACGTAACTATCCTGAGTATAAAGTAACTATAAATGTAACTATGAGTAACTATCCTTGAGAAATCCATTCACCACATGAACATTACAAGATTTCTAGATTTTATATATTTCATATATTTCCTTTAAACTTTGTAGCGTGTCACTGCACCGCAATGGCAGCGTTCCGCTGCACAATGCATATATATAGAAGAAAATTTCTTAAGGAAATGTAACTGAAGATGTAACTTGAAATGAAAAAAACTGCTGATGTAACTATTGAGATAAAGTAACGAATGAAAGAACAAGTCAAAGATTCTTTCACAAGAAATGTCGAATATAATCCAAGTCAGAAACCAAATAGCTATAATGTAACTATCAGCGTAACTATAAATGTAACTGTCGGGGTAACTATCGCTATATCAGATTTTTACAACTCGTTCTGTTGTGCCTGCCATATTTTCCACACCTGCTGCACTTTATATGTTTTCTCAGTACTTCATCCTTACTTCTGAACCTTTGTTTTTTTTGTCTTCCTGGTTGTCTCCTTGTCAATGGTGGCTGTACTAAAATACTAGACTTTGGAAGCTCCAACGGCTTGGCAATACAAGAAACATGATTGATTGTGTAAGAATAGGTTTGACGGTATTTCTCCACCTTGAAGCAAAAAAGAAGAGAATGATTAGCTCCAAATTAACTACAACAAAACAAGAATAATAATGTAACTAGTAATGTACCTATAAAAAGTAACTGTGTAACTAGTAACGTACATGTTGCTGGCTATAAACTTCTAATTTCATGTAACTAGTAATGTACCTATAAAATATAACTGCTTCTGTAACTACAACGAAACAAGAATAATAATGTAACTAGTAATGTACATATAAAAAGTAACTGTGTAACTAGTAACGTACATGTTGCTGGCTATAAACTTCTAATTTCATATAACTAGTAATGTACCTATAAAGTACTTTTCATGTGACTGTATATGTAACTACTGGTGTAACTATATATAAAAAAAAAAACTAAAAAGATGAACAAAGATGAAAAAAACACCTGGTAAAACGGAGTGACATATGAATACAGCGAGGCACCAGCATTTTGCATAACAACAAGACCATGCGAACAAGGAAAACCATGAGAACTCCATTCACCACACGAACAATATGAGGTTGCCAAATTCACTAGAACTCTATATTTCTGACAATGAACTTCATAGAGATTAGTATCTGATCTACTAACTTTCCAATGTCTTCCTTCGGCCAAGTTTTCCTTCAGCTTCTTTTCCATCTTCGGACACAAAAAAGAAAACCATTTTTTTGCTTCTTCTTTCCGAGAAGAAATCATCTCCATGTTCTTCACACGAATACCTTCATTCATCTCAACAATAGGATGACATTTCAAAGGCAACACCCAGTTGTTAAAACACTCTGCCAAATTGGTTGTCATTTCACCAAACCTGTCCCCATTGAAAAAAGCCACACACCATCTCTCCTTCGGAAGATCCTTAAAAAAATCTTCAGCTGGTTTGCCACCTTCTGCCCTTAACAATGCCATATTGCTCTCATACATATCCGGTGTGCGAGAATAAGCACAAGACATAAACAACTGCGGGATCCTCTGCTTTAGGCAGCAATCCTTAGGATACAATTGAGTCAGATTCTTAAGAAGGTGCCTAAAACAAAATCCTAAAGGGTTATTAGGAAACATTTTTGGATATGCACTAAGAAGGCCACTATTACGATCGGAAACAAAAGTGACCCGCCTTGTAGAATACCTAGCCAACTCTTCAGATAAGCATTGGAGGAAAAATGTCTAATTGCTCTCAGATTCAGAATCCACAATAGCATAAGCTACTGGATACATACCTGGAAAGAAATATAATGATGTCAGTTTTGTTAGATACAACACTTGTTACACCAATAGTTACAAACATAGTTACACCGGTTCTCACACAAATGTTTACAGTAACTATTGGTGTAGCAAAAAGTGAACAAAGTCACACAAGTTACTAACTGGTCATGTAACTAGTAATATAGTTGGTCATGTAACTGACTTTGTAACTACACAAATAACTGGTCATGTAACTACCCATGTAACTGATTTTTGTGATCCCAACTAACTGGTCATGTAAGTGACTCTGTAACTACACAAGTAATTGGTCATGCAATTGATTATGTGCATTGTCGTTCCATCATATAACTGATTAAAGAGACAATAAAACTAGTAATGTAGTTATATGATGTTTCATAAAACTAGTAATGTAGCTATCAAAAGTAATTGTACATGTAACTGATTCTGTAACTACTGGTGTAACTACAACCAAACAAGAATAAATAATGTAGATGTCAGGATAACTGTTAAAAGCAATTTGTAACTATACAAGTAACTAGAAATAAATAGTGTAACTGTCAGCAGAAATCTATAACTATTAAAGTAACTGGAAATAAATAATGTAGCTGAAAGTGAACAAAGTCACTAAGAAACTGATAAAAAAAAAAAAAGAAGAAGAAGGAAGTGAACAATGTTACACAAGTACCTTGATTACCATCCTTTGTTGTTGCAGCAATAAGCTGACCTTGATACTTATTGGTGATGAATGTAGCGTCTATGAACAAAAGGGGTCGGCATGATAGAAAACCTTTCATCCAAAAAGAATAACAAACAAACATCTGTTGAAACCTTTTTGTTTCAGAGCAAATATTCAGTCTGATTCCACCGTCCGCTCACAAAACCACACTAACTCAGAATAAGATTCTCCTTCATCACCAATCACAGCTTCCCTTGCACGCTCTTACCATACCATGTTGTACGATAAGGAACATCTATCCCAAAATCAGTTTTTAACTCTCAACATACATCTGTAGCTGTCTTGTTTGGATTCTCTCGAAGCTTGTCAAGCATCACATAATTTATAATCTTGGAACCCATCATCCTACTACTCTGAAGGTGAATAACACTACAATAGCTATGCTCATTCACCAATTTCATAATCTGAAAAAAAACCGTTAAACCTGCACAAATATAAACAAAGTGTTCATGTAGCTACCACTGTAACTATGTATGTAACAATAAAACCAAATCTAATAACTTGATGTCACCACAAATGTGACTATATGTATAACTACAAAAGTAACACATAAGACCTAAAGTTGAAAATCATGCAGTTCAAATTGTAACTGTAAGTGTAACAACTCGTGCAACCATGCAAAGTAAACATATCAAAACTGAAGCTAAACTTCATGAAACCGATATTGTCACTATAAGTTTAACAATTATTGTAGCTACAAAAATAACAGAGGAAAACTAAGGCTAAACTTCATGTAACTATGATTGTAACTATAACTTTAGTAACTGAACTTTATGTACCTGCACAAGGATGCCTTCACAAACCAGTCACAGCCGTCATAAACTTTCTTGGAACAACAAGCTACAACAGTTTCTTTATTATTCCGCAAAAACTGAAGATCAAATCCAACCTCCACAGCATACATACGCAGCTTCAACCTAAAATCTTTTGCTCCACCCTAAAAAATCTGACCCACTGAATGAATAAAAGACTCCCAGCCATGAGTGCGATATACCTTCGGCTCCTCGCGCTTATAGTAACCCAAATACTAGTTCTCCTCAAGCAAAACACTGCTCTCATCACTATAATTGTTACTAACCACACTCTCTGAACCAGAAACACCCGTATCCTCATATAAAACATCGACATCAACAAGGTCTGAGTTGTAACGTGACATACGTCTAAAAAGTATTTTCATATCAATGTCATTTTCCAACTGATATACCGTAACATCAGGATGGACAGTAAATCGAAGCTTGAAGACTATTCTATTCAAATCTGGATAGCGATCTCTTACGCGCTTGCAAAAATCTAAAAACGAACAATTATCCGAAAATGAAACCGCTGCTCCTTTACCACAACATATAAGCTTTGTTGTGTAGTTGCACTTCATTGCGCCTGCAAAAACAAAACATAAAAATATAACTATAAAGTGTAACTAGTAATGTATCTATAAAATGTAACTGGTTCTGTAACTACAAGCAACCAGGAATAATAATATAACTAGTAGTGTACCTATAAAAAGTAATTGTGCATGTTATATTGCTTTTGTAATTGCATCTGTAACTACAAGCAAACATGAATAATAATGTAACTAGTGATGTACCTATAAAATATAACTGCTTGTGTAACTACAAGCAAACATGAATAATAATGTAACTAGTAATGTACCTATAAAAAGTAACTGTGTAACTAGTAACGTACCTGTTGCTGACTATAAACACATAATTTCATGTAACTAGTAATGTACCTATAAAATGTAACTGGTTCTGTAACTACTAGTGTAACTATAAGCAAATAAGAAGAATAATGTAACTAGTAATGTACCTATAAAAAGTAATTGTGTAACTAGTGATGTACCTGTTGTTGACTATAAACATCATACTGAAAACGTAGGTCTATTTTTGTTATATTTATACCAATTCCATATCACTGAAAAGATCATATAATGTATATACCAATTCTGTTCAGTGGTGTTGTAAATCTTCAACAAAGTTTGCAGCGGTTTCATTAGGCATGCAAGACACGAGATAGAGACAGAGAGAGAGACGGAGAGAGATAGAGAGAGAGAGAGAGAGAGGTAAAATGAAGAAACTGACCTAGTCGATGAAAGCATCGAAGAAGCGGCGATCGTCAGGGAAAATAGCGCAAACGAGGAGGCCTTTGTCAACAGCAGAGCACTTGTAGTCCTGGAGGTAGAGGAAGAGGCGACGGGAGCAGCAGCGGAGGGAATCAAAATCTATGAAAGCTTCGAAGAAGCGGCGATCGTCGGGGGGGGGGGGGGGGGGGGGGGGGGGGGGACAGCGCAGATGAGGAGGCTTTGTCGACGACACACTCGTAATCCTGGAGCTAGAGGAAGAGGCGACGGACGCGGCAACAGAGGGAATCAAAATCGATCGTCGGGAAGGACAGCGCAGATGAGGAGGCTTTGTTGACGGCGGAGCACTCGTAGTCCTGGAGCTAGAGGAAGAGGCAGCGGAGAGAGTCGAGATCGGCGAAAGTGACGAAGGCTAATTCAGAATTCAAAATGGGAAAGAAAGGAAATAACGTGGGAGCTAAGAAAATGAGGTATTCTATTAGAAGAGAAAAGTGTGGACCTGTTATAACTGAGGGTAAAACAGTCATACAAAAAAATAAACTCTGACCATTTTATCATTTAATAGAAGATAATTAGACTATTTTATCATTTGTTATAAACATAGCTGACTTTTTTAACATTTGAAAAACAGGAGAGATCTAATTATCATTAGTATGTGGATATGGTAGGTTTTTATCATTTGCCCAAGAAAAAAAAGGTAAGGAAATTTGAGATGAAATCTATTATAATGGAAGTTTAGATGAAAAATTTGGATAATTAGTCGATTCATTTATTTCTTTCCACAAATTAATTCAATTTTCAAGGCATGTTAAGAGATCGGTTGTGATCTTCTTGTTTTTCTCTTCATCCATATACAGTTTTGACTCTTTTTTATCTAAACACACCCTATGAGGCGTTGAGTTTTGTGTTATTTATAGTGTTTATTATTTTATGTTTATGATTTGAAGAACAATAATAAATTTCAATGAAATTTTAAGAACAACACAAGAAATCAAAAGACATCTACAAATATCAATATATATTGATCTATACTAATCATACTAGATAAGATATCAAATAATAATATATTTTATATTTTTTTTGTGGTTATGGATATTTTAAGTACTTTGGGTAGTATATTTAGTAAAATATTAGAATGAGAATTTAAATTAGTGGTTTGGAGAGTGCATATATATAAAATTTCTAAAAATAGAAGAACAAAAATCGTGTCCTTTCTCTTGGAGTCTTGTACTAATGAGTCAATACACTAAAAATAAACTTAGGTCGACCCAAAAAAGAATAAATAAATAAAAGTCAATACAGTTTTGGGGCTTTGTTGCGCAGTTCTGCTCAAACTCCCAAACCAAACGACAAACATTCATTCATTGTTAAACCCCCAAATCTCTCGGATCCCTCTCTCTGTCCCTCTGTCTTCGCACTTCTCTTACCTCGTACCAAATCTTAAAACTTTGACCCACAACACTAGTACATTGTGACCCTTAGGGTTCGTACACACACCCACACAACAACCAAAGGTTGCTCCTTTTCTAGTAACACACCCATCATATTATTTTCTATGTTTCTGTAAAAATCTCAAACCTTCCTTCTCTGCGTTTTGCTTTTACTCTTCTTGTTGTTTGTAGCATGATCTAATGTAGGTTATATTAGCAAGTAGTGTAAGGTTCCCTACTGTTTATGAAAAACAAAACATAAAAGAGTGCGCTCTTTTTTCGAAATTATGCAGTAATCAAAAGACAAGAAAAGGGGTATGAAAAGGGATATGATTTTAGGGAGAGTGCTGTGGGCTTCAGTGTTTTGGTGCTCTAGCTTTATGAAAAAGACAATTGAGGGAGTTGAATGTTGACTGGCATCATCCAGGCTCATGCAATGCCCTATTGTGTGAGAGATATAAGTTCTTTGGAGGCAAGAAAGGGGGTATGATTTTAGGGAGAGTACTGCTGTGGTGGATGTTTTTTTTTTTGCTGCTTTTTTATTTTAATTTTATTTTATTGTCTTTTTTTGTTTTTAAACTTTTGTGTGGTCTGAGCTTTGGATGGAGAAGATCAAATGAATATATCTCGAAGCTAGGGGCGAGGATGCAGATCAACTATGGCATACGTTTTGTTTTCAGTGTCTTTTTAGGGTACAAATTTTTAAAGATTATTCTTTTTGGGCCATTCTTCAAATGAAAATGCAACTGTAACTTAGATTTTGTTGTTTCTTTGTTTTTGCTGCTATTCTTTTTATTTGTAAATCTAGTGGACTACTTGTCCCCTGTGTGGTATTCTGTTTCGTCTTTAAAATATACCCTTGAAAACTAAACGACAGTAAGGTTAATAACTGACAATAACCTACACAAGTAAATGCGTAACAAAAATTGCGTATCATATTGGAAAATTCTCTCTGGATGGAAGCACACTAAAGACTTGTATCTCAAATTGAGTTGGTAACGAGTGTGGATGGGATTGTACGTGATGACATAAATATGGACAAAGAATATGCAACTGTACTCTATCACTCTTTTTTGAGTCTTTGAATTGCTTATCAATTGCCTTCTCTTAGGTGCATGTTGTTGTGCTACTATACAACTACTACCACAGAAGGAAATATCCAGAGCTAGAGGTTTTGCGTTTTAAATCGTTTTGCAAGTTGGTTGTGGATCTGAAACCAGCCTTGCTGGCTCATATGAAATTCATGAAATCAAGTGATAGTGAATTGGTTTGTTAGAAAATAAATGGACTTGTTACAATAATATCCAGAATACATGAATCATAAGCAAAGTATGAATACTAGTTCAACATGGATAATGATTTGTGCTTTCCTAGTTGTATTAGGAAACTGTGTATTGTTCCTAAAGCTAAGGAAACCTTATCGGATTCTATGAGAGGAATACTACAGTGATTCATTCAGTGTCTAATTAGGTTTCTTGTGATTCAAGTAGTCCTTTATGGATGGACCCTTGAATTACAGATCCCTTATATATAGATGGTTTAGTCCATGTTGATCTCATCGTCTTTAGCCTTTTGTTCTGTCCATATCAGAAGCTTTGGTGGTGATCTAACAGAAGGCATAGCCTCATTGTTTCTTGTTTCAGGTCTTACTACAGAGATGGATTCAACCAAGGGAACTGATGGTATGATGTTGTTCAAGTTTCTGGTTTAAGTTCTTACTGTGTTCTTGTTCTGTATTCTTGGTTTTATAACTTGTTTATGTTCAAGCATTATAAATTTGGTATTGAGCATGATGTTTTGTTATTGAATTAACAAATGGTATCAGAGCACATCTGTGCTCATAAAATCGGTTGCTTGATCAAAGTATTTTTTGAAAACCAATTTTAAAGAACAAGGAAATTTTCTGGTTTTGTTTTCGGGTCGTGTTCTTTGCAACCCATGTGCAAAAAGGCTGACCCGGTTCATTCCCGACCCGAAGCAAAAGTTTTTAAACTGCAGAAATAGCCGTTGGCTCTTAACGGTCGATTTCTGCAAAAAAAAACAGATAAGGGAAAGGGATGAACCAGAGAAGCCAGAGATGCTCTGCGTCTTGTATGGAATTCAACTCCAACATAGTCATGGATTAAGAAGCCAAGATCAAGGCAAATGCTGCGATCATAGATGCTTCCGCTTTAAAAACCTTCATGCAGCAAAATTTGGGAAAAAGCAAAATCAGTTTTTCGTAAACAATTTCAATTCAAGCATGTTATACTATAATAATTATATGTATATATATATATATATATATATATATATATATATATATATATATATATGCATAAGAACCCTAGAGCACTCCCAGCGTACACATAAGTTGGGAATTGTGTTGTTCTGTGGCTGGATGAAATTTTCAATACAGGTTATGCTCTATGGAACGGGATTGAAGCAATGAAGATATGTCTGTGACTCTATTATACATATTATGATCTCCTTAAGTTTTATATATGCTAATAGAATTACAGATGCAAGGATTTCCTTAAAAGTTTTCTTACAAAGACGAATTCTGGTTAGAAAGCATAAAGATGGAAATCATCAATTTTGTAGTATTCTGCTGATATCAATGAGCATATTGCACAAAGCATTCCTCATTGATGTCAGGAGAATACATATGATTATAAAAACAAGATTGATAATTGTATTTTGAGTTCTAAAATCATATCATTGTATCTTCCAAAGAAGTGACAGATTATGATTTTAGAACTCAAAACAGCAATATGCATATCAAACTGAATTATCTCTGGATATATAACATAGCTTGGTTTGACATGGCTTATTGATCAAGACTTACAGAATAATACAGAATATTTAGCTTCTGCTCAAAAGTGTTGCTTTAATATTGTTTTATGATTTATGGACTGAAAGATGCAAGTATATATAGAATCATGTGTTTTCTCTGTTGGTTTTGATTTTGCTTCTGCATTGCTTGTTGTTTTTTTAAATAAGCTAACAACTTCATAAAACACTGAAAACTCTTTAAAGCCTTACAAAACCAAGAACTCACTAAGTTTCTTTTCTTCTTTTGCTTCTAGGAAAACATTATGTGAATCTTAGTTCAGTTTTGGTACTCACTGGAACAAACTATAGAGCCTGGAAAGAATCGATAGAAAACTACATGAGTGTGCAAGACAACATGGATTACTGTTTCTTTGAAGACATGCCAGAAGTACCAGCTGATGATTCTAAGGAAGTTAGAGACCATTATAGGAAGTGGATGAGGTCAAACAGGATGGCTAAAAACCTTATTAAAACATCTATGTCAAACACCATAAGGGGCAGCAATGCAGAACCAGACTTAGCAACAGAATTCATGGATGCTATTGCACCTAAATTTAAAGAAAGTGAAAAGTCTGAGATTGCTAGGCTTAATAAGGAATATCATAGTATAGAATTTTCTCATTCTGGATCAGTTAGAGAGCATATTCTAAAGCTAGTAAACATCAATGCTAGACTAAGGGAAATGTGGCAGGGAGTTAAAGATGAGTTGATAGTACATCATGTACTTGATACACTCCCTAGCAGTTATAGCCACTTAAGAACTAGTTATAATGCTCAAAAGGAAAACTGGTCCATAGATGAGTTGATCTATATATGATGTGATGAAGAGGCAAGGATCAAGAAAGAACAAGGAGAGCCTAGCACTACAGTAAACCTTGTTGAAAAGTCTAAGAAGAAAAAGCCTCAGAACAAGCTTAAACCTGTCAAAACCATCACTAAAGCTTCAACCTCAGAAGCAACAAAACCTTTCCTGTTCAAGTGCTATTTTTGCAAAAAGATAGGACACATGAAGAAGGATTGTACTGGCTACAAGAATTGGTTGGTTAAGAAGGGTAAGCAATTTTCTCAGATTTTTGCTTTAGAAATTAACCTTATAAATGTTGAACCTACTAGCTGGTGGTTAGATTCTGGTTCTCCAGTGCATATAACTAATTCTTTGCAGGGATTCACAAAGAAGAGAACCCCAAAAAATGATGAAATCAACCTAAGAGTGGCAAATGGCATGCGAGTAGCAGTCAAGGCAATAGGCACATTGAGGCTCAGTTTTGGTTCTGGAAGATTTTTAGTTTTAGATAATGTTTTTTATGTACCTTCCATTAGAAGGAATTTAGTTTCAGTTAGTCTTTTGGTCAAAGCTGGTTGTAGACTTTTGATTGGTGATAATGGAATAATTATTTCAAGGAATTCTATGAATATTGGTTCTGGTGCAATCATAAATGGTTATTTACAGCTCAATTGTTCTACACCTCAGCAAGAGATTTCTCTTGTTGACACAGGAAGAACACAACAACCAGAATGAACGAAAAGTCCTAACACTATAACAAGTGTTAAAAGAACTAAAATCAATGAAAAGTCTGCTTTTTTGTGGCATAGAAGACTTGGCCATATTTCTGCAGAAAGACTGAAACTTCTGATAAAAAACAATATCTTACCAGAACTAGATTTTTCAGACTTAAAAGAATGTGTCGAATGCTATAAGGGAAAACTCACAAACCTAAAGAAAAAGACTGCATATAAAAGCCAAAATCTACTTGAGTTAATCCATACTGATATCTGTGGCCCTTTTAAGCATAAGACTATCTGTGGCAATGTGTATTTTATCACATTTATAGATGATTAGTCCATATTCTGCTATGTTTTTCTACTCTCTGCGAAATCTCAAGCTTTAAAAGCTTTTCAAGTTTTTAAAACTGAGGTAGAAAACCAACTGGAAAGGAAGATCAAAACAGTAAGATCAGATAGAGGGGGAGAGTTTTATGGAAAATACACAGAGAAAGGTCAATCTAAGGGTCCTTTTGCTTTGTTTCTTGAGGAACAAGGCATAAAAGCTCAATATACAACACCATTCAACCCTCAACAGAATGGTGTTGCTGAGAAAAAAAATAGGACACTTTTAAATATGGTCAGGTGCATGATGTGCACCACTGGCCTACCTAAATTTCTATGGGGTGAAGCTTTAAAAACAGCAAATTAAATTTGTAACAGAACTCCAAGTAAAGCTATAAATAAAACCTCATTCGAATTGTGGTCTGGAAGAAAACCAAGTCTTCATCACTGCCATGTTTCGGGATGCCATACAGAAGCAATTGTTTACAACTCGAACATTAATAAGCTTGATCCTAAAACAATTAGCTGCTATTTTATTGGTTATCCAGATAAGTCTAAAGGGTATAAGCTTTATTCTTCTAAACATTCACCTAGGATTTTTGAAACACATCAAGTAAAGTTTCTGAGTGAAAAAGTGCATAATACAAAGCTTGAAGATTTATCTGCAGACTTTGAAGAAATTATGCTAGATGAAGATATGGAAATAGCTTTACCTTTCAAAACCAATAATCTAGTCTCTGAAAGTTTGACAGAAACCAATGCAGACGATCAAAATTTTGATCAAGAAATGCAAATGGATGAGGATCAAGCTGAACCTACAGTTCAGCATGAGCCTCAAGTGAACCAACCAGAAGAAAACATAGAGCAACAAAACCTTCCTGTAAACCAACAAAATCCACCTCCTCAGCTTATAAGGTCTACCAGAGTCAAGAAACCAAAATATGGGGAAAATAGTGATTATCATGTCTATCTTAATGAAGGGGAAGTAGAAATAGACTGCTCAGATGACAATGATCCCACTAGTTTTGCTCAAGCAGTAGAAAATTCAGAGTCTATGCAGTGGCAGATTGCAATGCAAGAAGAAATAAGGTCAATGGATAATAATGCAGTGTGGGAGCTACACTACCAGATCGGACAGAATAGCCGACGAAAAAAATTTCGTCTACTATGCCAAATTTTCGTCGGTTATTCCTTCTACTGACGAAAATTTCGTCGGCTATAATTCGTCGGTAAAACGAATGGCCGACGAAAATAACGAAATCGTCGGCCATTCCAAAATTATCACCGACGAAAATTCATTTTGTCGACCAAACCTTGGCAAATATCCGACGAAATTTCGTCGGATATTTTCGAGTATGGCCGACGATATCGTAAACAATAGTCGACGATTTCATCTATTTCGTCGGATATTTCGTCTGAATATATTGATATTTTAAGAGGCATTAATTAGTTATAGCCGACGAAATAATGTGATTTTCGTCGGTTATAAAAGTTATAGCCGACGAAATTTGGTAAAAATCGTCGGCTATAGCACTTATAGCCGACGAAATAATGCCAATATCGTCGGCTATTCTTACATTTTGGGGAAAAAAAATTAAATTAATTTCTAAATTACCATTCCAAGCAACCTGCAATTCACAATGAGAATCCATGCATTTACACCAACAAGAAACACGTCTAAATGACTTATTTAATTTGTTCCAATATACATAAAATATAACCCTAATCATCACCTAAAGCACTAAAGTCCACCACGTCATCCCCAGCATGCCCGTCATCCTGGCTACCATCCTGCTGTCCATCATGCTCGTCATCCTGCTGAATGAACCCGGGAGCTCTCGGCATTCGAGGTTCATCTAACGGCTCAAACGGGGACGGGGGTTCAAGGCCTTGTTGTTGTGCCGCGAACATAGTATACCACCAGTTTTGTTGGCCGGCGTAGTTCTGTCGTCGAATTCTCTCGCATTCAGCATGCCAACGCTCCATTTCCATCTGATACTGCTGTGTTCTGCGTTGTTGCTCCTGTGATCTCTGGAACAGGGCCTCCAATCTTGCATTTTCTTCTGCCAATCTCTGCATTTCCCCCTTCATCTGTTGGGTGTCCTCGCCTCCCTTCTTTTGAGCTCCCTTAGTGGTCTTCTGGAACGACGGCCTCCGAATAACTGTCTAAATACATCGGCCATCTGGAGCTTGAGGCATTAATACATTAATTAATATTAAATTATATTACATCAAATAACAAATTCTAATTAATATAATAACCAATAATACTAACATATTTTAAAACATACTAACAAATTAATATTTAAATTTTAACTAATTTTAAATAATACTTATCATTAACATAAATATAACCATTTATATACAAATATAACTATATTTCATCATTAACATATATATACATACAAATAACCATTTATATATTAACATAAATATAACCATTTACATAATTAGGCTACCAATTTATATATATAATTAATTTAACAATTTATATATAACAATTAAAATATACATTAACATATAACCAATATTAACAAATATATAACAATTTATATAATTAATCTACAAATTTATATATAATTAATCTAACAATTTATACATATAACCAATATATATAACAATTTAACACACACTTAAATATCTAAATTATATACCTAAATTATACAATTAAAATAAATTGAAAAAAAAAAAAAACTTACGGGATGATTTTCTTTAGGAGGAGGAGAAGGCCGGCCGGAGGAGGAGGAGAGCGGACGCCGGCGCTAATTTGAGGAGGAGGAGGAGAAGAGCGGCGGATTGGAGGAGGAGAGCGGCCGATTTGAGGAGGAGAGGAGGAGTTTTTGCGGAGGAGGAGAGAAAAAAGTCGGAGAGAAAGTGACTTTCAGCTTTTATAGCAGAAAGAATAGCCGATGATGTAGAAGATTTCGTCGGCTATTCTTTGAGAATAGCCGACGATTTAGAATATTTCATCGGCAATTCTTTGAATAACCGACGATTTAAAAAATTTCGTCAACTATTTAGAATATGTCGTCGGCTATTCTATGAGCATCGTCGGCTATACTTTGGAAGATCAACAGCCGTCTGATCTGAGCCATCCAACGGCGGACAATAAAAAAGCGCGGATCGCAAGAGTTTAACCGACAAAATATAATTTTCATCGGCTAAACTTAGAGAATAGCCGACGATTTAAAAGATTTCGTCGGCTATTCTTTGAATATCGTCGGCTATTATATGAACATCGTCGGCTATACTTTGGAAAATCAACAGCCGTTGGATCTGAGCCATCCAACGGCGGACAATAAAAATGCGCGGATCGCAAGAGTTTAGCCGACGACATATAATTTTTGTCGGCTAAACTATAGGTCAAACCTCTAAACGCTTAAAATCGGAAATTAGTCTAGTTAAACGACGGTTTCTGGCCTCACATTCAACAGATAATAGTTTCAAATCAATGAGACGCAACTAATCATATAAAAATTTTACAAAATTGATTTAACAAACGTCAGGCTACCCATAGGAAAACGAAAATAAAAAACAGTTAACCGCAACATTCGGCACACAGATTTTATCAGAATCTTGTCATTTTTCAACCGTAGACGTATTTCATTATTTCGGTCATATCTTATTTCACAACATTTTTGCATTTGAAGAGTCTACGTATAGTAACTATTTGAAACTATACATTCACTTAAACACTTAGTAAACAAGTTAAGGAACATTAATGCATATGTTCTGATTTTGAATCTAAAAGTTTAGAAAATCTATTCCAACCGTCAGATATCACTGTTAAGATTAAATACATGTATGG
The DNA here is from genome assembly GCA_963682095.1 of Potentilla sterilis. NCBI lineage: Eukaryota > Viridiplantae > Streptophyta > Magnoliopsida > Rosales > Rosaceae > Potentilla > Potentilla sterilis. The sequence continues at coordinate 31,478,767 of OY821758.1, forward strand.
AAAAAAATCCAACTTCAGCTGACAACGTTAAAGGCTCGATCGGAACGGTCAACCAGGTAAGTCAAACCTCTAAACGCTTAGAAATGGTAATTGGACTGTCTAAATGACGTTTTTTGGCCTGACCTTCAACAGATAATAGTTTCAAATCGATGAGATGCAACTATCGTATAAAAATTTTCCTCAAAATATTTACCGAAGGTAACGCTACTATTAGGGAAACGAAGGAATAAAACCTTTGACCGCATCTTTCGACACTCAGATTTTATCGGAATCTTGTCATTTTTCAACCGTAAACGTATTTTATCATTTTGGTCATATCTTATTTCACGACTTTTTTCTGGTTGAAGGATGAAGCAATGGTTTATCGTTAGTGATAGAAAATGGAATCTGGTCATTTTTTTTTTTTTTAAATCATAGCCGACGAGAGACATACTCGTCGACGAAAATATATAGACGTATAGCCGACGAAAATATATAGACTTATAGCCGACGAAAATGTCAATTTCGTCGGCCAAAATTTCAAAAGTTTTCGTCGGCTAATGTTTCAGAGAAAGGCCGACGAAAATCCAAATCGTCGACTGAAATCTGAATATAGCCGACGATTTTTGTTTATAGTACAAGGTTCTAAAAAGCCCCGCCTAGCTCCGCCTAGGCGCCGCCTAGGCTGTAGGCGGAGCTCGGCCGCCCGGATTTCATGCTGCAGGCGTTCACCAGGCGGCAAGCCGCCCAGGCGGGTCAAGGCGGCTCAAGGCGGCAAGGCGGGCGGGTCGGGCCGAGGCGCTGGGCTGGTATCTGGGCCGGGTCGGGTCAGTCCAACCCGAAAAAAAAAAAACCTAAAAACCAAACTACACATTTGCTGTTCGGCTCCTCCCGATTCTCACTCTCAGTTTCTCCTTCTCCTCCTCCCGATTCTCATTCAAACGAGTCGTTCGGCAGGCGACGGCAGCGGCGGTTTGGAAGGCGGCGGTTCGGCAGCTGCGGTTCGGCAGCGGCGGAGGCAGGCGGCGGTTCGGCAGTCTTCTCTCTCAATCCAGTTCGGCAGTTTGGCAGTTTCTCCTTCGCCTCCTCTCGGCCCTCTCTCTCAATCCAGTTCGGCAGGGGTAATTCGGCCTCTCTCTCTCTCAGTCTACTGGTGCCGTGCAGCTGCAGGTCTGCACCTCTCAGCCCTCTCTCTGTAATGTGTTGAATTTGTGGTAATGTGTTGAATCTGTAATCTGCTGAAAGTGTAATGCTGAATCTGCTTGTAATGCTGAATTTGTGGTAATGTGTTGTATCTGTATTCCTTCAAAAATCTGGGAAACATAACTCTGAATCATTTAATGCATTCCTTCAAAAATCAAAAGATCCTAATGATGGAAAACTTTCAAGTCTATGTGATGAGAGTGTAGATGCTCCGAAGTCAGATTATTTGTCTCTGAAAGGAGACACTGCTGGCCCTTCAAATATCAATAACAGAGAAACTAATACTGAATCTGTAATGTGTTGAATTTGTGAATCTGTTGAATCTGTAATCTGTAATGTGTTGAATCTGTAATGTTGAATTTGTGGTAATGTGTTGTATCTGTAATGTGTTGAATTTGTGGTAATGTGTTGAATCTGTAATCTGCTGAAAGTGTAATGCTGAATCGGCTTATGTGTTGAATCTGTTAATTGGAATTGGAAATTTGGAATTATAAGTTAAGAAATGCTGAATCTGCTGTAAATCCTGTAATGCTGAATCTGCTGAATGCCTGAATCTGAACCATAGTTTTCCATACATAATGCTGGATAATGCTGAATTTGCTGAATCTGCTGAATTTGCTGAATCTGCTGAATTGTTCATTTGTTCTCTATTTAGACAACCTGCTGCAATGCTGAATCTGCTGAATCTGAACCATAGTTGTCATTCACTCATTTGTGTGTTAGACTGTTAGTTGTGTCATTTGTGTGTTAGTGTCAATCTTTGCTTTCTTTCAGGCTTTCATACTTGATATCTTGTATATTCGTTAGGACTTAGAAACATGGCGGGTACTTCATCTTCGGGAGGGTCATGCTCGATACCAGAGATGGAGGGGTCTTTGAATAGTTTGAAGAGCAATTCCGGTGATGTTGGATGGGAATATGGGGTATTGGTGAACCCTTTAAATGTAGACAAAGTGAAGTGCAAGCTATGTGGGAAAGTTGTTAGTGGTGGAATATATCGGCTTAAGCAACATATTGCCCACGTGAAAGGGAATACCGCTCCATGCAAAAAGTCGTCAGATGAGGATAAGACGAAGTGTAAGAAGGCTATTGATGATGCGCAAGGCAAGAAGAGACAAAAGTATCAACGTGAAGAAGAAGTGAGGCAAGAGGTTATTTTGGAAGAGGTTGAAGAAGTTGAAGGAAGTATAGGGCCTCGAAAACCCCCCCCCCCCCCCCCCCCCCCCCCGCACTCTTGGGTCTATGGATAAATTTGCATCTGCAATCGATCCTGATTCTTCATTGAGTGGAAGTAAGACAACAAGACAACAAAATATTCATGATGCACTTTGGAAGGAGAGAACACATCAAGTGCATCAATATTTGGCTCGATGGGTGTATGAATCAGGTATTCCTTTTAATGCTGTTGATAATGATAGCTTCAAAAGGATAATGGAAGCTGTTGGTCAATTTGGCCCGGGTTACAAACCTCCAACCCAATACCAATTGAGAGAGCCATTGTTGAAAGAAGAGGTAGAGAGAACTAAAAGCCTATTGAAGAAGCAAGAAGAAGAGTGGGCTTTGAATGCATGGTTGCTCTATTATGACAGATGCTTGGACCGATAGGAAAAGAAGAAGTATAATGAATTTGTGTGTGAATTGCAAAGAAGGCACTACTTTTCTTTCTTCCAAGGAAGTATCAGATGAAGCACATACCGGTTCTTTTATATTTGAGTATGTGGATAAGTGCATTGAAGAAGTTGGGCCGGAAAAGGTAGTTCAAGTGGTAACGGATAATGCTTCAAACAATATGGCGGCGGGTGCCTTATTAAAGGTGAAGAGGCCAAACATATTTTGGACCTCTTGTGCCACCCATACCTTGAACCTTATGCTTCAAGGCATTGGGAACCAACCTAGATTCAAAGTGGTGATTGATAAGGCTAAAGCATTCACCATCTACATTTATGCACACCACAAGACATTATCATTGATGAGGAGGTATACTAAGAAGAAAGATATAGTGAGGCCAGGAGTCACAAGATTTGCAACAGCTTTTCTAACTTTGCAAAGTTTGATGGAGAAGAAAAGTGAGTTGAGGGCTATGGTTGCTAGTACTGAATGGAGTGAAAACAAGCATTCAAAGAGTGCAAAAGGGAAAACAGCATTTAATACCGCCTTAAGTGCTAGTTTTTGGAATGGGATAAGTCTTTGCTTGAAGGTATTTGCTCCATTAGTTAAGGTGCTTCGCCTTGTTGATGGAGATAAGAAGCCCTCCATGGGTTTTGTGTATGGAGAGTTAAACAGAGCAAAGGAGGAGATCAAAGAAGCATTTAAGAATCATGAACTTCACTTTCGCCCAATTTTGGATATAATTGATGGGAAAATGCGTGATCGATTAGATGCTCCACTTCATTTGTCGGCCTACCTATTGAACCCTTATTATACCTATCATTCAAGCATAGAAAGTGATAGTGTGGTGATGAATGGGTTTTTCACTTGTGTGGAAGCATTTTTTCCCGGGGATCTTACAAGTCAAAGTGAGGTGACAAATATAGAGTTATTGAAGTTCTTGAAGAAAGAGGATGGTTTCGGAAGAGCATTGGCTATGATGGGATGCAAAACAAATAATGATACTTATGATCCCGGTAAGAACCATATCTAAGAACTTATTGTGTATTTGTTATTGTTTGGTAATTGTTAGTGTATTTGTGTTATTGACTTATTGGTTGATTTGTTTCTTTAGTTGGGTGGTGGCAATTATATGGAAATGGTGTGCCTAAATTGCAAAAAATGGCTAAAAGAATCCTTTCCTTGACAACAAGTTCATCCGGTTGTGAGAGGAATTGGAGTACCTTTGAAGGGGTGAGTACTACTTCTTAATTCTTATTAAGTTATTTTGTACTTATTGTCTTAATTAGCTTTTGTCTAAATAAATGTCTAACTATTATTGTTCTATTTAGATCCATACAAAGAAAAGGAATAGACTAGACACCGGAAGGTTGAACAATTTAGTTTATGTCCAATTCAATTCAAAGATCATCAACAAGAAGAGAAGACAAAAGGAGAAAGGAGTGGATGTGCTACTTGCTAGTGAGGCTACTATGGCACAAGAATGGATTGTTGAGGATGGTGATGAAGATTTTGATCTTGTCAATGACATGGTTGGAGATGACTTAGGAATTGATAGTAGTCCTACACCTAGGACTAGGAGAAGTGCTACGCCACACCAAGAAGTAAGAGAACTTGATGAAGAACTTGAAGAATCGGATGAAGAAGATGGTGTTGAGATGGATTTTGAGTTTGAGTCCGACACCGAAGGAATATTAGAGGGATATGGAGAAGAAGAAGATGTGGATTCTTAGGTTTGCAAGTTATTTTGGTTATATTTGCTATGTTGAGACTTGAGACTATTGCTATGTTGAATTGTTATGTTGATTGTTATGTTTAATTGCTATGTTGAGACTTGAGACTATTGCTATGTTGATTGTTATGTTTAATTACTATGTTGAGACTTTAGACTATTGCTATGTTGAGAAAATGAGACTTGAGAGTTGAGACTATTTGCAATGTTTGTAAATTTATAGGTTGGGTTGTTTGTTTTTAGAGAAATGTTATACTAAATTTTTCCAAATTATTCATATTAAACTATTTTTAAATTTAATATTTATTAAATAAATATGAAAAATGTAAATCGCCTAGTCCCCGCCTAGTCCGTCCAGGCGCTAGGCTATGGGTTGCCGCCCGCCTAGCGCCTAGCGCCTTTTAGAACCTTGGTTTATACCAACGAAAAAAAATGATCGTCGGCTATTCCCAAACTATGGCCAACGATTTTATTTTTCTACCGACGAAAAATAAAATCGTCGGCTATTCTATGGAATTACCGACGAAAATTTTTAGTCGTCGGCCGTTTTTTTTTTTTTTCTCGTCTGGAAAAGCCTTTTTTCTGGTAGTGCTAGTTGAACCAAATCCAAACCAGAAACCTATAGGCTGCAAATGGGTGTTTAAAACCAAAAGAGATGCATTTGGAAATGTTGAAAGACATAAAGCACGACTTGTAGCTAAAGGTTTTACACAAAAAGAAGGAATTGATTTCACAGAAACCTTTTCACCAGTTTCAACAAAAGATTCTTTCAGAATTATCATGGCCTTAGTGGCACATTATGATATGGAACTCCATCAAATGTATGTTAAAACAGCTTTCTTGAATGGTGATTTGGATGAGGTGATCTATATGAAACAACCAGAAGATTTTGTCAATGCTGGCAGTGAGCATTTAGTCTGCAGGTTAAAGAAATCCATTTATGGATTAAAGCAGGCTTCTAGACAATGGTATAAGAAATTTGATTCAGTAATTTCTTCTTTTGGATTCACATGAAAACATAGTTGATGAATGTGTTTATCTGAAAGTCTCTGGAAATAGTTTCATATTTCTTGTATTATATGTTGATGATATACTCTTGGCCAGCACTAATGTAAAAATGCTAAAGGATACCAAGAGCTTTCTGTCAAAGAATTTTGACATGAAAGACTTAGGTGAGGCTTCATATGTACTCGGAATAGAGATTAAAAGAGATAGAACTCGCAAGCTTTTAGGACTATCTCAGAAGAATTATATTTCTAAAGTTCTGAAAAGATTCAATGTGGAAAAGTGCTCAACTGGTGAAGTACCTATATATGTCTAAAGGAGACAAGCTAACTAAAAACAAGTCTCAGGATGCAAAAGCTGCTATGGATTCTAAACCATATGCTAGACTTGTTGGCAGTTTAATGTATGCTCAAGTCTGCACCAGACCAGATTTGGCTTTTCCAGTTGGAATCTTCAGGGTTTCAATCAAATCCTAGTTGGAATCAAATCCTAGTCATGAGCCTTGGGTTGCAGGAAAGAAGGTTTTGAGATATCTTCAGGGTACTAAAAGTAATATGCTGGTATATAAACATGTTGAAGAACTAAAACTCATAGGATATTCAGATTCTGATTTTGCTGGGAATTTTCCTACATCTAACAAGTCAACCTGTGGATATGTTTTCATGATAGCTGGAGGAGCTATAGCCTGGAAAACCATGAAGCAAACTTTGGTGACTACTTCTACAATGCAAGCTGAGTATATTGCTGTTTATGAGACTATGTGTGAAGGACTTTGGATTAGAAACTTTCTTATTCAAACTGAAGTTTTAAGTCACATTGTTGAAGACAAACTTGTGGTTTATTGTGATAATGAAGCAGCTGTATTCTTCTGTAAAAATAACAAAAGGTCTAGTAATTCAAAACACATTGATTTGAAGTACTATGATGTTAGACAGAGAGTGAAACGTGGAGAAGTTGGTGTACTAAGCATTAACACCAACTCACAGCTTGCAGATCCCTTCACTAAAGCTCTAGCAGTTGGCGTTTTCAAGGAGCATATCAAGAACATGGGAGTTTTATCAAGTCTAGAGTTTTAAGGTCCAGTGGGAGTTTAAGTTAGAAGCAAAATTAGAAATCTTCAGTTTTGAGTTCTTGAGACTAGTTGTAATTTATTCACATTTTGTTTTGTAATGACAGTTTATAGTTCATTCAATAATTTGAGGTATTTTCAGAAAATTGATTGCTGCAGTATTATGTTTTTAATCATCTGAATTTTGTCATACTGTTTTGATTTTATTTTGTACTTGCTATCAGATGGCTTTTATCATGGTAAATTATGATAAATACAGTTCAAGTTTTGGGAAGCCATTAGTGAACAGTTTTGCTTGAGTTTCTGGTTTAGGAAACATAAGGTGGACTTTGATATATGTTTTTTACTCGTAAAATGCACATAAGCATATATCAGTTTTGCTGTTTTTGAACATGTGAATTGCAGGTGTGTATGTTAGTGGTACAGAAACTCTGCATTTTTGTTAAAATGGTTGTTGTTTCTTGCTCTACATGTATAGCTGCATTTTGACTGTTCTGAGAATGAGGTTTTAAGTATCAGGTTGTTATCTGCCGCGCCCTTAAGTAAGTTGATTAGTCTAATACTTACAGGAGCTTTATTTTCATGGTTTGTTGTAACAGTCCAGTGGGAGATTGTTAGAAAATAAATGGACTTGTTACAATAATATCCAGAATACATGAATCATAAGCAAAGTATGAATACTAGTTTAACATGGATAATGATTTGTGCTTTCCTAGTTGTATTAGGAAACTGTGTATTGTTCCTAAAGCTAAGGAAACCTTATCGGATTCTATGAGAGGAATACTACAGTGATTCATTCAGTGTCTAATTAGGTTTCTTGTGATTCAAGTAGTCCTTTATGGATGGACTCTTGAATTACAGATCCCTTATATATAGATGGTTTAGTCCCTGTTGATCCCATCGTCTTTAGCCTTTTGTTCTGTCCATATCAGAAGCTTTGGTGGTGATCTAACAGAAGGCATAGCCTCATTGTTTCTTGTTTCAGGTCTTACTACAGAGATGGATTCAACCAAGGGAACTGTTGGTATGATGCTGTTCAAGTTTCTGGTTTAAGTTCTTACTGTGTTCTTGTCCTGTATTCTTGGTTTTATAATTTGTTTATGTTCAAGCATTATGAATTTGGTATTGAGCATGATATTTTGTTATTGAATTAACATGGTTGACCTGGAGAAACAACTTTCAATTACCGAAAGAACAATAATGGATGCATGTGACTTATCTACAAGTTTAGGTGCATCCATGGGTGCTCCAAATACCGAGGAGTGGCCAATCTCCAAAGTTGCGGTTCTTTTAGTCGACTCCAAGAAGGAGAAGTGCTTCTTGCGAATCGGTACCAGTTCCAATTCCATGACTGAGGGGGTTTGGTCGGTCATTCATAAAAATGTGGAGGTCAGAGATCACAGTTCAGATGATGCAAGGGAGTTTAAACATGTCAACAAAAAGAAAAGAGTCACTGGAAAACCTTCTAGAGGAGAATCGATGATTGATGAAACTAGCTGTCAAAACCTGGCATATTCAGCAATTACTGAGGCTACAGAGGCTACAGGTACACAATTTTTCAAATTCTTTCAGTTGTGTGAATCTCATGGAGGGATTAATGCATCCAAATTTCCAATTGATATGGTGAATAGTTTCACATCTGTTCTGCCTTTCGTTTTGCTGCAAGCCTGGGATTGCCATCCATTAAGTTATATGGTAACAATAGGTTGAAAAACTACCAGTGGTGAGGTTAGTTTCATATGGTACTGCAATTTATGAGAGCATTGGTTGAATTCCATAAATGTTGGACTTTATTGTCTATAGATATGTTGGTGCAGTACGGCTTTATAGATAGGACCACTATAAAACGACATTAAGTTCCATCTATTACTTTTGGATGTCCCTAAATTTCCATAAACTTTTGATTTTTTCGATTTGATTAAACATTTAATTGTTGTAGGAGAAACAATATAGATGCAAAGCGTTACTTTATTGATAGATAAGGAGGCCTTTATATAGGCATTACATCAAGTATCCCAAGTAATCAGGGATTCCATATCTACTAAGGTAACTACTATTCTAGTCTAATTAGGTCAAGACACACAACGGAAGTTACGGAATTAACCTTCCTTGAACACTCCCCCTTGTGTCGCGTACCTAATGTGACACGGTGCATAACATGTTGCCTCGCTAAAACCTTGCCAAGCAAAACAAAACCTCTTGGGTAAAAATAAAAAGCTTGGTCGAAGGGAAAAGAGCACAACGCACCAACTACAATTGAAGATTACATGTGAGGTAGACTCCCCCTGATGTCTACAAGACAACTCCCCCTGATTGGTAACTCAATCTTGGAGTTCAGATTAATGGCGTATACAAACGCTCCTCACAAGCTTCAAAAGTAGGTGTGGCCAATGATCGAGTCATTGAATACAGCCACATTATCCTTGTATTAGACCAGCTACACTTAGCTTTACTTGGTCTTAAGGAAGAAGGTCGCTTAACAACTCAAAACTAGAGTTCGCGTTGAAAATCAGATTCACGCGCAGCATGACCTTCGTGTACTTAAATAGTCATAACTCCTTCGATACAGTAGGTATGAACGAACCGTAAAATGTTCTGGAAACTAGACACCCATATCTTTCCAGTGATATAAAGTACACAACGTGGTTCGTTCTGAGCTGATCACAAAGCTCTGTCGAAGGTGACTGATCTGCAAATTACCGGACAGATTCGTCCTACTTTGCTAAAACAGCCATAACTCACTCAATATGATAGCTATAATCAAATGGTTGGTGTCCCTGGAAAGTAGACACATAGAGCTTTCCAACGGTACTAAGTTTACCATTTTCCGATGAGTGAGTTGTCATGTAGGTCACGGGGAAGTTGACGTACAGAACTAGGCAGAATCTGGAATTGCCTATTGATATGTCTTTCATGATGGGATCGAATGAGCCTAAACTTTTCTCTCTTAAAAGAAAGTACCGCCATATACCATGGCATTGCGTGGGCGCGTCTAGCCATCACTTTGGCTTTATAAGTTTATAGCGAATGAGATGTCGAGTCGAGCATATTATGACAAGTACATGATTGCGCACATGATACTTAGATAGAGAGTTTCATCTCCCAAGACTTCTCGTCACATAGACGAAACGAGTCTTCTCAAGACATCGACTAATCATGGGATACATATAGGCTTTGGTTTAACGTCCATTAGTTTGCCATAAGCCGATAGATGAACAAGTTCATCACTAACGGTTCTCACATTTGAGACCAAGTATTCCCAAGATCTTTTCATTCTTAACGTCGGATTAGTGATATCTCAATCACAATTCATCCGTAATTTACACGCAAATAGGCATGATTCATTACATTTCATCTCCAATCAAGTAGTTGCTCAACCGCGTTATACAATATCCAACCAGAAGATTTGAACCCATATAGAGAACATCCTAATCTGATAGCATACGCACTTCGAGGTTTTTGCTTACTTGACTTGGGTGAAAACTGATCCATTCATGATATTTATGTACATCTCTTTACTTAGTCCCAATAGAGATGATACAAGCTGCATGATCAGTTTTTCGGAACTACCTAACTGACAAGGTAGTGGAGTGTGATATGACTCCATTACGAGAGCATATGTCATCGTAGTCGATTCCAGGGCGTTTGTGAGAGACCTTGCGCCACAAGGTGAGTCTAGGCTCTTTTTCTCACTACGCTTTCAATCAAAGATTATCGATAGGGTTTACACTTGCGGTGTCGGCATCACCTGACCAAGGACCTATCTCTTTGTATAAACTGGATCGCATATCTTTCCGTGTAGGCCAATTCACAACGTTGGTATTTGCTTCAACGAAGTGAGTGTATTCGATATCTAACTCATAGACCACGTACTCATGTACACTAGTGTAATTCGCATTTGTAGAGATCTCTATATGGATTGGCTTCTCATTGAGGCGTCCCCCAATAATAACCTTAATCCAGAAAATCCATGAGACGAATGAGTTGTCATTGATCCGAGGATCAAGTTGTGCCATACTCGCATTCGGCGAGTGTATATCGAACAAAGTGCCCTCTCTACACTTCTTGTGAGAGTCACGGCCTAGTGACACCATCTACCACTTTTGTGGAGTCACCATGTCACCATTTATGAATGACAATATGTCCATTGATTTGGACATCAATCCTTACAGGCATGTTGATACAAGAGTACTATTCCGATCTTTTCCTTGAAAGACCAATAGTTTGCTCTTTGCAGCATGTATATCAAATCTCGTCACTTTGATTTATGGGACTTTGGGAACATGATGAGGCACAGTGGGGACAAACCACGGCAATGCCAAGTCGTTCTACTTGAACAAACTTGTTCTTCTCTCCCCCTAACGACGGGGAGACTGGCTCATCAAAAAGTGACATAAACGAGATCGCCTGTTAAGGTTTATATATAGCGGACTATAGGTGGAAGCTGACGTCTTATTCAAAGACGTTATTCATAATCAAATAACCCATCATTGAGCGCTTGTGGTAGCGCAATATGGCACATAAAGTATGTGGACGGTATAGGGTATTGATCGTTAACACTTATACGTTAACAAGATGCATTCCGTTACAAAATGTAACATGCATGTATGCTTCCTGAAACGTTTCACTATGTTCCGGAACACCAAATGCCACCAAATTTTAACAGTAGGTAGGCACATGTGTTAGGATTCCAACGCCGCCGGCCTCATTGTCGGAACCGGTCGGAAACATACCGAACCGGTCGGAATAGTCGCCGGAGGTCAGTGAACGTTTGTGTCGAGTGGTTCATCACCTTCCAGGTGTCCAATGGCTCTGAAATTTTATGAGCAGGTAGCCATGGATGTTAGGAATCGGTGGACCAAATTTCACCTCAAGAACCGGCCTAAAAGTAGGTAAACCGGTCCTCACAATGACGAGTCCGCGAGCTAAAAAAACCAGAAATTTTAGGTTTTTGCTACTTTTCTATCATTGTGAAGGTGCTTCATAACATCTAAGTGTTATGGCTTGAGTTTAACCATGAGGTATATCACCATAGTATCATTGTATCTCAAATTGAACTATGAGAAGGCATCAAAGCCATCATCTTATGTATCATTGCCTTTAGCGTAGGAGGGCGTTACTCCAAAACTTTGCTAAAGATTAAGCTTCCATATGTTGAGCATAGCTAATGAAGGATCATAAGGGGGGATCATATGCACGTTTAAATGCATAGATGGTGCTTCCATTGACTTGGAGGAAGACTTGGGTGACGTTAATGTCATCCTTGAGCCTTGAGCATTGCTCATGACGCTACCAAATTCTTTTGGTAATCTTTGATCCCAATAGCTTCTTTGCTCAAAAGAAACGATGTCCATAGCTTTCTTGCATATATGGATCATCAAAACATGTCCAAAATTCCGGACTATGTATGGAAGAGTCTACATGAGTCGTCGATTCAAAGAATCCGAATCATAGTATACGTGAAATACATTCACAATATTGACTCATAAGTTGTGCGCATTCATTAGAAGCGATACATAAGAAATCAATTCAATTTTCACAATGAGTTTCAAGGTGATAAACGTTGGCACCAATATCTTTAAGTGGTGAGCAAGGTTCGATGTAGATTAGCTACACACTTAATGTCTCTATGATACATTCATAAGAGTGTAGAGACAAGGGTTTTATGCCAAGACATATAAACCGGAATATATACTCAATTCCTATAGAGTGTGCAACATGGCGTGTAGTATCACAAGATAAAACATAGGCATGCTTAAAGGCGTACTAGACACATCCGTTAACGCTCAAAAATAGAGCCGGAAAACAACCAGAATGAGCCAACATCGATACTATAGAGACATAAATGTCTAAACCAAGTATCCAGGACCGAGGCCATGAGCTAGCTATCCGAGGCCGAAGCCAAGTTAGAATGGGAGCCAAGCCGAAACAAGGCAAGGAAGGGCCATGGTCAAGCATAGGCGCGTGCTAGGCTAGCCAAGGCCGAAGCCGAGGTGGTGCACGGGCAGGCCGAGGCCGAGCAAATGTCAAGGCATGCCAAGGCCGAAACCAAGGCGTGTCGAGGCAAAAGCAAAGGCTTTTGGGGCCGAGGCTTGATGTTGGAGTCAAGGTCATGCGAGTTGCCGATGGATAGCCTAGGCCGAAGCGAAGGCTTACCGAGGCATAAAACAAGGACCTGACGAGGCCGATGCCATGCTAAAGAGCCAAAGGCATGCCGAGGCCGAAGCCAAGACGTGCCGGAGTGAGTGCATGGGCTTATAAGGCCGAGATGGCTGCTGGCCGGGCCGTGTTCAGGCCAACGCCGAGGCCGAGGCCGGGGCGCTGCTAGGCGGGCCGTGTGCGTGCCAAGGTCCGGAGACCGAGGGGGCGGCAGCATGTGGTTGTGGCGGAGCTGTAGTCCAAGCAACGCGTAAGCTAAGCCAAGGCCGAAACCGAGGCTAGGCAAGGCGGGCTTTGGTGGGCGCAAGAGTGCCGAGGCCGAGGCCGGGCAATGCGCATGCATCCGCTTATGTACGCAAGCATGTCAATTTGTTTCTTGACGAGTGAGGCCTGGCGGATCGCGACCAAGTTGGCGGATGGCCATGGCGAGCGAGGCCTGGCGGATCGCGGCCAAGTTGGCGGATGGCCATGGCGAGCGAGGCCTGGCGGATCGCAGCCAAGTTGGCGGATGGCCATGGCGAGCGAGGCCTGGCGGATCGCGGCCAAGTTGGCGGATGGCCATGGCGAGCGAGGCCTGGCGGATCGCAGCCAAGTTGGCGGATGGCCATGGCGAGCGATGCCTGGCGGATCGCGGCCAAGTTGGCGGATCGCAGAGTTGGCGGATCGCGGCCAAGTTGGCGGATCGCAGAGTTGGCGGATCACGGCCAAGTTGGCGGATCGCAATTTCTCGCGAGTCACTCATTTTGTCTCTTGTGATTTTTCGAGTTAACATCACCAATTAGGTTGGTGAACTCAATCAACATGCCATGTAAATGTGTAATGCGATTCATTGCATTCACATATAGCTTTTTTTTTTTTTTAGGGAATCGAACCATATATGCATCAAAATGCCAATGGTTATATCGAGATCTTGACCATAAAGAGTGTATCGACTAAGTAGCATTAGTCACACATGTGAGGTCTATGCCTGCACAAAATCAACGGATTTGTAGTCACTTTGACTATGAAATTGAAGTCATATGCTTCATATTTATTGCAAATTATCTTTTGCTGTTGAAATCCGTAATCATGAGGATATACTCTCATCTTCTTCCATGTATCTCTTGTATACATTGACCATATGATTGCAATTTTGCAATTAGTGAACCGATAGAACCATATCCATGACATGATTCTCTCTTTTTTCAATGGCCATTCTCTAGGCGCATTTTATGGTCAATTGTTTCTTTATATCAAAAGAACAAGAGGGAAGGAATTGAATGGTCGAGACCAAGATTCTGGTTACTCAATTCAATTTGTTGTGACAATTTCCGTCACATATCGATGTTACAGTGACAATTTCCGTCACACATCATGAGTTTGTCCCCTTTGTGACTCCCTTAGGATCGTCACAAGCATCGACAATATTATGTCGGAATCGTGATTAAATATTCACGAAGAGTTGTGGTTCACAGTGACATCACAGCCACAAGCACAACTTTGGACGGTAACATCACAGTTACCCCATAAATACTGTGATACGCAGGGGTGGGTGGGGCCCCTTTGTATCGTCCTGAAAAACACACAAGTTCCAACACATATACACAAGTTCAAATAATTGAAATTGCGAAAAACGGGAGCTTTTATTAAATCATACTTGCTAGTTCGCCAAATGAACTGCGTTTAAAAATTGCGCTTAAGGACTCGGTTATGATCCTTGTGCAATTTTGAGATGCTCTTCCATGTACGTGCAACGAAATAATCCTCGCAATTACATCGCGATGCGTCGTGCAATAAGTTTCATGGAAAAGAAAAACATATGGTTAGTCATATTCACCATATATGGAGCAGTAAAACTAATAAAAAGAATTACTGCAGTAACTGTTTTTAACCTTTATGGTAAAAACTTTTTAACTGAGGTAAGTACAATTACCGTTTTGCCCCTTGCACAGTAGAATTCGTTTAACAGCCGAATCGGGTCGGGTTGGACACGGGTCGGGTCAGGCCCAAGGGTCCGGGTCGAGATCTGGAGATCCGGATCTGACTGAAACGGTGACGAATCGGGGCAGCAGGACTGGGTCGGCGGCGCTAAGCTGCGTACAGGCGTGCAAATCCGGGCATCGACGTCGTTTGGGCTGCGTCGACAGAGGCGGCGACGTCAGAGGCTGCGACGACTAGGTTGGAGCGCGCTAGGGCTTCGTCGAAGCATCGAGGTGGGCCGCCGGATTGGAGCGGCTTCGGGCTGAGGCGTCGACCGAGCAGGCGTCGTCTCTGGATTGCATCGCGGCGGGGAGGCGATGAGAGAGAACGCCGTCGAACCATCGGAGGGTGCCCAGAGCAAATTACTGGGTGCCCTGAGCTTCTTCAGCCTCTGCCGACAAAGATGTCGTCGGCAGTTCAATAGTATATGATGTACCGACGAATTGGTTGTCGGCAAAAAGTTCCTGGGGGCTTCTTAGCTTTTCCGACAAAGAGTTGTCGGTAGAACCTGGTGCCCTGGGATTGTTTTCTTTCTTCCGACGAAGGGGTTGCCGGCAGAAAGTGATTTCTGGGGAGGGCCTTCTTTGCCGACAAGCAGTTGCCGGCAGAAAAGCTAGGGTTGCTGAAATTTTTTTTTTTTTTTTTTTTTCGGCAAAAAGCTAGGGTTTTTGCTATCAAGCACAGGGTTAGAAACTACGTGCTGATAACGTGTTGTAGGAGAAACAATATAGATGCAAAGCGTTACTTTATTGATAGATAAGGAGGCCTTTATATAGGCATTACATCAAGTATCCCAAGTAATCAGGGATTCCATATCTACTAAGGTAACTACTATTCTAGTCTAATTAGGTCAAGACACACAACGGAAGTTACGGAATTAACCTTCCTTGAACATTAATCAAATTGTCAACTTTCTACTGGAGAAATGAAATAAATATTACCAAGTAGGAAATATGTGTTTGTCATCACTATTCTGTTGCTAGTCTCTCAGTTGTTAACCTCTTGTTGAGTTCTGTATCTTTGATAATAAGTTTTAGATTTATATTCACTAAAGAATAAAATGAAATTCTCTAATGGTATTCTTGCTTATTATGAAATTATGGCTGTATATAAATTCTCAACTTAAATATTTTAGGAGTCTAAGCAGTTCATCTTTACTCCAGATCATATGTAACCAACTCAGTACCTTCAAGGCTCATAAATTTACATTTTTAAACACTGTATCTAGCTGTGGCTAGGTGCCCAACTCCTTTGTATTTTAAAACCTGCTTCTGCTTCTACTTTGTTTAATAGAGTTTGCTGACACATGGTATTTGTCAATGGTATAGGTATTAGTCAGAATGATCTTCTGTTTTTGGAGAGCCATGTTGTATTTTCAGATAGTGAGAAAAAGGCAGCTGCTTTGTTTTATATAGTTCAGTGTACCAAATCAGGCATGCGTGATATATAATTTCCTATTAAAGATGTTATTGACAGGTATACGATTTTTTGTTTTATTTCCGTGAATGTGATTATGTACTTGTTTCTATCTATCTATCCTTTTTTTTTTCTTTCTCTTTTCCTAATTATACCTCAATAATGTCCCGTAATGTCCCGTAAACTTTAAAGTGCGTCATTCCCGCTGGACTTTAAATTATGCGTCTATTCGGTCTAATGAGGACAATTTTATGCTCAACAAAAGAGATCCTTAGTTCAAATTCTTGCAATTTATTATCTGAATTTATGAGTTCAACATCTTGCTCTTTCTAGTGATGGAGAGAGGCCTGGCATGTCAAGGCAACTGTTTGATAATAGTAAACCGACAAAATTTTATCAATATGCATTTCTAAAAAGTATTGATTAGATATAAAGATGATTATATTTTTCAATGAATATATTAAACTGAATACAGAACATATAGAAAACTGAGATGTCGCTCGATGCTGGTAGTATCACAATATGTCATGAAATCACTACAAACATTGATTGGTTTGCAAATGTCAGGATTTGTTTTGGAGTGCTTACTGACTGCAGAGTTACAAAAGTTGCTGGAAACAGAACTCGTGATATTAACTCATCATCTCAAGAAAGTAAAGGTGGTCATACCTTTGCCACCTGTCAATCAAATTTAAAAGATTGTGATAAGCTACAGAATACTATAGCTTCAAAAGAACACATCCTGTCACAAACTGCTTTGAACCTTCTTATGAAAAAAAGGAATGAGCTGGTAAAGCTTTGCTTCGTTTACTATCTTGATAATGACATCCTGATTTAGCTTTGGTTTGATGTAGTTTAGTTTGGTTTGGCCACCTTTTGCCATAGCCATATTTTTGTTATTGGTTACTTTCTTGAACTCATACCATTTTTTGCCTCATTTGCTTGTCCATGCAGTCTCTTACGAAGCGCAATATAGAGGATGAGCTTGCTCGGTGTGAAAAAGATATCCAGACAATTTTAAATGGTATTTTTGCTTCAAGTTTTCTTGTATTTTGGCATACACTCCCCCCATCTTTCTGCCTGATACTGTTGTCCTATACTAAATATAAAAATGCACAGGAAAATTTCCATTCATGTAAGCTCTTGTCTATTAAACTTAAACCCACCAATGTGATCAAAGTGCATTCATGATGGTGGCAGGTAGCATCTTAAAAACTGAGACCATCAATGCAACACTCGGTTTGTGATTCCTTTTAACTGTTATTTCAGTATTTCTCTACTATTAAGGATCTTAACTTCGTTCCAATTGGGGCTACTAATTCCTATATGTTGAATTGTTGGGTGTGGGAATTTATTTCAAATCATTTTTTGACTACGTGAGTACCTTATGGATCATTCACGTCTATTATTCAAGTGGCTTGCACAAACAGCGTGCCACAAGTAACTCCACATCTTGCTATTGACTTTGCATCTGTGCTTTCTTATAACTATATGAGCATGTGTCACACGTTGGAATCATCTAGTGATTTTTTGTCCTTCCTTATTCAAAGAACTAGTAGTTCATAATTTTATATATACACAATGAATACTGTGTGTAATCATTCTATTCAAGGTTTCACAATCTTCATTTCTTTTATCAAATCTAAAGACTTTCAACTGGGTATAGTCCTGGTTTAAGAAGCTATCCAAGTTTGCAAATAATGATTAAGAAGTAAAATATAATCTAACTTTAGTAGACTACACTAGGAAAATGAAATAACAAAATAACAACCAAGTGGTGATAAATTGATCCGGACTGTTTATACCTGAGAATCCAGAATACTTAAAATCTTTTGTTTCCATTGTGAGATACTGTTTGTTACGTACATGGTCACGTGGTGAAAAACTGTTCTCTTGAACACTTCTGTATTGATTTGTGAAAACTGGAGTTGCAAGTGCTGGAGTGTGTTACTGGTAGGTGCTACCTTATGATTTCCTACTTGGTTGTCTTGCTTTCTTATTACCATAGATAGTGAAGATGGCTCAGCAGTAATAGTCGACTCCATTATAGAAGGTTGTAATGATGGATATCTAAGAAATGGAAGGACTCATACACTGCTAGAAGAGGAATTCTCCCCTAAATCTATCAAAAGGAAGAGGCTGTCAGAGGCTATTCTAGACAAGCAAGATCCATGCCAGGTAATTAAGATATGATATTCAATAGTGATTTCTGTGCGTCCTTACTGATTCAAATTCAGAAATTTATCATACCAGCCATTTTAGTTAGATCCTCTTTGAAACAACTCAAAGGTTCAAAACTTCAAATCTTTCTAGTCCAAACAATTCCAAGTTTTGCTTCAAAAGAAATAAAAACTTTTCTGGACAATTGATCTGTGAAGTGGAAAATTTGTGCTTCTGGTGTAGGTAGAAAGCACAAAGTTTTGTTGGGATTGTGGTTTTGACTATCATTTTGGTTGGTCAGCCAAATATGGGTTTCCACTAGTAACATGTCAACGCATGTGTTCTTCTCTTAGTAGTTCAAACACTGAGGGTAGGGAGGTGATTGAGTATCAGTATTGCTTTTACAATCTAGAGATCATGGTACGGCCATGGTGCATTTCTGGGTAGTGGTTTCACCCTGATGACTGAATTCGAAAACTATTGTTTGAACAGGATTCTACGTGTTATATGCAGCTGCATTCTGATAATGCTTTCATCTTTGCAGGCATTGGATGACATATGTTTCAAAAACAGTTGGCTGTTACCAATATATCGTGTATCTCCATCAGATGGTAAGATCAGTTAGATTTATATGGTTATCTCAGAAAGATAATTTCTCTGATTAAAGAGCATGACAAACATATACATTGGGTCAAGCACCACTTATCTAGTAGCTGTTCTGGCACGTCAAATTACTTTAACTAGGTTCCTCCAACTTGGAATTTGATCTAGTAGCAATTTGATGACCATGTTTTGACTTCCACTTGGATTTTGATACTTTACAAAGTTTTGGATTGCCTAGCCGAAAATATCTAGAAATTCTGTCTTCTTTCTATGTCTCCACCCCACCCATAGCCATTTTTATACCAGTAAGATTCAAATCCATGACCTCCATATCCATATTTAGAAATTTTCTAGCTCACTTGAAAAGTTCCTTTTGGGAATGCATTAAAAAGAAGTCTAACGAATACTTGGTTTTGACCATCAACCAATCAAAATTGTTTGTTATTTTTTGTTTTGGCAGAAATCTTCATCTAATCAAAATGGTTTACATCATAGCAATTTTTCTTTAAGTGTGTTCTCGTCTAATGCAATTGTACCTAAATATATTGCTTACAGAAATAATGGCAGTTTTACTATTTAAATTTTGGCTGATATTGTTTGGGAAGTTTGTTTCTCTAATATGATCTAAAATTGTTTTACCATCTAAAATTGGTTGTCATCCTTTGTCTTTATTGAAGGTGGATATCAAGCTGATGTAACCGTAGAAGGTCTGGATTTCAAGTGTTCAAGTGATGGTGACCTGTGTTCCCCGTCCTAGTGAAGCAAGAGAATCAGCTGCATATGGAATGTTCCAGAAATTCTTGTTTCGTCAACTCTTCCAAACATTAAACTCTCAAATAGATGAGACGTAATCATCCATGTAAAAATGTAAGAACGTTTACCTCCCGATACTATGGCTCCCCATCGAGATAGATAAGCTTAAATAAGGTTGACTGCATCGATCGGGGCTCTAACTTTGTCGGATGTAAGTGATTTTTTTTACCATCACTGTATTTCATCATAAAGATCAAATGTTATTTCATAGCGTTTTTCAAAATTTGACTTCTTTTATATAGTTGTTTCGAAAAGTTGTACACTTGAGTATAATCTACTAACACTACTAGAAAAAAGGTTTTTTCCGACGAAAAAAAAAAAACGGCCGACGACTAAAAATTTTCGTCGGTAATTCTATAGAATGGCCGACGATTTTATTTTTTGTCGGTGGAAAAACAAAATCGTCGGCCATAGTGTAACCATAGCCGACGATACTGTTTTTTCGTTGGTATAAACAAAAATCGTCGGCTATATTCATATTTCAGTCGACGATTTTGGATTTTCGTCGGCCTTTCTCTGAAACATTAGCCGACGAAAATTTTTGAAATTTTGGCCGATGAAATTGACATTTTCGTCGGCTATAAGTCTATATATTTTCAGATCTAGACAGCAGCTGCTCATTTAAAAAAAAACGAAAAAAAAATGGGAGAAAGAGTGAAAAATCTGTGGGTATTGTTGAAATTCGTCCTCTCTTACATTGTTGAGCTATATATAGGTACGTATATGCGTATATATGTTGATTTTGAGTTTTAGTTGAGTTGATTTTGAGTTTTAGTGATTTTGAGTTAGTAAGTGATTTTTTGTTTTGTTGTTGTTTTAGTGTTAGAATGTATGTATATATGTTGATTTTGAGTTGTAGTTGAGTTGATTTTAAGTTAGAGTTTAATTATGTGTTTTAATTTGATGTTATTTTAATTAGTGTTAAAATATATATATATATATATATATATATATATATGTGTGTGTGTGTGTGTGTGTGTGTGTGTGTGTGTGGAGTTTAATTATATATATATATGTTAATTAATGGTTGTTGATAGTGTAATTAACTTAAATAATGGTTGATATATAGTGTAACTTAAATAATGGTTGTTAATGGTATATATATATATGAGTTGATGCTGATAATAATATATATTGTAATGTAATTAATTATTAAGGATTTATATATATATATATATATATATATATTATTTTCAGGCTATATATATATGGATCCGGATAAGAGTTGAATTTCGCTTCCAAGGCATAACCGACGATACACTACAGGAGTTGTGAATTTTTTACAGTTCGTCGAGGAAAATGCAAACGGGAATGAATACAATTATTGCCCGTGCAATAAATGTAGGTGTCGCAGTGATATGTGTCGATTTCCGATTAGGACAGTATGGGAGCACCTAAAGAGTAAAGGGTTTTGGCCGAAGTACACACGTTGGATATATCACGGTGAGCCATCATTAGATGGATCGCATGATCATGGGCAGTTTTTTAAGGCAGGCAGTAGTAGTACATCCAACGATCCAACAATGGCATTCGTCAGCGACGTGTTTCCTTTTGAAAGCGGTGTACGTGGGGAACAATATATGCATGACTCGGTGCAGCCGTTCCCACAAGTTGTTAACACTGCTGCCTTTGACAAGTACAACAAACTGATTGAATTGCAACAGACCCCTGTGTCTTCAAGTTCTGAGAAGACAGTTCTTCAAAGTGTGATGGAGGTAATGAGGATTAAAGTCGAGGCAAAATCGAGCATCAGGCAAGTGGATGAATATCTACAGTACACTTCTTCGTTGTTGGAAGAGGGTCATCGTAATCCTACCAATCACCGTAAGGTCCGAAGTATCCTCAAAGATCTAGGGCTTTCCTACATTAAGATCCATGCATGCGCATTTGACTGCGTTCTCTTCTGGGGTAAAGATGCATAAGAGAATGACCTTGCTAGCCTTGACGCATGTCCGATATGTCAGTCTGACCGATATAAGTTGACGGGAGCAGGCAATAGGAAACCTGTGAAAGTGCTTCGGTATTTTCCGTTGAGAGATAGGCTTGAGCGGTTGTACATGTCAGAAACCACCGCAAAAGCTATGAGGTGGCACGGTGAGCGGGACGCGGGAGACGCAGATATCATGACACACATCTCTGACGGAGCGGCTTGGAAGCATATAAACAATGAGTTTCCTCATTTTGCGTCAGATGTCAGAAACGTCGGGCTCGGGCTCTTAACCGACGGGTTCAACCCTTTCGGCACTATGAGTCTTTCATACAGTATATGGCCGGTGGTTTTGGTACCTTACAACCTTCCTCTGTGGATGTGCATGAAGAAGGAATATAATATGTTGACGTTGTTGATTCCGGGGCCTGGTTACCCAGGGAAATGTCTCGATGTGTATATGAGACCATTGATTGAAGAGCTTAAGGTATTGTGGGACGTTGATCATCCCACTTTTGACAAGTACAAGCAGGAGACGTTCCATATGCATGCCATGGTTATTGGTACCATTAGTGATTTTCCTGCTTATGGGATGTTGTCGGGCAGCGTTGTTAGGGGATACAAGGCTTGTCCAGAGTGCCTCAGCGATTATGGGAGCACCCCTCATTGCAACAAGATATGCCGAATGGGTCATCGTGTGTTCCTTCCGGCGGATCACCACTGGCGTTACGAGTCCGCCGCATTTGATGGAACCGAAGAACACGGTGGTCCTCCCAGAAGATGGATGGGAAGAGAAATTTTAGCAGTGCTTAATGAGTACGATTTTGGGCCCCTCAGCAATCATCCCGATATTGTAGCGGAAATACCTGAACGACCTAAGCAGTACAAATTCTGGACACATAAGAGCATATTGTGGGAACTCCCGTACTGGTGTGAGTTGCTGATCCGTCACTTCCTAGACGTTATGCACATATATAGAAAAAAATGTTTCTGAAAGTGTGGTGGGCACAACGCTGAACTTGGAGGGGAAGACGAAAGACGGTCCTAAGGCTCGCACTGATCTACAAAACATGAATATCAGAAAACAACTATGGTTGAAACAAGGGAAGAGAAAAATGCCTCAAGCTCCTTACACCGTCAAGCCTGAGCATAAACCAGAAATTTTCCATTGGATAAGTCGGGCCAAGTATCCTTCAGGCTTTGCTGGAAATATAGCCAAGTGTGTGAACAGACAATTCAACAATCTGTACGGGTTGAAAAGTCATGACAATCATATCCTGCTACAACGTCTCTTCCCTGTTTTCATTCGACCGTTCCTTCCCCGTCACGTTGTGGAGCCGTTAGTAGCGTTGGCAAGATTTTTCAAGAAGGTATGCACACGGGAAGTGAGAAAATCTGACCTCCGGGAAATGCAACAAGACATCGTTCATATCATGTGTAAATTTGAGATGATATTTCCTCCAAATTTTTTAGACATCATGCCTCACCTCATGATCCATCTTCCTCGGCAGTTGTTGCTTATCGGTCATGTGCACTTCACTTGGATGTATCCGATGGAAATGTACGTATTTTACACCTTATGTTAATTTCCTCATCAATATATGTGATATAGTGTTAATGTATTATCATAACACTTTAAAAACTTGATTTATAGGCAACTTGGACAATACGGTGGTTTTGTCCAAAACAGATCCGCACCTGAAGGATGTATAGCTGAAGCATATATTGCGCACGAGTGCGTCACCTACATGAAGCTGTATTTAGGAGCGTTACAGGAAAGCATACCGGAAGATGTACCTTCACAGTTCAATCTTTCCATACTCTCCGACGATGTTGTACTCGGTGGAAACATGCCAGTTTCCTACAAGTTGAAAAATTATGAGGTAGCCATTGCACATTGGTGGGTACTAATCAATTGTCCAGAAGTTCAGTTTTTGAAGAACATACATCTACACTGTGAACAAGTACGAGGTGATGTCGATTACCACAACCGGACATTCGCAGAGTATTTCGGCCGCTGAGTACGTAACTTTAACACTATTCTATACGTGTTTATATATTATTGTGTATATTTATTCATATTTATAGTTGATTCTGATGGTTGCAGATGGACCTTATTCAAAATGATAATCACCCAAATTGGTCGCACGAACTCAGACGTTTAGCGATGAGGCCGGTCTATTCAAAAGTTTATGCGACGTGCAAGGTTAATGGTGTGTTATTTCGATGTGAAGAGAGAGACCTCAGACTGAAAACACAAAATTCAGGGGTTATGGCACATGGTGGGGATGGTGGAGTTGACTATTACGGTGTTCTCCATTCAGTTGTGGAACTGCATTACGGGGAAGGCATGAAAGTGCACCTTTTCAAGTGTAGATGGTTTGACACACGGCCACAGAGCATGAAAACCGATCAATACGGCATAACTTCTGTGAACACTAGTACATCATGGTATGAGGACGACCCGTTCGTTTTAGCCACATGGGTGAAACAAGTGTTTTATCTTGATGATCTCGCCAAGGGTGACCCGTGGAAAGTAGTCAACACTATCCACCATCGCAACATTTACCGGGCGTTTACACTTGGAGTGGCTGAAGAGAACGAGGAAGGGGGCACCGCGTATCAAGAGCCCAACTCAAACGGTATTCCTGACTCCTCTTTTATTCGCCTAGACACGCCGGTGCGAATTCGACGTGAAGAGCCACTGCTTGTTGATGTTGATCCAAATGAAGAAACTAACGAGGACTCTAGTGGTGAGGAACGACATAGATTACCCCTATCAAGCAATTCAGAAACCGAAGAAGACTCATCCGATGATTCCGATTACAATCCGACGGATTAAGTAATTTAGATGATGTAATCCTTTCATTTGTAATCCACTCGATCATTTCCATTAAACGGGCGTGGGGATGAGCCTCCCAGCTAGGCTGGGTTCCAAACCCCTTAAAAAAATTTTTGAAATATCTTGACTGTTGGGTTTCTGTTTTTTTAGGTTCAATTTTGGTTATATATGAACAGGACATAGGCATACGGGAGGTGTAACACCACAGATTTTTTTATTTTTTTTCACAGAATAGCCGACGAAAAACTCATTATTTCGTCGGCCATTACCAGAATAGCCGACGAAAAATTCATTATTTCGTCGGATATTCACAGAATAGCCGACGAAAAACTCATTATTTCGTCGGCCATTACCATAATAGCCGACGAAAAATGCATTATTTCATCGGCCATAAATTTATTGAAAAAATAAATATTTTATTTTTGACAGAAAACGACAAAAGAATAGCCGACGAGTACTAGGTTTGATTTCTTCGGCTATGATTAAAAAAAAAAAAACAGCAGCTTCTATTTTCTATCACTATCGACAAACCATTGCTTCAACCTTCAAATGCAAATGTGTCGTGAAATAAGATATGACCGAAATATTGAAATACGTCTACGGTTGAAAAATGAGAAGATTCCGACAAAATCTGTGTGCCGAATGTTGCGGTTAACTGTTTTTTACTTCCGTTTTCCTATGGGTAGCCTGACGGTCGGTAAATATTTTGAGGAAAATTTTTATACGATTAGTCGCGTCTCATCGATTTGAAACTATTCTCTGTTGAAGATCAGGCCAGAAAACGTCATTTAGACAGGCCAATTTCTGTTTTAAAGCGTTTAGAGGTTTGACTTTGCAGTTTGACCAAAAGTTTAGCCGACGAAAATTCTATTTCGTCGGCTAAACTCTAGTGATCCGCGCCTTTTCATTATCCGCCGTTGGATGGGGGAGATCGGACGGCTGCTGAGCGCCTAAACTATAGCTGACGAAATTCAAAGTATTGGCGACGAATTAAAGAATTTCGTCGGCTATTCTTAAGTATAGTCGACGAAATCTTTTTAATTCGTCGGCTATACTTTCGGGTATAAGTTTGTTGCAGCTGAAGCCTAGCCTCCATTTGCTGCATTTTTCCAAAACCTCCGCCGCTCGCCTCGTCCTCCTCCAATCCGGCAGCCCCGGCCCCTCCTCCCTCTTCCTCCTCCCTATTCCGGCCGGCCCACCCTTTCCCTCCTCCTCCAACCTGTCCCTCCTCCTCCCTCCTCCGGCCGGCCTCCTTCTCCTCTGCAAAATTAATGTAAGTGTTTTTTTTTTTTTCATTTATGTTAATTAATTGTTAATTTAGATATAATTGTTAATTTAGGTATAATTTAGGTATTTATGTTAATTTAGGTATAATTTAGGTATTTAGGTATAATTTATGTATTTATGTTAATTTAGGTATAATTTATGTATTTATGTTAATTTAGGTATAATTTATGTATTTATGTGAATTTAGGTATAATGTAGGTATTTATGTTAATTTAGGTATAATTTAGGTATTTATGTTAATTTAGGTAATTTTTAGGTATTTATGTTAATTTAGGTAATTTTTAGGTATTTATGTTATAATTTAGGTATATAAATTATTATATATTTAATTTTAATTATATAAATTGTTATATAAATTGTTAAATTAATTATATATATAAATTAGTAGTCTAATTATATATATATATATATATATATATATATTAATAAAGAAATATAGTTATATTTAAATATAAATAGTTATATTTAGGTTAATGGTTAGTATTATTTAAAATGGCCGCGGCTGCAAATGGCCGATGCAGTCAGAAAGTTATTCGAAGGCCGTCGTTCCAGATCGAGAGGTTCTGCAAGTTCCGCCGGTTCCGCAGACTCCGACAGGACCCTTAGCCAGCCTGAGAGGACCACCAGCCAGCCGCGGAGGAGTGTGGATTCCTCCCAGCCGCGGAGCACTGTGGATTCATCCCAGCCGCGGATGAGTGTGAGTTCTCGGCACCAGACCCTTCTCCAGGCGGGGCGGCGGTCGAGCAGTTCACTTCCGCCTGTCGGGCCAGATGCTCCGAGGTTCAGTCGGCAGCTATTTCAGGACGACATAGCTGCAGATGTTCCTCAGGTTCGTATGCCTGAGGTTCATCGGGAGCCGATGAGGAGTCCGACGACGTCTGCTGCCGACTCGACTGAGGCTCCTACTCTCCCAAACCAACTCTTCCTCCCGTACAACATTTCGGCGATACCGGAGGTCGACTATCGTGGTCTGCCCCTATGGCCTGATATGCCTCAGTACGTGAGTGCTGCGGAGGCATACCAGCAGCAACCATTTGAGAACCCTGACCACCTTATTTCGGGGAGGAGAAAAGGAAAGTCGACAGACGAGTCATCCAGTTCAGGTAACATTTGATTTTATTAATTAAATGTTTTATTAAAATTAACGCACTAATATTTAATTTTATTAACGAATCGTCGTTTTTGTGATAGGGACAGCCGCTAGCAGTTCACGGAGGAATACGAGAGGTGTCATATGTTTTGACACGCTCAGGAAAACTGTTGAGCGCAGCGGGAGGATTCAGATCAACGAACCTCCTAATCAGGAGGTTCAGGGGAAGAAAAAACGGGACTACTCGGGTTGCGTGGGGTCACTGATTAGGGACAGAGTCCCTATGTCGAGGACCCGGTGGGCTGATGTACCCGAAGAGATAAAGAGGGAGGTGAACAACGCCGCGTCGGTGAGTAATTTAAAAAATTTAATTTATTTATCGTAATATTTAATAATTTTCGGTATTATTACAATTGTAAAACTAATAAAATATTATTTTTCAGACATTCTTCGAGATTGCCGAACACAGGCGGGATTGGGCGGACACCGTGCAGAACTCGAGGTGAGAGGACCCGTCCCCGAAATTTCCCTCGGAAACTTCCGAAACAGCTCCTAAGTAACCCAAAACCAAAATAAAATTTCTTTGCTCCCAAACCGCCAACACCCACCCACTGGGAACAAAGTTCGATCAATTCCTTGATCGCTAATTTTGTTAATAAATTCTACTCACTAAATACCCAACTTTTCATGTAAAGCATTCTAAATATAACGATAATTATACTAACATTTATACTTATATTTCATAATAATACCAGGAGGTTTACTCACCTTAATTTATCAGAAATGGTAAATATCCATTCGAGATCGAGTCGGATTTCCGCCGGATCGCGTCGGATCGAAACACCGAGGTTCCAAAATCAGGTCAACTCCCGGTCAACACCAGGTCAACGGTCAACGTCAAAGACCAGTCAACGGTCAACGTCAAAGCCCGGTCAACGTCAACGCTCGGTCAATGGTCTGGTCAACGGAGCGGTCAACGCGGCCGGGTCAGTCCAGGTGGGCCGAATCGGGTCGAGCCGGGTCGGATCCGGGTCGAGCAGATCGGATCGGCTAGATTTCGATCCGATCGATTCCGTTTGATTCGGCTGAAACCACCAGCACAGAAAGAACCGCCAGGAAAAACCCAGCCGATCGAGGGGTGGCGCTCCCCCGGGCATCGCCTGTAGCGCCGCCGATCACGGTGGCCGTTCTTCGAGTCGCCGCCTCTCCTTCCTCCGTGCTCCTCCGGTGCTGATCCTGGGTTCAAAGGAAGAGGAGAGGGAGACGCGTCGATTGCTGGGTGGCGCGCGAGCTGGGGTGGCCGGACGACGGAGATCGGGCCGGCGGCGATCCGGATCGGGGAGAGAGAGACAATGAACAGTAAATGCTACAGTAATTTTGAACAGTGATTGGTAAATGCCCGGAATGGAAAGTTACCCCCTTTTCCGAAAAAAATTCCATTTTTATAGTAAACTTTCCGAAACAGTAAAATAACTTCTACAGATCATAACTTTTTCACACAATGTCCGTTTCACGTATGCCACCTGTCTACGAACTCGTATCGTCGCGCTCTACAACTTTCGTGAAGAAAACTTTTCAAAAATTACGAAGGATCACGAAGTCAACTTTTCCCCCATTAAAACTTAAAATATTTTTCAAATTTGACCTCCGAATATACTTCCGACATCGCGTGACCATTAAAATAAAGCGTACGAAGTTCCAATACTCATAATTCAGTTAAATCGGGTTCGGGATGTGACAATTCTCCCCCCCTTCTAAAATTTCGTCCTCGAAATTTGCGTAACCGCCAAGAACAAGAACTTAACAAACGTAATAACTTGAGCCTCTTCCTATTCAATTTAGAGAAACTAATAAATTCCCACCACAGAGGAAACCAACAACAACGGTTACACAACCTTTTCCAAAAATCAAATGTCATGATCATCACCTAAATTATCACTTTGGGTACCCCACTACTCCAATTTCAATTTTACAAAGTCGGCCCATGTCAAAGGCTACCTGCCTTACATAAAGTTAAACACGCACAACAGCATAGCAGTTCGGCTACAATCACAATTTATTCGACACTACACAGGTTTCCAAAGAGACCACTGAAGGAGGATTCAAAAGATATCAAATCTAAAAGAAACAATAACAGTATGCAATCATAACAACTTCAAACTTAAGATGTGGCACCCAGTCTAATTTCATGAACTCGTACCTCATACCAAGTTCATGCTAAATTAACCATTCTCA
This sequence comes from Potentilla sterilis, assembly GCA_963682095.1. Taxonomy (NCBI): domain Eukaryota; kingdom Viridiplantae; phylum Streptophyta; class Magnoliopsida; order Rosales; family Rosaceae; genus Potentilla; species Potentilla sterilis. The sequence goes on from OY821758.1 coordinate 31,507,854, forward strand.
TGAAAATACCACGCAACACTCAGACCAATTACATGCTCATACCAAATTCATACTCAATTCACAGAGATCAACGGTCAAGAGGAACACATTGATACTTAAAGAAAATTACACCAATGAAAAGTAATTCATGGCACACAACCATTAGACAACCTCATTACTTGTTAATACCGACTCTCTCAACCATCAAACTCAAGGCCAATTACTAAAGCACATTATCAATACAAGTCTAAACACAGTTGTTGTATGCCCAAATTTAGCTTAAACCAGATATTGTAAGCACCACTAAGTTTAGCGCAGAAGAATCACTTACTTACATGGTAGCACAGTTCCACCAAGTAATTGAAAGGAAACATCACAGAACCATCAACTCAGCTATTTTAATGGTCAGACAAAACCATAACCAACTCTCTTCCATGCACTGGCCAACAAGTTATATAACAAACACTAATTTCCAAGTGCGAACAACACAATAGAATTCTTAGTTCAAACAAAACCCAATAATGATCAATTTCGATTACGACACTACTCGCAAGCAATACATTAATACTAACAATTCCAAGTAAGTAATTCATACAAAAACAAAATTTCCAGAAAAGATAATTCACGAAAATCATTATCCATATCCTGATTAAAACCCTGATTCCTCCCCCACAACTATTGTAAAAACATTGGGAAACAATTCCACCAAAAATTTAACAAAAAGGAGTTCGATTCCAAATCAAATCCAAACTAAAAATAGCAGCATAACACAATTCATAGGCAATCTATCTTTTTCATACACTCGGAAATTGATAACTATATGATCTCATAAAGATTTTCAACATTTACATCCAATTAATAACCCAATTCCTAAGCAATTTATAAGACCTTAGCTAAGTAACCCAATACATCAAGAAAAGCTATTGAGAAACCGTTGAAAAATTTATTTACCAAATCAAATAAACCAAAATAATATAACTCGGTCCAAATACTAATCAGATCATAACGTAGGGTTAAAAATGAATAATTTTTGAGTTTAAACCAAAGTTATAACTGATACACCACATGTAAAAAGTTAAGTTCTGCTGGTTCGGGAATCTGTGAAAAACCGAAAGCCTTATAGAGGAAATATTCCCGAAACTAGATAATATAAAAATATAAAAATCTTTATCCACTGCTTCGGGAATCTATCAAAAGCTGAAAGTCTCATAAATGAAATATTCCCGAAGCCACATCATATAATCGTACAAAAAAAATCTCAATCACGTCATATAATAATATAAAAATATCAATCGACTGATGCAGGAATTTATTAAAACTGAAAGCTTCACAAAGGAAATATTCCCGCAATCACAATGAAAAACATCCTCATGACCAAATCCCATTGGCCATGCAACAGGGAAATGTCTACCCACCACTAGAGCCTCGTCAGGCTCGGGTCCGAGAGTCCTATTGACTCCCCCCGTGTCTAAGTCTACCACCTAGACACGTCACAGCCTCAATATATACAACCCTACGTCGACCACCGAGCGTGAATCTGACCTATATGGTCAAGTCGTCACCTCGCGTGGGATGAGGCTCCGCTAGCTAGCATCAACATAATAATAACGTGGACCCATGTCCGAGAGTCCTATTGACTCCCCCCGTGTCTAAGTCTACTACCTAGACACGTCATCGCCTCAATATATACCACTCTACGTCGACCACCGAGCGTGAATCTGACCTATACGGTCAAGTCGTCACCTCGCGTGGGATGAGGCTCTGCTAGCTAGCATCAATATAATAACAACGTGGACCCTCATGTGGTGAAAAAAACAAATCTCGAAATACATTTCCCCTGATAAATCAACAAACATCTGAGGCTCATAAAAACATAACAATATAATAGCCTCCATATAAAACCATAAATCCCCGGCAAATCAACATGCCGTCTAATCAGAAATACCCGAAAATTCACCATGCCGTCAAATCAAATCAAATATACGTAAATCCCATCGACATGTCTCGCATGTCAGAAAAATCATAAATAATAAAATAAACAAAATCCCCGGAATTTCATTCCGGTCTACTGATTAACATAATCAAAATATTTCGAAAATATGAAATCCCATAGGAATCTTGTTTCTCAAAGAGATATCAAAATCCATAAAAACAGCATTACTGTCAATCAATTCAGTTTAACAGTAAACCAATAAAATATATTCAAAAGAAATCATCAATCTTTGATAATAAAAAATCATTCTCAAAATAATTCAAGGAATATATAAAAATCCCCAAAACTGAATCCCTGCTTTACTCTTATCACTTTTCATTTCAATAAAACACTCCTCAAATCATACTTATTGAGCATATAATTATTCATACTTCATAGCAATTAAAAGTCAAGAAAATTTAAAGTTCCCAAAGTCGGTTCGTCGCTCAACCAAGATAAACAACAGTTTACATCACTCTGGCCATGATAAACGCTCATAAATTCTTGATCACAATTCACACTCACACACAAAACACTGTCTAAAATTCTCAATCAATAATTCGGCCAGAGAAATATTGAAGGAAAGGTAAATAAGAAATCTTTAAGAGTTCTAGACAACATCATCACATATTTAATGCATATAAAATCTCCCCAATGACACACACAGTAAAACACACAGATCAAAGGATCATGCTCTGATACCAATTGAGAGGACCCGTCCCTAAGTAACCCAATCCCTCGGAAACTTCCGAAACAGCTCCTAAGTAACCCAAAACCAAATTAAAATTTCTTTGCTCCCAAACCGCCAACACCCACCCACTGGGAACAAAGTTCGATCAATTCCTTGATCGCTAATTTTGTTAATAAATTCTACTCACTAAATACCCAACTTTTCATGTAAAGCATTCTAAATATAACGATAATTATACTAACATTTATACTTATATTTCATAATAATACCAGGAGGTTTACTCACCTTAATTTACCAGAAATGGTAAATATCCATTCGAGATCGAGTCGGATTTCCGCCGGATCGCGTCGGATCGAAACACCGAGGTTCCAAAATCAGGTCAACTCCCGGTCAACACCAGGTCAACGGTCAACGTCAAAGACCGGTCAACGGTCAACGCCAAAGCTCGGTCAACGTCAACGCTCGGTCAATGGTCTGGTCAACGGAGCGGTCAACGCGGCCAGGTCAGTCCAGGTGGGCCGAATCGGGTCGAGCCGGGTCGGATCCGGGTCGAGCACAGAAACCGGGTCGAGCAGATCGGATCGGCTAGATTTCGATCCGATCGATTCCGTTTGATTCGGTTGAAACCACCAGCACAGAAAGAACCGCCAGGAAAAACCCAGCCGATCGAGGGGTGGCGCTCCCCCGGGCATCGCCTGTAGCGCCGCCGATCACGGTGGCCGTTCTTCGAGTCGCCGCCTCTCCTTCCTCCGTGCTCCTCCGGTGCTGATCCTGGGTTCAAAAGGAAGAGGAGAGGGAGACGCGTCGATTGCTGGGTGGTGCGCGAGCTGGGGTGGCCGGACGACGGAGATCGGGCCGGCGGCGATCCGGATCGGGGAGAGAGAGACAATGAACAGTAAATGCTACAGTAATTTTGAACAGTGATTGGTAAATGCCCGGAATGGAAAGTTACCCCCTTTTCCGAAAAAAATTCCCTTTTTATAGTAAACTTTCCGAAACAGTAAAATAACTTCTACAGGTCATAACTTTTTCACACAATGTCTGTTTCACGTATGCCACGTGTCTACGAACTCGTATCGTCGCGCTCTACAACTTTCGTGAAGAAAACTTTTCAAAAATTACGAAGGATCACGAAGTCAACTTTTCCCCCATTAAAACTTAAAACATTTTTCAAATTTGACCTCCGAATATACTTCCGACATCGCATGACCATTAAAATAAAGCGTACGAAGTTCCAATACTCATAATTCAGTTAAATCGGGTTCGGGATGTGACACGAGGTACGTTTGTTTTTATGATATTATAATTATCTTATAATTATTAATATTTTATGATATTAATAATATTTCTAATGCACTTTTGTTTTTTTCGTAGGTTCAAAGAGTGGAAGAACGAGCTACGTTCCCACTATAACGAATACGACAACCTTGGTTGTATGGGTACTCCCAGGGAGTTCATGTTCAGGGAGTACGAGTGGCGTTGGTTGAAGACAGTAGACTTCAACAACCCAGTTATGCAGGTAAATACAAAACTTCAGTAAAAATGTTTATTTTGTTAAAATTTTAATTATTAGTTTAATTATTTTATAATTATTACAATAATATTTTTTGATGCATTTTTCTAACATTTTATTATTTGTTTGAATCAACGTTCTCGGATAAACTCTGAGAACCGCCGCCGGAACACAACCCCCCATCATGCTGGTTCTAGGCCGTTTGCACAATATCAGGAGGAGGCGCTTAGAGATCATCCTCATAGCAACCCGTACGTGGAGACGTTCAAGATCGCTTATCCACAAGCGACAGAACAGCTCGTAAGTCGTTCATTACAATTTTAAAATTTTAATTATTAATTTTACTTAATTATATATTTGTTATAATATTAATTTTTTTTTTTCCCGTCCAATTAGGAGAGGGTCAACCGGGCCGAAGAAGAGGTGTTCCAGCAAGTAGTTCGGGAGACACAACCGAACATTTCAGAGGCAGATCTGGAAGAAGCCATACGCCATGTCGACCGGTCCAGTGTCCAAACGGCAGCGAGGATGTTCGATGCAGTCTTCCCAAACCGGTCAAACAACTACTACTGCCGGGGTTTGGGAAGTTCTGGACTAGGGTTTCTGAAGACCACTAAGGGAGGTCAAAAGAAGGGAGGCGGGGAGAGCCAACATATGAGGGGGGAAGTGCAGCGATTTGCCGCAGAATTGGCGACCTCGTCCCAGACAGTACAGGAGCTGCGCCGCAGAACACAGCAGTATCATTTGGATATGGCCCGTTGGCATGCTGAATGCGACAGAATTCGGCAACACAACTACGACGCCCAACAAAACTGGTGGTATGAGATGTTCACAGCACAACAACAAGGCCTTGAACCCCCGCCCCCGTTTCAGCGGTTAGTGGAGCCTCCAATACCTCAACCTCTCAAGTTCGGTCAGCAGGATGACGAGCCTGATGGAGAGCAGGATGCTGGGGATGACGTGGTGGACTTTAGTGGTTTAGGTGATGATTAGGGTTATGTTTTATGTATATTGGAACGAATTTAATAAAAAAGGTATTTAGACGTGTTTCTTGTTGGTGCAAATGCATGGACTGTTTTTGTGATTTGCAGGTTGCTTGGAATGGTAATTTAGAAAATAATTTAATTTTTTTTTCCCCAAATGTAAGAAAAGCCGACGATTTTGGCATTATTTCGTCGGCTATAATAACTATAGGCTATAGCCGACGAATTTTACCAATTTTCGTCGGCTATAAGTTGTATAGCCGACGAAAATTACATTATTTCGTCGGTTATAACTAATTAATGCCTATTAAATATTAATATATTTCGAAGAAATAGCCGACGAAAATTTATAGAATCGTCGGCTATTGTTAACACCCAATAGCCGACGAATTTCGTCGGCTATAATTAATGAATTTCGTCGGCCATACTCGAAAATATCCGACGAAATTCGTCGGCAATTTCTCCCAGGTTTGGCCGACAAAAAATATTTTCGTCGGTAAGTTCGTCGGCCATACTCTACTATAGCCGACGAATTTGTTTTTTTCGTCGGCCATTGGTATAGCCGACAGGGTTGTTCCGACGAAGTATAGCCGACGAAAATTTCGTCGGTAGATGGTATAGCCGACGAAAAATTGGCATAGCCGACGAAATTTTTTTCGTCGGCTATTCACTCAGATCTGGTAGTAAGCCAGCCGCGGAGGAGTGTGGATTCATCCCAGCCGCGGAGGAGTGTGAGATCTCAGCACCAGATCCTTCTCCAGGCGGGGCGGCCGTCGAGCAGTTCACGTCCCCCTCTCGGGCCAGATGCTCCGAGGTCCAGTAGGCAGCTATTTCAGGACGAGATAGCTCCAGACGTTCCTCAGGTCCGTATGTCTGAGGTTCATCGGGAGCCGATGACGAGTCCGGCGACGTCTGCTGCTGACTCGACTGAGGGGCATACTCTCCCAAATCAGCTCTACCTCCCGTACAACATTCCTGGGATACCGGAGGTCGACTTTCGTGGTGTGCCCATATGGCCTGATATGCCTCAGTATGTGAGTGTTGCAAATGCATACCATCAGCAGCCATTTGAGAGACCTGAGCTCCTGATTTCGGCGAGGAGAAAAGGAAAGTCGACAGACGGGTCATTGAGTTCAGGTAACATTTGATTTTATTAATTAAATGTTTTATTAAAATTAACGCACTAATATTTAATTTTATTAACCAATCGTCGTTTATGTGATAGGGACAGCCGCTAGCAGTTCAAGCATGTTTTGACACGCTCAGGAGAACTGTTGAGAGCAGGGGGAGGATCCAAATCAACGAACCCACTAATCAGGAGGTTCCGGGGAAAAAACGCCGCGATTACGCGGGTTGCGTGGGGACACTGATTAGGGATAGAGTCCCTATGTTGTGGAGACGGTGGGCTGATGTGCCGGAAGAGATCAAGAGGGAGGTCAACAACACGGCGTCGGTGAGTAATTTAAAACATTTAATTTCTTTATCGTAATATTTAATAATTTTCGGTATTGTTATAATTGTAAAACTAATAAAATATTATCTTTCAGGCATACTTCGAGATTGCCGAACACAAGCAGGCTTGGGCGGACGCGATGCAGAACTCGAGGTACGTTGGGAATTCCTCATCTTATAATTTGAAATATTTTATGATATTAATAATATTTCTAATGCACTTTTGTTTTTTCCGTAGGTTCAAAGAGTGGAAGAACGAGCTCCGTACCCACTTTACCGAATACGACAACCGTGGTCGTATGGGTACTCCAAGAGAGTTCATGTTCAGGGAGTACGAGTGGCGTTGGTGGAAGACAGTAGACTTCAACAACCCACTTATGCAGGTAAATACTAAACTTAACTATAAATGTTTATTTTGTTAAAATTTTAATTATTAGTTTAATTATTTTATAATTATTACACTAATATTTTTTGATGTATTTTTCTAATATTTTATTATTTGTTTGAAGGAACGGTCTCGGATAAACTCTGCGAACCGCCGCCGTAACACAATCCCCCATCATGGTGGTTCTAGGCCATTTGCACAATATCAGGAGGAGGTGCTTAGAGATCATCCTGATAGCAACCCGTACGTGGAGACGTTCAAGAAGGCTTATCCACAAGCGACAGAACAGCTCGTAAGTCGTTGATTACGATTTTAAAGTTTTAATTATTAATTTTACTTAATTATATATTTGTTAGAATATTAATTATTATTTTTTTCCCGTTCAATTAGGAGAGGGTGAACCGGGCCGAAGAAGAAGTGTTGCAGGAAGTAGTTCGGGAGACACAACCGAACATTTCAGCGGCAGATCTGCACCAGGTCGACCGATCGAATGTCCAAACGGCAGCGAGGATGTTCGACGCAACCTTCCCAGACCGGTCAAACCAATACTACTGCCGGGGTTTGGGAAGTTCTGGAATAGGGCTCCTGAAGACCACTAAGGGAGGTCAAAAGAAGGGAGGCGGGGACAGCCAACAGATGAGGGGGGAAATGCAGAGATTGGCAGAAGAAAATGCAAGATTTGCGGCCGAGTTCCAGAGATCACAGGAGCAACACCGCAGAACACAGCAGTATCATTTGGATATGTCCAGTTGGCATGCTGAATGCGAGAGAATTCGGCGACACAACTACGCCGGCCAACAAAACTGGTGGTATGATATGTTCGCGGCACAACAACAAGGCCTTGAACCCCCGCCCCCGTTTCAGCCGTTAGTTGAACCTCCAATACCTCAACCTCCCGAGTTCGTTCAGCAGGATGACAAGCATGATGGAGAGCAGGATGCTGGGGATGACGTGGTGGACTTTAGTGCTTTAGGTGATGATTAGGGTTATATTTTATGTATATTGGAACAAATTAAATAATAAGTCATTTAGACGTGTTTCTTGTTGGTGTAAATGCATGGATTGTCATTGTGAATTGCAGGTTGCTTGGAATGGTAATTTAGAAATTAATTTAATTTTTTTTCCCCAAAATATAAGAATAGCCGACGATATTAGCATTATTTCGTCGGCTATAAGTGCTATAGCCGACGATTTTTACCAAATTTCGTCGGCTATAACCGTTATAGCCGACGAAAATGACATTATTTCGTCGGCTATAATTAATTAATGCCTATTAAAAATTAATATATTCCGATGAAATAACCGACGAAATAGATGAAATCGTCGGCTATATTTCAGAACAAATAGCCGACGAAATATAGTTTACGATATCGTCGGCCATACGCGAAAATATCCGACGAATTTCGTCGGATATTTTACCCAGGTTTGGTCGACAAAATGAATTTTCGTCGGTAATATCGTCGGCCATACTCGAAAATAGCCGACGATTTCGTTATTTTCGTCGGCCATTCGTTTTACCGACGCCCTTTTACCGACGAATTATAGCCGACGAAAGTTTCGTCGGCAGAAAGAATAGCCGACGAAAATTTGGCATAGTAGACGAAATTTTTTTCGTCGGCTATTCTGTCCGATCTGGTAGTGTAATCAAGTTATACCGCATTAGTAAGCATGTTGTCATTATAATGTCTAAATTAAAAAAATGAAAATTTTGACCGTCTGATATGATTATTATAGTCAAATATGAGTAGAGTATAAAAATTAACTCGTTTCGTAAACGTTCGATGCTCGATCGAAACGGTCAACCATATTTTCATAAAACTTATCACACGAAAATGTTATTACGTACCTTTAGATGACCTTGTTTCGTCGACTCTTCCAAACATTAAACTCTCAAATAGATGAGACGTAATCATCCATGTAAAAATTTGGGAACGTTTACCTCTCGATACTATGACTTCACATAGAGAGAGATAAGTTTAAATAAGGTTGACCGCATCGATCGGGGCTCTAATTTTGTCGGATTTAAGTGATTTTTTTACCATCACCGTATTTCATCATACAGATAAAATTCTATTTCATAGCGTTTTTCAAAATTTAACTTCTTTTATAAAATTTGACTTCTATTTCATACCCGGCCCTAAAAGCCCAACCCGGCCCTAGTTTAAAGGGCCGGCCCAGCCCGGCCCTGTTAGCCATAATAGAATGGGCCTTAAGGGCGGGTAAGGGTTTACATATCAAAGCCCTAGCCCGGCCCGGCCCGGCCCTAAGCTAGGTTGACTTAGTCAAAGCCCGGCCCGACCCTACCCTAAACCCTAAATTTTAGGGTAGGGCTTGGCCCGGCCCGGCCCATGATGAGGCCTATGTACGAATGTGCTATTTCAGAAAGTTGAAAAACCTTAATCATCAGTGGCTCAAAGGTTGTGTACTGTTCTTAAAATTTTCCCAAACTTTTATCCCTCAAGGCTCGACATTGGACGATTTTATAAACTCAAGCACCAATACATACATTCATTCTGCCTCTTGTCCATAGTTAAGAACTTGGTATGCTAGCACCGTTTATTATAGGATTTCACTCGGGTTATGACATTCCACCTATGAAGCACAGACACGTTCCTGCACTGGCGTGTCGCGTGTCGGACATGTATCGGACACGGACACGCCCAAATACGGTAGGACACGCATACTGCAGTTTGGACACGTCTTGGACACGCGAGATGGGGGGTAATTCTGTCTTTTGACATTTCAGAAAGGGGTTAGATATGTTCCCTCTCCAGCCTCAATTCCTCCGTCCTCGGCTCCAGCCTCTTTTCTTCCTCGTCTCCAGCGCAGCAGCAGCACACGCAGACGTGACGAGGGAGGAGAGACAAGTTGAACGGCACCGGAGGCGAGCCGAACGGTGGCCGGACAGTGGAACTAGCCTGAGGCGGCCACTGTGTCGGTGGAGGGGCTCGGCTGAGTCGGGGAGAGAGAGAGAAAGAGGAAGGAGTCGGCTGGGGAAAAAAAAAAAATATATATATATATATATATATTAAAAATAATATTTAATTAACGTGTCCACCACGTGTCCGTGTCTAAAAAAATTTCATTTTCTCGTGTCCTCGTATCGAATTGTGTCCGTATTTGACACTCGTGTCCGTGTCCGTGCTTCATAGCATTCCACCGATATATCCCCGATATATGATCCATTTCATACCTAGGCCACTACGGATGTTGATATCGAATATATCACTACGCGCATGTTCATGAAATAGAATATACACTCTTGATGCAAAACAATAAATTCATGTAAGCCTCCACTATTTGGGTAATCAGGTTTTCCTACTACCACATCTGTGCTGAATGGGTTGTCAACTCTGCAGGATATCATCATTCCAGATCAAGACTCACTCCATTGGGGAAAACATGTGGCCATTAAACCCAGATGCTGCAATTAGGTCCTTCTGCGCTACAGATTCTGAAAGAAAGATCAGGCGTGGCTTATGAGCCTGGTCTACAAGCCGGAACAAATAGAGAATGAGCATGCTACACGATCAGGGGCTATACTCCATTTTGGACTTTGAACTAGATCAACTTTACATTGAATCTAAGTAGCAGACTTCATACGTAACTTACTACCAACACCCTAAGCTTGAGCAAGGGGTATCGGAATTCCCAGTCTCCTTTATCAGACGATAAATAGCCTCGATCGGTTGGGAGGGAGAAAATTCTACCACTTATAAACTTTTGTAATTTTGCATAAAGAACATCTGACTAAAGATTTTGTTTGTTTTTAAGAATCAGAAATTTGCTTCATCCTCTGCAAATTTCAACAAAAACTTCAAAATTAATTGCCTAGTGCCATCTATATCACTCTTATCTTTGATGTCAAAAATGCCCTTCATAATTCTTGTGTAAAGCCTCTCAAGCTGTGGAATGTCGTAAGTTTTGGTCTGCTCCACAAAAAGCCGCTTCATAGACTCCATTTGGTTTGTAATCTCACCATCTAACATCTTAATGTCTCCGGATCCACTCACATCAGCACAGCCAGAAACTTCTACTACTTCAGAAGTTTCAAGCTGATTGAGACCAACAGAAGAGGTTTCTGGTACTCCAAGATCTGTGTTATTTTTCTCGGGTTCCTGAGATGACGTGGACGGTATTGAACCTTGATGTTGTGACTTGTCTTCTGCTGTTGAAGCTGGTAATCACAACAATAGTATTAAACATAAATAACAAATATGCTGAACCATTCAGACATCTAATAAATAACATAGAAACTAAAATTTTCCACTTTGTAGCAAATTGCAATATTAAGGCTTCAGTTATCACAGCTACAGTTCAATTATTGATTTGGCAATTAAGAACTTTGGACGCTGATTGTAGGTACTAAATTTCATTGAACACTGCAATCACATTTAAATATGAAGGTTGGAATACCAGTTGCACTGATAAAATAACAAAAATAAAAAGAATACCTGCAAGTGCCGCATCAATATTCTTCTTCGGTCGTTTGTGTGCCTCATAGCTATGATCCAGATTTACCTCAGGTTGGACATTACGAAGTCGGGCACTCGCCCTAGTGACAGTTCCCAGCTGTACAACAGGTATTGAAGGGAAAGTAGCTACACCTAAATCCTCTGGTATATGTTCTGGACCACCTTGAGCAGCAATCTTGTCACAACATGCAACCAGTGCAGGGTCCATCTGTGACAGCATTCCGTGTACCTAAGAGGAACATGATACATGAAAGACATGCTACACTCCAATGCATGACAATAAAATAAAATAAAATAAAATAGTAAAAAAAAAAGAAGAAGACACTCACGGCATCTCGAAGCTCGTAGCTTCTACTAACAATCCTAGCACCATTGTAATCATCTCCATTATAAGCCTGAATACAAGAAAGCAAAGTACATAAATTGGTGGCAAGACAAAATTTGAGTAAAAACAGTGACTGAAACCATTTTCAACTCCATCTAGGACAAGGATTCCACACAGCAATAAGATGATCAACACTCAAAAGTTATATAAAAAAAATGTTACAGATATTGAGGGAGTTAATTTGACCCTTTTAGATGAAATTATTCCACTCAAAAGATGTACATATTGCACACCATGAGATGCCATACTTCTTATTTGTTATAAATAAATAGCCGATTGAATATATCAACAGTTAATAAGCCCAATCCCCAAAATACCAATGACAGTTTTTCTTAATGTTCTCCTGAGATTCTTATTTTTCGCCTTTCTTTTCTTAAGATTAACAAAGAACTCATTGAATAGATTATATATTGACACCCTCAATGCTTGTTACTGTCATTGTTTCAGTTTCTTAACAATTGAAATTCTTGCACTTCTTTGATTTGTCTTTTAAAAGTTGGACATTTGGAATCCACTGTTATCCACATTCTCTGAATCCTAAGGGGAGAGGGGAGGGTGCAGGATCTTCAACGGAGCATTCCACCTAAATTAGCTAACAACTATCTGAAACATGTTCAAGAAAAATAACTCTCAACTTTAAATAAGGGTAATACTAAACTCACAATAAGTAAATGACTTTAGGCTATGATATATTATTAGGGAAACATCAGCCATGTAAATTTTTAGTCTTTACCACTGCATATCATAATACCTAACTATCACAAACCTGTGTCAGAAGTATTGTAGCTAAGATTGTGCTATAGATCCTGAACCAAAGTTGTAAAGTTTTTTGAAACATACTGAAGCTAACTTCTTCTTCCCAATAACTTTCAAGGAAAACAAAAGAAACAGTGTTGTTATATTCTAACTGTTCTACACAATATCTTTGAAACAATTTTCTGCTCACTCATTTATTACACTAAATTAAGATATCAATCCGGAAAGTAACAAACTACATACACTCAGCTTATACATAAATAAAACAAAAACAAAAAACACACCTTTGCATTAGAAACTATAAGATCGACATCTTGCAGGAATGTTGAACATGTGATATACAACCCAGAGTCAACACGCTGCAGCAGAGTTGCAACATCCATAGGATTTTGGATAATTGAGCGATAGTTTGGAGCATCCTCATCCAAGACAGGATAGTGAAAAGCACTAAACCTCTTATCATATAGAACTCTGCAGCACATAAATAGAAAAATATATAACTAAAAATGGGGAGAGGGAGCAAGAGATTTTTCGACCTCACAAAATTCTCTAAACACATTAAATTCACTTGGGCTAAAATTATATTATAGAAAGACTTGATTTAACTTTTCTGTCAACTTGAACTAATCATTCTTATGTAACAAACATCTCCCTTCAAATTAGTATGAAACATGAGCCAACAGAATGAATGCTCTACGAAACAGGACAAACAGAGACTTCTTATGCAAGAAGAAATTTAAAAAAATTAAATAATAATATCCAATAATGGCGAATGGCGAATACAACAATTAAGAGAGGTGATTCACTAATCATTATCAAAAGAGACAAGACATATAAAAGATGTCTAACCGATTGCAAACATCTCTGAGGCACATCCGCAATCGGCGAAGAGCATGCTGCTCAGCTTCTACTTTAGCTTTTAACTCTGACACCTTTGGACCACTTTCCACTTTTGGAGCCTTTGGAAGTTCAGGAACAGATTCTGTTTCCTGAGACTTTTTAGTTGTGCCCTCCAACATGATTGATAAGGCAGCTTCAATCAGACGGTCAAAAAACAACGATCTATCTTTAGTAGATAGCGTACCCACCTGGTAGCTGATAAAAAGGATGACTAGAATCATAACCATGAGACAGAAAGTAACACTTTATCAAGCTAGTATCTGAATCCCGGATTCTTTCTAATTTAGATAGCCTTACAGTGATTTTTATCTTCATGGTGTTCAGTTCAGTTGAAAACCTTCTCCACAATTCTAACACATATTCGACTGACCAACTCGGAATGATTTACATAGTAATCTTTAAAGCTACTTAACTATTTCTTGAATTGTTTAATGAAGACAGACACAGAAAGGACAGTAATTGAAATGAGCAAAACATCAAATAATAAAATAAAAACCTGCCAAGAAAAAGCAATTGTGCAAATTTCTGATATCCAGGATGACCTTAGCTATTATGACTTATGATATGAAGAAAGTCTTCGGCCCAAATCAGTTGCTCTAACAAACTACTAAAATATGAAATTCCACCGACATATATACAGGAAAGACAAAGACAAGATCGGGAAATTGCAAATGAATTACCAACAACCACAAACATATCCCACATAAAATAAGTTCAACAGCAATTAAATTCATAGATTTTGGTATGTCATAAGATGAGGACAACATACACAGAACGTTCGGAAAATATTGAAGAGGTCATGGCATCAACTTCAGCAGGTGGCACTGATGACGTTGCGAGTAGTAATATAGGCAAATCAGATGGAAATTCTTCTAGCAAAGTCAGCAAAACTGCACGGAGCTGCTCATGTGCCTGCATATGAAATCTATCAAACTCGAATAGCACAAAACAAGTTAATAAAATCTGATGGGCTGAATTTCAATAATACAAACCATTTTATTTGTAGCACACACAAGCAGAATATTTAAATATAATTACTACTGTTAAAGAAACTATTGCGCTTCTAGAAAAAATTATATGAAAATGTAGAAGTAAAAGCAAGCACCCACCGTCTCCCACCACAGATTGAACTGTGGCAAGTAGAGAATTGATGGCGTAGTTCTCCTAGCTTCACCAAAAATATGTACCAGTGCTTCTTCGGGTGTCTTTGCACTAGGATCAGATAGCAGAGATGGAAGTCCTAGAGAATGAACAGGGAACTTCTCGAGTTCATGTAAAATAGCAGGCCCAAGATGATCCTGTAAAACTAAAGCAGTAAGTATATTTAGTTTCTGGCCGACTTCCGACGATTTAATCAATTTGAAAAGAGTCCAGGATAATTACCAAGCCAGAACCTTCACCACCACATAGAAGAAGCCGAGGCCTATAAACAAGAGGAATAGCAGAGCCGCAAGAGAGCATGGAAAGCTTTGTCAATTCTGATGACACTCCAACTGGAGGGAAAATATCAGATATATAGTTCATGGCTCTTTCAAGATGCCTCTGCAGGCATGGTGCAACTACTAAAGACAATGGCCTCGAGTGAACAACAGCACCTCTGTGAGCAGCTGGGGTGATTGTTGACATGGCTTCAATGAAGTGATACTTTTCAACCCTTACTGAATCAACATCAATTACAAATTTATCATCACTTGTGTAGACCTGAGGATATTTTTCACGGAAGGCACGAATGGCAGCTTCAGTGCAAAGAGCCTTTAAATCAGCACCACAATATCCAACACAGCTAGCTGCAAGCTCCAATTTTAACTCATTTGAAGGAGGATGCTTCCATTTCCGACTGTGAATGTCTAAAATTTCAGCACGGGCCTCGCAGCCAGGCAGAGGAAAGTTGAATTCACGATCAAATCTTCCAGGGCGCCGCAAAGCTCCGTCAATTGCATCAATTCGGTTGGTAGCTCCAATCAAAACAACTTGTCCACGGGAATCAAGACCATCCATCAGAGCAAGCAAAGTAGACACAATTGAATTATGAATTTGTTCTTGTTTGCTGGATCTTACAGGAGCCAGTCCATCAATTTCATCAAAGAATATGATTGAAGGTTGGTTTCTTTGTGCTTCCTCAAAAAGAAGTTTCAATTGTCTTTCAGCCTCGCCAACCCACTTGCTCAACACATCTGCCCCCTTCCTCATGTAAAAACTCACTTTCTGGCCAGCCTTGGACGCAGCAGAGGCCAACGCTCTGGCAATTAATGTTTTCCCTGTACCAGGAGGACCACATAACAAAACCCCCCTTGGTGGGGTGATATGATAACTTGCAAAGAAATCTGGATACAGTAAAGGGAAAAACACCATTTCCTTTAAAGCATCAATATATTCAGAAAGTCCCCCTATATCCTCAAAACTGACACTATCATCAACCTGCAAAGGTTGTATGTCTGCCCCTCCTTTGGAGCTTGGCCCAGCAGTTTGAATTCCTGAAGTCAAGGTAGCAAAAGCATCAGCCTGGTGACCCCAACCGGAGGCGGCAACATTCAACCCCCATGTTGTTGTTCCATGCATGTCTAGTCCTCCAAAAAGCCAAGGTGGTCCTGATCTGCTCCCACCTTTCCCCCAAGGAATTGCAGGGCCTTGATCGAGCTCATCCACAAGTAGGGAGTCATCAGATTCATCCGTCCTGGTGATTCGATGACGCTTATGAACACGTGATCCACCCTTTCTTACATCCCTACTGACCTTTGGCCCCATTCCTTGGTGTAATACTCTTCGAGGAGATCTTGGTATCCGCTTACCTTCTTCAATAGAGAACCTGCGTACTTCTGCACGATTTCGAAGATCATAACGTCTTTTTCCATCTTGTTCCTCTTCCCCCTCTTCATCATCACCATCATCATCACCTTCTTCATCTCCATCATCATCACCCATGTCCTCACCCTCCCCCTCATTCTGGCCATCATCCGCATCATTGTATTCAATATCCTGCCCATTTTCAGTTTCTTCTTGGTCAACCTTCTCCTCCGAACTACCAGGCTCATCTTCATATCCAAAAATTATATCTTCATTCGAAATGGTCTTTGAGCGACGAGGCCGCAATCCTTCGCGCCGAGGTGTCGGTCTTTCCACCGTCTTCTTGTGCTTGGCAGGCGAAGACTCATCTTGATACGCACCCCGATTCTTCACAGACTTACATGTAGAGGGTTTCTGACACAAAAAAAATGTCACTCAACTTGAGCAGGCATAACACACTACACTTTTCTTTGGTACAGATAACACACTATACTTTAGAAATTGAGATTTCTACCAAAAATCGACAGAAATTATGAACATGGTTGAGTGTAGAAACCTCACCATCATGTCTTCATCGCCATCGGAACTGTCCGTTGCATAATTTGGATTCTTTGCAGACAAAGTTCTCCGTCTTTCGGAGCGCCGCGGTGCATTTGCCTGCAATAATTAGTGAGAAATGGGTCTTAATCAACTCTAACTAGACACTATGAAGCATGAAACCTAGCAAAGATTAAGAATTCTAATAGTCAAAAACATAGATAAAGTGGAATTACATTGAGCTTAGTGGAGGAAGCGATGGGAGTTGTGGGCTTGGGAGATCGTTGGGAACGCATCATCTTAGCAATACGGCAGGCAGCAGGTCTGTTCTTGGTCTTGGCTTTCCTTCTGCGTTTGTGAATCATGCTACTACTACTTGGGGTGAAATAGAACACGTTTCGCGAGTATGTTTTCGGCCGCCTGCTGATACGCCCGCTGCTTCGTAATGCCCCCGACGCCGGCGGCCCTTCCGATCGCTTCGGATGCATCTCGGATTGATCCTCTCGGCATCCAACGTCAAAATACACAAAACGACTAGGGTTTTGGCAACCAAGCAAGGAAAGAACAACTAAATTTACTTCAACGACATATTAATATTTTCCAAATGAAGGTGTAAAATATGAAATAATCCTATTTAAAAATATATTATACATTAATTTTTTTCTAAATTCCAAAAATTATCAAGCGTAACACTAGAATAAGTAAATACCTAAAATTAGTTGATGCACAAACTTTGGGAGGTTCAGGGTCTCCTCCTAAGAATTTTATGATAATGAATTGAGAAAATTTTAAGAAAAGCATACGAAAAATGGCCGACTGACACAACAATCAAAACGGTACATGACATTCAAAATCCGACACACTTTTCGTACATGACGCCGTTAATCTGATATAACAGTCCCGTTCACTTGGTCAATAACTGACCAGGGAACATTTGCACAACTTCCGTTGGATCATGGCAATTTAAATATGACGATTGTGGCTTATTGAGACTGATATAAATAAAATTCATTATCTTTTCTTTGTTTAATCATGTAATTATACACATCTTTCCCAAAACAGACAGAAGACCGTCTTCTCTTCCGATGACCTCCTCTTCTCTTCGTCACCGTCTATAGTCAATACGGTTCAAAATAGGATTCAGAAACCCAGAAAAATCCGCAATTCTTTTCAAACTCGATGACCAACATCTACAATTCCAAAACAATGTGGAAAAACCAATTAATCGCTCACAGTCCCAAATAAACCTTCACAAACGTGAAGGATCAAACCACGAACGAAGACCTTTTCAAATCGATCAAACCATAATTAACATTGGGATCAGATTTGAAAAAGAAAAACCATAATTTAGATTGCAAAAGAGGGTGGCTGGTTGCAATTTTTTGTTTCTTAGGAAATGGGGATGAAGATTATGACAAGGGCACCACAGTAGATAGAGAGAGAAGAGTAGGAGATTGAGAAAAATGTCTTGTGTTTGGGAAAGATGAATTGATGAAGTTTGGGTATTGGTAAAGAAAGAGAGTTTATGTAAATAAAATTGATTAAACAGCTATAAGATAATGTATTTTATCTAAATCAGTCTCAATAATCCACAATCGTCATATTTAAATTGCCATGATCTAACGGAAGTTGTGCAAATGTTCCCTGCCCAGGTGAACAGAATTGTCTGATATAATTATAAATTTTTAGAAAGATAATATAGTATTTTACCACTCTCTCTCTATCTCCCTACCAAAACAGCTTCCCCACCTTCCTTTCCCTCTCTGAGAAGGGGCTCCACAATCAACCTAAACATATATGCCTAGACAATTCTTACCTCTCTCTTTTCTATCGATATCTCTTCCCTAACAGTATAATGATAAGACTAGAGAAGTCTTTTATGGAGATTCAAATTCTCATACCAGCTATGTGTTTAATTTTTTCCCTTCACTCTTTTTTGGGTTTGTTTTCTTTGTTTACATGCGTGATTCAAGATCTATCTTCAGAACTGATCAACTCCACCGGCTTGTAACTTCTCTCCGACCTGTCTAATTGCCATCACCATCTTTCTCCACCACCACCACATCCAGACGACCCCATTCCCATACAACCATACTTTGTGATTCAAACAACACCCACAATAAATTTCAACGCAAACAAAGCCAAGTTCTTGAGCAATTCCAGCCCAACCCACTTGCCATCAACACTCACATAGTCTTTCATATCTTCTCTCAACTGTACTAAAATTTGCAAAACCAATCATAGAAACAACTCAAACAAGGATCCCTACATAATAATTAATCCAAATTAAAAAAATGTGAGACGAGAGAAAGAACTATGAGTTCGCTCTCCAACGATACAGAGAATATATAACTCAGATATAGTGATATTAATAATCTTTTAATGCAAAAGGAGTTATGGAGTGATTAATTTACCCCTCAAAGTTTGACGGAATGTAACATCATGTACCTATTTTCGGTCGAAATTACAAGTTTATGTACCGTTTGATTTTTCTGAAAGATAATGTACAAATTTTCTCAGTCGGTCATTTTTTGTGTAATGTTCTTAAAATTTTCCCTAATGAATTTGGATAACTCTTTTTTTTTTGTTCCAATGACTCAATTTGTTGCGATGAGATAGCTTTTACAATTTTGTAATTCGAGATACGATAACCATGTTCTAAGTTCAACTAAATTATTAGGCAAATCAGATGCCCTTTGTGCAGAAATTTTTGTTCTAAGAACATGTTTACATGCTGCTATCCTCCATAATTATTCTCATCTACAAGTTGAAAGATGATCCAACACTTTAATTGATTGTAAAATCAAAACGACTTGGAGAATTAAAACCTTGGTGATTGATATCCGAGCAATGTCTAGAAGATTCAAAGAAATACACTTCCGACACGTCTTGTGAGAAATAAATTTTGTAGCAGATGTAATTACAAATCTTGGACAGTTAGTCTCAATTGGTAGTTGGAATTTATGTAGTCCCAAAATCGGTCTCCTTTGCTTTAGTATTTGATCTTGTAAATTTAGGGTGTATGTGTTAGGGGTTTCAGTTTGTAAATTAATTTTCCATCGAAAAAAAAACTTTGGGTGGTTTAGATTAGAGCATCTTGTAGCTCAAGACTGATGTATTGTTACATTTGAGCATTGTTGGCCATATTTGAAAGATACTCGAAAGTTTGAAAAAATACCAACAATGAATATGGGTAACTCGAGTTTTTCTACACCAATCGAGTTCAAAGAAATATAGCAAACACCAATTAGGCCAAGACATCTCTCTTCAACAAGACAACTACACACTCCCGGAAAAAGAAGTTCAAAAGCTAGATAAGAAAAAAGATAAGCAACAAGATTCGGATACCTTTTGACCATAAATGCGTAAATTTATAGAGCAAAGTGAACTTGAGTATTAATAAAGGCAAGAAATGTTCGAGGAATCTCAAAAAATTGAGCAACGCACTAGGAACGCTCACACCATGGTGGTCGATCCATCAAATTTTACTCCAAGAAATAGCAGTTATTGGGAGAGGATGCAACAAAAGATAATTGAGAAGGATAAAGCAACCTGAAGCATCCCAGAGTACCCTTAAGATCACTTTACTCCTCAAGACATAATGCCAACTTGGTCACTTATGATCCACTTTATTAGACATCATGGATTTAATGAATTGTTAAAGAATTTAGATGTCTCCAATTTAAGGAAAATTTTAAGAACAGTACACGAAAAATGACCGATTGAGAAGATTAGTACATTATCTTTCAAAACTATCAAAACGGTACATGAACTTTTAATCTCGAACAAATATTAGCACATGCAGTTACATCTACCGATATTTAGGGTGGTTTCCGTTAAACTTTGAGGGACAAATCAGTCACTCTCTAATTTCCTATTAATATTAATTATTATTGATCTTTAAAAAAAATTATTATTGAAGAAAGAGATTTAAAAGGAAAAGTATTGTTCTCTCTCTATCACCAAGGATCAAACAATTCTGTTATCTCTACCCACAAGGTCCAGCTCAGTTGGTAAGCAAACTGAGTTACTTAAGCAAGGTCGAAGGTTCGATCCTTGTGTATGTAAAAGGCATTGCGGGGAGGTCAAACCCTCTACGGAGTGCTCAATCGACCGAAAGGGGGGTGTTGCTGCGTCTCTGGCGCGGCACTGGTGGACTTCGGGTCAACAGGCCATTGTGAAAACTTGTGCCTCCTTATGGTCCCTTCCAGTACCCTCCTTTTAAACAAAAAAAAAAAAAAAACTTCTGTTATTTCTCATCCCCATTCCAAACCAGCTAAGGACTACATCCCCTCTCCTTTTTCTTTTTTGCCATAAAATCCTCAAACTTTTGAATTTTGGATCGATTATTATGTAAAGATCCTTGTTTCTATGATTGGTTTTGCAAAATTTGGTGCATCTGAGAGAAGATATGAAAGTACGTGAGAGTGATGGCGGGTGGGTTGGGTTGTGAATTGCTGGAGAACTTGAATGTCTGGGTTGAAATTTGTTGCGGGTGTTGTTTGAGTCACAATGTTTGGCTGTCTGGGGATGGGGTTGTGTGGTGGTGGTGGTGGTGGTGGTGGAGGAGGAAGATGTTGATGGCAATTAAACAATAGAGAAGTTTCAAACCGGTGATCAATTCTAAAGATCTTGAATCATGCATGCAAACAAAGAAAACAAATGGGTATGAAAAATCAAGACTCGATGAGAGATGATGAGAGAGAGAGAGGGTTAGAGTTGTTTGGGTGTACACTGTAGAGAGTAGAGGAACCCGGTTAGAGTTCGGCTAGGGAGAGACATAATGGGTAAAATACTACATTACCCTTTTAAAAATGAATATTTACATGAGGTTAACGGTGTCATTAACGTCTTGTATTAATATTGGGTCGGATTATAAATGTCATGTACTGTTTTGATAGTTTTGAAAGATGATGTACCAATCTTCTCAGTCGACCATTTTTCGTGTACTGTTCTTAAAATTTTCCCCTCCAATTTATTAGATGTTGCTAATTATTAGTTTTTATTTTTGTGTATCTATTAAGTTATGAAAATAAAATTTATATTTTGGTGTGAGAAATATTATGACAACATCGTCACTTATTTAAAGCGATAATTCTGAAACTCCTTATTGATAGTTCTAATTAGCTTACAGCCACTTAGCTTGTCCACAAGTGATTGACTAACTCTTCCTGAAAGTGTTTATTCATAACTGGACATCTGATCTCCTTTTAACGACACAAGAATTTACTTAGTCGTTGCGGATTGCAATGAACATCAGTATCAATTTCCTTTCTAGCGTATATATGAGCTTTCCTTGGCTTGGTGGGGATATCATTCTGGTCAAATGACTCTATTCAAATGGCTCTGTTGCTTTTTTTATCATATTCATCTTCGATCATATTATGCAAAATAATGCATTTCATTGTGATGTATTGAAGGTTCTCCTTACTCCACCCACGAGCTAGCCTCTTATGATTGCCCAACGAGTTTGGAGAATTCCAAATTCTCTCTCCACGTCTTTTCTGTAAGCCTTCTGCATCTTCGTGAAATGTTTAGTCTCAAATGTCCTTGGATTCTAATGAATTGTAAAAATTATGCCCATTTAGAATCGATATCGTCAACTAGGTGATAATACTGGCCATAATGCCTAGTACCTACTTGGTCACGCACTTAAGGAGCTTGACCAAAATATATATCATTGAACAAATGTGAATATCCAAGAACATTAAGATCATTAAGAGAATTTGGAAGTCCAAAGAAGGTGTGCCAAATCCAAGTATTTTAGGAAGCCACCGCCTCTAGGATGATAATTGGGTTTTCTTTGTAGCCAATATATTGTCCAAACCATCTGGTGGTACAGTTGTTCTGCTGCCAATGCATACAATCAAGGCTCCCAACCATCCCCGGTAACCCCCTTTCTTCAGCTTTGTCAAGCAGCCATCGCAAATCAGGTGGTGTTGGCTAATGTAATACTGATGATACACATTGCAGATTGCTCTCGTAAAGTGCTCCAAAATCTCAATGGTAGTCGATTCTGCTATGTCTAGATACTCAACAAAGACGTCAGTTGTAATGCAGACGCGAGCGTCCTTATGACACATGTTAGCTTTTGTTTAGTGGAAAAGCCCACTCTTCCATCATAGAATATGAGTCGTACTTTGCAATGTCCCTCATCATCTTGTCAAATACCCAACGTTGCATTCTAAATCGCATACGAAATATGTTTCATTCATACATGCATGGATCGGTTAAATATTGAGTTTTGAGTCGTCGATTCATAATCTCCTAGTCTCTTGATACATATTATGACCTTCTGAAGAACTGCCCCATTGTGATTCCTCATCCTCTTGAGCTTGGATGTGCATGGCAACAACAAATAACATCATGAATCTTCGATTGTTTCTTGCGACGACATCTTCTTGTTCTTTCAGCAACCATTTGGTTGATCAATTCATGGTGAATGAACTAACAATATTAAAATGAAAATAGCACGAGATTTGTAAGATGTGAATTTGTGAGAAATGAAGGTCACAATGACACTATATTTATGGACGATTGGAAAGGATATGATCAGAATAGATAAGACACATGACAAAAATATGTAAACCGTAATTTGAACAACCACTTACAGTGTGACATGTGGCACCAAATCACATCCAAAATTATGATAAAAAATATATTTATACAAAATTTATTCTCGACAATTTCATTCTTTGTGCCGACATAACTGAACAAACAAAATTTAATTCAAATAAAAAATTTCCATTTAAATTTAAATAGTAGTAATTATTATTGTTTCATTCATAACAAAAATAAATTTTGATATCTTTATTTAATTAAATTAACAAATATGTTTCATTCATAAAATTCATTAGCATTATTATTGGGTTATGTTTTCAATCAAGAATAGTAAATAAGGCCTAGATATATAGAAATTTCAATCAAGACTCTTGTAGCGTTGGAGATGAGATGAGTCTTATTTGAATAGTATTATAAGGAGGTACCTAAACTGAGGACAACACCCCTAAATAGCTCCTACATTTGGATTTGCCCTAATAATTTCAAAGTTCCCACCACCAACCTTACTAGTTTTTAGGCACATTTGAGCAAACCAATAACATGTTGAAACTTGAAACCAACCAAAGAATATCTTGGAGAAAGAGCAGCTTATAATTTTGGTAGTTATAAATTTACACCCCAATTATCAGAACTTTCCAGCCCGACTTAGCAAGTAGGGCATTGATGAATGAGTTGCTGAAACCATTCATTTGTTAGCAAGTTGTAGAGTATTTTTATAGCAATTTAGTCAGTTTACACACCGTGTCGAACGATTGTCATTTGTCAATTGCAACACATAGAGGAACTGCAAAGTTGTAGGGTGGGAGAAGTGGCACATTCGTAACTGATTCACTGTTGTTCTTGGGATATAGTACAAGTGCAGCAGGTAAAAGTGGATCAAAGTACAGTAAACGTGATGAAGAGATGCAAACACCTACAAAAATTGAAGAAAAACCAAATTTCCAAGGTAGCTACATTTTAATAGGTGCTCATCATAAATATCTAAATGATGTAGATTTATAGTGTTTCAACTATTGTGCATGCACTACATTGATTATGAATGCAACAGAAGTCAGACATTCCAATAAGCAGGAAAACAAAATAGAACAGTATAAGCGATGTAAAGATAATCTGGCCCCAAGGAGGCTCGGCTATGATTTTTTTCTCTCTTTCTCTCAAGCGTTCTCTCAGCTAGGGCTGGGCGTTTGGGCCCGAAGGACCGAAAGCCAGGCCCGAAAACCCGAAAAAGCTCGAAACGAGCCGAGCTCAACTTTTGTAAGGACCGGCCCGAAAAAATCCCAGTCCGAAAATAGGAAATTCGGTCCGAGCTCGGGCCCTATTTTCTTTGGGACCGAAAGCTAGGCCTGGACCAAAACTTTGTTGAGCCCAATAACCAGGCCCAGGCCTGCAAATCTGTAATCCCACTTACGCTGACTTATCCAGATCTAGATGCCAGAACCCTAAAATCCTAAATCCCTAATCCCACTCAAGCTCAATTCAGTCCCCAACCCCCCCCCCCGGTGATGGGACCAAATTACGTGCACAATTTGTACCTGTAATATAATCTCATACATATATTACCCTTCTTGTGTCGAGTGTAGTATTGACAAGTAGGGATCGTTCTATCCGGGAAAATCAAGGGCATTTAATCTCATGAAGTATTACATAATAAAGGAGGATTAAAAATTTGTATCTAAACCTACTGAAAATTTACGAAAATAATATTAATAAAAATCTAAACTATTATTCACATATGATCATCATCTTCACACATAACACATCACACGAAACTCACATAGCATGTAACGAGATCAAACAAGGAATCATAACATAAAATTCAGCAAGCCTCAAAGAAAGTATTTTAGTTCCAATTTAATTAGAGCTCTTCGTGGTTCATCTAATTAGCAAAACTCCTTAATTATTTAGAACCAGCTTCGTGCGTAATCCTAAACATAGTGCTAATCAGTTTAAAGACACTTCGTGTAGAAATTAAACCAAGAAACACATAAGCATAATGAGTCGAATTGGAAACAAGTAACAAGTATGGCGTTACCTCACCCCATTATCATGCATATTTTCATAATTACTCTACCCTTGGAATTCATACAAGGTAAACCAACTTCATGTATAATTTACCTCATACACATTCGGCAACATGAAGCATACACCCAAGAATCAGCCATGGCCTAGGCTGCCCTCAAGAATACAACTTGTTGTGCATACGAATTCAGAAAATAAACCAAAACAAAACCCTGATAACTTGCGAAAATTATATACAAACCCTGATTAGAATTCGAAACTTGTTAAGAACAATAATCGGAAATTAAACAACAAACATGCATATTCGAAAGTCTAAATTCAGATTAATAAAATCAATAAAACATCCACAAATCCTTACAAACTTCATAGACAAAGTTAAGTAATTGTACAGAAAAATAAAAGCCATGGAAGAAGAGTTAATCACACTTTGGTAAACCTTCAAGAAAGCTTCGGCAAAGAGTGGTTTCAATGGAGATGGATGGTACGAAATTTAGATAGTGATGGAGACGGGTTTCGGCTTTACTTTTCTTTGGATATTGTGGTGGAATTTCGGCATAGCTTTGGCTATGTGAAAGTGAGAGATGAGATGCTTTTTCAAGAACAATGCCGAACTATATATAAAAGAGAGGAGGGTGCTAGGGTTTTATCTCTTAAAAATTCGGCAAAGGGAGCATTAGGGTTTCGGCAACAAGAGTTGTTGCCGAATTCTTCTTCTTGTGTCTTGCTTTGCAAGACTCTTCTTTTCCCTTTAATTATTGCCGAAAATCCCTTGATATTTACTGAAAAATTCTTTCTTTTCTTCTTTTTCTTATCAACCCCCTCCCCCCCCCCCCCCCACTCCACTGAACCACCGCCTCCAGCCCTCCATTCCCTGAGTCTCCGACTCTCCTCCTCGCCTCTCTTCTCCGTTCGCCTCCACTCTCCAGAGTCTTTGACTCTCCTCCTCGCCTCTCTTCTCTGATCGTCTCCAGAGTCCAGGTGTCTCTCCTCATCAGTTCCTCCTTGCCTCTCTTTTTCGCACTGAACTATGCGTAGAGCTTTGAGGTGGAAGTAGCACTGAGTTATGCGCAGAGCTTCAGTACTTCTACATCAAAGATACTGAAGATCGGAGAGACACCTGTTTTGAATTGAAGATCGGAGCTCCATTGGAGATTTGGGACCGAACTGCTTCATAGTTCATAATATCAGGTAATTTAATTATTGTTTATTGCATGTTAATTGTAGATGTTCTGTTACTTCTGTACTCTGTGATTGATTGCATTGAATCCATGTTCTGTACTCTGTGATTGATTAAACTAGACGTTCTGCTTCATAATATCAATTTAATCCATGTTAACTGCTTCATGGTAACTGCTATGTGATTGCATTGAATCAATGTTCTGTACTCTGTACTTTGTGATTGATTGCATTGATAGGAGCATAAAATGCGACGTTATTAATGTGTTTTACCCTCGTCTATATTTTGCTTGAACCCTTATTTGTATAAGATCGAGCCATATAATAGAGTAGTGAGTCTTTGGTATAGTTTTGGTGAAAACGTGCTAAGAATAGAGAAAAGAACAGAAATTTGTCAAGAATCGATTTCTGAGTCCTAAAGATGTCTCATTGGATTTGTAAAGGTTTGACTTTGTATTTGATCAATTTCTCTTCTCTCAATTGCAGCATACATGTAACAGCCCGGCACGCTCCGTAGAGATATTGTCCGCTTTGGGAATCACCCCGCACGGTTTTGCTTCGGGAGCTGTCTGCCTGCTAGCTTCCCAGTAGGTCACCCATCCTGAGATTGCTACTGGGCGAGTAAGCTTAACTTCGGAGTTCCCATCCCCTCCGAAGCCACTGAGCTCCCAAAACGCGTCTCTACATATTGTGCTAACCCTGCACATATAAGCATCGCATCCACTATCCCTCGGGAGATGTGGGATTTATAACCTACCTACCTGCTAGCTTCCCTAGCCAGGTCAAGTCAGGTCCACACAATCCACCCTAAGGCCGGGTCATCTCAATCCACCCCCCTTAGGGTCCGACGTCCGCGTCGGCACACTTCCGGTCGAGAACAGGCTCTGATACCATTTGTAACAGCCCGGCACGCGCCGTAGAGATATTGTCCGCTTTGGGAATCACCCCTCACGGTTTTGCTTCGAGAGCTGTCTGCCTGCTAGCTTCCCAGTAGGTCACCCATCCTGGGATTGCTACTGGGCGAGCAAGCTTAACTTCAGAGTTCCCATCCCCTCCGAAGCCACTGAGCTCCCAAAACGCGTCTCTACATATTGTGCTAACCCTGTACATATAAGCATCGCATCCACTCTCCCTCGGGCGATGTGGAATTTGTGACCTACCTACCTGCTAGCTTCCCTAGCCAGGTCAAGTCAGGTCTACACAATCCACCCTAAGGTCGGGTCATCTCATTGTAACATCCCGAACCTAGGATTACCTTTTAACTGTGTTACTTTTACTTTTACTCCTCGGGAATTATTTTTACGATTCGAAAGTTCTAAAGGTTGACTTTTAGATGAGTTGACCTGACCGATGATTTTATTACATGACGAGGTAAAAGACGTTGAAACGAGTTTGTGGACACGAAACACGTTTAATTTAGAGTTCGTACGAAAAAGTTACGATGTAAAATCGGAAATTGTCCGATTTTTGGACAAGTATAAATAGCGGGAAATGAAAAATTTCCCGAACGGGAAACTTTCATTTTTCTTTTCTTTTCTTTTTCTCTTTTTTTTCTCTCTTTTTCCCTCTTTTCTCCCCGACTCGGCCCGAGCAACGCCGACCGAGTCGCCGCCCTCGGTTCTTCGCCGTCAGGCCGGCGTTCGCTGCGCCACCGGTCCCGTTTGGACCGTCTCCTCCTTCCCTTCAAGTCTGTGGTGGTGGCACGGTGGGAATCGCCGCCGTTCGGCCGATTCCAGCCCAAGAACATCAAGCCCAGTTGGGCTGGTTCTCCCTCCTCCGGCCAAGGTTCCACCCGATTCTTAGGGGGAATTGAAGGCCTCGACTTGTGCAACACGTCCATGAAAGGAATCGAACCAATTCGTAGCAGGTAAAGAGAATTTGGGTTTTGAAATTCTAGGGTTTTTGGTCAAATCGGTGGAGGTTGTGATTTTGGTGTTTTTGATGAAATTGGACGTTAAATTCGTGTTTAGGAGGTTGAAAGGAGTCGAATTAGTGTAATTTGGTGTTGAATTGGTCGATTTTTGGAGAAAATTGGATTTGGGGAGTTTCAGCAGCCGTGCCGGCCGCCGTATGCGGCGGCGGAGGCGACGGGGATGAGTCTCCGAGGTTTTGGCGACGCTACTGTGGAAATTTGGGATCGATTGGAGGTGTTTTTGCCTCCTCTGGCGGTGCTGCGGGCGGCGGCGCTGCTGTTCCGGCGACGGTGGCGGCGGCGCCACTGTTCCGGCGGCGGGAGGTTGAAGATGGGTAAATAGTAAAAGTAAAACGGTAAAAAGTAAATAGTAAACGGTAAAACAGTAAACGGTAAATCAGTAAATGGTAAAACAGTAAAAGAAAATAGTAAACAGTAAACAGTAAATGGTAAATAGTAATTGGATTTTAACTATTTACTGTTTGACTTTCAGAATTACTGTTTGACCTAGAATAATTACTGTTTGACCTTGGATTATTACTGTTGACTTACCGTAAAAATGATAAAAACAGATTCAAAGGGTTTTACGACGAATTAAACCAGTAAAGAATTGATCGAACTCAGAATGGGTGTCCTGAGAAATTTTGGAAGTAAATTATTTCGGTATTTGAGACATAATTTCAATACCGATAACAAGAATTGAAATTGGATTATTTCTGACGAGTGAGGACGTCCGTAGATTTAACTTTTATAATTTAATTCCGAATTTTGAAATATTTATAATTACGTCTCTGTTACAGGTCGTGAAATTACTCGACGTAATGAGAGCGAGGAATAGCAGTACGCTCGGCCGTACTGTGAGTAGATTTTATTTTAAAATAAATGCATGCAATTACGTTTTATTGAAATGCAATTTATTTAATTAAATGAGTTCGTAAGCATGATATGAATTATCGAAAGTCGATAATTCATATACTTCTGTTATAATTGTTGATTTAATATTTAAAGTAAATTATGGATTTGGGTTATACTTTTACTACTATTTTAATAGTACGTATTATACCCGGAAATGAGATTTCCGAAAATAGTAGGATTTGATAAATTATATTTAATCGTTGTTGTTGTATTTTATCTTTGAAAGACCGGAAATGAGATTTCCGGGGAGTTTATGATTTCACGACATGTGAGACATGTCAACATTATATATTCTTTTCGAAATTATTTTTATGATATTGAGGCTTGTCGGATATTTATATATGTTCCTTCGAGGCTATTATACTAATGATTATTATAAGCCTCAGATGTGCGGTCGGGGACCGTACGGATTTATGATATATAAGGGGAAGCGTACTTTCGGTTTTGTTTTCGGATTTTCACCATATCAGGGTCCAGATATATATTGATGCTAGCTAGCTTAGTCACCTGAGCCCATGCGAGGTGACGATTTGACCACACAGGTCAGATTCACGCTCGGTGGTCGACGTGTACAGGCATAGTGTCGCCTGAGCCCATGCGAGGTGACGACTTGACCACACAGGTCAGATTCACGCTCGGTGGTCGACGTGTACGGGCATAGAGTGGGACGCTATAGAGAGTGTTGGAGGCTCGACCCTTAGTCTTGGAGACTATTATTAAATGGTGGTAATGACGTTCCCCTATTCTATTATATGACCAATGGGATTGGTCATGATTTTATATTATTTGGTTTTCGGGAATATTTTCTCTATGAGACTTTTCGTAATTTAATAAATTCCCGAACCAGCGGGGCTGGGTTTTTATATGACCAATGGGATTGGTCGTGAAATATTATTAATTGATTTTCAAAAATATTTCGTTTTGAAATACATATATAAACAAAATCATTATTTGTTTATTTGCTATATCAGCGGGGCTGATTTTTAAATATGATTTTCTTAAAATGTGAGACGTTTTATTAAAAACATGCAATGTGGTTTTATTTCTAAAATATTGGGAAAGTACTATGATACTTTCAATTAAAGTATTATATTAAATTGTTTTATTTTTATCCACGCACTCTAACGTTTTTAATTTACTTTCCCCTGGGCTCTTCGTTTTAAATCGCCCAGTGTGCAGAGTAGTGATCAGAGGTCAAGAGTACTCGGAGTCGAGGCATAGTCATCATCATTGTCGCTTCCGCTAGGTGGGATCTGTGATCCCTTATTCTTTTATTTTCATATTATATTTCTTGTTATATTTCCATTTGTAATTCCAGTTCATTTTGTTAGATTGCTCTGATTACCTGTGAGCCAGTTGAATTAGATTTTGTGTTCATTGGTGGCGGTTGTTGTTGTTTGGGGAGCAGGTGGCTCCAGGTGTTAAGGATGGAACTAGAATTTAGAAGTGTTTTGGTTGTTGCAGGTTTTAGGGTTGTACATTTTAAGATTGACTTATCGATTTATCAATAGAGTTAGTCTTAAGGTGGTCCCCGCAGGATCTTCTCCGAATTTCAGGGTGAAATCCGGGGTGGGTCCTGTCAATACATGTCAATGATTGAGTAATGAAAGGAGTAGAGAAATTGGAGCAAAAGAAGATGTCAAGAATTACAAAGCCAAACTCGGATGCAATCCAGCAAATTCCAGAACTTCTTGTGCTCATCATTCAACTTCCAGAATTTATTCCGGACGTTTCACAAGGAATTTGAGGAAGCCTTTTTATATAGAGAAAGCTCTATGTGTCTAGTTTCTACAGACTTTGGAATCGCAGTAAAAGCCTTCCAGACGAGAGAGTTATGCCAGTTGCAAGACAACAAGGTCCGTCCTGCCGAGAGGAAGGATGCTACTGCCCAGTTTTGTGATTTTCTGCATTTGTGCATCAGAAAGGCTTCCGAATGTATTAGTCAAGAGCTACTGATCCACATGAAGAGTAGGAGAATTGACCAAGAAAAAAAAAGTGAAGAATATGGTAAGAAGAATTCTCCTAGCTCAGTTAGGAAGAGAAGAAGGAAAGCTGCCGGATTTGAAGTTATTTTCCTGGTTGAGCTAGGGAAGCATTGCAGCCGATCTATGGACCTTTTTATCCATCAAGCATTCTTGATAATTCATTGAGGAGTCCATACAGCAAAAGTCCATGAAGAAATCGGGCAGAATTATCTAGAAGAGTTGATGCTTGGCCGGCAAGAAACCAAAGCCAAGTTGGACTAGGTTTTCTAAAACCTAGTTGCTGCCGATTTCCTCCAGCCTTCTCTCTATAAATAGCACGACCTAAGGACAGAATAATCATCACATTCTGCACGAAAATACTAGCCAAAGTTCTGCCTAAAGTTCTCTCAAGTTCAAGGAAGAAAATCATCAAGCCAAAACACATCCATTCTCCAACCACAAAATCGCAAGAACCCTAACCTACCTTCATCCGTGCATTCCACCACATCTTGCCGAATCTTCCAAGGTTTTTAAAGTTGTGACTCATCTCAATGGCTTGTATTATTTTCTGCCTAGTTACAATCTTTGTTGTAATAATACTTCGTTATAATTTTGGTTTTGTATGAATGTTATAATTTCGGTTTCTATTGAAGTTATGTGATGTTTGTATAAACAATTTCATGTATGATTTCCGAATTCTTTGAATAGGGCAGTGGTATATTCGGCTATGGTTCTATGATTTACTTGATTAATTTCCATGAATTCTATGCATAAAAATCGTGTACGTGAGGGCTTCCTTTGTCATGGAAGTTCCAAGGGTCTCGATTTCACTTGTCAAAGTAATTTAGATTCTACATACGCTGAGTTGTTGTGTCTAGTTGCTTAATAGAGTTACCATAATTCTGGAAATTTGCTTGATAAATAAGATGTGTGACGACTTGCTTGTTTACTTGTTTCCAATTTGGCTTATTGTGCTTATATGTTCTTCGTGTTTAACTTTTACGCTGAGTGTCTTTAAACCGATTAGCATCATGTTTAGGATTATACGCTGAGTTAATTCTACATACTTGTGAAGTCTTAACGATTAGATGAACCGCTGAGGGCTCTAATTAAAATTGGAATTGAGTTAGATCATATGATTGCCGATTGTATACTTGTTGCCGATTGTTCTTTGGTTCGTATCTTACATGCTCTTGAGCGTTCTTCGTGCTATGTTTTGTGTGGAATTGTTGATCACTTGTAAATAGTAAATTAGATTTTATTTTTGTATTCTTTAGGTTTAGGGCAACCTTGCTGCCGAATCAATATCTCAAATCCCCCATGTTAAACTCGTGTAAACATGTTTAGAATTGTGAATAAATTGTGTTAACATTCTTATATTTCAGGTACCCTTAATCCCCAGCTAGAACGATCCCTACTTGCTCATACTACTAACGATATTTTGTAGGGTTATTATTAGCGGGTGTTTAGGCACTCGCCATGCATTGAATCCATGTTAAGTTGTTAACTGCTTCATAATATCAATTTAATTGGTTGCATTGAATCCATGTTATGTACTCTGTGATTGATTAAACTAGACGTTCTGCTAATTGTGTAACTATATATTTGCTTCAATTGCTTGCAGATTTTCATGGCTTCAGAAATCTCAAGCTCAAATTCTAACAGTGGCAATGCATCAGACAACTTGAAAAAAGTCTGGCTTGACTCGGACCGAGAGGGTCGGGTTTTGGGTTGGGTTTTGAGAATTTTAGGCTCGGCCTGGCCCGCGCCCAGCCCTACTCTCAGCACCCTCTCCACCTTCGACATCATAGTTGATGTCGTCTCTACACGCTTGGCCGCTTCTCTAGCAATATCGGAGAACGACAATAGATCTTTTGACCCTCAAAGTGCCAGTGATGTCTCTTCCAAATTCTTTTGAGTGGGTAGGCTCCTTGCTTTAAACGGCAAGGTCGGAAAACCGAAGGTAGCGAGCTAGACTTTGACGAAACTCTGGGATCTGAATAACAGGGTTTCTATGCGATACCTGAATGGACGTTTCCTTCTCCAATTCTCTGTGGAGGAGGAACGACGTAAGATTCTTGAGGGAGGGCCGTGGTTTTACAGCAAGGCGACCATGGCTTTGGCAGAAGACGACGGTATACAGGAGTTGCAGGATGTACCGATCCCTATAATTCCTATTACTGTTGAGATTTTTGGTTTACCTCCAAAATTGCTGACAGAGGATGCGGTGGCGTATATCGGCGCAACCCTAGGAACAGAGGGACATGTTGATCGGGCAAGCTTGCGCGAAGGTAGGGCTAGAGTTAGGGTTTTACACCTTATTGTTGCTCGGGTCCAATCAGTGTATCCCCCACAAGTTTTTGATTTTGATGGAATTGAGGCTAGGGTTCGCTACATATGAGAGACTGGTTGGTGTTTGCCGAATGTGTGGCTTCTTTGAACACGTCAGGGGACAGTGCGGTGGTGCACCTCCAAATCCGACGGCGACGTCGCTTTCTCCACCAACGGTTGGTATTGCTACAGTGTCGGAGGTGACTCTCTTTGGTATACCAGAAACTTCTAGAGCAGCGAGCAAGGAGAAGTCTAAGTCTCCTATGTTCACAATTCCTGGGAGGACGGCTGCTGACATGGAAGTACAGGCTCAGAAATTTCGGACTCTGGTGGTTCCAATACCGGCACAGGTCCATATGATTGCCGGGGAGGTTTCTTCTTTGGTTACTGTTTCTTTAGACTTATGGACTAAAGTTCAACGCTTTAGTTGAATTTAGGGTTCTTACTTAGATTTGTCTAACATTGCTCATTTATGACGAAACCAGGGTCTCCTCGTGAGTCATGTCAGTGATGTACTTTCATATTACATTAATGGTTTGACGCCCCAATTTGATAAAAAAAAAAAAAAAAAAAAAATAGAACAGTATAAATAAATGCATAACATATAAAACCCAGAGGTAGGAAAATGCAACGTTGTATTGCCAAACCTTTTTCTCCCAAATGTTTGAACATACAATATACAAAGTGCGGTTTACCAGTTTCATAATAAAACCGAACTGATATATCTGCATAAATACTGACAAAATATAGGCTCAAATACTCAAAACAGTCTGTGGAAGACACCCCTTTTATCCATACAAATCCCCTTTCTCGCATTTGGACATGAAAGGTAGAAGCATCTAAACATACTTAAAACTGATTGAATTTCATGCTAAAGAATGAAAAAAATAAGCAATTTCTGGAGGAATATGAAGAGGAAAGAAAACTGAACTATGGTTACGTACATATGTATGATACAGATAGTGCCGTTAACATCCAGCAGCTTTCAAGAATTTGTCATAAGGACTTGAAGGTGGTAATGTAAACAAATGTTGTCCATACTCACTTGAACATATAAGGAGCTGTTTTTTTGCTTGAATTTGCTCCTTGTCGTTCCCCATTGGGTCCCCCTCTGAAGATTCCAATGCCTGAAACAAATTCAATTAAAAAATAGTAAATGGTAATAATAATAATAATAATAACATTTCTAGTTTTCTACTAGATTTATAATAATAGATTAGCATAGCATGATTTCCAATTTAAGAATATGCAAAAAGTGCATATATTGTAACATCATGCTATCCAGTTATTACATGCATTGATATTTTAGAATCCGTTCCTTCACACGCGCATAACATACGGCTACAAGTACAACAGCAGAACCACATTTCAGAGTGGGTAAACTCATTTTGATAAATTGAGGAGCACAGATTTTACTCAAATTCTAGGGTGCTGCACAAAAACTTTCAGAAGTCAGAAATCATCTTGTATGTCTTAGAATAGTTTGAAACTAAGTATTGTAGTTGTCAATGTGGGTCTGGCGAACTCTATCTTAATCCTTGTAGGTCAGTGAATTTGTTTTATTTTTACTTCGTAGTTAAAAGGAGAATTAAGTTTTAGACCTGATATAGACTAAGCAGGCAAAAGTTCATAAACATATGGACTCTAATTCTAAATCAACTGACCATGGGTGATGAAGCATGGGATTTGTTTCCACTTTCACTGGAGAGCACTAACGCCTTGGTTTCCTGTTGATGCTTGAGACTATGAAGAACTGCCATCTTTTTCTGTTTGCCCCTGACAAGGGCTTCACATTGGCTCTTCATTTGGTCATATGGTACAGGCGTTGTGGAGACTGGGAAGCTTGCAACTTGTTGGGCTGTTTCTAGAACCTAGGATAACAAGCCAAATATGTCAGAAAATGTGAAGCTTGTACACATTTTTCTTAGGAAAAAATGGCTGCCCCTTGAATTTGACTACTGAATTTCAAAGGCTTTTGTCAAGCAACACCAGAACATAATTCCTAATAATATAGAGATAGTATCTAAGAGCTTGTCTTACTGAATCCAGGAGCTGATTAACATTTAGAATGTCAAGTGTATTAATGTAAAGTGATGATTTGCGGTCCGACTGACTTCCACTAGGCTCGGGAAAAGATTCTTCGTCTGTCAAGGAACCTAGAGGCATCACCTGAGAGGAAAAAAAAAAACATCCGGTATAAATGTAGTTGAAAGCAATGAACATACTGATACAATGCAAAAAAAGGCAACCTCATCAAAATCAGCAAAATCTATATGGGCAAGAGGAGAGCATGGTCGTGGTGTCTCCATGAATAGTGGAGCTCCTAAAGGAAATGCATCATCTGGTGAAAAACCCAGTAAGAGTTGCTGCTTGATGCTTAACAATTCATCCTGTAGAAATGAACAGAAATATATAAGATCAGTTACAAGACAGAAAAGCTAGGGTGTGAAAATGCATGGATAAATGTCATGTAATAACTTGTAGAGAAATATTTTTTTTTTTTTTTTTTTTTAGAACCAAAAAATTCTATAATAGATATAAAAATTTAAAACTCCTTTGCCAGAATTTTTACTTGAAAATCAATAACAATTGAAAAGCCAAGATATGATAGTCAAAGCCTGATATAACTTAGCCT
Organism: Potentilla sterilis; assembly: GCA_963682095.1. Lineage (NCBI taxonomy): Eukaryota > Viridiplantae > Streptophyta > Magnoliopsida > Rosales > Rosaceae > Potentilla > Potentilla sterilis. The sequence goes on from OY821758.1 coordinate 31,544,179, forward strand.
AAACCAAATGCAAGTATAACCATGGAGTACGTTCTTTAATAAAAAGTAGCAAGTAATTTCAAGTTTACTATCGATGTAATCAGTATAATAGGTGTGTTCCCAAATTTTTTGGATCAAGAAAGCAGTTTTTACTTTCCACAACATATTTACCCCTTTTTTTTTGTGACGTCTCCTTTTCAATATATATCTTACAGTAGCACAAGCACAATAGTACATAATGGAGATTACATGTGAAACCATTTCCCAATTGTGAACCCGTGATCCGTGACAACAGAATATCTTCTATAGCTGTCATCTATCAATCTATGTTCCATGTAGTCACTTGCCACACGATTCTTCTTTAGTTTTTTATTCTAGGGATATTTGCCCAACAAGCAAAATTGCCTGTTTTAGCAAAAGAATTAGCACTTCGACCCAAGAAAAGGAAACAAAATTTGTTTCAGGGTCTGTTTTTGAGTACTCCAGACCATTCTACAATACAAGGATTCTCTATCTCATGATTAGAATTGGCTAATATAGGACAGAAATCTGCACACACTAATTTTGTCATATAATGTCAGTATCAAGGCAATGTAACAGTCCGGATGCTTTCCATATATGCACCAACACTATGACAAAGGAGCACAGACCTACTGATCAACAGCGTTACTTATTTGGGTTCTGAGTTTTTACTAAGGTAACATCATTTCCGTTAATCTTTTTAAAAACAAAAATACATCAAAATAAGGATAGCTGCATTAAAACCATTTATGCTTAAGATATTATATAAAAGATCACATATATTACCTCTGACAATATGGCAAATTTAGTCATGAAGTGGGATATCACGGTTTCTTTCAAAAGTTGGTCATCTAGTTCAACTCCTGAACAAGAATTCAATGCAGCAACTTCGTCTTCCTGTGATCCAGAAGATAGCTTCCCCGTATTGGAGTCAATCAGAACTGCCTGCAGTCGGATATCGTCAACCAACTGAAGACGAGGATCAACCTATAAAAAAAAAAAATCAAAAAAAAAAAAATCAAAAATTGGAAAAAAAAAAAACAAGTTAGGGTCCCCAAAAACACAGTTATATCAATTTTTCAACAACCATAACATTGAAAAGGGAAATAATTTGAAGGGTAAGATGTACAAACTAGAAACTAACCAGTTGATCTGTCAATGATGCTTTAACAATAGGAATTAGCTCCGTGAAATTCCCAGCCCGGGCTGAAAATATGAGCATGTATGATGCCAGCGTATAAAGAGACCTTCTACGAGATTCTTGCAAACCCCCTTCATTACAAATTGTACATGTTAGGCACACATATGTGGTATTGCAGCCTACATGTGAAGCATGTGAAGTAAAGTATTGAAATAGATGTCAATCACATGCCCTATTGCTTAAAAATTTGGGAAATCAATGACTTTTCAGAATTTCCATTTCTAACAGCAAGGGCAAAGCTTTCTCATTGTTTGCCATTCATAAAAGGCATTTCAAAAAAATATTGCTGACTAACAACTGATGCACTCTTTTTTTCTTTTTCCTAGTCCACTCTTTTTTCTTCAACATTTTTTGTTAGTAAGGGGAGGCAAATAAGGACTGGTGAATTTAGAAAATTTCTAAGGAACAAGGAAGGGAAAAAACTGAGTTCTAGGAGTCACATCCCTCAAAGTTACATTATTGTTATCACACGTTAAGCAATTACTTGGTAAATACATGGGACAATACAAGAGCTTCCCTTTTACCAAAAGGCAATCAGACTAATCTGAACCAGGAAACATAAGAACAGTAATTTAAGTTGGTGTGTGTACAAGAGCTAAACCCCTCTTGGAGTTAAAGTCTTACCACTATGATGTAATCTGCACCAACTATATAGTGTAACAAAAAAATGATGATACATTCAACTAACCATCTCGATCCAAAGAAATAGTTCTGATGGTGAATGCCAACTGGAAGCATCTCACTAAAGCCATATGACTTGAAGCCTGCAAAGACAGGATGGGAAAAATCATGATCACTTACAGTTGAAAAAGGCAATCCGGCAAAACAAGAGAATAATATTTCAGTTCATCATATCATCAAGTTGATGAAAGACACTCCTAAACTCTGTCCAACAGATAAACTCATATTTCTAATTCTTCAGTTATTACTTATTACATCTGCACAGCTGATAACCGACATGAAATCCTCTTCATCAAACAGATGGAGTGCTTTCTCTTGGTTGTTATCACCGAGAAGTTGCTGTAGTAATACCGTAATCAACCTGTCACTTGAGTTTGTACAACCTAGGACCTAAATTTCAATATTAATAATTCTTAATTTTCTAATTCTCGCATTTATCCTATAATTCGCATGAATTCATTTTACACCAGAAGAGCTTTCACTTTTTTATTTTCAAATATTCATTCTCAGTAGTGGATGTCTAGTTATGCAAAAAATAAAGAGGATGGCAACCAAGGCAGTTTTGCCAAAACAACAATGGAGTGCTTACAAGATAATCGAGGTATTTTCGAGTAGATGTTTATAAGAAATTATATAATATGAAAAGAATTATGTGGATCAAGATGTGTAGCAATTAAAAGATAAAAAGGGTATCCCCGTTAAACCAATAACAATATATAACATGCATTAAGTTCCCACCTTTGATTGGGTAAACAGTAAAGCAACATTATAAGAATGAGCCATCGCCTCAAAATTTGCAGGGGTATTCTCTGCATATGTTGCCTGAACCCAGATGGATGAAAGCAATAGACTCACTTGATCACTGCTTAACCGAAGGGACGGTAGTTCCTGGAAGTTTTCAAATAAACTTCAGCACAACATATAAACTAAGACAGTGATTTTTGTGTTTTAACACTATAATTGAAAGAGTTTAAGATCTCGTACTGCTCTTCCACCCGTTAAAGCACTCTTGAAGCTGTAAGATTTGCCAGATTGGATTTCACACACATCTGATATTTGACTTTCCTCTTCCCTCACCTCTCCATTCACGGGTGCTCCCGTGTCTTTCCCTTTATCACTAATGGAGAAATTCCTATCATTTACGAAGTCCAATCTCCTGACAGATGAGAAGTCAGAAACAGCCTGCACAGAGTTCATTTTCAGCTGTAGCCAAGGAACAAGTAGAGATGGCACAAGGACAATAGAGAAAATGCTGTGTGCTCCAACACGTGTTTCATGGTCTAGGTGCGTCATTGCTAGGAGTAACTGGTGGAACAAACCATCAGGGAATGCCTGAAAAAGTGATAAGTTTATGAGGTTTAGATGGTTAAAAAAAAAAAATTGAACATGAAGAAATTGAAATCTGAAAAATTTCCCTTGCCTTCTTGTGATAGGATATATTCGGAACAGAAGAGACTATCTTTGCAGTTAGATAGACAGCAGAGACTGTCATCCTAGCTACTATAATACTATTTGGGATATTCTCCAGCACCACAGCCATCATATCAAGTATGGGTCCCACATCTCCAACCTGAGAAATCAAACGGTAACAAAAGTTTAACAACACTGAATTTCTGATCCATTGCCACCCAAAGTACACACACACACACATGTGCACACACACACACATGTGCACACACAGAAAGAAAATCAAATAGCACATTTTTGTCCTATTAAGTTTGGTCAATGTTAAAATTTACTTTCTGCTTCACATTCTAGCTAATGAACTCAACAAAATAACTCTTTCAAGATCTTTTACATGACATCTTATGAGAACTTCTCGTTTCATTCCAGGTTATTACCAACTCCCCTTAAGGAAGAAAGGAGATTTGGATGCAAATCAGCTTGATGCAAGCAAGAATGACAGAAACTTTTAAATCAGGGGAAAAAAATATTTAAGATGACTATGATTGTGATTGAAATGAGATGTGAATAAACAGTAGATATGAACACTGAAATTTGATCCTGCAGTTTTTTCTCGGTCTTCCTAATTATAGCAATCACCCACCAGAACTCGGCATATGGTGAAATCAGACAAAGATGAATTATAAATCTGAAAAAAGCCAAACAAGTAGATATACAAACAAGTATGAGTACTCGAGAATACACTCCACAAATATCACCCAACTTGAGTAAACCATAACTCTTACAAGATGTTCCCTGATCCAACACAAAGTTAGACAATTCCAGAAGACAAACCAAAATATTAGAGCTGCAAAAATGAATCTTGAACCTTTGCACTTAGCACTCTTCGAAAGTTAAGAAACCCTAGTCCTGAGATTACAGACTTCAAAATCAGAATATGGTGAAAATCCTTAACTCGCCAACTTGAGGACGATGATATTCCATATGTTTAGATTTGTATTTTTACTTTTGAAAAAAATTAATTATAGATTATCATTATATCTTCCATTCCTATCAAAACACCTAAACTATAGAAACTGCAAGGTATACCAAGAGCTTAATCAGAGGATTCTCTATAACAAAATCTTCATGTTACACTAAGAATAACAAACAATTTAAAATTTGCCACAGACACACACTAGAGATTAATTTGAGGATTCTTCATATAGAGTAAATATCGAGGCAAGCTTTTGTATATTGCATCACATGGTCAAAATAAAAGGTGCTTTATTAAAAAATGCTAATTAATATAACAGAACCTCGTCTTATGGAGAGATCACACACTGATTGTGTAATTTACAAATTTGATGAGAGAGACATAGAGAAAGGGAGAGAGAACTAAACTCATTAGCAATACCTCGTGAAGTTTCCACAAATTTTCATTCCGAAATCCATGAGGACACTTATAAAATTTTCCAAATTCTCGTATGGTTCAGTCGATTATAATCTTCACTTGAAAGAGGCATACCTTATATGAAAGTTGTGAGATACATCTCTCTAGTGCTGACTGAAGATCTTGGTTCCATTTATCTGTACTAGTAGGGTTGGACACTTCAGCTTGATATTGCAGGCATTTTCGCAAATGCTTTATCAGGTCAGATATTGCACCAATGATCGCAACTGATGCCTGCTGCTTTGCACTTTGCGCTATTTGTGTGATGACATTTATTATATCTGTTTGCAGGCGCGGCTGTTTGACAACATTCTTATGATCCAAGTGCTTGACCAATATGGACAATAACAGATGGGAGTTATCTCCTGGTGTTCAGATAAAAAAAAAACATAAGTAAATCGAACCCAAATGAGGAATAATAAAAGAAAACGTAAAAGAAATCCAAACCTGATTCCTCTAACAGTGACTGCAGATACATTAAAACATAGTAAGCAAGTGGTTTTTCAGGGGACCAATGGTTTGCAGCATCAAAATTTTGGAAAAGGGGTTCAAGCACTCGACGCACTGTTGTAGCTTCCTTTGCCAATATGGCTATATTACGCAAGCAAACCTTTGACCAGTAAGAGGGACTCTTGTCTTTATCACTGTGAAAGTGGCATGTGATCATGTAAATTATGTAACGGCAACATAAACAATTACAAGCAACATATGAAAGTGATTACAGGGAGAAAAACAAACTAACATTGTAGGATCCAAATCAAAGGTTTTCAGGTTTGGTAATGAAGGAACATTCTGACTAACATTTGGAAAAGATGAATCATGAACTTCTGCTTTTAGCACTCCTTGAACCCACTGGTGCGGAGAATCAGAAAATTGTCCATCTTCTTTCGCATTCCCAGGTTTAGTATGAATATCCGTGCAATTTTCCAAAGTCACTGATATGATCTACTCCGGAACAGAAAAGAATTTCAGAGTGATAGCAAAAGTCCAGAATCATCTGTAATCAATAGACTATCCAACAGATACACCATAGCAAAAAAAAAAAATTGTATAGTTTTAAAGATGATTGTTTTTCTATAGTTTCAAAGATGAGTATTTTGGACATGCCCTTCTCATACATTTTATTTACAGTGTGATTTCATGACAGGAACCACTCTTTCCTTATCCAACTGCATCAACGAGATGAATGGTGTCATGAGATTGTTAACTTGTACCAAAAACCATCCATTTGTTTGATACAGTTTGATCAGAAAAATATTTCAAATTTGGTTGCTTTTAGGTATTGATGATCATTAAAGTGTGCTTCAAAAAATGCATGGTTCTGAATATGAAACTAAAAATGCGTAGTTCTGAATATGAAACAACAATGTGGAATGTATGCAAATAAAACACTAATCGGATGTATCCAAATTGATTTGGACAAGAGTATTGCCCATAAAATAATATCTTGTTTATGCCAAAAATAGAAATACAGAGGCGATGACAAGTTTGGAGTACTTACATTGTCAAAATCCATCGAGATATGAGAGTGCTCACCCATGAACCACACCTTCATACAAAGAGTACAGTTAAAAAAAATGAGATATTTGAACAAAGAGGAAACAAAAGAAGAAACTAAGAATGGATCAATGAAAATTGACAATTAAACAATAATGTGCTATATTGGAAAATTGTTATTGTACATCAGTACTGTTACAATAACAATAACAATAACAACTTTTGAAAAACCGAGAAAATAATGGTTGCATTTTGGTAGACATCTTGTAATGGTTTAGTTCCGTAAGGCCAAATAAAAATCTGAACCAATTCAAACATACCTCTAATTATAATTGTCACCAAACTCAATTCAGCACAGTTAGTCAAAGATGATAATAACTGCGACATTACTACTGTATTAATGTTACAGTCTTGAATGTAAACTTGAATGCAGTCAAAATACACGGGCAGACAAAATTCCTAGTATTGTCATTAACTAAATATACTCTTGAGAAAATATATTGAAGACACTAGAAAGTCACGGAAAAATAAGGGAAAGTGCAGTAGAATGTAACATAGCATGCATGCATATGAGTCTGAACTAATTCATAGGAGCTTAAAGCCAAGAGAAAAAAGGTTATGTACCATAAAAGCCAGGGATTGCAATCCAGCTGAACGTAAGCGTAGAGCTCTTTCATCATCTCCCATTTCTTGAGCCAATTCACAGAGTTTAGGAATAAGGCCTTCTAGGTTGAACATGTGTGTACTATCAATCTACTTTTATTTCAAAGAGTCAGTTTGACTTAACCAATGGAAAAAGTAGAATATGCAATCCATGGCATTATGCATTTAAGCTAACTAAGTCAAACCGTTGAACCAAATGAGGGAAAACAACAAAATTAATTGGAAATCTACCAGTCAAACCAAGTCGTGCGAACAGCAAATTAATCTAATCAGCTATTACTAAAATTAATACAAATTTCGGTGAATATACCAAGTATGCAGCCATGCAATTGGCATAATATACCTTACAGATATAAGATTCTTAGTAAGTACCTGGCTATTTGTAAAATCGACAAGCGTATTGCAACCCAGAATTCGCATTTCATCATGTCGGGTTTGTTCTAAGAGAATACGAACAATTCGTAGTAAACTACCTGCAAATAGTGCCCTGCAAGCATTGTAGTTCATAGATGAATTTATCATTTTAGGGGACCAGTGGAACTGTAGTAGTGCATTCAATAAAATGAGTCTATACAATTATGAGAGCAACAATACTTGGGAAGTAGCACTAAAGCAGACATAATATCAATTTTTTTAGTTCATTGTTCCTCTTCTTGATGGCATATGCTCATTTAATACCTAAACAAATTTCTCGAATGTGAAAAATTCTATATTTGATATATATATATATATATATATATATATATATATAGTTCCTATCCAGAGCAAACTTTCACTTTGAACTTACCGTACGAAGTTCAGTTTTTGGCACACTTTTCGGTCATATTTTAACATCTCCACCGTTCAGTTGTTAGAACCTAATGTATAGATCGTCTCTAGGAAAATATAATCCAACTTGATAATCGTTTGATCTTTCGTTATGGTGATTTAGACGAACAGTTCAAGTTGAACAAATTCGGTTTGTTCATTGATTTAATATAGTTTTGATACATTAACGATCACCAAATTGAATGAAATTTGGCAGAAATGATCTATACATTAGGTTCTAACACCTGAATGGTGGAGATGTTAAAATATAACCGAAAAGTGTGCCAAAAACTGAACTTCGCACGGTAAGTTCAAAGCGAAGGTTCGCTCTGGATAGGTTCTATATATATATATATATATATATATATATATATAGGGATCACAATTTACATGGCATCTCACTGAGCATTCAACTTACAATCAATGAATGTGATAAAGCATCACTGATAAGTAATAAGAAGTTTGTCAGTGGTATGCTTGTCGTAGAATTGACAGAGCTAGCAGAATTCATTTAATTGACAGGAGAAGTCATTAATAAAATAATGTAACATATTAAAACAAAAATCTCATAGAAAATTATAAAATAAATACTTAAAATTGTGAGCATATAAAAACTAAACTGAATAAAAATAGTCTTTTTTAATTGGCAAAATACATCCAGTCGGAAAAAAGTGGAAGAATACAGAAAGATTGCCACAGTACCCTGTCTTCTGTAATATACACCAATATTATTAGAAAATGAAAAGGCACCAGAAGCAATTTAAGGTATTCATCGAGCCAAGTAAGGATAAAAAATATTGGGATTGTATCCCCTGAAAGACTAACTAGCCAGTTTGATATGCGTTAGTCAACTAGATAATACAGATTGATCATTTTGGATACTCCGAAATCCAGACTTACATTTGCTCTTTACATGAAGATAGTAACTTCCTATAGATGCCCAATATGACTTTAACAGACCCAAAGTGTCCGTTCCGCAAATCCTTATAACATTTTTGCTCTAGGTGTTCAGTAATCTGTGGAGAGAAAGATTGAAACGCATGAGATGGACCATAGAGCATTTCTTCTTATAACAGACCAAATAATGTCTTTGTCGAAGATGCATGGGTTGAGAGACAGCTTTTGGAAAGAATGAAATGAAGTATTTTGAATGTCATGATTTTGTGAATTTTCTATCATGCTCTGGGTTTTTCAACCATTACATCTGATTTTCACAAAAATTTGAACTCAAAAATTTTCTTAAAAACTGATCAAAGAGAATATTTGAAATTTTAAGGGGAAAAAACAGAGGTGTGGAGAGAATATATTCTAGTTGGAAAACCAGTAACCGTAAATTAAAAACAGAGGAGCTTACCTTGGGGATTCGCAATGGGTTCTTCAAAGCATATTCACATAGTTTCCCAATCTTCCTGTCATTGGGTTCCGCATCCTGCCAAGCATAATTTGAGGAATTCTTTTCTTTCATGTTCTTAGAAGAAACATACAAATAGTGTGGGCATGAAACTAAGTCAAGGTGAAAGTGAGCAATGAAGGGTAGAGTAACAACAACTAGGAGTAGAACAATTAATATATATCGAACCTGATGGCGAGGAAAGATGTTAGAAAGCAGCTTCTTGTAGCGTTTGACAGGTTGCCTAGACCTGGCACGCAATGAGGGACAGAAGAAACAGAGGTTACCGCAGGCGGGCACCACCCGCCTCGACATAACCCCCATTTTCTAAGCTCTACCAAAATCCAATTATTATATCAATCAATCAATTAATCACAAATCCAACAACTAGATGATCGATCTGGATTACCTTTACGGACCAGTTTCTGGCACAATTTAAGCGCTGGAGATTGCGATCCGGACTGCCCAGGCAATGAGAGAGAGAGAGAGAGAGAGAGAGAGAATGTGAGAAAGTTGATCTGTAAAAGAAACAAAAGAAAGGGGTCGCATTTACCTGGCTTCAAAGGATAGCAGCCAAGGGGGAGAAGAGGCTTCAAAATCCCCCCAGGCTTGTAATAATCTTGGTTAAAACTCAATTTTTATCCTTGTAATTATTACATTAATTTCAGGTTTTTTTTTCTTTTTTTATTACACCCGTTTTTTCGCTTGTCAATTGTCTTTTGTGTCTATTCAACCAATTTTATTATAGGGAAAATGGCTGAATTGATCACTGAAGTATGCCCCATTCTAAACTTTGCTCACTGAAGTTTGTCCAATATCACTTTGCTCACTATCGAATTACACTTGTGTTCACTTTGATCACTCCGTCTAAATCAGCCGTTAAAATTCAAATTCTGCCGTTAAAAACAGTGACACGTGCCACTCATGTGCAAATCTTAAGGACATTTTGGGAATTTCACTGCAATCTCTTCACTGCAACTTCACTCCCATCCTCCAGTGTAGCCTTGTAGACTGTCCCGAAAGTGCTCTTCCCCATAATCTCTGCTGTTGCACACAAAAGATCGTCTGCTGTAAAAGCCATCGGCCCATCAAAATGGACTAGTTTCCCTCCGGCCTCTCCACCAGACTCAATTTCACCACCACCAACTGCAATCCCCTTTTCAGTTCTAGCAGCACGGGCCCCAGCCTCGCCACCATCCTTTGATTTTGATGCAGCTCTTTTCCTGATCAAACAGCAAAGCAGTATGCAGCAGAGTAAAAACAGAACTACTAGAAGTGCTGCTGCTGCTATGAGAATCCTGTCCTTGGTACTAAGTCTGCGTCGAAAGTGCTAAACCAAGACGATGATGGAAGTTGTTTATAGCAGCGACATACAATAAGCAATGCAAATGTGCTTATAATGATTATGAACTTATGAGCAGTACATAACACACATGTTCATAACATCTACACAAGTTCAACTTTGTACATATCATACCAGTCATTTACACCCTTCGTAGTCGAAGGTGATGATTTATCCTTTTACAAATTTGGACTTAAAAGTTTAGGAGTTTAAAGAGTCTTTACATAAGTAACCAGCAAAACAATGTCCTTAAAAACACAGTACATCTGGCATCAGGTTCAACAGCCGTGTCCCCAAATCTCCTCCTTCATGACATGTTCCCAATCTGATGAAGAGCTTCGATCAGGACAACTGGCAGGAAGCTGATTCAAAGGCTTGCTGATCATATGACCGGGAGCATCTTCACCGAACAGACGGAACTCCTTTGTGGCCATAAAATTGTCTTCGTTATTGTCAGCTATGTGACTCTGCAAAACAGGTCGTTCTTTTACATCTGAACTTCCATCCTCTGATCTGTTACAAATAATTGGCCCAAGGTTTCACTTACCAGCATATCCAAGATCAACATGTTCCAGAAGTTCCCCTGCTGTAGGTATGTCACTAGAGTTGTCAACCCGAGAGTTAAGGATATTGAATCTGGCAAAAACAGTATCCTCGTACTGATTTGCATGGCTGGTTGTGGTTGTGGTCGAAACAGGATAATCCTGAATATTAAACTCCTGAACTGAGTGAGGGTAATCAGTTGTTTCAGGTGCAACTTCATCAGCCATATGTTCACGATAGACCTTAGAGCTCACTGGATCCTCCACAATGGCATCACTAATGAATTTTGAGTTCTCAACCCGGTCTCTTATAATATGAAATCTGGCCATAACAGAAGCCTCATAATCATTTGTCAGGCCACTAATGCTTGATGTGGGAGAGTCTTGGAGGGAAATCCTAGGTGAGGGCCTAGCATCTGCTTCAGGAGCAACCTTGTCAACCTTGTCAGGAAAAAGAGAAAGACTTGAGCAGCATTCATCCCCATTGGTAGCATTCATGGAACTTGAGTTCTCAATGCGGTTCCTTAAGATAGGAAATCTTGCCATAACATCTTCATCTTCATGATTTAGTGTAGGTAACTCCTGGACATTTGACTTTGGCAATGGACAACCCTGAACTTCAGGTGCCAATATCTCAACTGAGTTTGAATTAGCGCAAACCTCAGACCTTGATTGCATCATCATATCAGCAGTGTGTTCGAACACATCTGAAGTAAATGATCCCCCTTGCATCTCTTTGAGACTCGACCCTTCTGAGAGTGCAGTCGCCGAAACCGGTCGAGATCCGCTCGAAGAAGTCGCCGGAGAAGCTCCGGCTGCCGCAGCCCACAGATCTGGATCTGGAGACCTTTCGTTCAAACGAAGAAGCTGAAGCTGTGGCTTGGCTGTTGGGGCTGCTATCGTCTTCAACTTCACCCACCGAGGTTTCGGTTTTATTCCTTAGAGAAGAAGAACCCAAAGACTTGTCTCTCCCAGCTGCTGTTGTTGTGGTGGCCGAAGATGCGAAGGAAGAAGAGGAACTAATCTTGGAGTTGTCACGGAAGCTCTTGTTGTCTATTTTCTTGGAGGTTTTGTGGTGGTGGTAGAGAAACGACCAGAACCCATTTCTCTTTCTGGGGCTAAACTCATCAGCAGCATCCATGAAATGACTACCCCTCCTCGGTGTCGTGGAGAAGATGAACAAGATGAAGAAGAAGAGTATACACATATTTTCCCAAAATGTCCTTAACATTTGCACATGAGTGGCACGTGTCACTGTTTTTAACGGCATAAGCAAAATTTTAACGTCTGATTTAGACGGAGTGATCAAAGTGAACACAAGTGTAATTCGATAGTGAGCAAAGTGATATTGGACAAACTTCAGTGAGCAAAGTTTAGAATGGGGCATACTTCAGTGATCAATTCAGCCATTTTCCCTTTTATTATATTGCTAACTAGCTACAAACATACCCGCTGGGTGTAGCAATTATTCTAAAATTACGAGGATGTTGTAGGAGAAACAAATAATAAGCCTTGCGTAATTTTATTAATTGATAAGGATGTTTTTATATAGACATTACATCAAGTATTCCGGTAAATCTGAGATTCTCTATCTACTAAATATTCTAGATATTCTATCCTGATTAGGTCAAGACACACCACGGAAGTTACGGAATTAATCTTCCTTAAACACTCCCTCTTGTGTCGCGTACCTGATGGTGCATAAGGTGTTGTCTCGCTAAAACTTTGCCTGCAAAACAAAAACCTCTTGGACAAAATAAAAGCATGGTCTAAGGAAAAAAAGTACAACACACCAACTACAAGTGCATAATACATGCGTAAGTATACACCCCCTGAAGTCTATATGAGAACTCCCCCTGATGAATAAATCAATTTTTGAGTTCGGATAAGCAACACATACCAATGCGCTTCATATGCTTCACAAATGTAGATTTGGGAGAGACTTGGTGAAGAGATCAGCGACATTATCTTCTGAGCTGACTTGCTTCACTTGGATATTCAAAGTATCTTGCTGCTGTTGATTGTAGAAGAACTTAGGCGAAATGTGCTTAGTATTGTCACCCTTGATGTATCCAAACTTCATTTGCTCAATGCATGCTGCATTATCTTCGTATATGCAAGTTGGTCCCATCGTAGTAGACTCAAGTCCACTAGACTCTCGAATGTGAGATATAACTGAGCGAAGTCAAATACATTTTTTGACTGCTTCATGTAGTGCAATGATCTTAGCATGGTTCGAGGAAGTAGCAACAAGGGTTTGCTTAATTGATCTCTAAGAAATCGTCGTATTCCCCATGGTAAAAACATAACCAGTTTGAGAACGTCTTTTGTATGGATCAGATAAATATCCAGCATTAGTGAATCCTACCATTACGTCATCTGGTGTATCTTGGTAGGAGGAGGTATTACCGAAACCATATCGTGACCAAGCTTTGGCATCCTCGTGATCAGAAACGGCATCTGCAGCGGCGGCGTTGCCCGAGCCGGCAGTAGAAGTTGCGATTGTGCGGCAGGCAGCCGAACCGGAGCCGAACTGGACGGCTGACCTGTGGTGATCTGAGCCTCGGTTGCCGTTGTGGGTTACAAGGGCTCGGCTAATGGTCGAATCCTGATGAGTGTATCGATAGAACAAGCCCATGTCGCTGGTTCCTTTCAAGTTTCGAAAGATAGTCTTGATTCCAGTCCAATGACGTTGTGTTGGCGCAAAGCTAAATCTAGCTAACAAGTTCACTGAGAATGCAATGTCTGGTCTAGTGCACTGAGCTAAGTACAACAAAGCTCCAATTTCACTAAGATACGGATATTCAGCTCCCAAGACCTCTTCGTCATCTTCTTTAGGACGAAACAGATCTTTGTTGATATTCAGACTTCTAACGACCATGGGAGTGCATGTAGGATGCATAAGTTTGTCCATGTTAAATCACCTGAGCATCTTTCGGACATATGCAGATCGATATACAAAGATTCCACCACTTCGGTGCTCTAGTTCTAGGCCTAGGCAAAACCGAGTCCTTCCCAAATCTTTCATCTCGAATTCAGATTTCAAGTAGCTCGCGGTCTCGTTGATCTCATCTAGAGTTCCAATGATGTTCATATCATCAGCGTTGATGACGACTATGGCAAATCCTGAACGTGTTATCTTTATGAACACACAAGGGCATAACTCATCATTCTTGTATCCCTTCCTAACCAAGTAGTCACTCAAGCGGTTATACCACATTCTACCGGACTGCTTAAGTCCTTATAGGGAACGTTTGAGCTTGATAGCGAAAGCACTTCGTGGTTACTGCTCACTTGATTTGGGTAACGAAAGTCCTTCAGATACTTTCATATACATGTCGATATCTAGATCCCCATAAAGATACGCTATAACAACATCCATAAGCTTCATACTGAGTCTCTCTGGGACTACCAAACTGATTAGATAACGGAAGGTAATAATGTCCATGACCGGAGAATATGTTTCCTCATAATCAATTCCAGAGCTTTGAGAAAAATCTTGCGCCACGAGTCGAGCTTTATATCGCTGGACTTCACCAATCTCATTGTGCTTTCTGACAAACACCATTTATATCCAACTGGCTTCACTTTCGGCGGTGTAGGCACAACCGGTCCGAATACTTGTCTTTTCTTTAGAGAGTCTAGTTCAGCCTGGATTGCTTCTTCCCACTTTGGCCAATCCGCCCTTCGTTGGCACTCACCAACAAAGCGGGGTTCCATTTCGTCGTCGTCAATGATCTCTTGAGCAACGACGTAGGCGAATGCATCATCGATATACATGGAAGACCTTTCCATAAGATTGTGCATGCATAAGAAGTTTAGTGAGATTTCATTGTTCTCCAACATCAACGATGAGTCTGAGGCGTCCCCCAAGGAATTCAGAGTTGATTCTTGGACATAGGTATAGTCGGTGACAATCTCGTGTGATGGGGTCACAGTATCGATGATGAGCGGATCGCTTTGTGCCGGAACACATGTTCTCTTCCTAGGTACAGTGTCCTTGGAACCGAATGGTCTCCTCCTCTTCCTTGGGGGATCCGAAGTCGACGTCGGCTCTCCACTTGAGGAGGGTGAGCCTAGGTTGCCGACGGCACCCAAGGCACGGGTCTCGAGACCGACTTTGCGTGGTGGTCGTCCATGTCGAGGGACGTTGAGCCTGGCAGGTACATTTGCAGCAGGTATGGTTGATCTTGTCACTTTCGCGATATCGGAAAAGGAGTCGGGCATCGAATCCGCAACCTTTTGTAGTTCCAATATGCGTTGTACTTCCGTTTCACACTGAGACGTGCAGGGATCATAATGAGACATAGTGGGAGAGAACCACGTCAATTTTTGATGTTCCTTTGGGACGGTTGCGTTCCCATCTCCCCCTAACGGCGGGAAGGTGATGGAGTTATTATTCAAGCACATGTACCTGCAAAATAACTTCATACACATATTACCCTTTAAATATCGAATGTAGCATAAGACAAGTAGGGATCGTTCAGTCCGGGGAAATTCAGGGTATTCAATCACATAAAGTATCACATAATCATATTGGGGGTTTGATATTTGTTTCTAAAACCTACTGATTTATACGAAAATTAAATCCTAATTAATTATTTATATATGATCATCATCTTTCACACATAATACTACACACAAAACTCACAAAACATTTAACAATTTCTTAACAAGGAAGAAAGCAGCAAATCGGCAAGTACACAAGATTAGTTTTAGTTCCAATTTAATTAGAGCCCTTCGTGGTTCATCTAATCATTCAAAACTCCTCAATTATTTAGAACCAGCTTCGTGCATAATCCTAAACATAGTGCTAATCAATTTAAAGACACTTCGTGTAGAAATTAAACCAAGAAACACATAAGCACAATGAGTCGAATTGGAAACAAGTAAGAAGTATGGCGTCATCTCACCCCATTAACATGTATATTTTCAGAATTACTCTAGCCCTTAGAAAACATACAACATGAATCAACTTCGAGCATAACTCACTTTGTATCTCATTCGGCATATGAAGCACACACACAAGGTTCGGCCATGATCAAGACTGCCCTCATGCATTAAACTTTTGTGCCTATGAATTCAGAAAATAAACCAAAACAAAACCAAGAACACATGCGATTTACTACTGCATAAAACCCTGATTAATTTTGTTACACATCAAGAACATAATTCGGCATTCAAATATCCAAGTAGCAAATTCGGAAATCCAAAATAGAATTAATAAAACTAAATAAACATCCACAAATCCATACAATCTTCATAGACAAAGTATTGTAATTATACAAGAAATAAAAAGCCATGAGAGAAGAGTGAATCACACTTTGAAGAAACCTTGAAAGTAATTCGGCAAAGGTGTGGATTCGGTGGAAGGATGATGCAATTTTAGGTTTGTAGTGGTGAGGGGATTCGGCTTATATTTCTTTGGATTTGTGGTGTGAGTTCGGCAGAATTTTGACTTGTGAAAGTGAGAGAGACGAGATGCTTCTACAAGAGGCAGCCGTGTGCTTTATATAGAGGGAGAATAGCATGAGTTCGGATTAGAATCTGACTTGTACTTGGCGTGCAAGGCAGCCGGCAATCCATCTCCAATTCGGCTTTGTCTTCTCCTCATCATGTGCTCGGCATGCTCCTTGTTTCTTGATTCGCAAGACTTGTTCATGTGCTTGGCACACTTACATTTTTCCTCTAGAATTTTCTGAAATCATGTACACGGCAACATCCTCTTCTAGTCCTTGTTGCATTTGGCTTTCTCTTCTTGACATGTGCTCTGCATGCTTCTATAGATAATTCCGATTTCTTCATTGAATAATTGCCGAGCTCTCTTCGATTTAATTCCTGAAAAATAAGAGGAAAAAATATTACAAAAACATGATAAAAATGTAGTAGAATTATTTAAAGTGTGAATCCTGATTCTATCGAGATTTCTTGGTTCAACAAGGAGTTCTATTTTCATTGAAACTCTTAAAACCTTCGACGTTTTGAGAAACGTCGAGACATTGTATACTCCTAATCCAACTAGGACTCCTGCTTTGAATCAAACTCTTTAAAATCTTCGTCATTTTGAGAAACGACAAAACATTTTTCATTCCTAGTTCAACTAGGAATCCTTATTCAAATCGAACTCTTCATAAATTCTACGTATTTCGACGTTTTAGCTCAATTCACAAATTGACTCTACCAAACACTCCTGACTCGACTAAACGAATCTATATTACAACAATAAGGGTTAAATATTGCATAAATGGGGGTAAAAACATATTAAGAACGTCGCATATAATGCTCCTATCAACTACCCCACATTTATCATTTGCTAGTCCCTTAGCAAACAAAACAAAAGACTCAACTACTAATGCCCCTAAATGATTGTCTCAAGATCTTTTAAACACATAACTTTCAAGTTTAAGCATTCAAATGTAAGCACAATAATCCCAAGCGTCATAGACATGTTACACGACATGAATAAGTAAGAAGTGAGAAAGTAAGCATGTAAACATGATAAGTTAATTCAATCCTCCTTACTAGGCATACTCTCTTCTTTTCACTCAATCATGGCAATATTCACTCAACTATATGTAAGAAAACAGATTGTAACGCAACAAATAATTTGCATATTTCATCAAATAAAGGCACTTTGTGAATAATATTTTATGGAAAAACTTCATGTAACAACTATATGCACTAATAGACCAAAACCATAAGCTTAACTCTTGAGAAAATCTCCATATCAAAGTTCTGCTATTTTAATAATCATGAAAAAGATCTTTAAAATGGATAATATGGGGCTCGGCATAAGGTATTCAAATTTAGGAATGTGGTGATAGAATGTCACCAAGACTTGGCAAACCTCAACTCTCCTTATGACTTCACTCCAAGGGTCAAATATCATCTTGTTGGACCCATTCTTCATTTTTTTTTCTTCCCCATAACATTTTGAAAATGAATAAAGGTCAAATATAGCAATAATAGACCTTCCAATAACACACAAACTCCAAATTCACAACAACAATTAGAGAGGAACTTAGCAATTTTATTTTTTTAACTATGCCGTACCTATTTCTTTTTTCTTTTTCTCGGACTCAATTTTCTTCTTTGTTTTCTTTTTATGTCCGAATATGTATTTTTCTTTTCTTTTCTCTTTTTAGGCACGGCATAGATATATATTTAATTTCCAGCTAAGTTTACCCCACACTTACCAAGTCTTGAGAATAAGGGTAAAGATATAGCTATTCTAAGTAAGGGGAATGTGTATAAGGGTAATGAAAGAAAGGTTAAATGTAGGCTTAAAGGGGTTAAAACTAAGGAGTCTCACGATAGGCACAAATTAGGCACATGCTTTATTTGGCTTTGGTGGTAATTCTAATAAGATATTTTCAATCCTTTTCAAAATCAAGGCATTTTATGAATCAAAGTCTCAAAAATCAACAAGAGTAAGTTCTAGCATTCTAGAGTCCATTAAAGAGCTTTGGCAAATAGTCATTGAATAATAAAAGAATAATGAAGTTTAAGAAAAATTTATGCCATATTTAATCTTTTCACACTCATGAAGAAAGAATTTAAGCTCTAAAGCTCACATAGGATATCATGGATGAAAAACCAACTCAAACATGCATGCTTTATCATATATTAATCAAAATCTCGCATGTTCATACCAATCACATTATCCATGAAACTCACAATTTAATTCTTATGATCATGCAAACCATCATCTATGCATTCAAAGATATACTCATCATAGACTTTAGGGGAAACCTAAGACTCAAATCTTAATCTAAAAAGCAACGAAAATTTTTATTTGGAACAATTTTCTGATTTTTCATAATTTTTTTTCTTTGGTTTTCTTTATGACTCGAAACAAACAAACAAAAACAAACATGAAAACATGTATCCCTACCCCACACTTAGAAAATTACATTGTCCTCAATGTAAACCCAAAAATCAGTTGTAATTTCTAAGCATAAGATACATCAGATATTTCCATAAATACAATTCAACCAAAAAGAGTATAGGGATTTAGAAAATTCAAACTCTCGTTGATGGCTCCTTCACAATTTTGGTTGAAATGGGTTGCCTCTCATGCAACGCTTAGTTGTTTATAGTCCTTTAGCTTAGACTCTTCTCATGTTCACTTAGATCTTGGGGCGTCTTCCATGTCTATTTCCTCAAGGCGCTCCTCAAAAAGACTCAAAATAAGGCTTAAGTCGATGACCATTCACCTTAAATGCTTTACCTGTAACATCACTTTTAATCTCAATAGCACCATGAGCAAACACATTAGTAACAACATAAGGACTCACCCAACGAGAACGCAATTTTCCTGGAAATAATCTAAAATGAGAATGATACAATAAGACTTTCAACCCTATGTGAAACGTTTTTCCTCTCAGCTGTTTGTCATAGTACACTCTCGTCTTCTCCTTGTAAATCCAAGCGGCATCGTATGCATCGTTTCTGATTTCTTCAAGCTCGCTCAATTGCAATTTTCTGTGGAGACCAGCCTCATCTAAATCCATATTGAACTTTTGTACTGCCCACCACGCCTTGTGTTCCAACTCTACTGGTAGATGGCACGCCTTACCATAGGTCAACCGAAATGGGGACATCCCAATAGGTGTCTTGTATGTTGTCCTGTAAACCCACAACGCATCATCAAGTCTATCACTGCAATCTTTCCTTGTTGGGCCAACAGTCTTTTCCAAAATCCGCTTGACCTCCCTATTTGAAACTTCGGCCATTCCACTTGTCTGAGGGTGATATGGGGTGGAAACCTTGTGGGTGACTTCATACTTCTTGAGCAAAGCCTCTATAGTCTTATTACAAAAATGAGAACCTCCATCGCTTATAAGAACACTTGGTACTCCAAACCTGGAAAATATGTTAGTTCTCAAGAAATCTACAACAAATTTAGAATCATTAGTCCTTGTGGCTTTCACCTCCACCCATTTAGAAATATAATCCATAGCCAATAAGATATATAGAAAGCCTTTAGAAGAATGAAAAGGTCCTATAAAATCAATACTCCAAACATAAATAATTTCAACAACAATAATGGGAGAAAGGGGCATTTGATCTTTTGGACCAATATTACCTGTTCTTTGGCACCTATCACATGTCATACAAAATGTATATGCATTTTTAAAAATCGTGGGAAAAAAAAAATCCGCAATCCAATACCTTAAGTGCTGTCCTCCTTGATCCAAAATGACCTCCACACGCCTCAGTGTGACAAAATGCTAGGATCGGTCTATGCTCTTCTTATGGGACACAACGTCAAATGATCTGATCACTACAATGCTTTCAAAGATATGGATCGTCCCATATATAGTGTTTCACCGTTTTCTTGAGTTTCACCTTGTTTGCCTGCGATAGTGTGTATCCACAATATCAGCATACCAAAGTTCGTGTGTATCCATGCGAAAAAGCTGTTCATATGGGAAGGACTCTTGCAACGGTAACGTCTCCTCCTCTTGCACAATTTTGCTCAAGTGATCCGCCACAACGTTCTCGTTTCCCTTCTTGTCCTTGATTTCGATGTCAAACTCTTGTAGCAAGAGAATCCATCAAATCAAGCGTGGCTTAGCATCCTTCTTTTTCATCAAATATCTAAAGGCTGCATGGTCAGAATAAACAATCACTTTAGAATTCAAAAGGTAAGATCAAATTTTTTCTAAAACAAATATTACTGCCAAAAGTTCTTTTTCTGTTGTGGAGTAATTCAATTGTGCATCATTTAAAGTTCTAGAGGCATAATATATAGCATTCGGCCTCTTGTCTTTTCTTTGTCCAAGCATTGCTGCAACCGCATAATCTGATGCATGGCACGTGAACTCAAATGGTAGGCTCCAATCTGGTGGCGTCATGATAGGGGCTGACGTCAAAAGCGTCTTCAACTTCACAATTGCATCCTCACACGCCTTGTCCCACATGAATGGAACCTCTTTCTGCAATAATTAACACAAGGGTTTGGCCACCAAAGAGAAATCTTTGATGAACCTCCTATAAAAACCTGAATGGCTAAGAAACAAACGAACTTCCCTCACAGTTGTAGGGGAGAAGCATAATATCAATCTTGACCCTATCAACCTCTATTCCCTTAGCATAAATTATGTGTCCTAGAACTATCTCTTGATTAACCATAAAATTCCATTTTTTTCTAATTCAAAACAAGGTTAGTTTCTACACATTTTTTCAAGATTAATTCCAAATTCTCTAAGCATGCATCAAAGTCTTTTCCATAAACACTAAAATCATCCATAAAGACTTCAATAATGTTTTCAATATAATCAGAGAATATGGAATACATATAACGTTGAAATGTACCTGGTGCGTTGTATAAACCAAAAAGCATGCGTCGATAAGCAAACGCACCAAAAGGGCATGTAAACGTCGTCTTCTCTTGGTCATCTGGGTGGATGCATATCTGATTGTAACCGCTGTACCCATCCAAGAAGCAATAGAACTCGTGTCCAACTAATCTTTCCAACATCTGATCCATGAAAGGTAAAGACATGTGATCTTTGCGTGTAGTAGCATCCAGCTTCCTATAGTCGACGCACATCCTATGACCTGTTACCAAACGTTGTGGCACGAGCTCATCCTTGTCATTCTTCACAACTGTGACTCCACTCTTCTTAGGTACAACTTGAACTAGTGAAATTCATTGGCTATCCGAGATAGGATATATGATGCCACAATCAAGAAGTTTGATCACCTCGTCCTTCACAATCTTCATCATGGGGGGGGGGGGGGGGGGGGGGGGGGGTGTAAATGTCTGGGGGGGGGGGGGGGGTAAATGTCTCTGACCCTCCCTTGTAGGCTTGGCTCCTTCCTCGAGCAAGATCTTGTGAACACAAGTAGTAGCGCTTATACCCTTAATAGCCGCCAAAGTCTATCTAATGGCGGTCTTGTTCCTCTTAAACACATTGATCAACTTTGATTTCTGCTGCTCGCTCAGCTTTGATGACAAAATAACTGGTAAAGTGTCATCGTCTCCTAAGTGTACGTACTTCAAATGATCAGGTAGAGCCTTAAGCTCTAATTTTGGGGACTGCTCCACAAATGGTAGAATTTTATTAGTGGAAATTGGAATTGACAAGTATTTGTTATACCTTGAAAATGGGGCTGCCTCAAGTTCGGCAATGACTTCCAACACTTGTGGTTTGAGGGCAGCCCTTTCTTTACACAAAATCTCTTCTCCTTCCTTGTCAAAATCGGCCCCTAGCTCAATAACTAATTGTTATTGCTCCAAAGTTTCTGATAAAACCTGTGCAATAGAGTCTACAACATCAATAGCATAGCATGGTTTAAGATCAGAAATATGATACCTCATAGCTTCAAACACACTGGAGCTTATTACTTCACCATCAAATTCCATGGTGAGATTCGGCATATGAAAAATTATGTAAAATTATTTATGCAAAATTATTTTCTAGACTCTAAAGTAAGGTGGACGTGCGGCCCAAGTATGGTCGTCTAGACATAAATTATTCCGTGGTTTCAGAAGGCTAGTTTGTGAAATCTAAAAATAATGCAAGGCAAGACTCATTTGTTGGTAACCACGGAGAGCGAACTCCCTATCGCCCCCTTCACAGAGAAGAGATAGCAGTCTGTGGGCCTCTGAGATCTAATTCGACAAACCATGAGACTAAGTCGAGAAAACACGCACTAATAAGCGAACCTTTATGCCCCTTACTCAGTGAAGAATAATTCATGTGTTAGACAGTTCTCCAAGTGTTAATAAAAGACGCCCTCAACCTCAAGTGACCTTAAAAAGGTACAAATGGAGGGTTATAGCTAATATTAACAAAAGAGACTTCACCTATTCCGTTTACTTTAGAACCTACAATAAACTAAACATAAATAAATCTTTAACTTCCTAGCAATTTATCTAAGTGTTACACACATACTTCACATATTACATGCATTCGGTAACAATTAAAAACCAAAACCGAAAATCCTATTTAACTATTACAAATCCGAAACATATTAATTACACAAATCCGAAACTAGGAAAAATTATACAATCTGAAATTTATACAAAGTTACAAAGTAACACTTCATGAATCTAAATTTATAAATTTCCCCTGCAACGGCGCCAAATATTGATGCAGTTATTATTCAAGCACATGTACCTGCAAAACAACTTCATACACATATTACCCTTTAAATATCGAATGTAGCATAAGACAAGTAGGGATCGTTCAGTCCGGGGAAATTCAGGGTATTCAATCACATAAAGTATCACATAATCATATTGGGGGTTTGATATTTGTTTGTAAAACCTACAGATTTTTACGAAAATTAAATCCTAATTAATTATTTACATATGATCATCATCTTTCACACATAACACTACACACAAAACATGTAACAATTTCTCAACAAGGAACAAAGCAGCAAATCGGCAAGTACACAAGATTAGTTTTAGTTCCAATTTAATTAGAACCCTTCGTGGTTCACTAATCATTCAAAACTCCTCAATTATTTAGAACCAACTTCGTGCATAATCCTAAACATAGTGCTAATCAGTTTAAAGACACTTCGTGTAGAAATTAAACCAAGAAACACATAAACACAATGTGTCGAATTGGAAACAAGTAAGAAGTATGGCGTCACCTCACCCCATTAACATGTATATTTTCAGAATTACTTTAGCCTTTAGAACACATACAAGATGAATCAACTTCGAGCATAGCTCACCTTGTATCTCATTCGGCATATGAAGCAAACACACAAGGTTCGGCCATGATCAAGACTACCCTCATGCATTAAAATTTTGTGCATACGAATTCAGAAAATAAACCAAGACAAAACCAAGAACACATGAGATTTACTACTGCATAAAACCCTGATTAATTTCGTTACACATCAAGAACATAATTCGACATTCAAATATCCAAGTAGCGAATTCGGAAATCCAAAATAGAATTAATAAAACTAAATAAACATCCACAAATCCATACAATCTTCATAGACAAAGTATTGTAATTATACAAGAAATAAAAAGTCATGAGAAAAGAGTGAATCACACTTTTTAGAAACCTTGAAAATAATTCGACAAAGGTGTGGATTCGGTGGAAGGATGGTGTGATTTTAGGTTTGTGGTGGTGAGGGGATTCAGCTTATATTTCTTTGGATTTGTGGTGTGAGTTCAGCAAAATTTTGGCTTGTGAAAGTTAGATAGACGAAATGATTCTACAAGAGGCAGCCGTGTGCTTTATATAGAGGGAGAATAGCATGAGTTCGGATTAGAATCCGACTTGTACTTGGCGTGCAAGGCAGCAGACAATCCATCTCCAATTCGACTTTGTCTTCTCCTCATCATGTGCTCGACATGCTCCTTGTTTCTTGATTCGCAAGACTTGTCTATGTGCTCGGCACACTTGCATTTTTCCTCTAGAACTTTCTGAAATCATGTGCACGGCATCATCCTCTTCTAGTCCTTGTTGCATTTGGCTTTCTCTTCTTGACATGTGTTCGGCATGCTTTCATAAATAATTCTGATTTCTTCTTTGAATAATTATAGAACTCTCTTTGATTTAATTCCTGAAAAATAAGAGAAAGAAATATTACAAAAACATGATAAAAATGTAGTAGAATTATTTGGAGTGTGAATCCTGATTCCATCGGGATTTCTTGGTTCTACAAGGATTTCTATTTTCATTGAAACTCTTAAAACCTTCAACGGTTTGAGAAACGCCGAGATATTGTAGACTCCTAATCCAACTAGGACTCCTGCTTTGAATCAAACTCTTTAAGATCTTCATCATTTTGAGAAACGACAAAACATTTTTCATTCCTATTTCAACTAGGAATCCTTATTCAAATCGAACTCTTCATAAATTCTACGTATTTCGACGTTTTAGCTCAATTCACAAACTGACTCTACCAAAGACTCCTGACTCGACTAAATGACTCTATTTTACAATAATAAGGGTTAAACATTGCATAAATGGGGGTATATTAAGAACGTCGCATATAATGCTCATATCATAAGGATGTCTCATTGAAGCAACAATCTTCAAATCTTGCAGTAAACAGATCACCTGTCGAATGCTCTATGTAGCGGACAATCATTGGTGCTTCATATCCAACGTAAATACCTAATCGTTGTTGAGGACCCATCTTGGTACGCAGTGGAGGCGTGATTGGCACATATAAGGCAAAACCAAAAGTGTGCAGATGCGAAATGTCAGGCTCGTAACCAATTACCAGTTGGTACACACTAACTGGTTGGCTATCTGTGGTTCATAGACGAATAAGCATAGCTGCATGTAGTATTGCATATCCCCATGCCGAAACCGGCAAGTTAGTGGCCATGATGAGGAACCGAGTAACAAGTTGAAGTCACTTAATGGCTTCTTCTGCAAGACAGTTCTGAGAATGAACGTGGGGCACGAGATGTTCAACTTCAATCTCAACTGACATGCAATAGTCGTCAAAACACTTGGACGTAAACTTTCTAGCATTATCCACTCTGATTGACTTAATCGGATTGTCAGGGTGGTGAGCTCGAAGCTTTATAATCTGAGCTAGGAGTTTATCAAATGCAGCATTCCTCATGGACAATAATGCGACGTGTGACCAACACGTCGATGCATCAACCAGAACCATAATATATCGAAATGGTCTGCACTCTGGTATTATAGGTCCATAAATAGGGAGACGTTAGTATCGATCATAGTGAGTAGTAAGCAAGTTTGATTATTTAAAGAACAGTGACAAGATGTATTTTGGTCACATAAATCGATGCAATTCGTGACTTCAAGTCACTATCGATATCTTCCATTTTGTTCTCTTTTGAAAAATAGACATTGTGGTTCACAGTAACATAACAGTTACAAACACAACGGTGGACGGTAACGTCACAGTTACCCGAAAACGTTTGGTACTGGGGCAATCAACCCCCCGTATACCGTCCCGAGAAGTGAAAGAATCGGGATGATGTAGCAGGGACACGAGAAGGTCCCGGACGAAAGATAAAATTCCCAAGAAATTAAAATTCAGAAAGCGGGAACGTTTAGTAAATTTTACCTCGTTGATTGATTCTTGATCGAAAGAAACTTGAGATTTGAGGAAGCTTATTTTCTTCGATTCTTGGTTCCTTCGAAGCAAGGACGAAGGCATGAAAGAACGCTTGATCGGCCTGCGAGAAATCTTGGACTTCCGGGGGGGTGATGTGTGCGGGAGGATGCACACAAACACAGGGGCTATCGAAGGAGGGCTGCCGAGCAGGAGCTGTCGGCAGGGGCTTGCGGGCTGCGCGGCAGGCAGGAAGCTGCCGAGCGAAAAGCTGCGCAGGAAGCTGCCGAGCAGGCTTTCGGCAGGGCTGGGGCTGCAGAGCGGGGCATTCGGTAGGGACTGGGGCTGCCGAGCGGGGCTTCGACAGGGCTGGTGAAACGACCCGAACCTTAAATACCCCTTTAAAAAGTTGACTTGGCGATCCGTTGTTATTTTTGAAAAGTTTTCTTTATGAAAGTTGTAGAGCACGACGGTACGAGTTCGTAGACACGAGGCACGCGTGAAACGGACGTCGTAAGAAAAAGTTATGACGTAAAAATCGTGAGAGGATTTCGGAAATTTCGGAAAAGTGTGGAGAATTCTGGAATTTGGAATATTCCAAGTTCATTGGGAATATTCCTATCTTTTTTATCTGATTTTCCTTTCTCTCTCTACTCACTCTCTCTCCCCCCCCCCCCCCCCCCGATCGGCCTGAGCCCGAGCACAGTGGCACCGCTCTCGGCTCCTCGCCGTCCGGCCACCGATCGGCGCGCCACCGGTGCCGATCGGTTCGGCTCCTTCGTCACTCCCTCGCTGCGGTGACGGCGTGGCGCGCAGCGCCGCTGTTGGCCCGATTCGGCCCAAGAACCGAGGGAGGTGGTGAGACCGGAACTCCCACTTCCGGCCACCGATCGGGCTGATTCTTGGGGGGGAAAGGAGCATCTCGACCCGTGCAACCTCTCCTCAAGAGGATTTGATCCGGTTCGGCCAAGGTAAGTAGAAATTTCGGTTTGAAATTTCTAGGGTTTTTGAACCCGATTTGGGAGTTTGCGATTTTGGATGATTTTGTTGAAATTGATGTAATTAGAGGTTGGATTCATGTTTAGGACGGTGATTAGAGTTAATTAGGTGAAATTTTGTGTTGGATTGGTCGATTTTTAAAGGATTGGGAATTTGAGGTTTCGGGGCCGCCGTACCGGCCGCCGTTTGCGGCGGCTGGGGGTTGTTTTGGCGTCGGGGATGAGTCCCCGAGGTGGTGGTGGTCCCTTTGGGTGATTTTGGCGTGAATCGGAGGTGTTTTCACCTCCGGTGGCGGAGCTGGCGGCGGCGGGCGGCGACGCTGCGGCTGCCGGCATTTGGGGAAGAAGATGAACAGTGTTAGGGTAAATAGTGAAACGGTAAAACGGTAAATCGGTAAACTGTAAATAATAACTCAGTAAAAAGGTAAATAGTAACAGTAAAAATGTTAAACAGTAACTTTGAATAGTAAGTCTAACTTTTGACTTTGACTTTTGATTTTGACTTTGACTTTTACTGTTACTGTTGACTTCCAAAAAAAAATAATAATAATAATAAATAAATAAATAATAAAATAAAAGTTCTTATGCTAAAAATTAGCGACCAAAGAATTGATCGACTTTGTTCCCAGTGGGTGGGTGTTGGCGGTTTGGGAGCAAAGAAAATTTTATTTAGTTTTTGGGATTATTTAGG
This sequence comes from Potentilla sterilis, assembly GCA_963682095.1. Lineage (NCBI taxonomy): Eukaryota > Viridiplantae > Streptophyta > Magnoliopsida > Rosales > Rosaceae > Potentilla > Potentilla sterilis. Next base: position 31,571,848 of record OY821758.1, read on the forward strand.
ACCTGTTTCGAATTTCCGAGGGAATTTTCAGGACGGGTCATCTCAAATGGTATCAGAGCCGGTTCAACTCTCGGACCATGACTCTGACGGGTTTTCTTGAATTTCGAATACTCTAATAGTTGTGTTGAAATTACTCTATTTTAAATATTGTTATATGCATGCTTTATCTATAATCAGTATATTGTGCTTTGATCGGGGATATGTTTCTTGGGGGTTAAATAAATAATAAATCCTTAGTGGCCTATATGTTAGAGATTATGTATGTCGGATAGTAATGATTAGATCTGTTTCATTTTAAAGTGAATGCATGCATAATTATTTTAATGAAATTGAATTGTTTTAATTGCATGATTTGAAAGGCATAAGAAATTTGGTGATTAAATGAGAAAGTATTTTATTGAAACGAAAAGCTATATGAGGAATTTTTGAATTTTATGAGATATTTGAATTTATGAATTTTTGAATTTTATGAGATATTTCTCTGGATTTTGATTTGATTTGATTTGAATTGATTTTGACATCTAGTTTTGATTTGATTTTGACAGCAGTGCTGTTTTATTTGGATTTTGATATTTCTCTGGAACATGAGTTCCCCATGAGATTTCATAATTTCAAATTATTTGAGTATTTACTCGGTAGACCGGAACTGAAGTTTCCGGGAATTTTGTTGAGTTTATGAATTCGAATTTCTTGACATGCCGACTTTGATTATTTATTTCGATATTATTTTGGGGAATTTACGTATTTCTGATTTGACGGCATAGTGATTGCCGGGTATATTTGATTTGACGGCATAGTGATTGCCGGGTGTTTGTGATTTGACGGCATGATGATTGCTGAGTATTTGTGATTTGACGGCATGGAGATTGCCGGGTATTTGTGATTTGACGGCATGGTGATTTGCCGGGTATTTTTGGATTTCGGCATGTCGATTTAACAGGGAAATGTATTTCGAGATTTGTTTTTCACCACACGATGGTCCACGTGATTATGATATTGATATGGATGCTAGCTAGCAGTGCCTCATCCCACGCGAGGTGACGACTTGACCATATAGGTCAGATTCACGCTCGGTGGTCGACGTAGGGTTGTGTATATTGAGGCGGTGACGTGTCTAGGTAGTAGACTTAGACACGGGGGGAGCCATTAGGGTTCTCGGACCGGAGTCTGACGAGGCTCCAGTGGTGGTTAGACATTTCCCTGTTGCATGGCCAACGGGGTTTGGTCATGAGGATGTTTTCACTGTGATGGCGGGAATATTTTCTCAGTGAGGCTTTCAGTTTTAATAAATTCCCGCATCAGTCGATTGAGATTTTTATATTATTATATGACGTGATTGAGAATTTTGTGCGATTATATGATGCGGCTTCGGGAATATTTCGGTTACGAAGTTTTCAGCTTTTGATAGATTCCCGAAGCAGTGGATTAAGATTGATATATTTTATGTTATTATCTAGTTTCGGGAATATTTCCTCTACGAGGCTTTCAGTTTTTAATAGATTCCCGAACCAGCGAGTTTGAGATTTTTATATGACCAATGAGAATGGTCAAGAGATTTTATGATTTGATTTCAAAGACATATGATTTTGAGTATATATTTGATTTCCAACGTATATGATTTTGAGTATAAATTTCAAACAAAGAAATATTTGTTTATTTGAATTATCAGCGAGGCTGATGTGTTTCAAATGAGATTTTCATAAAACGTACCTATGTTTTATACACAAAAATGCATGTATTGTGGTTTTTTTTACAAGCATGTTTTGAACCCGTGGAAATATTTGAGAAGAGACTAATAGGGTTGACCGGTGATAGTTATTTGGATAATTTTTGGGATTATTTATCTTTAATTGATTGTTTGCACCTACAAATAGATTTGGTGAAATTGTGTTTTTGTATGTGATGGTCGGTGATGAGGGTTTGTATTAAGGAGTGTTTTATTGAAACTTATGCAGGTAGGGCTATCCAAATTTAAGGGGAGATTATGTCAAAAAGTTTAGACATAGTATCTCCTTAAGATGGGGCCCACGAGATCATTAAGAATTTGTATTCGGCTTAGTAACCTGAAACCAGTAAACATTTGCTCATTTGATTGTCTCTTTGTAATTAGAAATGTTGAGTTGTTTAAATTTTTCAACGTTGGCAAGTTGTGTGCCAGTTTAGAAAGGGGCAATGAGATAATTGTACCCTACCTGTGAATTTAGTGGCTTTGAAAATTTCGTGGACGAAATTTCTTTAAGGTGGGTAGATTGAAACGACCCGAACCTTAAATACCCCTTTAAAAAGTTGACTTGGCGATCCGTTGTTATTTTTGAAAAGTTTTCTTCATGAAAGTTGTAGAGCACGACGGTACGAGTTCGTAGACACGAGGCACGCGTGAAACGGACGTCGTAAGAAAAAGTTATGACGTAAAAATCGTGAGAGGATTTCGGAAATTTCGGAAAAGTGTGGAGAATTCTGGAATTTGGAATATTCCAAGTTCATTGGGAATATTCCTATCTTTTTTATCTGATTTTCCTTTCTCTCTCTACTCACTCTCTCTCCCCCCCCCCCGATCGGCCTGAGCCCGAGCACAGTGGCACCGCTCTCGGCTCCTCGCCGTCCGGCCACCGATCGGCGCGCCACCGGTGCCGATCGGTTCGGCTCCTTCGTCACTCCCTCGCTGCGGTGACGGCGTGGCGCGCAGCGCCGCCGTTGGCCCGATTCGGCCCAAGAACCGAGGGAGGTGGTGAGACCGGAACTCCCACTTCCGGCCACCGATCGGGCTGATTCTTGGGGGGGAAAGGAGCATCTCGACCCGTGCAACCTCTCCTCAAGAGGATTTGATCCGGTTCGGCCAAGGTAAGTAGAAATTTCGGTTTGAAATTTCTAGGGTTTTTGAACCCGATTTGGGAGTTTGCGATTTTGGATGATTTTGTTGAAATTGATGTAATTAGAGGTTGGATTCATGTTTAGGACGGTGATTAGAGTTAATTAGGTGAAATTTTGTGTTGGATTGGTCGATTTTTAAAGGATTGGGAATTTGAGGTTTCGGGGCCGCCGTACCGGCCGCCGTTTGCGGCGGCTGGGGGTTGTTTTGGCGTCGGGGATGAGTCCCCGAGGTGGTGGTGGTCCCTTTGGGTGATTTTGGCGTGAATCGGAGGTGTTTTCACCTCCGGTGGCGGAGCTGGCGGCGGCGGGCGGCGGCGCTGCGGCTGCCGGCGTTTGGGGAAGAAGATGAACAGTGTTAGGGTAAATAGTGAAACGGTAAAACGGTAAATCGGTAAACTGTAAATAATAACTCAGTAAAAAGGTAAATAGTAACAGTAAAAATGTTAAACAGTAACTTTGAATAGTAAGTCTGACTTTTGACTTTGACTTTTGATTTTGACTTTGACTTTTACTGTTGACTTCCAAAAAAAAAAATAAATAAATAAATAAATAATAAAATAAAAGTTCTTATGCTAAAAATTAGCGACCAAAGAATTGATCGACTTTGTTCCCAGTGGGTGGGTGTTGGCGGTTTGGGAGCAAAGAAAATTTTATTTAGTTTTTGGGATTATTTAGGACCTGTTTCGAATTTCCGAGGGAATTTTCAGGACGGGTCCTCTCAGCTGGGGTTGCCTACTCAAGGATTGTAATGATGGTGACAACCCATCAATCGACTTAGACACTTTAAAGAATAAAGTGAGGCCTACATATACTCCCACGATCAGTCGAAGTCTTCACTCTAATAATAGATCCATTTTTCATCTAAAAGAAGATGAAGAAGAAGAAGTGTTAAGAAATGAAATTCCCTATACAAGTGCAATGACGCATGATCTTATACACAATATGTAAGACTCGACCTCTCATTCGATGAAAATTTGTAAAGCTATGTGTAGCTCTGCGCCCACACAACGCCAATGGTTCTTTCAAATACTTAAAAATATGAAAGAGTTGGGCTTATTCAATCTCTACATAGAAGGTGACATGATAAGGAAACTATCCATGTCATAACTATGCATAAAGAAAAATGTATTAAAGGCGAAATAAGAAAATCTGTTATCGCAGATCAATTTCAAATCTCTTAACGGTTTGTCCATACCTATACTCTAGATAGAGTTTTTGACTGTTTTACTACAAGACGATCATGCTTAGCATTAACATTATGTTCATTATGAACTTATGTATTCAGTTCATGGACAACCTTACCCTCAAGATCAAAGTAAATAAAGTTGGATCTGAGGACGATGTGGCAATATTTAGTTACTAAATCATTGCTCAAAGTCATATTTGAAAAACATGTGACAATGCATAACTATGCTAAGGTTATTGAAACTCCCTTGATCAAATCAAAGAATCGGGGGGAGTCTAGCACATACATGTTGTTTTCAAATGTAATATGTGCGTTGTGCTCTTTTTCTCCTTCAACCAAAGTTTTATTTTCTCTCATTGGGTTTTTGTTACTTGGCAAGGTTTTTAATGAGACAACACCTCATGCACCATTTTATCTTTGACTCGGCACAAGGGGGAGTGTTGAAGGAAAAACACATTGTGTGTCTTCGTCAATGTAACTGACAAGAGATAATTATGTAGTTAGCGTTCAACACTTATTACTGAAATGATCCGTCATTATTGTCATAAATGTACTTACTATTTCCGTTGTAATACTCACTTTATATGAAGGGGATTATTAATGAAATGAGTAGATCAATTCCAATTTTACTTTTATAATATGAATGAAATTATTTGTTTTTGAATAAGATCGATGATCGTTAAAAGATCAAATGTTATGCGATAACAGTATTATGGCTGGAAAAACAAATAGGCCTTCTTTATTTCTTTAATTGTAAAGTACCCATATGTGGCACTTTACAAATATTTATGGGTACGCAATTACCTGCTCTCCAAAGCATCACTTGAAATTTGACGCGTCATCTCCATTCAAAATCAATGTAACCTAGCTTATGGCGTGAGATTTTCGTGAGATACTCATTTCGATTGAGAAAATTGGATTGTTTCAAGAAGAACTGACGAGCATCACCGAGGTAACTCTCTCAAATAATAACCTTATAAAATATATCAATGTTAGCATAGAATAAGTAGGTTAGTTCAGTCCGGAAATATCAAAGGGCAATCGAAAACTAAGTGTTAACAAAACAAATCATATGGGGGGTTTGAAAGATTTATTTAAATAAAGCTACTGCTGAAAAAAAATCTAAATTAATTATATACAAGTGATCAACATCTCCACACAAAACATAGCACGAAAATATTCATCAACTCATAACAATCGCATGCAAGAAATCAACGCAGCAAGTTTCGACACATTCAAGACTTGTATTCGGTTCCAATCTAATTAGAGCCTCAGCAGTTATCTAATCGTTACTAGACTTCTCAAGTATTTAGAATCAACTCAGCGTGTAATCCTAAACTTTATGCTAATCTGTTTAAAGACATTCAGCGTAGAAATTAAACACGAAGAACACATAAGCACGAAAGTCATATTGGAGACATGTAACATGCATGGCGTCACTCATCATATTTAACATGCAAATTTCCATAATTATATTAACCATATATAAACAACACAAATTGAATCAACTCAGCGTATGACTCGATCTATATTATTTTAGTAGATGAAATCGATAATCAAACAACAACCATGGCCTAGGCTGCACTCAACCATCGAAATCGTATGCACAAATTCTAGAAACTAACCGAATTCCTTTCATATATATATAGGACCATTCTAGTAAGGGATAGTAAAACACCCTTAGATCTGTTTTTTTAATAACCTTGGATTGCTGAGATTAAGTCAAATAATTTAACACTTTCTGACAAATTTGAGTCGTTTGAGGTCATTAAAAATAAATCAACCTTTTGAATGCCTTAACAACCACCAAATCATCTGAAATTTTTTAGAGATGATCTACTCATATATACTCTAAAAACTGAACGGTGAAGATGCATTTTGATAATCAGAAAGTTCGTCAAATGACTTATCCCCTTTTTAGAACAAAAAAATGATCTCTTAGTAGAAGAGCCATATATATATATATATATATATATATATATATATATATATATATATATGGACGAATTGAATTCCTTCAAACTCGAAAAATAAATGGACGAACTGAATTCTATCAAACTTGAACCGTTCATGTTTATAACAGAAAAACGTAATTTTGAGAGCCTTAACTATTACCAAATTGGCTGAAATTTTGCAGAAATAATCTATACAATATTATCTAGATACTAGACGGTGGAAATGAGAAAATTCGATCTAAAAATGGGTCAAAAATGAAAATTCGCACTATAATGTAATTTTGAGGACATTCTCTCTAAATCCGACCTAATATATATATATATATATATATATAAATAAGATAGCAAAACACACTTATATCTTTTTGTTTAATGACCTTAGATGGCTGAGATTAAGTCAAACAAACACGACAAATCGGTTCGATGTAATTAAAAATAAATTAATATTTTAAATGCCCTTAATGGGATTTTACACCCAAATGGCCAAATAGGTGAAGGAGGGCAGTGTTGAGTTTCCATGGAATTCAGGTTCTCAAGCTTTAATGGGCTCCCTGACCTTCCTTTCGGTAAGCCCGATCTTCTCTTTTGATTTATGGTTCGATTCCACCTCCAATTCGAAAATTGAAGCTTAATTTGATGTTTCTCTTTTTTGCCATGTCGCCGCCGCTCACCACCGCCGTCCTTCTCCTTTTTGACGAGATTCCAGAGCTCCGTCGAAGCTTTTGAGTTTGCTTGTGGTGAGCCCAGCTTCTCTTCCTCTCCCCTAACTCGATAATGTTTCCATTCTCTTGAAACTAAGCTAATTGGGGGTTTCCTCCTTCCCTGTTTTACTCTTTCCCTGTAACTCTTCTCCTCACTTTCGGACGACAAGGCAAGCTCGGAAAAAGCTCAGAGGAGCTGGAGGCGCCTGCTGAAGTCCTGGAAGCTTGTGAGCAAGGCAGTAGCTTTAGCTCGAGGCAGGGAGAGGCCGATTCTGTGTTTGTGTTCTTTAAGGTAGAAATCTCGTTCAACCTTGCCTCTATTTGTTGGTTGGTGTTTTGTTAATGAAGTGGAACTTGTAAATGCGTTACTTGTTGATTTGGTTAAGATCGGAGACGAGTTTAGGCAATCGGAGACTGATCGGATTTGCAAAGGGTGAAAACCCTGGGATTTTACTGTTACGGTTTTACCTTTTCATAGTTTTACTGCCCTTGTGAAATGACTCTTCTGCCCGGTTTGGAAGAAAGTCAATATTTTACTGTTTTACATAGTTACCGTTTTACAGCTTTACCGTTTTACCTTTAACTGTTTTACGGTATTATAAAATGGGTTTTATGGTTTTACTTTTAACTTGATATAATTTTAGTAAAACCTATCTTAAAAATATGGCGACAAGTATCGTAGGTGAACGCTACGATAACACGTGAGTTCCGATTTCCGCCCGGTTTGGAAATCGAGAAATCTTAATTTAGAAACGTGTCGGAAATAATTAAAGTAAAGTCCCCGTTTTAATATTGAATGCGTTAAAGCTCTGTAACGCATTTAATATCAATCCGACTTGTAAATTGGCGATTATTGAGTTTTCCGAGCTTGGGTCAACTCGGAAGACTTGGTCAATTTCCTGGTCAACCTAGGAAAGACTTGGTTAACCCAAAGTCAACCTTTGACCTTTCATAGTCAAACTAGGAGAAGGTCAATATGACCATAATCGCCACGTTTTCTTTTTAAATCGTTCTTTCGATTAATATGTTTTGTGCCGGAATTCAGGATCGCCTCATGATTCAGAGCACGAGGATTGAGAAGCGAGGCACGCGGACTTCGGCATTGCTTTATCAGGTAAGGGGAGCCACCCATCAAGGGTGAACCGAAACATCCGGGTCATTGCTTTATCAGCTCATATTTATTATTTCTATGCTTTATGCTTTGCCCGCATTTGTCTGTGCCTCATATATATATATATATATATCGTAAATTTATTTATTCAATTATTGAGGCTAGACTTGAAATATTCTTGTGTTGTGATTCCTTGAGTTGTCTTGAGAGTGACGGGACCTAATATTCTAGGATTATCCTGCGGTGTTGATGACCGCGAACCTCCGGAGGGGCAATGCCCTATTTATCTATCGTCTCTTACTCCCGCATTACGGTACCTTGTAGCGGAAATTGTAAGAGTTATTCTCTTTCTCCCGTAGTATTTAATACTACAGAAATTGTTAGATATTCTCTTTCTCCCATTGTACTTGATGTAGTGGAAATTGTTAGAGAATCAGCTTTTGTCTTTCTCCTGTTGTATTCGATGCAGCGAAAATTGTTAGAGAACCGTTTTGGGCATCTGCCACGAAATGGACACTCTTGCTAGGATCGGTCCCCTCTTGGATATATAAAAATCTCGCGGGTTGACCTTTTCTTGATTTCACTTTTGGTGTTATTATTTTCGCATATGGATTTATTTGCCATTAAACCAAATTATGTTTTTGGTTTTATCGTTATTTATTTTCAAAACTGGGCCCTCTATATGTGTTTTACATGTATATGAGCATTACCACTTTCTTGTTTTCAAACCCTGTCTTGGTTGGCTTTGGCCCCTTCCTGCGTTAGCGAGGACGAGTGCTCACCCTTACACATTTCAGGTATCTCGATATTTAGCTTAGACGAGTCTAGCTAGGAGTTGGTGACGTGGTAGCGCTCAGCGTTCGTTGTCCGTCGTTCGAGTTTATTCTGAGGATTCATCCATCAGTCTTATGGTATTATATTATTCTCGATCTCCATGTCCTCATGTTATTTATTCCATTAGGTTGCATTATTTGTTATCGAGACTTAAGCTTGTTTCTTATTGTCTAAGTCTCGTGATGCCACCTTCCGTATTTGTTTAAATGGGTTGTTTATATTACTCTTTCCTCTCCTTTGTTGTAAATTATATAAACTTCATTCCATTTTAGCCTTATGGTTACAAGTAGGTGAATAGTTAATACGTCAATATGACGTATTGATTGTCCATTAATTCGGAATCACGGCGATTACTGCTAGTTTCGGGCCCGGAATAGGTCCCGGGATGTGACATGTAGAATAGTGAGAGTAGCATCATTCAAACCGGTGGAAGTCTTCAAATCTCTTTGTTCTATGTTTTACTTTTTTTATTTTTGTAAAAGTTATGTTAACTGAAAACTTTTTTGACCCTGGTAGATGAGTGTGTACCAGTAATTTGAGATGGAGTCAATGATCGTTCCTCGAACCTCATCTCAAAGTCTGACTAACCAAAATATGGAACATGGTGTGAATAACCAATCACAAGAATCAAATGATGCTAGCAACAGTAGAGGTAATGTGATATCTAGTCGTGGAATAAACAAACTTGGTTTTGAAAGGGATGGTGTCGAAAGGGTTGAATTCAATTTAGTAGGTCAAACTGTGGAACCTGATGCTACCGTAGCAAAATGGCAACATCATATTGGCATGGAGGCAGTAGATCATACACTTCTTGCGATTAATGTCTTAGATTGGCGCCACTTTAATAAAAAGACATTAGATGCAGCTTGGGACCGCACCAAGGTAACTCTGAACTGTCTTATAATGTATTGAGAGCTATCTTTCAAATTAGGTAGCAAAACAAATCTAATCAATGTTGTTTTATCATGTTATTGCAGAACAAAATTGACTGGACTGATCCAGAAACTCAAAGAAATGCTAGTAAGATCCAACATACGTTTGAAAGAAAATTGAATGATCGTTGGAAAGCATTCAAACGTGACTTGAAGAAAGATTGGAGCTAGAAGTACAACGGCACAGAAGATCATTACAAATGTAGTGATGATAGCTAGGGTAACCCACTCCAGTGGATAAACTTGGTAGATCATTGGGAAACTGATGATGCAAAAGTATTTCTCTCATCAAATTGTTTATCAATTATTCTGATTTACACATTTATTGGTATAACATGTGTTTATTCTCAACATATTTGGCCAGATACGTGCAACACAAGATGAGAGGTCTCGAGGACCTCACAGGATGAACCACACAACTGGGACAACAACATATGCGCAACTGAGGCATAAATATGTAAGCAAATCCATGGAATTTAAAAGTCCGGCTGTATTCAATTCAGACTTTTAATAATCTATAAAAATCTGGGTGTATTCAATTAGGATTTTAAAAAGTCTTTATAAAATCCATTAAGTCTAGGGGTATTCGTTTATGACTTTTAAAAATGAAAAAAGTTTGAGGGTATTCAAAATATCATTCATACTTATGGAATTAGTAACTCATGGATAATCATGGACTTCGTAGTGTAAATTATACACACAAAACTCCAATAATTTTCCAGCCTCCAGACCAAAGATTTTGAAAAGTCTACGACAAACTTTTTCTGCCTATAAAGAGATTAATCCTCCGTCATCTCTTTATTTTTTATTTTTTCAATAACACATCATCTCTCTTTCTTGTTTTTCGTTTTCTCCATCTTTTCTATAATATTTTATGCAATCAAACTCTTATACCAACATGTTCATTGTTGTTGAATTTGTTTTTATTTATTTTGGTTTTCAATTCTAAAATACAACTATCATGAGTGTTTCGTTTTTTTATTTTTCAGAAATTAGATGTGAAATAATCTAAAATTAATGGAGGCCTAACTATTTATTTTGGAGGTATTAGTATAATCTTCTAAAAAAAGCTTTTATTAATTTAATTGCCCAATGGGTATTTTAGGAAGAATAAGGAGGTCTAAATAGTATTTTAGTTTTTTTGTAAAAGTAGATTTGAGGTATATTGAGTAAGGAGGTCGAAGTGCCAATTTGAGAGGTATGAATAGAAGCTCACTTTCTATAATATTTTATGCAATCAAACTCTTATACCAACATGTTCATTGTTATTGAATTTGTTTTTCTTTATTTTGGTTTTCAATTTATTTCTCATTTATGTATGAAATTCTAAAATACAACTATCATCGGCTCTGGAGTTTTCATTTTTTCTAAGAATCGAGTCAGTTCTGGAGTTTTCAAAATTGAGAAAAATGATACTCGTTAATTAATAAATAAGATTGATCAAGTGAATATAAATAAAACTACATATTTTTTGTCGATCTATAAAATGATACTGGTTAATTAATAAATAAGATTGATCAAGTGAATATAAATCTAACTACATATTTGTTGTCGATCTATAAAGCTACCATGATTAATAACATCTTATATGGGGAGAGACGCTCAATTATCTCGTGACTAAGAGTTTTGTTTTCCTTGTTAATATTGACTTGTTGTTTTATCGGAGACGGATATCGTTGCAACGTCTCTACTTGGAACAGAAGAATGAAGGTCATCCCTATTGTGTATAAATTTGGATAGAAATACATGTAAGCCATCCCAATGAATCTGTTACATTTGCCTAAACAAAAACTGAAAGATTTTTTTTTTTATGTACTAAATTGATTACTTGGAGCAGATTGGAGCATCACCCTACATCAACTCAGAGAATTTTTTTTTTCTATTTGTATTGAAAAATCTGTAAAAGTCGTTCATAATAAAGTCTGTAGATTTTTATAAATCAATATGAAGTCTGTGTAAAAGTCGATGGTTTTAAAGAATCAACTGAATTATGTGAACATTTTAAATAGTCTATGGCCTTTTCACAAAGTCTGTGAATTAAAAAATATTCATACAAATCCAAATACAATACACCCCTCTAAGTGTCAAATAATTGATGAAGTTGAGGACAAATTTGTATATCTAGATGTATATGTGTTTGACAATGTACTAACTGGCATGTTGATCTTTTAAATTAGGATAAGTTACATACTACGAGATCTATATCATTAATTACTCTGTCATTCCCATATAGTTAGAATCAAAATGATAAAGTTTTTGCTAGCTAATTTATCATTCTAGCTAGTACTGACCTATATTTACTACATTTGAGTAATTAGCAATCTTAATACATTGATACTTACTGTATTTGTTAATTTACCTTAATTAGTGATATTACAAAGATGTAATCTTGTAGTATTTTATTCTTTGGTATGCAATCTGTTTACTGATTTTTGATTTTGCGGTGCCTCTTAACTGGCTAAACTTTGTGCTTTTGTTTAATTCTTCTGGTTTATTAGTTGTCACTTCATTTCCAGTCGAGAGCTGATATTAGGGAATCAGGGATATGGCTTGTATTCGTCTGCTTTCAAATCAAGTTTCTTGAATGATCAGTGAAGTAAAGAGGGATTCTTTAGCTGTCGCTCATCATTACGCAGTGTTGTTCAATGTGTCTTTTTTAATCTCAGGAAACATGTATGCGCCTATGTATGCACCTTCTGGGCAATGGTTTTTCATTATGCAATTTTCTCCCCTAGGTAGCATATTAATATATGGGGGGCATGAAGGTTTGGTTCAGTTACTTTCATCGTATGAAATCTGGGATGACAGGATTCTATTAAAGTAAATTTAGTAATCATGATTTATACTTTAAGTAACCTTTTACTAGCTATCATAATTACTAACTACATCTTTTTATTGATAACTTTACTCCCATATAGGTCAGTACTAGCTAATATATCATGTTTACTAAAAGTGTGTCATGGAGTAAGGAATTGATAGGTCTTCCCTTTTGTAATCATCAGAAGCTAGAAAGCAAATGGTGGTGCATCTCCAAATAGGTGCAAAATGTTTGAGCTGACTCACTGGAGAAAAGATGGAACAATAATTGATGAGGATGCAGATAAAGCAATTGTGAGAATCTTTAAATAACATTTAATGTCCTATGTTTTATTATCGTATTTTGTCAGGTAAGATTGATTCAAATGTTATGTAATGCAGAGAGACATGAAAAATAAAATCTTGGCAATTACTGAAGAGAAGAGTGTTTTACAACTACCAGAGACTCTCATAGAAGTAGAAATGAACAAGTTTATGCAGATATATTAGGGAAATACAAGCATGGAGTGGTTAGAGGATTTGGATTAGGAGTGAGACAAGAAGATGTACCAGCTGGCGTACCACTCCAAGATAGAAGAGGAGTTAGATTGGAGGTAGAACATCTCCGTAGAAATTGAGCAGGTGAGAACATAAGCTAAATAGAGTGAAGATAATATTAGAAAAGAAATGCAGAAAGTGGGTTGAAGTGCTGAAACTCATGAATCTCTCTAATTATGAAGCTGTTTGAGAAAGTTTAAAAATTTGACGGATATGGGAGAACACCAACTGAATTTATTTATTCAAACATATATACATATACATAACCCAGAGCCTCACTTTTGGGTAAATAGTTAAAAGCTGTTTAGCTACTCATGATTGAAATTAAAGCACAAACTTACTTGAAATAAAGGAAACCACACCGGATGTCTTAGCTGGATATAATTCTTCTAGACACTACTTACTTAGACAGTTCTATTTTACAAATACTCCCAATTCTAAGAAAAAACACTCTTTCAAGACTCTCTCAAACTATGTGTGCTCTGCTTGTTCTCTCCTCGAATGCCTTCAAATGAGAACCTACTTCCCCTTTTATAGAAGCCAGACTCCAAACTAAAATTGAAAACCCTTAAGAAAAAGGGGACCAGAGGAATTTTATTGCTGATAAGATTTTATCTTTTTCTCCTTTTGAATTTTGTCCGCTTATGTCGGCGACCGCTTATTTCTTACCGTCTTAAAAGCTATTTATGCGCTGGCATCCATTTTCTTAAAGTTGCTTGTCTTTAAGTGTCGGCCTCCGCTCAACATTCCATCATGTTGTTAATATTGTGTAATTCTTCATCACAAAAAGAGGCACCCGAATCTTCTTCCTCCTCAGATTCCATATCTGAGTCGTAATGTATTTTGTGCTTTTGCTCATTTTTCAGTTTTTCTATCCACGTGGTGGTGGCCAACGTCCCATCTATCTCTCTTTTTTCTTGGGCTCTGAAAAAATCTGAATTATCTGGAGTGGGATGGTTACAGCTAGCAACCATTACTTTTTCACCACTAGCAAGAAGAGTGGTAAATTGATCTTTCTGAACCAACTTCTTTATGTTGGTTATTGCCATAGCCTTCATCCAAGGGATACTCTGGTTTGGCTTGCCGTTGTTTAGTGCTGAAATATTTCTGTATGTACAACCTTGAATTAATTTGACATAATGATATGGAGAGATGTAACTTACTCTTCCTTCTTTGGTAGTCCATTCTGGAGGTGTTGAGATAAACTTTAATCTCAAAATACATCATTCTGGTCTAATATGTTTAACTGCTTCACAAATTATTCTGGAAGACCTTCTAAGTCTTCATTGGTTTTTGTCCAAAGATTATGAACAAAACCATTTTCTACCAACCAAAGCTTGTGCTTCTGCGGATGCTCTGCTTGAACATCGACAAAATATCTTCCATAATATGGACTTGCTGTAACTGATAAAGTTGGTTGGAGTACTTTCCTTTTTTCAAAATCTCCTAAGAGATTATGAAAATGTAACCATTCAGCTTTTGATAAAGCTACCATGGAAACTTTTACACTTTCAGGATTCTCAAAATAAGTTGTATTGAGGTTTTTCTCAGTAGCTTGCTTGTCTTCCTGCTGATTATTATTATGGAATTCTTCAGCTAATACTTCAAGGGCTTGAAGTACAAGTGGTTCATTCTTTTCACGAGAAGCCGTTAGGATGTTATCTATAATGACATTTTGGTTGAATTGAATTGAAGGACTATGCTGGTCCTAAATACCGGTCTTTCGTAAATTCGCATTGGATGATTGAAAATCTTCTTCATTCCAGTTACAACCGATTGTTTGCCTTTGAAGAATGTTATCCTGTCATGTGTAAATTTGGCCTTTGTCGTTTGAAGATGTCTTGCTGATTTTATTTGAAATCGGTCATTTGTGACCGTAGTTCTAGGATGTTGCAAAAACTCGTTTAAGAGTTTTGTTTCTTCTTCTGAATTGGCTGACTGCATTTCGTCTTGTGCTGAGGCCTGAGATTTGTTATCCTCCCATCCTGCTAGTTCTGGTTGAATCCTTTCAGAAGCTTTGCTTGATTCTGCGAGGGAGTATGATACTATGAATTGTGGTCCATCGTGTATAGGTCCTACAGTTTTGTCTCCGCTCTTGTATCTTTCCCACATAGTTTTTTCTTTCGATCCCCTTTCTTCGGGCACCGATCTTTCTCTTTCTTCAAAGTCTGGCATTCTTCTTTCAAAGTCTAGCTTTCTCCTTTCTCCTTTCTTTAGGTTCTGGTTCTGGTCTTCTGATTCTTGGGTTGCGACTTTCACTTCTTTCAAACATTGCCATTTCTCTTGTGAAAGCGTCAGGCAAATAATTCTTGTTTGCTGCAATCATTTCAACATTATATTCATATTGAGATAAAAACATTTGTCATCTAAGACCTCTTCCTCTATCAGCTGCGTCTGTTAACTTATAATTTTTGAAGTTTTTTACTCTTTTGTTATCAGTTCTAATAAGAAACTTATTTCATAAAAAAACTTATGCACCCTTAATAGATTTTATCAGGGCAAGTACTTCTTTATCTCCCGTGGAGTAATTCAATTCTGTAAGATTGAACTTTCCTGACAAGAATTTACAAATCTTTTTTTAATTCGTATATGGCGTGATTGTCAAAACTACTCCTGCCCGGTAATAATCATTTGCATCGGTCTGCAAAATAATTAAGTCTCATTCTTCTGGTAATTGCAAAGGAGGGAGGTTCTTTGTAAGTTCTTTTATTTTCTTAACGGTGTTGCTATCATCCGTTGTAAATGACCATTTCTTTTTTAGCTGGTTTTTGGAGGACACTCACTGGAGGAATAAAATCTAAGACCTACTCACTGGAGGTCTACTCACTGGAGGAATAAAATCTCTCGCAAAGTTAACAACTCCCAAAGACGAATTTCTTGTCAGGGAACTGGCTAATTTTCTTCACACTATGTTCCTGAAGACGAATTTCTCCATCTTTGACATGCATGCATGCCAAGAAAATCTATTTCTCTTTTTATAAGATGAATTTTCTTTTGTCCAAGAATGATTCCTTTCTGGACCATAAGGTTGTAAATTTGCTCAAGATGTCTCAGATGCTCGTTCATAGTTTTAGAGAAGACAAAAATGTTATCAATGTAAACTATGCAAAAATCTGAATATGGCTTAAAAATGTTATCCATCTTTCGTTGAAAGATAGACGGCGCTTGTTTAAGTCCAAATGACATTACTAGTCATTCGTATTGTCAAGGCAATGGAATCAGGGTGCATCCTAACTTGCCAGAAGCCTGATTTTGCATCAAATTTTGAGAAGATCTTGGCTCCTTTCAATCTATTGATAAGGACTCTTACTTGTGCAATTTAATAGCCATCTTTGACTGTTTTCTTATTGATATCTCTATAATCTATTACCATTCTTACTTTTCCTCTCAATTGCTCTACATGGTTTCTAATCAAGAATGCTGGAGCATGATGAGGGCTATCTGAGGGTCTAATTAGTCTCTTCTCAAGCAATTCTTGAATTTGACTTTGCATTTCCTTTCTATCTTCATCTCTATAATGAGAAATGGCTTTGACATGACATATTGCATTGGCATCATGCATTCTTAGTTGACAATATACCGGGTCTCTTTCCTAGTATGCTGGGGATCCTCACTGATTATGAGTTTCAGTAAGTTTTCTATTTCAACAAGATTTGAAACTTTCTTTTGTTCTATCTTGTTAACGTATACTTTTAGATTGTGCTCTTTGATGAATTCTTCTTCACCATCAGAGCTTTCTGAATCTTGAGGTTCTACCTCTGATTCTGAGTCTTCTGAACTCGTTGCTTCTTTTGGTATGATTTCTTAGTATTCCTGAAATGCCAACACGGGTTGCAAAACCGGTTTAAAAGGTGGTTTATGATCACCACGTTTTGCTGGCGACTTCTGATATTGTTCCGTGAATCCTTTACTTACAATGCTGACGGCATCAAGTAGTCTAGATTCTCAGTAGAACTTGTTGTTCTTTTCAAACCCGATCATTTCGAGGGTTTGCACTATCTTTTACTGAAGTAGGAAGTCATTTCCTATTAGCATATCAACTCCTTGAGCTTCACTTTGCCAGATTTTTTGGAAAGTAAAAGTTTCTTCTCCTATGGAAACTCTGACATTCATAGCAACATGATCCATTCGGAATTCATTATCTCCCATTCCAATTCCAGTAACAGTTTTGTCAGAGTTTTCCCAATATTCTTCAGGAATAGCATATTTTTTTGCTAGACTGTATCCTGAACCATTATCTACAAATGCATGTAGATGATACTTTTTATACTTGGGAAAAACAGTAATATAATTGCTGTATATACTCGTCTGAACCTGTTTTACTGGTTGGATTGTATTCTCAGATATTTCTATGAAAGGATTGATCTTCCTTTCATTTTCTTGAGGAGAGTCTTTTCCTAATGTTTCTTCTGTTTTCTGACTTAATGAAGTTACTAACTTTATTTTCTTAAAGCCATCCTCAATATCTTGCTTTTGGTTTTGATCATGGAATATATCATATTCTCGATCGACCAATGTATGTGCATCATTTTCTTTTGTTTTTCTTCTTAGTTATGCAATAAAACACTCTTTATGATATGTTTCTCCTGTTTTTTCACAATACATGGGTATTGTGTCACTCTCGTAACATTTACAATAGTCACAGGTAAATGTGTCTGGATTTGGTAGAAATTCAACTTCATTGATACTATTAATGTTTTCTTGTTTCCAATTTTGGATTAACATAAATATAGGGCGATAACCACTATATTTTTCTTCAGAATCTTCTGAAGTGCTTTCTGTATCACTTTCTGATAAATATTCAAGAGAATATATTGACTCATTCTCTTCATCAGAATAGGCTACTTCGAAACCTTTTAGGTTTGCGTATTCTATAGCTTCATCATATTCTGCTATGAGAGCTTTAGAAGATCTTTTTTCTCTTTTAGGACATTCATTCGCATAATGTCCTTCAGCTTTACAAAGCCAACATCTGCAGGGTTTTGTATCTCTTGAAGAGTCTTGCTTTGGTGGTTGTTTTTTCCTAAAGAATCTCTTTATAGGAAATGTTTTTTCTTTGTTTCGTTTCAAAACTTTTTCTAAATTTATACTTATTTTTAGAAGTAAAATTACGGTTGTAGTTTTTGTTTCTGAATTTTCTTTTGTTTTTCCGATCAGTGTGAATATGACATCCCCACTGTGTCGGAGTATCCAATATTTTTGGACACATGTTCTCAACTTCTCTGAGTTGTTTTTTAGCAGTTCTTGATTTTTGATTTTCTGTACATTGTTTTCTTAAGAGATCTCTCACTCTTTCTGTTATTCCTCCAACAGTAAAGTACTGGAGAAGATTTTCTTCAAGGGACTGTGCTACAGTATTATTCCAGGGTTCCGGTAGTTTTCTGTAGTATGTTCTGACAAGATCTTCATTTTCTAAATCTCCAATCGTGCAGAAATAATTCTGGAATTCATTGGTATATTCCTCAAAGTGTCTCATATTGCAAATACTCAGTTTTTGAATATTTGCAATAGCTATTTCTTTAGACTGTTCACTATGTCCTGTTATATCTCCACAGAATTGTGCATATATGGGAATAGCAAAATCCAATGGATTATTAGTCTGAACTAGCTTGGTTGCCCAATCAGTCCATTTATAACTTTTCTTAAATGAATTGTACCATTTCTGGGTTATTCCTATTAAGGTAGACTCATAGTATGCATGAGCATCCTCATAGGCGTATTTAGACAGGATATTTTTTGAACAACACCAATAAAACTCTTAGCACCAATAGACAAGATATTTAGACAGGATATTTTTTGAACAACACCAAAAATATTCTTGAAAAAATATTCATACAAGCATATTGGTGCTGGAATATTTTTTCTGGAAGGTTTCACTCACTTTCTTTTGGGTGATTAACCTGATATCTGTTTCTCCACCGGTTGTTGGAACTGTTAGTTCTAATATCTTGAATCTATAAGAGTCCAAGATAAAAGATCCTTCCTTGTACATCTCATTGAATCTGAATCTAGGCGCGGATGCTTCTCTTACGCTAGATTCAATTTCATTATACTCAAATTCTTGAGCATTTATGAGTTGTACTGGTGGTACAGCATGTCTCTTACTGAGTATTCTACTCAGCATTTTTAGGTCTCTTTTGGGAGTTTTGGATGTTTTCCATTCAAGTAATTTAGGTTCACTAAATTTGAACTCGCTTTCTACCAAGGTTTGTGCTAGTGTTTCTTCGTTGATACTTTCAACGTTAGAATTTTCTTTCATTTTTTCTACACTTTTTTGTAGATTTGAGATTCTTGCGTTTATTTCTAGAAATTGTTCTTCTACATCTCTTCCTATCTCTTGAAGATATGTATTGCAGTAGTTTTGCTGATGTATTATTGCTTCTACGTTTTTAGCAAGTTTTTTTGTAAGAAGATAAAGACTTATAGCCTTTACGTCTTCCTGTTTTACTTTTTGTTCTACTCTTTGTTTCATCCTATCCTGGAGATACGAGTTTCTAAAATTCATTTCAAATTTTCTTGAGTTTCTCATAATTCAGCTGCTTGCTGATGGATGTTGTTAGCAAGAATCTCTGTTCTCACTAGTTTCTTTTCAATATCTAAAAGATATTGTTTTTCTTTAAGGTAATCTAGCTTGACTTCAAGCTTTGATAACCTTGCTGGTATTTCTCCGAGTTGATTAATCTTAAGATTAACTCTCTCGAGTTGTTCTGTTGCTTTCTTAGAGGTTTTATTTCTAGACAGATGATCTAGAAATTCAACCATGCTTGGTCTGGAAGGATCAAGTTCTTCTACTCCTATCTCTTTTTGGAGATTAATATGTTCGTCGTAGAGAGTGTTTAAAACTCTACAGGCGTATTCAATGGAGTTTTGATTTTCTTGGATGTGTCTTGAGTGGAAACAGAGATTCCACTTATTACTTTCTTTTTCTATGCAATAGGCTTGATAATTCTTATGCTTTGGTTCTCTTTTGTTAGCTAAGAGAAGCCAACTTTGTGGCATAAGCCTTTTCTTTACCTGATTTTGAGCAAACAGGCTCTGACACCAACTCAGGGCGGATCTAACCTCTGCTCAAAATATTGAGTGGTTCTTGTTTTTTTTCAAGTACTTCTATAAGTTCTTCAATCTGGTTTTCTAGAATATGGATATCTTGTGTAAATCTAAAAATTATATTCCAATAACCGAGCCTACTTCTATGAAGCCTTTCCCTATAATTCTTTAATATGTTTAGCTTCCTTCTTTTTTCTTTTAATTCTTTTTTAGGTATTCTAATATTTTCTAAGTAAAACAAGCGCTGAAAAGAAATAATTTATGATTGAATTAACTGTTTATCTTCGAGTATAGAGGATGTATTATATATGTGTAGTATGTAAAAATAAACAATTTCATGGGCCCACCACGCTCCGTCAATGAATAAAAATATTTTAAAACATTTAAAATAAGGACAAAAGTCCTAATTTGTAAAAGAAAAAAGGTAGGTGACTTATTTGTAAACTAAATTATTTTTAGGTACCGATGAGTAGTTTACCTAAAAAGAAACGTGGGTTCTAAATTTTTTTTGTAGTGTCTGCTTGTTTGCTTTCTTCTTCTTTTTGTTTTTTGTTTTTTGTTTTTTTTGTTTGAGCAGAATGGTTGCTATAGTTACTATATAAGATGCTTGAATAGCGACTACTATGGTTGGCAGGTCGATTTCGTTAACAGTCAAGAACAACTTCTGTTCTCATATATTTGATAGAAGTTTGCAAACTCTTTCTTTTGACAAGATTGGGATATGACATATGAGTCCCTCGATCAGTTCAATTTTGTGATTCTCCATTTCACATATTTCAACAAAGTATTTGATGACAAATGAAAGCGTAAAATTGGATGGTGAAAAGCAAAATCTATTGGGCAAATGAAACGTATGCAATGGCTTCTTATTCGTTTGTTGTTGTCCTTAATGTTGCTCATGTGTCTTGCCATTGAATTTATTGGTCTGTATTTTCCATTGTGATGTAAAAACATAATTCTGAAATGTATGCAAAACTATCCGTTAATGTCTTGATTAGAATCCATAAGATCACTTATGCTATTTGCTTATGTTCTGGTTTAGCTATAAACAATGCTCATTGTTATCGTATGCACATTACACGTTAAGGTTCTGGGAAGTCTTTTGGGCACTCATTATCTTTTGGACGCAAATTTTTAGGCATTTAGACTTATACAATTGGTGCCTATGGTTAAAGGCATCATGATTCGTGTTTCCCAAGTTCATGTGCTTCTTTCTAATTTGTATTTGTACATGGTATTTATGAAGCATGGTTCTCCATTGTATCTGCACTATGTTCTCCTTTCAAACTATGGGAGGAATGAACGCATATATTCCTGCTGGCTGATGTACCAATTAATGTTAATCTTATTTCAAGTGCATGTGAGATGCATTTTCTATAGCCTTCTGTCCTTCTATTTTTTTTTTGGCTTTTGGCCTTTTATAGTAGGTGCTTTTATGGTTATAAGCCTGGATTTTGTATTTCTGATATTCATGTGATTCTTTCCATTTTGGGTTTATTTATACTTGGTGCTTCCAGCATTTTTCTCAATGGTATTTGCACTTTGGTATATGCTCTTTCATCTTTAATTTAACTTTCATTTTACTAATTCACTTTTAAGAGATAAGGTTGATGCCCGATCAATGTGTTTATTGGCAAAATTTAAAGACAGTTTCTGATCACTCAAATGGATCCAGGGGCAGAACTATGCATAGCAGTATAAAGTTGTTTTTACTCGTCCATGACGTCCACAACTACATTTCTGCAGCTTGGTTTTGTTTCATAGCATGTCTTCCAGTCAAGAAAACAAGTAAAATGACACCAAAGCAGTAGACATCAGTCTTTTATGTAATGCAACCAGACCTTCTATATGCAAGGTCAAGGTACCCATTTGTACCTTTTCACGAGATCTTCGACATGATACAAAATAAGATTAGAGCAATTACAATCTGCAGAACCTGTAGAATCTCATAAATAAAGCCACCATAATCCAAAAATAGTTTTTACACATTGACAAGTCCACCAACTAATACAACAATGAGATATGAACTCTCAATAAGCATTCCACATGGTAATTAATAAAGTTTATATAAGAACATGAATGTTAAGTCAGTCCTTACAAAATGAGAGTTCATCTAGCAAAAAGGGCTTGTCCAACATGCATGAGGCAACAAGGGAGAGGGTGGAAGCTAGGTAGAACCTCTAGCAATGCTAGCGAGCAGATTTTCAACATACACTTTTCTCACTTCATCATCTAAGGACATGACCACATAAATATTTTGGGGTTTTTCCAAAATGATTTTCAATGCCTCAATTTGGTCTAGAACAGAAAGTCCCATATTCTTAAGTTCCTTAGCAATATCAGATCGATTTTCATTACCTTTCACTATGGCTTCAGTCACCAATTGCATCCTTTTCTCCAGATTCTTCAAACATCTTATCCAATGCAGTAATGATCTTATCTTCATCACTTTTTTTTTTTTTTGACTAGCTTGAGATTGACTACTGTCATTATCCCTTGTTGACATAGGGCTTGTATCATTCTCCCCTTGTATATCTTCTTCATTGTCGGTATGCTCCTCCACCATGTCAGTTGGGACCTTAGCCGCATTTCTATTACTATGATCATTCCCATATATGTTAGCTAGCCTCTCATACAATGGATAAGGTTTGTTTCTCCAACCTTTTGCTTTAATGTTGTGCTACGATAGAAGGGAAAAATAAAAATCAGCCATGCAACTCCCATACTAGCTCACTTGTAAAATAACTACCAGCTCATATGTGATGAGAACCGCGAGGCTCGCACAAATAATAACCCTACAAAATATCGTTAGTAGTATGAGCAAGTAGGGATCGTTCTAAGCCGGGGATTAAGGGTACCTGAAATATGAAATTGTTAGACAAAAGATACACATATATACATCACAAAAACGTCACAATGGGGATGAGTATGGCGTCGGCAGCTTGCTGCCCTCTAACATCTAGGCACGAAATTAAATTGCAGGAAAATAAATTCTAAATCTAATATTTACAAGTTTTGGTCGACATCTTTCACACAAAGCACTCCACACTCAACTCATTTAACACATAAGATTCACACAAAAGAAGGTAAGGAACAAGTATTTAGCATGCATTGGACTTAAACAAGTTTCGACCTACAACTAGAACGTTTCCGATTTTACCTAGTTGAGAGACTCTCTAATATTTTAAGATCGAGCTATTCGCAAAGTGATCCTAAAAGTTATGCTACCTTATACAAGTCATAGCATTGAAGCACAAAAGTCTATAATCGAAAACATGTAAATAAGCAAGGTTGTCAATCATCTTATTTAACATGCAAGTTTTAGCTAAGGTTATACCCTAGGTGAGCACAATAGAATCAAAGCAACATACGTTTCATCTTTATTCATTCTACTCGGGTTAAATGAAACCTAACATCTAGATTTACTTGTTTGCCAAACAACACTAATGAGTCGGTTTTTAAGTCACGCCCTTAGATTACTAACCGATTTAAATCCTCAACATGCATCAATACCGCTGTCCTAATTATCTAAGTGTGTTCATCTTACACGTTTTATATTACAAAATTAACATGCAAATTCATTGTTGCCGAAATTTAAACCTAAGTCTAAACATCGAATCAAACAATTCATCAACATACAATTCATAAAACCAATCTCCAATTTGAATCATACATAGACATATAATCCAAAACCGAAAATACAAAAGAGTTTCATAGACAAAACAATTCATAACTACATAAACAAAAGCTAAACCGAAAGAGGGGAGTGGATCACACTTTAGAAACCTTGGAGAGCTTCGTCTTGATGTGGATCCGGCGATGTATGGAGGTAGAATGGAGGCTGCACGGCTGAGGTTGCAGTCGGCAGTAGGTATTTTCCAAGTTCGGCAGAAACTTGGTTGGTGGTGGAGGTGATTTCGGCTAGGGTTTATGTAGGATCTTTGGGGAGAATTTGGTAGAGCTTTGGCTTTGTGTTTTGGCTTGAGATGTGACCCGTTTTTTTCTGAATATGAGATGGCTATATATAGAGGATAGGGAGAGAGGCTGCCGGCAGTCCCTTAAGCCAAAAGGGATTCAGAAAACCTAGTTCATTAAGGTTTTGCAACCTTCCTTTCTTAATCCAATTAGGTTTTCTTTTCTGAATATTTTCTTCAAGGCTTGGGCTTCACATCTTCATGGACTTCTTGTATGGTCTTGGACTTCAATTGATAGGCCTTGATCCATCGAAAATGCCCCATATGCCGGCAGCACACATTGACACACAATCTGCCTCTATTCGGCAGCTTCTCCTAGTGTGACTAGGAGAACGTCTTTCTTCAAGTTTTTCTTCAATGCCATGGCCTAGTGTCTTCCTCTTCCCTTAATAAGGCTTGAACCATCTTCACATATGCATTTGTGCACCATTAGGTCCATCAAAAACAGAAAACACGAAAAGGGGGCAGTAGGTTCCTGGAATCGGCAGCTTTGACCTTGTCGCAGTGATTCCGACATATCTCCATCTGTGGAGCTCCGATTGATGCGATTCCAAGTCTCACGTAAACTAGACACATATGGCCATCTCCCCATAAAACAGTTTGACCAAATTCCTTGTGAGTCGACGGGAATGATTTTTCGAAGTTGGGACACAGTCCCAGGAAAATCCTGGAAGTCCCTGGATTGGAATGCTCGGACTGCCCTTTTGCAGCCAACTTTTAGGTGACTTCCCGAACTCCGATTGATCTGAAATTTTAACACAACATTCCTTAGCATATGAATATTAAGCACGCCAAATTTCATAGAATTCGGACAAGGATAGATCACAGTTTCATTCATCTCAAAATCACGAAAAAGACATATTTTACACTATTTTCCAGATTTCTCAAACTTAGTCATTTTTCGGATCATTAAGCTCATATTTCCAAAACTCCACCAAAGCATAAATGAGGGCGTAAGCATGTAATATCGTCGCACATTGTGCTCCTATCAATATGTAAATGGATAGATAAATTACCTGCTCATACATATCCCATACTTAATAGCTGTCAACTTCAACACACTTCTTTATGTCATTCCATGCAAATCCACTTTTGTTCAACATGTCATAGATAATGCTATAATCTTTTTTCAGCTTCTTCAATTTTGACCCAACATGTGGATTTGCTTTCAAATTAGAGTTAGGACATAAACGGCTCAAAGCATTCTCTATTTTCAGCATTGTACCGGGTTTAAAACTTCCAGTGTCGCAGCGTTGTCCACCAGCAACAATACCATCAAGAACATTCAACAAAGCTTCTTCTTCAAAACTGGTCCAAATACGCCTTTTCCCTTGTTCTGAGTTTTCATCACCCCCTTCTATTTCCTAACAGCCTGATAAGAAAGCACAACAATACAGTACATCAGTAACTCCATATTCTATGTGCCTTAAGATTCAAAGCACATATACACATACATATATCTTACAGTAGCTTACATGTTAGATGATGATGAACACATACAGTAGATTCTAATCTCCAACCAACACATACATATATATATATATATATATATATATATATATGTTAGATGATCAGAGTTTGATAAAATAAGAGTTATCATAAAGTGAAAGTTCAACATACAATCAGAGTTTGATAAAATCAAAATACAAATCTAACCAAATATTGATAACAAATGCAAACCCAAAAGACATACAAATTCAAATACAAACTGCAAGCAAGACAAAGATTTTCTAAACCAAATTCGATAATAATGCAGAAACTACAATCTATGTCCTTCCATTTGTTTCGTCTCTTGCGTCCCTTGCGGTTCTTGCATCCCTGGCAGCCCTTGCATCTCTTCCATCTCTTCCAACTAGTTCCACAACAGCTGCAGCTCTTTCATCCCTTGCAAGCCTTCTTCCCCTCCACTCAGCATACATTTGTAAAGCTAAGTCAGTCCTCCAAGCACTCCATTGATCAGAAGATTCAACAATACCAACTACATCAACTTCTTCCCCATTTTGTGAATCTAATGGAAATACTACATTCTCCATCGGATCAATCATCTCTCTCCTAATCAAATTATGTAACAGACAACAAGCCGTAATTATGCGGCATTGTGTCTTTATTGGATAAAACGATAGACTCCTTAGTATTCCCCACCTTCCTTTCAGCATTCCAAAACAACGTTCTATGACATTTCTTGCCTTAGAATGCTTCATTTTAAAATATTACACATGATCCCTAGGCATATTTCCGTCATCCCATTCCGATAAGTGATACCTTGTTCCTCTATATGGTGCAAGAAATCCCTCACCATTTTTGTAACCACCATCTACAAGGTAATAATAACCTAATAACCAAAAATATATATATATATATATATATATATATATATATATTAGTGTGTGTGGAGGCACAGAAACAGTAATGATCTTATCCAAACGTTGTTGGCTAATAGCCTTACCAGTGGGTACTCTTAATCCATTAGGCCTAGTCACTGCATCGTGAAGAACTCTAGAGTCAGATGCCGATCCCTCCCAACCCGGCAAAACAAATATAAATTGCAAGCCACGAGAGCAAACAACTAATACATTTGTAGCAACTTCACCCTTTCTTGTTTGATATCTTGGCTTGTCACTTGCAGGCACACATACTTTAATGTAAGTTCCATCAAGTGCCCCCAAGCAATTCTATTAAAAGAAAAAAGTACATAAAATTTATTAATTGTGTAGAAAGATAGCAGCCTTACACAATTAATAGTTCTTTCAGTCTACTTTTTTAGTTACTAATTTGGATTTTGCTCTTATTAGTGTTCTAATTTGTACTGGCCCGAGATCCACCTGATCACCTCTGATTTAGACCATTGCTACAATTATTTTCCCATGGTCAGCATTTCTATTAATCTATATGACGGATTGTTTGGTCTCTTTGGAACACAAGAGTAACATGCGAGTTTTAATCATTGTATCACTTTGTGCTTTGAACCAAGTTGAGTCCATTAATTACCATATATGTTTATCATATAGCACTACCAGAAAAGGGGTCATAGCCGACGATATGGGAAAAAACGGCCGACGACATAGTACTTCGTCGGCTATAAGGGGTCATAGCCGACGAATTACTATTTCGTCGGCCACATCGTCGGCAGTCGTCGGCTATAACTATAGCCGACGAAATGTTTTTGGTTATAGCCGACGAGGAGGGTATTCGTCGGCCACATCGTCGGCTATAATATTATAGCGGACGAGTCGTCGGCAGTCGTCGGCTATAACTATAGCCGACGAAAAGTTTTTGGTTATAGCCGACGAGGAGGGTATTCGTCGGCTATAACTCTTATATCAGATCTATTCTGCAGCAGCGAGCTCATTCGTCGAAAACATTTCGAAAACGCTATGAAATCGTCCAAAACCTCGGCCATAAGCTTGAAAGGTACGTATATTGCTGTGTGTGTTGATTTAGTTGGTTATATGCAGAGGTGTGTTAATTTAGAGTTTAATTAGAATAAATGTGTGATTAATTTGATATATATATATATATATATATATATATGTGTTGAGATGAGATTATTAATGGGTTGATATGTTGGTTAGATAGAATTGAAGTTTTGTTGAAGATCAGTGATTGATTGTTGATTTAGAGGTGATTTTAGATGAATTTGATGAAAAAATGTATATATATTAATTAATTTAATTGTAATTAAAAATATATTGTTGGTAAAAATATATTGTGTTTAATTAATTAGGGAGATTGACGATGTTTTAATTAATTTAGGGATGTGTATATATATATATATATATATATATATATATATATATATATGTGTGTGTGTGTGTGTAATGATGAAATTTTTAATTAATTAGTACGTACGTACGTACGTAGTACGTGCATATATACATATCTATATATAGTTACATTTATTTATTGAATTTACAGGATGGACAGGAGTTGGATTACCCGGGAAAGATGGGATCAGGCGTATCATGATGGAGTTAGGAGTTTCCTGGAATTTGTGATGGCTAACTGTGGAGACACTACACTTCATTATTGCCCGTGTAAAAAGTGCAAGTGTGTCAGCCCACGACAACGTTTTTCCATAGAGACCGTGGAGCAACACCTGGCTAGATATGGATTTTGGGTCCTATACACTAATTGGATTTATCACGGTGAACCAGAGTTTGCGGGTCCTCATGATCATGGACAATTTGCCGAGAGAGGGAGTTCGTCCAATGATCCAACAACGAACTGGATCAACGATATGTTTCCTCGTGAGAGCGGTGTCTTTGATGAAGCACCCGATGTGCAACTCCTTCCTCCGGAGATGGAGTGTTTCCCTGATATTGAGCCACTCGAGCCATTACCCCGATCACCGGTCAACACAAGTGGTATGGAAAAGTACAACAACCTGATCGCATTGCAACAGACTCCGTTGTACCCCGGATGCAGTAAGACTGTCCTTGAATCTGTCATGGGAGTAATGAAGATCAAAACGGAGAACAAAGGCACTGTCAAATCGGTTGATGATTGGCTGAAGATATGGGGTGGGGCGATGCCCCCCGGACATCGGCTTCCTACCAGTCATCATAAGGTGCGACATATCCTTAAAGATCTCGGCCTTTCCTACATCAAGATTCATGCATGCAGATACGATTGCGTTCTGTTTTACGGGGAAGGACTTGCAGATCTTGAATACTGCCCAGTATGCAATACAGAGCGGTATAAGTTCACTCCTAAAGGGAACAAGAAAGCTGTGAAGATACTTCGGTACTTCCCGCTGATTGATAGGCTTGAGCGGTTGTTCATGTGTGCTTTCACGGCCGAAGCTATGAGATGGTGGGCTGAGAGGAATGTGCCTGACGATGACACCCTTAGACATCCCGCCGACGGAGAGGCTTGGAAGAAGAATGTGTTGGAGTTTCCTGAATTTGCATCAGAGGTTCGAAATGTTTGGCTAGGGCTATCATCCGACGGTTTCAACCCTTTTGGCAAGAAAGAGCTTCAGTACAGTGTGTGGCCAGTTATTTTGATTCCGTACAACCTTCCACCGTGGATGTGCATGAAGAAGGAATATAACATGCTCACATTGTTGATTCCAGGCCCAGGTTATCTGGGAAAGTGTCTCGATGTGTATTTGAGACCCGTAATTGAGGAGCTTCGGTACTTGAGTCTGAAAGGCCACCTGGTCTACGACCGGTTCAAAAATGAGATGTTCCGGATGCGTGCCATGCTTGTTGGCACAATCAGTGACTTTCCTGGGAGGGGTATGTTGTCCGGCAGCGTCACCAGGGGTTACAGGGCTTGTTCAGAGTGCATGACTGTTGATTGCTCCAGTCCTCATTGCAGCAAGATTGTCCAGATGCGTCACCGTTGTTGGCTTCCGCATGACCATCCATTTAGGGACGATGCACAGGCTTTTGATGGGACTGAAGAAAGGGGCTGGGCACCGGAGCGATGGACAGGGAAGGAAATATTGGCAGTGTTGAATGAGTATGACTTTGGTCCGCTTAGCAATCATCCCGATGTGTTGCGCACGATTCCAGAGAGGCCCGATCGGTATAGGTTCTGGTCACACAAGAGCATCTTATGGGAACTTCCTTATTGGGCCAGGTTGGCTATCAGATACTACATGGATGTCATGCATATAGAGAAGAACGTGGGTGAAGCCGTGGTTGGCACAGTTTTGAATTGGGAGAATAAAACAAAAGACACCCTCAAGGCACGCGTTGATCTGAGAAATATGGGACTGCGGGACCATTTGTGGTTGAGAGAGGGCAGGAGCAAAATGCCCCAAGCTCCTTACACCGTCACCAGGGACCAGAAACATGAAATCTTTGGATGGCTGAGTAATGTCAGGTAACTTTTTATTAGGCATGTATTCCCTAAAGAATCCATCTGTTGTTGGAAGTCTATATATGCATGAAATCTAATTGTTGTTAATAGCTATGCAGGTATCCTTATGGCTATGCGGGTAACATAAGCAAGTGTGTTAACTACCGAGACAACAAGATGTACGGATTGAAGAGTCACGACTGCCATGTACTGCTTCAACGCCTCTTTCCTATTTTCATTCGAGCCTACTTGGAGGATGAAGTGGTTGAGCCGTTGGTGGCGTTGTCAAGATTCTTCCAGAAGTTATGCGCTAGAGAAGTTAGAAAATCAGACCTCATGAGAATGCATGAGGAAATCGTTTTTATCTTGTGCAAGTTCGAGAGGATATTTCCCCCAAACTTCTTTGACATCATGCCTCACCTGATGATCCATCTTCCCCAACAATTGTTGCTTACCGGTCCCGTACACTACACTTGGATGTATCCCATCGAAAGGTACATGTTATTCATAAATTTGATTTATACATGTTTTTAAATAAAAGTTGCATGCTCTTAACATGCACTTGTTAACCTTGCAGACAACTTGGAGACTACAAGAAATATGTGCACAATAAATCTGCGCCTGAGGGGTGTATTGCTGAAGCTTACATTGCGCATGAGTGTGTAACGTACGCCAAGTTGTACTTGGGAGCGATGGAGGACCCCCCACAACATCCAAATCGAGATGACCCCGAGTTCAACCTATCTATCGTCGCCAACGATGTTGTACCATACGGAAGCTTCAAGAAGAAGGGTGTGAACAAGTTGCCTGACCATGAGGTAGGGATTGCCCACTGGTGGGTTCTAATAAACTGTCCGGAGGTACAATATTGGAAACGAACCCATCTTACCTGCAAGAAAGTTCGCGGTGATCTCGAGTACCACAACACGACGTTTGCAAACTATTTTCCACAATGGGTAAGTGTATAAATATATATATTAGATGGCTTTCTTTTACAGTTCCCTATTCTTTAACAAGTGCACACCAAGTGATTTGAGTTATATTTTTCAGCTGATGCAAGTGGCTGCGAAGGGTGGTCATAGAAATTACTCAGAGGAATTGAGGTTGTTGTCAATGAAGCCGATATCTTCCACAGTCCGCCCAATGTGTGATGTCAACGGCGTTAAGTATATATGTGAAGCTAGAGACGGGGAACGCAAAACACAGAATTGTGGGGTGATGGTCGATGGTGCAGAGGGGGGCGTGGATTATTACGGTGTCCTACAGTCAGTTGTTGAACTCATTTATGGGAACCGCATGAAAGTCAACTTGTTCAAGTGTCGATGGTTTGATACTAGGCCGCACCGCATAAGGATCGATCAGTACGGCATACTTTCGATGAATACCGCCACTAGTGTGTATGAAGATGACCCCTTTGTTTTCGCCACAGCGGCCAAAAAGGTCTTTTATCTTGATGATCCATTGAACAAAGGCACGTGGAAGGTAGTTAACCATGTGTCTCAGCGAGACATATACAGTGCTACCACACTTGGTGTGAGCACAGAGTGTCAAGAAGCGACCGCATACCAAGAGCCGAACGCCGTCGGCATTCCGGAATCCTCCACCATCCGCGATAATAATGTGACGCCGGGCAGAGTGGTTCGACTTCCTAGGGGTCAGGTGCCCATGTATGATGTTAATCCGAATCGTCTATTTCAGGCAGACGATGACTCAGACGACGAGTACGAGCACCGGTTGCCAGATATTAACTACTATACTACGTCTGACTCAAGTGATGAGGATGATTCTGATTATCATCCTTAGTATACTATTTATGTATGTATTTGTGTACGATGGTGCATGCATGTATGAATACATTTTTGTCCTTAATTACCGTTTTCGGAGTTTATGGGAAATTGTATTGAATTGTTTGTGTGATGTTCAGGAATTTATCAGGTGAAATAGGTAATTTTCAGGCCCTAAATGGCAAATTTTCGGAGAGATAAGCATTATAGCCGATATCTTGGACCATACTTCGTCGGCTATAATGCCCATTCTAGGTAATTTAATATGCAAGTCGTCGGCTAACGACAAAACGTTGAAGGTCGTCGGCTAAAGTATAGCCGACGATGTAACGACCTAGGTTTTATTTTATTTTAAAATAGAAAAGATTTTAATTTCTTTATATTTAAATACATCTCTTTTACTATATATATATATATATATATATATATATATATATATATAAGTAGTAGTCGGGAGAAAGAAAAACAGAAAGCAAAAAAAAAGAAGAAGAAGAGAGGACGAGAGAGAGAAAAGAAAGGGGAAGAGAGATGACGAACCCAGAAGAAAAAAAAATAGCTAGAAATCCCCAGAATCTTCTAGCTCGAATCTTTTCATCGTTATCACCTTCTTTCCTTAGCCCAGAAGCTTAGAAATTCAACCCAAATCTCAGAAAATGCTGCATCCAAATCCCTAATTCACTTTACTCAAGCAGGAGGTGTAAATTCCAGATTGAAACGAGGTGACTCACGCAAGCTACATCCTTGGAAGATGAACCCTAGAACCAGAGGTGGAACCCTAAACTAGGGAGGTGTTAAACCTACTATCCAGGTGTAAGTTCCCTGAGTTATTTGAATCCAAATTGTTCTCTTCATGCTTATCAGAAATTGGATGTTTACTTGCTTAGATGATCACTATAAATAGCTGAGATTAGAAGCATGCTAGATATAATTTCGTGAGTCTTTTCCTAGTATAAAGTTAGAGAATTAAGAAGCAGAAGGGGTGCTGTAAGGAGAGAGATTTAGAGGTTGGTCCTCTGGTTATAATTTCTGTTTTGATTTGCGTTGATTGATGTGATTCATTGTCATGGTATCTTTAAGGTGTTGTTTGAAATTACTACTTGGTTACAAAGACATTCAAACTTTGTTTAGTGTTTATCTTGTACTTCAGATTATTTGTTTTGAGGCAACCAAATCTTATAAAAGAATTTTGTATGTTAGTTTTCTAAATCAACAAAAAGGTGTTATTTGAAGTACTTAGTTCAACTATTGTAACTCATTACTTTGTATGGTTTACTGTGTTTGAAATATTGAAGATTTTAGTTTCTATCGATATAAGCTTTTTCAGATTTCGAATTGGTGTAGTAATACAGAAAAACTTGCAAAACTGGTTCTTAGTGCAGTTTTTTTTGAAACAGAAGCAGAACTTTGAAAAATCATAACTAATTGTAAAAAACTTGTTTTTCTGAAATTTCAACTCTCAGATTTTCCTTAGTTTGTCTTCTGTATTTTATTAGAAGACACTGATTTCAGATCATGCACCATTCGGTACAGTTTTTATGTTTTGTACTGCTGGGTCAGAAAAGTTACAGGATTGTTCAGCTTTCCTAAATAGTTTTTCTTTGTTATATGTTAGAGTTTTCATTACATACTATTAAATCCTATATTTTGTGTTTTATTTGATTTGTTAGTTGGTTGCTGGAAACTAAATCAAGTTAGTTCCTCATATCATGCTGAAGATTGAATTTCCAGAAATCATGTTAGTTGGTTGCTGTGTTCAATTTCCAGAAATCGTACTGTTTTGCACACCCTTGTTTCTGTACTGCTACTTTGAAAATACATAACTAATTGTGTAAAAATCTTTTTTGGGTGATTCCAGTTCTGGTAGTTTCTTTAGAGTGTCTACTTTAAATGTTATGAAGACACCATCTTGTTTTACTAAATCTAGCTATATCAATTCTGGTCAAACAGTTTTCTGGGCAGAATTCTCGTCAGAAAATCCTGGACTAATGTCAAACTTTGAAAATTCATGACTTTTGTTTGGAAACTCGTTTTTGAGTCATTCCAAGTTTGAGAATTTAATTTTTTTTGTCTGTTACAAATGTTTAGAAGGAATTGATGTGAAATTCCTTACCGAAAAAATATAAATTTCAGGGCAGAAGTACTAAGGTCAGAAGACTGATTTTCTGGTTTGAGTTGTGCAAAAACTGAATTTTCTTGTGGTACTAAGGCAATGTTATACTTTCATTCTGCATTTTTTATCAGTGTAATGCTTTAGATATAGGATGTTAACTCTTTGATTTTATTCTTTTACTAGGAGCTGAATTTTAAAGAGGAAATCGGCAAAGGTAGGGGGAAACAACGGGAAACCTCTATGCTTGTTGTTTGATAGATTGTTTAATGGTTATTATTTTGCTGAGATTATTATGTATATGTTATATATTTAAAGGTATAGATATGCTATATTAGCTTTATGTACAAAGTACCTTGGGTAGAGAAGTTTGGGTTAAAACTTTTGCGTAGTTGAGTCCATAACCTCGGCAGGTACCACGCCACCATGTATGCCCAAAATAATGCGCAATTAGTGTAGGAAAAAGGGTAATTCGGGGCTGGCGACAGGGGAATGGACAAGACGACTAGCAAAAGGGGGATAGGAATAATGGGTTGAGAGTTAGTTCATGTCGTAAAATGTTTAGAATCACCCTTGTGGTAAAATACACGGTATGAGACGTGTAGGCTCTTTAGATTTTACTTCATGAATTAACTAGTTGTAGAATGCATTTGGAATTGTTGATATGCATTGTTTTGTGAGACTTTTGCTCCCTACTGGGCTGTTTATGCTCATCCCTTTAGAAATTTTGCAGGTCAAGATCTTGAAGGCTAGAAGTGAAGGTGAAGACAAAAACGTATTTATAGTTTTACTTTCTGTTATGTGCATTTTCAGCTTTGTTTGAAATAAGATGTGGATTGCCATTATAGATGGTAATTCATCTTGTAAATAGGTGTGTTGTTAATAAAGAAGTTTTCCCCTCAGATTAGTAGCCTATCACTGTTCTATTTCAAAAATTTTTTTTTTCATATTTCAGTTTTTAGACTTTTATGTCTAATATTGAAATATGAGTGTTTTCCCAATTATTGGGGTGTGACAAGTTGGTATCAGAGCAATAGGTTTAGTGTTCTATAGGGCTGTTTTAAGTTAGGACTGTTTTAAGTTAAGTTAGCATTACGTCCTTTTAAGCTCCTGTTTAACCTTGTTACCTCTGTTTTATAGGCTGGGAATGGCAAGGATTCGCTCAATTGATAGCTATGGATCGTTTGAATTGTACCAGAACCAAGTTACACCTTTGAATCCCTACCAATATGAGATGGAGGTTGATTTTCATGCTGAAATGAAGCTTAAGGCACAGATTAGGAAGTCCTTGGAATGCCACCCTCCATTTACTTTCAGCCAACATAAGGCTGTAGTTTATCACAGACTTCGGAGCCATCTTGTATCCTTATATAGAGCTGTAGCTGCTATCTCCAATGATGAATTCTACCTTGAGAAATATAACCAAGTTGTTGTTGAAAATCGTACTGGAGTTGACCCAACTCATGCTATCATTATAGACTCTGATTTAAGTGAAAGTACTAGTACTGATGGGAGCACTAGTGGAGATATCCAGGCTTACATTATCCTTGAATCAAGTGAGGAGGATAGTGACCCTCAAGAGAGTAATGGATCAGTTTGCACTTAGGAAAACAAGAACTGTTTAGTGTTAGATAAAGTATCCAAACTAGTGTATTTTTCAAGTTTGTAGATAGGTTTACTGTTTTGCTTTTGTTTATAGGTTTGCTGTTTTGCTGCACGTAGGTTTGTTGCCTCTGTGAAAAAGTCTGGGGTGTTCCATTTTACTTTCATACAGAGGTTTATAATGTGCATAGCTATGTAAACTAACGGCCTGCTTTGTCAATATATCTACTCAGTTTCTTGTACATGTTTTTCTTTCCTTCTTATTGTTATCGTTGGTAAATTTTTTGTTATTTCTTCTTGTGCGTAATGTAGTTAGATTTGTTCCCTTACTTACTTAGTATCACTGTTTGATTGTTAGTATATGAAAAGTTTTCCAAGGCCCCAGTATAAACATACTACAGACCAACTGTTGGTCGGTCATTAAGCTGAAGGAAGTTCATATATAAACTATTGACTAAGCTGAAGTTTATATATATTTTTGGCTCGTACATCAGCAATATATATATGCTATGTACGTTATATATATATATTGACTTATAGTTTTACACTTAAGTACCTACTTATAAATTCTAAGATAGTTTATTTTTTAAAGATGGCCGAGGAACAAAACAAAGGAGAGGCTAACAGTAACCCTGATGTCATAGCTGCTATTCAAGATATGGCTAGTGCGATAAGAGGAAGTCGCAATGATAACCATCAGGAGGATAGTGAGGAACGAGTCATGAGGATCCAAGGTGAATTTCGTAAAGCTCGACCTCCTATTTTTAAGGGTGTACTAGACCCCATGATAGCCGAGGAATGGTTGCGACAGATGAAAAGAACACTGAATAATCAGAAAGTACCAGAGGATTTAAAAGTAATTGTGGCATGTACTTATCTGGAGAGTGCAGCATATCACTGGTGGGAATCTATTCTTGCTACTCCGGATATTGAAATCACCACATGGGCTGCATTTGAAGCTATTTTCCTTGAAAAATATTTTCCGGATACAGTGAGGCAGGAAAAGGCCAAAGAATTTATGTTTCTTTCAAAAGGGGATCACTCGGTAGCTGAATATCAGAGTAAATTCGAAGAGCTTATGCGATTCTCCCCAGGCATTATACCAAATGAGGCCGCTAAAGCAAAGAAGTTTGAGGATGGACTTAACCCTGAAATCAGAGAAAAAGTAGCTATCTTGAAGTTGACAAAGTACTGTGAAGTAGTAGAGCGAGCACTTATTGCTGAACGAAGTACCCAAGAGATAAAGAGGAATTTGAATTCTGCAAACACCAGTGGTCAAAATAAACGCCAAAATTTTGGACCTTCTGGAAGTAATTTTCAAAGACCTCGATTCTTCGGTACAACACCACCAACTAGATTCTGTTATTATTGTAGGCAGAATGGACATTTTCAAAGGGACTGCCCACGTATACGGACTCAACAGTTTACATCTCATCAGTATCGTCCCCAGAATCAACAATTTCGTGCTCCACAACAACAATTTCGACCCCAGCAACCTTATGCTCCACAATACCATGCACCTTTTCAGCCACAGCAAAATTGGCCGAGACCATATGTTGCACCACAGGCACCACGTCCAGTGAATACTACCAGATCTAGAGCACCAACTGGTGTGAGACGCCCTGCACAAGTTAATCAAGGTCGTTTGTATGCAATGAATGAGACAGAGGATCAAGACGGTTCACAGGTGGTGGAAGGTACGTTTCTAGTTTTTAATTCAGAAGCTAGAATACTCTTTGATCCTGGCGCTACACATTCTTTTATATCATCATCTTTTGCATCAACCCTTGGACTGAAATCAGAAGCTAGGAAAAATCCGTTACTGATTGGGTCACCTATGGGTACTGGAGTAAGAGTTAACCGAGTGTGTAAGCGATGCATGATAGACATATCAAGTCATAAGCTAGATTTTGATCTGATAATAATGGATATGTCAGATTACGACGTCATATTAGGAATGAATTGGTTGAGTTATTACCAGGCTGTTGTGGACTGTAGACGGAAAAAGATAACGATAAGCACTGTGAAAGGTGAAACATTTAGTTTTTATGGGGATACGAGTAAATTCTTTTCCAATGCCAAGCCATCCAATTACTTGAACTTTATTGCACATATTGTGGCCGAGGAAGAAAGTGAACTGCAGTTAGAGACTATCCTTGTGGTGAGGGATTTTAGAGATGTATTTCCTGATGATTTATTTGGGTTACCACCAGAGCGTGAGGTGGAATTTGCTATCGTAATATATCCAGGCACCTTACCAATTTCGATATCTCCTTATCATATGGCACCAGTTGAACTAAAAGAACTCAAGGTACAAATTGAGGAATTGGAGAGCAAAAGTTTTATTCACCCAAGCACTTCGCCATGGGGGGCACCGGCACTTTTTGTGAAAAAGAAGGATGGATCTCTTCGAATGTGCATTGATTACCGTCAACTGAATAGAGTTACAGTGAAAAAAAAATATCCAATACCAAGGATTGATGATTTGTTTGACCAGCTACGAGGTTCCTGCTTCTTTTCTAAAATCGATCTTCGTTCGGGATATCATCAGTTGCGAGTCAAAGCAGAAGACATACCTAAGACAGCTTTTAGAACTCGATACGGACATTATGAATTTTTGGTTATGCCTTTTGGTTTAACTAATGCTCCGGCAGCATTCATGGATTTGATGAATCGTGTTTTTCGACCATATCTGGATCAGTTTGTGATAGTATTCATAGATGACATTCTTATCTATTCGACATCTAAAGAAGAGCATGAGAGACATTTGAAGATTGTTTTACAGACGTTAAGGGAGCACCGATTGTTTGCTAAATTTAGCAAATGTGAGTTTTGGTTAACTGAAGTCAAATTTTTGGGACATGTGATCTCTAATGAAGGTATTGCCGTGGACTCTTCCAAAGTAGAAGCTGTGTTAAATTGGAATCAGCCCAAAAATATATCAGAAATTCGAAGTTTTCTTGGATTAGCTGGATACTACCGGAGATTTATTAAGGATTTTTCCAAGTTAGCTGCACCATTGACAAAGTTAACTCGAAAGGAAGTGAAATTCGTCTGGAATCAAGAATGTGAAAAATCATTTCAAGAATTGAAGATTCGTTTAACTACTGCTCCGATTTTAATCATTCCTGAACGTGGAAGGAATTATATAGTATACACTGATGCTTCTTTGATAGGACTAGGGTGTGTACTAATGCAATCAGATAGAGTGGTTGCTTATGCTTCTCGACAGTTGAAGTCTCATGAAAGAAATTACCCAACGCATGATTTGGAATTAGCTGCTATAGTTCATGCTCTCAAAACTTGGAGGCATTATCTCTATGGAGAACGATTTGAATTATATTCCGATCATAAGAGCTTGAAATACTTATTTACGCAGAAAGAGCTCAACATGAGACAACGACGTTGGATGGAATTCCTAGAAGACTATGATTTTGGATTACATTATCATCCTGGTAAAGCAAACGTAGTAGCAGATGCTTTAAGTAGAAAATCACAAGGATACGCGGCAAGTCTGCATGTTCAAAAATGGAAGATGATGGAATCTCTTACTGAGTACGAATTACATGTTGATATACATGAGAATGTGGCTAGAATATTCAATATGGTAACCAGACCAATTTTGATGGAAAGGATCATTGAGAAACAACGTGAAGACGTTTTATCCATGTCTCTTCAAGGCCAGATTATGTCTGGTAAGCAATTAGAGGGATGGAGCTTTAGTGAAAATAGTGGATTGAGGTATTTTGGTAGATTATATGTACCTGAGATTCCAGAACTGAGAGATGAAGTCCTCCGTGAAGCACATTATTCGTCTTACACAATTCATCCGGGTAGTACTAAAATGTATCACGATCTTCGTCGACAATTTTGGTGGGAAGGAATGAAAAAGGATATAGCTGTATTTGTGACAAAGTGTCTTACTTGTCAACAAATCAAAGCCGAGCATAAAAAGCCATCAGGGACACTTCAACCTTTGCCTATAGCAGAATGGAAATGGGATCATATTACCATGGATTTTGTGTCTGGTTTACCTCGCTCGTCTAAAGGAAAAGATGCAATATGGGTTATAGTGGATCGGTTGACTAAGTCTGCACACTTTTTGCCAGTAAAGACAACAGATTCTACTGAAACACTTGGGAAGTTATATGTTCAAAAGATAGTCAAGCTACATGGAGTTCCTCTCTCGATCGTGTCAGATAGAGACTCCAAGTTTACTTCTAAATTCTGGGAAAGTTTACAGCGGGCTTTGGGTACGAATTTATATTTCAGTACTGCATTTCATCCTCAAACCGATGGACAATCAGAAAGAACTATCCAAATTCTGGAGGATATGTTGAGAGCTTGCGTCCTAGATTTTCATGGAAGCTGGGAAGATTATTTATCATTCGCGGAGTTTGCCTACAACAATAGTTTCCAGTCTAGTATTGGAATGGCACCATATGAAGCATTGTACGGCAGACCTTGCAGATCACCATTGTGTTGGACCGAGGTAGGTGAGACTACTATAATCAGACCTGATTTTATTCAAGAGACTACCGAAAAAGTGAAGATAATCAGAGAAAGATTATTGACGGCTCAAAGTAGACAGAAAAGCTATGCGGATCGGAGAAGGCGACCGTTAGAATTTAAAGTGGGTGATCACATTTTTCTCAAGGTATCATCACGAAAAGGAATCCGACGATTTGGGAAAAGTGGAAAATTAGCTCCAAGATTTATTGGTCCTTTCGAGATACTCGAACGAAAAGGAGAAGTTGCTTATAAGTTAGCATTACCGCCACAACTTTCAGGAATTCATGATGTGTTCCATGTATCTATGCTTCGGAAGTATGAGCCAGATCCTTCACATGTTTTAGACTGGGCAGACCTTGACTTAGATGAGCACTTATCTTTCGAGAGTAAACCAGTCCGAATATTAGACCGAAAAGACAAAGTATTGCGAACAAAAACTATTCCGATCGTGAGAGTTCTTTGGCAACGCGGGGATGTTGAAGAAGAAACTTGGGAATTAGAATCCGAGATATATCAGAATTGCCCTGAGCTTTTCTGAAAACTTGGTCGGTGTTAAATTTCGGGGACGAAATTTTCTTTTAGGAGGGTAGGATGTAACGACCTAGGTTTTATTTTATTTTAAAATAGAAAAGATTTTAATTTCTTTATATTTAAATACATCTCTTTTACTATATATATATATATATATATATAAGTATAGTGGGCTTTAATTAAATAAGTATGTGTAGATATATATATATACATATACTTGTGTGTTGTGTGTTATATATATACATATATATATATAAGTAGTAGTCGGGAGAAAGAAAAACAGAAAGCAAAAAAAAAGAAGAAGAAGAGAGGGCGAGAGAGAGAAAAGAAAGGGGAAGAGAGATGACGAACCCAGAAGAAAAAAAAATAGCTAGAAATCCCCAGAATCTTCTAGCTCGAATCTTTTCATCGTTATCACCTTTTTTCCTTAGCCCAGAAGCTTAGAAATTCAACCCAAATCTCAGAAAAAGCTGCATCCAAATCCCTAATTCACTTTACTCAAGCAGGAGGTGTAAATTCCAGATTGAAACGAGGTGACTCACGCAAGCTACATCCTTGGAAGATGAACCCTAGAACCAGAGGTGGAACCCTAAACTAGGGAGGTGTTAAACCTACTATCCAGGTGTAAGTTCCCTGAGTTATTTGAATCCAAATTGTTCTCTTCATGCTTATCAGAAATTGGATGTTTACTTGCTTAGATGATCACTACAAATAGCTGAGATTAGAAGCATGCTAGATATAATTTCGTGAGTCTTTTCCTAGTATAAAGTTAGAGAATTAAGAAGCAGAAGGGGTGCTGTAAGGAGAGAGATTTAGAGGTTGGTCCTCTGGTTATAATTTCTGTTTTGATTTGCGTTGATTGATGTGATTCATTGTCATGGTATCTTTAAGGTGTTGTTTGAAATTACTACTTGGTTACAAAGACATTCAAACTTTGTTTAGTGTTTATCTTGTACTTCAGATTATTTGTTTTGAGGCAACCAAATCTTATAAAAGAATTTTGTATGTTAGTTTTCTAAATCAACAAAAAGGTGTTATTTGAAGTACTTAGTTCAACTATTGTAACTCATTACTTTGTATGGTTTACTGTGTTTGAAATATTGAAGTTTTTAGTTTCTATCGATATAAGCTTTTTCAGATTTCGAATTGGTGTAGTAATACAGAAAAACTTGCAAAACTGGTTCTTAGTGCAGTTTTTTTTGAAACAGAAGCAGAACTTTGAAAAATCATAACTAATTGTAAAAAACTTGTTTTTCTGAAATTCCAACTCTCAGATTTTCCTTAGTTTGTCTTCTGTATTTCATTAGAAGACACTGATTTCAGATCATGCACCATTCGGTACAGTTTTTATGTTTTATACTGCTAGGTCAGAAAAGTTACAGGATTGTTCAGCTTTCCTAAATAGTTTTTCTTTGTTATATGTTAGAGTTTTCATTACATACTATTAAATCCTATATTTTGTGTTTTATTTGATTTGTTAGTTGGTTGCTGGAAACTAAATCAAGCTAGTTCCTCATATCATGCTGAAGATTGAATTTCCAGAAATCATGTTAGTTGGTTGCTGTGTTCAATTTCCAGAAATCGTACTGTTTTGCACACCCTTGTTTCTGTACTGCTACTTTGAAAATACATAACTAATTGTGTAAAAATCATTTTTGGGTGATTCCAGTTCTGGTAGTTTCTTTTAGAGTGTCTACTTTAAATGTTATGAAGACACCATCTTGTTTTACTAAATCTAGCTATATCAATTCTGGTCAAACAGTTTTCTGGGCAGAATTCTCGTCAGAAAATCCTGGAGTAATGTCAAACTTTGAAAATTCATAACTTTTGTTTGGAAACTCGTTTTTGAGTCATTCCAAGTTTGAGAATTTAATTTTTTTTGTCTGTTACAAATGTTTAGAAGGAATTGATGTGAAATTCCTTACCGAAAAAATATAAATTTCAGGGCAGAAGTACTAAGGTCAGAAGACTGATTTTCTGGTTTGAGTTGTGCAAAAACTGAATTTTCTTGTGGTACTAAGGCAATGTTATGCTTTTATTCTGCATTTTTTATCAGTGTAATGCTTTAGATATAGGATGTTAACTCTTTGATTTTATTCTTTTACTAGGAGCTGAATTTTAAAGAGGAAATCGGCAAAGGTAGGGGGAAACAACGGGAAACCTCTATGCTTGTTGTTTGATAGATTGTTTAATGGTTATTATTTTGCTG
The DNA here is from genome assembly GCA_963682095.1 of Potentilla sterilis. Taxonomy (NCBI): domain Eukaryota; kingdom Viridiplantae; phylum Streptophyta; class Magnoliopsida; order Rosales; family Rosaceae; genus Potentilla; species Potentilla sterilis. The sequence goes on from OY821758.1 coordinate 31,614,366, forward strand.
AGATTATTATGTATATGTTATATATTTAAAGGTATAGATATGCTATATTAGCTTTATGTACAAAGTACCTTGGGTAGAGAAGTTTGGGTTAAAACTTTTGCGTAGTTGAGTCCATAACCTCGGCAGGTACCACGCCACCATGTATGCCCAAAATAATGCGCAATTAGTGTAGGAAAAAGGGTAATTCGGGGCTGGCGACAGGGGAATGGACAAGACGACTAGCAAAAGGGGGATAGGAATAATGGGTTGAGAGTTAGTTCATGTCGTAAAATGTTTAGAATCACCCTTGTGGTAAAATACACGGTATGGGACGTGTAGGCTCTTTAGATTTTACTTCATGAATTAACTAGTTGTAGAATGCATTTGGAATTGTTGATATGCATTGTTTTGTGAAACTTTTGCTCCCTACTGGGCTGTTTATGCTCATCCCTTTAGAAATTTTGCAGGTCAAGATCTTGAAGGCTAGAAGTGAAGGTGAAGACAAAAACGTATTTATAGTTTTACTTTCTGTTATGTGCATTTTCAGCTTTGTTTGAAATAAGATGTGGATTGCCATTATAGATGGTAATTCATCTTGTAAATAGGTGTGTTGTTAATAAAGAAGTTTTCCCCTCAGATTAGTAGCCTATCACTGTTCTATTTCAAAATTTTTTTTTCATATTTCAGTTTTTAGACTTTTATGTCTAATATTGAAATATGAGTGTTTTCCCAATTATTGGGGTGTGACAGACGACTTGCAATTCGTCGGCTATACTTTAGCCGACGACTTGCATTTCGTCGGCTAAAGTATATTGACCGAAACCCAATCTTCATCCTTCAAATGCAAATGTGTCGTGAAATAAGATATGACCGAAATATTGAAATACCTCTACGGTTGAAAAATGAGAAGATTCCGACAAAATCTGTGTGCCGAATGTTGCGGTTAGCTGTTTTTTACTTCCGTTTTCCTATGGGTAGCCTGACGGTCGGTAAATATTTTGAGGAAATTTTTTTTACGATTAGTTGCGTCGCATCGATTTGAAACTATTCTCTGTTGAAGGTCAGGCCAAAAAACGTCATTTAGACGGGCCAATTACCGTTTTAAAACGTTTAGAGGTTTGACTTTGCAGTTTGACCGTCCCGATCGAGCCTTTAACGTTGTCAGATGTAGTTGGAATTTTTTTCATACATGTATTTCATCTTAACGGTGATATCTGACGGTTGGAATAGATTTTCCAAACTTTTAGATTCAAAATCGGAACATATGCACTAATGTTCCTTAACTTGTTTACTAAGTGTTTAAGTGAATGTATAGTTTCAAATAGCTACTATACGTAGACCCTTCAAATGCAAATGTGTCATGAAATAAGATATGACCGAAATATTGAAATACGTCTACGGTTGAAAAATGAGAAGATTCCGACAAAATCTGTGTGCCGAATGTTGCGGTTAGCTGTTTTTTACTTCCGTTTTCCTATGGGTAGCCTGACGGTCGGTAAATATTTTGAGGAACATTTTTTTACGATTAGTTGCGTCGCATCGATTTGAAACTATTCTCTGTTGAAGGTCAGGCAAAAAAACGTCATTTAGACGGGCCAATTGCCGTTTGGAAAAAATTCACACACAGTACCTGAACTTAGGTAGTCAGGTCAGTTTGATACCTCAACTTTTTTTCGTACGATAAACATACTCCAACTTATTTATCCGTACCAAATGTGTACCCAAGTCACTGTTTTGATGACGTGGCACCTATGTTTTTGTATCAAACTGACCTGACCACCTAAGTTCAGGTATCAAACTGACCTGACCACCTAAGTTCAGGTATCAAACTGACCTGACCACCTAAGGCCACGTCATCAAAACAGTGACGTGGGTACACATTTGGTACGGATAAATAAGTTGGAGTATGTTTATCGTACGAAAAAAAGTTGAGGTATCAAACTGACCTGACCACCTAAGTTCAGGTACTGTGTGTGAATTTTTTCCTATATATATATATATATATATATATAATTAGGTATAAATATATTTATGTATATATATAATTAGGTATATATATTTAATGCATTTTTTTAGTTTTTTGTGAAATTTATGGAATTTTGTGGAATTTTTTTTTATTTTGTGGAATTAACAAGAATTTTTAGGAGGATATATATATATATATATATATATTTCGGAATATATATATATAATTAGGTATATATACATTTAATGAAGTTTTAAATTTTTTCGTGGAATTTTTGTGAGATTTATGGTTTTTGTGAAATTTTGTGGAATTTAGGGTTGTTGTGCAATTTATGGAATGTTGTGGAATTTTTGTTAATTTTGTGGAATTTTGTGGAATTTTTAGGAGGATATATATATATATATATATATATATATTTCGGAATATATATATATAATTAGGTATAAATATATTTATGTATATATATATTTAGGTATATATATATTTAATGAAGTTTTTGTTATAGGAAAATGGGAGTTGGTCTACTCATTTCATTGATAATCCCCTTTATATAGGGTGAGTATTACAACGGTAATAGGAAATACATTAATGACAATAATGACTACATAATTATCTATCGTCAGTTACATTGACGAAGGCACATAATATGTTTTTCCTTCAACACTCCCCCTTGTGCCGAGTCAAAGATAAAATGGTGCATGTGGTGTTGCCTCATTAAAAACCTTGTCAAGTAACAAAAACCCAATGGGAGAAAATAAAACTTTAGTTGAAGGACAAAAAGAGCTCAACGCACCTATTACATTTGAAAACAACATGTATGTGCTAGACTCCCCCTGATGTCTGCACCTCCCCCTGATTTTTACATTAATCATGGGTTTCTTCCTGACTCTTTCATTTGATCAAGTGAGTTTCAGTAATATTAGCATAGTTATGCATTTTCACATGTTTTTCCAAGTGTGACTTTGAGCAATGATTTAGTAACTAAATCTTGCTACATCGTCCTCAGATCCAACTTGATTTACTTTGATCTTTAGGATAAGGTTGTTCATGAACCAAACACATAGGTTCATATTGAACATCAGGTTCACTCGTAGTATGACCTTCATATAACAAAACTGATATAACTTCGCCTAGAGTATGGATGAACCATTAAGATATTTGAAATTGATCTGTAACAACAGATTTTCTTATTTCACCTTTAATGCGTTTTTCTTTACGCATAGTTAGCTGTGACGTGGATATTTTCTTTATCATGTCACATTCTATGTTGAGATTGAATAAGCCCAAATCTTTCATATCTTTAAGAATTTGAAAGAACCATTTGCGTTGCGTGGGCGCAGAACTGTACACAGCTTTATAAATTTTCATCGAATGAGAGGTCGAGTCTTACATATTATGTTTAAGTACAATCATGCGTCATTGCTTTTGTATATGAGTTTTATTTCCCAATACTTCTTCATCATCATCCATTAGATGATAAATGGATTTATCGTTAGAGTAAAGACTTCGACTGATCATGGGAGTATGTGTAGGCCTCACTTTATTCTTTAGAGTGCCTAAGCCAATTGATGGATGGTCATCATCATTACAGTCCTTGAGTTCCAATTCAAGACTGTGTATTCCCAAGATCTTTTTCATTCTTAACTTAGGATTTACAATACATAGAGTATCTCTTAGTTCATTGAGAGTTCATGTATATCCATAATAAAAACGCAAGGGCATAATTCACCAATCTCTTCCCAATCAAGTAGTCACTTTAGTGAACGTTTCAATTTCTTTTGCAAACGTACTCATGTGATCTAGAGCCACTTGATTTGAGTGAATGAATCCGTTTAGGATCCTCATGTATATCTCTTAATCTAGATCCCCATAGAGATATATGTTTTGACCACTTTCATAAGCTGCATGTTCAGTTTTTCAGAAACTACCAAACTGATAAGGCAGTGGAGTGCAATGACATCCATTACGAGAGATTGTCTCCTCATAATCCATTATGAGAGAATATCTCCTCGTAGTCGATTCCAGTGCGTTTTTGAGAGACCTTGCGCCATAAGGTGAGTCTACATACTCTTATTCTCATTACGCATTCTAACAAAGATATATTTGATAGGTTTTATATTTGCGGTGTCGGCGTCACCTGCCCAAATACCTATCTCTTTGTTTATACTGGATCGCTTCTTTCCATTTGGCCAGTTTACTACGTTGACATTTTTCAACGAAGTATGGTTCGATATTAGACTCATTATTCCTCGTCCTCATGTACACTAGTGTAATGTGTTTATAGAGATCTCTATACATTCAAGGATTGGTTCTAACATCTGAGGCGTCCCCCAATGATAACCACAATCCATAAATATTTTCATGAGACGGATTTGAGTATCACTGATCAATGGATCAGGTTGTGCCAAACTTGCTTTCTTCCTTTAGGCAAGTACTTATCGAACCTAAGGTGGCCTCTCCCTCTTCCTTGGAGAGCCACGGCCTGTGACACCATTTATGCCACTTATGGTGTCACCATGCCACTATCCATAGTGGTGGTGCAATGCCCAATTCCTCTTGGGTGGCACAATGTCCTCTTGATAGGACACTATCCTTGCAGGCATGTTTGCAGCAGGTTTATTTGATCTCGTCACTTTAATATATTAGACATCTATTCACTTTACTTTGTGTTATTTTGGGGATCAGGACGAGACACAGTGGGGACAAACCACGACAATTCCTGTCGTTTCACTTGAACATACTTGTTCTTATCTCCCCCTAACGACGGGAAGACTGTCTCATCAAAGTGACACTCCGCAAATGTAGCGATGAATAGATCGCCTGTCAAGGTTTCGACATAGCGGACTAGCTGGAAGTTCTTTTCCATCATAAATATTTATGCATCTCAAGGGACCCATCATTGTGCGCTGTGGCGGTGCAATTTTGGCACATAAAACCATTTAGCCGAGCTCAAGGATGGTAGATCCATGTCAATCCAAAAGAGCTCAAGGATTACGAGTTCGTTTGAGATTCTTTAAAATCATCACATATAGTCACTAGCTATAGTGTAAATTTGTTCAATAATGATGGCCATAGATGAATAAATAACGCTGCATGCAAAATTGCATAACCCAAAACGGAAGTATTGGTGTGCTTTACCAATATTAAGACTATTACTATAGTCGTTTTCCGTGAGACCAATTGAGTTTTTATATAAGATTATGATGCCCATTACATATCCCATATAATAAGCTATGAAAATCATTGCACCTACGGAAATTAACCCGGCCTAGGTGCTTTGATAGTCTAGCATAAGCAGCATAAATTTTAATAGTGGATGGTGTCATGACACGTGACCAGCGTGTTGACACAACAACCAACACCATAAAGTATCTATGGTGTCCGCAAGTTGGTTGAATCGATCCACTGAATCCTCTTTTGATTCAATATAACAACATAATGAGAAACCCATGTGTCCTTTGCATATGATGATCTCAATCATAATGCTTTAACGAATAGGCTTTGAATGATGTACTTTTATCCATAAAATCACGACGGATAGGAGAAGCATAATAAGGTATAAATACATATGCTTGTGCATCAAATATATTATAATGCCACATTGGGGGAGCGGCGGAATTTAGGAATTGAACATACGTCTTCAACCCTATATGACAATATTTGAGGATAAAATGTTCATTGATCGTCCTCAGATTCGTGTGTGAACCATATTCTTCTGGTGTTTGCTTCTATTTATCCAAAAATATGGGTGTCCATAGTAGTTTCTTTAATGTATGGATCACCAGATCAAAGCCAATCTATGTCAGAATTCCAAAAGATCATTTTCTTATGACATTGGATTTAATTAGCGGTTACTTAGAACCTACTAAGTTGACATATAATCTTCTCTAATACTCGTTTACATTCGCAGTCATTTAGAGGTAATGCAAATGAGCTCAAATGAATTCTCACTTGTGTCTTTATCACATGAAAATCGTGGCGTAAATTTCTTTATAATGTGGAAAACAAAATTCAATTTTCTCTTGGCATTATTTGTCAATTTGACATATGTTCAATATATATCAAAACGTAACTCAAGTTCTTTAGAGTAACTCGATGGGAATTGTAATAAAAGAGATTCTAATCCCAATTAGGCAGGTGTATTATGAATCCCAAAGGAAAAGATATACTGATCCTTATTACTTTCTTTGATATACTAATCATTATCATATACTATTGATATAGTACTACTGTTCTTCAGTACTATTAGTTTAGGGATTACATTGTGCGTTTTCTTTGCACACGGTTTTTTTGTTTCATGCCTATATTATGATATGTTGCTTTACTTTATGCAATACTTTGCAAAGTTAGATGCAGAAAATTGAATTATGTATATTATGAATTAAATTTGAATAATCTCAATTCATTGAGAGAAAATTCAAAAATTAACATGCCAATGATTATATTTAGTCTTGTCCAATTGTGAAATAGAAACTTTAAGACCAAAAGTCTAATTTAGGACCAAAAGTCTAATTTAGGCGTAATAGCCTTTATAAGGATATCTTGGAAATTTATAAGTAGACTAATCAACGTCTATTTTTGGATTGAGCAAGACCTTTTTTGCTCTTTTAATAGCTGTAATGATGAGTCGTTTCATTGACATCTTCTTCCCATTTTGTATGCTTTTAGTTGTAAATTTATTTTCAATGTTCTTGTTGGATATTGAAGATACTTTTTCAAAATTATGCGTACTCGTATGATTCTTTATACTTATTGTAAGTCGCAGCTAATTCTTTACTAGCTGATAATGTACGTATCAATACTTCATTGATTTACAACAATAACAGAGTGCTTCACTGCATATGACATGTCCCCAATGTCAGCTTTTCAAATGGTATATTGTCTCCACTTACTTTTGGATGAATATAGAGATTTTTACGTCCTTCATAATTGCCCTTTGTTTTAGGGTTGTTTCATTACTTTGCATAATTTGTTTCAGAAATATCTTTGTCTAAGACCTTATATCGTCATTACTCTTTGTCTTCTCATACATCATCATTGCCCTTTGTTTTAGGGTTGTTGCATTACTTTGCATAATTTGTTTCAGAAATATCTTTGTCTAAGACCTTATATCGTCATTACTCTTTGTCTTCTCATACATCATCATTGCCCTTTGTTTTAGGGTTGTTGCATTACTTTGCATAATTTGTTTCAGGAAATTTCTTTTTCTCAGACCTTACATTGTCATTCAAGATATTGTAATTATTTCTTAGCTATTTTACATAAAGCAATTTGCATAAATATACCATGCTCAAGCCTTAGTTGGCTTAATAGGGGAATTTGGTACTCAAATTCTTCAGAGTCCAATATGTCAAAACTAAACTGTGATGGTTAAACCATCTATAAAATAGAGGAAGAATATAATGTATTAATCTCGTGGTCTAAATGTCATGCACGACGACTAATATAAACCAATATACATTATGGTAAATCCGATGCTTCGTGAAATTTCGTTATCACAATAAAATTTTGGTTTCTCCATTTTCATTGCATGTGAAGCTAATGAAATTCCATTATCGTTGCTTTCTACACAATAAATAAGATATCCATGTTGAAAAATTTTCAATAAATAAAAATTGGATTTCAAGACCGAAATTTGTAATGGTCATATTTTTCTTACTTCGTGAAAATGCTTTTTCACAATATAGGTTTGTCACTTTTCTTTATATTACAATGCTCATGAAATTACATTATCAGGGCAATGTTTAAACTAAATAACATGTTAAATAAAATAATTATCTAACAGCAAAAATGAACATATAATGCTCTATATTTAACATTTAAATAAATATTAATGCGATTTAATAAAAGCATTATATGATAGAGATTTAACGAAAGCAGCGAAATTCATACTGTCAGTTTGCCAAATAAACTGCATATAAAACGATTGTTTTATCTCCGTCTCCAAGTAGTCGTCACATATTGATCGCCGTATCGTAATTGTTATGTCACATAAAAATAAATAATATTCATATGATTAGTCACTTTAATCATATATATTTCACATTTATTATATAAATTAAATAATTTCATATGATTTTCACATTTAAACAATATCCATATGAATAGTCACACAATAAATATAAATTAATATACGATAATTTCAAAAATTACCTTCAAATTTTTATCCCAAAAAGAAAATTCTGTTTTTTTTTGTGGGTCGGGTCACCCAGATCCGGGTCGGGTCGGGTCGAGTGCAAGCTCTGCCGACAAATTTTTCGTCGGGAGAACTTCTGGAGGCAGCCTTTTCCCGACGAGCTGTCGTCGGTAGAAGCTGGATCGGGTTCCTGTGCTTCCGGGTTGCAGCGGCGATCGGAGGGCATCGAGGCGAGTCAGAAACTAGGCCGAGCGGCGATGGCCGATCGTCTGACGAATCGGAGGTTGGATCCGATCGGAGAGTGAGCAAATCGGCTGGGCTGGCGCTCGGCTGGGCTGGCGTTGTCGGCGCTCGGCTGGGCTGGCGTTGTCGGCGCTCGGCTGGGCTGGCGTCGTCGGCGTTCGGCTGGGTCACAGAGAGAGCAGACGTCTTCGCCGCGACTGGGTCGAGGCCGATTGGAGGTTGGCGTCGTCTGGGCTGCTGGATCGAGCCAGGCGAGGCAGCGTCGTCGGCGCGGGATGTGGTCCGATCTGGATCGATGTGGGTCCGATCAGAGTCTGGAGCGGCAGGGAGAGCGACTAGGCTGAGGCGATCGGAGGAGCGGTGAGGGGGGGGGGGGGGGGGGGGGGCTACAGGATCGGGGAACCTCGGGTCCGGCTGGAGTGTCGTCATCGGAGGTGGGCTGGCATAGGAGCAGGGCAGCTGCTGGTGCAGCTAACGGCGGCGGGACGAGAAAAGGAAAAAAAAAATTAGGGTTTTTTCTGAATTTTTTTTCTGGGCTAAAATCTCAGCGAGTAAAGCTACGTGCTGATAACGTGTTATAGGAAAATGGGAGTTGGTCTACTCATTTCATTGATAATCCCCTTTATATAGGGTGAGTATTACAACGGTAATAGGAAATACATTAATGACAATAATGACTACATAATTATCTATCGTCAGTTACATTGACGAAGGCACATAATATGTTTTTCCTTCAACAGTTTTTCATTTTTTTGTGAAATTTATGGAATTTTGTGGATTTTTTTTTAATTTTGTGGAATTAACAAGAAATTTTAGGAGGATATATATATAATATATATATATATATCTATATATATATATATATTTCAGAATATATATATATATATATAATTAGGTATAAATATATTTAGGTATATATATAATTATGTATATATACATTTAATGAAGTTTTTAATTTTTTTGTGGAATTTTTGTGAAATTTATGGAATTTATATACTAATTGTGCAGGAAACCGCCGCGCTGTAGACCGATGGCTTGCCAGACCGACCGAGAGCGACCCCGAAGCTCAGGCAGGACACAGCAGTGGGGGGGCGGATCCAGCGGTCGTCGGGGCCTACGCCGGCCACTGAACAGGCGCGAGGAGACGTTGATGGGATTGACCCCGAGCGATCCACGTGGGGGCTCCTAGTATGAGTCGACGGGAGCGGGCCCAAGCCAGAGCGTCAGAGGAGGACGCACAGCCGCACCCTCCAGACCCCAGTGCACTTCAGCACTGTTCCAGGATCGGCAGCCGACCCCACCGCGCGCCGATCTGGACCCTCCAGAGATGCTCCCTGTCCCCCCACAGCGACAGCGTCCACAGCTACAGGGCCCACCGTCAAGGGGATCAGGCCCCTCAGGGTCCACGCCCCGTATGTCTCCGCCATCGGGGATGTACATGGTCCAGTTCCTCCCTGCCATCCCCGAGTACGACGCTAGGGGGAGGCAGATTTGGAGGCACGACCGGCCGCCCGAGATTCCCTGGGAGGAGGCCTACGTCCACAGGCCATTCGACTCAGAGGACTGCCGCGGCCTGTGGTGTGTTCGTGAGAAGGACAAGCAGTACAACGACGCAGGTAATTAGTTAGTTTAATTAATTATTTAGATTGTTTAATTAATTATTTAATTAGTTAGTTTAATTAATTATTTAACTATGTATTCATTTTAATTATGAAACAGGCGTCCTCGTAAATAAACCCGCGGGGACGAGACGGACCAGAGGGCCAGCGAACATGTCGACCCTGGAGAGGGAGCTCGCCGGTGGGATCAGGGAGATCCTGCCCGGTCCCGGTGAGGATGGACGCCCGATCGAGAGGAGAGACACCACGACCAAGTATATCAACGCGACGGGCATGATCGTGCGGGACAGGGTCCCACTGTTGTGGCCCGACTGGGGCTCTGTACCCGATGACATCAAGGCGCGAGTGTACAATGCACTGTCGGTGAGTTAAATCGTATTTTTATTATAGAAAATAAACATTTATGAATTTAGTCCTTATAACTATATAAAAATATATTCTAATTAATTTATAGGAAAAAATTCACACACAGTACCTGAACTTAGGTGGTCAGGTCAGTTTGATACCTCAACTTTTTTTCGTACGATAAACATACTCCAACTTATTTATCCGTACCAAATGTGTACCCACGTCACTGTTTTGATGACGTGGCACCTCTGTTTTTGTATCAAACTGACCTGACCACCTAAGTTTAGGTATCAAACTGACCTGACCACCTAAGTTCAGGTATCAAACTGACCTGACCACCTAAGGCCACGTCATCAAAACAGTGACGTGGGTACACATTCGGTACGGATAAATAAGTTGGAGTATGTTTATCGTACGAAAAAAAGTTGAGGTATCAAACTGACCTGACCACCTAAGTTCAGGTACTGTGTGTGAAATTTTTCCTAATTTATAATATTACAGCAATGGTTTAGAGTCCATCCTACCTTGGACTGGTGGAGAGACGAGCAGCTGAAGAACAGGTTATGTGTTTCGCGTTATTTTACTATCATTCGAGTTAGATTGAAGACGATTAAAGATGTACGAATATATCTAACAGTTGTGTTTTGTTAATATAGGTACTCCGAGTGGAAGAACGAGCTGTCGACGCACTACAGGACGTACCATGTGGAGCAGGGCTTGGGGCGAGGTGCAACCCCCCACGAGTTCCGGTACAGGGAGTATGAGTGGCTATGGCTGGTAGCCTACTTCGGGAGCGACAGGGTCTCGGTAAGAAAATTTAGCCTGCTAGTATATAACTTTTTAATGTTATTTAATAATTAAATTATGTAGTTACTTAATTAAATTAATTAGTTAGTTAGTTATTAGTTATTAAATTAAGTTAGTTAGTTAGTTACATAGTTAGTTAGTTCGTTACTAAATTAAATTAAATTAAATTAAATTAGGTAGTTAGTAAGTTAGTTAGTTACTAAATTAAATTAGTTAGTTAGGTAGTTACTAATTAAATTAAATTAGTTAGTAACTAAATTAGTTAATAATTTTGTTTTGGTTAGTTCCTAATATTTTAATTTAGTTACTAATTTATATTTGCGTTTATATGTTCGTTCTTATAATAAAGAAAATCTCGAAGACGAACAGCGACAACCGCAAGAGGAACGAGCACCCCCACCACGGCGGCGCCCGCTCCTGGAGGCAGTGGGCAGAGATTGCAAGGAGGGACTGACCGCTGAAGCCGTTGCCGTGGATTCATGCGCAGATGTATCCGGGGCGTCCCGACCAAGTGGTAAGTATTCGCCCATTTTCAATAAAAGTGTTTCATTAAATTAATTTATATCTATATTTTTTTATAAATTCGTTTATTATATTTTCTTGTCAATTAGGCGGGAATAGATGCGGAGACCGACGCGATCACCTTGGGGATCGCGCGAGAGACGCTGGGGGAAGGGGCGTCCGACGAGGCGATCGCGGAGTTTGCCTCCACGATCGACACCCTTGAGCCGCGCTTGGCCTCTCAGATCATGCACGCGGCGGTAGGGACTGGCAACAACTACTTCTACCAGAGAGGCCTAGGCGCGGCGGGAAATGGGGTTCTGAAGTACACGCCGGCCAATCCCAGCACGCAGCGTGCGGCTTCGACGAGCAGAGACTTGCAGACACAGCTGCAGAGGACGCAGGCGGAGTTGGCGAGGGCGGTGGAGGCGCTCCAGCAGCAGGCTTCGGTGCAGCAGGCCAGAGACGCGTCTGTGGCGGAGATGTACCGATGGATGCAGCAATCTTGGGAGGCCCAGCGAGCTGGACAGGAGCCCCCGCCTCCACCACAGATGCCCGAGTTCGTCGTCCCCACTCCCCCCCCGCATCGGAGTACGCCAGGCGATCAGGATAGCCACAGCCACCGGAACTCGAACGATCCCGTCGACGACGCTACGCGTTTAGGGGGTGATGAGTAGATGACTAGTTAGGGGGTTAATTTGTACAGTACGTAGGATATTACGGATGGATTGATGTGGATATTTGTTGGATATTTGGATGTTTGTTTGTGGATTTTCTGCAGCCAAACCGAAGACGAAGTGAAATTGGGCCCGAACAAAATTTTTAAATTTTTTTAAATATTTAGGGGTTATAGCCGACGAAATGGACCATATTTCGTCGGCTATACCCTCCCGGCTTCCGGCAAAAAAAAGCCGTTTCCGGAGCCGGCGAATGTTATGGCCGACGATTAATTCGTCAGCTATGCCTGACTTATAGCCGACGATAGCGTCGTCGGCTATACTTCGGGGTTAGGGGCAATTTGGGGAGAGTTGAAGCCGACGATTCTATCGTCGGCAATGTTCGAAGTATAGCCGACGACGCTTTATTCGTCGGCTATACTTCGTGGTTTATAAGTCGACGACTTACCCTCAGTGTCGTCGGCTATACTATAGCCAACGGAGCATTCCCGACGAGAGAATAGCCGACGATACTTCGTCGGCTATGACTATAGCCGACGATTTAATGAAAACGGCCGACGAGATGGCGTCGTCGGCTATGATCCCTTTTCTGGTAGTGTAGGAAGCTTACTAGCTTAGCATCCCACTGCTGCGTTTCATGTGTTTCCATCTAACTTTTTTTTTTTGAATCATCAATGACGGTATCCTCAAAGACTTTCTAGACCCAGAGACTAATCCACGCCGAGGGATGTTGTTAAAACACTTCTTCTCCCCTGGCCACCAAGAATAAATTGGGATTTAAACTCTAATTAGCGTCAGCATGATTCGAACCTGGGTATGAGGGATTCTCACACCAAGACTCTTATCAAGTCGACCACCTGTGGTGGTTTGTTTCCATCAACTGATAGAACACCATAATATTTTTTATTTTTTTTTTTAAATGATTTAAGGGTTTCACACATACCATTTTGTCGTGACTCGAACCTAGATCCTAATAACTTACTTCTTAGGTACTCCTATCACTTAAGATATCCCATTTTGTTGACCATAAATAATATGTTAAAGGTGTTGTTAAAATGAAAACATGTATATTCAAACGTTTTTATTCTTCTCTATCCCATTTTCAGGAATGATTTACACTGCTCAAAGATAGAGTTTGGATGACAAGTCTTCCTTGGTGGTCAATGTACTGTAGTTGCAAGGATGGAAAACAATTATGGTTGGTTAATGGTTACTCATATTTGACTCTTAAGGGTGTGGCTATTGCCACCCTACAGTCTACTTTGTTTACCCCACAAATTATTGAATTTTTGAAATACAAAAATATCCTGATACAAAATTACACTAAAGAACAATTAGTTATTAGAAATTACAATTTCTTTCTTTATACTATTTTTTTAATTTACATAACACACACTTAAACCTAAGAGATTATATTAGACTCCTCTATTCAAGTTCATTCATCTTCTACCGTTCTTAAAAAAAAAAAAAATAATAATAATCTTCTATTAGTATCATTAATGGCGTTTGAAAGTAACTGCTCGGAACCTGACGATGAGATAACCGTTTTTTATCGAAACCATATACGTATAATTAGCATGTCTAACGTTAAATTCAGCTTCTATATGTGTCTCATGCCCCTTCTTTGTTACGAGGTTTGGTTTGGGAAGGGTCTAAGAGTGTGTTCTTATACTTTTCGTTTGGAAGTGAGACTTTAATGTGATCAAACATATTTTTTTAAGGAGGATATTTACTTAATTAAACTATGTTTATTGATATGCTGTCAATGACCCCATTTTGTGTTTAGAAATCATAGGTTTTTTCTTATAACTTTTTTATTAATCAACACACACCCTTACATATGTTAATGAGGTTTGAACCCGTGACTTCAACGTTGTCAGTTAAACTACTTAACCAATCAAGCCACGGCTCACCGATTGTTTAGAAAATCATAGTTACTTGTAGCAATAGTAGATGCATGACCGTATAAAAAAGTGTAATATTTTCTTAGTAGAGATTATTAAAAAATATAATAAAAAAAGTGGCAAAAAGGTGAACAAAGTAAGTTTAAAGTTGAAAAAGATAATGGGTGCACAAAATATTATTGAAAAATGGTATTTTAGATATTGAAATAGGGTGAACAAAATAAATATGAAAGGGTGGCAATACCTGCACCCAATTGTTAATTAGGTTACGTGTGATGTATCTTGCAATAGAAAACTGAATTATGCAGATGCAGTTTTTGAACATATTAGATTTGGGACCTAGATATATGCTAGCTACAATAACCCACCCGTTTATTCTCAGTAGAACAACCCGTTCAAGATCCGTAATATATTATGTTTATGCTCTACTGGTTTCCCATTTCCATATTGGATTCTTTTCTTCATCCAAGTAACAATAACTTCCAAGCTTAGTTGCTCTCTAGGATTTACTCCTCAAGTCTTTGTTGAGGTATTTAAGTCTCTTAATTCCCTTGAGGAACAAACACATGCCGATAAACAATTTTCACCATCATAGCATTCTCGTTGCCCTGGAAATCTGTATTTCGATTCAGCTGTGTTTCAAAACAAACAGGGATGTTTCATTATCTTGCAAGAATTAGGTTCAATTTGGTAATTTCCAGGTGGGTCGTGATGAAATCAACACACTATTACTTACAAAAATTCGGTTCAATATGGTATTGGTACGGTACTTCTATTTAGATGCCTAGTTATGTTCATGGTTATAACGACATCAATTAACATTAAAAAACACACAAGGTGCCAGTAAAGTGAATTCAGCTACTCAGTTTCTACTGGTGAACCAACATAGTAAGAAGAGCTAAGAAACAGAGACCAGTATATCTGTAAAGACTAAGAAGCTCCCATGGCATTGTGCTCCTTGGAAAAAGAAAAGAAACTTGAAATAGCTGCTAAAACTGAATCCAATATGATATGGTGCAATTAAGTACATCATAGAGTGGAGGAGTTAATAAGGAAAGAGCCCGGAAAATGAGGGTGTTTTCTTGGACCCTTTTTGCGTTTCAACTTTTAAGTTTGTAAGGACTCTCTTTCTGCCACCAAATTCATCACTAAAGTACTTACATATATGTCACATTTGCTGAAAAACCAGGAACAGAAGTCATTTGTGCTGACCACAATCTGGGACAAAAGCAGATAGCTGGTTCATATAATATGTGGCTTCCTGATCTTTGAAATTCCTTCTGACAATAGCCTGCACATGAAGTTCCAGTCAAACAAAACGGAAACTAGAGGATAATGCTCAATAAAGAAAGTCTACACTGGCACTTCTGTAGATAAGGAATAGATCAAACTAAAAGATGGAGGCATGCGAACCTTGATCTCTAAAACAAAAGAAGCAAGCAGAGCACAAAGCTTGTCATGCTCTTCACCTTCCTGTTGCATGGAACAAAAGGTCATCAGGATCTAAGAATATACCAAGAATCACATGATTAAACAAAGATATAAAACTGTCACTGACCAACTTCTTGCTCAGTCCACATATGGAGGTAGCCATGCTCTCAACTCCGGCAAACAGAAGTCTGCATTTGAATACCGATTCCAAATGATAAAAGCCATGGTCCAATGTTTTAGAGCAATGGCAGTGGTTTCTTTAATATGTTCAAAATACTCCAGCTGAAGCAATGGGAATGCTGAAAGAACAAGAATTATAAAAAATATAACATTGTTTAGGCTGATTAGCATAATCATGACACGTTGCTAAAAAAGAACACCAGAAATAATAAACACAATGAATACCAATCCAACTTTCTTACTTGGTTGGTCCTTAAGACATACATCAACAGATCCCAGATCAGTTAATACAGGAAGATCCATTAACTACAAGTTCAAATTAAATTTCAACAGATCTTCAACTTTTGGGACATTGCTTGATGTCTAATAGGCCACCTTTTATTCTCCTGTATTAGAGGATCTAATGCTCAACTGAGGAACCTTATTTCATTTTTGTCAAACATCTATTCGTCTAACTCAAGGATTGAAAGTGTTACCTTCACCCCACCAAAATTTACTACACCATTCTTACTCGATAACAACCAATAAACCAGATATGGGAATATAAGACCTCAAACCCCAACACTCTGACTGAGTTATTATAACTGGCATAGAATTCCCAACAGTCTTTTCTGAAGAATTAACTGACCTTAACTAAAGAAATAAGTAAAGTAGATATAACATAATGCTACAAACAACTCAACTGGAACAATTCTATCCCATAACTGACATGTAAAGTTACCTGTTCCACACCCAAGAAGAAGAAGTGTGATGCCATGAGAACCAAAACCTTGGTCTCTCTCTACCGAGTTCGCTAATTCCTGAGACAGTAACAAATTAACATTATTCAAGAATGTAAAGAACCAAACAAATAGGTTGAGACAAAAATTTAAAAGGTAAGTACCTTGTTAAAAACTAGAAGCGCTTCAACAGGAGACCTTGTTGCGAACTGATCAATAATACTATTGGCTATAGACGCGCATCTCTGTGACATCCATCCAAACAAGGCAACTGCCTTGGGTAACTGATTCAAGAGTTCAGCAATGGTCTCCTGGAAAATCAACAGACTATTTGACAGCATCAACAGAAAGGATGATAAATTTGTTTAAAACAAACCTCGCCCAGTGAAGGAGATGAGAGGAATTCTTCAATTTTAATGAGACAATTGTAGGCAGTGTCTTTCGCATATTCATCGTCCGATTCATATCCTGCATCCTCCTGGACTAAACCAAGAAACTTCACTAGTTTTGAGACCGGGCGCAGTGGTGAAGAAGGCCATTGGGAAAGTACAGTTAAGATCCCTTGAAGGTAGATCTGAAGGGAAACCATAAGTGAAGAATGTCTAAACAATTACCTTTAGCAATTTATTTCAGAATGTCTAAGACACTGACAATTGGATTTTGCTTGCACTATAGAACTTTTTTTTCCTTGAATGGTATGCACTATAAGAACTTTTTTACATTCACATACAAAAATCATCTAACCTCTTCATTGGTCAAGGACTTGATGTCTGAAAGGCTTCTGGCCAGGGGAATCATTTGTGTGCCAACCCATAGAAGCTTATTCCATACCTAAGAAAATCCCGAGGTTCAGAATATAAAAAACAGCATACAAAGACAAATTAATCAATTCATTCAACCGAAGGTAGATACTGAAAAATAGTTGAAACTGACTCCTCACTAATCATAGACATAATAATGTTACATAAGAGATTTTTTAATGTTTTCAAACTGTTTATAAAAAATGTAGCAAACTTGCCTTTTGCGAAGTCGGGTGGCGAATTCTCAGTTTGTGTGCTCTTGATTCTTGAATTTAAGAATTCAATTTCAAATATGACATCGGGCTTTATTCCCGGAAAGTGTTCAGAAAGCAATCTCCATAATGAGGCAAACTGTTTTGAGACAAGCATGTTGACAAACCCTTGCTGGCCTGCCGTAATTGTACACCACTTTGGAGATACATGAGATACATCATCTTCTATAGACTCCTGCAAACAACAGAATATTGTATGAAACATTATCTGCACATGCACATTAGGTTGCCAAATTGCAGCACAAACCTTAGGCAGTGCTTCCAAGTATTTAATAGCTTCCGTGATGCAAACTTTCAGACCACCTTCATCATTGTATAGTTGACCCAATTGTACGGGAATCATCAAGTCCCTCTCTGAGCAATCACCAGAATAACTGCTCATGACAGCTGTTGTGTCTGACATCCCTGTCGCCTAATTCCTTAAAACCAGGCATAGGTTGATGAAAAATTATCATGCATTCAATATTTGAGGATTAAATGGATGGAGAAAAGAGATGCTTATCTTAACATAACATAACCTTGGGTTCTCTCAACTAAGCCAGTTGCAAATTAACATTGTCTTAGAGCTTCAAACCAAACAATGGAGTTCAAATCAGTAGCGAGGAAGAGGTTTTAAATGTTAGGAAGCACGATTATTACTGTCCTGCTCTCTCTGCTACTACAACAACTACAACCTCTCTCAAAACAAAAACAAAAACAAGTTAACTAAGCTTATCAGCGCCGTGAACGATAACGCCGGCGCGTTTAACAGAGAGGAAGAGGGGCCAGACTCGGAAGCGGAGGCGGGGAGGTCTGGAGAGCTCTTCGGTGACGTTGATATGGACGGCGGTGACGGAGAGGTCTTGGAGACGGAGGGCGAGCTTGTGGCCGACGTGGGCGGCGAGCTTGGCGTCCCAGAAGAGATGAGGGCGAGGGAAGCGGTTGAGCTGGGCTAAGTAGAGGGACGCGAATTCTTGCTCGGAGGAGGAGGCCATGGCTATGATTGTGTTGGTGTTGGGGCTTGTCACCTGGGCTGTGATTACGCGGCACGACACCACTAGGCGGAGGACGTGCCCCTTGTTCATTAATCTGAGCAACAACTCCACCCTCCATATCTGAGTCTTTATAGCACGCGCCAATACGACACCTCAAAATAGGTCGTACAAGTAAACCCCTAAAAAACAAAACATCGACCCTAGTCTGTCAAAGCTGGTGGGTGGTATCTCAGGGTGCAGAATCAAGCCAGCCTCTGTTTCAGGTTTCTCTATCATTTAGCAAGCCTCTGTTGGTTTGATAATCGACTCTTGGCTTCAAGTTTCTGTTGTCTCAATGTGCCTGTTACAGTGTTGTTCAATTTGTCCCACTTTGAATTCGACAGCTCTCTCTCGTTAATTTTATTGCACTAGTTACTTTGAGACAACTAACGAGTGTTACCTTAGTGTGGGTGAAGATCATCTAGTTGAACTACCTGAATGTAGTTTTAATGCGTGTAATCAACTGATTTGCTACTTTTTTAGTGTAAGCTGCTGTTGGGCGGATGCTTAATCTGAGTTGGGATAATCCAGTGAATTGCGTTGCTTGCTTGGTCTTGATTTGGGATGAGCTGCAGCATTTGTTGGAAAAAGGCTTTGATTTTTTGCATCGTTTTGGGCATTATTGTAGAACTAGTACAATCCAGGCTGCTTCTATATTGGGTTGTACACCAGAACATTAATCTAGTAAATTATGTTTGTGAGTGGAACGCTGCTCTATGTTTCTGAGATGTGTTGCTTTTATTGTTTTCAGCGTGAATCACTGATTTGAGTAATCAGCATCCAAAAGCTGAAGTAAGTATATAAAGCAGGACTGTAGGAGAGATGAAGCTGGATGTGGATGTGTTGAGATACCTCACGAACGAGGATTTCAGGGTATTAACCGCTGTCGAGATGGGAATGAGAAATGTAGATGTCACTCTTATCTTATGTATATATTGCAAGTATTCTAAAGCCCTGTACTGAATCTTTTAATTATTTCTTTTCTTTCAGCATGAAATCGTACCCGCTGAACTGGTGGAGCGTATAGCTGCACTCAAGTATGTTTCTTGATTTCAGATATCTTATTTTCAATTTTCTGAATTTGTAATTGTCTACGTCTTCTCTAACTCTTGGCTCATTGTTAAAATATGTAGGCATGGTGGTACTTATAAAGTTATGAAAAATCTGCTCAAGCATAAGCTCTTGCACCACGACGCCTCTAAATGTAAAATATATACTCGTATTCTAACTACCAGAATTATTGTTGTGATATTTTATAATTTCCTTCGTTGTGTGCATCCAGATGATGGGTTTCGGCTTACGTATCTCGGTTATGATTTTCTTGCAATCAAGACTTTGGTCGTCAACTTGGTGTTGGAAAATAGTCTGGTACTTTTCTTTCTTCTTGATATAACAAATACTGGTCTGGTTCTAATACTAACAGCAATTCTTTTCTTCAAGATATTTTTGAGGTGGCTGCTGAAGATGGTACAGTGATGGCCATGAAGTTGCACAGGCTTGGTAGAACTTCTTTCAGGGCTGTTAAGTCTAAGCGTGATTATTTAAAACACCGTAGCAGTTTCAATTGGCTATACTTGTCCCGTCTTGCGGCACTCAGAGAATTTTCTTTTATGAAGGTACTTTATCTCTATCTTACATCATTTTTAGTTTTGTTTATGGGTCTGATTCTGTGTATATCATGTTGATTTTGACTTTACGTTGTCACTTGACTTGAGCAGGCTTTAGAAGAGCATGGTTTTCCTGTTCCAAATGCTATAGATTGTAACAGGCATTGTGTGATTATGTCACTAGTACCAGGCTACCCACTGTAAGCTTCTTCTTTATAAAGTTATTGTTTAAAGGAAATGATTGAGGAATCTAGGAACAGCATATTACAGATTGTACTTGGGAGGTATATTGTTTTCCTTTGGAGTTAGCTTTCTTAAGAAAAGAATTAAGAAGAAAACAAAGAAAATATCAATCATACTCAACTGTTCAATGCAGTGTGCTCATCTGTTCAATGCAGTGTGCAGGTGAAGCAGTTGGAAAATCCTGAGATGGTTTTTAATACTATCATTGGGCTCGTTGTTCGTCTTGCAGAACAT
Source organism: Potentilla sterilis (assembly GCA_963682095.1). Classification (NCBI taxonomy): domain Eukaryota; kingdom Viridiplantae; phylum Streptophyta; class Magnoliopsida; order Rosales; family Rosaceae; genus Potentilla; species Potentilla sterilis. The sequence goes on from OY821758.1 coordinate 31,635,045, forward strand.
GGTTTGATTCACTGTGACTTCAATGAATTTAACATAATGGTATGCATTTTGAGGCTGTCTGGCATTTTATGGTTGCACCTTTTAGATTGCATTGACTTCTGTAAATTTGTATCTTGAAAAAGGGAGAGAAAGAAAGAAACCTTCATAATATTGTGATTGTTAAAACATGAATCCCATCTTACGGCTCCTACTTGCAGCTATGTAAGTGATAATGAGTTAATTAAAATGGATCAAAATGCCTATTCGACTTCCCTTTTAGCACATTGGCAAGCTGGTAATAATTTTACAATTTTTCCTCTCAGATTGATGATGATGAGGAGATCACCATGATTGATTTTCCACAAATTGTCTCTGTATCACATCGGAATGCTCAAATGTAAGAAGCTGTTTCTTGAAAACTGCCAGTCATCTTCTCGCATTTATCATATCTCATACAATGAGGTTTCATATTTCAGGTACTTTGACCGTGATGTGGAATGTGTCTTTAAGTTTTTCAGCAAGAGGTCAGTACTCAGTAATCTATTTGTCAACGTCATTGTCAATTTTATAAGTGAGATGCAGTTGCCCGAGCATTCTGAATGTTTAAACTTTGTGATAAATAATAAGAACCAATTTTTTTTTTGGCCAATAGAACCAAAATCATTGTTAGCTGAATGTGAGTAAGAGTTGTGAATATGTGATATGATACAATTGTGTTAAGGAGTAAATTGACCTTTCTGGTTGCTTTTTTTTTTCTTCTTCATACTGGCTTTTGAAATCGTGAATAGGTAGTGGCGGCTTACTTTTTCACATCTGTCCAAAACCTTTAATCTTTACAATGTTTGGGTTAGTGAATCAGCCTAATTCATATAATTCTTAACTAGATTTTCGACTTTTCAGGTTCAACGTGTCTTTCCAAGAATGCACAGCTGATATTGATGGCTCAGCGGTGGACACAGATGACAGTGGCAGGCCTTCTTTTACTTCAATAGAAAAGGATACTGGTTTTCTTGACAAGGAACTTTCTGCCAGCGGATTTACTAAGAAGGATCAGGAAGAAATTGGTAAGATATTGTGTTGAGCATTGTACACTCAATTGCTGCATCTTCATGTGAATAAGTGAATTTCTAGAGTGTATCAATTTGAGCCACATAGAATGCCCTACTGCCCTAGCCTGTTGGGATAATCTTTCATAATCTCAAGCTGCTAAATATTTCTTTACTTTCGCATGGAATAGGTTCCAAGCTTTTGGAAATAGATCTCATGGGATATTTACTGTTATGCCAGGGGATGCTCTTTTTATGGCCGAACTCTTGACATATGTGAATAATGATATCCAATATCACATCGTTACATGCAGTTTATTGAAGGAGGGATCAAGAAGGATGCTAGTTCTGACGATGAAGATACTGAAGATGACGAACACATCTCTATGTTAAATGAAGCAAACACGATGGCTATTGATTCACTGCGTGTGGTAGATCAGGTACATCTTTCTCTTTTTAATTTTTTTAATAATTTTTTATATATTCTGTTGATGTCCTGAAGAACATTAAATTGAGTCACAAGTTGAGGTCTTTAGACTCAAGTAATTACCTTTGTACAAAATAAAGATCAGCAAAATCATAACTGAATAAATTTGCAGAGTGAACTAGGATTTTTTTTTCCCACTAATTTCTTGTATAATATTGACTAATGTACAATTGGTTAGTGTCAGGTAATTTATTCAGAAAATGGGGTTCTTTATTTGAGTGGTAGTTGTATCATCTAATTCATGGTCCTTATTACTCTGTTTATATTGGATCAGACTGTACAGCATGATGAGCAAGTTGAACTAGAGGGCAATCTAAGAACATGTGAACCAGGTCCAAGCAGGGAACCCGAAAATGAAGATGGGTGTAACGAGGTAGATCTTGTATTCATTTAAATTTCCTACAAAGACTTGAAACCTGGCTTTTTGGTAGGTGGTAATCCGGAATGGTGTGTAAAGGTTACTGCAACTTAATCCTTTGTTCAACTTCCTAACCAATCTTTTTTATTTTCACAGGAGGGAGATAATGAGACAGTTAATAATGAAGATGATGCTGAGGTGGGAAAACGGTTGAACAAGGTGAGGCGACATGCTGTAACAGCAGCCCGTGGAGGACGAAAGTCATTCGCGTCTAGAAATACGTGCAAAGACAAGGGTGGTATATCCTCCAACAGTTCCAAGGTCCAGAGACAATTAAGTAGCTGGTAGAAAATGTGAAATGCCACCAAAAAATCCAAGATACACATACAACTGTAGAAGATTTCCAACTAGAGTTGCATGCCACATGGAGATTGCATGCAGAGCATCGTCGTGCTTCTTGTGCCATATGTTTGTCAAAATATTTTATAATAGTGATGATCATGAGATGCATATATTTTCATTGTAGTTCTTGGCATACAGTGCAGAATAGGTATTTCAAAAGGATCAAAGGAACTAAGGGGTTCCTTTTTTGTAGTCAGTTGCCTATGGGTTTTTTTTTTTTTTTTTTTTTTTTGAAAGAGGGTTTTGTTCTTAATTATTAGGGACTGTACTAAATTTTTAATAGATTTTTTAAGTTGTCAGTTAACTTTTAACTTCTCGAGTTCTGTGCCTGTATTATCCGCTCCTGTGTTAAACTTTGTCAGATGGTTAAGTTCCATATTCATCTTTCAGGCAATAGAGATTTCAAAGATCCACAAAGAAAGTTTTAAGATGGCATTGTTTATGGTGTTCTCTAGCCTCCCCTAACCGAGGTTAATGGGATTTCTTTTGCAATCTTCATGTGTTCCCAAATCTCAGTTAGCGCAAGACCTTCTGCAAGATGCCTATTTTCAGCTTACTTGATAGTTGAGAGCTTATTTCGAGTTGTGTGCCTATTTCGAGTTGAGAGCTTACTTCCAGTTCAAATCATGGAGTTTTGACGACCTTACTAGGATTGCAAGCATCTAGCAAGAGATTTATACCTATGTGTGGTTAGATAACACTGGTGCTAGGATTGAAGGGTTCACTGTCATAGGGTTCACTGTCATATCGGAATTTGCTTCCATCTCTATTCAAGCAATGTGAAGTTGACTGGAAAGCAAAGCATTTCGTACATGTAAGAATTGGATTTAGCTCAGCCAAACAACCATGTAACTTATGGATTTTCTCCTTCAGCATTCTAAAGGAATGGGAATCAATCTTGGGATTGTATCCGATTCCGGGTAATAAGTAAACAGAGGAATGAGAATGACTCCAACTCTCTCTCATTCCTTCTCACTCCCATTCCTTCTCAATCTCATTACGGTTTAATAAACGTGCCCTAGTGTCTTGCTTTGATTTTTTTTTTTTCAGAACTAAGATTCAAAGGATTTGCATGTTTGATGTACTATCTTGCTTTAATCATGTTTCAAGACCGTATTGTACGTCAATTTTGATAAAAATCTCTCTGTATTTGAGCAGTATTAAAGGTCCAATACTAAGTAAAATGCATGTTTAGAAGGGAAGTAGAAGGAAGAGTAAAACAGTAAAATTTTAAGGAACCAATTTGATCCTGAGCGTCTATCCAACGACCTGTATCAGCTTTCCAACCAGGATCACCAGACTGAATCCAGTATCGTATCAGCTTTCCAACCAAGATTTAAGAAGGGTTAATATAACTTTTTGTATTCTCAAATGGTCAGTTTTCAATTAAACTAGAAAGCTTGCAGTTCTCAAATGGTTATGGATTTTGTTCTAATTTATTTCTGGTTTAGGAGGTAGAGTAGGCATTGGCCCTGTTTACTTGTTCTTTTAAGGTTAAGTAGTCTAGGCTATGAGCCATTCTCAAATGTGCAATTGGTGCACTAGTTGAGCAAGGAATGCAATATGTGATTTTTCGATGAGCGAGAGAACTCGTTGTATGATCACTTCGATCACTAAAATTGTATTATTTTAACAAAAAAAAAAATAAATACATCAATTAGTTGACTAAAGCTTAGTTTGATATTGAGTTTTGGGGGAAATATATAAATCGTTATGAGTTTATTATGTGTATTGTAAGTTTTTTATAAGATGCTTATTTATAAAATTTAGTTGAAAAAACCACGATTTAAAAAAACAGGTCAGATATTGCTTATTTAAAACTCAATTTCTCAATATTTAAGTTTTTTCACCTCAATACCAAACTAATCCTAAAAAATGTCGATTCTACAAATTGATGGATTATTTACATCTTGTTATTCATAATCGATGTTCTCTATTAATAATGAAATAAAGCACGAGGGAAAGTTACTATATAGTAAAAACAAAAATGGTAAATATACCGGAGCCTGGATAAAAAGCAAACGATTGCAACTTGGAACGCCGAATAGATGGAGTTGAGTTGAAGTTACATGAAATGGGATTGAGCATCTACTGTTTGTCTCTGCAGGTCTTGATCCTTGTTCAATTCTCACCAAGGATCTCGGCTATCAGGTCCCTCCTATTTCTTTCCTGTTTGAATCTTGAATTGGTGTACCCAGAGACAAGACATGCCGAGTTTTGAATTTGCAGGAAGGACGTGGGCTTTCTTCCTGGGAAGCCATTTTGTACAAGCACAGTCCAAGGAAGATACTTACTCTCTGATGATAATGGTACACCTATTCTGCTTCTTCCTCCTCTCTTCTATTCTTTCATTTCATTTCTGACGTTGCCATTTTGTTTTTGTGCAGGCCATGTCTGTGACGCTCTCTCATTTGATCCCCAGTCTCGCTGTTGCCCTCAAACTGGAGAAAAGTTCTCTTGTCAGTGAGTTTCCAATTCTACTCTTGTCTCTTACAATGCATTCATTTTCTTAGAAACAACACTTTCTGTCTGCAGTGGTTGCAACCTTGTCTCACAGTGCTGTGATTCTTACGAGTATTGCGTTTCATGTTGTCTACATCCTTCAAGGGTAACTAACTCTTCTTTTGAAATTCTTTCAAATGTTGTTGTTCTGATCTCGTTTTTACTCTTCTAATCTGCAATGCAGACGATAAAGGAACAAGTACTCGAGGTGAAGATTGCCAAGCCAGCTTCTGCAGGTAGAGAAATAAATTATGGCTCTTTTCAATAAAGGACTAGTCTTCTGCATTTACTTCTATATGTGATGTGGGAGTTGTTCACAATTCAAAATTTTATAAGATCTACCTGGCTTCTAGACTCTGATTACTAGTATGCATTCGTAACTGGGGTTCAACTGCTATTTTAGCAAATAAATTAGTGGTTCTGATTTGACCATTTGTTTTTCTTTATATGCATTGAACATAGTCAGTTTTGGTGAAACCTTAGTTCTGCCTGTATTGAAGCAATTGAGAATACTATACTGGAAATACTATATACCATATGTTTCGTTTTTTGGGATTATGTATTCAGAATGTTCTTCTTGACAGGGAAATATTCAAGTGTATTTGATTTCTGTGCTGGGAGGTGCCGGCATAATGCTGAGAGTGTGGTAAGTGATACTTGTTAGTTATCCTTTGGATGTGGTGTTTGCTTTCTTAAATATGGAATATAAATCATTTTAGTTAATACTTCGAATAGTTATCTTGACATTAATTCACACATCCCTTCTAGATTTCTTTTTTAGGAGTGAACTAGTTATTAGTTTCGACTTCTGACTAAACCACAGTCATTTCTCAAGTAGTCAGAGTTATGGCCTTGGATGTTAATTTACGTTCTGGTCATTTTGGATAAGTACTCGAAACTTCTATGGTAAAGATTTTATGCACAAAAATAATGGATAAGGTTATGCATGTTGATCACAGGCACATAGTTACAGAAAGTTGCTAAAGATTCATTCTGTTTCTCTGATGCTTTATAATAGATGTCCATATCATAGCTGACTATTTCTAGTGTTAAGCTGGCTTAATGGAGCTACTTGTATGCCTTTCTTAATATTGAAGTTTCTCGGGAAGAAAATTCATCAATGGGAAGTCTGACTCTCTTCTTCATTTCAGAAATCTTCTCCCCGAGTAGTTATATCTAGTCTATAATTTGTGACCAATCCACTTTTTTGAAGCTTCAGAAGCTTCATGCTTTATTTGTTTATGCTGTCATATTCATAAAATATTGGGAGAAAACATTGTGATGGGGCATGATCGTATGGGAGAGTGTTGCTCATGTTTTTTGCATTGTGAATGTGCTATGGAGTTTGGGTCACATTGGGTAAGAGTGTAAGACCAACAGGGAGGATTTCTGTGCTAATGGAAGTTCCTCTAGGGGTGTGTCAGCTATGTTTTAGAGATCTGAATGGAAATACAGAGAGGGTTTATTTTGGAGATTTTAGTGATGAAAATGACAGAAGAGCTTTGGGAAAGAGTTGGCTTTCAAGCATCTTTATGGTCCTTTGTTCCTGTCGAAGCCAAAGACTAGACTCTGTATTTTAGTGTTGTAGATTGGAAATCATTTCTAGTTTATGGAGCTCTGCATTGTTTAGGGTGTTGAGTTTTTCTATATGTTGTTCTCTGCATTTGAGTACAATGAAGTTTCCCATATGTGTTTACTTTAGTTGGACTTATACGTTCTTATCGAGTACTATGAATCATGGAAACAAGGTCACAATTATTCCGATATGCCTATATGCGATTTCTTGCTGTGATTCTCCCTGAGTAATTTTGAACGTTGCAGGTTCATGAAAATGCGTACATTAGTGATTTCCATCACTGCTTTTCTCTGCCGTCAAATTCTTCAGGTAAGATCCATCTTAGAATTAGACAGTGCTCTTTTTTGTCAATATTGGTAATATGCATCGTAGATACTCATGAACTAAAGTTTGAGGAAGACCAGCTCATGTTTGCAAGCTTAGGGCTTCTTTTCTTTTAGCTTATAATAATCTTTGTACATAAGTCTTGTCTCTACCCATTTCTACTGTAGCGGGAATTGAATTCTTTTGTTTCCTTTTATTTGCTAGAGATCATAAGTTCATGCTTGAAATTATGACATTGCTTGTACAGTTTCCATCTAAAAGTTGTAGTTGTTCTGGATTTGCTTAATTTTCCTCCTCACTGCAATGGTGGAGAATTTGTTCTTAAAGTGGTGATGGATACGTGATGGTGTCCGACACTGGACTCGTCAGCAATCTGAAATGTCGGTGCTTCTGAGCTGAGACCTTAGTAGTTCTGCTACCCCTGGTGTCCCATTTTCCTCAACTGCCCATGGGATATTGGACAAACTTTTTTAAATGGCTTCCGTACTACTTTGTCTTTGTTTCCATCATTAATTTTTCGGTCCTCTCTCTCTCTCTCTCTCCTTTTTTTTTTTTTGTCATAAGAGAGAGAGACTGTATAAGATATGTAGTGTGTATTATGCTAATATTAGTGTCATGTGAAATGTGAAGAACAAATATATATACACTGACTACCCAGGTAGAAGGCCTCTTATTTCAATTTGAACGTGGAGTATTGACCATCGTTATTAATTGTTACTGTGCATGATGTTTCTTTATGACTCCTCTTGCTAACCTTCTGATTTCATTTTCATTAGATAATTGTTTTGTGAGATGAAGACTTATTTTTCTGACTGCGTGCAGTATGAAGACAGCTAAATAAGGCAGAGTACCTAGTCTTAGCTAGGTGCCTCGCAAACAGACAGCTAATTTAAATGCTTTAACTGTGTTCTTTCTAAATATTCCAGCAGCTGCAAATTATACATTTCTAGAAGCTAGACTGAATGGCATTAATGTCCTTGTTGGAAGGTGAGCCACAAAAATCATATCCATATATATATGTATGTATTCAAGTATGAACTTATCCACGCAAAAGTTCCCAAACTGTGCTGACTCGCAGAATTTCTTTTGGTGTTTCTGACAGGCAAGGTGAATCTTGCGACTCAGTTTGCAAGTCAAAGGGACAGTCATGTGTTCCAAATAAGCTTTTGGTACTTAATCAGTGTGACATGTAAGTTAAGCATCCATTAGTTTTTCTTTTGTATAATGCTCCTCTTTATTCATGATTCTTGTATTTTACCACTGGCATTTCGGCCTGTCGAGCATGCCTTGAAATTTTTGGGGTCAGTGCAAAATTAGAAATTCTCTTGTGTACTAGGGCACATCATGCCTGTTGCAGAATAAGGCAACTGTTTATGCTTTGAAAATAGGGTACTGTGACTCTTGGCATATGTAAAGACGTTTGTCGGGACTTGGGAAGAAGTTAAACCTTTTTTCTTTTTCAATAGGGTATTGTTAGATGCTTCTTCTAAGGAGATGTTAAAGTTTAGATTTTGCACATACTTGATCATTACTTTTATTATTCCTTGATACTAGTGCTTCATTTTATTTAACCAGGCTCCTTTTGTTTTTCTTTTGTTAATAGTCATGCGCACACGAGAACAAATAATTCCAAGAATTTTGAATTTCTTGTTTGATGGGTCAAATACTCACAGATTATCAATGTTGATGGAAGCAAATAGGCAAAAACTTCTGTCAATAGTTCAGTGGCATGTGTCCTCTTTGATGTTTCCCACAATGTACTATCTACTCGATGCCCGTGGTTTTTACCATGGAGCCCACTTGTGCATTCGTCTTGCCTCCTTTTTGGTTCCATTGGACCGAATTGTTGCATAAATTAGTGAAAGCCACTCAAAATGATGCAGAATTACAGTGATGTGTTGCAGATTGGTATTGGAATCTGAACAAAACTGTCCATATTTTGGTGCTGGCAGGTTTTGTTTTTCTTGATCTTTTTTGTGTGTGACCAGAGTTATACCATTTTGATTTTAGATGGAATAACTTTTCCTACGGAAGGATGCTTCTTCTGATGAGAATTTATTTCTAAGGAAACGATTTACTTGATCAATATATGCAGTTGGCAGTATGATTAATTTGTTTCCTTTGATACTCTTCTGAGCAGTATCCATAAATATATGAGCTGCAAGGGAACTTGCCTGGCTAGTATTGGATCGGATCAACCTGCCGAAGTTGTTGATGATGCTCCTGAACATTTGGTATGCTTGACTTTTGGCATTAAAGTTTCTAAAACTGTCGCATGTTATTCCTTATATAGTCCAAATCAGCATTCTATCCTACTATCAATAATCAAACAAAGACCCTGGCTTTACACTCACATCATTACTACTGCATCTGCATTTTCAGGCTAATATTGTTAGATTAGAAGTTTATATATGCAATGTTAGTAAACGCTTCTCTTGCACTACCAATCATTTTGTTCTAGTGTTTCGACAGCCCTATGCCTAGGAGCTTACTCAGTACCTGTAGTTTGATGGTGGTATCCTCTACTGCCTGAGTTCTTCCATTCTATACCACTATAATTTAATCGTTATCTATATGTCCCGTTCTTCTTGCATATGTATCGGTATTGCCCACTTGGCTGCCAGATAAGGTATGTGCACATCAAAGGCTTAAAGTATTATAAATGCAAGTTAATGACCTATCATTTTATCAAGGAGACGGTATTTTTTACCCTTAGTTTGGATATGAAATTTTCGATCACCATAAGGCTATCAATTGTATCATGATTTGCTGATCAGTGATTCATGTTCTTTGGACATTAACTTCCTTAAAGTATAATTGATATGCTGGCTGCTATTGGGCTCCTCTGTGTCGTGTACCTACTTGTTAATAGTTCATTACGAGTCCGACATTGATGGTCTTGTTTATTAATAACTTTGTGGTGAGGTCATACTTGTGTAGTTTGCGAGGTATTAAAAGTTTAGTAGAGCAATTCCACAATCCCATTCACTGCTGTATGTCTTTGCTGGACTCTTCTCTGATCATTTAACTCAAGATACAGTTAGATCTAGAGCTATCATATGATGGGACTTTTGTTTGAAAATGCCCAAATTGATTTTTTTAAATTTATTCTTGCTCTTTTTGAGTTTAACAGACAGCATTTTATCTCTTTTGACTTTCAGAATCCTGGAGCGTGCTTGTATACCCAAACGCAATCTATGCTTTCTTGTTATGGTTCACACCAGCATACAAGGAGGCTTTGCCCTTGTGCTTAGAACATTATCTGTAAGTCGGTGCTTTATTTATGCATGTTTAATCTTCAAGACAGTTGGGTGTAAAACTTACATGAATGCTCGTATTTATCCATAGACGATGTGCATAAATTGAGGGAGTTCTGCAGGGTCTGAAGCACCTGCAAATTTCATCGGATTGTTTTAGAACTAATATTTTGTTTAGAAACAACTGGTTTTCTTTCTTGATCTTCTAAAGTATTCTTGAATGAAATTTACAAAGCCAGTTTATTGAAAGTAGTCCCCTCAATTTCTGAATGTTGTAGAAGACTGCAAGATGTGAAATTATCAATTACCATTTCCTTTTCTTGGTTATACTCTTTCCAAGACCCCATATTTTCTACCCATTACTGCAGTGCGCTAGATCCCACTTTTCAATTGCAATAGGATGCTCTTATCTATTTAGATGGTTTTTAATCTTTTATTTCTCTTTGGGCTCGTCGATTAATTTGATTCCAACAAATTCTCTTAACTTCAATGAAATATATTATTTGTTTTGGAGAACATAAAGGAAAAGCAAAGCAGGTATCCAGCCTTGCTAACTGTTATTATGTTTGCAGGAATTTCCACTGACGTCCCAGGCATGAGCTGTGGTGATGTATCTTTGTTGCCTCGTTCTCCAAATTGGCATTCTGTTATGTGGTTTAACGCCATTGTAGGTACTGTAATTGCTAGATTGTTGCTCATTATAACTTCTGCCATCATGGCATCAGAGGATGAGGGCATAGCAGCGTGTCATTCTGTTCCCACATGGCCTCAAGCTCTCCATCATGGATCGTCTTCATGCACGTTCTATGGAAATATTAATTGGTGTCACTTATAGAAGGTGGTAATACATAGTGCGAATAAAGCAGTCATTGAGAAACACTGTAACCAGTAATGAATTTTCCGTTCAGACCAGGATTATAATGCATAGGCTGCTTTATTATTTCTCATCAAGTATCAAAGATTTTGCGTGGAAACTAACAAGTACATATATTAGACAGAAGAAAATACACCTAGTTCCCTGCTTCTAATCCCAACCGCCCTCAGACCTCAGTGATGAACCATCTTTCCATAAAGAAGAGCATGGCATCTTATTCTTCAAAACCTAAACCAAAGGGATCGGAGTTCCACTGGAACTAGATTCTTCAAAACCTCTACCAAACATAGTTTCCTCATATCTTCCGAGTTACGTACATATGCATTGCAGTGGCTGTGGCCTCGGTCTTGATTACTGGCCTGATGACTGCCCAAGAAAGGGTACTGAAGAGTTCGAGAGGCATTTCGCCAAACTTCTTGAACCTTGTTCTATCAGACACTCTACTCATTATGTTAACAATCTTATGATCTACCCCAACCCTTCTGGATATTGGGAACTTAGTTAAAGTCTTGTGTTTGTGTTTGTGGACTAGTTAAAAAGCCTAATGGTTATTTAACTTGTGAGAGTATTCTGAGTTTCTGGCATACCGTATGTAAATGTAATGTGTTGTGGCTATGTGTTGCTTTGTTAAATGATCAGAGAACAAAAGTGCTCTAACAACATATGCCTCTTGTCCTGCTAGAGTGCTAGTAGCAATCAGACAAGAAACTATGCCATAAGCATGAGGCACACTCCCAGTAAACCACAGTAAATAGCTTGAATTCTGGTGAGTTGAAACCAGAAATATACCTTCAACCATTAAATATTACAACCTGATAAAAATTCTCATGATCATCAGTTTCTTAAATGTACTAAACCATCAAACATATCCCCCAATAATACACTATAACTGTAACCTCTGTAGATCATAGTCACCACACTACTTTTTCGTGATCATCAATTGTCAACGAACTACTCAAAAGTGGAATTTGATCTCATTGTGTACTCTGCTACGAGTTGGGCAAAAGAGGATAACTTGTTTTCTAACAATCTTGCAGGAGAATCACATTCCTCAATCAGCCCTGAATCAAAATCAAACACACATTTCTCATAAAAAAAAACTGAGGGTCGACAATGGAAACTATTTGGAAGTTGGAATGAATAATTAAATATGGCATTACTAACCATGACTTAGAAGTAGAACCATGTCACTGTCAAGAACAGAAGTTATTCGATGTGCAATAGTAATGACCGTACAGTCTGAAAAGTGATGCCGAAGGGTGTGCTGAATCAAATTATCTGTAGCAGTATCAACAGAGGCAGTAGCTTCGTCAAGCACCAGGACTTTACTTTTCTTGAGAAGCACACGGCCAAGGCAAACCAGCTGCCTCTGACCCATACTCCAGTTCTCTCCATTTTCACTAACTGCAGTAACCATATGAACATATGAACAAACGCGTTTATATCATATAAGTTTCAGAATTGAATGCATCATATATTGCCTCTATGTTGGAATTGAGCCATAGAACTAACCTGCAGAATCAAGCTTCCCTTCTTTCTTCCTAACTTCATCTCCAAGTTGGCACTTATCCAGGGCCTAGAACAATTAAAAGATACTTACATATTATTGTGCAATTTACCAATTTAGACAATGAACAACGTGTAAAAAGAAGAAGCTTCCTATCATCCTCAGAACAAAATCAACTAACCTCCCAAATTTGTTCATCTGTATACTCTTCAAGTGGGTCCAGATTGCTTCTTACAGTTCCTTCAAACATGGTTGGGTCCTGAGGGATAATGCTTAGCTTAGACCGCAGATCATGCAAACCAATAGAAGTGATATCAATGTCATCTATCAAAATCCGGCCAGCAGCAGGATCGACTATTCGGAAAAGAGTTTGTATGAGAGTTGACTTTCCACTGCCAGTTCTCCCCACAATCCCAGTTTTCATTCCCCCAGGGAAGGTACATGTGAGACCCCGCAACACAAGTGGCATGTGTGGAGCATACCGCACCTATGTACATAAACATGGCATAAGATTCAGACATGAACGATGTTATATTCATTTCAATAAAATGGCTTGAATCTAATAAACAGGAACATCAAGTACCTGAAGGTCATGCATATCAACTTTTCCTTGCAATGGCCAGGAATGATCTGGTCTATTAGATTCTATTACTATAGGAGGCTCACTTGGTAAACTAGTAGTATATTGTAGTATTCTCTCCACAGATATTATCTTGTTCTCCATGTTGCAAAGATTCCATATAACCCAAGCTTGTAACATATTTAGGTTAAGTCCATATGTGACGGCTAAGCCCGCAATGCCTTCATGGTAAAAAGACCCAAAACAAATAAGAAGTGGAGGGAGAATGATTACATGTTTTTGTACTATTGTATTTCAAAATAAAAGTTAATAAGATTCCAGATGGGTATAACTTGCCTGGATCTATCACTCCTTCTGGAACAGAGACCAAGAAAACTAAACAGAATGCAAATGTAATGGATGACAACATGTCCAAACGAAAGCATAGCCATTCCATTGCACCAGCAGTGTAGAACTTTGGCCGACCATATCCATCCATCAGTTTCATGTTGGTATCTCGAAATCTAGATTCTTGATCGAAGCTCCTAATAGTAGTTGACCCTGAAATTGTTTCAGCAAAATGTTGTATAACAGGTGCTTTGCATACTCCAACCAATCTTGCGAGTTCTCGTGCTGAAGATATGTAATATTGCTGCAGAAATGTAAGTTTTTGAGGGTTTGTTTTCATAAATAATATAATTACAATATCTTGCACGTTGTAATTGCAATGAAATTGGATTTTGATGGATGGAAAATTGGAAAATTGGAAATTGAACAAGTTCTCCCTGAACTGAGAATTATTGAGCATGTACAAGCAATGAGCAATGATAATGCAATCACATACAATAACAGATTGTGACAAGCCATTTACCAGTCAGAATTAGTGAGATTATTTGTTCCAAAATAGATTTTATCGGACATATAAAACAGCCAACACATAGAATAACAAAATTCTGATAGTCAGAACTATTACCTGATACCAAACACAAGCTGTAATCACAGGTATAAATATGACGAAAACCTGCCATGCCACCTGAGACATCACTGCAATAATTCCTAAAAGTTGTATCATTGAGAAGGCAAAGGCAGCAACTTGATTCGAAATGTTCATGTCTACTGCATTTTGGTCTGTAGAAGCCTGCAAGAAATGTTTGGCAATCAGTACGATTATCAGAAGGGCATGGAAAAAAGAAACAACAAAGTACATAAGTTCATCTGATTTCTTTTTGCATAATCCAATCCACCAAAGTATTGAACATCTTTTCCTTACTCTGTTTAAGATTCGTCCACTTGGAGTGGCATCAAAGAATGACATGGGCGCACGAAATATGCACAAGTGCATTTTATTGAAGAGTATAGTGGCTGTTTTGTACCCTGCCGTTGCAAGAAGCAGAGCTCTGAAAAGGACACAAAAAGAACTTCCAACAGCCAAAGCCACATAGACAATTATAAGCGTAGAGCTCGTAACAGTTGGTTTCACGTCTGCTGACACAGGTGTTGACCAAGCCATCCAGTAATTGCTTCCAATTTGAAGGAGTTGAAAGAGAATCTGTGCAAGTAATATAAAAGGCACGAGAGCTCCTCCGTATGCTGTAGTAATGTATTTCCAGTACACTGAAAACCCCACCTTACCTTTCTCTCTCTCTTCCTCTTGAACAAGCTGCCCTTTTGGCACACCTACATCATCTATTTTACTATCTTGAACATCTCTGTTGTCTACTTTTTGAACAGTGCCAGCCAAATTGTTATTTTCTTTGCTGATGCTTGTACTTTCAACCGGTCCTTTCCCAACTGAATCAAGCACAGACAAAGCTTCGTTGTGTGCTCCCACAAGATCCATAAAATCAGTTCCTGAATTAAGAATGTCATTGAACTTTCCAGCTTGAGTAATCTTTCCATCTTTCATGACCTAATAACAAGGAATTAGTTTGAGTGGACAGAACCAAACCGAGAATACACACCTTATTAGTTAAAATCGTAAGAAAAACACTATAAATTTCTCACCAAGATAATATCAGCAGCAGGTAAGAACTCCACTTGATGAGTGACATAGATTACTGTTTTGGAACTCAAGAGACCCATCAAGCATTCCTGCAATGCAAGTAAGAAGTAAAGTTAATATTATGAATTTCCAAATTGTTCAAATTTTGAAAGAAGCATTTAAATTATGAGATGCATAAGTCGGCAGTTCAATGGAGCTAATAATTTTGAAGGCTCAGTATAATGGCCCTAGAATAGAGAAATGAAATACGTACCTTGAAAAGGTGAGATCCAGTATGAGCATCAACAGCACTAAAAGGATCATCAAACAGATAGATATCAGCATCTTGGTACAAAGCTCGTGCAATTTGTATTCTTTGCTTCTGACCTCCACTTAAATTGATTCCCCTCTCCCCTATGACCGTCTGATCACCAAATGCTAGAATTTCCAGGTCTTTTTTCAGTGAACATGCTTCAAGAACCCCCTCGTACCTTTCTCTGTCCATCTCTTTACCAAACAATATGTTTTGTTCTATCTTACCACTCTGTATCCATGGAGACTGAGACACGTAGGCCTTTGTCCCACACAACTTAAGAGTCCCACATATCTTGGGAACTTCTCCCAGAATACAAGAAAGTAAGCTTGATTTGCCTGAGCCAACAGTACCACAAACAGCAACCTTCATACCATGGCTAACATTCAGATTTATATCCTTTAATGTAGGGTTAAGCGAAGATAATTCCCAAGAGAAATTTGCATCTAATATCTCAATTGCAGTATCAGAACTACCTCTAGGAAGGTTCTCTATAACGTCAGGCTTCAACTCATCAAGAGAAAGAAATGATGCGATTCTATCAAGGGATACCTTTGTCTGTGCTATCATTGAAATTGTGTCTGGAAGACTGTAGATGGGCTCTTGAAGAATTCTGAATGTTGCAAGCGCAGATAAGATCTTCCCTGATTCCAGTGGGATTCCCAAGAGCATGCAAGCAACAAAAGTGACTACAGACACAAATGTGGGGGCACCCCAGAAGACAAATGAGGTCATGGCTGAAGTATAAACAAACTTTCTTAACCATCCTGTCTCAGTCTTCCTGAGGTCAACAATCTTAGACAAAAACTTCATCTCCCATGCCTGCAGCTTGAGAATCCGCATGTTCCTTAAAATCTCCGATGTTGCCTTCATCCTTTTGTCCTTTGACTCCATCAACTTTTCCTGAAATTTCTCTTGCAATTTCCCCAAAGGAACATTTGCCAACATGACAAGAATTGTAGCAACTAAAGTTGCAATTGCAGCAAGGCCAAGATTTTTATACAATATCACGAGGGCTAAAGCAACTTGTAGAAGAACCATCCAGGGGTCATGCATGTACCAAGTGAAGTCGCCAACCCTCTCAGCATCAACAGTCATAAAATTGATAATCTCACCACTAGTGTGGCACTGCTTGGACTGGCAAGACAGTGTCAAACCCTTATTATAGATCATGGCGATTAGCACAGCTCTTATTCTTACTCCTATCTGCTGCGCCCTAAAGAACCAGTGCCTCTGAGAGAGGCACTCCACGAGCTTCGCCACCAAAAATGTGGAAACTAAAGCATAGCCCTCATATTCAAACTCACGCCGCCCATAGAGGTATTGCACAAATGTGTCGATTAGATATGGGCCGACATAAGAAGCCATTGTGTAAAAGAGCACAAACAAAGCAGTCCAAAGAATCTCTCTCCAGGCCGAGAAGATCAATGCCTTCACCAGATGAAGTGTGGTAACCCTGCTAAGAGTACCACACTCTGACTCAAGCCTATTTCTGAAAACTGGATAGCACCCAACTACACTATCAGCCTTGTCAAGTTCAGGAACATCTTCAAGGTCTAATGTTTTCTTATTCCCCACCGCGATTAAATGACTCATCCAAGAGAAGGTGAGGATGCTAAAAATTCCAGCATTTGAATAAGGGGTGTTCACAGTTGCATCCCCTTTGGACTTATTTGACTCTGCAGTGTGACCTATACTAGAATTTCTAGCACCATTCAAGAGGGGTTCCTCAAGAAGGGTATCTCTACCCTCTTTCGTCCCAATAAACCCAACATATATAAAGAACAAAGCAGAGATAAGGAAGGCAGCATCAGAAACTAAAGATTGAACAAGTAAGGGGAAGTGTTTTTGGTAAAGAACAATGTCTATGACTAGGCAATAGCAAGATAAAGAAAAGTAGAAACCCCACCAAACTCTAAGTAAGAATGGAAACTTTGATTCACTACAACTAGAGAAGTGGGTATGCAAGTAAACAAAAACAGCACCCCAACTAAGTGTTCTAATTGCTAAATCAGAAAGGGTCACTATCTTCTCTTCAGACCAGCCATGTCTGTACCAGGTAAAGTAGTTGAACAAACAAAAGCCAACACTAATAGCAGAAACACAAAGACAACATATTAGAGTGTGCTTATAGTACAGAGACGTTACACTATTCCTAAACGGCTCTTTCGGGTCCCCTCCCCCATCACCCACCTTGAATTTGTTCCACAACCAAGAGATAAGCAACACAAACAACACAAGGAGATGTAGAGAACCAGAAAACCCACGAATGAAAATGGGTTCGACAAGGAAATGGGTACCTGAAGACATGAAGGCAGAGACTGCAGCGTGCATTGATGAATCAGAAAGCTCCATGGGTTGTGGGGCTTTCTTTCTTCTTGGGTTGTGGCTGCGTTTTGGGTTGAAAAAAGGGAAAGATTTGAGTGACTTATTTATAAGTGATGAGTGGAGGGATGAGTCCTCTTGAGCAACTGAGAGTATCAAACCAAGGAAGAGTCAAAAATGGCCTCTTTTGCTGGTTTCCTTGGGGGTCGGGATAGCGTGGGGCGCAAGAATCACATGACGGAGAAAGCCATGATATCACTTGTGGCGTCATTCCAGGAAAAATCTCAACCCTTGCTGCTCACTAGCCTCTTTTTTTTGTCTCATTCTGTTTGGTCTTTCTTGAAATATATTTCTTCTCTTTTTGAGTCCAATTTATAATACATGAACTAATTTTCATGGAAAAAAATACATGAGTCTGATTCGAACTCATGACCCTGACTGCTTGTGTTGATAGAGTCAGTGGCGGACGCAGAAAATTATGTGAATGGGGGCAAAAAAAAAAAAAAAATTTATTTGCACGAAGCGCAAATATATATATATATATATATATATTTTTTTTTTTTTGTGGATTTCAATATAAGTCTATACTTTCCTTAAAATATGTATACGTGTTGAGATTTGTCATCAAATGTGGTACAAATGAATGCGAGGCCAAGTTCTTGAGGTTCTTAGGGAGTCGGAAAGTGGGAGGTTGATCTGAGAACTCACAACAGCAAGAGTGGTAGTAAGATTAGCCGATAAGAGTAGGAGATTAATATAAAGACGACAACTCAATGAGAGTATTGAATAAAAACTTGTATAATTTTGCATATATTATCAGTTAGTCTAATATACACACGTAGGTCAATATGTTTTTATGTAAATTTTCTTGGGTTATAACTCTAGTAGTGTCTACAACTAATGTTCTTTCTCCCTATTTCTTTCATTCTCTATTCAATTATATCATATAACAGTAAAAATAAATTAAAAATAAAAGTCAAATATCAAAAATTGAGTGGGGGCACTGGCCCCCGCTCGCCCGTATGTGTGTCCGCCCCTGGATAGAGTGATTAATTTATGTATCCTGACTTCAAAACAAAAAGGAAAAAAAACACTGATAAATTTGCTCATATCAACAATTTATCTGAAATTACGACAATTTTCCTTTTAAAAGAGCAAAAGTAAATTTCTATACTCTTTATTGTATAGAAACAAAATGGCTTTTTTTTTTTTTTGTTACAAGAAAGAATAAGCCATTTCTATCTATACAATACATAATTATGTAGTCAATGGTCTGATATTGATTGCGATGGACGTGATACACTAAACTTTTGGTGACTTTGTGTGGTAAGCAAGGCAAAGGCAAAAGTTATTTTCTAATTATTTCCCCACAATTGAAAGCTCCTTACTTTTCGAGGGAAACAAGGCATCAAGGTTGATTAGAAATCTACTAATTTTTTGAGAACAAGATAACACAAAATCACCAACATAGGGCTTATAACAATGAAATAAAACTTGGGCCCAGACGACCCTAAATGAGACTCTGTGGCGTTGGTCCCAGTTTGCACTGTATATTGCGGGTTAAGGATTGTTTAGAATGAGTTTCATGATGATAAAGAGTAGCGTTGGGATATGACACAAAAATTACTCAAATTTTATCATCATAAAACTCATTCTAAACAATCTGTAATCCGCAATAAACAGTCTACACCTGTAATCTCTAAAACTATCAGAAATTTAGTCCAGACCAGATTTGAAGTTAAGACATTTCCAATAAAAAGAAAAAAATATTAAAGGGACGAAAATGCATTGGTGACATCCTCATTATATGTGTTTTCTAAGGGTAGATATTATGCTAATGGCAGTCTACGCATATTCCCTCCCACTGCCCCAAAAATCCACATAAACTATTTTTTTAATAATGAGTCCCCACTATTTCATTAATTGGATCAAGATTTTCCAATCACGTGTTGAGACAAGCAGCAACTCTGGTGCAAGTTTCAATCATGCATGCTACTTTAATTTTGTGTGGTTTGAGACAAGAGCAAAATCTCTTTGCCTCTTTGGTAATAAGTTTGGTCATCGTCTTCTTCTTCAACCCAGCTTGCAGAATCTTTAAAACCCTTATTAAAACCCGTATCTTGATAATTAGACCACGATTATCAAAGATTCATTAGGATAATGAATGCTGATATCAAAACTCAGTTTTGTCTTCAAGCCTGTTCACAGTCTCTTCCCAATGAGAACTCACAACCACTCTCTCACACTAGGATTCTCGTGACTTTGGTTTCCAATGAGCACAGGTACTCTGAAATCTAGTTTGTTTGGGCCACAATTAGAGTTTTCTTCAATTGAGCTTTTACCCCGAGGTCCAGAGGGGTTTAGTTTAAACAAAATCCAGTATGCACACTTCCTAATTCTTTTTGGGAAAAAATACTTGAAGAGAGAGAGTTGATTTGTTACTTGATCAGATGGGGGTTATTTCGTGATAATCCAATTGTGCAGTACATAAATTACCTTGAGGGATAATAATACATAAATGTTGATTGAGGTAATTAGGGGTTGTTACGTATAGCAATCCATTTGTAAAGATATCTTAGCCAAATCAGGAAATGATCTTCTTTGGAATCGGTTTGGCTTATCTTGGGGTTAATTGAATGTTAATCTGGACAATATACGGTGTTGAATGAGTTCCCTAAGTTAGGGGAAATTCTGATCTCAATTTATTCTTAACCGATCTGATTAGAGGTGGTTTAAGGATGGACAGTCCTAGTCAATCTCGGAATCCGCCAGGCTGGATCTTCAAGCATTAGGGTTTCGTGAATCATATAAATATAGCTCTTTTGTAACTGAGAAAGGGTTCACAACCATCTACAAACAAACACAAGTTCTAGCGCACCGCTAACTTGCAAAGCCTCTCCGGAGCAACTCACGCAATTTGCCTCCACCTGCGATCGATCACATCTCGCATTCGTGTGGAGCGGTTGCTGAGCCTATCGAGTCAGTCCGCTACTCCGGTAGCAATCGAGTCGTTACCCCGGTAACACACACCCGTGATCTTGGTTTAGCTCTGCTTTGCTTCTCCGGATCAGAGTAAGATCCTCAATCCACAAGGGGTTGAGAAGAAAATCCTGTTAGCCAGTTCTATTCAGGTCTTGTTCGAGCCCTGTACGCCAGCTTAGTCAGCGCCCGCGTAACAGTTGCTTGATCAAGAAGTCAGAGTCTATTGAGAGCAGACGAGAGGACTCGCGAGGGGTCGTCCGCAGTCGAGTTGCACCACTCCAAAGGGTGCTGGCACGCCTAAGCACACAGAAGACACACGAGGAACTTACTTCCGCTACACCCAAGTGCTGACTGTTCGCCGGGTGATAAATCCGCCACGAACATTTTGGCACGCCCAGTGGGACCAGTGTCAAGATTGCGGGATCTACGAAGGGTGATCCTTACAAAAGGATAACCATGAATTGTTTGAAGAATTCCCATAAGGAGCTGCTCAAGCATGGAACAGCTGATTGTAGGGGATTAACTGACGCTGAAGCTAGGGAAGTGTTTGGCGGTGCCCTTAGGGATGAAGCAACTATTGCTGCAGCCCTTAAGGCCGTGCGAGACAGAAGAAATCTGATCCCAGCGGCCGTTGCACCAGCTGTCGCGGCTGAGGGGGAGATATTGGAGGTGACGGCTGCTTCCCAGGTTGACAACAATTCTCTTGGCCTTACAAACCGGGTAGCCTCATTTGGTTTTTTTAGAAGAGGGGTTCGCAGACGAGTCCGCGGATCCGCCTGCGTCACATGTTGCACCATTTACTGGGAAGCCTGCATCTCCCACTGAGGTGACGGACACGCTGAGGATGTTGATCAACAAATCTTGTCGTACAGACGAAATTCTGAAGAAGGCCAACAATGTGGTCATTGATCTATGTGAATCCGTGAAGCGAATGGAGACTGAGCAAACGGGGTTCACTTCCAATTTCAACTATCTGGCCGGACAGCAGAGGCTGCTGGCGGATAGCATGGCTGCCCATGTCAGGAACTCCGACAATTGTTGGAGACAGCAACAGGAGCAGTTGGCGGCTACCAATGCCACGCTCGAGAACATGACCACCATGATGGGGTAGCTTTATGATCGGTTCGATCAGTTTGAGGGGGTTGACCGTACGAATCCACCGAGAGACAGGCGGGGACGGACAGCTGGTCGTGGCGGGACCGGCGGAGTAGGTGCTAACGGCGGACCTGGAGCTAATGCTGGGGCTGCCAACAACCATGCAGGTGGCAATGTCCCTCCCAATGGACCGGGTGGAAACAATCCACCAGAACCACCAACGAATGTCGTGGCCGAGCTGACCGTGGAGGATATTGGCAGGGTTTTCGTTGAGAAGTTTAGGGAACTACAGGGGTTACCCGACGTCGACAAGACGTATGAGAATCCATTAACTCGAGAGATCAATGCAGTACCTTTCCCTGCTGGATTTAAGCCAATCCGCTTCACTCCATTTACTGGCCAGACGTCAGAGGATGCTGAAACGCACATTATGCGTTTCACTAATGAATCTGGTCAATATGCTGAGGATCCAATCATGAAGTTGAAGCTCTTTCCCACATCTCTGGCGGGGGAGGCAGCTATTTGGTACAAGCGGCTAAAGCCTGAAATAATACCAGACTGGAAGACTATGGAGGTTCTTTTCAGAACTATGTTTGGTGTTGTTGAGGCAAAGATTGGGGTCAAGGACCTAGCTGAAACAGAGCAGAGGCCTGGCGAATCCGCCACTGACTATTTAAGAAGGTTTAAGTTGGAATTAACTCGTTGCAAGATGGATATTCCAGAAGAACATGCAGTGAGGATGGCGATTGATGGTTTGGTGGATGAGATCCGCCAAGGATTCAGGCAGGTTCATGTGACCACTATGGCAGATCTGACCAATAGGCTAGGTCAGGAACATCATTATGTTGATCGGTCTAAGGAAAGGAATGAAATGAGGAAGGGGACTCCTTTGTCCTATTATCATGGGACTCTGAAGCCCAAGACTCCACTTCCTGCTGCTTCTAAGACAGTGGCAACTATCCAGGTGGATGCAGTGCCTAGACCAATCCTGACATGGGTTGATGATGAAGACTTGGAACACGAAGTAGCGGCTATAGAGAGGACTGATCAGAGACCATTACAGTCCAAAACCGCGAGGTTGGTCAGGGAGACTGTCAAAATAGTGACCCCGCTTCCAACCAAGTCAGCTTTTGATTCATATACCTACAATGCTCACAAGGCTCCAGAGATTCTGCAGGAGTTGTTCAACCAGGGGCGTCTGCAGCATGAGGGCGGATTCATTCCCAAGTCTGATTACATGGCTGGAAAGACGTACTGTAGCTTTAACAATATGAATAACCACAATACCAAGGATTGTCTGAAGTTGAAGGATCAGCTGCAGACCTGGATTAATGATAGAACTTTGCAGTTGGAGATACCCAAGGAACCTCAATGGGCAGCAGCTAAGACTGGCCCGCGGGTGAATGCGATTGAAATCAGTGCTGGTTTGAGTCCAACAAAGCAGCTCAGGAAGCAGGTTTCCCGGTTTCAGGAATATACGTATGATGCAAGCAAAGCTGAGGAAATCTGGGAAGCTATGGTGCGCCAAGGGGCACAGGAGGTTAAGGAGTTTTACCAATGCCATCCTAATAGCGGGGATGGCGGACACACATGTATTTTCCATCGATCATCTGATCACTGTACTTCTCAATATGTAGGTATGAAGGATCAGCTGCAAGAGTGGTTGAACGATGGGAAGTTGGAATTTGCGGAGAATAAGGCTAGTCCTTGCCCAGAGTTGTGGGTTGGGGCTATTGAAGAGGACATGATGTTAGTTCCTCGGTCTAAGCTTTGCCTAACTTGCAGGTTGAATACAGGGCAGCCTATCACCTTTGATGAATTTCAGGCAGCTCTGAAGGAGGCAGAGGAAAGGGCTGAGAAGAGAGCCTTAGAAAAGGCTAAGTTATAACATCCGCCTCCTGAAAGGTCAGGAAGGGAGAACCACAAGCGGGTGAAGTATCACCATGGGTCTGAGGATAGTTATGCTAGCAGGGCGAGGCCCAGGCAGGACCCAGGACCTTCTGGAGTGAAGTCAGCCACGGCTGGGGGTTCGCACAAAGGTGCGAATCCAGAGCCATCTGTGAAAGTTTACATTCCGCCAGCTTCTAGGAATGACCCAAAGGCGGACAGATGGTATACACAGCGAGACGGTAAGGCGGTCAAGCTTGCTGCAGTGACCACCAAGAATGAAAGGAAGCGTTTTGGCAAGGCAAAGCAGACCTTGGCAGATCTGGCTGCAGGGAAGGTGACTGACGAGGAGCTGTCGGTACCAATAGAGCATGTGGAGCAGGTTCACAGGCGATACAGAGTCAGGACTAAGTTCTATGTGGATTCCAGGCGAAAGCGCTCGGTGGAAGCTCCACCAGCTCCCCGGAGGAACGTTCATGACAGGCTGGCGGATCTGCCAAGGGCTACTGGAGCACCTCAGTCGAGGTCAAGGAGGAGACTGGCTTTCTCTCCTGAACGATCAAAGGCAGAACAATCTTCCCCAAGGAGGGCACATCCAGAGGCTGTTGGGAGACAGGTGGTGCCAGAACCTCAGGATGACGTGATGGTGATCGACACCAGGAAGGATTCCACTGTTATGAGGTGGGTGCCTAAGGAAAGCAGTGCGTCATTGGCAGCAAGCACGAGTATCGTGGGGGTTCCTGCGGGGGATGTTGCTTCCAAGGAATCCAGTTTAGCATTGGCAGAGCCAAGCAGGCCACTCACTATCATGTCTCAGGCCAAGCCAAAGGAGCCAAAGGAGCCAAAGGCGCCTACCAACTTTGTTGAGTATGCAGCTAAGAAGCTGCAGATGCATGTGCTAACAAAACCATCATCGGTCGCCTCTAGCCTGAAGGCCGATTCTGAAGTAGGAAATGCAGACCTCGACAAGGAGGACGAAATGGTTGACTATGAGGATGAACCAGAGTCGGCAGATGAGGAAGAAGTGCCAATGGAAGAAGAGCATGTTGATGATGAAGCTATGGTCCATCACTGTAACACGATGTCTTTGGATATTGGGGACCTGGATTGTAACATGGCTTTTATACTCTCGTCAGCCTATGCTCTGCCAGAGCCTATGCCCACTGCACATTTTATCGATGATGAAGAATCGGTCAAACCAGTATATTTGGTGCAGGAGCCTGAGGATGATAATGAGGCAGCGGCAAAGCCTGGGGTTTTCCAATCCAACCACAAGTATCCTGAGGGGGTTGGAGATCTGTTGAAGCAATGCGTGATGTTCGCTAAGCCAACGTTTGATATGTCCCAGCATATGAAGCCTTTGTATGTCACAGCAGAGGTGGAAGGAATCAAGGTCCACAAGGTTTTGATAGACACTGGAGCTGCCGTGAGTATTATCACCACCACAACCAAGGAACAGCTCAAAATTCCAAAGGAGAAACTCATTAGTATTGTCTCCAAGGTTAAGGGGTTTTCGGGGAATGTTACTCCTACTTCTGGGGTGGTCATGCTCAAGGTGAAGATAGGACCTTCGGACGCTTACCAAGGG
Source organism: Potentilla sterilis (assembly GCA_963682095.1). Classification (NCBI taxonomy): domain Eukaryota; kingdom Viridiplantae; phylum Streptophyta; class Magnoliopsida; order Rosales; family Rosaceae; genus Potentilla; species Potentilla sterilis. The sequence continues at coordinate 31,660,087 of OY821758.1, forward strand.
TTTTTTGTTGCTGAGGCGGACGCTCCCTATCACATGATTTTAGGGAGGGACTGGATCCACAAAGCACTAGCAGTTCCCTCATCTCTTCATCAAGAGTTGATTATGTGGGATCCGGTCACAGATTTACCTGTGCTCATCAAGGCGGATGAGCGTCCTTATTCGATAGGGGCCTGCCAGTTGGAGGCCAACTATTATACAAGAAACATGAGACCTCTCAGAGTTGAGGGTTTTGATCATAAAGGGCATCCAATCGGGGTGACCCAGAACAAATTGTCTCAATGGGGAATTGCCCAGGCTATGGCGGATTATAGCCGGCCAATTTCCATTGAGCTTCTTCCCAACGTATCCAATGAGTGACGTCCTCTCCCGTGAGGAGTCGGAGGCCTTGGCTCTATTACTACAACAATTGTCTATCTATAGATTAGAGCAGATGACCTGGGAAGGGGTTGCACTGGTTGAGTGCATTGAGGAAGAAGACATTGACGCTTTTGCGGGGGTGGAAGTAATTCAACCTGCTCCAGCAGCTTTGGATGACACTCCACCCAAGGTACGTGATCCTGTAGAGAAAGTTAACTTGGGGACAGAAACAGAGCCCATAGAAGTCGGGATTAGTCAGTACCTTGAACCAGATTTGAGATAGCGACTGATAGGGTTGCTGCAGGAGTTTAAGAATTGCTTTGCAGAGAAATACCAAGATATGCCGAGTTTGTCAAAGGAGCTGGCTTGCCATCGCCTCCCCATCAAGGAAGGATGCAGGCCAGTTAAACAAGAGCAACGGCGGATGAATGCTGAAACTGCAATGGCGGTCAAACAAGAGGTTTAGAGCATGGTTGAGGCTGGGATAATCAGACCAACTCTTTATCCGGAATGGTTATCCAACATTGTTCCTGTTAGGAAGAAGAATGGCAAGATTAGAGTCTGTGTGGATTACAGAGATTTGAATGCTGCATCACCTAAGGATGTCTATCCTATGCCTATAGCGGATATGCTGGTAGATGCAGTAGCGGGGCATGAGATGTTGTCCTTTATGGACGGTACGGCGGGCTATCACCAGATTCCTATATATGAGCAAGACATCCCTAAAACGGCTTTCCGCTGCCCAGGGTTCACAGGAGCATTCGAATATCTTAGTATGCCATTTGGCTTAACCAATGCAGGAGCTTCATACCAACGTGCAATGAACGTCATTTTTAGTAAGATATTGGGGGACATCCTGGAAGTTTACATTGACGATGTGGCGGTAAAGTCAAAGAAAAGGGAAGACCACATTGATCATCTCCGAGGGATGTTCACTATCATGAGAAAGCACCAGCTTAAAATGAATCCAGCCAAGTGCGTTTTTGGGGTTTGTGCTGGTGACTTTCTGGGGTTTGTGGTGCATGAGAGAGGCATTGAGGTGGCTGGTGACAAAGTACAGGCTGTGCTAGATGCACCAGCGCCAAGGAACAAGAAAGAGTTACAAAGCTTGTTGGGTAAAATTAATTTCCTCATAAGGTTTATATCCAACTCAGCAGGTAAGGTTGCACCTTTCTCTCCTCTGCTCAAACTCAAACCAGGAGAAGAGTTTAAATGGGGTCCTGAGCACCAAGCTGCTTTTGACAGGATCAAAGAATACTTGGCTAGTCCGCCAGTCCTTCGGCCGCCCACGCCTGGTATTCCCCTCAAATTATATATTTCTGCGTCTGACATTTCCATTGCAGGACTGCTAGCTCAAGATGAGACTCTGGCGGACGGAAAGAAGATTGAATATGCAGTTTTTTACATTAGCAGGACACTGTTGGATGCAGAGACCAGGTATTCACCAATCGAGCGGCTGTGTTTAGTCCTATATTTTACTGGTATTAAGCTCCGCCACTATATGTTTTCCTTCACAACAATAGTGGTGGCACAGACGGATTTGGTGAAGTATATGCTAACGAGACCTATCCTAAGGGGTAGGATTGGCAAGTGGGTGTTAGCCCTTTCAGAGTTTTCCCTGCAATATACGCCACTGAAGGCTATGACTGGTCAGGCGATAGCAGATTTTCTTTTACACCATCCTATCGAGAAGGAATTCTCAGAACGGCCAAGGTTTGCTAGCATGATCCGGTACCAGCCTTGGATTTTACACTTTGATGGTAGCAGTACCAGTAAACTGGCGGGTGCAGAGATTTGTATCCAAAATCCAGCAGGTACCAAGTATCTTTACTCTTTTCAGCTAGAATGGACGTGCACCAATAACCAGGCAGAATATGCGGCACTGCTCATTGGGCTGGAATTACTGATAGACCTGGGAGCACAAGAGGTTGAAGTGCTTGGAGACTCTATGCTAGTCATTAACCAACTTACAGGGGTCTACAAGTGTGTTTCTTTTCATTTGCTGCACTATTATGAGCGGGCTATTGAGTTGCTAGACCGGTTCATTGGATTTTCTTTAGACTACATTCCCAGGGAGATGAATTTTGCAGCTAATGAATTGGCGCAATTGGCTACAGGAATCAGCTTAGCCCATAGAGTGAAGGAAAAAATCCTTAAGGTAGAGCGCAGGACTTTACCATCTTTTGCCATCCGTCGGGAGGACCGCGGAGAGTGGTTGGTTGCTACAGTCGAGCCTATTGACACTGACTGGCGGATACCAATCATTGCATATTTGAAAGACCCATCTGCACCATCTGAAAGAAGAATCAGATACCTTGCTACCAATTACCTTCTCAGGGGAGAGGAACTGTTCCGGAGAGGGGAAGATGGAGTCTTATTAAGGTGTATCTTTGGCACAGAGGCCAAGCGGATCATAAGGGAGGTACACTTAGGGGTCTGTGGTTCTCATCAATCCGGACCTAAAATGAGGTGGCTTATTAGAAGATATGGATACTACTGGCCATCTGTTTTGAAAGACTGTCATAGCTTTGCTCAGGGTTGTCAGGAATGTCAAAAGCATGGACCAGTTCAGCGGATTCCAAACATTCCTTTACAGCCTATTATCAAACCTTGGCCTGGCAGGGGTTGGGCATTGGATTTCGTAGGAGAGATTAATCCACATTCATCCTTACAGCACAAGTTTATTTTGTTGGGTACTGATTTCTTTACCAAGTGGGTAGAGGCTATCCCGACAAGGAACTGTGCTGCTGACACCGTCATCCGCTTTGTGTTCCAGAACATTATTTGCAGATATGGTATCCCAGAATGCATAGTAGTGGACAGGGGGGCAGCCTTCATGGCCGAGAAAACCCAAACTTGGCTAGCGGATTATGGTATTCAGTTCCTGCATTCTTCTCCTTATTATGCTCAATCCAATGGTCAGGCAGAAGCTACTAACAAGGTTGTTATATCTATCATGAAGAAGTTACTCACAGATAACCCAAGGTCATGGCACACTCAACTTGATAACACATTATGGGACTATAGGACTTCCAAAAGGACTCCTACTGGTACTACTCCTTATTCGTTGATGTATGGCCATGATGTCGTTCTACCACTGGAAATCAACGTTGCTTCTTTAAGAGTCCGTGAGCAACACCAGCTGCTTGGTGAGGATTATGTGCAGGCCATGTTCCAGGAACAAGATGACCTTGACGAGAAGCGACTAGAAGCCTTGGATAATATCATCATGGAGAAGCAGAAGATTGCCAAGGCGTATGATAAAAGGACCAGGGGTAAGTCCTATGGCGAAGGTGACTTGGTCTGGAAGGTAGCTTTACCTCTTGATGAGCCAGGTCGGGGCAAATGGGTTGCTCGTTGGGAGGGTCCATTTGTCATCGATCGTATTGTGGGCAAGGGAGCCTACTAGCTCAGAGACTTGGAGGGAGCAGTTCACAGGAACCCAATCAATGGGCGCTACCTCAAGAAGTATTTTCCAAGTGTTTGGGAGTAGGAGACCCCTCCGGCAGAAGACAACACGGGTCAGAGTTCTCCTTAGTCCAACGTGTTCGGGGGGCATCAAGTCAGAGTGGCGCATCCGCTAGAGGTGTTTCCGCCATATTTTGGTGGCTGCTAGATTTCTTTGCAAAACTATTAGCGGGTTTTGTGTTTTCCCTGCTTTATTTAGACATCCGCTTGGGGTGTTTATATTGTTGTACTTTTTGATTATCAATATATTTATCATCTTTGCTGAAGATTGGCTACAAGTGATATTGAGATTGAAAGCTGCTATATTCATATATGGCTTTGCGGCCAAAGGCATTACAGGGAATGGAAAACACAAAGAGCTACTAGCTAGCTCTGAAACCATGTCTACGATTTCGGAGTCCCCACTTCTGGTGGATATCTCTAGCCCATTCCAGATCCGCTAGAGGAGGTTTAGAGGCGGAACTCCAACACACTATTATAGGCATCGCCAGTGACGAGCCCGTACCGGGGGACTTGTGACATCCCCGCTTTGGAGAACAAAGTGCGGCAGATGTAGGGACAAATGGCAATGGGGTAACACCCAACCACCTGTTGGTGGCAGTGGCGACTGACGCACTGCCCTCATCGTTGCCGTTTGCCCTTCCGTAGCTGCCAAATTAGGTTTCAGGATTCTCTTCCGCCACTGAGAGAGGTACCTAACCAAGTCACCGGTGTTACTTGCCTCGGGAAACGGCCAAGAGTGGCCAGCTTTTAACTGACCGCCTCGAAGCGCTTGCCCAGGACGCGTAACGCTAGGTGACTGGGGTTAGGATTTGTTTAACGTTAGGTGACCGAGGTTATAGGGTGTTTAGCGGACCATCGGCCTATCTGGTGGAACGGCTTGTGGCAGCCATAGGGGTTGGACACAGTATGCAGACGACAATATAGCCGCCATGTTACTTCAAGATAGACGGCCGAATGCATTTTCTCTTCGACAAGGGGTTCCTTTTATACTGCAGTTCGGGGGAATCCAACGGTTGGGATCTGCCGTGACTTTATTACTGTGGTTCGACCATATTTATGAGGTTGCTCACTCTGATCGACTGTTCAATTAGAAACCGGTAAAGGCGATAAATGAGGTTTGACTGCCAGATTCTTGGGCTTCCTCCCCTCCTTGGGTTTTGCGGTGGTCAAATCCTGTATTAATGACAGTTTGACTATTTCAAACTCCAGTTGGGCCGCCTGCCGTTGGGCTTGTTATTTCTTTCTAGCAGGCCAAATTTTCCTCACGACGAATGGGCTTCCGCCCATCCGTTTGGTTCAGGCCCACTTGGGGGGGCAACCATTTATTTTTTGCTATTTAGTTTCCTTGGCTTAGCTTTGTCTTACATTCCTCCGCGCAGCCAAGTGAACTAGGGGGGCAACATAAGGGCAACATCCGCTTATATTTCGGAGGACAAAATTTATTTTGGAGGCGTTTTTGACATTTTGTATTGTTTAAGCCCTTTCATTCCCTGAATCATGGTTTTCAGGGGCATCCGCTTGGGGTGCGCCCTGATTCTTGCTTTTGGTAATGTGACATTCAATACAGGTTTCTAATCTCAGGTGATATTTTATTTGCAAAATAACGGGCTTTGCGGCCGGGGCAATTACAAAGGCAGAGACTAAATAAACATAAGGAAACAGATCCGCCAACTATCCCTGATACCATTCCGATGTGTGAGGAACATCCGCCAGTCCTTCAATCTGGAATCCCTCCGAGCAGACAGAAGATGGTAATGGAGATTTGTTTCCTTGAATCTCTTGTTGCTCTAAAAGCTCAATAGACGAACGCCATCTATTCTCGCCGAAGAGTGGCCAATCTCAGATCCGGAAGAAGATTACTTAGACAGAATTCCCTTCATAACGAAGAAGACAACGGGTCCATTGAGGCATAACCACCCCCACACCGGCGTGGCCTCAACTCAGGTGGAGAAAAATGATTCCATGAGGCAAAGGGATGGTACTCAAAACTGCATCCATATTAGGCCCCCGGCAGATGCGAGTAGAAGGGCGCCCAGTCAGCAGCTACCAATCTATGATTACATCCGCCCGGGACATAACATGGGATGTTATGTTTCAGGATTTGCTTAACATGGGGTGTTATGGTTCAGGGGTGTTTTGAAGAGCATCTGAAATTGATCTGGTGGAAAAGATTGAGGAAGCCATAACGGCTGATAAAAGAACCAAAGGAACGAAATGATGAACAACATTTGAGGCGATTTGGGGTTCTCAGTTTCAGCCAAAGGAGGTTGCTTTTATAGCCTCAGTAGGAAGCAATCTAAGGGTTGAGTTTGAATTGCACAATTATTGGGCAGTTAAGTGCGGGAACCGTTGCATTTGAATTTCAAATTCTTGAGAAACGGTTCTGCAGCTTTGTCTGCAACGACATGACGAGTGTGCAGAGGGTCTGATTTTTGGGCCAGACCGAGTTGGGTTTGGTTTTTGGGCTTAGTTGTTAATCGAATAAACACAATACATATATATATATATCAAGCCAGTCCCATTATGGGTTGGGCCTAAATTCATACAGATGCAGGCCCAACCTCTTGATTGTGGCCTTAGTTTTGCGCATCCCGCGGTCTAGTTCTATCCTAGCCTTCTTCGCCTGGTGCCTTTCCTCTTGCAATCTGGTTGCCAAGAGTTTCTGCTGGTTCACTTGATCCTTGCGGTATGCTTACTTCTGGCGGAGGAGGGAAATTTTCCGCTCCAGGGCCGCCTTCATATCCTCAAGCTTGGCTATCTCGGCCGCCTCCGTATCGTTATTGGCCGCAACGACCAAGTCTGAATATGCACTGGCAGCATTGGCAAAGGCCATATCGGCTTCTTGGAGTTTGGCATTCTGGGGGGACCGTGCATCCAGATCTTCCTGCAGATTCTTTAGCTCGGCTGGGAGGCGAAGAAAGGAGGAATTGGCTTCAGAATGGAGGTCGGGGGGCAGCTGCTGGAACTGGTCCTTGAGAATTTGTAAAGCGGAGAAGAGTTCATCCGCTACCTGGGCGTCAGCAGGGTCCTTCTCTCCCAGGCACTCCATGAAACTCCATGCTTCCTGTACTTCCACAGGTTCCTCTTCAAGGCTGTATGGAGGGGGGAAGAGGTCTTCGGCCAAGGTCGGGGAAAGTACAGGCCTGTTCCGAACTCCAGAGCCAGATCCGCCAGGGGTTGCAGAGGACTGAGCAGATGGAGAAGCGACGACCAAGCCCATGGGGGCTTGACTCTGTGGCGAGGGAATCGGCACAATGGCTGACTCCACTGGACTAGGGTCCGCCGCCAGTAGGGTGGCACTGATAGTTGCCACAACATCATCATCCACCTGTTCATGAGAAAGGAGGGTTAGGAACAGTTCTGACCAAAGAGGGTGGTAACGCAGGCGGATATACAACATACCTCGACAATCTCTGGCTGGGGGAGTACATCTGGTTTGTCCAGAGGAAGCCTTTGCTGCTCTTACTGATCAGGTCTAGGCAGGTCATCCGCTGGGGCTGGAGTTTGTTCAACTCGGGGGGCAGCATCCGCCAAAGAATTTCCCCCAGTGACATCTATCGCTCCTACCAGTGCTAGATCAGTTTGAGAGGAGGAAGCTCACTAGCAGCTGGGAATTCAGCGCCAATAATAGGCGGCTCTTCTTCTAACTCCAATCCAGGAGACGAGCTCGAAGCCAGTTGATTGGGAGATGAAGAGCTGCAATGTGCACCACTAGGCAGTGGTAGAGGGTCATCTGCTGTGGTCTCAGCCAAGTTGAATACAGGGTCTTCCCTCATCTCCGGTCCAGTTTCTGCAGCTGCAGAAGTGATCAGTGTTGGCTTAATTGAGCTCTGATCAACTGCTAGAGGAAGGTTGGAGGATGTACCTGCATTGGAATCAAGATAGCGCAGGGGAACAGGTTGAGGAAAGCAATCGCCAAAAATCTCTTGAAGATTTTGGAAGAGGTCCAGATAATCCTGCTCGAGACTAGCAGAACTCGTGGAATCTTCAGAGAGGTCAGAGGACTCACCTGAGGAAAGTTCAATTACTTCAGGGCCTCGACTGGCTGCTGCAGCAGATGAGGAGCTCCTCCTTCGGAGTATGAGGCTCTGCAAGGATGGATAAAGTTTGGATATCTACATCACATATGCACTTATAAGCTGGTCATTAAAGACTACAAGGAGACAAAGGAAAGATAAAATTACTTACAGGTGTATCCTCCTCCACCTCGTCAGGATCCTCGTCCTCCTCGATGACGGTTTTACCCCTCTTTTGGCGCGGATGAAGTTCACAATCAGCCTTCCGTTTCCTTCTATCCGCTGGGGTTTGGCCAGATGCCTGTTTCCATCAAACAATTAGGGGTCGTACAGGGAATTTTGGCAAACCAAAACAGCAGTCGAATGCAGAAGGTTGTTACCTTTCCTGGGGGCAGGTTGAGGTACAGCGGATCGCCCCCTAGCACCTTCTGGTCAGGTTGGGAGAGATGCTTGCCTTGGCTTCTGAAGAGTCTCCGGAAGTAGTAGACAGAAGGCTGATCAAAGAGCGAGCCTCTTAGATGCGCCCACCAGCACTGGTAGGGGCCAGTGGCATCCTTAGAAGCCTGCAGATTGGTGTATTTCTCCCAGCCTGGAATGTGGAGGGGATGCAGGCGCGATGCAAGGCTGACAGCGGACACTGGGGGAAATTCTTTGCTTATCTGCCACACCGAGAAAAGGTTCACACTCTTTAACGGCGGATACGACAGAAGTTGAGTGAGTCCAAACTGTCTGGCAAAGAAGTGAGGCACATAGACCTCATAGCTGGGCTGCCTCTTATCACTGGAAATGAGGGGCAGGTCTGCCATGGAGGTACAGTGAACGAAGATCCTTCGACCTTCTCCCGCTAGCTCCCTGGATGGGAGGAAGCCCCGAGATAACCCTCTCGGGTACCTTTGATGGATCAGCCGCTGTGCCTCTGCAAAGAACTCATTGGTGGTTGTGTTGAAGAAGATGTCAAGGTAGATGGCATAGCTGAGGTCAGGATTGGGAGCGCATCCAACGTATTCTTGCCCTACAACCTGATCAGGCTTGGATTTCCCCTTCATGGCTGGAATGAGCTGGGGAAAGTGCATCTGGCACCAGATATCCAATATCCAGAGCGGGCCTGACAGGACCCGAACCAGATTTCACCCTGAAACCCGGATAAGATTCTGCGGGGACTACCTTAAGATTAACTCTATCGATAAATCGATAAGCCAATCTTAAGATAGACAACCCTAAAACCTGCAACAAATAAAACACTTCTAAATTCCAGTTCCAAACGAAACACCTGGAGCCACCTGCTCCCCAAATCACAACAATCGCCACAATAAACTCAAAATCAAACTCAATTTACTCACAAGTAAGCAGAGCAATCTAAAACAATGAAATGGAATTACAAATAGAAATAGAATAAGAAATTATAAAAATAAGGGATCACGGATCCCACCTAGCGGAAGCAACAAGGATGACAGCTATGCTTCGACTCCGAGTACTCTTGACCTCTGACTATTACTCTGCACACTGGGCGATTTAAATCGAAGGGCCCAGGGTAAAGTAATTTAAAAACGTTAGAGTGAGTGGATAAAAATAATATGATTTAATATAGTACTTTAAATGAAAGTATTATATTACTTTCCCAGAGTTTTAGAAATAAAACCACAGTACATGCATTATAAATAAAACATCCCACGTTTTATAAAAAAATCATATTTAAAAAATCATCAGCCCCGCTGATATAAAATCAAATAAATAAATAATTATTCTTTTTATATGTATTCAAAAACAATATACTTTTGAAAACCATTTGTGATGTTTCTCGACCAATCCCATTGGTCGCATAAAAACCCCAGCCCCGCTGGTTTGGGAATTTATTAAATAACAGAAAGTCTCATAGAGAAATATTCCCGAAACTCAAATGATATAATATCCTGACCAATCCCATTGGTCATATCATATAATAAAATAGGGGAACGTCATTACCACTATTTAATAGTAGCCTCCAAGACTAAGGGTCAGAGCCTCCAAGACTCTCTATAGCGTCCCACGCTAAACCTCTACACCACACTCCGTCGACCACCGAGCGTGAATCTGACCTATATGGTCAAGTCGTCACCTCGCGTGGGATGAGGTTAATAAGCTAGCTAGCATCAATATATATCTGGACCCTGATATGGTGAAAATCCGAAAACAAAACCGAAAATTACGTATCCCCTTATATATCATAAATCCGTACGGTCCCCGACCGTATCCCTGAGGCTCATATATATATATATATATATATATATATATATATATATATATATATATATATATATAATCACATAAACTCGTAACCTCAAAAGAATATATATATATATATATATATATATATACATCCGACATGTCCCACATGTCATAAAATAAATATCGAAAATAATATATAACTTCGACATCTCACATGTCGAAAATCACAAATAATGAAATGATAAACTCCCCGGAAATCTCATTTCCGGTCGTACAAATATAAAATATAATAAAACGATTAAGTATGATTTATCGAATCCTACTATTTCCGGAAATCTCATTTCCGGTCATTTCATTTAAATATCATTAAAACTTTTCAGTACAATCAATTATGAACAATTAAAAACATATTATTTCCGGAAACCTCGTTTCCGGATAAAATCACGTACTACTAAAATCGTAGTAAAAATATAACCCCAAAACATATTTATTTAAATATCATATCATTTTTAATTATTTAAATTATCATCCTTCTCAAATCATTTATTTGAAATAAACTTCATTTCATTAAAACAATTATGCATGCATTTATTTAAAATAAAAATCCACTCACAGTACTGCCAAACGCGCCGCTAATCTGATCTCTCGTCCCGTCGAATAACCTCTCGACCTGAAAAAGAGACGAAATTCTTAATATTACGAAACTCGGAATTTAATTATAATCGATAAATCTACGGACGTCCTCACTCGTCCGAAACTTCCAATAATTCCCTTTTTCACTTATCGGTATAGGAATTTCGCCTCAATACCAAATAATCTAAGTCCGAAATTACTCAGGACACCCACTCCATGTCCGATTAATTCTTTTCCTAGTTATTCCGTCGTAAAACCCTTTTAATCAGCTTTTAACCTTTTTACGGTAAGTCAACAGTAAAAACTACTGGTCAAACAGTAATTATTCCAGGTCAAAATGTAATTCTGAAAGTCAAACAGTAAATGGTTAAAATCCAATTACTATTTACCATTTACTGTTTACTATTTACTTTTACTGTTTACCTTTTTACTTTTCACCTTTTACCATTTTACTTTTACCTTTTTACTGTTTTACTATTTACCGGTTACTGTTCATCATCCCCTACCTCTCGCCGCCGGAACAGCGCCGCCGCTGCCGGCGCCGCCATCGCCGCCGGCAGCTCCGCCACCGAAGGTCAAAACATCTCCAATCGAAGCCAATTTCACCCAACATCAACACCACCACCTCAGAACCTCATCCCCGCAGTCTCCTCCGCCAAAAACAGCCCCAGCCGCCGTGTACGGCGGCCGGCACGGCAGCAGATTCCCTCCAAGTTCCAAACTACCAAAAATTCGGCCAATCCAACATCAAACCACCCTTAATCCACTCCGAACAACATTCTAAACATTAATTCGACATCTAATTACCACACAAACATCCAATTCACAAACTTCACCAAAAATCATAAAACCCTAAAAATTTCAAATTCAAATTCCTCCTTACCTGGTGCAATTCGGTCCAATTCCCTCCATGGAATGATTGCACGGATCAAGGTCTTCGATTCCCGACTGGAGGAGGGAGATTCCGGTTCGACACAGTCGAACCCATTCGGGCGTCGCACCGCCGAACCGCGGCGTTTAACGCCGCGCCGCTGCCACCGACGCGACGAGCAAGCCGAGCCGGTCTGAACGTGACCGGTCCGCCGGCCCAGTTCGGCCGGACGGCGGGGATTCGGCCGGAGTCGGGCGGAGTCGGGGGAGAGGAGAGAGAAAAGAGAGAGAAGAGAAAAAAAAAAAAAGAAAAAAAAAGAAAAGGAAAAAGAGAAAGATGGGGGATTTTCCCTTTCAGGAAATTTTCCTCCCGCTATTTATACTCGTCCAAAATCAGACAATTTCCGATTTTACATCATAACTTTTTCATGCGAACTCCAAATTACACGTGCCACGTGTCCACGAACTCGTTTCAACGTGCTCTACCTCGTCAAGAAATAAAATCTTTAGCCGGGTCAACTTATTTAAAAGTCAACGTTTAGAACTTTCAAATCGTAAAAATAATTCCCGAGGAGAAATAATAAAAGTAAAACAGTTAAACGGTAATTCTAAGTTCGGGTCGTAACAGGGCCAGACTGGGAGCAGTGCATGGGTTGGGCGGATATCTGGTGAAGGCAGCGGTAGAGGTGTGCTAGAACAATTTGGCCAAGGCCAATCTCCTGGCCAGCATAGATCACCTCCGCCATGCGATGATAGATCTTGGTCATCTTGTTGGTGGTGGAGCAAAACACAAACTTGTTGAGCTAGAAGTCCAGGAAGGCTACTCCACCGATCGCATTGTCTGCCTTGGAGAAGGTTCTCACCCAGCTCTCGAACCCAGAAGTGTCAGCAGTACTGAAAGCAAACCGGGGGAACGCCTTCTCAGAGTAATCGCTCTCGTCATAAGGTTTGATGCCGAGAGGGAACCCAATTCCGGCGTAGAGGTCCAGCAATGTGACAGTAGCGTGACCAAATCTAAACTCGAAGGCATTGACAGAAGGGTTCCAAAGGCTGATAAGAGGGACGAGAGCACACCTGTTTCCCCCTTTTGGGCTGAGGCTGAAGCAGAGTTTGATCACGTCAGCAACTCCAGCTTTTTTCCAGATTTCCTCGTCAAGAGGGAGCCTTGCCAAGTGCCATGTCTTCATCTAAGGCTTAACCAGAGGCCAGGCGGCGTGATTAACGACGGCTTGGTGGTGGTTTGATTGGAAGTTGGGGCATTCTACTAGGTCTTCAGAACGGAAAATTACCGGCAGCGGGCGAGCTGGGCCGTCGAGAATTCGGTGTGCTCCGCCGTCGTCGTCAGTGTTATAGCCCTTCACGTAGGGACCCAAAGAGGCATGTTGCTCGCGGGGAAGCCCAAGGCAGGTCCGGTCATCAGCTCCGGAGCAGGTGATGAGGGGGAGGAGTTGATTTTTAGCATCGTTCGCCGTAGAGCAGTGAACAGCGAAATTCATTGTTGAGGCCATTGGACTAGAGCTTGGGTTTTTCTAGGTTGATCTAAGGAAGGAAAGAGAATGGTCTGAATGAAAAATCGAAGGGTCTCAACTGGATTTATAGAGGATCCGAAAGGGGTTCTGAAGATTTTGAAACGGTGGGTTTTGCTGCAATTAAGGGTTTATGGTGAACAGTGATACCGTTTCGATTGGGGAAGTTGTGATTGCTGAGGGAACGGCGCAACAGTCCACATATTTAAATGCTGCGGATGGGCCGACTTTTGGGGCTCAGTCTCTCTTCAATTTCGTTGGGCTCTCAATCTCGGAGACTGGGGGGCAATGTTTGGGCCACAATTGGAGTTTTCTTCAATTGGGCTTTTACCCCGAGGCCCAGAGGGGTTTAGTTTAAACAAAATCCAGTATGCACACTTCCTAATTCTTTTTGGGAAAGAATGCTTGAAGAGAGAGAGAGTTGATTTGTTACTTGATCAGATGGGGGTTATTTCGTGATAATCCAATTGTGCAGTACATAAATTACCTTGAGGGATAATAATGCATAAATGTTGATTGAGGTAATTAGGGGTTGTTACGTATAGCAATCCATTTGTAAAGATATCTTAGCCAAATCATGAAATGATCTTCTTTAGAATCGGTTTGGCTTATCTTGGGGTTAATTGAATGTTAATCTGGACAATATACGGTGTTGAATGAGTTCCCTAAGTTAGGGGAAATTCTGATCTCAATTTATTCTTAACCGATCTGATTAGAGGTGGTTTAAGGAAGGACAGTCCTAGTCAATCTCGGAATCCGCCAGGCTGGATCTTCAAGCATTAGGGTTTCGTGAATCATATAAATATAGCTCTTTTGTAACTGAGAAAGGGTTCACAACCATCTACAAACAAACACAAGTTCTAGCGCACCGCTAACTTGCAAAGCCTCTCCGGAGCAACTCACGCAATTTGCCTCCACCTGCGATCGATCACATCTCGCATTCGTGTCGAGCGGTTGCTGAGTCTATCGAGTCAGTCCGCTACTCCGGTAGCAATCGAGTCGTTACCCCGGTAACACACACCCGTGATCTTGGTTTAGCTCTGCTTTGCTTCTCCGGATCAGAGTAAGATCCTCAATCCATAAGGGGTTGAGAAGAAAATCCTGTTAGCCAGTTCTATTCAGGTCTTGTTCGAGCCCTGTACGCCGGCTTAGTCAGCGCCCGCGTAACAGTTGCTTGATCAAGAAGTCAGAGTCTATTGGGAGCAGACGAGAGGACTCGCGAGGGGTCGTCCGCAGTCGAGTTGCACCACTCCAAAGGGTGCTGGCATGCCTAAGCACACAGAAGACACACGAGGAACTTACTTCCGCTACACCCAAGTGCTGACTGTTCGCCGGGTGATAAATCCGCCACGAACATAGTTATAACTTGGCCATCTCCATTTGAAAGTTGTAGCACCCTAAATCTATGCTATGATATAGGAGAAATATAATAAAGTAGAGAGATGGAAGATATCATCTTCATTTAGGTGCCTCTATTTATAGAGTATTACAAAATACGTAGTAGGAAACCTATATCTATACGGAATAGTAAACCTATCACTACATGCAATTATGGTTCATATTCCTACACGAACTAGACCAAGGCACACACATAGAGATTTCCTTCAACACTCTCCCTTGTGCCGCGCGACTAGTGATGGTGCATATGGTGTTGTTTCGGTAAAAACCTTTCACTAAGTAACAGTAAAAACCCGTAGGAAAAATAAGCCTTAGTAAAGGAAAAGAGCGCAACATACCAACATGTGGGATAAACTCCCCCTGATATCTACATCTGCCCCTGATCATTACATTAATCAAAAGAGATACTATTTAGACATAAATGGTGCACGCGATGTTGTCTCTTTAAAAACTTTGTCAAGTAACAAAAACATCAATGGTCAAAAATAACCTTGGTCGAATGATAAAAATAGTACAACGCACCCTTCACACTTTAGAAACTTTGAAGACTTCAACAACATGTGAAAGGATGCACGGCTGAAGGTAGGATCGGATGAATTTATGGTGGTGGAAGGGATGGTGATTCGGCTTGGTATTTTCTGTCTAGAACTTTGGTAGAGTTTCGGCTAGTGCTTGTGCAAGAATTGTGATAGCTTTTCTATAGAGAGGCCGAGTCTTTATATAGGGGAGAGGCTGCAAGGAAGTCGGCAGGAACTAGGTTTACAAAACCTAAACCGAGTAAGAATAGGTTTCTTGTCGGCCAAGGTCTCGTCCTTCTTGAATCTTCTTTCCGGTTTCTTTCATAGATCACAGCTGCATTGTGGACTTCTTGATGGATCAGCAACATCCCTTGATGGATAAATAGTCCAAGACGCAGCCATGAGTTTTTCTAGTTGGGCCAGGAACTCATTCTCCTAAACCAGCCGATTGCTTTCCTTTTTCCTACTACGACTAGGGAACTTCTTTTTTCCTTATTTGCACTTTCCTTTTAGCTTGACCGACTCCCATATGCTTCATTTATCTTAGAAACTTTCATTTGATGCATTTGGATGCCTCTTTGGTGCAGGGACACATAACTTCTTTTCAACAGGCAGTAGGTTCCTTTTCTCGGTAACTTTGACCTTCTTTTGTTTCACAGGGCATAACTCTCTCCAGAAAATAGCTTTTGATGCGATTCTAAATGTTCTGGAAACTAGACTCACACAACTTTCCGTGCATATATGGCTCGCTTTCTAGTTCATTGTAAATCGTCCTGGAGAAGTTGTGGAAGTTGGATGATGTGCCCAGGAAATTACTGGAACTTACTGGATTTTGCATCCAGTTTTGTCTTGTGATTCCTGGCAGCTTGTTTTGCTCCAATTGTTATAACTCATTCCATTGCTCAATCATCAACATGTCTACTGCTCATAAGAGAAGAAAATTTCATCAAAAGCAAAGTGGAAGCTTTACAGAATCAACGAAACAACTAAAGACTTGCTTATTAAGAACTTTGTCGAATTTATGTAAATTTCTCTACACTTAGCACGATTTCCATATAACTTCTACCAAAACTCATGACTTTATTATATGACTCGATCTTACACAAATAAGGATTAAAGCAAAGTATAAATGAGGGTAAAACACATTAAGAACATCGTATTTTATGCTCCTATCATAGGCCTGATATTTTTGGACCGAAAACCCGCAGAACAGGTTCGGCGCGGGGTTCCAAAAAAAATTCAGTCAGTTAAAAAAAACCCGAACCGTACTGTAGATTTTTAGTTCGGTTCCTAAGTTTAGAAAAAGTCAAAGCCGAATTAGAACCGTTAAATCATTATATACTGATTTTGAACCGTTAGATTTAAAACCTAGATGTAAAAAGAACTGCCTCTCTCTTCTTCAGTTCTTCGGCTTCTTCACTATTCAGTTCTTCGACAGTTCGACTTCTTCCTCAGTTGGAACCTTCCTCCTCCCCGTAATGGCGTAATCCACTAATCCAGTAAGTTCCGAAAGCAATTCGATGCTTTCTGATCAAGACCACTAGCCTCTGAGTACCTTCTTCCCAGACTACCCTGGCATCCTTGACATAGTTCATGACCTTACCGCTGATGAGATTAGAGAAATTCTTAGTTCAGAAGATTACGGTGGCTCTTCTTTACTTTGGCGTTCGTGGGTCTGATTATAGTATCTGGGCTTCATATTTCCAATATGTTCCTACATATTTGCATTCTATTGATTTCACTATACATAATGAGAGCAGATTAGCAGAACAAGCTGAACTGAATTCCTGATTTCCAGAATTAGCAGAACAAGCAGATTACCAGAATTGCCTTCGATTCGTTTATGCTCGTCTTTCTGCTTCAGAGTCTTGCCATCGTTTGATTGGTTTCGCTGTCTCTCTTGTAATTCTCTATTCTCTATTCTCTCAGTCTCTCTCCGTATTTCCTGAATTCCTGATTTCCTGATTTCCTGTGTCATTTTGAAGTCTTCCTCCATTAATTGATTGTGTATTGTATTTGTTGTGTTTATAGATGTAATGGCGTCTGAGTACTATGATTCAGACGAAGTCAATGACGCCTCCAGCTACTCTGCTAATGAGCAGACTCAGCAGACTGGAGATGGTGAGCCTTCGAAGAAGAAGTTTGTGCCTTCGAAGAATCCGAGGAGGAAGAGGGAGAAGATGGCCATGAAAGAGAGGTCGAAAGCATGGAGGCATTTCGTAAAAATTGACAGGAACCGAGAAACTACAGGAATTGAACCGAAAGTTTTACGATGCGGTTACGGTTCTCAGATAAAATAATGATAAACCGAACCGAACTATGACAAAAAATTTCTTGTACGGTTCCTTTTTTTGTTTTTAGTAGACCCGAACCGTCCCAGGCCTAGGATTTACTACAGTTAAAATATCCCTTTGACGGTTTTGCAGTCGATGTAAAAGACAATTCTGCCCCTGACAGAATGTTACTATTTTACTACTTACTTTTACTGTTGAACTTTTACCTTTTACCGTGAGTTGTTACCGTTTGACTTTTACAATCTTACTTTTAACCTTTGACTGTTTATACTTTTACTAATTCAACCATTACACATTTACTGTAACCCTAAAGTTAAGATTTTTAAAAGAAAAGTCTACTTTCAAAATTGTCGGCGACGTAATTTTGTAACAATTATTTTCCCACAAAAGCGTTAATCTCAATTTCCGTCCGGACGAAAATTGAGGTGTTTCGCTAATTAGAATATGTATATAATGTCGCTCGGAGTCTAATTTCGACAATTAATGAGTTTTCGGATTAAATTGACTTTAGTCTACTCGGAATACTCTATATCAGTTTCCTGGTCAAACTAGGGAACACTTACTTTGACCAAGATCGATGGCCAGCCCTCATATCTTTTGTACTCAATTGTTAACGAATTTTCGACGGATTCAGGATCACCATATCACTTGGAGCTAGAGCATGTAAGGGGAGCCGCCCAATAAGGGTAAGGCGTAACCTTTTGGGTTAGTGGTTTTCACATATGTATATGTTGTATATATATTTAATGCTTACCTGCAATTTATATTTCGTCGATGCCTCCCTTTAGTTTTGAGATTCATTCTGTTTCTGCCTAAACCCGGGGGTCTAGTAGATACTTGATGAATCCACCTCTATCTCCTACAATCCTGCTCACTAAGGGGAATACCGGGCGGGCCGGTCTTCTCCTCTCTGATGCCTAAGTTAGTATAGTTGGAATATATATAACCAAGACACGTATGTAAGCTGGGAGAGAGATGAGTTACCTCAGAAAGAGGGTAGTTGGGGCCCATATATAGGTGGTTGGGGGTAAGGACTGGCCTTACTCTTCGATGTGGGACTGGTTCCCTTCTGCTTATACCTTCTGGTGTCCTCTTAGGCAGGCTGGCGCCCCCGGCCCCTGGGTCCCTGGAGGCAGGATAGAGTGCCAGGACCCGAGGCCGGGTGCTGGTGATCCGGTCCCGACCCTTGGGCCGGGCCCTGGTGCGCTTGCTGCGGGCCTGCTGTAGCCTCTCTGCGGCTACTGTCAACAAGTCCCCCAAGTTCCCGGTCAAGTGCAATCTTGAATGGGGACTTAACTGTCTTACTCTTGCCCTGCAGACCCGCAGGGTTACCAACCTATCGGTGCCCAGTCCCCCAAGTCCGCGTTAAAGATTGGGCGTGACCGAGGTGAGTAGCGTCGTTGATGGTAAGTACAATAAGTATTTTTATAATATCGGTAATAGTGGACGCGGCTGAGTGGACCTCGACCGGTGCCCGGACGCAATGCCATTTCGGCGAGTCCCCCAGTTTAGAATGCTTCAAAGTTCCTCGGTTCTCGGGAGTTCGACCGGGCGTTCTGCCATATCGAGACGAGTCCCGGAAATGAGATGCGGCTGGGTGGACCTCGACCGGTGCCCGGACGCAATGCCATTTCGACGAGTCCCCCAGTTTAGAATGCTTCAAAGTTCCTCGGTTCTCGGGAGTTCGACCGGGCGTTCTGCCATATCGAGACGAGTCCCGGAAATGAGATGCGGCTGGGTGGACCTCGACCGGTGCCCGGACGCAATGCCATTTCGGCGAGTCCCCCAGTTTAGAATGCCATTTCGGAAACGCTAGCCTACGGGAGGGCCTGTTGGTGCGTGGACTAGGCCAACAGACATCCCGGAGAGTGTTATGGCCGTACTGAGGCGCTGGTTAACACTTGCTAGTTCTTCTCAGCTTTTGTTGGTTAAGCGTTGAGGTAACGTGCAGGTTTGTTAGCCTGCGGGGAGACTTGTTCTGTGTTAGAGAAACAATCTGCCCAGTGGGGTGGCGTTGAGATAACGAGTCTCGCCATGTATCCCCAAATGTATCACAGTTCAGTGTGATGCAGGGTTTTTATCCTGCTGGACAAGAGTACATGGGTTAGATGTAAGCTCGCCCGGGTTTATAAAGCCCATGCGTTTAGAAGCCTTTTCTGTTGGCTCGTTCCTGCCCGTAGGCGAAGGAAGGTGACAACCGGTAGAATGCCTTGGAGTGGGTTAAATGTCCCAAAGCCTGTGAAATGTCATAGTGCTGGGTGGATCTCGACTGGGCGATATGCCATGTCGAGACGAGTTCCCCAGTGATATGCAACGAGGATGGTGTTAAAAAGGGGGGGGTGCATACCTGAACAAATGCTCTCGAAGCAGTTGGAAAAAAATCACAAGCGGTGAGAGGTCTTCAAGATACTCAAGAAAAGCCATGCAGCCGGTTGAATGATCATACTTGTGAACCGCCCTGGTGTCGGATTGAGTCGAAGTTGACTTTCTGGGGAAACGAGGGGAATGGACGCCTCGTTATTCACTCCTTCTCCCTAAATGCTGCTGATAAGTGGGACAGGTGGCGGACATGCGATAAAGGGGAAAGCCCATCAGTCCCATCAGTTATGCTAGATGGGATCCCTTATCCATGATTGGACACGTGTCGATAGAGAGCGGTCTGAGATGGAGGGAATCCACGGCTGGGGTTTTGTTGCCTTTCTTGTTGCCCTATTTATTGTTCATTCTACTCGCCCCCTTCCACAGTTTGCCTAGACCCTTTGCCTTCTACTCTCCTCGTCCACCTTGCTGCAGATCTGACTTATTTTGTGTTAGTATTATGGCGTCTGGGAGACCTGCGCATCATGGCGGCGCCGGCCGTGGGCCCAGAAAGCACGAGCTGCTGGATGGTGACAAGACGATTCTTTGTGACGAACCAATTAGAAGCATGGATGAGGGAGAGATCAGGGAGTTTCGAGCGAAGTGGGACATCGATCCTTCTGTTAAACTTCGAAGGCTGCGTCCCGGAGAGCTGGCCTGTAACCCGGAACCGGGCTGGGTTGCCGTTTTTGACGATCAGTTCCGACACGGACTATCGCTGCCGCTACCGGAATTTGTTCAGTATATGCTGAGCTCACTAAACCTTTCCCCGGCCCATCTTCCGAGCAACCAGTGGAGGCAGTTGCTTGGGCTTGGGTGCTTATTCAGCCTGAGCCACATGAACTGGCCCACGGTTAATGAGTTTCGGGCGTTGTACAAGATTTCTTACTGCCGAAAGGCCCAATGCAGCGGCTGTGTGAACTTTGCCACGCGGGAGCATGCTGCTGCTATTACGCACCTGCCGTCATCGGTTTCAGATACGTGGAGGAAGTCGGTGGTGCTGGCCGGCGGCAGGTGGCAGCTTAACTGGAGGGGCCATCAGGTACCCGGGGCCTATCAGCCGATCGGGGATCAGTCGTACTGGCTGGGGGAGTTGGAGAAACAACGGATATACCGGCTGTTCCATGGCTGGGGCTATCTGAGTCGGAGCTCCTACAATTTCATCCGATGGAACGTGCTGGATATATGCGAGATGGGGAGAAAACCTGGTAAGGTGCCTTGCATAATTTCATCCTTTTGCGTTGTTGCTTGTGTTTTGACTGCTGGACTTATCGGTTGCAGCTATCCCTCCCCGGCTCGCGCTTAAAATTGAGGAGACTATCGAACAGGATGAGGAGCTTGTAGTCTCGAGATTGGCGGAGACGGGGGAGGTGGCCGCGAAGACCGTTATTGATACGGCTACCAAGAGACGCGAGGAACATGATAAGGCAGTGCCGCTTGTGTTTCCGGATGCTTACTACGGAAGGCTACCGGGCGGTGGAAATACCTCCCCGCTACTTATTCGGGAAGGGCGGTCTGTGAGACCTCTTGGTTCAGGACCCTTGGCGCGACCGATGGCCGTTCGGACCTCGCGGGAGAGAGAAACGGCAGAAGAGTCCGGTCACCGTCGAGGCGGCCATGGTGAAACTCCAGCCAAGAGGGCGAGAACCCTTGACGCTGGGGCGTCCAGCTCGGCTGGGCCAGCTGAGCGGGCGGTGGCTCCCGTCGTGGAGGCGGTTGGTCAAAGGACTCGGGTGCCGGAAGCCGCACGCAGCTCTGCTGACGGAACTGGCAGGTTCGTGGTTGCTACCCTCGAAGCCCTGGGGCTCGACCGGGAGAACCCTGAGACTAGTCGATCGGGCGAGAACAGGATGAAGCCCGTGGAACTAGCTGTTCGGGTAAGTGTTCTTGTGCTTCCGCTTCTCTTGGAGTGGTACGAGCTAATGTTCGTTGATTTATGCCTCGCAGCTGGTTCATAGCCTTTGCGCCGCCGAGCCGAGAGGGGAGGCTGCTGCGGTTTTGGAGGAGCGGGTGGAGGAGCTTAGCGTGCGGGCGGACGTGGCCGAAGCCAAGCTTGCGGAGGAAAGAGAGAAAGTTGGCCGGTTGGGCACCGAGCTCGTGCGAGAGAAAGAGCTAACCGGTCGGTTGTGCCATGACCTGCAGCAAGAACGGGAAAAGGCCGATCGACAAGCTGCTTCGCGGGAAGGGCGGGTCGCAGAGCTGGAGACGAGGATTTTGGAGCTGCAGACCCAGGCTGTCGCCCGGGAAGGGAGAATTACGGAGCTGGAGGCGAAGGTTCTGGAGCTGCAGAACCAGGTCACAGTGGTCGCCCAAGGAAGGGAGAAGCTGTCGGAATCCCAGCTTTCCGAAGTAGCTGATAAGGCTGTCGACGACTTCCGAGAGTCGGTGGAATTTGAAGAGATGCTGGACGCGGCCCGGGAGAAAGGCATCACCGACGCTTATCTGGAGTGGAATGAGAAAGGATGGCTTGATGCTAAGCAGATGGAGGCTGATATTGCCTTGACTGAGATGGGGGAGCAGGAGCAAGCTCTAAAAGGCGGCGGGCCGGGGATTGGAGGCTCCGGGGGCCGGTAGCTAGCCGTTTACCTTGTAAATGCATATCTTGCAACTACCGTAGTTTATTTGTTTTTATTGAAACTGCGTATTGCAATATTAATGTGAAATACACCGTTGTCATTCTGTGACCGCTACTACCTAGGGTAGAACCGTAGGTGCTGGATATTCCATGGCCGGGTGGAATAAATGTCGTCGGTGTCTATAATGTGGAACGTTGCCGGTCCGACGGCCGCAGTGATCTGGTAGGGCCCCTCCCATGTTGGTTCTAAGGCCAACGGTTTTTTCTGGATCTTCCTCATGACCCAGTCCCCGACCTGGAGGTTTCTTTCCCGGACCCTTCTGTCATAATACCGGGCGATCCGCTGCTTGTAGGTTTGGTTGCGCATATGTACCTGGTCGCGGCGCTCCTCGATGAGGTCCAGGTTGAGTAATAGCCCCTCGGCATTTGTCTCGGCGTCGTAATTTTCTACCCTGCCACTGGGTATACCAGTCTCTACCGGGAGTACCGCTTCACTCCCGAATGCCATGCAGAATGGGGTCTCTCCTGTTGCCTCTGCTGCTGTTGTCCGGATGGCCTATAGCACTGCAGGGAGTTCTTCGGCCCAACATCCCTTCTTAGCCTCCAGCTTCTTTTTGAGGAGGGTCTTGATAATCTTATTGACCGCTTCTACTTGGCCGTTGGTCTGTGGGTGCGCCACTGAAGCGAACAACATCCGAGTCCCCATAGAGGCTGTGTACTGGATAAGATCAGCATTATTGAACTGTGTCCCATTATCCGTGACAATAGGCTGCGGGACCCCAAATCGGCAGTAGATGTTCTTCCATAGGAACTTTTTAACCCGTTCCTCAGTGATCTTTATCATGGGTTCTGCCTCGACCCACTTGGTCTGATAGTCTACCGCCACGATGGCGTACCTGTACTGTCCTATAGCCGTTGGGAAAGGGCCGATGATGTCCAATCCCCATTGTGCAAATGGCCACCAACAGGATTGATAACGCGATTGCCGGGGCATGAGGTATAGAGGCGTACATATGGCACTTGTGGCAGCCGCCTGATATTTTTCTTGACATTGCCGCCATGTCTGGCCAGAAATACCCCGCTCGGAGCGATTTGTGGGATAATGCTCTTGCCCCGGAGTGATTACCGCATACCCCCTCGTGGATCTCTCGCATGATAGCCTCGCCTGCCTCTTTTGTCACGCACCTCAGCTGGGGGAAGCTGTGCCCCCTTCGCTATAACTGGCCGTTGAGGAGACCGTACCGGGCGCACCGGAGGTGTAATCTTCTGGCCTCTACCGCATCCTGGGGGCTGGCTTTGTCAGTCAAATACTTGACTATTGGATCCATCCAGCTTGGCGGCGCTTCTTCTACCGCAAATATTTCAGAGATGGTTTTGTTTATACTTGGCTGCTGGAGAGTTTCCATTTTTGCCCTCCGATACTCTGGAGGGTAGTTTCCGGTTGCCAGTCTTGCGAGGGCATCCTCATGTCTATTTTCCTCTCGGGGAATGTGCTGGACCGTGGCGCCCTTGAACGGCTCGATCAAGGTTTTGGCCAAAGCCTGGTAAGGTTATGATTGAGGCTAGACGTGCATATTGTGTATTATGATTCCTTGCGTTGATATGAGTGACGGGACCTAGTATTCTAGGATTATCCTAGGGTGTCGATGACCGCGAACCTCTAGAAGGGCAATGCCCTAAATTTATTTGTCTTACTCGCGCATTACGGCACTTTAATGTCGCGGAAATTGTAAGAGGTATTCTCTTTCTCCCGTAGTACTTGATACTATGGAAATTGTTAGAGAATTCGCTTTCTCTTTCTCCCGTTGTACTTGATGCAACGGAAATTATTAGATATTTTGGGCATCTACCACAAAATAGACACTCTCAACTTGTGAGTAAAATCGTTAGGATCAGTCACCTTGGAAATTTGGAAATCTTGCATGTTGATTTTATTGTTGAGCATATTGCACATAACATCTGCATATGATTTTGCCCTTTTGGGATTCACATTAATTTATCCGTTTAGAAACGTTTTTACGTTGAGCTCACTATATATATATTAGGAATAAATACTTGTTACCCCCTAAACTTTTCACCTAAAAACAGTTTTGTCCCTCTGCTTTCAAATTAAACTAGTAGATCCTTAATCTCCCATATTTCGACAATTTAGTCCATTCCGTTACATGACCGTCAAAATATTCCTTTAAATTTCTAAAATGACGAAAATACCCCCGTTCAAAATCAAATTTTTTTTTCTCTTTTGTTTTTGTTCATCAACTCTTTTTTTGTTTGATATTATTGTTATACTTTTGGTTTTTATATATAATTATATATAGAGAGGGAAAAAATAAAAAAGATTTTTAACAGGGGTATTTTGGTCATTTTAATACCTAAATTTTGCCAATAATGGATTTGTTTGACGAAATGGACTAAATTGTTGAAATATGGGAGATTAAAGATCTATTAGTTTAATTTGAAAGCAGAGGGACAAAACTGTTTTTAGGTGAAGAGTTTAGGGGGGTAACAAGTATTTAATCATATATATTATATATAGTTTTACTTGGACTTTCAAACCTAACTTCGGTTGGATTTCGTCCCCTTCCTGGGTTAGCGAGGACAAGTTGAGCCCTTACATTTTAGGTGCCTTGGAGCGTACTCTAGAGGACTCTTATTAGGCACTAGCGGTGTGGCATCTCTAACTGTCAGCTTTCATATCCGAGGATCGAGTTCTTCTCCGGTGTGGTTTCCTACTTATGTGATCTCTGATGTTTTCCCATTGTATCATATCCGTGTACTCTAGACTTTGTATTTTCATTTCCGTTGTTTGAGCTTGATATGAGCACATAGTGCGACGTTCTTAACATATTTATGCCTATATTTGTACTTTGCTTAACCTTTATTGTTATAAAATAGAGTCATTTAGTCAAGTCATGAGTCATTGGTAGAGACATGAAATCCTGCTAAGTATAGAGGATAAACACAGAAATTCGTCGAGAGTTTAAACGAGAATAAGAAACCTAGTCAAATAGGAGTCTTAAAATGTTTCGATGATTTTTTAAAACTTCTACCTTGTCATTTATGAATTGTTCTTCTCTTATTTTCAGAAGACATGATGAAGATTCAGTAATGGAAGGAAGAAGAGCAATCGGACCAAAGGAAGATAGTTGTCGAGCCCATCATGGAAAGGGAAAATTCAATCCGAGAAGAACAAGGAATTCCTGGCCCAACTAGGGAAGCTCACGGCTGCATTATGGATCCCTAATCCATCAAAGAATGTTGCAAGATCCATTAAGGAGTCCATGCTGTGTGAAATCATTAAGAAAATCGGAAAATAAATCCAAAGAGGAAGCTGCCAAGAATCACAAGAAGAATCCTGATTAAACTCTGGTAAATTCCTGTGCACGTCATCCAAATTCCATGGATTCTCCAAGACAGCTCACATTGAATCAGAGTTCGACCCTTATATGGATAGAAATCTACGGGAGTCTAGTTTCCAAATCAATTAAAATCATCTCGATAGCTATTTTATAGAGAGAGATATTCCATATTCATCACACAAAGATCATGCTGCCGGGAAGACAAACTTGGGAAAAATTAGGATTTGTGTAATCCTAATTGCTGCCGAATTGCATACCCTTATTCCTCTATAAAAGGCACGACTTGGGACAGAAAGAAGCATCATATCTCATCACTTCTCACCCACATACACAAGCCAAGACTCTACCAAAGTTCTCACCATAATTCTATGTAGAAAATAGCATAGCCGAACCACCTTTTCCCTTGTAAATTCATACCTCCACCTTTCTCATAGCTATGTATTTTTCTATAGTTCTGCATGACTTTGTGTTTGTAATGTTTTATGGTTTTAGACTTTGGTTTTGTAATTTTAAACATAGATTTCGAATTGTTTATTGTCTTCTATGAAAACGATTTTACAAACTTTAGCATGTTATAATTTTATTCTTGGATTTCGGCAGAATGTTCTTCATAAGTTCTTCTTTCGTTCTTGGTTTATTCTTTAAATTTGTGTGCAACCAAGATTGATGCCCTATACAATTGCAATGTATTGTGGGTATCGATCTCATATGCCGAAATAAACATAGATCGAGTCTAGCGCTACGTTGTCTTGATGTGTGTTGTTTCTTAGGGATAGAATAGTTTAAAGAATTTAAATGTCAAAGTATGATGGGTGACGCTATATGTGCTAAGATGTTTCCAACTATTAGTATAACTTCAAGATTAGGCGCTAAGATAATCTTAAAGTACTTGTGAAGTCTTAAATCGATTAGTAAACCGCTACGGAACTAGTTAGGTTGGAACTAAGTCGAGTCTAGGAAGTGTCGAACTTGCTGCCTTGATTTTTTGCATGCGATTATTACATGTTCTTGAGTGTTTTTGTGCTATGTATTGTATAGAGATGTGGATCACATGTAAATATTAGGATAGAGTTTATTTTTGGCAGTAGCTTTTCTTTAAATCAATCTTTCAAAACCCCCTTGTTTCGATTTGATGTTTGTTAGCACTTAATATTTCGATTGCCCTTCGATATCCCCTGCTAAAACGATTCCTACTTATTCTATACTAACGATGACTTTTGCAGGGTATTAAATTACATGTATTGTTACCTCGGTTATGGTACTCGTCAGGGCCGTGTCTTTCATTTTCGTTGTTTGAATAATACACGTGACTTGTATCCGCACTTTCATACACTACCTTCCGTTTGTAATATATGGGTTGCAAATGTTGTTTGTTATTACTCCTCTCCATGTTTATTGTCATTACTTGATCAAGCCTTGTAACCTGAATTAGTGGGTAATCGATACGTTGAGGTAACATAAAGGTTATTCATCACATCAGATTACGATGTTACTGCTCATTTTGGTACCGGAACTGTTTCCGGGATGTGACATGTGTGGGGATCATAATGAGACAGAGTGGGGAAAAACCACGACAATCCATATTGTTCCACTTAAATATTCTTGTTCTTATCTCCCCCTAACGACAGGAAGACTGTCTCATTTAAGTGACAATCCGCAAATATAGCGGTAAAGAGATCGTCTGTCAAGGTTTCTACATAAATGGACATAGTTGGAAGTTCATATCCAACATAAATACTTATTCATCGCAAAATATCCATCATTGTGCAATATGGCGACGCAATTTGGCACATCCAGCATAACTTAAGGATTATAGATCCGTTTTAATCCTTGTGAGCTCAAGGATTGCAAGTCCCTCCCTTACACATATTTCACTATTTTTTAGTGAAAAGTTCAATGATGGTGATTGGTGAGCGTAGGCGAATAAGTAATGTTGCATGCAAAATTTGTAAAACCCTAACGGAAGTACTGGTGCGCATTACCAATATCAAGACTATTAACGTAGTTGTTTTTCGCGAAACCAATTGGGTTCGTATATGGATATGATGGTCCCCAAATCATCGCTCCTACAGAAATTAACCTGGACTAGGTGCTTTGACTATTTTAGCATAAGCAACATAAGTAGTGGATGATGGTGTAACACGTGACCAGTATGTCTACATATCAACCAACACCATAAAACGTTTATGGTGTCTGCAAGTTGGTTGAATCAATCCACAGAATCCCCTTTGGATTCAATGTAAGAATGATATATTTTCTTATGCATCTTTAGCGTAGGAGGGTCTAGCTCCTAATTTGGCTAAAGAATAGACTTTGCAGAAAGAGCGATGCGCATTGGAGATAGCCAATGAAGCATCATGGGGTGGTCAGGACGTCACCATAGTCTTAGGTGACGATGACTTAGGCTTCAAGGAGTTGGGCCTGATCCTAGTTGCAATACTCTGCACCGTGGTGGCGCCACTTCCCTTTGTGGCATTACGACCATGTCCAGACTCCAGAGGACACAGTTCGGCCAAACTTGTGCTTTGAGGATTGAAAAAACGGATATCCATGTGAATTCTTGAGAATTCGGATCATCATATCTCTGCCGGGATGACCACACGATAATGCCAAAGCCTATGCGAGTCGGTGTCCCAAATTTCCTTATTGGCAACAACGTAGGGGTTCAATAACCCTAATCATAGTGAGATATTAATATACTAAATTGACTCGGTAGCGTCTCTAAGATGCGTTTACGTCCACACTCATTAGAGGTAATACATAAGAATTATTTCATTCTCACAATAAGTTTTCAAGTGAAAATCATTAACGCTAATGTCCTTAAAATTTTAGCAAGGTTCAATTGCTTCTCAGTATGTAGAGAGCATATGTGACATTTATCATAGTGTTGTTTAGGCAATAGAGATTGAGTAGTACCTTGCTCTTTAATTACTTGTGATGATCCAATCATCGTAGTCACAGAGGAATTATATAGCACTAATTCCAAGAATAGTTGTCTTTATTCTTAAAATTCATGTGAGTAGTCCCAAAGTCGGCTAAGCACTCAATCTATGCTCGATACAAACTTAGAAGAGAAGATATGTTATATGATCTATAATTCGGAAAGCTTCTCAAATACGTTAGAGAATTTCGTTGGAATTAAATATAATTAAAATTCCAAGAGCGCAATAGAGGAAACATGGCATGGCAATGAATGCCAATTGGACCAAAATGGCGTGTCAAACTCCTAAGGAGGAGGAGTTGACGTCTCACCCTCCAAATGGATGTGAGGTGGCGTGTTCAATGTCCTGGAGGACGTAATAGCGTCGTTTTACGATCAAACTCAATTGATGATTATGAATTTGCTAGTCGATGACGTAAAAAGTATAGCCAAAGTCGAGACCGTTTGGTAACTCTGATTTATTGACTTGTCTAGCAAGTGGAGAGCCGATAGTGCGAGGCACACTTAAAACCTTTAGACGAGGCTAAATTTCTTAATTTCTTCCTGGCATGAACATCACATTAATTCGGATGCGCCTAGTTATGAATCGACTATGGTCAAATCTGTCATCAATTGTAGAACACGCGCTGGTCACAAAATATGCATGCAGTCTTCCGAGGAAGAGAGGAGAAATCGATGCTCCCCCTGAAGGGGACGACACCGACGTCTTCATGTCTTACGGGATCGACATTTTACGCCTTTTTGTTTCCGTCATGAATGTACCGAAGACATCATAATCATAAGCTAATGATTATATCGAGGTTTTATTCAACCAGATAGAGTATCAAGACTTAGTATCGAAAGTCAAAATAACCAGGGCAATGATGCCATTCCAAATCTTGAAATATAGCGGCATTTAAACTAAGACGTCAAAATCAGGAGCGTCTAAACCTGAAGCAAGTAACTGTTTGCTTCTAAAATCCATAATTGTGAGATTGACATTTAGATTGTCTTTCTCGTCATCCTCTACAAGGTCAGTCTCCAATGAGTCCTTATATCTCTTATATGTGTTGTTCACATGCTTACTTGCATAGAAATCCATAGACTAATGCTTAGTCGATCCATATCGAAAGCAGGATTCACAGGCGGGTTTCTTAACTTAGGAGGTGCGGTCCACTAGGGCCGGTGTCGTTTCACTTGACTATCAACTTTCTGTGGAAGCAGAGTTGTATGAACATTGTGAAAACGTTCATAAAGTGCATCCTACAGTTCCTTGGGATCTATCTTTTGCACATATTACCAGCGAAAGCTGTGGTCAATACAATGCCTCAGAATTATGAGCGCTTTAAGATTTCACTTTACCACTAGGCTTTTCTGTCTTAGGTCTTTAGAAGAGAATGTGGAGGTGTAGCCCTTGCTAATGAAGGTCTGCTCCACGTTGAATACCCAACAATGGTACTCCATGTCATGGGAGTTAAATATCTTTGATACGTCCCGAACCTGAAATTACCTCCTGGTAGTTTTACTTTTACTTTTTACATATCGAGAGCTGTTGTTACATGTCGGAGGTTCTAAAGGTTGACTTTTTATAAGTTAACCCGACCGAGAATTTTATTTCACGATGAGACAGAGGACGTTGAAACGAGTTCGTGGACACGTAGCAACCCTTAATTTGGAGCTAATATGAAAAAGTTACGATGTAAAATATGTAGCTTTCCGATTTTGGACGAGTATAAATAGTTGGGAAGGAAATTTCCCAAAACGGCAACTTTCCTTTTTCCTTTTCTTTTCTTTTTCTTTTCTTCTTCTTTTTCCCTTTCTCTCTCCCTGACTCAGACCGCCTCGGTCCGACGCTATCGCCGCCCTCTGTTCTCCGTCGTCCAATCACCAATCGGCTCTGCACCGGTCACATTCGAACCGTCTCGCTCTCCTCTTCAAGTATGTGATGGTGGCGCGGCGTGAATCGCTGCAGTTTAGACGTACGAAGTCCGAGAAGGTTCGACTGTGTCAAACTGGACCTTCCTGCTCAACCCGATTCCAGTCAGGAATCAAAGGTATCGACCCGTGCAACAATTCCATGAAAAGAATTTACCCGATTCAATCCAGGTAAGGAGAATTTTGGATATGAATTTCTAGGGTTTTTGGTGAATTCGGTGGAGGTGGTGGAAATAATGTTTTTGATGGAATTGGAGGTTGAAATAATGTTCACAACGTTGTTTGGAGTCAATTAAGTGTAATTTGAAGTTTGGATTGTTGGAATTTGGTGAATTGCAGGTTTTGGGGTATCGATCGCCGTATTGGCCGCCGTTCGCGGCGGCTACGACGGTTTTTGGCAATGGAGGTGACGGGGATGAGGTCCTGAGGTGGTGGCAATCATGTTGGGATGATTTGGATACTTTCAGAGGTCTTTTTAGCCTTTGTGGCGGAGCTGCCGGCGGTGGCGCTGCTGCTAGTGGCGGCGGAGGATAGTAAAAAGGTGAAAAGTAAATGGTAAATAGTGAAATGGAAAATCAGTAAAAGTAAAACAATAATCAGTAAAAGTAAAACAGTAAACAGTAAAAATAAAAGTAAAGGGTTAACAGTAAAAGTGAAGTGGTAAATAGTAATTTGACTTTGACAATTATTGTTTAACCTAATAATATTATTGTTGACTTGCGGTAAAAAGATAGAAATTGGTCAAAATGATTTTATGACGAATAACCAATAAAAGATTCAAACAGTACAATTTTGGGTGTACTGAGCAAATTCTGTACGTAAATTATTTCGGTATTTGATGCATAATTCCTATACTGATAACAAGAAAGAAAATTGGGAAGTTTCGTGCGAGTGAGGACGTCTGTAGATCTGACTTTTATAAATTATTTCTGAATTCTGAAATATTTATAAATACATCTCTATTGCAGAGCGAGATGATACTCGACCTGACGAGAACTCGGATTAGCGGCAAGTTCAGCCGTACTGTGATATTAATTATATCCTATACGCAGTATAGAGCTAGATCAGGTCCCATAACTAGCTCATCAAATGCAGCAAAGAGACGAGCAAGAAAACAGGATGGGCAGGCTCTCTATAACTCGTCTTACAATAAAACAAGTGTAACGTTCTACACATTGGCTCCTATTGGGCAAATTTCACACAGTTGGATTCATCATATTCTATGTAAAAGCATGCTTCCACTTGTCCACCACGAACATAATACTACCTTAGCTTTAAATAAATTACTTAGAAAAGAAGCAAAATTCAAGTAAGCACTTTTGTTATTACAGATCAATCCCAGAGTCTATATCAATCCTGTGCAGTTTGTTCCGGAATGAATCGATCAAAAGCTATAGTCTGATTTGAGAACCCTCTTGTTCAGAGGTTTGGATCCATCCATCAACCCTTTCAACCCTCCACTACCAGTAGCTGCTTTGTTACCTTCACCGGCGGCCATGTCCGCTTGGAGCAGTCGGTCTTCTTCCTCAGTGTTCTTGAAGGCTGGATGGTTTAAAACGCATTTGAGCAACTGGGTGCCTCTCAAAGCATTCGTCAATGGGAGATGACCCTCGGGCGTGTCGTCGTTGAGCTCCCAGATGAACTCGTTAGGGAAAGCTCTGTAGTTGTACTGGTCGACCTCGGTGTCGAGCTTCTTCATCCACCCGACTTTGATGAAGAAGTTGGTGAAGTCCTGGTTGACCTTTTGGAAGAATATCCTCTTCTGGACGGAGTAGCCGAACTTGTTGTTGCTGTGCTGTCTCCAGAGGTCGTCAATGGCTTTGAGGTCGGCTTCGGGGATGAACTGGACCTCGGAGAAGAAGACGTAGCCTCGCTTTTGGGCTGCCTCGCCGGCCAGGACGATGAGGAGGCTGCGAGTCTCTTCGTCGGCTTCGCGGAAGTTCTGGGCGGAGAGGTGCTGCTGTAGGAGGTCGAAGGTGTTGGATTTGGAGGAGGAAGAGGAAGAAGGAGTGGAAAAGGAGGTAGTGGGAGAGACTGAGAAGGTTTTGGTAGAGGAGATGACGAGAGAGTGAAGGTGGTGATGGGAAGAAAGAGGGGAGGAGGTTGAGGGTTTAAGGAAGAAAGTGGTGGTGGAAGGAGGAGGAATGTCATGAGTGGTAGAGTGGTGGTGGTTGAGAGCAAGAGAGTGGTGATTGTGGAAAGTGTTGGCGGCCATAGAAACGAATATGGAGAATTGGAGAGGGTCTGTGAGTTGAGTTGAGTTGAGTTGAGCAGAAGCAGCTAGAGGTTAGAAGAGAGGAGTTTGAGAGAGATATGGAGATGTGCGTGGGTTGATATGTGACAGATAAGAAATGAGTGAAGACTGAGGAGGGACTTGAATAAGCTAATCACGTATATTGGATTCTCCATTTTGATTGGCTACCTCTGGCTGAGGCGAGATCCTCCTGTGTATATAATTATTATTTATTTATTGTGTCTTCCTCTTTTTCCGATTTTATAAGCTGCTGTTAATTTCTTTTTATTTGATAAGCAAAGTAAAGGATTTCAAATTAGATTTTTTTTTTTAAGGAATATATTACATTAAGAAAAAACCTAGGTCAACTAATATTTACGATGTCAAAAATTAAGGCTCTTGAAGCGTCACTAGGAACCTATCATCCCAATATAAAGGTAAATTACTAGCATGCTCAAGATTAGCAAAAACATGAGCAAGAACGTTAGTTTTCCGAAATACGTGTCTAAAAATAATAGAAACAAAAATAGTAATATGGTTTCTAATGTCTTGCACTAGTTATCTCCAAGGAGGTTCAAAGCGGCCATTCACTACATCGATCATAAGCTTGGAATCGCCTCTACTTCAATTAAGCTATCTCTCAGCGCCATACCTTTAACAATTAGGATTGAATCTCTTCCAATGCAATTAGAAGCTGTACAAATTGGTCTTCCATCAGCATCTTGAATTATAAAGCCATAAGATGCTGAGTTACTCGTGACTGATCCATCAAAATTAATTTTAACAAATGTTAGGAGGTGCTTGCCAGTTAATAGTGGAACAAATGTTTTGAGAATGCACCCGAATAACTCTTTCTTTACAATTAATTTGACTTGAGATCATCGAAGCTGCTACTAAGGTAGTTGATAGAGGGTTGGAAAAACTCTAAAAACCTTTTTTTTTTTATGAGATATGCTCCAACTTCTTTGGCCCATCTATATCTTTCGACATCCCCTCATATAGCTCTTACTAATTCTCATGAATTGTAGCCACAAATATTGGGGAATAGAAACTGTATGCATATTTCTAGTATTATCAGCCTTGCCGAATTCTTGATCCTTTTCATTCTTGCTTCCTCATTTTTTGGCTGTTGATTCACTAGCTAGTTCTTTAATAATAGTTTGCACTATCTTCTTTTCCTTCCTGTTTTTTGTGTTATTCTCTCCAAATAATTCTACGACCATATATGAGCCCTCACACTCTAATTCAGCATTATCTATCAAAACTTCTTTGTTTAGTAATCCTAGAATTTTGAAGATCTCGGTACTTGATATGTTGGAAAAGTTTGGCTTAGATTAGAGCCATTTAGAATCCTAAATCTGAAAATAGAAGAGTTATCCTTAGGTTATAAGGATTGGTACTACACACACTAATGTCGAGGTCTTCTGTATTAAAACTTCATACCCGACCTTCAGCGGGCAGCTAAAGTGGGAGAGTATCGGTATTATTGGACACGTGTGTGAGACTGTTGGACGCCCAACAATTGGTATTTGTCACGCCCCCAAATTCGAATGATAAAAATCCGAATTCATAAGCGTAATAAATCAAAATTGAACTCAGATACTTAAAACTTATTATAAAAATAAATAAGTATCACAAAAGAGTTCACTGTGTGGCACCAAACACTCGAATATTACATCATTAAAAACATGAATGTAAAGACAGAGTCTCACACTAACACTCAACAACAAATAAAACCCATCTAGACAACGGACCCCACCTTCTAGTCACTCGACTCAGACATCGCCTCCTGGCTGCTGGTTCTCCTCTGCAGGTCTAACCTTTACACCATTGATTGGTGTACCGGGTTGTAAACAACGAACCCGGTAAGCTTCAAAAGCTCGTGTGAGTAAACAAACAAAAATAGAAAAAGGTAATTTAACCCACCCATAATAAACACATTTCCAAAAATAACCACCACACTCAAATCAAACCACAAAACACAATTAACCCCAAAGAATAAAACTCGAGCGCAATGACCACTGTCATTCCTCATTTCACATGTAAGATTCTAATTCGGCCACAATGGCAAGATCTTACATTCACACATCACACATGTATGATCCCAATTCGGCCACGCTGGCAAGATCATACATTCACACATCACGTATGTAAGGTCTCAATTCGGCCATAATGGCAAGACCTTACATTCACACGTCTCACATGTAAGATCCAAATTCGGCCACGTTGACAAGATCTTACACTGACCGTTGGTTTCCGTACCAACTCAATCACCCAATCCACAACTCACACACACATTCAATTATAGCACTTTACCAACAACATAAATTATCACCCAAAAGACACCATCAATATATACATATTTTTCACACTTTCACATCAATACAATTCTACACCACTCAACACACATACACACACACACACACACACACACACACACACACACACATATATATATATATATATATATATATATATACGTAGGCATTCACTCAAGAACTGCCCACTAATACCAACTATAGTTCAAAGATCATAAAATAAGTTTAAAAATCGTTTTTATAATATAAAAAAATCATTTTACTTACCAATGAACCGTAGTCGATCAGGTTCATTTAATTTAAAACAAATATCATTTTCATAAATCTATTTTTGCATATAATGATACATAAACGATAATTAACGATACGATAAATAACGCATATTTAATACGAAGACAGTGAGGTTTACTCACCTTAATTCACCAGAAATGGTAAATACTCGTTCAGGGTCGAGTCGGATCGAATCACTACAGTTTCCGGGTCGGGTCAACTTTCGGTTAAAAGTCAACAGTCAACGGTTAAGTGACGGTCAACGGTCTGGTCTGGTCAACGGTCAAGTGACGGTCAACCGTCTGGTCTGGTCAACGGTCAACAGTCTAGTCTGGTCAACGGTCAACGTGGCCGGGTCGGGTCGGGTTGAATCCGGGTCGGGTCGGGTCTGAACCGGGTCGAACAGTGGAAACGGGTCGGTGGAGATCGGTTTTTTGATCCGTGCGATTCGGCTCGATTCGACTGGAAACCACCTATGCAGGGAGGCGCGCAAGGAGAAACCCAGCCGAACGGTGGGTGGCGCAACCCCGGGCGTCGCCGCGCACGGTGGCAAGAAGACGAGGCGCCGCTGCTTCGCGCATAGTGCTTCCCCTGGGCCAATCCTTGGCTCAAACGGAAGAGGAGGCCGAGCTGCGTCGATTGCTGGGTGGTGCTTGCGCCGTGTTGGCCGAACGGCGGAGATCGGAGCGTCGGCAATCCAGATCGGGGAGAGAGAAAAAAAAGAACAGTAAATTTGCTACAGTAAAGGTGAACAGTAAATGGTAAAAGCCCGAAATGGAAATTCTGATACTTTTCCAAAAATTCCAGGCTTTATAGTCACTTTCCGGAATAGGAAATAACTTCCACAAGTCGTAACTTCTTCATACGACGTCCGTTTCACGCGTGCCGCGTGTCTACGAACTCGTGTCGTCGCGCTCTACAAGTTTTGTGAAGAAAATGTTTCAAGATTCATAACGGATCAAAAAGTCAACTTTTGACCCACTAAAACTTAAACGTTTTTCGAATTTAACTTTCGGACCCACTCCCGACGTCGTGTAACGATTAAATAAAAGCGTACAAAATTTCAATACTCATAATTCATGCTTCTAATAATTACGAGAAATTTATATAATAAACCCGATTAAAAACCGGGTTATTACAGTATTAGAGCCCAAGTTACGCTTGGGACTTGGTGTCTCGTACGATCAAATTTGGTGGAGTCCACGTTTGAATTGTATCACAAGATTTGGAATTAGATGCTTATGGTCGAGGTGGAGCTACTGATATTCGGATCGTTAGACAATTAGTGATGGCTCGAATCACGCAAATGTGGAGATTGTTGGAAAAGTTTGGCTTAGATTAGAGCCATTTGGAATCCCACATCTGAAATGGAAAGAGCTATCCTTGGGTTATAAGGACTGGTACCACACACACTAATGTCGATGCCTTTTGTGTTAAAAACCCATACCCGATCTCTTCCGGGTGGCTAAAGTAGGGAGAGTATCGGCATTATTGGATCCGTGTGTGTGAGACCGTTGGACGCTTCCGCACAACATGATATTCTGAACTTCTTTCCTATAAAAACAAATACACTCTTTTATGATCCGTGTGTCCGACTTTCCCAACACGTTCTTACTTATTATTTCTTGATGGAATGCTTCGACTGACATTGTAAATGGCCGCTTCCTCAGTTCTTCAATTATATCTTCATATATGCCATTTTTGAATTCTGTAAAGTCTGGTAGAGTGCATCTGCACAATATGCTTCTTAACTTACTCTTTTCGATTTCCACCTCTTGCTCTTCATCTTCCTTTTCCTCTCTCTCTTCATCTTTCCCTTTCGTGGATGTCTTCTTCTTTTTCTTCTTTAGAGATACTTCTTCATAATCACTTAAATTCTCTTCTTCTTTTTTTTTTTTCTTTTTCGCTCCTAGAATTTTCTTCTTCACTGACGAGCTGTTGGCCTAAATGCCTAAACTTGCAAGACTTTTAAAACAACAACTTTCAATTTAAATCCCATTGTGTTATAAAGTAACTAGAGTTATCATTCTAAACTGGGGATTGGGGGTCATTTAACCTAGTAGCAACTAAAGAATAAAAGAATAGATATGAGGGATTTAATAGATATGACTCACCACAAATCATAATCAATTAGTAAGATGAATGAAATATGCGGAGATATAATTAACTACACATTAACACTTTATCAAATATAGGAGAATCATAGAATCATGAATCTCATCATATCATGCAAGCAACTAATCAAGTGATAAGTGGTAAGCAATCCTTTTCCTATTTCCTTAGCATTGTTCTACATAAAGATTCTAGGCAGTAAGCAATCCTTTTCCTGGAGGACTTCTATTCAATTATGCAAGGCTTGAGCGGTAGCTAATCACTTAGACAAACATAATCAAAGCATTATGATTTGTGAAGTTGGGATTAATTGAAGGTTGGTAACTATAATTGGATTCTATCTAGCACGGTTTATCATAAAAATTCACCTAATCAATTTATAGGTTTTCCACTATAACTTAACTCGATGGTCACGACATTAAGTTTGACTTTGTTTACACACAAATGAAAGATAGGCATGCACTCCTATTTACGTCTAATTGACATTGTAAACTTAAGATGAAGATCAGAATTTGATGAACATGCAAAGATATGTTGATGTCGAAATTCTCTAATAATCCTAATATGTCAAACATGCTTCATGGTATTTGGAAATTAATCATCAAACATGCTTTCAATCTGAAAAGTAAACAAAAGAACCAAGAAAAGTTGATAAAAACCAAAGATTCATATCATAAACTATAGAAAACCGAAAGCTATAAAAGGTGTTCATGGTTACACTTTTGAAGAAGATCTTCAAAAGAGATTGCTGCGTTGGCGGTGGAGATGAAACGCCTTCGTCTTCTAAAGCTTAGAATTTGGAAGCCTTCGAAACTTGAGAGAGAAAAAGGGGAGTGTATGCGAATATGATTTCTGATTTATGTGTGGTGGTGAGCCCTTTAAAACTTACATAGAGACTCCTTTATATAGAGGCACGGCTAGGGTTCATAGAGTAGTCTCCAAGGAAATCCAACCAATCTGAAAAGAGGTGGAAATCGGATGGAATTATTCTAATTAAAAGCTTCCCTTGCACAGCTTCATCTTGAATGCTCCCTCAATGTAGTCTTGTTTCATCTCTTAAGCAATAAGGAATGCTCTTAGAAAATATTATGAATAAAACTCCTTCCATAACTTGCGTTATATGTAATGATCTCCTCATAACTCTCTCAAGATCTTTATTTGCTTGTAAAGTCTTTTCCTTGTATAATTCTAATTTTCGGCAGACTAACCTCTGTGCATTGAATTCCTCATATTACCCGCTAGAAAATATTTATTGAGGTGATTTCATTTGATTTGAAAATTAGACTCACGTAGCTTTCTATCTATATATGGCTCAAACTCTGATTCATCGTGAGCTGTTCTGCAGAGTCCGTGGAAGTTGGATCACGTGTACTGCCAGTTTTCTGATTTGATAAGGAATGGACTTTATTTCTGATTCTTTTTTCTCCTTTTTGTTCTAGCTTTAGGGCTCTTCATACAGATATGTTTCTTAGTCTTTTAAGGATTCTTCTTTTCCATTAATGCTCCGGAATCTTCCATAAGTTTCCTTATGTCATGAGGACTCCTAGAAGTATCAAGATTCCTCCTCCAAATAGAATTTAGTTTCCCGATTCAACTCGGATTCTACACTTTCCTTCTTTTCAATGTTCTTGCGCTCCTTTCCTTATTAAGTATTTCCATGACACTTATAAACGAAAACTGAGTTAAAACGAAGATAATTAAGAGAAAAAACATAGCTAAATAGGGTAGGAATATCCTCTAAATTCATTGACATTTTTTCGTTGATCATTCACATGTTAAAGTATAAAAAAAAAATAGCATTAGAATTGATACTTGTATGAACAGTAGCCCATTTAATGTAATTTCTCATGTAACTGTGCTGGTTGTTACTAACCAGCTAAATTACCAGATAAAATACCAACTGCATTACCAGTTACAGTACTAGCTACATTACATGTTTTTATTTATTTTAATGTGAAGTGATGCAAACATCTAGATCATTAAATAGAATTTAGAAGCATATATATCTCGATATGAAGAAAGTTCTTAATATTCAGATGATAAGCGATCTATACTTAGACCTAGTTTGGTATAGATTTGATTTTTTTTTTTTAAAAAAAAAAATCAGCTTTTATGTCAACTTTTAAATTCTATTTGTTTGGTAAACCAAATAAAAGTAACTTTTTTCCAAAATTACAGGTCACTAGCAGCAGCTTTTAGAAGCGACCTCATGGTTGCTTTTAGAAGCTGCTGCCATAGAAAACACATAAAAATGATATTTTATGGTATGATAGCAGTTTTTAAAAGTAAATATTTACAAAATATGAAAACACGAAACTGTTTTAATTCACAGTTGATTCAATTCACAGCACATCAACAACGATTTTTTTGTTTTAAGTTGCAGCAATATCAAACTAGCCCTTATAAGCCCTACTTCTATGTCAGCTCTATTTTGAATTTGCTACAAATTACACCACCATGATGATGGCAAAAAAAACTCGTGGGTAATCTTTCGGGTATAATTTTGAGTAATGGATAATTTGGAAATACTCACGGGTGCAAAGTAATAGGTATGGGTAATACTCATAGGTAAAGTAATAGATATGGGTAATACCCGCAGTAAAATGCTTCCAAATACCCAAAATCACAGCCGAATGAACCGTTGGTACCAATTGATTCTCTCACGCCGGTGAAACATTAGAGCTCAGATTCTATTTAGAATATAACAACAGCACGTGGAGACCTTGGAAACTTCAAATACAAATTCTTATTTACCATATTTCTTAAGTAATCTAATTTGCTTTTTTTTTTTGTGTGAGAATATCCGTTTGATTTTTAGAGAAATTTAAAACCATCTATAGGTAAACTACTAGTTTGATATACAATAGAAAATTGGTCTATAACTATAAAAAGCTCGTCTACTGCTATATGAAGCTTCCACTACAGTAGATTAAAACTGATGTATGAATAACTACTATGAGTGAAACAATCCGATGCAAAATGAATTTGCTCGCATCGATAAACTACCTAGATTTATTGAAGACAACTATAGATCGAGAATCAGTTTGTGTTGTTATACGAAGCTGATCTACCTTTATGTACTGATAAGTACTAGAGTTGTGCTATAAAATTTTGACTATAACTCTGCATGCATCCATGTATGATTCTTTCTTAGTTTGTCTGTCCCCATTGCGTTAAGAAATAATTTTTTTTATTCAAATTGATTACGACTATGATATTTTCTTTTCAACAAAATAAGGTTGGGTGGAGGAAATTTATGTAATTTTGATTATTTAACTTGTTGTAACAAAACGAATTTAAATTAAAAGAAAGTTTTGCATCAAAGAAAAAATCAATGACAGAAGAGTCTAGTTTTTTTTTTCTTTCTTTTGAGAAGAAGTCCAGTTAGACAAAAAGAAAAATGAGAAAGTCATACAAAAAAGAGGTTATTTCCATAAAAAGAACATGGGTACGTGAATGATATTGTATTACTCGTGTATCAATGGGTCGGTAAATACTAGGGTTATCACTTGGTTTGGTAATTACCTAACCGACCGTATACCGACCCAAGTTGTAAGTTTGGTAAACCAACTTTTTGGTTATTGAAACCGATTAAACTGAAATCGAAAATAACCTAAAAATTTAGTTTTGTTCAAGGAAGGATAATTCCGTAACTTCCTATGTGTGTCTTGACCTAATTAGACTAGATATGTAGTATCTTTAGTAGATAGGGAATCCCTGATTATTCGGGATACTTGATGTAATGCATATATAAAGGCCTCCTTATCTATCAATAAAACTACGCTTTGCATCTATTCCTTTTCTCCTACAACACGTTATCAGCACGTGGCTCTAGCCTTCGTCTAATAGCCCTGAAAAAATTCAGAAACCGTAGATCTCTCTTCTGCCGGCAACTGCTTCTCACCCTCCCTAGAAATCATCTTCCGCCGACAACCCTTCGTCGGAAGAAAGAAAAATTCCCAGGGCACCAAGTTTTGCCGACAACCTCTTTGTCGGCAAAGATCCAGAAATCTCATTCTGCCGTTGACAGTTTTGTCGGTAGAGAATGATAATTCTTTGGGCACCCATAAATCTACTATGGGCACCCTTCTCTGATCGACGTCGTCTCCCTGCTCATCGTCAACGCTCCTCCGCGCAGCAGCGGAGCTGCCCAGCCAAGTCGACGCAGCCATAGCCCAGCGTCGCTCTGATCCAGCCTCTCCGACCTCTGCTCTACAACGCCAGCCCGTCTAGCACAGCTAGCCCCGTGCGGCCCCAAAGTCGGCGACCCTTCCCTCCACTCCGACGGCGACTGCACAGATCGAAGAAGCCAAGATCAAAAGTACGATCGGCGCCGCCCCAGCCCATCGTCGTAGAAGCAAGTACCGCCCGGCCCGACGCCCTCTGCATGAAACGCAGACGAGCGCCGCCCCCGACCAGTTCTCAGACCCGGATACAAAGATCTTGACCCGGATTCGAAGATTTCGACCCGGATCATTGGGCCTGACCCGACCCGTTTCCCACTAACCCGACCCGAGTCGGCTATTAAACCAATTCCACTGTGCAAGGGGCAAAACGATAATTATACGTTTCCAAGATAAAAAGTTTTTACCCTACGGGTTAAAACAGTTACAGCAGTAATTCTCTTATTAGTTTTACTGCTCTATATATGGTGAATATGACTAACCATATGTTTTTCTTTTCTATGAAACTTATTGCACGACGCATCGCGATGTAATTGCGAGGATTATTTCGTTGCACGTACATGGAAGAGCATCTCAAATTTGCACAAGGATCAGAACCGAGTCCTCAAGCGCGATTTATATTTCTACGCAGTTCATTTGGCGAACTAGCAAGTATGATTTAATAAAAGTTCCCGTTTTTTGCAATTTCAATTATTTGAATTTGTATGTTGAAACTTGTGTGTTTTTCAGGACGATACAAAGGGGCCCCACCCACCCCTGCGTATCACAGTATTTAAGGGGTAACTGTGATGTTACCGTCCAAAGTTGTACTTGTAGCTGTGATATCACTGTGAACTACAACTCTGCGTGACTATTTTATCACGATTCCGACAGAATATTGTCAATGCTTGTGACGATGCTAAGGGAGTCACAAAGGGACAAACTCATAATGTGCGACGGAAATTATCGCTGTAACATCGATATGTGACGGAAATTGTCACAAAAGATATTGAATTGAGTTACCATAATCTTGGTCTCAACCTAAATTCAATACCTTCCCTCTTGTTCTTTTGAGAAAAAGAAACATTGACCGCAAAATGCGCCCAGAAAAAAAGAGAGAAAAGGGCCATTGGAAAAAAGAGAGAATCATGTCATTGATATGGTTCTACATCGGTTCACTAATTGCAAATAATGCAATCATATGGTCAATGTATACAAGAGATACATGGAAGAAGATGAGAGTATATCCTCATGATTACGGATTTTTCTATTTCATAGTCAAAATGCGTTTATTTTGTGAAGGCATAGACCTCACATTTGTGACTAATGCTACTTAGTCGATACACTCTTTATGGTCCAGACCTCGATGTAACCGTTGACATTTTGATGCATACATGGTTTGATTCCCTAAAAAGCTATATGTGAATGCCATGAATCGCATTACATATTTACATGGCCTGTTGATTTGAGTTCACCAATCTAATTGGTGATGTTAACTCTGAAATTCACAAAGATAAACGAGCCTATGCTCGTCAAGAAACAAATAGACATGCTTGCGTACATGCGCGGATGCATGCACATTGCCCAGCCACGGCTTCGGCACTCTTGCGCACACCAAAGCCCGTCTTGCCTAGC
This sequence comes from Potentilla sterilis, assembly GCA_963682095.1. Classification (NCBI taxonomy): domain Eukaryota; kingdom Viridiplantae; phylum Streptophyta; class Magnoliopsida; order Rosales; family Rosaceae; genus Potentilla; species Potentilla sterilis. The sequence continues at coordinate 31,703,253 of OY821758.1, forward strand.
CTCGGTTTCGGCCTTGGCTTGGCTTGCGCGCTGCTTGGACAACAGCTTCGCCCCAACCAAACCATGAGACACGCCTCAGTCTCTAGACCTTTGGCACGCACGCACGCACGCGCCTGCCTAGCCCCGCCCCGGCCTTGGCCCTGGCGTCGGCTTGCACACGGCCCGGCCCGCTGCCCATCTCGACCCTATAAGCCCATGCACTTGCCCCGGCACGTCTTGGCTTCGGCCTCGGCATGCCTTTGGCTCTTTAGCATGGCATCGGCCTTGTCAGTTCCTTGCTTTATGTCTCGGTAAGCCTTAGCTTCGTCCTCGGCTAGCCATCGGCAACTCGCATGATCTCGACTCCAACATCAAGCCTCGGCCCCATAAGCCTTTGCTTTTGCCTCGACACGCCTTGGTTTCGGCCTTGGCATGCCTTGACATTTGCTCGGCCTCGGCCTGCCCGTGCACTACCTCGGCTTTGGCCTTGGCTAGCCTAGCACATGCCTATGCTTGACCCCGGCCCTCCCTTGCCTTGCTTCGGCTTGGCTTCCACTCTAGCTTGGCTTCGGCCTCGGATAGCTAACTCATGGCCTCGGTCTTGGATACTTGGTTTAGACATTTATGTCTCTATAGTATCGATGTTGGCTCATTTTGGTTGTTTTTCGGCTCTATTTTTGAGCATTAACGGATGTGTTTAGTACGCCTTTAAGCATGCCTATGTTTTATCTTGTGATACTACACGTCATATAACACACTCTATCAGAATTGAGTATATATTCCGGTTTATATGACTTGGCATAAAACCTTGTCTCTACACTCTTATGAATGTATCATAGAGACATTGAGTGTGTAGCTAGTCTTCATCGAACCTTGCTCACCACTTAAAGATATTGGTGCCAACGTTTATCACCTTGAAACTCATTGTGAAAATTGAAAAGATTTCTTATGTATCGCTTCTAATGAATGCGCACAACTTATGAGTCAATATTGTGAATGTATTTCACGTATACTATGATTCGGTTTCTTTGAATCGGCGACTCATGTAGACTCTTCCATACATCGTCTGAAATTTTGGACATGTTTTGATGATCCATATATGCAAGAAAGTCACGGACATCGTTTCTTTTGAGCACTAAAGCTATTGGGATTAAGGATGACATTAACGTTACCCAAGTCTTCTTCCAAGTCAATGGAAGCACTATTTATGTATTTAAAAGTGCATATGACTCCCTTTATGATCTTTCATTAGCTATGCTCAATATATGGAAGCCTAATCTTTAGCAAAGTTTTGGAGTAACGCCCTCATACGCTAAAGGTAATGATACATAAGATGATGGCTTTGATGCCTTCTCATGGTTCAATATGAGACACAATGATACTATGGTGATATACCTAATGGATCAAACTTAAGCCATAACACTTAGATGTTATGAAGTACCTTGACAATGATTGAAAAGTTGACGAAAACCTAGAAATCCTGATTTTCCAGCTCACGGACTCATCATTGGACAGACCGGTTCACCTATTTTTCTGCCGGTTATTGAGATGAAATTTGGTCCATCGATTTCTAACATCTATGGCTACCTGCTCATAAAATTTCAGAGCCATTGGACACCTAGAAGATGCTGAACCGCTCGACACAAACGTTCACTGACCTTCGGAGACTGTTCCGACTGGTTCGGTATGTTTCCGGCCAGTTCCGACAATGAGGCTGGCGGCGTTGGAATCCTAACACATGTGCCTACCTACTGTTAAAATTTGGTGGTATTTAGTGTCCCGGAACTTAGTGAAACGTTTCAGGAAGCGTCCATGCATGTTACATTTTGTAACGGAATGCATCTTGTTAACATATAATTGTTAACGATCAATACCCTTTACCGTCCACATAATTTATGTGTCATATTGCGCCACTACAAGCGCTTTATGATGGGTATTTTTCTTTGAATAAGACATAAGCTTCCACCTATAGTCCGCTATACGAAAACCTTAACAGGAGATCTCGTTTATGTCACTTTTTTATGTGTCAGTCTTCCCGTCTTTAGGGGGAGATAAGAACAAGTATGTTCAAATAGAATGACTTGGCATTGCCGTGGTTTGTCCCCACTGTGCCTCATCATGCTCTCAAAGTCCCATAAATCAAAGTGACGAGATTTGATATACATGCTGCAAAAAGAAAACTATTGGTCTTTCAAGGAAAAGATCGGAATAGTACTCTTGTATTAAAATGCCTGTAAGGATTGATGTCCAAATCAATGGACATATTGTCATTCATAAATGGTGACATGGTGACTCCACAAAAATGGTAGATGGTGTCACTAGGCCGTGACTCTCACAAGAAGTGTAGAGAGGGCACTTAGTTCGATATACACTCATCGAATGCGAGTATGGCACAACTTGATCCTTGGATCAATAACAACTCATTCGTCTCATGGATTTTCTGGATTAAGGTCATCATTGGGGGACACCTCAATGAGAAGCCAATCCGTATAGAGATCTCTACAAATGCGAATTATACTAGTGTACATGAGTACGTGGTCTATGAGTTAGATATCGAATACTCTCTTCGTTGAAGCAAATACCAACGTTGTGATTTGGCCTACACGGAAAGATATGCGATCAAGTTTATATAAAGAGATGGGTCCTTGGTCAGGTGATGCCGACACTGCAAGTGTAAACCCTATCGATAATCTTTGATGGAAAGCGTAGTGAGAAAAAGAGCCTAGACTCACCTTATGGTGCAAGGTCTCTCACAAACGCCCTGGAATCGACTACGATGACATGCTTTCGTAATGGAGTCATATCACACTCCACTACCTTGTCAGTTAGGTAGTTCCGAAAAACTGAACATGCAGCTTATGATTCATCTCTATTGGGACTAAGTAAAGAGATGTACATAAATATCATGAACGGATCAGTTTTCACCCAAGCCAAGTGAGCAAAAACCTCGAAGTGCGTATGCTATCAGATTAGGATGTTCTCTATATGGGTTCAAATCTTCTTGTTGGATATTGTACAACGCGGTTGAGCAACTACTTGATTGGAGATGAAATATGAAGAATCATGCCTATTTGCGTGCGAATTCCGGATGAATTGTGATTGAGATATGACTAATCCGACGTTAAGAATGAAAGGATCTTAGGAATACTTGGTCTCGAATGTGAGAACCGTTAGTGATGAACTTGTTCATCTATCGGCTTATGACAATCTAATGGACGTTAAACCAAAGCCTATATGTATCCCATGATTAGTCGATGTCTTGAGAAGACTCGTTTCGTCTATGTGACGAGAAGTCTTGGGAGATGAAACTCTTCATCTAAGTACCATGTGCGCAATCATGTACTTGTCATAATATGCTAGACTCGACATCTCATTCGCTATAAACTTATAAAGCCAAGGTAATCGCTAGACGCGCCCACGCAATACCATGGTATATGGCGGTACTTTCTCTCAAATGTGAAAGGTTTGGGCTCATTCGATCCCATCATGAAAGACACATCAATAGGCAATTCCAGAATCTGCCTGGTTCTGTACGTCAACTTCCCCGAATCGCTAGACGCGCCCATGCAAACTCTAGTTTTGAGTTGTTAAGCAACCTTCTTCCTTAAGACCAAGTAAAGCTAAGTGTAGCTGGTCTAATACAAGGATAATGTGGCCGTATTCAATGACTCGATCATTGGCCACGCCTACTTTTTAAGCTTGTGAGGAGTTTTTGTATACGCCATTAATCTTAACTCCTAGTTTGGGTTACCAATCAGGGGGAGTTGTCTTGTAGACATCAGGGAGAGTCTACCTCACATGTAATCTTCAATTGTAGTTGGTGCGCTGTGCTCTTTTCCCTTCGACCAAGCTTTTTATTTTTTACCCAAGTGGTTTTGTTTTGCTTGACAAGGTTTTAGTGAGGCAACATGTTATGCACCGTGTCACATTAGGTACGCGACACAAGGGGGAGTGTTTAAGGAAGGATAATTCTGTAACTTCCTATGTGTGTCTTGACCTAATTAGACTAGATATGTAGTATCTTTAGTAGATAGGGAATCCCTGATTATTCGGGATACTTGATGTAATGCCTATATAAAGACCTCATTATCTATCAATAAAACTACGCTTTGCATCTATTCCTTTTCTCCTACAACAGGTTTGGTTTTAACAATTACCGGCTATACCGATGGTCTAAATATTAGCTTTATTTCCTATTGATTCAATACACATTGATAAATGTTAAGACATATATGCATATCACAAAATTTATAATAGTATGAACCTTATTCTATATATATTGTATTAATAGTTCATGTATAGTATGTAACTTGGTCAAATATGGTTAAATAATCTAATTTTATATAATATGGCCAAAACTTGATGTCATATCTACAAAAGAAACCCATAATAAGTAGATGAATACAAGTCTTCAAACATTAAAAAATGAAAGACTATTGTTGTGTTCATTCTAATTTATCTTATAAAGATTTAATTGTTATGAAGTTGGTAAGACCGAAAACCGAACTAACGAATTTGGTAGATAATATTTAAAACCGAAAATTTAAAAACGATTCTACCCATAGATAATATTTAAAACCGAAAATTTTGGTTGGTAATTGGTAGCTCAATTTTGAAACCGAAATTAATGTTGGTAATACGTGTAACCGATTCGAACCGACCAAGTGATAATCCAAGTAAATACTGATACCCACTAGGGCTGGGCGCGGGCCGGGTAGAGCCCAAAATTCCCAAAGCCCAGCCCAAATTCCGTCCCCCTCGGTCCGAGCCGAACCGGGCTTTTTTCAAGTTGAGGACCGACTCGAGCCCGAGCCCGAGCCCGAACCCGGCGGGCCGAGCTGGGCTTTCGGGCTTTTTCGGGCCCAAAAAATCCCCACTTATATCTGTAGTAAACTAAAACTGTCTGTTGTAAACAGAAAAAAGCATCAGACTAATACAATGAACGGAGAAGAAGAGCCATCTTTGATAGTCTGAAGAAAACAATGCAAAAATCAGAACCAAATATCAAACTTCACACTAGATCCCAACGATCCTTCACTTTTGGTTCTATCAGCCCCCCACCTTCCCCTCCCCCAAAAATCAAAATGGAAACCAACCCACCAAACCCGACCCGAGACTCCCTCGACTTCGACTTTGACTCGTCTCTCCAAAAGAAGCACCAGCTCACCCACTACACCTCCCTCACGCGCCGCTCCGACCCCTCCTTCGAGTCCCCCTCCGCCTTCCTCTCCCGCTTCTCCTCCCTCAAATCCTCCGTCGACTCACAACTCTCTCTCTCTCTCGCCGCCGCCGACCTCAAGCCCCACCTCAACCGACTCACAGAATGTCACATCCCGAACCCAATTTAACTGAATTATGAGTATTGGAATTTCGTACGCTTTATTTTAATTGTCACGCGATGTCGGAAGTATAATTGAAGGTTAAATTTGAAAAATGTTTTAAGTTTTAATGGGGGGAAAGTTGACTTTGTGATCCTTCGTAATTTTTGAAAAGTTTTCTTCACGAAAGTTGTAGAGCGCGACGATACGAGTTCGTAGACACGTGGCACACGTGAAACGGACATTGTGTGAAAAAGTTATGATTTGTTGAAATTATTTATTGTTTCGGGAAAATAACTATAAAAAGGGGAAAATTTTCCGAAAAGGATGTGGTAGAATTTCCATTTTCGGACATTTACCATTTCACTGTAGCAAAATTATTGTTCATCCATCTCTCTCCCCGATCCGGATCGCCGACGCTCCGATCTCAGCCGTCCGGCCGCCATGGTGCGAGCGCCACCCACTGCTCAACAGGGTTTTCTCTCCTCTGCCGTTCGAACCAAGGCGCAGCCCGGGGGAGTGTCTGTGCGCGGAGCTGCAGCGATCGGAAGGCGCCTGTCGCCGTGCGCGACGGAGCAAGGCGGCGCTGGAGTCGATCCACCCACCGATCGACTCGCCTCCTCCGTGCGCTCCACCCTGTGGAGGTGGTTTTTGCCGATTCTCGCTCAATCGATCCAAGCCGACCCGATTGCTACTGTTCGACCCGACCCCACCCGGTTCAACCCAATCCGGCCCGCGTTGACCCGACCTGCGTTGACCATTGACCGGGTGTTGACCGTTGACCATTGACCGGGTGTTGACCGTTGACCGTGCGTTGACCATTGACCGGGTGTTGGTCGTTGACCGTGCGTTGACCATTGACCGGGGAGTTGACCGTTGACCCGATTCCAGAAATGCAGCGATTCGACCCGACGCGATCCTGCAGCGATTCGAATAGACTTTGAATGGATATTTACCACTTCTGGTAAATTAAGGTGAGTAACCTCACGGTATTAAAATTAAATTACGAGTTTAATTTAGTATATTTATTATTATCTGCAAATAATTTACGTGATATTTATTATTTGGTCATCGGAGAGATCTTTCCTTATGAGGTGTTGTAGGCTTGTAATTTAAAATGAAGTTTCCGTTTATTATATAAATACTCATGTGAGAAAGATTATCGTAAAACTATATAAATTATCGGGCTCAATAATTCGTATAGTTTTACGATAATTGTCTATTCGGATATATTGGGGGAAATGTGAGTATGGATATTTATTCAGCACTTCAGGATCGTCTGATGCTAGCTAGCTGTAGCGTGAGACGCTACTAGCAGTTCTGGGAGGTTCCGACCCATAGCCTTGGAGTCTCACTGTTACATCTGGGTCGTCTTGAGCTAGCTAGCAGTAGCGTGGGACGCTACACGTAGCCCTGGGAGGTTCTGATCCTTAGTAAGCCTGAGATTGTATTATGAGAGACTGGGACATCTTGAGCTAGCTAGCAGTAGCGTGGAACGCTACATGTAGCCCTGGAAGGTTCCGACCCGAGCCTGGGAGGCTCACTGTTACATTTGGGGTCATCTTGTGCTAGTTAGCGGTAGCGTGGGACATTGTTTCAGTAGTCCTGGGAGGTTCCGACCTGCAGCCTTGGAGGCTGGGTCGTCTTATTACTAGCTAGCAGTAGCGTTGGACGCTACTTAGTAGCCCTGGGAGGTTCCGACGCGAGTCTGAGAGGCTTACTGTTATATGGTGGTGCTAACTTTCCCCTGATGTATCTGATATGATGAGATACATTTTGATATTTGGTTATGTGATTTCGAGAATATTTTTATGTTGGGAGAATTCTAATTATTCTATAAATTCCTGAACCAGCGAGGCTGAATATTTTTATTATGAAAATCATTGAGAATGGGCCGATGAAAATTCTATCGTTTGATTTAAAGTATTAATTATGTTAGGTTGTGAAACATATTTACTCCAATTAAAAGTGTTCTGTAATTTGCTATGTTCGTGAAGTTATTTTGAGACGTGTGACCCTGTCTGTTCCCAGTGGGTGGGCGGTTGCGGTATGGGAGCAAAGAGGTCTTTAGTTGGTTTTCGAATTATTAATAAGACCTGTTTCTGATTTTCCGAGGGAATTTCTGGGACGGGTCCTCACACAGAATTTCATTTTCTCAATGTCATTAATCGATAAAGGAAGACTAACTTACCTGTGCAGCCAAGATAATCAGAAATTCAGAGAGGGTGGTGACAGATTTAGGGATTGGGGAGAGACTAAGAGAGTAAGAGATTGAGGAAGATGGCGACTAGCAGAGAGTCAGATATTGGGGAATCGAGATGGAGCCGGAGCCGGAGCCGGAGCTGATACTAACCACTGGTGATTCGCACTAAGAGATGGAGGAGGTCTTGGAGAGTTGGAGTAGGACTGTTGTAGTTGGAGTTGGAGGAGCCGATCGAGGAGGTCTTACCGTCTTGGAGAGTGGAGGAGAGGAGAAGAGGAGGCGTGGTATGTATGAACTCAGTAGAGGAGGAGGCGAGGAGGTAGAGGACAGGAGTTAATTAGGTTTTAGGTTTGCTTTTTTTTTTAATATATATATTAAAACTCGGGCCGGGCCGGGTTTTCGGGCCCAAAACAAATCAGGCCCGAGCTCGGACCAATTTTTACAATATGGGGCATGTCCTTAAAATTTTAGAGCTCAGCCCTTTTCGGGTTTTCGGGCCGGGCTTTCGGTCCTTCGGGCCCAAACGCCCAGCCCTAATACCCACCAATAACTTAATGGCTATTATCCATTGGGTAACACCCACAAATCATGAATGGGTGGGTAATACCCAATACACACACCATGAAGCTAATCCTCCAAATTTCTCACTTCTCAATGTTACACCCTATCTTTTACTGCGTAATCTTATTGATATTATTAGTTAATCACTATATGTGCATATAGTCAAAGTCAAAATCAAAATTTAATTGGTGAACCAATATAAATTCTTGTATCTCACATGGTATTTTGATTCATCGTTCTTAAATTCATAAACCTACAATTCTAACTAATCCACATAGAAAATGAAATCACTCAAACTTTATGTCATAATATCTAAAATCTAATATTAGAATTGAAGGAGAAGATGTTTATCGGTTCTTATTTCTTGCCTTGGACATCAGAATGTTTGATTATGATTTCAAAAAAAAAAAAAAAAACTTTTGCAAAGAAAGGAGAGGAATATGTGAAAATTCTAGCATACAGGGCTGCATCCATGCAGTTTGACATATAAGGTGGTAAAACTTCTCCCGGGGTAAACTACTCTATCAAATACCTAAAAAGGGCTATAACTATTCAACAGCTTATGGATAAGATGATGACACAAGTGGACCAAGTTACTGACATAGCATCTTTATTTGAAAACAAATTTGACTGGTAGGTCATGAAAAATCGTGAAGCAACCTATGTATATGTAAAATCTTTATTAGACTTAGATAAAATTGAAGAAGAAGTAAATGTGCAAAACGATAAGATAGATAGAAAAGCAAGTTCACTAATAATTGTAAATTGTGAAATAGCACTATCTAAAGACTATAGTATATGATTAAAACATTAGGTATGGTAGATATGGGTAGCACTAAAAGTGTAATCAGAGAAAAATTAGTACATGAAAAATTTAGACAAAAACTAATTAAACCAGTTAGAATATCACAATTTGACACTAATACTATTTATCTAACACATTATCTAAACAATTCACCTATGAAGATAGAAACACATTTATTTACTTTACCTTTAACATTTGTATAACTAGTAAGATCATATCCATTTATCTTGGGATTAAAGTCTCTTAAAAGTTTACAAGAATTTTTATATATAGAACCTAATATAACATTCTTTTGAAAAAGAATAACAACACCTGATCAAAGTCATTTAAGAGAAGCCTACAATAACATAAGCATAGAAGAATTGCGAGAAAACAAAATTCAAGGCATTGAAGAAGAAAACTTAGATGAAAAACTAGATGAGCAGACTTCCTTAGAATACGATGAAGTAATTTTTGAACTTGTACATCCAAACTTAGATAAAAGACTACCATTACAATTAAAACAAGTTGATAGACTTAAAAGTTTAGAAGAGCTAATACAACTAGCTGAACAAACTCGAATAATAGGTGAACACCCATAATTACATTGGAATAAAAATAAAATTTTAGTAAAATTAGACATCATTAACCCAGAATTAACAATAAATATCTTCCAATTTACTAGATAAATAAGAATTTGAACAACAAATAAAAGAATTACTAAACCTTAAAGTAATTAGACCTTCAAAATCCCGACATAGATCGGCAGCATTTATAGGACGAAAACATTCAGAACTTAAACGAGGTGAAGCCAGAATCGTATATAATTACCGAAGATTAAATGATAACACTTATGAAGATAGTTATAAATTACCAAATAAAGATGAACTAATTTACAAGATTCAAATATTTTAGAAAATTTGATTGCAAATCTGGTTTCTGGCAAATTAGATTAGATGAAGCATCAATAGAATGAACAACATTCACTTGTCCAGAAGGACATTTTGAATGGCTTGTCATGCCATTTGGATTGAAAAAGGCACCTTCCATTTTCAAAGGAAAATGGGTCAAATATTTAAGAAATATGATAACTTTTATAGTGCATATGTTGATGATATACTTATACACAGTAAAAATAGAAACAAGCATAGAAAGCACTTGGAAATAATTTTACAAGAATTCATAAATAATGGTATAATTATAAGCAAAAATAAAATAGACCTAGAAAAGCAAGACATAGATTTTTTGGACATATATATTAAATCTGGTACTATACAATTGTAAGAGCATATAGCTAAGAAAGCTGTTAAATTTCCGGATAATCTAGAAGATAAAAAACAATAACAAACATTTTTGGGATTGTTAAATTATACTAGAAATTTCATTCTTGATTTAGGAAGAAAAATAGTAATTTTACAAAGCAAAACGAGCAAAACTGGTCAAAAATACGTTTGAAGATATTAAATTAGTTCAGCAAATTAAACATGAAATTACACAACTGAAACCATTAACATTACCATTAAATACTAGTTATAAAGTAGTCGAAATCGATGCCTCGTCATTAGGTTGGGCAATCATTTTATATCAAAAGAATCATAAAAAATTACCAAAATCTAATGAGCAAATTTGTAGATATGCATCTGGTAAATTTAATGAAATTCAATCTCGTTTACCAGCAACTGACTTAGAAATATTGAGCATAATTAACTCTCTTGAAGCATTTTCTTTATTTTTGCATAATGAAATATTTACAATTAGAATAGATTGCCACAATTTTATTTATCATTATAATAAAATTAATACAAATAAGCAAGCACCCCGTAGATGGGTCAATTTATATATTTTATTACAGAAAATGGATTTAAACTACAATTTGAGCATATTAAAGGATCTGATAATACAATAATTGATATTTTATGTCGACTTATTCTTTTGAACATGTATGCAATTCTCAAGACCCTCAGCATCTTCGAGTTCGAGCAATAGAAGAGCAAATTATGTTCCATACAATGTGGTTCCTCCTCAAAATTTTCCTCAAATTAACATAGGAGCCAGACCACCACAAACAAGACCAGCCATTCATATCCACACTTTTGGTAACATCAACATCCAAGAGGTCATTAACCCTGATTATGGATATAATACACATGAGCATCTACAAATTAAACAAAATGTTTTGCTAGATAATTTCTGGAACCTAAGAAACCAACCACCAAACATGGTAATAGGCTTGGAAAAATTAGTAAGAGCACTAGAGCAAGAATTTATGGATTTTAATCACACAATCAACACACTTCACTTTCAAATAGGCACTCTTCAGGATGAGCATAATAATTTGTCTACAATACACAACTTTTTTAGTTGGAGCAAATAATAAATTGATAGAGCAACATGAAAAGTCGGGCAACATGAAAAGTCGGTAAAACTCTATGGAATAGCCAATTTTGAAAATAACAAATTAAAAGACTAAGTAGAGTTTGAGAGGGAAAAAGTAGTTCAAGTTAATCAGGAGCAACAAGTTGAAATTAATTGGGACGATGATTATATAAATTGGCCATTAAATTATAGCGAACAAGTTAGCATGTATACTTTACAAGTAATAACTAGAGATAATTTTAGACAACATCCAGATGTAAAAGTAGTCTTTTGTCAACATGAGCAATGCAAACATAATGATTTACAAAAAGCAAGGTTATAAAACTCGCCATGCGCTAGGCGGGTGGAAGGCTACCTTGAAGCGCCTAGGCGGCTAGGCGGCCTTGTAGGCTGATTTGCATAATTTAATATTTATTTATTTTAAATACATATATTTATATAATTAAGAATATATAAGGACTCAAAAGGAGTAATAAAATTACATCAAGTTCTAAATTTTAAAAAGTAATGAATAATATATTAAGGGTCCGGATCGGGGGACATCTTTTTTTACACAAATTTTGACATAGGTTTTCGGCCATTAGATTTTAAAATCTTCAATGGTCTAAATTAATTGTAGGTATGATGTCAACATTCACAAGGATGATGTGGGAATTGACATGACATTCCATATTTTCAATTACAAATTATAAATACAAGAAAAGAAAAACAAAACAAAATCAAAATTAGGAACAAGAATTACACCAGGTAGAACCTTCTCTATCCCCTCTGCCTTCAACATATCAGAAAATCATTAAAAAGCCAAAGTATCTAGCTTCAAACAAGAACTGCAAAAAAAGTGGAATGAATTTCATCATCTATACAAAAACAAAACTACAAAACCTAGAAGGGTGAATTCCCCTATTTTGTTTTTACAGATCATAACATGTATCCCACCAATATAGTCCTCGGTGTATGATTCTCTCATGTTCCTATTACTCAAGTAGTAACCCTGGAGTTAATAGGACAATTTGGCTGTCATGTTCAAAATGGAGGTTTCAATATTCAACCATATTCATATTTGCTCATACTATTTTAAATTGACATTTTCATTTGGATGATGGAATATTGCCTGAAGTATGAGCATCAATTCCAGGCTGAGGGTTTGAGAGAAGATGAAAAAAACTTATTGGATTGCTTTTTGTCAAGGTTCTAAAACGCTATGTAGGGGAATGGCTCCAAGGTGTAGTTTGGCGTTTCAGATGTAAGGTGGCGGCCTCTGGGCGGTCCTAGATGAATTTTTTTTTTCTTTTCTAGATTGGTCTTCCCGCAAGAGAGAGAGAGAGAGAGAGAGAGAGAGAGAGAGAGAGAGAGAGAGAGAGGTAGCTAGTTTTGCATAGGGGAGATGAGTAGTGTGTTCAAGAGAGATAGAGATAGAGGGTGGCTGAACAATGTGTTCAAGAAAGAAGGAGAGAGAGGGTGGCTGAAGGATTATTGTATATTTTGCTGTGTTTGTGGAGAAGAAAGAGGAAACGGGTGTGTGTGGAGAGAAAAGTGGAGAGAAGAAAGGGACTAGATGATTTGATTCAATCAATATGCTTATATCTTTTCGATAACCTAATTAACAAATATTTATGCCTAGACAACCTATCTTTTAACACAATTACCCACCAAATTAGTCAACAAATAAATACATGATTAATATATGGGTCTGGATCGGGAGACATCTTTTTTTACACAAATTTTGACACAGATTTTCGGCTATTAGATTTTAAGATCTTCGATGGTCTAGATTAATTGTAGGTATGATGTCAATATTCACAAGGATGATGTGGCAATTGACATGACACTCTATATTTTCCATTACAAATTATAAATAGGCATAATAGCTAAAATGCACCCTGAACTTGGCTCAAATTGTCAATTTGCACCCGAACTTGTAATTGCGAAATTTTACCTCCTCAACTTGTCGAAAACTGCCGATTTGCACCCCCTCCGTCAAATCTAACGGTTTCCATCCAATTAAGAGTCACATGCCTAGTTCATGAGGGGTATTTTCGTTATTTTATATTTATTTCATTTTTTAAATAAATTACACAAGAAATTTATTTTTTGTACAATTATGTCTACTTACTCATAATATTTTTTTTTTCCTTTTTAATTCTTTAAAATAACGCATACCGTACGTGATATAATTTGTCAATAAGAAAAATTATGTGGATAACTAAAATTGAATTTTTGAACCACTATTTTAATTAATAAGAAACATGATATAATTTGTCTAAGAATAAAGAACTCAAATATCTCAACAAAAGTAGTCTTTAGGTCACAAATACAATGATGTAATTGTAGAAAATATTGTACAATAATAAATTTCTTGGGTATTTTTATTAATATAATGAAATAAATATTAAAAAAATGAAAATACCCCCCATGTGCAAGGCATGTGACTCTTAATTGGATGTAAACCGTTAGATTTGACGGATGGGTGTAAATCGACAGTTTTTGACAATTGATGAGGCAAAATTTCACAATTACAAGTTCGGGGTGCAAATTGACAATTTGAGCCAAGTTCAGGGTGCATTTTGGCTATTATGCCTTATAAATACAAGAAAAGAAAAACAAAATCAAAATCAGGAACAAGAATTACACCAGGTAGAACCTTCTCTAGGCCCTCTGCCTTCAACATATCATGTACAGTTGAGGAAAATCACGATTGTGTTAGTCATGAAAATGATGTTTAAGGAAAATCACGATTGTGTTAATAATGAAGATGATCATGATGAAGATTTAGAAGGCGAGCAAGAAAATGAGGTTAGTAGTACGAACGAGGAGGACGAGCCGGCCGGCGAGGAGAAGGAGCTTGTTGATGACCATATCATGGAGAAGGATCTTATTGGCCGTTTCAATAGAGGAAGAGATGGGAGGAAGCGCATAGGCTTAAACCACAAGTTTTGGTGGGACGAGAAGGAACCTAGTGATCCTAAACAACGACGGATGTATTATCATAGCCTAGCACAGCTGAGAAACAATGTTTAACTCTTTTACATTTCAAACAAGACCGTCATATCCATTCCATTCCAGAAGAACTTAGAAAGCATCTCATGTACTATTTTCAACACCAATATCATATTAGAAATATACAGTATTCCTCCGGCATTATTTTCCAGTAGCCTTTACTCATACCAAGCTAAACACTACTATTATGAGAGGTGGATATACCAAACCATCAAGAGGCCCAACATTGAATAGTAGTTCAACAGTGTCAGACATCCAAAGATTTAGAGGAGTCCAAATTGCCCATTATGATATTGGAATGATAGCCACCTCAACCTTTTTTTCCAAAACAAGCATATCAAACTTTACAGCAAGCATCAGCTCGACCGGCCAAAGATTGAATCCAACATCAGGCAGTGCAAGGCCACCAAGCAAGTTTATAAGCAACTGCACTAAGAGAGTCTCCAAGTACAAGAAAATGCTATGGATGCAGAAGACATGAAGACATATTGGGAAAACCTAGCAGATGAAGAGCTACATAATATTCTGAATATGATGGAAGGATGAAGATAGCAAAGATTGGATGAAGATAGCAGAAGATCAGATCAAGATTCACCAAAATTTGCCGAAGCAGAAGATATAGAAGCAGTAGCTAAGCAGCATTTTAAACTCGATCTGTTTGTTTTAGGCAACAGAAAAAGACAGAATAGCAGTAAGAAAATCAAAATTACAAGGGTATAATTAACCTTTCAAATGAAATACGTAATATCAGTTTTAAATACACTCCTCTAACCTCTTAATACACACTCCTTACTTAATACACTACCCCCTAATTTTTTTTCATTTCAATGTTAAACTACATTCACATCCCCAAGTACCGAAAATACCCTTATGCTAAAGAAACCGTAAAATATCATATTATTTAATATATAAATATATACTGAATACTTTTTTAAATATTTTCAGAATATTTTTAACATACTTTCTACTAGTTTCATCTATAATTTTTTTTTTTTATATTTTCAAAGAATCATTAGCCAATTGATAATTAAATTGAAAGTTGTGTTGTTACAACTCCAACATCAATCAATCAGTCGGAGAAAATAAATTTCAAATTAAGATGTATAGGTCTACATATGTATTGCGTTATTTAATTTATTTACTTTTAGTTTTTTTTTCCTTCTTATGATAATAGATATCTGTTTTCGTCATTTAACCTATTTATATAGTATGATTTGAGATATAGAATCAGAGGAGTGTGTATTAAGTGGTTTGTGGAGTGCGTATAAAATTTCTCAATACGTAATTACTATAATAAAAATAGTAGAATAAAGTGTAGATTTAAAAATTGTCACGCCCCCAAATTTGAATAATAAAAATCCGAATTCATAAGCGTGACAAATCACAATTGAACTCAGATACTTAAAAGTTATTAAACAAATAAATAAGTATCACAAAAGAGTTCACTGCGTGGCACCAAACACTAGAATATTACATCATAAAAAACACGAATGTAAACATAGAGCCTCACACTAACACTCAACAACAAATAAAACCCAGCTAGACAACGGACCCCACCTTTTAGTCACTCGACTCAGACGCCGCCTCCTGACTGCTTGTTCTCTCCTGCAGGTCTAACCCCTACACCATTGATTGGTGCACCGGGTTGTAAACAACGAACCCAGTAAGATTTAAAATCTCGTGTGAGTAAACAAACAGAAATAGAAAAAGGTAATTTAACCCACCCATAATAAACACATTTCCAAAAATAACCACCACACTCAAATCAAACCACAAAACACAATTAACCCCAAAGAATAAAACTCGAGCGCAATGACCACTGTCATTCCTCATTTCACATGTAAGATCCTAGTTCGGCCACAATGGCAAGATCTTACATTCACACATCACACATGTATGATCCCAATTCGGCCACGCTGGCAAGATCATACATTCACACATCACGTATGGAAGGTCCTACTTCGGCCACAATGGCAAGACCTTTACATTCACACGTCTCACATGTAAGATCCCAATTCAGCCACGCTGTCAAGATCTTACACTGACCGTTGGTTTCCGTACCAACTCAATCACCCAATCCACAACTCACACACACATCCAATTATAGCACTTTACCAACAACATAAATTATCACCCAAAACACACCATCAATATATACATATTTTTCACACTTTCACATCAATACAATTCCACACACACACACACACACACACACACACACATATATATATATATATATACGTAGGCATTTACTCAGGAACTGGCCACTAATACCAACTATAGTTCAAAGATCGTAAAATACGTTTAAAAATCATTTTTATAATAAAAATCATTTTACTTACCAATGAACCATAGTCGATCAAGTTCATTTAATTTAAAACAAATATCATTTTCATAAATCCATTTTTGCATATAATGATACATAAACGATAATTAACGATACGATAAATAACGCATATTTAATACGAAGACAGTGAGGTTTACTCACCTTAATTCACCAGAAATGGTAAATACTCGTTCAGGGTCGAGTCAGATCGAATCGCTATAGTTTCCGGGTCGGGTCAACTTTCGGTTAACGGTCAACGGTCTGGTCTGGTTAACGGTCAACGTGACCGGGTCGGGTCGAATCCGGGTCGAACAGTGGAAACGGGTCGGTGGAGATCGGTTTTTCGATCCGTACGATTCGGCGAGATTTGGCTGAAACCACCTATGCAAGGAGGCGCGGAAGGAGAAACCCAGCCGAACGGTGGGTGGCGCAACCCCGGGCGTCGCCTGCAGCGCCGCCGCGCACGACTGCAAGAAGTCGAGGAGCCGCCGTGTCGCGCACAGTGCTTCCCTTGGGCCGATCCTTGGCTCAAACGGAAGAAGAGGCCAAGTTGCGTCGATTGCTGGGTGGCGCTTGCTCCTTGGCGGCCGGACGGCGGAGATCGTAGTGTCGGCGATCCGGATCGGGGAGTGAGAAAAAAAGAACAGTAAATTTGCTACAGTAAAGGTGAACAGTAAATGGTAAAAGCCCGAAATGGAAATTCTGATATTTTCCCAAAAATTTCAGGCTTTATAGTCACTTTCCGGAATAGGAAAGTGACTTCCACAAGTCGTAACTTCTTCATACGACGTCCGTTTCACGCGTGCTATGTGTCCACGAAATCGTATCGTCGCGCTCTACAACTTTCATGAAGGAAACGTTTCAAGATTCATAACGGATCAAAAAGTCAACTTTTGACCCACTAAAACTTAAACATTTTTCGAATTTAACTTTCGGACCCACTCTCGACGTCGCGTGACGATTAAATAAAAACGTACAAAATTCCAATACTCGTAATTCATGCTTCCAATAATTACGAGAAATTTATATAATAAACCCGATTAAAAACCGGGTTATTACAAAAATAACGGCCCAAATCTAAGCTGCATACCATGCAACGCCGCACTATAGCTCAGTCCGAGGAATATGAGGTTTTAGAGTAAGTTGGGACATGATTCTCAAAAAAACAAAAGAGAGTAAGCATGAGGGTTGAAGACTTGAAGAGACCTAAAGGCTCTTCAGTAGCACAAAATGTAATTTTTACAACTTCATGGGCAACTATTTAAAGGAAAATGATAAAACCCTACAGTATTATATTTTTTTGGATTAAATACTTGTTACACCCTGAACTATACACCTAAAAACAGTTTTATCCCTCTGCTTTCAAATTAAACTAGTAGATCCTTAATCTCTCATTTTTCAACAATTTAGTCCATTCCGTCACTCCACCCGTTATGTTGCTGATGTAGCTAACGATTTGACACGTATGCAAAGTTTGGACAAGAAAACGACCAATTTACCCTCGAACCCAACTCGTTGATTTTTTTTCTTTCTCTTTTCTTTCCCTCTCCCCCGACTCAGCCCGACTCTCCATCGACAGCGGACCACCTCCACTGTGCTCCACCGTCCGGCCGAACTGGGCAGTCGCACCAGTGCCATTCGACTCGTCTTCTTCAAGTATGTGGTGGTGGCGTGGCGTGATTCGCCGCCGTTTAGGCGTACGAAGGCGGAGAGGGTTCGACTGTGTTGAACCGGAGCTCCCTCCTCCGGCCACCGTTCGTCCCGATTTCGGTCAGGAATAAAAGGCCTCGACCTGCATGTCAATTCCACTAAAGGAATTGAACCAATTCGAACCAGGTAAGGAGAATTTTGAATTCAAAATTCTAGGGTTTTCGAGTTTCGTCGTAGGGTGGCGGAGGTGATGTAATTGGTATAATTGGAGGTTGAATTCGTGTTTATGATGTTTTTTAGAGTCGATTAAGTGTAAAATGTAGTTCGATTGTTGGGAAATTGGTGAATTGTAGGTTTAGGAATTTCTATCGCTGTGTCAGCCGCCGTAAAGTGGTTTTAAGGCGGCGGAGGTGACGGGATTGAGTTCCTGAGGTGGTGGCGGTCATATTGGGTTAATTTGGAGGTTATTGGTGGTGTTTTTGGTGCTGTGGTGGCGCTGCTGCTGCCGGCGGAGGAATGAGGAAGATGGTGAATAGTGAAAGATAGATGGTAATTTGGTAAACAGTGAAAAGTAAATGATAAAGGTAAATTAAATATATGTTAATAAAAGGGTGAAATTGATAAGGGGTATTTTAGACTTTTTCACTAACGTGGTAAGCATCTAGTTGAGTTGGAACGGTGGAATTTGCCACGTCAGCAACATAACAGAATCTTTTGACGGTGGAGTGACGGAATGGACTAAATTGTTGAAAAATAAGAGATTTAAGATTCTCTAGCAGAGGATAGTTAAGGGTCTTAGTATTTAATCCTATTTTTTTTAATGAGATTTTCCGTATTGTAATTGTTTTATAGGGTGTGACACTGGTGGAGACTGTATAGTTCAACACCAAGTTGAGCGCCCCAGTCGTCCTCTC
The DNA here is from genome assembly GCA_963682095.1 of Potentilla sterilis. Taxonomy (NCBI): domain Eukaryota; kingdom Viridiplantae; phylum Streptophyta; class Magnoliopsida; order Rosales; family Rosaceae; genus Potentilla; species Potentilla sterilis. The sequence continues at coordinate 31,722,361 of OY821758.1, forward strand.
AAACTCAATCAATCAATCAAAGTCAGTCAAGGGTTTAGGTTTTGTAATGGGACACAGTTCGAAGAAGAAGAAGCGTGGCGGAGCAGGAGGTAGTGGGAAGAAGAAGAAGCCCCTGAAAGACCACGGCGAGTCCTACGATAACGAGCTTCTTTCTGAAGAGATCACTGCTCTGTAAGCCACACCTCTTATTCTTCGAATTTACTCCAACTTTGGTGCTTTGATTTTATTTTTGGAACTGGATTGTATGGAAAATGGTTCTTCAATTCATACATGTCATAATGCTTATGTCATTATGAAGGTGTGCAATTTTTCAAGATGACTGCAAAGTTGTTTCGGGATCACAACCTCAAATCATGATCAAGCTTAGGCCTCACTCAAAGGATATGGGCTATGATGATCTCGATGTCTCCGCACTTCTTATGGTTAGGTTAGTGACTTCTCTCCAATACTGCTTTTCACTCAGTCAGCTTTCGTTTTCATGGAGTTTTACCTTGTCTCTTGTTTACTAGGTGCTTACCAGGCTATCCTAACAAGTGTCCCAAGTTGCAGATTACTCCAGAGAAAGGATTATCAACAACTGATGCTGATAACCTACTATCTCTTATCAATGATCAGGTATTCATTTTATCAAGTATTTTTGGTCATGTTGAAATTGCAACTCTTGTCCATTCCACTTGAAATAGTAGCAGCAACTGTTCCATGAGTTTGCTTTTCAAGTTTATATCAGATGCTCTTCTAGTATTTTATAAGAAATAGTTCACAGCATTTATTTTGTAATTGCAATTGTTTTTTTAGTAATATCAGTTTCCTAATTGTTGCGATAAGTTGTTTTTTGGGTAGTATAAGCTACTGTTGTTTCAGTAGACTGCTTAGGATACAGTGCCGCATAGCCGATTAATCCAAGAAATATACATACATACATACATACATACATACATAACCACACACACACACACACATATATATATATATACACACACATAATTTAGGGGAAAAAAGGCAGTTCTGTGGTAATTTACCACCCCCACCCAGGAGGGGTAGCCTACCATGATTGAGTAGGTTTATTGAGCCAAAAAATCCTTTTGACTTTAGCCCTAGCGCTGCTCTCTTTAGTTTTTCAAAGCGGACTCCTGTCCACCTCCTTGCACTTGCTTTTTATTTCAATAAAAAGCTGTTCCTTAGATAAAGAGGCAAATAATCCTTTTGACTTAGACTGGAGATGCCACTGCCCTGTTCAAGGTCTTAGTTACGGCTGTGTTCCGATACAACTAAAGTTATAAGCCCTCTTTACATCCTGTTTTTAGTCAATGGGTGTGACAATTCCTTACTTATACAGGACTTTAGATACTGCCTTGGAGGTGCAATGATTTGGAGAAATGTGGAAGATTTGGTTAATTTGACCTGAATGAAATTTCAGCTCTAGGAGAATGTGTATAGGATAATTTGAACATCAGATATATTTTGGGTGTGACTGACTAATTTTATCTTTTTTACCAAGTCAGGAATGAATAATGAAGAAGTTTTTCCAATATTCATTCCATTTTCTTCTAGGCGAACCCCCTTGATAAAGGAACAGAAAACAATTTAACATTTGCACTTGCATTGAAATTATTGTTGACTAATGCTTTAGGTAGTAAATGTGTTTTTTCTCCAACCTGTCTAATTTTCATGGTTCCACTCTGCTTTGGTTTTTATTTAGGCAAATTCCAATGCCCGAGAAGGACGAGTAATGATCTTCAATTTGGTGGAGGCAGCGCAGGAATTCCTATCTGAAATTGTTCCGGTGGGTCAATCACAGGGACCGGTTAGATTTTCAGTTTTTCACCTTATTTGATGATACCCTTATGTTTGATTTTTATGGACTAGCCTTTTACCTGCAAAGTATCAGGGCTAAAAAATCGTCCGCACTTGATATCTGAGTTATTGATTTTTTCTTTTTCATTTTAAATCGAAGATAACATGTTCAACAACGGATAGCAGTGCTCAGTTGTTTCAAAAGGACACTGCAATTTCTGGAAACAAGAAGGGGCCTTTTGTTTATGGTTTCATAGACCTCTTCAGTGGCTCTGGGAAGTCTTGGAGTTGGAATTTTGAAGTAAACGAGTCTAAAGGGATAAACTCTAGTGTCCAGTTGCCTAGAGTGGATGGGTCCAAACTCATGCATGCGATTCAGGAAAAGGAACTTGATAAGGAAGCAGAACCATTAAAATCACAAGATGTAAAGCAAGCCTCAGTAATTTCCCCTAATGTAAAATTAGAAACCCTCGAAGAAGAGAGTGAAGGCAGCAAGAAGAGTAATTATTCTGTGGATTCAAGTAGATTTCTATTGGAAGAAATAGACGGAAACAGTGGAGAAACTGAGAATGAGGTAAGAAATGGACTAGCTGGCTTTATTTGATGTTTGAATGCACAATTTTGTATAGGTTGACATCGCATCTTTACTTCTAGCTTTTTATTCTGTACTGTTAAATGTATATTCTAGCATCTTTTTTCATTGTAACTCCTGAATCTTCATCATATGAAAGCATAACAATACTTGGGAATTCATGGTTTCACAGAAATCAGTTCTTGAGGAGGATTCAACCGAAGATGATTGGGAATCTGGAAGTCAGCAGTCGGACTCACTCTCCTTAACTTCCTTGGCTCGTGATCAAGGATCCCAAAATGTTAAAAGGGATCTGATAATGGTAAATTCTTACCGTTTTCACTTCTTTTATTTATGCCCCAGATATGATTTATTTATTTGTGGGGCAATGTTTTTATTTAATTATTTTATTTTATTTTATTTTTTATGTCAGGTTCATCTGCTCCGTCTTGCCTGCACTAAAGGACCATTGGCTGATGCTTTGCCACAGATCACCACAGAACTGCAGAACATAGGGGCATGTAGTTTCATTGTTTCTGCTCAGTTTTGATAACTGGTATCCGTTGCAGATACTGATTATGATAAATGGTTTGCAGGTCTTATCAGAATGGGCAGGGGATTTAGCTACAAAACCAATTTCACTTTTGAATCAAACATTTAATCATGCCTTCAGACAACAAATGGTCGGTTATACTTTCTTTTGTTTACTACTGTGAGCTGGCTTCATAAAACAATTTACATTCTATGTGCTATTAATTATATCTAGGTTTCATCCCGTGTCTCTAAATTCTGGGAGCTCACTTCTGATTTAGAAGAGCCAAGTACATCTCTCCCAAGTTCTCGATATCTCAATGACTTTGAGGAGCTACACTCCCTTGGTAATGGAAATTTATGTATTTAAATTTCATTTAGGATAGTATATGATTCTTCCAATGTGTATGTGCTGTATGTCTGACTAGATCCAAGAGGTTGTAAGGTTCATAGATCATGCTTCTATAGGTTTCTCATTTTCATTGTACTGCTGTTTTTCAGTTAGTACTGCTTTTATTGGTTTTTGTTTTTGTTTTGTTTCTAGTTGTTGATAGAATGGTCGACCACGTATTAGTGGAATCCTTCCACGTGTGTAGACTTCAATTTTTATTAATGAATTTTCCGCATCTGTCAAAACAGAGCACACTTATTTGTCATCTCACTTTTTCAGTAATTTCTCTGGCATAATTCCCTCATATTATGCATCATCACCTTTCAAGTTTTGTCGATATTTTTTTATTGTTACAACATTAAATTTCCTTTCTAATTATTACCACCGAGACTTTTTCACACTTCGGTAACAGGTCATGGTGGCTTTGGCCATGTTGTACTGTGCAAAAATAAGCTAGATGGAAGGCAGTATGCAGTAAAGAAAATCCGCCTTAAGGATAAAAGCCTGCCACTTAATGACCGCATATTGAGGTACATTAACTTTTACTGCATCCTAAATTGAGTGGACATAGAAACATTTCTTCTTTTGAGCAATAATGTCTCAAATTAGATTTTGCATTTATGAATTCTTTTTATATATTTGAAATTTGAGCATTACACATTAAAAGAACTAGCCATTAGCCAATCAAACATTAGAGAATTGCTTCTTTTGGAGTAGTAATATCTCAATTAGATAAAACTACATAAACATTACGCTTAGATCGTTCAAGGATCTTGTGGCAGCCTCTTAACCAAAAAAAAGAAAAAAGAAAAAAGAAGAAGGAAAGAACAATAGATTTGGCATTTCACATCGGATAAGATAAGATATTGGTTTCTATTGTATCATAGTGATCGCGAGACTCTTAGTGTTCTATATTTAATCTATATATCATCATAATATGTATGAACTGTTTGTTAGTGAACAGATTGGAGAGGAAAGTTTTGATTGGTTGGTTGCCCACTGGAAAATCAGTAATCCTGTTAATCTGCAAATAATAAGTTATTTCGCTTGTTGATCTCTCAATTGATCAGAGTGCTTATCTTAATTGTTATCGTTTCAAAATTATAATCTCAATATAGGCTACTGCAAGTGTATGTAGTATGGTTTGCCAAAAGTTGTGAGGATTTCTCTTACCAAAAAAAAAAAAAAATCGTGAGGATTTCTCTCTCGGCTTCTGTGGATTGTTTGGTTTTACTGGGAAGCGGAGGGAGTGGATTTCATTTGGGAGATGGGATAGAAGTAGAATTTTGTATTCTCTACGGGCATCCTGTTCAAACCATTTCAGAGATACTCCGACAATACAGTTTTTTTGCGCTGTTTTATTTTGGTTCTCCTGTTGGTTTGCTGGCTCTTAAGTCGGTAGTTATTCCACAAGAAAATAATGCTAATAAACCGTCATAATAGGTGTCGTATGAAATTTTTGGCATGTTTACTTGTCGTGGAGAAGGGATGAATTGGAGACAACCTCCTGGTGGAATATGAAATCTAATTCTTGAAAGAGAGGAGGAATTCACTTACATTTTGAAGAGGGACCAACTCATTTTGATTTCCTTTGTGTTAGTGGACACAGGGGAACCCATGAACTGGAATAGTTTCTCTTATTCATACCCTTTCCATGTAAGTAAACATGCCATTGTTGTGTCTGGCTTCTCTTTCTATATTTGATTGGATATAGCCATATTGGCCAGCTGTTTTAAAGTTTTAGTTAATTACGTAAATTTTATTCCCTGCTAGATTGATTTAAAGCCTACATTCTATTAATTTCTTTTGTTACATGTTATGCATCTTCAATTCTTTTGCTTGGATAAAGTTTAGTTTTTTCCTTCAGAAGGTTCTAAAATATTCATAATTCATAGGGAAGTCGCTACACTTTCTCGTCTGCAACATCAACACGTTGTACGATACTATCAGGTAAGAATCGCATGTTTCTGTCCTGGCATATGTGATGTAATATTTTATTTCTTTTCTTACTTTCTATAGTTTGGTCTTTGTATCGATTTTCCTGGCCTACTTTCATTTCAAGACGCTGCTGTTCCTTTTTGGGTTATTAATCCAAAGCTGCATATTACATATCTTTGTGACTTCCTAACCATTGAAAAGTTCCTTTGAAATGAAAGTTCTTTATCTTGCAATTTTTTATGTATAATTTTGTAACTTTTGTAAGCACTTCCAGGCCTGGTTTGAAACCGGAGGTGTTGGAGCTCATGGGGATACTACTTGGGGTTCAAGAACTGCTGCCAGCTCCACTTTCAGCTTTAAAGGTACAGGCTCAGCAGATGATTTTGGGAATGAGAACAAACTTGAATCAACATATTTGTACATACAAATGGAGTACTGTCCTAGGTAAAACTTCTATTTGAATTACATGCTTTTTATGTTGAGATTTTTAATGTTTCTTGCTTTTTCTTCTTTTTCTTTGTAGTTATTAATTGGTCTAAAATATTGACAGTAAACTGGCTTTTTCTTGAATTACTGCATTTTTTGTTTGTTTGTCCTACATATCTTCTGGTAATTGAGTTCACTGAGCTATGCTAAATACTTGCCGTTGGTAAAACCTACATATCAATTTTCTTTTTTTTGAATCCATTGTTTAGTCAACCCATTGACTGGTACCTTAATTGAGACTTAGGTCATAGCAGATACTTTTACTTTATGTTTAGAAAGTACATAGTATTTTTTTTAATAAGCAGCATTCAAGGCAAAGATCCTGGAACAAGGAAATACCGTTTTCAATTGTCTTAACAACTAGATCTTTAAATAAACAATAAGCAAATTACAACGAAGCAGAAAAGGAGTCCGGTTTAAAGAACTGAAGAGGGAAGCTAGGGCTAGAGGCTTAGCAGCTTATCTATTAATACTAAATCAAAGCTTAGGGGCCTATACTGCAGCTATTTGCCAGTTAAGATAATGGAAGAGAGATTATAATCCTTAAATTCCTTAGAATTAGAAGCCCATAAGGATGTCCAGAACTTGACTCTCTCCCACAGGTCTTCCCTCAGATTTTTCTCTTAGCAAGTCACTACTCTCTAATGGAGTTGTGCAGTTCTCTCTTGCCTGCCTAAATAACCTCTTCCATAATAAATTAGCCACTTCACAATGCACAAAGACGTAATCAGCAATTTCCCCTTGAGCTTTGGATAAAATGCACCAGTGAGGAGAAAACATCATATCTGGTCTTCTCCTTTAAAGAACATCACTTGTATTCATCCTCCCCTGTGCCACAAGCCATCCTTTCACCTTAGTAGGGGCCTTGACATTCCGAATAAACTTTGCAGGAGTAAAGATTCGGTCTGATTCCCCACAAATTAAGAAGCTAAGGAAATATTTGGAAGAGAATTTCCAGCAGGCTCAAGCTTCCATCTCCTTTCATCTGGTTGGACTCCACTGTCTGAGCTTGCTTAACCATCAGCAAGGCATACTTTTCAATCTCTTGTTCTGAATCTGAAGTCCCTGCACTCCGGAAGATTGGCAGGAGTAGCTAATATTTCCACCGAAGAATTAGTGTGTCTTGATAGTATGAACAAACATGGAAAGTAGAATCTCAATGGTTGATCCAGTAACCATTCCAGAGGCTGTTAGAGGCTTTTGCTAAAGCTCTTTATGATTAACATGAAGAATGTAGACAATATGGAAGAAGTTTTCCAGATCTGAGGAAGTAAACAAGGTAGATGAATGAAATTGTCTCTACTGACCATATTGTTTTTGTTTCATATGGATTATCTCTTCAACGCTGTATTAGGTCAGTCTAATAGAATGATTATCCCTTCAACGCTGCATTGATGAACTATGAAGCATGATTTGCTTTACGTTTGATAAATTCTGTATAAATTGAACCTGAAACTATCACCCTTCCTTTATTGAATCCCGTGATGATTTAGAACTATATTTCCATTACTGATTGTTCTTCTATCCATCATTGCTTGTTCGTATTTTCTTTGTTTTAGTCCATATGATTTAAAACTAGATTGCCATGATTATTGTTCTTATATTTGTTTTAATCTAATTTTGTTATTTGTTTGTATTAATTTTTCATTTTTATATGGTTTTGTAGGACATTACGCCAGGTTTTTGAGTCCTATAGTCATTTTGACAAAGAATTAGCATGGCATTTGTTTCGTCAAATTGTTGAAGGCCTGGCACACATACATGGACAAGGAATTATCCATCGGGACTTAACCCCGAATAACATATTCTTTGATGCACGTAATGATATTAAAATCGGGGATTTCGGTTTGGGTAAGTTGTAGATTTTGTAAATGATCTCATTTAAACCAAGTTAAGTGCTAGTTTGAGACTCTGTAGCTTCTCTGCTTCTCAGGCACATGAAAGAGGTCTTGTGAAAGTTCTAGTAATTTTACAAGAGTATGGAATGTGCCTAAGGAATTTTAAAAGCTTACTGAACCATTTGCTGCCATAAAGAACTCTTGGAATCAAATCCTGTTTGTTTAACCATTTATGTTCATATATTTGTTTAATAGAACTTTGGAGATGTATACATAATCCATTTGTATTGTTACAGCCAAGTTTTTAAAGTTGGAGCAGCTGGATCAAGATCCGAGTCCTGCAGATACCACTGGAGTTTCGCTTGATGGTACTGGTCAAGTTGGTACATATTTTTACACAGCACCTGAAATTGAGCAAGGGTGGCCAAAGATCGATGAAAAGGTACATGTTTGATTGTACTTCTCATTTTGTTATTTAATATTTTTTGAAATTCAGCTTTAATGTAATTCATTTATTAAAACAAATATCAGGTGAAATTCACTCTCAACTTGGATTGCAGGCTGATATGTACAGCTTGGGAATTGTATTTTTGGAGCTATGGCACCCATTTGGGACAGCAATGGAACGCCACCTTGTGCTATCTGACCTGAAACAGAAGGGTGTGCTGCCTTCTGCTTGGGTTGCTGAATTTCCGGAACAAGCATCATTGTTGCGACGCCTAATGTCCCCAAGTCCGTCAGATCGCCCTTCTGCTACAGAACTTATAAAGCATGCATTTCCACCACGAATGGAATCTGAGTTACTCGACAGTAAGTAATTAAAATCTTTGTATTTACTATATCTAGTTCATCTAAGTGGATGCCTTGAGTAAGAACCTTAAATCTCACTTGCGCCTCTGACGTAAATGATCAATTTTTATAAAACCTCTACTTCGTTGTTGTTCTGTGTGCAAAATATTATGGCTGTAATTGTTCGACAATATTAGCCTAAAAGTCAACAATAATATAGAATTAAACAGGTATATGATAATATCTCTGTAATATGAAATGTGCTAAACGTTGTTTCCAACACATCTCAAGTTGGAGCGAAGATGTCCAAGTCCATCTTCACTATTGATGCTTGAAGTAGAGATGACCTAACAGAGGTTGCGACACCTTTAATAATGAAATTTGTTCTGATTGTATTTAGGCCATTATTGGGTGGGGGGTAATCATCATGACCATTTCTTTTGGTGAAAGGATATGGTCCACTGTGAGCTTTGAGAAGGATGTTGTAAATGTTATTTCGGTCACAATATACCTGTGTATTCTTTCCTGAAACAATTATTTTAAAAAAAAATTAAAATGGCTTTCTCTCAATATTATCAGATATTCTACGAACAATGCAAACCTCAGAGGACAGAAGTGTATATGATAAAGTTCTGAATGCTATATTTGACGAAGAGATGCTAAGTTTGAAAGACCAGCAACATCATGATGGTAGGTCAAGGTTGGCTGGTAGAGATACTTCTGCAATTCAGTATGCAGATTTAGATACCGAGGCTCGTGATTATGTTGTTGAGATCACAAGGGAGGTGTTCAGACAACGTTGTGCTAAGCACCTTGAAGTAATACCTATGCGTTTGTTGGATGATTGCCAACATTTTATGAGGTTTTTCTCTAAATTTAAGTCATTGGATCCATGCTACGCAAATACTTGTATGAGAAAATATGTCTTTCTTGTTGTGGCGTAGCTCATGCTTATTATTTGTCATGATATATGAAAAAGGAACACTGTCAAACTTTTGAGCCATGGAGGAGATATGCTTGAACTTTTGCATGAGCTGCGCTTGCCTTTTGTTAGTTGGGTAATTTCGAATCAGGTATTAGACCTACTAAAATAGTAAAATTAATGTGATTTTGGATTATAAGATAAGCCAGTAGGCATAACTGGGATGTTTATCAACTTTTCGTGTAGAAATCTTCATTCAAAAGATATGAAATTTCATGTGTCTACAGAAGACCAATTGGACATGCATCCCCAAGTCGCTACCTGCAGGTATGCAATACATCTCATCTCTTCCTTCTCCCTCAAATTTATTGGTGCTTAAGAGTCGATGCACCTCGTGCATAGCCCCACCAAGACCACAAATGTGGCTGGAGTTGAAAAAATTGGTTTGCAGGAGCCAGATTTTAGTTCCATTGGTGGCATACCCAACCAACCATTTGGCTAAAGTGTTGTCATCTGCTCAGTACACTCCTCACTCGTAAATTTGTAATCAAGGGCCAAGTCATATTTTTCAAAATGTTGCAACTATGCAGATCTGAACCCCTTCCATTGCCAACAAACAGCAAGGCTTTATCCAATTGGACTCCTTAGCTGTGCTACTACATTCCTCTGTATTGTATTTACCTATTTGTTACATAACATTTCACTTTTCCAAAACAAAAAAAATTTCCACTAACTTATGCTATATTTAATTATATTTGTAATTATATGGTTTGTTTTATTCCCAAGCCGTTTGCCTTTATGTGAGCTTGTATTGCACAAATACCATTAGATAGATTGTGTAAATTCATTTCACCCGTTTATAATTATTACATGTTTCTAGTCTTTTGTATTATTCCCTTCCCCTTCTGGTTGGTTAGAAAGCGAATTTTTTGTCCGTCGGGCTATATATGCTCTAATTGTACAACATTTAATGTCAAATAGGGTGATTTTGACATTATTGGAGGGGCATCAGCATTGACAGAGGCAGAAGTGATCAAGGTGATGCATTGTTTTATTTCTCTCTCTGTCTCTCTCTCTCTCTGCGGTATGTTGTATGTTACATGGTTGGATATAATAAATATAATAAATTTATTCCAGAACTGTTTTGTTGGCACATGTATAAACTCATGTGTAGAAGATCTCTTGATCTCAGATGGAAATAATATTTAAGCTTTGGGAGTAATAAGCTATGAAAAAATTATAAAGTTAAATGCTTTTCTGGTAGATTGAAAGTTTATTCAGGGAAGAGTAGGAGTGATTAGTAATTAAAATAATGGTTAGTATCTGTAGTTGTGAATACTGATTTGACCATCAGACATTATCAATGAGTTTTTAACAGATTTTTGTTTTTTTAAATATTGATTGGATATATGATAGTATTGATCATGTCTTTGTGCACTGTGAAGTGGCTACTTTCTTATGAACGGAGGCAAGAGTGGACTGCAACTCAATTAGATATAAACATAAATCCTTTAGCTTGTTAAGCACCAAAAACAAAAGGATTTGCGTTTATATCTTCTGAATAAGTTACAGCAGTTTCCCCTCATTAAGAAGTTATTAAGGATTCTGGCATTAGTGTTGATGTGCACTGTGAAATTCAGACTAAATCTTTATATCTCCTATTTATCCTGTACTAATTTGGGAGAGAGTGAACCTAAAGGGGAAAGTGATGTGATAATATAGGATTCATCTGATATTTATCTTTATATTCAACACGTATTGACGTTGTTTCTGGTCAATATTTAATTAATGTAAAGAAAAATTATTGGCATGCACCAGCAAATGATTTTTATGGTATCATTATTTGTTCAGGTCACCAGGGACATTGTAACCCGTTTTTTTCATTCGGAGTTCTGTGACATTCATCTAAATCATGGGGACTTACTCGAGGCAATTTGGTCTTGGGTAGGAGTCAAAGCAGACCATAGACAAAAAGTAGCTGAGGTAACCAATTAGCATACAGTGGATATTTCTGCAATCAATATGTGAGTTTAATTGATAGTATGTGAAATTTTGAAGTACTGATGGTTACGTGCCTTGCTTAATGAAGCTTCTTTCTATGATGGGCTCCTTACGTCCCCAGTCTTCTGAACGGAAATCCAAATGGGTGGTAATAAGGCGTCAGCTTTTGCAGGTTCGATGACTCTAAAATACTTGCACATTCGAGTCTCTTAACATCCACTCCAACAGAAAAGATGTTGCTGTCATGATGATTTAGAATTTGTAGCTCGTTTAATATCCTTTACAATATCGTCTTTTCCTGTCTAAATTTTGTTTGGCTTTGGTGCATATACTGATATACCTTATAAAAAGTGCTGTGAAATAAATAGTGAAGCATATAAAAAGATAGATTGTGAGAGATAGTTGGTTATAGAAATTTTGTTCGAAATACAAACTTATCCAAATTGTCTTGCCATCAATTGTTGTATCCCTTTGGTGGGTGAATACCTAATGATAATTCCATAATATGGTGATTTCTGTTTGTTCATTTAGGGGTTTCTATTTATCATTCCATAATAGTATCATATCTCAATTTTTTTTTAAATCTCTAAGAGGTTTCTTTTGAATTCTCTATTCATCTGACTCTGTTTTAGCTCTATTATGGTAATCAAAATAACCATAGGAAGAACTTGTCAAAATTACCATAGGACGTGAAATCTCCTATTTAAAGAACTTGTCAATCTGAGTTAAGTTTGTAAGTTTCAGGAACTTAATTTACAAGAGGCTGTTGTCAATAGATTGCAGACTGTTGGTTTAAGGTTCTGTGGAGCTGCAGATCAGGCACTTCCCAGACTTAGGGGAGCCTTGCCAAATGGTACTGTTGTAATTATTGATTAATGATTACTGATGTACATCAATTAAGGGATGATAATCATTTGGAGTAATTTAATGCAGATAAACCAACACGTAAGGCACTTGATGAGTTGTCAGATCTCTGTAACTACTTGAGAGCTTGGAGGATTGAAGAGCATGTTTATATAGATCCACTTATACCCCCAACTGAGAGTTATCATAGAGATTTGTTTTTCCAGGTATCTTACACTTACAAATGTTAATACATTTTGTCGTCTTCCACATCTTCCATATGGCTTACTATTACCCTTCGTGGAAAAATATATAGAAGTTAGCCTGTTATCTATTGGGGGAGAATTAGGTTTTAATCTTTGTTTTTTTGCTTATTGAATTTAAAAAAGAAGCAGACACTTTAATCAGAAATTCTATGCATTATCTCTGTGAAGCATAAGTACTCTAGGGCACATTCTGTGTTCACAAGCCTGCTTATGACAAAATTTATTTTCAATAAATTTCTTATCAATATTCTATTAAATTATTAACAAGGTTGTATATGCACATGCGTGCTCTCATGCACAAATTATCTCACAGAACCGGTTGATAAAATGATGGAATCTTTGTGATATTAAAATTTAATTATCTCTTTCCCAGGTATATTTGGTGAAGGATAGTAGTCCTGGATCACTTACGGAAGGTGCACTCCTTGCTATTGGGGGTCGCTATGATTATTTGCTTCATCATATGTGGGGCCTTGAACATGTAGGTTACTGCTTGACTTTCCTTTATGAGTATATGAACATTTATTATTTTAAGTGTATCAGTTGAGTATGTGAGAAGTAAATGAAAAAAAACAAAACAAATAAAGTTATGATTAAATAAATGTTGCTGTACAGTTGAAAATATGCGGTTTTTGTATGTATGGTGTAATAATGCCCTTATTATTGCCTAAAATTGAAGTGAATATTAAATGTACACCGTTCAAAATTGCATGAGGAATTTGCATGACGTCACCTTTATTTGTTGGCTTGGTGCCACATGCTTTGGATGTAAACTTCAAAGTAGTTGCATTATAAAACAAAAGGACGAGACACTCAAGTTTAATAAATATAGCATTTATTTAAAGTTTTTGCTGGTTGGTAATATTGATAGTGCTGTCATTACTGATAATTATAGATAGGTATGTGTTTTGAGTATATAATACAAGTCGTTTCATCTTTACCTTTTTCTTCTCAAATTTTCAATGCATGGTTTGTTAAGCATCTTGTTTGGACTTCATGAGTATTACCTTGTTTTCTTTTTCTCTTCCTATTGCAACCAGTCTTTTTATAATTACAATAGAATATGATATTGTAAAGGTTTTATCTAAGTCAAAGCCAGATTCTTAGTTATTGCATTTTAATATTGACTGATTTGTTTTGAACATATTGAGAAACAACTCATAGTACAAGCCATATGAAAATATATTTTGTTGCTGTTAGACTAGCCTTTTATGTTCATACATTACTCATTGTTTCTCCTTTTTGAATTTCAGAAATCTAATCCTCCTGGTTCTGTTGGAACCAGCCTTGCTCTAGAGACCATAATTCAGCATTCTCCTGTGGATTTCAGACCAATTAGGTACGTCTTATTCCTTGATTTTTTTTTTATCTGACGAGGCTTTATCTAAGCCAATTTGGTATATTTGTTAGATCGATTTCTGTCTGTTTAGTTTCTTTCCTCATCTTTTTGTAGCAGAAATGAAATTAGCAGCAGTGTTCTTGTTTGTTCAAAAGGAGGAGGGGGTCTATTGGCGGAACGCATGGAACTAGTCAATGAGCTTTGGGAACAAAATATTAAGGTTTTGACATTGAAAGCTTTATGTTTCAAACTTCTTGCTCGACTGATCTCTTTTCTTCTGACTGCCTAATCTTATGCCCGTCAGGCTGAGTTTCTCCCCACACCGGATCCAAGCCTTACAGAGCAGTATGAATATGCAAACGAACATGATATTAAATGTCTTGTCATCATAACAGACACTGGTGTTTCTCAGAAAGGTTCTGTTAAGGTAATACTTGTCCTGATGTAGCAGTCTAATTTTATTTCTATACATTGCCTTTTAATACAGATCACTAAAACTGTATCTATCGTGTTCGTGTTCGTGTTTGTGTTCATCCATGGGTAGCACGAGTGCCTTTAAGAAGCAGGATATATGGATGGAAATTCTCCAATTAGGTTATCCATGTTTTAAATGAAGTGCGACTATCAGCCACCCCATAATGTATTTCAACCATCCGTTCTGTCCATTTTAGGCTCCTATAGGCGTAACGTCTTAAATCAGAAAGAACTGTGTGCATCGAAAGAGCAATATTAGTGCTAATGGATAGGAGTCACAGTCGATACTTGCTCCTGTTGGTTGCTCTTTATCAGACAGGTCATACAAGAGTCCCCCTCTAAAGATTTTAGCAAACAAATAGAATAATACATTATATTAGGGATTATAATCTTTCTTCCATTATTCTTAACAAATAGAATAATAAATTATATTAGAGAGTTAATTCTGGGCAACGTTATGGGCTTCGACTTGTAAGGATTTTAGGGATTATAATCTTTCTTCCATTATTCTTAATTGGCAAGCAGTTGTAGTTTAAGCCCCAAAGCCTAAATGCTAAGTTAGCATAAACAGTAGGGCTGCAGAGCCTCAGTTCTTTGCTACCTCTCTAGATTTCCACAGCGGATTCCTTGTCCGCCTTCTGGTAAATTGCTTTTGTTTTGATAGAAGCTGTTGCTTTTTTTTATTATTCTTATTTTTTTATATTAAAGAATAATACACTGTATGGTGCTCTTGTGTTCACTAAAAACTGTATCATACAAATGAAGTGAATAATAATTTGCCCTACTCCAAACTATTTGCTGATATTTAGCGTGCTCATTGGTCTTGTTAGTTTTATAGGGACTACCTACATCCTTCGCATGCTTGGTCTATATACGTTATCAACATTTAGGGGATTGTCAGCATCTGGGATTGTCATTGAGTTGTGGTAATCATATATGCCTAGGGGAATTATTAGTTTAAGAACAAGGACTACTTTGTTAATTGAACCTTATGAGATGTTCCTTAAGTGGAGCCACTAATTGATGGTGACTTGTGACCTTCCCCAATATAGAATTTTATTCCTGAATATGTGCTGATGGATTAAATGTATCTCCAGGTCCGTCATCTTGAACTGAAGAAGGAAAAGGAGGTCGAAAGGGAAGTTCTTGTAAGGTTTCTGCTAGATGCCATGGCCATACAGTTTAAAAACCCTTCCATATGGTATTAGTATCATCTACTGGAGAGATAAATACCTTTTTCTGGTGTGATATTGAAGATGCTACATTTATTGCACGATTTCTTGAGAGCTTTATTTTGAAAATATTTACAGAAACAATAGCTATTGAAGTCATTATTCTCCTTTAGGAGCCTATGTATAGTTGAATTATATCGTGCTCCTGCAGTAGTTTTTCTTGTCCATAAATTTATTTTTCAGAATTTGGAGAGATGGTCATCCTCTGGATACATCAGAGAGGGAATTTTGAAGTATTGAGCTGTAGATCAGGTGCAGTACCTTTTTGGGTGCTTCTTAACCAAAACTGTTTTAGGCACTTGGTATCTTAATTTGTATGTAATACCTGACGTGTCGAACCCCTTCAAGGGAATACCGGGGAATCAATGAGATAGAAACAGAATATTTGTAGAGGTGGTAGGTTTACTTTTTTTATTTTAGTTTACAATGCAATACACTTTCATTCCCTTGCAACGATGAATAGTTCCCACATTTTCAACACAGTTCAATAGTGTCAAACTTGGTTTTGCTACGAGATCCGTTTGTTCTGTAAATGGTCACAAAATTTTTATGATCTCTTTCGACTCCATGGTCTAATATCTTTCGCTTCCTCTGAAAATTTGAGGGTGATCATATTCACCTTACTGATTAAACTCGTATCAAGAGCAACAACACCTTCAGTTGAGTGTACAAGTACTCTTTTCCACTCTCCACGCATGTCCTCCATTTAACCAGAGGGTGGTCTTCTAAGTAGAGCTGATCCCTTGTTTAATGTGGCTCTCTCCACTCCTACTTCCATAATCTTTGGGTAGTCTGACATCCTTGACAAACCATTCAAGATGCATACACATCACATAATAGTTTTTTTTTTTTTTTTGGTCTATAATTGGTGACGACATGACCAAAAAGCCAATGCACCCGCCACACCATTTGGCTTCATAATCAAAACACCCTAGTCCCAATTCTGTATTACAAGCATGCTCTTCTTTGCGTTATATATATATTATATCTAGGTTATATCAACAAAGTGCCCTTATAGCTCAGTGGTAGAGCGTCAGTCTTGTAAACTGAAGGTCCGTAGTTCGATCCTGCGTGAGGGCATGTGTTATTCCTTTTATTTTATATTAATATTCTTTTTCCTTTCTAGTTCTGATCAAAAGAGGACACAAATTGTTGGAACTGAAAATACGAAGATAAAAGTGGTAGCTACTTAAAGCTGTCCAGGAAATTACATGGTTTTTTACAATTCATTCCCCAACCAAGAATTTAACTAAAGGAATGCAATCCAATCCTGTCAACCAGGTAAATGCAGGCAGCATGGTTTGTTCACTTTAAAAATTATGCTGCAAGAATAACTTCTCTTGAGGTGATGCTGGCCCAATCTCTTCCTCCAAACTCCTCAACCCATCACCACCACCATTCCCCATATTTCTAGCTTCCGTCGAGTTCTTCCCATCAACATCGGCATCTGAGACCGAGGACTTTCTCCTCTGGGACGAAGCAACACTCGGAAATGTGATCCATGAGGGAGCTCTAAACTCAAACCTCTGATCCTCCGCATCTATAACATCAGTTTCGACTGACCTGTTTGAAGATCTTTGCGATGACTTCTTGTGCAATCTACTGCTTCCCAATACCACCTCAGTAGGTAGAATCGGTTGCTCATTACAGGGGCTTCCCATCAGCAGCGCAAGAGCTCGTTCTAGCGCTGTAGTCACTTTATCCATTGATGGCCTCTCCTTGCCTCTCATCCTAACACATTTGCAAGCTACATTGGCAATTTTTTTCAAGGCTTCAACATCAGGTGGGGGTTTCAAAACCGGATCCAAGATTGCAATTATATCTCCTGCCTTGATCAGAGGCACTGCCCATTCAACTATATTTCCTGATTCTTCATACTGCATGTCAATGGCTTTCCTGCCACTGAGAATCTCCAAAAGCAAAACACCAAAACTATAAACATCAGATTTGGTTGTCAGGTAGTGAAGTCTGTAGTACTCAGGATCAAGATACCCGAGAGTTCCTGCTGGTAGCTCAGCCAATGGGGAACTACTATCTGCAGGTCCCAATAGTGACAAACCAAAATCAGCTACTCGAGCGTTGTGTTCCTCATCGATCAAGATATTTGAAGACTTGATATCTCTATGAATGACTGGTGGGCAAGCGTAACCATGCAAGTATTCAATTCCCCTAGCTGCCTGGACTGCAATTGTGACTCTTCGAACCCAGTCCAATTGCTCTCTCAAGGCTTTGTTCTTTCCATGGAGGTGTTGGTGCAATGATCCATGAGCCATGAACTCGTACACGAGAAGCCTCTCTCCACCTTCTTCACAATAGCCGAGCAGGTTGAGTAAATGAGCATGGTTTAATCTGGAGAGCAAGTCTAGCTCAGTATGGAACTCTTTCGAATTCTTTTGCATGTTAGGAGACATTATAGCCCTTTTGACAGCAACAACTGTACCATCGTTCAAAACACCTCTAAAAACTGAGGAGAAGCTTCCCTTGCCCACAACAGACTCTTCTTCAAACCCAGAAGTTGCTCGTTCCAGTTCATCATAAGTAAACATCTGAGCCCGCCTTATCTTCAGATCATCCAAGTCTGGACGAATCTTGCCACTGTCTTTCTTGAAAGGAGAACCACTGTGACCATTCTTTGTAGACTTTAAGTTTTTCTCTGTGCAACGGCAGTCATGTAATTTGTAGCGGACATATAAAACTGCAGTTAGAGACACAACACTGACCAATATCACAGCGAAGGCAATCTCGGCAATAATGACAGGCAGTTGCAGAGACCAGAACCTTTCGTTCCTCTTTGAATTGGCGTACAATGAAGAACAGTTTGTGGAGCACTCAGCTGAGGAACATATAGAACAGTTATAATCACACTGTCTATCAGATTTCAATGTACATTCAGTTTTTTGGTACATTTCAGGAGGACAGTCAGTGCTGCAGGGCATGCAAATGTGAGAGTTGGGATCTTTGCAAGAGGCGCTGTCATGGTCGAGTTCATAGAAGCCAGGAGCACATGGAGTAGACCTGCAGGACCTCGGTGGAACAGGTAATGGAAGAGAAGTCGGAAATCCAAGACCCCAACAAACAGGTAAGAATGACTTGTCAGCAAGAATCCCACAAGTGAAGTAATTTCCAGCAGCAATGTCATAAACCTTGATACCCTTAGGAATGGGTGTACTTTGTTTCACTATAAATCCCCAGCAAATTACACCATGGTCGTAGCTCTTGATTCCACAAGCATGGAACTTCCCTCCCACAATTGAAAGCATTGGGTCCTTTGGAGCCAAATCAACATTGCCTTGACCTGAATATGCCACTGAGATTTCTTCTTCAATGTCCAAGCTTCTTCCCCAACAAAAGGTGCTGGAACTCACACCCTCTGAAATCCCACAGACATGATACCCCCCAGCTGCAATCTTCCGAAACCTCATATCTGCGGGGATCAAACGTATCACCCTGCTACTAGTCTCATCACCCCAGCAAAACACAGTTCTGTTTTGGGAGAACAATCCACAATTGAATTCTGACCCTGCTGAAATGGACTGCATTTGGCCATCAAACACATAGTTTTTGGTCATGTTATAGCCCCAGCAATCGACAAAGGACATGTTTCTGAGACTCCCTGTTAGAGGTTTTCTCAATCCACACAAATGGTAATCACCAGCACTGATTTCAACATATTGGGCATCTTTAATAATGGGTTGAGGGACACCCATTTGAATATAACCACTGCTGCCCCAACAATATGGTTGGTTAGAATCCATAAGCAGACCACAAACAAAGCCATCACCAGCAGTTAGAGCAATGAATGGGAAATGAATTGGGGTTCCGTATGTTATGGCTGAGTTTGATCCATAACAGGTCACAAGATGAGAACCATTTAAGTTTAAGCCACAGTAAACAGGACCTTTCTCACCATAAGAAACAGCAATGGAGGACATAGAACCTAGTCCTGAAACTAAACACCATAAACTTGATAAAGCTACAAGTCCAACAAGAATCCCAGCTCTGTGAGTGTTGTAGTTGTTGATATTAAGGACCCAGATCAGGAAACCTCCTAAAGAAACCACCATTACGTGTACACGACAATCGGAATATTCAAATACAAATTAATTCTTACTGCTGATACGGATTTGTCCTTCAATGTCCACCACAATTCAACAACACAATGCAGAGTAAAGTGCAGAACTGAAACTCCAGTACACATGCTTCCCCTTTCTCCATGATTGAATGAAGAAAAAGGCAAACATTGGAACTAAAATTCCATGATTGAACAGAAAACAAGAGAGAATAGAATCCCCACGTACCAGAAGCCAGAAACCAAGCAAGACCCGGATGAACAGAGCTTTTTAAGAACCCAAGTGAGAAAACCTCATTTCATTTGTTTCAAAGGTCTCTCTACAATCAAAACTCAAAAAAGAAAGAGGCTTGATTATCAGAATACTACTTGGGACTTGGGAGCTAGGAAGGAGTAGTAGATAGAACGCTGGGTGGGTGGAGAGGTGAATTGTTGAAAGCTCAGATTGAAGAGAGAGATGGATGTTGCATGTGGTTACAGGAAAGGAAGGAAGGAAGGAAGGACATCATATCATCATCAACATCATCATCTAGAGAGAGAGAGAGAGAGAGAGAGAGGGCATTGAATGGGATGGAAGTGCAGTTCTGAGTGTTGGTGAATGCAATAAATGAGAAGTTAATGGCATTTCATCTTTTCATGTCTACCGTTCTCCAATATTTAAACTCGACAATATGCTCTTCCAAATTTCGCTGTTCCCCCCTCGAACATTTTATATTTTCTCTTTTTTTGTATATTTCTTTTCCTTTTTTATCCATGAGCAACAACGTAACAACAATTTCTTGTTGACTTTCCTTACAAATGTTGCCGCCATGACTAGTAACTTGTATGAGGCTCGGACATTACCATATTTCTTAAATTTATTTCACTAAAATTTTAATTTGTTAATGTAACAAAGTTGGTCGACCCGCTTAGTATTGAACTTTTATATCTAATGTTTGAGTCCTGATTCTCACTACGTAGTAATTTGTAGGTTTGAAAGAATTTTTCGCGATGCTAGCCATATATTAGTTAAAATTTAGCGAAAATAGCTAAAATCAACTTCAACAATTGTAGCTATTTTTTACTCAAATTTTAGTTAAAAAGTCATTTTGGCTAGTAACTTCAAAAATACCAATGCTCTTCATTTTAGCTAGTTTTGAATTTATTTACTTTTTTTAAGTGAAGAGAAAATAGTTTACATATATTTATAAATTAAAAATAATTACTTAGTAGTAATGTTTTCGAGCATCTTCAGCGATGCTAGCCATATTTTAGTTAAATTTTAGTTAAAATAGCTAAAAAGTTATTTTGGCTAGCTACTTTCGAAAAACGTCTATATCAATTCTCTCTATTTTAGTTTGATTTGAATTTAAAATATTTATTAAATGAATAAAAAAATTATTTAAATATATATATAAAAATTATATATAATTACATATGAGGAATGTATTAAATTTAAATATTTTAACTTTTAGCTATCAGAACATCTTCAGCAGACTCTCTATTATAACTCCTTAGCTACTTTGGAGAGCTTATTTAGCTTTTTGCGAAAAATAGCAGCGATATCAGACTTTCTATTAGAGCAACTTTAGCAATGTTAGCCATTTTTTTGTCAAATTTTAACCAAAATAGCTAAAATGTCATTTTTGTTAAAGGAAAATACCTTTTGTGTGTCTTCGTCAAAGTAATGACGATAGTAAATTAGGTAATTAGTTATCAATAAGTTGTAACGTTTCAATCAGTGATTATGATCATCAATGTAATTGTTATTACCATTGTAATCGTCACCCTATATAAAGGGATTCTCTAATGAAATGAGTAGACACATTGCGATTTACTTTTACACGTTATCAGCACTTTGCCTAACCATGACTTTTTAGAGAAAAAAAAAAGAGAGAGAAAAACAAAAAAAAAAAACAACACAGAGAAAAAAAAAACCCTAATTTTTCTGTTTTTTCTGCCTCCACCGCCTAGCCCTCCACCAGGCCGTCGCCGCCGCTGCCCCTCTTGTCCCTAGCCGCAGCCCCGCCCGAAGTCAACCGGATCCACCGGCCTTCCACTGCTCCGATCCGAAGCCCCGATCCCGATCCACTGCCACGATCGACGTCTCCCACTCCAATCCGATCCCCTCCGATCGGCCCCCCCCCCCCGATCCGATCCCCTTCGATCGCCGCCGCTGCCCTTCGATCCGATCCCTCTCCGATCTCGGCCTCGCCACCACCTCCCGTTCCGGTCCCTCCCCTTCGATCGGCAGCCCCGTTCCGGTCCCTCCCCTTCGATCGCCACCACCTCACGATCCGGTCCCCCCCTCGATCCGCCCCGATCCGGCTCTACCCTCGATCAGCACCCCGATCCGGTCCCCTCGACGACTGCCCAGCCCCGATCCGTCGCCGATCCGGTCCCCTCGACGCCGGTCCAAGCAGCAGCCCCACCCGAGCCACGCCGCAGCAGCAGCACAGCCGATCCCGTTTTTACCGACGATAACTCGTCGGGAAAGGCTGCTCCAGAAGATTCTGCCAACAACAAATTCGTCGGCAGAGATTGTGCGACCCGACCCGGTTGTTTCCCTCGACCCGACCCGACCCGCGAACAGAAAACAAATATTTACCATTTCTGGTAAATTAAGGTTAATTTTCTGAAAACTTACTGAAGTATAAAATAAATAATTACTGTTTACTATTACTGTTTAATGCAATTAATTGTAAATGCGAAATTTGATTGTATATTTGGTATTTTTTACTGCCTACATAAATGTTTATATATATATGTGTGGTAAATTAAGCATTAAAATTTATAAGTGGTAGATTTTATGCAATATTTTTCATTTATATATCTCGAAATTAATATGACATCGTTTTTATATGCGAATATTGTATGCTATTTTTTGTTAATTAATTATCACGCATGCTATATGTATTTTGTTAAATGTTGAATTATTCCGCATATATTATGTTTAGTATAATGCCGTGATAAAGAAATTTCATGTGCGTTACAAAATAAGCACAAATTTACCATGTGATAAAGTACTTTCACAAAGCATCGAAAATGAGTGACCACTATGAATTCTGGTCTCAAAATCCAATTCACATTATTGGCAATTAATTATTGTGGATGTCTTACGACTACATAATTAATATATTCTTCACTCTTGTTTATGTAGATGGCTGATCCAACTCGACCCGAATTTGAAATACTGGACTCAGAAGGAATTGAGTACCACCGATGGGTTTCGGATGTGGAAACTGCATTTATTGCAAAAGACTATACTTTCACTATCCACCCCTCCACCGACCCTAAAGACGAAGAACCGTCTGCAAAAGTCAAAGCAAATGCCTTAATGTTTCTGAGGCGACATATTGACTCCAGCTTACGCTGGGAGTACCTTCAGTTAAAATCACCCAAAGAACTGTGGGATGCCCTGAAGGGACGTTTTGGGAATATTCATGACACTTTACTCCCAGAACTGACTGCTCAATGGAATGAAATCCGTTTGCTTGACTACAAAAGGGTTAATGAATTTAACAAAGAAATGTTGCGCCTTAAAGCACGCCTTAATTTCTGTGGCAAGGAACTCACAGAAGATGATATGATCCAGAAAACTCTTTCCACCTTTCCTACTTCAGCTCTTATACTAGCGAACCAGTATAGGTTGGAGTATGACAAGAAAAATATCACAACTTTCAACAAACTGATCAATATGTTGCAAGTGGCAAAGCGACATGATCAAGTTCTTCTTAATAATAATGCCAGACCTGTTGGGACAAAGAAAATTCCTGAGGTCAACTATGGCAAGATAAAAGGTGGAAAGAACCCCAGAGAAAAGGGGGTTGGACGTGCTGAGCCCTACCCACGTGGGCACAATATACCACGTGGCAAGGCACCCATGGATGGGCCGTGGAGGCCCTCCTAACGTATGGCGCAGAGAGGGTGGTGCTGGTCCTAGTGGCCATGGTGGTCCTAGGGCAAAGGTGCAAAAAGCACCCAAGAACCCTGCAGTCAGAAGGGATAGAGTTGGAAATGAACCTTGCTATAGGTGTGGAGCTACTGAGCATTGGTATAAGAACTGCCAGGCAAGCAACAAAGTAGCAGCCAATTACAAGAGGTATAGGGAGTCTAGAGAACAAGAGGCTCACTATATGGAAGATGGAGGCGATGACGCTGATGTCAACCTCACAATTGCAGACTTCAATGGCAACATGAACCCTGCTCAGTCTATGGATGTTCCAGACTTTGATTGATCTGCTTAATTTTAATTAGACTATGGTTTTTTGGTCTTAAAGTTTATTTGAATAATGGCCTGTTGAATTGGTTTTTGATGTCCAAGACTTTGATTTGATTATTGTTGGCTTATTAATAAATTTCGGATTTTATTCTAAAGTATTGAATTTTATTCGATTTTTCCTATATATATACATGGTTCGAAAATAGCACTATTATGATGTGAAGCAATACATCTAGCAAATAAAAGAAAATATTATGAGAATGAAAAGAATATCATACTCTAAAGAATATGAGATATAGTTTTCGACTTTATATAATAATCCCATCCCATTTAATTGTAGGAATGTATCGAGGAGAAATAGAGTGCTTAGCTGATAGTGGGACTACTCACACTATCTTAAGGAATCGACAATTATTTGTTGAATTAATTCCTTATAACACATCTGTGACTATGTTAGAGGGATCATCCCAAGTAATACAGGGGCGAGGAAAGGCCTCCTTTTTGATGCCTAATGGCACAATGATAAAAGTCACAAACGCCCTATATGCACCTAGAGGCAATCGAACCTTATTAAGTTTCAAAGATATTCGTGCCAACAATTATCATTTGCAAACTTACTGTGAGAATGGAATTGAATATTTGAACATTACTTCTTATGAATGCGGAAGAAAACGCATTTTAGAGAAACTAATGCGTCAAGATAATGGATTATATTTAACTACCATCCGGATTATCGAATCTTATGCTGTCACCAACAAAGAAATTTTGGACACTGACGCATACAGGCTTTGGCATGACCGACTAGGACACCCCGGTCGGGACATGATGGATCGTGTTTTAAAGAACTCACACGGACATCCATTCTTCCGAGGAAGAAATAAAATGGGACACAGATCCAACACAATGCAAAGTGCCGGTCGTAGTACTACTTCAACACACCCATTATCTTCTGAAGCACCAGAAGCGCTGTGTCCCTCTGCCTCATTGACTATTTCAAAGGCACATCACTCATTTTGCAAAGCCTGCTCTTTAGCAAAAACAGGATCGAGACCTTCCTATGCTAAAGACATGAAACAAAACATTCCATTCTTACAAAGGATACAAGGTGATATATGTGGACCTATCCATCCAGAATGCGGGCCATTCAAGTACTTTATGGTTCTGGTAGATGCTTCGACACGCTGGTCACATGTCGCATTATTGTCCACAAGAAATGCTACATTTGCAAAACTCTTAGCACAAATTATACGTTTAAGGGCTCACCACCCTGATCACCCTATTAAGTCTATAAGGCTTGATAACGCTGGAGAGTTCACATCAAAAGTATTTGATGATTATTGCATGTCAATTGGGATCGATGTAGAGCATCCTGTACCCCATGTGCATACACAAAATGGTCTCGCAGAGGCCACCATCAAAAGGCTACAGATGGTGGCTAGGGCACTGGTTATGCGCACCAACATGCCTATATCTGCTTGGGGTTATGCAATATTACATGCAGCTTTACTTATTCGTTTCAGACCCACTGCTAGCCAACCATTTTCTGCGTACCAGTTGGTCACTGGATATGAGCCTGATATTTCACACTTACGCATATTTGGTTGCGCAGTATATGTGCCTATTGCGCCCCCACTGCGCACTAAAATGGGTCCTCAGAGACGATTAGGTATTTATGTTGGATATGAATCCCCAACTATTATCCGCTATTTGGAACCTTTGACAGGCGATCTCTTTACCGCTAGATTTGCGGATTGTCACTTTGATGAGACTGTCTTCCCGTCGTTAGGGGGAGATAAGAAAAAGGATTTTCTAAGGGAACGACAGGAATTGTCGTGGTCTGTCCCCACTCAGTCTCATTTTGATCCCCGCACTTCACAATGTGAAAGTGAAGTGAAAAGAATAATCAATCTTCAGAACGTAGCTGATTCGATGCCTGATGCGTTTTCTGAGATTGCTAAAGTGACAAGATCACATATACTAGCTGCAAATGTGCCTGCAAGGTTAGAAGTCCCCAAACAGGGGCACAATGCCGCAGATAGAGGCATTGGAACCACACTTAGTGGAGGTGTGGTTGAGGCCGTGGCTTCCCAAAGGAAGAGGGGAAGGCCACTTGGTTCGACTGACACTCACCTAAGGAAAAAGAGGGCGAGTAAGGCACAACCCGATCCATTAATCATCAATGTAGAGAATCCCTCACATGAGATTGTCTCTGACTATAGTTATGTCCATGAATCAATACTGGAGGACGCTCCAATGTTTGAAATGATTCCAGAGAACAAAGAAATCTCAATGGATTATGAGGAGACATACTTGATGGAAAGATCTTCCATGTACATTGATGATGTATTTGCATACACTGTTGCTGAAGGAATCATAGAGCACGATGATATCGAACCACGCTCTGTTGCAGAATGTCAACAAAGAGCAGATTGGCCTCAATGGAAAGTAGCAATCCAGGCAGAACTAGATTCTCTGACAAAGAGACAGGTATTTGGTCCGGTAGTGCTAACCCCACCAAGTGTAAAGCCTGTAGGACATAAATGGGTCTTTGTCAGAAAGCGTAATGACAAGAATGAAGTCCTAAGGTACAAGGCTCGCCTTGTGGCGCAAGGTTTCTCACAACGCCCTGGAATTGACTATGAGGAGACGTACTCTCCCGTAATGGACGTTATAACGTTCCGCTACTTAGTTAGTTTGGTAGTTTCCGAAGGATTGGAAATGCAGCTCATGGATGTGGTTACAGCATATCTCTATGGGGATCTTGATTCAGAGATATATATGAAAGTGCCTGATGGCCTTCCATTGCCCAAATCAAGTGACTCTAAACCACGGAGTGCGTTTGCAATCAGATTGAAACGCTCACTTTACGGATTAAAACAATCCGGGCGGATGTGGTATACCCGTCTAAGTGACTACTTGATTGGGAAGGGATATAAGAATGATGAACTATGCCCCTGCGTATTCATAAAGAAAACAAGTTCCGGATTTGCAATTGTAGCTGTGTATGTCGATGATATGAACATAATAGGTACTCTTAATGAAATAAGAGAAACCGCGAGCTATTTGAAATCCGAGTTTGAGATGAAAGATCTTGGGAAAACTCGGTTTTGTCTAGGTCTTGAACTAGAACACCGAGCTTGTGGAATACTTATCCACCAGTCTGCGTATGTCCAAAAGATACTCAGGCAATTTAACATGGACAAAACGCATCCTGTTAGCACTCCCATGATTGGTCGGAGTTTGGATGTAAAGAAAGATCTATTTCGTCCAAAGGAAGATGACGAAGAGCTATTGGGAGCCGAAATTCCCTACTTGAGTGCAATAGGCGCATTATTGTACCTAGCTCAATGTACTCGACCTGATATTGCATTCTCAGTGAATTTGTTAGCTAGATTTAGCTCAGCGCCAACGCAGCGTCATTGGAATGGTATTAAGAACATATTTCGATACCTAAAAGGAACCATTGACTTGGGCCTATTCTATCCCTACACAAAGGCAAAAGGGAACACAAATGAAAATGTAATCCCTAAAGGAAATGTAGATAGAGAAGGTACCACCCCCCACACTGAAACCCCAAATAATGTATTAATTGGGTTTGCTGATGCTGGGTACCTCTCTGACCCACATAAAGGTCGTTCTCAAACTGGTTATGTATTCACCATTGGGAATACGGCGATATCTTGGAGATCAACCAAGCAAACCACTCAGAGATCATAGCTCTACATGAGGCGGTTCGTGAGTGTATATGGTTGAGATCCATCATTACACATATTCGAGGGACTAGTGGTTTAAGTACTACCACTGAAGAGCCTACCTGCATTTATGAAGACAATGCAGCTTGCATTGAACAGATGAAGCTAGGTTATATCAAGGGTGATAATACAAAACACATATCGCCAAAGTTTTTCTATAATCAGCAACAACAAGCTCTCCTCAAGATTCAAGTGAATCAAGTAAGGTCTGAGGAGAATGTAGCAGATTTGTTTACCAAATCATTACCCAAAGCAATATTCGAGGAACATGTGAAAAACATAGGAATGCGAAAGCTTTCAAAGCTTCCTTGATTAATGTAAGGATCAGGGGGAGATGTAGACTTCAGGGGGAGTCTAATACACACATGTCATCCTCAAAGGTTAAAGGTGCGTTGTGCTCTTTTTCCCTTCGTCCAAGTTTTATTTTGTCCCACTGGGTTTTGTTACTTGGCAAGGTTTTTAATGAGGCAACGATCTATGCACCATTCCGTCTTTGACTCGGCACAAGGGGGAGTGTTAAAGGAAAATACCTTTTGTGTGCCTTCGTCAAAGTAATGACGATAGTAAATTAGGCAATTAGTTATCAATAAGTTGTAACGTTTCAATCAGT
The DNA here is from genome assembly GCA_963682095.1 of Potentilla sterilis. Lineage (NCBI taxonomy): Eukaryota > Viridiplantae > Streptophyta > Magnoliopsida > Rosales > Rosaceae > Potentilla > Potentilla sterilis. Next base: position 31,750,408 of record OY821758.1, read on the forward strand.
GATTATGATCATCAATGTAATTGTTATTACCATTGTAATCGTCACCCTATATAAAGGGATTCTCTAATGAAATGAGTAGACACATTGCGATTTACTTTTACAATTTTGGCTATCTAGTTTAGAAATATGTCTGTATCAGTTCTCTCTATTTTAACTATTTTGAACTTATATTACTAATTAAATTTTTAAAAAATTACCTTAAATGCAGTTATCTATTACATAAAATCATCTAAAAAGAATGTATTAAATTATAAAGAGCCTCATCTCGCTCTCTATATTTAGGAGCAAGATAGCTAAGAGTTAAAATGGCTAGCCACTTAGGAGTCTGGTGGAGCTCCTAATTTTGATAAATAAAAAACTAAACAGACTCCTTAAAATAGCTAAAGAGTCAAAATAGAGAGTCTGCTAAACATGCTCTTATAACTATGTGATAACTTTTTAGCTATCCTGCTAGCTAAATTTGGAGAGCGTGATAGCTAAAAGTTAAAACATTTAAATTTAATACATTCCTTATATGTAATTATATATATATATATATATATATTATAGGGGGGGGTTCTATTTGCACCTCTAAATCTGCTAAATATACCTCCATATATTTTTGTAAAATTTATATTACTTTTATGTTCCTCTAATAATTTCTTTAAAAAAAAAAAAATTTTAAAAAAAAACTAGAAGTCCTCTAACCATTCCTAAACCTGGATGCAGTTTTTCTCAAAAAAAAAAAAAACAACCATCAATTTTCAATTAGTAAGCAAACAAACTAGAACAAATTGAACCATGTTCCTCAAACGGTTAAACGTTTCTAACATCTTGATTCAACAATTCCACTACTCAATTTGCTATAGTATTGGTAATCAATTATACATAATGAATTGAACAAAGCCCAGAAATTTGAAAGAGAATCTAGTATCGTATTGGACAAAAAACTAAGGTAAGATGGTTTTCTCATAAGGTTTAATCTTTATTTGATTGTTCGATTTATGAGATTTGATTGTCATTTAGGGCACAACTTTTTAATTCTGTGATTTGTTGAATTTCAGGTTTTGGAGGAAAATAAATTGCAGAGTTGTCGTCTTCAAAGGAGAGAGAGAGAGAGAAAGACTCAGAAAACCAAAATAACTAAATGAGCAAAATTGACAGTTAAAAGGAAAAGTAATGAGGTTGAGGTGTATAAAGCAAATTTGGAGGTGCAAATAGAACTACCCTATTATATATATATGCATTTAAATCATTTTTTATTCATTTAATAAGTATTTTAAATTCAAATCAAGTTAAAGTAGAGAGAACTGATGCAGACGTATTTCTAAAGTGGCTAGCCAAAATAACTTTTTAGCTATTTTGGCTAAAATTTAACTAAAATATGGCTAGTATTGCTGAAAATGCTCTCAGAGCATTTTTAGCAGACTCTCTATTTTGACTCTTTAGCTATTTTAGGGAGTCTGTTTAGGTTTTTTTTGTAAAAATTATGAGCTCCACCAGACTCCTAAGTGGCTAGCCATTTTAACTCTTAGATATCTCGCTCCTAAATATAGAAAGCGAGATGAGGCTTTCTATAATTTAATACATTCCTTTTAGATGATTACAATATATAACTGCATTTAGAGTAATTTAAAAAAAAATTAATTAGTAATATAAGTTCAAAATAGTTAAAATAGAGAGAACTGATACGGACATATTTCTAAACTAGTTAGCCAAAATCACATTTGAGCTATTTTAGTTAAAATTTGATAAAAAAAAATGGCTAGCATTGCTAAAGTTGCTCTCACACTCTCCAAATTTGGCTAGCGAGATAACTAAAAGTTAACATAGAGTTATAATAGAGAGTCTGATATAGCTTCTACTTTTCACAAAAAACTAAATATGCTCTCCAAAATAGCTAAAGAGTTATAATAGAGAGTCTGTTGAAGATGCTCTTAAATTCAAATGTTTTAATTTTTAGCTATCTCGCTCTCTATATTTGGAAAGCGAGATACACTACCAGAAAAAAGGCTTTTCCCGACGAAATAAAAAAAAACGGCCGACGAAATAAAATTTTCGTCGGCTATTCCCAAGAATGGCCGACGAATTTTTTTTTCGTCGCTAAAAAAAAAATTCGTCAGCTATTCCCCTAGAATGGCCGACGAATTTTTTTTTTTGTTGGTAAAAAAAAAAATCGTCGGCTATATTCATATTTTAGTCGACGATTTGAATTTTCGTCGGCCTTTCTCTGAAACTTTAGCCGACGAAAATTTTTGGAAGTATGGCCGACGAGTACTAGGTTTGATTTCGTCGGCTATGATTAAAAAAAAAAAAAAAAAACAGCTTCCATTTTCTATCACTATCGACAAACCATTGCTTCGTCCTTCAAATGCAAATGTGTCGTGAAATAAGATATGACTGAAATAATGAAATACGTCTACGTTTGAAAAATGACAAGATTCCGACAAAATCTGTGTGCCGAATGTTGCGGTTAACTGTTTTTTACTTCCGTTTTCCTATGCGTAGCCTGACGGTCGGTAAATATTTTGAGGAAAATTTTTATACGATTAGTTGCGTCTCATCGATCTGAAACTATTCTCTGTTGAAGATCAGGCCAAAAAAACGTCATTTAGACGGGCCAATTTCCTTTTTAAAGCGTTTAGAGGTTTGACTCACCTGGTTGACCGTCCCGATCGAGCCTTTAACGTTGTCAGATGTAGTTGGATTTTTTTTCATACATGTATTTAATCTTAACGATGATATCTGACGGTTGGAATAGATTTTTCAAACTTTTAGATTCAAAATCGGAACATATGCACTAATGTTCCTTAACTTGTTTACTAAGTGTTTAAGTGAATGTATAGTTTCAAATAGTTACTATACGTACACTCTTCAAATGCAAATATGTCGTCAAATAAGATATGACCGAAATAATGAAATACGTCTACGGTTGAAAAATGACAAGATTCCGATAAAATCCGTGTGCTGAAATAATGAAATAAGTCAAAACCCGGTTTACTGCAGATTTGGCGTCCGGCGTCCGAATGATGATTGTGATACCATTCCGGAAAGGAACGACGCCAGGAATCAAACTCGTAGCGTTGCCACGATGTGTGGGCTTTTTCAGGCTTTCGAGTTCGTTTAGGGCCTCAAAATGGCAGTTTAGTATGTTTTCATAGAATAGCCGACGAAACATTGTAATTCGTCGGCTATTCTCTAAGTTTAGCCGACGAAAATTATATTTCGTCGGCTAAACTCCTTCGATCCACTTATTGTCCACCGTTGGATGGCTCAGATCCAACGGCTGCTGATTTTCCAAAGTATAGCCGACGAAATATTTGAATTCGTCGGCTAAACTCTTGCGATCCGCGCCTTTTTATTGTCCACCGTTGGATGGCTCAGATCCAACGGCTGTTGATTTTCCAAAGTATAGCCGACGAAATATATTAATTTCGTCGGCTATTCTCCTTTTAAATCTTTTAAATCGCTTCCTCCCGCCTTTTTTCTCTCCTCCTCCTCCTCCTCCTCCGGCCTCCGGCCTCCTCCTCCTTCTCCTCCTCCTCCTTCCCCTCCTCCGGCCTCCTCCTCCTCCTCCTCCGGCCTCCGGCCTCCTCCTTCCCCTCCTCCTCCTTCTCCTCCTCCTCCTTCCCCTCCTCCGGCCTCCTCCTCCTCCTCCTCCTCCTCCTTCCCCTCCTCCTCCGGCCTCCTCCTTCTCCTCCTCCGATCCGGTATTTTTTTTTTGCCCAAAATGCAGTTATAGCCGACGAAATTGACATTATTTCGTCGGCTATAACTTTAAAATATTAATATATTCTGACGAAATAGCCGACGAAATAGCTCAAATCGTCGGCTATACTTCAGAACAAATAGCCGACGAAATCAAATTTCGTCGACTATAACTTTAAAATATAAATATATTTGACCAAGTTTTGGTCGACGAAATCATTTTCGTCGGCCATAATTCGTCGGCCAAGGTTGGAATGGCCGACGATGTCATTTTTTTCGTCGGCTATACTTTTACCGACGGGCTTTTACCGACGAATTATAGCCGACGAAATTTTCGTCGGTAGAAGGAATAGCCGACGAAAATTTGGAATAGCCGACGAAAAAAATTTCGTCGGCTATTCTGTCAAAGCTGGTAGTGATAGCTCAAATAAAGAGTCTGGTGCAGCTGCTATTTTTTCACAAAAAACTAAACATGCTCTCCAAAATAGCTAAGGAGTTATAATAGAGAGTATGCTAAAAATGTTCTAAAAAGTTATTTTGATTAGTCACTTTAGAGTAGAACATCTTCAGCAATGTTAACCATATTTTAGTTAAATTTTAGCCAATATAGCTAAAAAGTCATTTTGGCTAGCCACTTTAAAAATGGGTTAATGATAAAAAAAGGTAAGTTTAGAGCAACCTAATAATAAAACGGTCAGTAACTGTTTGATAATGATAATTAAGTCACCCAATTAAAATTTTTAAAGGTTGCCCATGTAGTTCGCGAAATTTACAATATGTCACTGAGTTAAACCTAAACAGTTACATATCACTTATCCTCAAACCACTGCCGTAGAGCAACTCAATTTGTCCACAAAACCTGATACCGCTCTTTCAAATCTCTTGGGGTTTATCTTCACCGGCGTTACAGATCGTAGTCCTTCCGCTGCTGCAAATCATTATCCTCCACACTCCACAAGATCCGCTAACCCCCTTTGTCAAGGTCTCCAATCTCCGCTCCCTAATCCCCAACGACTCCGACCAACCGCACCCCTCCGACACCGCCAAACTCATCGTCCTCCACGGCAGCGTCCAAGCCAAGACCGACGCCGACGTCCTCAAGTCCAGCGTCGTCGTCCATACATGCCGTCTTACTTAGCAGGTGAGTTTGATTGCATTCTTTAGGGATTTCTAAGGTTTGAATTCAATTTAGGGATTCGCATTGGGTTTTGTTTTATTTTGCATGTGAATTTTGGTATGTTTTCTCTATGATTTTATGTGATTTGGTGAGATTTGGTGCGTTGCTTCAATTTGTTTATGAAACCTTCAGATTTTGGTACGGCTCATACACTGTGGAAGGTTTGTCTACGAATTTATGGTATTGTGGAACTGAAATGCCATATTATGTATGATAGTGATTCTTTATTCAGTGTGAAGTTGTGTCATTTTTATTGAGAAACTGTGTTGAAAATAAGTAAGTGCCAATGTAACTATCGTTGTAACTATGTTTGCATTGGTAACTATATACGTAACTGGAATTGTAACTAGGATTAACATGCCTCTGTTTATGTAACTATATACGTAACTAGAGTACTGCTGAAGTATTGCGTAAGGTGGCTTTCTTTACTTAGTCTTGGCATGGGGTATAACCTCACTTTCTAAATTTAAGGAATAGGGGCATCATCTTAGTTAGCAATTGTTTTATGAGTAAAAATACCAAGGAATACTACCTTTTGTAATATTGCAGGTGGTTACAACATGGATGTGTTATTAGTATGTAGGAATTAGTGGCAGGGAAAGGGCATTACATATGAAAAAGAAAGAGGTTAAGAAATGCATAGGACGTGTGTGTGTGACCGGGGGGTGGGAATCCCATACGACACTTAGTAGTATTCATAATCTTGTGGGTTACTACTGGAGTATTCGTTGGGGTGTCGTAGATCTTATATTTATATTTTTGAAGTTATGATTATGATTTTCTCACGTTTGCTTACTTCTATCTATTGTTGATCTCTTTGGTATGTAATGATACTTTTGAGAATTAATAGTTGTTTGTGGCTTATTGATTCTTTGACTATCTACTAGCTTGTTATTAAGTTTGTTTGTGATTAGTAATTGTTGTGGTTTTTGATTATTCTCTTTAGCTAGACATATAATTATTAGTTTACCTATCATGTAACTATTATTTACTACTGTATTATTCAAGGAAAAAATGGCAGAACCAAAACCAAAAGGTGAAAACATTGAATCCGATGACGACATCGACAATGAAAACATAACCAAAATGAAGCATGATTTGAGGACAAGAAAATCACCAAGACTAGTGCAAACAAAGAAGCTGAAAGTTGTCGATACGGAGCAACATGTAATGTAGCTGGTAATGTAACTTGAAATGTAGTTGGCATGTAACTCTGATAACACAGTTACATAAGCAGTTACTTGAGCTACTATTCTTGTAAGTATATGGATTTGCAATAGGTTTTTATAAGTAACTATCTGGGTACTATCTAAGTAACTAAATATGTGTTTCCAATATTGTGAAAAGAACTATCTAAGTAGCTGAGTAACTATCTCAGTAACTATCTGGGTAACTATATAAATAACTATCTAGGTGACTATACATAACTAGTAGTGTGACTGTTGGTGTAACATTTAAGTAACTATCTGAATAACTATATATGTAACTATATAGGTTTTTTCAATATTGTGAAAAGAACTATCTATGTAACCATCTTAGTAAACTATCTAAGTAATTATATTTGAGTAACTATTTGAGTAACGATCTGAGTAACTATGCATTATTGTGACTACACATAACTGATTTTATAATTTGTGACAACCATATTGGATTAATGTGGAGCGTTTGTGATGTATTACATGAACGGGCAAGGGAAGGAGAAAGAGTTGAGAAAGAATATGAAGGACAAGGATAAATTGCAGCAATTCAGTTATAGGTGGTGAGCGAAGGTGATTGAGAAGTTTATAGAAAATCCTCACAGTTGGTGGGTAAAGAATGCGGAAATCATCAATGTAGGTTGAATGAGGTCATTAAAACAAATGTAGTAATATTATTTGATATTAGGGCAGTTGATATTATTGACAAGTTGTGTTTCTCTAACAAAAAATTTGTAACTATCAAAGTAACTGAAGATGTAACTGGAAATAAATAATGTAACTATCAGGATAACTGTTAGAAGAAATTTGTAACTATCAAAGTTGAGTAAGTAGCATGTAACTGATTATAACTCCAAAATAAGTCCCAGTACTTACTTAAGTTGGCTTGGATATGAAAGATCAAATGCTTCTTTCACGTTAGCATGACTACAAATGCTTCTTTCACTTTCTAATTGTAACTATCTGAATAACTATATTAGTTTTTCCAATATTGTGAAAAGTAACTATCTCGGTAAATGTATGACAAAAAGCTGCACCGCTGCCTTTTACAAATTTAGCATAATGTTTGAAAATGGAGAGTGTTGACAGTAGCCGTAGAGAGGCTACAGCAGACCCGCAGCAAGCGCACCAGGGCCCGGCCCAAGGGTCGGGACCGGATCACCAGCACCCGGCCTCGGGGCCCGGCACTCTATCCTGCCTCCAGGGACCCAGGAGCCGGGGGCGCCAGCCTGCCTAAGAGGGCACCAGAAGGTATAAGCAGAAGGGAACCAGTCCCACATCGAAGAGTAAGGCCAGTCCTTACCCCCAACCACCTATATATGGGCCCCAACTACCTTCTTTATGAGGTAACTTGTCTCTCTCCCTGCTTACATACGTGCCTTAGTTACATACATTCCAACTATACTAACTTAGGCATCGGAGAGGTGAAGGCCGGCACGCCCGGTATTCCCCTTAGTAAGCAGGATTGCAGGAGATCGAGTTGGATTCATCAAGTATCTACTAGACCCCCGGGTTTAGGCAGAAACAGAGAGTATTGCGACAAAAAACGTTGTCCAAATAAAGCGACAAAAAGAGATGTTTCATGTAACTAGTAATGTAGCTATCAAAAGTAACTGTGCATGTACATGCTTCTGTAACTACTGGTGTAACTACAACAAAAAAGGAATAATAACTGATAATACATGAGAATAAGACCAAATGAGAAATCCATTCACCACACGAACAATACAAGATTGCCAGATTCTATATATTTCATATATTCTATTTAAACTTGCAGCGTGTCACTGCACCGCAACGGCAGTGTTCCGCTGCAGAATGCATAGAAGAAATTTTCTTATGGAAATGTAACTGAAGATGTAACTGGAAATAAATAATGTAATTATCAGGATAATTGTTAGAAGAAACTTGTAACTATCAAAGTAACTGAAGATGTAACTGGAAATAAATAATGCAACTATTAGGGTAACTGTTAGAAGAAATTTGTAACTATCAAACTAACTGAAGATGTAACTGGAAATAAATAATGTAGCTGTCAGGATAACTGTTAGAATAAATTTGTAACTATCAAAGTAACTGAAGATGTAACTGGAAATAAATAATATAATGTAGCTGTCTGGGTAACTTTTAGAATAAATTTGTAACTATCAAAGTAGCTCTTGAATGATTAAATAGAATCATTTAAACCAATCGTCATATCACAGCCACACAACTCAATCAAATGTTATATTACAAAGAAATATGACTATTATGTAACTCCAAAATAAATCCAAGTATTTGCTCAAGTTGACTTAGATGATGAAAGATCAAATGTTTCTTTCACTTTAGAATCTACTGATGTAACTGTTCAAATAAAGTAACGAATCAAAAACCATGCAAGTCAAAAAATCTTTCACTTTCTTATAGTCAAAATATAATCCAAGTCAAAAACCAAATAGCTATGATGTAACTATCAGTGTAATTAGAAATATAATGTCAAGGCAACTATTAGAAGAAATTTGTAACTATCAAAGTAACCATTGAAAGAATATGAACGAAGTAATGTAAAACAATCGCTATATCGGTTTTTTCAACTCGTCTTGTTGTGTCTACCAGATTTTCCACACCTGCTATACGTTATCTGCTTTTTAAGTAATTCATCCTTATTGAAATTTATTAAGGAGAGATGACGTTACGTTATTTTTCTATTTGATAATAATCTTTTTATCGATGTTATTCTTAATTTGCCTGTTCTTTACTTATTATCGTCTCTTCACTTGTAGTTTGTCTTCAATTTTCCTGCACCTCATGGATTGTACTAACTTAGAGTACGTTTGAGTCTTGTTTTCTTTCTCATGTAGTATCAGTTGGGTTGTCCTTGAAATCATATTTATGATCATTCTTGAGCACTCTCTTTACTCCTACGTTTCACATAAGTGGGGATTAGAAAGTGCACAAGAATATATATATAGTTCCTATTCAGAACGGGGCTCCGCTTTGAAATTAAAGAGCGGGGCTCCTTATTTGACCCGCTTTCCGGTCAAATTTCTACATCTCCACCGTTCAGTATTTAGGTATATGTGTGCAAATCACTTATGCAAAGTTTCATCAAATTTGATAATCGTTTAAACATTCCTAGTCGTAATTAACACGAATGGTTCATACTGAATAGATTCAATTTATTCATTGATTTTTTATCGTTTTGATACATTCACAATCACCAAATGATCTGAAACTTTACAGAAGTGATCTACACGCATATACCTAAATACTTAACGGTAGAGATATAGAAATTTGACCTGAAAGTGGGTCAAATAAGGAGCCCCGCTCTTTAATTTCAGAGCGGATCCCCGCTCCCCTCTCTGAATAAGGATTGATATATATATATATATATATATATATATATATATATATATATGTTGAAGGAAAAACGTATTATGTGCCTTCGTCAATGTAACTGACGATAGATAATTATGTAGTCATTATTGTCATTAATGTATTTCCTATTACCGTTGTAATACTCACCCTATATAAAGGGGATTATCAATGAAATGAGTAGACCAATTCAGTATTTCCTACAACACGTTATCAGCACTTTGCTTTAGCCAGAAAAAAAAAGAGAAAAAAACCCTAGGTCTTTGTCTCTGAAAAAAAACCCCAGCAAAACACTTCTGCCGGCAAAGAAGACCTCCTCACCAGAAATCCCTTCTGCCGACAACCACTTTGTCGGCAACGATGACTTCTGGCGACAACTCGTCGTCGGAAAAGGAAGAAAAATCCAGGCTACCACTCTACCGACGATAGGCTTGTCGGCAGAGCATAGCATCTCATCGGCACACCCAGAAATCTGCTCTGGGCACCTGCACCTCTCCAGATCGCCTCGCCGCCGTGCAGATCGGACTGCCCCAGCTCGGCCCGCCGCTCCTCTTCCCCAGACCGGCACTGACGCCACCCGGATCGTCCCCCCCCACCGATCCAGTCGACCACCTGCATCAACCCACCCCCCCCCGATCTGGCCTCCTCCTGCGCCGGACCAGCGCCAACGACGCCAGCCCAGCCGATCGTCAACCCCCTGTGGCGACCCCTGCTCCGATCAACCCCACAGCCGGCCAGTCCAGATCGACGCCTCCCTCTCCCGATTTCGATCCTCGCCACCGGCTGGTGTTTTTCTCCTAGCCATCGACGTCGACTCGACTCGATTCAGCCCAGCCTACTCCGATCGGGCACGAACCGGGACCGCCGCAACCTCCCGCTCGGACCTCGACCGTCGACCCAGCAACCTCGGACGACGACGCGAACCCCTCCGATCTAACCTTGGCTGACAACTCCGGCCCACCGCCCTCGATGTCGTTCGAAACCAGCGCGGCTCTTCTCCTCTCTTTTGCAGACAAAGCTTCGTCGGCAGGAAGGATTTGGGCCTGATCCGACCCGGTTCGTTGGGCCTGGCCTTGACCCGGTTTTGTTGGGCCTGACCCGGATCTGCTGATCCAAACCAGAAAAAAGGGGATTTTTGGGGGGTAAAAATTTAAAGGTAATTTTTGAAATTACCGCACAGTAATTTATATTTACTTTACTGTGTGACTATTTACTTTATTACTATTTACTGTTTTACGAACTTAATGGTAAATGTGAAATTGCTTAATTTATATGATAAATGTGAAATATATATGATTAAAGTGACTAATCATATGAATATTGTTTTTATGTGGCATAACAATTACGATACGACGATCAATACGTGACGATTACTTGGAGACGGAGATAAAGCAATCGCTTCATATGCAGTTTATTTGGCAAACTTACAAGTAATATTTACATTGACGCTCTGCTTTCATTATATTTTGTTTCAGTTATTTATATGATATAATGCTCTATTAAAATTGATTGCATTAGTATTTATATAAATATGAAACATGAAGCGTTATATGTTCATTTTATTAGTGTTAAATAATTGTTTTATTTAACATATTACTTATTTTGAACACTGCTCTGATAATGTAATTTCATGAGCTTTGTAATATAAAGAAAAAGTGACAAACCTATATTGTGAAAAAGCATTTTCACGAAGTAAGAAAAATATGACCATTACAAATTTTGGTCTTGAGATCCAATTTTAATTTCTTGAAAAAATTTTCATCATGGATATCTTCTTGATTATATAAAAAGCAATGATAATGAAATTTCATTAGCTTTACATGCAATGAATATGGAAAAATCAAAATTTTATTGTGATAACGAAATTTCACAAAGCATCGGATTTACCATAAAGTATATTGGTTTATTTTAGTTGTCGTGAATGTCATAGACCGCGAAACTAATATATTTTATTCTTCCTATATTTTACAGATGGTTTAACCATCACAGTTTGACTTTGACACATTGGGCTCTGAAGAACTTGAGTACCAAATTCCCCTATTGAGCCAACAAAGGCTTGAGCATGGTATATTTATACGAACTGCTTTATGTAAATAGCTAAATATATAATTTCAATATCTTGAATGACAATGTAAGGTCTGAGAAAAAAATTCCCTGGAACAAATTATGCAAAGTAATGCAACAACCCTACACCAAAGGGCAATGACAATGTAAGGTATGAGAAAAAGAAATTTCCGGGAACACATTTTGAAAAATAAAACAACCCTAAATCAAAAAACAATGACGATGTAAGGTCTTAGAAAAATATATATATATATTCTTGAACAAATTGGGCAAAGTAATGCAACGACCCTAAAACAAAGGGTAATTACCATGGACGTAAAATTCATATAATCATCCAAAAGTAAGTGGAAACAATGTAATATTTAAAAGATGACATAGGGGACATGTCATGTGCAGTAAAACACTCTGCCATTGTTGTAATTCAATGAATTATTGATACGTACATCATACGCTAGCAAAGAATTAGCTACGACTTTCAATAAGTATGAAGAATCATATGAGTACGTGGATTTTTTGGAAAAGTATCTTCAATATACAACAAGAACATCGAAAATGAATTTACAACTGAAGACATAACATATGGGAAGAATATGTCAAAATGACACATCTCATCATTGCAGCTATTAAAAGAGCACAAAGGATCTGGCTCAATCCAAAATAGACGTTGATTAGTCTACTTATAAATTTCCAAGATATCCTTATAAAGGCTATTACGCCTAAATACGACTTTTGGTCCTAAATTAGACTTTTTGTCATAAAGTTTCTCTCTCTAAATTGGATAAGACTAAATGTAATCGTTGGCACGTTCATTTTTGAAATTTCTCTAAAGGAATTGAGATTATTCAAATTTTATTCATAATATACATGATTCAATTTTCTATATCTAACTTTGCAAAGTATTGCATAAAGAAAAACAATATAATATAGGCATGGCACAAAGAACTGTGTGCAAAGACATAATATAGGCATAACACAATGAAATGTGGACAAAGAAACGCACCATGTGATCCCTAGAATAATAGTACTGAAGGACAATGGTACTAATATAGCACAATAGTACTGAAGAACTGTAGTACTATAATGAAAGTGATAAGGATCGGTATATCTGTTCCTTTGGGATTCATAATGCACCTGCCTAACTGGGATTACCAAAGTTTTTATAACAATCCCCATCGAGTTACTCTAAAGAACTTGAGTTACGTTTCGATGTATATATTGAGCATATGTCAAATTGACAATTTATGCGATAAGAGAAAATTGAATTTGTCCTATACTTTAAAGAAATTTATGCCACGATGTTCATGTGAAAAAAGACACAAGTGAGAATTCATTTGAGCTCCTTTGCATTACCTCTAAATGACTGCGAATGTAAACGAGTATTAGAGAAGATTATATGTCAACTTAGTAGGTTCTAAGTAACCGCTAATTAAATCCAACGTCATAAGAAAATGATCTTTTGGAATTCTGACATAGATTGGCTTTGATCTGGTGATCCATACATTAAAGAAACTACTATGGACACCTATATTTTTGGATAAATAGAAGCAAACACCACAAGAATATGGTTCACACACGAATCTGAGGACGATCAATGAACATTTTATCCTCAAATATTGTCATATAGGGTTGAAGACGTATGTTCAATTCCTAAATTCCGCCGCTCCCCCAATGTGGCATTATAATATATTTGATGCACAAGCATATGCATTTATACCTTATTATGCTTCTCCTATCCGTCATGATTTTATGGATAAAAGTACATCATTCAAAACCTATTCGTTAAAGCAATTATGATTGAGATCATCATATGTAAAGGACACATGAGTTTCTCATTATGTTGTTATATTGAATCAAAAGAGGATTCAGTGGATCGATTCAACCAACTTGCGGACACCATAGATATTTTATGGTGTTGGTTGTTGTGTCGACACACTGGTCACGTGTCATGACACCATCCACAATTAAAATTTATGCTGCTTATGCTAGAAAGTCAAAGCACTTAGGCCGGGTTAATTTCCGTAGGTGTGATGATTTTATGGCTTATTATATGGGATTTGTAATGGACATCATATTCCTATATATAAAAACCCAATTGGTCTCACGGAAAACGACTACAGTAATAGTCTTAATATTGGTAAAGCACACCAATACTTCCGTTTTGGGTTATGCAATTTTTTCATGCAGCGTTACTTTTTCATCTATGGCCATCATCATTGAACCAATTTACACCATAGCTAGTGACTATGTGTGAGGATTTTAAAGGATTTCAAACGAACTTGTAATCCTTGAGCTCTTTTGGATTGATACGGATCTACAATCCTTGAGCTCCATTAAATGTTTTTATGTGCCAAAATTGCGCCGCCACAGCGCACAATGATGGGTCCATTAAGATGAATAAATATTTATGCTGGATATGAACTTCCAGCTATAGTCCGCTATGTCGAAACCTTGACAGGCGATCTCTTCACCGCTAGATTTGCGGAGTGTCACTTTGATGAGACAGTCTTCCCGTCGTTAGGGGGAGATAAGAACAAGCATGTTCAAGTGGAACGACAGGAATTGTCGTGGTTTGTCCCCACTGTGTCTCATCTCGATCCCCAAAAATCACACAAAGTAAGGTGTGTAGATATCTTATACATTAAAGTGACGAGATCACATAAACCTGCTGCAAATATACCTGCAAGGATTGTGTTTTATCAAAAGGACATGGTACCACCCAAGAGGAATTGGGTATTGCACTGCCACCATGGATGGTGGCATGGTGACGCCATAAGTGGCATAAATGGTGTCATAGGCCGTGGCTCTCCAAGGAAGAGGGGGAGGCCACCTTAAGTTCGATACATACTTGTGTAAAGGAAGAAAACAAGTTTGGCACGACCTGATCTATTGATCAGTGATACTCAAATCCGTCTCATGAGAATATTTATGGATTGTGGTTATCATTGGGGGACGCCTCAAATGTTAGAACCAATCCTTAAAGTATAGAGATCTCTACAAACACATTACACTAGTGTACATGAGGACGTGGAATAATGAGTCTACTATCGAACCATACTTCGTTGAAAAATGTCAACTTAGTAAACTGGCCTAATGGAAAGAAGCGATCCAGTATAAACAAAGAGATAGGTCTTTTGGGCAGGTGACGCCGACACCGCAAATATAAACCCTATCAAATATATCTTTGTTAGAATGCGTAATGAGAATAAGAGTATGCAAACTCACCTTATGGCGCAAAGTCTCTCAAAAACGCACTGGAATCGACTACGAGGAGATATTCTCTCGTAATGGACTACGATGAGACAAACTCTCGTAATGGATGTCATTGCACTCCACTACCTTGTTAGTTTGGTAGTTTCCGAAAAACTGAACACGCAGCTTACGAAAAGTGATCAAAACATATATCTCTATGGGGATCTAAATTAAGAGATATACATGAGGATCCTAAACGGACTTGATCCACCCAAATCAAGTGACTCTAGATCACATGAGTACGTTTGCAAAAGAAATTGAAACGTTCACTAAAGTGACTACTTGATTGGAAAGGGATTGATGAATTATGCCCTTGCGTTTTCATTATGGATATATATGAACTCTAAATGAAATAAGAGAAACTCAGTGTATTGTAAATCCTAAGTTGAGAATGAAAAAGATTTTGGGAATACACAGTCTTGAAATGGAACTCAAGGACTGTAATGATGGTGATCATCCATCAATCGGCTTAGGCACTCTAAAGAATAAAGTGAGGCCTACAGATATTCCCATGATCAGTCGAAGTCTTTACTCTAACAATAGATCCGTTTTGCATCTAATGGAAGATGACGAAGAAGTATTGGGAAATGAAATTCCTATACAAGTGCAATGACGCATGATTGTACTTAAACATAATATGTAAGACTCGACCTCTCATTCAATGTAAATTTGTAAAGCTATGTCTAGCTATGCGCCTACGCAACGCAAATCGTTCTTTCATTAAAGATATGAAAGATTTGGGCTGATTCAATCTCTACATAGAATGTGACATGATAAAGAAATTATCCACGTCATAGCTAACTATGCGTAAAGAAAAACGCATTAAAGGTGAGATAAGAAAATCTGTTATTACAGATCAATTTCAAATCTCTTAATGGTTCACCCATACTCTAGACGAAGTTATGACTATGTTGTTATATGAAGGTCATACCACGAATGAACCTGATGTTCAATATGATCATATGTATTCGGTTCATGAACAACCTTATCCTCAAGATCAAAGTAAATCAAGTTGGATCTGAGGACGATGTGGCAAGATTTAGTTACTAAATCATTGCTCAAAGTCACATTTGGAAAAACATGTGAAAATGCATAAGTATGCTAATAAGACTGAAGCTTTCTTGATCAAATGAAAGAATCAGGGAGAAACCCATGATTAATGTAAAATTCAGGGGGAGGTGCAGACATCAGGGGGAGTCTAGCACATACATGTTGTTTTCAAATATATTAAGTGCGTTGTGCTCTTTTTCTCCTTAGACCAAAGTTTTATTTTCTCCCATTGGGTTTTTGTTACTTGGCAAAGTTTTTAATGAGGCAACACCATATGCACCATGTTACCCCTGACTCGGCACAAGGGGGAGTGTTGAAGGAAAAACGTATTATGTGCTTTCGTCAATGTAACTGACGATAGATAATTATGTAGTCATTATTGTCATTAATGTATTTCCTATTACCGTTGTAATACTCACCCTATATAAAGGGGATTATCAATGAAATGAGTAGATCAATTCAGTATTTCCTACAACCAATTTTCTTATTTTTCAGTAAGAAAGAAAATCAAATTCTATGGCGGTTCATCCAAAGCTTTTGAGATTATATCGGATCAGTGATTAATGGAAATATCCATGTTCGCTGCATGTTGCATTGAGAGACATAGATGCAGCTTTCAAAGCTCTTAAGTAGGAGAACTTGAGACCGTGCATGTCTTGCTTCCTTGGTGAGCAATGTAAGATATCTTGCAACCAATTTTGTTGACATTGATCTTTCAAGCCAATTTTATAGAAGACGTTGTTGCAAACCTTGGTCCCTCATTGGAAATCAGCTCTTGGAGCCCAAATTTCCCCCTTTTCCATCTATCAAGGCTTTGCTTTATTTTAATTTTTTTGCATTGAAAAAAAAAAAAAAATCTTGGAGTACATGCATTCTTGCTTTTTTTTTTTTTTTTTTTTTTTTGTGAGGGAAAATGAAATAGTAAAGTTCTCTCATTGTTATAAGTGAACATGTAGCCGCTTCTCGTCCGGGTTTACATGTAACACGTTCCCTGCCAGCTGCCGAGAAACTTGTTTTGTGGAACCCTCAACATTGTTTTCTTAATATAATATTTGTAGCCCTGCCTAGCTAGCCTAGCTATTCATCTCTAATTATAAGCCTGTTTCATAAAACAAATGCACCCTAAGCATTCATGGTTACTAACATGTATATGCTAAACGGAGAATAATCCAACGAATGCCTAGCTTGGGTGTGAATATCTATCTGGTATCAAAAATTGGCTTGGAAACTAACTTAGTATATTTCTTACCAGTAAGTAGTTACAAACTGTGAATGACGTACGCAACCATTTTTACACCCACCAATTGTCAACCATTTTTAACACCTTATTCCAGCAGAGGTTGGCTATAGCAGCTTTTTAAATGTTGGCCGCATTCTTCGTCTACTCTATTTGTTGGTCTTCTTTTTATTAGGAAAAACAAAAAAAACACACACACGAGAGTTACGAGACTGGTTTTTGATATTGCGTTGTGGTGTTGCCTATTCTTTATATAAGTGGATTTGAATTGCCTTTATTATCGAACAATAAAATAGTATGAGGTTTCAATTCAAAATCAATTAGTAATAGATATAGTAGTCTAAACCGTTATAAACCCACAAACTATGTCTCATTTGTAATTAACTTAATAAACTTAATTATTCCATCAAAATAGCTAGTGACCTCAGTTAGCAGGCCTAAAAGACCGTCTTCGATTCTATAGTAGGGAAGAGGTTTTCGAACTAATGACTAAACCGATAAGAAAATCGATGCCTTTTTCAAATCAAGTTGATTCCCTGACTATATATATATAACACACCCGCAAAAGTCAGTTGATGGATGAGATAATTAGTAGAGAAAGAGAACTGACCGAACAAATATATATAGAGGCATGGAGACCTAAGAGTATCTTTAGCAGACTCTCTATTTTGACTCTTTAACTATTTTAGGGAGTCTGTTTAGTTTTTTTTTATATCAAAATTAGGAGCTCCACTAGACTCCTAAGTGGCTAGCCATTTTAACTCTTACATATCTCGCTCCTAAATATAAAGAGCGAGATGAGGCTCTCTATAATTTAATACATTCGTTCTAGATGATTCTATGTAATATATAACTGCATTTAAGGTAATTTTAAAAAAATTTAATTAGTAATATAAGTTCAAAGTAGTCTTTTTTTTAAAAAATTGGGGCGTCATAGTCCATTAATGTGAAATAAAGATTACATTACTAGCATGACTCACCAGGAAAGGTCTGGCTACGTCAAAAGCAAGCCATGAAAGGCAAACCTAAGCATCAAAACCTAGCTTCACCTAAAACAATACAACCTTAGGAATAAGTCTAAATAAGTAACCAAGTAACAAGCGACGCTACCAAGATAGACCCAGAAGCGATGTCAAAAACCAATCTCGATTTATTCTGAAAGCGAAAAAAACGGACTCAAGACTCCTGGGGGAAAACCCCAGAATCAATGAGGACAATCTCCTCATCACTAGATGATAAGAGCATAATATGCGACATTCTTAATGTGTTTTATCCCCATTTATGCAATTGCTTAACCCTTATTGTTGTATTATAGAGTCATCGAGTCTAGTTCTGAGTCTTTGGCGAACTTATTAGTGAAAAGAGCTTAATTGTCGAAATATGCTGAATTTATGAAGAGTTTGATTCAAAGTAGGATTCCTTATTACATTAAGAATCCTAATCGGTTTAGTAGTCTACAATGGCTCGACGTTTCTCAAAACGTCGAAGGTTTTAAGAGTTTCAATCAAAGTAGAACTCCTTATTGAACCAGGAAATCTGAATGGAATCAGGATTCTTATTCTAATGAATTTCAGCAAACTTAATTATTATTTTTCTAATATATATTTCTCTTAAAAGATGAGAAATTGGATTTAAATGAGAAGCATGCTGTGCACATGAAGAGGAGGAGGAGAATTCAGATTGGAAAGAGTTTCAATACCGAAATACACAAGGAAATCAATTGCTGAATTACAATGGAATTCAAAGATGAATGTGGACTGAATTCCATACACATTCATTCAGGGTTTCTTATTCAGAATTTAATAAGAAGAATTCGGCAAACCAAAGTGGGAAAAAGACGACTTACCTTGCAAGACAAAGGAAGAAGAGTTCGACACAAACTAAAGGTGCCGAACCCTAATGCTTTGCCAAAACCCCACATGCTGAAACCCTAGGTCTTCCTCTCTCCTATATATAGTTCGGCAATATCCCAAAAGATATCATCTTGTCTCTCTCTTTCACTTAGCCAAAGTTCTGCCGAAACAACACCACAATACCAAAGAAAGTTTCAGCTGAATCCATCTCCACCACTACACCTAAATCGCAACACCATCTCCACCGAATCATCTCTTTGCCGAAAGTCTCTTCAAGGTTTCTACAAAGTGTGATTCACTCTTCTCTCATAGCTGCATATTATCTTTGTAATTATAATACTTTGTCTATAAAGATTATATGTATTTGTGGCTGTTTGTTTGGTTTTATTAATTCAGTTTTGGATTTTCGAATTAGCTACTTGTTAATCTAAATTCGGGTTATGTTCATGATAGTTTTCGATTTTAATCAGGGTTTCTTATATATTTCGAATTGCATGTGTTCTTGATTATGTTTTGGTTTATTTTCTGAATTCGTATGCAACACAAGTCTAATGTGTGAGTTCGGCCTTGATCATGGCCGAATCTCATATGTTTGCTTTACATGCCCCAATATCATATGAGATGCTTCATACGCGAAGTTGATTCATCTTGTATGCTAAAGTAATTCTGAAAATATACATGTTGATAGGGTGAGGTGACACCATACTTGTCACTTGTTTCCAATTCAACTCATTGTGATTATGTGTTTCTTGGTTTAATTTCTACGCGAAGTGTCTTTAAACTATTTAATACTATATTTGGGATTATGCGTGAAGCTAGTTCTGAATAATTTAGGAGTTTTGCTAATTAGATGAACCGCGAAGGGCCTAATTAAATTGGAACTAAAATTGATCTTGAATGCATGCCGTTTGTCATATTGCTACTTTGTGCGAATTTGTTAATTGTTATGTGAATTTTGTGTTTAGTGTTTTGAGTAAGAGATAATGATCATATGTATATATTTAATTTAGTTTTTAAATTTTTGTAAATTTCAGTAGTAGTTAGATACAAATCTCAACTCCCCATATGATTATGTAATGCTTTGTGTGATTAAATGCCTTTGATTTCTCCGGATAGAACGATCCCTACTTCTCAATACTACATTCGACACAAGAAGGGTAATATATGTATGAGATTGTTTTGCAGGTACAAATATGCGTGTAGAATAATAACCATCACTAGACCCCAAAAACCAGGCCCAATCGATGAGCCCAACACCACTCCCAACAACTTGGATCTGAGCACAACCATGGGACATCCTCCTCTGCTCCGTTCCAACAAGAAAACACCCTCCGAATTCCGGTGACCAGGACAAGCGGAGACCGGCCTCACCTCGATGGGTATCCAAGGGAAACAAGATAGACTCCCCACCCCTGCATAGCAAAACTCTATAGGGTCGGGCAACACCGTCAAAGCCGACCCGAATCACACCCAACCTCCATTTAAGTCGAGCAACCAACGCCTTCAAAACTCTGCCGCTCGTCGATGCCGCAAACCGGGTCGCCCAAGCCTTAGACAACCCAGCGCAGTAGCCGCTGCCGCCACCAACAGTGCGTGCTGATCGCCCCAACCCCACGACGGCCAAAAACCTTGCCCAGTCGAAACTTCACCAGAACAAGATCTGGCCATGACAGGCTCACCGCCATCTTTGCTTGATCGAGGCAACAGAAGGTCGCCACCACCACTTGACGAAAGCCCTAGCTTTCGCCCTTGAGATCGTTCCAAAATCGCCGGAGCAGAAAACATTTTTACAGTTAAAATATTAAATTATTTTGCATAAATTAGGTTAAAGTAGTTAAAATAGAGAGAAACTGATACATATATATTTCTAAAAACTAGCTAGCCAAAATGACATTTTAGCTATTTTGGTTAAAATTAACAAAAAAATGGTTAGCATTGCTAAAGTTGCTCTAACAAAATGATTGAAAAGACTAAAAAATTATATATATATAGGTAGATCGAACTCGATCGATAAATTAATGGTGACATTTCACTTGGTAATATCGTCAAAGACGTCGCCACAATCAGTAAGACTGATCTTCTGTTGATGATCATCAAATCCACCGATGTTTATATCATCAATGCTACAAAACACACCGTCGAAACAATTGCCAAGTTCCTTTAAGGAGAAGGTGGCAATGCAGGAGATAAGTTGGTTAAGCTCATCATCATCAGGTACAATAAGGTCGTTGAAGACGTCTTGCTGCTGCTGGTTAATCTGGAGAGACTCCAATGCTTCATCCAGGAAACTCCAGTCCATTGGTATTTGCCGTTGTCCATCATTATTCGTACCAATGCTGCTGATGGAATTCGTCATTCCCACTTCAAGAACCGAAACCGGAGATCCCTGCTGGGAAAAATCTAGACGCTTTGGAGTTGTTTTTCTTAAAAGAAACAGCTCTTCTTGGTTAGAACTACTATTGTCATCTTTGTTGATATTGTCACAAGTAGTAGTTGTATTGGCCCTCAGAATTTCATCAATCTCAGCTCTCTTGGACTCGTAAGCCTGTGAAGCTTCCTCGGCAGTGGCGAATGTACCCCACCAAAGTCGGGTACGATTCACAGGATCTCGAATCTCAGCCGCCCATTTACCGTAATTTCTTTGCCTTACACCTCTGAAAGGTGAAGACGACGTCGGTCGTTTACTTCCTGATGACCTAGACGTCCTTGCCGGTACTGCCCTACCTGAATCCATGAAGAAAGAATGAACTACTTCTTTTACTAACCTTTTCGATTTCGATGGTTTACGATCTGCACTCGCCATTCTTTCATCTTCGCTTGAGGATGAAGAATCAGTAGCATCCGGGTCGTCACACATTATCCGGACTTTCCTTGTGAACACTTTGTTCTCTTCATCATGCTGAGCATCAAATTCTTGTCTCTTAGACGACGGCTTCGACTTGTTTTTTCGTTGATTCAATGAAGGTCTCGACATTTTTCTCAGGTCCATTCAGTGAAAACGAAAACAAAGACTTGAAACTAATTCTTTCAACTGCAGATTCCTTGAAGCCTGCACATGCAGTTGCTGCAAAATCAAACGTTAAACTCAAAAAACGACCCCATAAATAAGAATATAACGATTTATAATCAACTGAGCAATAGTTGTAAGAACTTAACGAGAATAAAATCCACACACCTTTTCATTAAGCTTCAAAAAAATCCAAACAGCGACAGCATATATATGTATTAATGTATAGCATAAATTATTGCATATATAAAACGGAAAACGTATACCTCGGCGCGGGTACGTACGTACTCGATCTAACTTTGTTTGCTAATTAAGTTTTCTTTGCTCTCAATTATAAAGCCATGAAAGGGAAGTAAGTACGTACAGGTAATTGAATCTGCAGCTAGTGTTTATTATGCATGTATTGCACGCAAATCGATCGATCTTCTTGAATTTCAGTATATATGATTTTATTTGATCTCCTCGGTATGTATTATTCAATTAAGTTCCTGAATCAGTGTTATTCAATCATCAGAAAATCCGTAATTAATTAACATGTATCTCGTAGCTAGGAGATCGAAACTATAAAAACTTAACATTTTTGTCCTTCATAAATATTGCACAATGATTTTTTCTTGTAGTTTTCTGTAAAATCTTAAAACTATATAAGGAAAGTGGCTGAGGTTCGATCTCAAATCCTAATTCTGTAGGATATCATCAAACTAATTATGTTCCCGTTGTGCATCAGGACACACAATATATGATTAGTTGGCATGAGTAAAAATTAGGCAAGTTTTCTTCCACTTAATTAGGCCTAAACGACCCTGCAAAGTCTGTGCTCGGTGTTTTTGTGTGGTCTGGCCTGGACTGGAGGAGCAACTAGAAGGGAGTGTATGGCTTTTTTTTGGGCAAGGTGCTTATGGCCTTACCATAATTAGTTCAATATTATCTTCCATACAAATCAGAAAAGTTAATTAGAATTTTATTGTTCTAATATATATAGTGTAATTATAGGAGAGGTTGTTTTTGTCTGAGCAATAGATGGAAATATTAGCTGCTTGATGTTTGGGTATTTCACAATACACTAATTGAGATCTCTATGCAATTAAGTGGTAATCGATCTCTTCTTTCATTCTTCTTCTTCTCTTTTAGGGGTGAATGGTATTCTAAAGGGGTAGAATTTTCCTAATAATATGAATAAGTTTATCTAAGTCATTGAGTTTAAGAAGTAGTTAGCCTTATAATTCTTGAATAGTAGTTAACCTTATACATGAAACTAATCGATTGTCATTTAGAACAGTACATACATTATTACTCGATCAATTATATTCACAACTCCTCTGCCTTTGTTTTTCAACTTTTCTGGCCAAAGACTTTCATATATAGTTTTTGGTTCATGTATGTGCTCCATCCCTCTATGACAACATCACATATTTTTGACACATTTATTAGGTCAGATTATTGGAATGCAATCTAGGTCGTGGTAGCATGTAAATATCATTTATAGTATTCTTTTTCTTTTTTTTTCATACAAAAAAGTAAATTACTCATGTGATCCATATGGTGCATTTTTTTGTGATGTGGCCATGACTTGGCAATCTAATATGACATTCTAAACGATTCGTTTTTTTTTTTTGTGTTGAACTTGTTATTAGGAAAGAATTTGCCTCAAATTTATAAATCTCAAACGTTCTTGATCAACTTTTACAAACATACAACTAAACCCACAAAAATCATACATTCTTATGGTCTAAGAGAAATTAGAAAACAATCATTCTTTAAGTTATGTAATTTCGCGTCGTTGGTGTTTGTCGACCAAAATGAGACTTTTTTTTTTTTTGGTTACAAGCGGGACTCAAAAAAGCCCAAACAAAATAAACAAAGAGAACCTAAGAGTTCTGGCCTAAGCCGGTTCTTCTGCTCCTAGCAACAGCAGAAATGTCATCAAGGAAAGATTGAGCAGCATGACAAGGAGGATTATCAAAAATGATCATGCCAAGAGCATTGAGGATACTGTTTTTGGCTAAAGAGTCAGCAGTCATATTACATTCTCTGAAGACATGACAAAGTTTAGAATTTTGCATATTACTCATCAGATTTTTGCAACCACTTAGCAAGGAACCAAGATGATGCAAATCTATGTTATCCATCTGCATAAGCTGAACCAAGATTGCAGAATCAGATTCAATCTCCAAATTCATGATGGACAATTCATTCGCCACTTTCAACCCATAATAAAGAGCCCAAGCACTACCAGATCGGACATAATAGCCGACGAAAAAAATTTCGTCTACTATGCCAAATTTTCGTCGGTTATTCCTTCTACCGACGAAAATTTCGTCGGCTATAATTTGTTGGTAAAAGGGCGTCGGTAAAACGAATGGCCGACGAAAATAACGAAATCGTCGGCCATTCCAAAATTGTCACCGACGAAAATTCATTTTGTCGACCAAACCTTGGTAAAATATCCGACGAAATTCGTCGGATATTTTCGAGTATGGCCGACGATATCGTAAACTATAGCCGACGATATCTTCTGTTTCGTCGGTTATTTCGTCGGAAAATATTAATATTTTAAGAGGCATCAATTAGTTATAGCCGACGAAATAATGTGATTTTCGTCGGTTATAAAAGTTATAGCCGACGAAATTTGGTAAAAATCGTCGGCTATAGCACTTATAGCCGACGAAATAATGCCAATATCGTCGGCTATTCTTACATTATGGGGAAAAAAATTAAATTAATTTCTAAATTACCATACCAAGCAACCTGCAATTCACAATGACAATCCATGCATTTACACCAACAAGAAACACGTCTAAATGACTGAT
Source organism: Potentilla sterilis (assembly GCA_963682095.1). Taxonomy (NCBI): domain Eukaryota; kingdom Viridiplantae; phylum Streptophyta; class Magnoliopsida; order Rosales; family Rosaceae; genus Potentilla; species Potentilla sterilis. Next base: position 31,775,089 of record OY821758.1, read on the forward strand.
TTAATTTGTTCCAATATACATAAAATATAACCCTAATCATCACCTAAAGCAGTAAAGTCCACCACGTCATCCCCAGCATGCCCGTCATTCTGGCCACCATCCTGCTGTCCATCATGCTCGTCATCCTGCTGAATGAACTCGGGAGCTCTCGGCATTGGAGGTTCATCTAACGGCTCAAACGGGGGCGGGGGTTCAAGGCCTTGTTGTTGTGCCGCGAACATAGCATACCACCAGTTTTGTTGGCCAGCGTAGTTCTGTCGCCGAATTCTCTCGCATTCAGCATGTCAACGCTCCATTTCCATCTGATACTGTTGTGTTCTGCGTTGTTGCTCCTGTGATCTCTGGAACAGGGCCGCCAATCTTGTATTTTCTTCTGCCAATATCTGCATTTCCCCCTCATCTGTTGGGTGTCCCCGCCTCCCTTCTTTTGAGCTCCCTTAGTGGTCTTCAGGACCCCTATTCCAGAACTTCCCAAACCCCGGCAGTAGTAGTCGTTTAACCGGTTTGGGAAGGCTGCGTCGAACATTCGATCGGTCGACCTGGCGCAGGGCTTCTTGCAGATTTGCCTCTGAAATGTTCGGTTGTGTCTCCCGAACTACTTGCTCATACACTTCTTCTTCGGCCCGGTTCACCCTCTCCTAATTGAACGGGAAAAAAAAAAATTAATATTCTAACAAATATATAATTAAGTAAAATTAATAATTAAAATTTTAAAATCGTAATCAACGACTTACGAGCTGTTCTGTTGCTTGTGGATAAGCCTTCTTAGACGTCTCCACGTACGGGTTGCTATCAGGATGATCTCTAAGCGCCTCCTCCTGATATTGTGCAATGGCCTAAAACCACCATGATGGGGGGTTGTGTTACGGCGGCGGTTAGCAGAGTTTATCCGAGACCGTTCCTTCAAACAAATAATAAAATATTAGAAAAATGCATAAAAAAATATTAGTGTAATAATTAGAAAATAATTAAACTAATAATTAAAATTTTAACAAAATAAACATTTATAGTTAAGTTTAGTATTTACCTGCATAAGTGGGTTGTTGAAGTCTACTGTCTTCAACCAACGCCACTCGTACTCTTTGAACATGAACTCTCTTGGAGTACCCATATGACCACGGTTGTCGTATTCGGTAAAGTGGGTACGGAGCTCGTTCTTCCACTCTTTGAACCTACAGAAAAAACAAAAGTGCATTAGAAATATTATTAATATCATAAAATATTTCAAATTATAAGATGAGGAATTCCCAACGTAGCTCGAGTTCTGCATCGCGTCCGCCCAATCCTGCTTGTGTTCGGCAATCTCGAAGTATGCCTGAAAGATAATATTTGATTAGTTTTACAATTATAACAATACCGAAAATTATTAAATATTACGATAAAGAAATTAAATTTTTTAAATTACTCACCAACGCCGCGTTGTTGACCTCCCTCTTGATCTCTCCCGGCACATCAGCCCACCGTGTCCACAACATAGGGACTCTATCCCTAATCAGTGACCCACGCAACCCGCGTAATCGCGGTGTTTTTTCCCCTGAACCTCCTGATTAGGGGGTTCGTTGATCTGGATCCTCCCCCTGCTCTCAACAGTTCTCCTGAGTGTGTCAAAACATATGACACCTCTCGTATTCCTCGTTGAACTGCTAGCGGCTGTCCCTATCACATAAACGACTATTGGTTAATAAAATTAAATATTAGTGCGTTAATTTTAATAAAACATTTAATTAATAAAATCAAATGTTACCTGAACTTGATGACTCTTCTGTCGACTTTGCTTTTAATCTCGCCGAAATCAGGAGCTCAGGTCTCTCAAATGGCTCATTATGATATGCCTCCGCAACACTCATGTACTGAGGCATAGCAGGCCGTATGGGCACACCACGCTCGTCGACCTCGGGTATGCCAGGTACAGCTGATTAGGGAGAGTAGGCCCCTCAGTAGAGTCAGCAGCAGACGGCGCATGACTCGTCATCGGCTCCCGATGAAACTCAAGCATACGGACCTGATGAACGTCTGGAGCTATGTCCTCCTCAAATAGCTGCGTGCTACATCTCGGAGGATCTGGCCGGAGAGGGGGACGTGAACTGCTCGACGGCCGCCCCGCAGATAAAAGGGTCTGGTGCCGGTTGCTCAAACTCCTCCGCGGCTGGGATGAATCGATCCTCTGAGGCTGGCTGGTGGTCCTCTCAGGCTGGCTAAGGGTCCTCTCAGAGTCTCCGGATCCTCCAGAACTTCCAGAACCCCTAGATCTGGAACGACGGCCTCCGAATAACTGTCTAAATGCATCGGCCACTGGAGCTTGAGGCATTAATACATTAATTAATATTAAATTATATTACATTAAATAACAAATTCTAATTAATATAATAACCAATAATACTAACATATTTTAAAACATACTAACAAATTAATATTTAAATTTTAACTAATTTTAAATAATACTAACCATTAACATAAATATAACCATTTATATACAAATATAACTATATTTCATCATTAACATATATATACATACAAATAACCATTTATATATTAACATAAATATAACCATTTATATAATTATGCTACCAATTTATATATATAATTAATTTAACAATTTATATATAACAATTAAAATATACATTAACATATAACCAATATTAATAAATATATAACAATTTATATAATTAATCTACAAATTTATATATATAATTAATCTAACAATTTATACATATAACCAATATATATAACAATTTAACACACACTTAAATATCTAAATTATATACATAAATTATACAATTAAAATAAATTGAAAAAACAAAAACAAAAAAACTTACGGGATGATTTTCTTTAGGAGGAGGAGGAGGCCGGCCGGAGGAGGAGGGGAAGGAGGAGGAGGCCGGATGGAGGAGGAGGGGAAGGAGGAGGAGGAGAGCGGCCGATTTGAGGAGCGGAGGAGGAGTTTTTGCGGAGGAGGAGAGAAAAAAGTCGGAGAGAAAGTGACTTTAAGCTTTTATAGCAGAAAGAATAGCCGACGATTTAGAAGATTTCGTCGGCTATTCTTTCAGAATAGCCGACGATTTAGAATATTTCGTCGGCTATTCTTTGAATATCGTCGGCTATTATATGAACATCGTCGGCTATACTTTGGAAGATCAACGGCCGTCGGATCTGAGCCATCCAACGGCGGACAATAAAAAGGCGCGGATCGCAGAGAGAATAGCCGACGATTTAAAAGATGTCGTCGGCTATTCTTTGAATGTCGTCGGCTATACTTTGGAAGATCAACAGCCGTCGGATCTGAGCCATCCAACGGCGGACAATAAAAAGGCGCGGATCGCAAGAGTTTAGCCGACGAAATATAATTTTCGTCGGCTAAACTATAGGTCAAACCACTAAGTCAAACCTCTAAACGCTTAAAAACGGAAATTAGTCTAGTTAAACGACGGTTTCTGGCCTCACCTTCAACAGATAATAGTTTCAAATCAATGAGACGCAACTAATCATATAAAAATTTTACAAAATTGATTTAACGAACGTCAGGCCACCCATAGGAAAACGAAAGTAAAAAACAGTTAACCGCAACATTCGGCACACAGATTTTATCATAACCTTGTCATTTTTCAACCGTAGACGTATTTCATTATTTCGGTCATATCTTATTTCACAACATTTTTGCATTTGAAGAGTCTACGTATAGTAACTATTTAAAACTATACATTCACTCAAACACTTAGTAAACAAGTTAAGGAACATTAGTGCGTATGTTCTGATTTTGAATCTAAAAGTTTAGAAAATCTATTCCAACTGTCAGATATCATCGTTAAGATTAAATACATGTATGAAAAAAAATCCAACTTCAGTTGACAACGTTAAAGGCTCGATCGGAACGGTCAACCGGGTAAGTCAAACCTCTAAACGCTTAGAAATGGTAATTGGACTGTCTAAATGACGTTTTTTGGCCTGACCTTCAACAGATAATAGTTTCAAATCGATGAGACGCAACTAATCATATAAAAATTTTACAAAATTGATTTAACGAACGTCAGGCTACCCATAGGAAAACGAAAGTAAAAAACAGTTAACCGCAACATTCGGCACACAGATTTTATCGGAATCTTGTCATTTTTCAACCGTAGACGTATTTTATTATTTCGGTCATATCTTATTTCACAATATTCCATTTGAAGAGTCTACGTATAGTAACTATTTGAAACTATACATTCACTTAAACACTTAGTAAATAAGTTAAAGAACATTAGTGCATATGTTCTGATTTTGAATCTAAAAGTTTAGAAAATCTATTCAAACCGTAAGATATCACCGTTAAGATTAAATACATGTATGGAAAAAATCCAACTTCAGTTGACAACGTTAAAGGCTCGATCGGAACGGTCAACCGGGTAAGTCAAACTTCTAAACGCTTAGAAATGGTAATTGGACTGTCTAAATGACGTTTTTTGGCCTGACCTTCAACAGATAATAGTTTCAAATCGATGAGATGCAACTAATCCTATAAAAATTTTCCTCAAAATATTTATTGAAGGTAACGCTACCATTAGGGAAACGAAGGAATAAAACCTTTGACCGCATCTTTCGACACTCAGATTTTATCGGAATCTTGTCATTTTTCAACCGTAGACGTATTTCATTATTTCGATCATATCTTATTTCACAACATTTTTGCATTTGAAGGATGAAGCAATGGTTTATCGTTAGTGATAGAAAATTGAATATGGTCATTTTTTGTTTTTTTTTTAAATCATAGCCGACGAGAGACTCGTACTCGTTGGCTATTCTTTTGTCGTTTTCTGTCTAAAATAAAATTTATATTTTTCAATATAGTTATAGCCGACGAAATAATGAATACCAGAAAAAAAGGTTTTCCCGACAAAAAAAAAAACGGCCGACGACTAAAAATTTTCGTCGGTAATTCCATAGAATGGCCGACGATTTTTTTTTTCGTCGGTGGGAAAACAAATTCGTCGGCCATAGTGTAACCATAGCCGACGATACTGTTTTTTCGTTGGTATAAACAAAAATCGTCGGCTATATTATATTTCAGCCGACGATTTTGGATTTTCGTCGGCGTTTCTCTGAAACATTAGCCGACAAAAACTTTTGAAATTTTGGCCGACGAAATTGACATTTTCGTCGGCTATAAGTCTATATATTTTCAGATCTAGACAGCAGCTGCTCATTTAAAAAAAAAACAAAAAAAAAAACGGGAGAAAGAGTGAAAAATCTGTGGGTATTGTTGAAATCCGTCATCTCTTACATTGTGGAGCTATATATAGGTACGTATATGTGTATATATGTTAATTTTGAGTTTTAGTTGAGTTGATTTTGAGTTAGTAAGTAATTTTTTATTTTGTTGTTGTTTTAGTGTTAGGCTGTATGTATATATGTTGATTTTGAGTTGTAGTTGAGTTGATTTTAAGTTAAAGTTTAATTATGTGTTTTAATTTGATGTTATTTTAATTACTGTTAAAATATATATACATGTGTGTGTGTGTGCATGTGTGTGTGGAGTTTAATTATATATATATATATATATATATATATATGTTAATTAATGGTTGCTGATATATAGTGTAATTAACTTTAATAATGGTTGATATATAGTGTAACTTAAATAATGGTTGTTAATGGTATATATATATATGAGTTGATGTTGATAATAATATATATTGTAATGTAATTAATTATTAAGGATTTATATATATATATATATATGTATGTGTTAATTAATTTCTTATTAATTAAAGTTATATATATATATATATATATATATATTATTTTCAGGCTATATATATATGGATCCGGATAAGAGTTGGATTTGGCTTCCAAGGCATGACCGACGATACACTACAGGAGTTGTGAATTTTTTGCAGTTCGCCGAGGAAAATGCAAACGGGAATGAATACCATTATTGCCTGTGCAATAAATGTAGGTGTCGCAGTGATATGTGTCGATTTCCGATTAGGACAGTATGGGAGCACCTAAAGAGTAAAAGGTTTTGGCCGAAGTACACGCGTTGGATATTTTTTTTTTTTTTTTTTTTTTTTCGTATGGGCAGATTTTTTAGGCGGGCAGTAGTAGTACATCCAACGATCCAACAATGGCATTCGTCAACGACGTGTTTCCTTTTGAAAGCGGTGTACGTGGGGAAAAATATATGCATGACCCGGTGCAGCCCTTCCCACAAGTTGTCAACACTGCTGCCTTTGACAAGTACAACAAACTGATTGCATTGCAACAGACCCCTGTGTCTTTAAGTTCTGAGAAGACAGTTCTTCAAAGTGTGATGGAGGTAATGAGGATTAAAGTCGAGACAAAATCGACTATCAGGCAAGTGGATGAATATCTACAGTACACTTCTTCGTTGTTGGAGGAGGGTCATCGTAATCCTACCAATCACCGTAAGGTCCGAAGTATCCTCAAAGATCTAGGGTTTTCCTACATTAAGATCCATGTATGCGCATTTGACTGCGTTCTCTTCTGGGGTAAAGATGCAGAAGGGAATGACCTTGCTAGCCTTGACGCATGTCCGATATGTCAGTCTGACCGATATAAGTTGACGGGAGCAGGCAATAGGAAACCTGTGAAAGTGCTTCGGTATTTTCCGTTGAGAGATAGGCTTGAGCGGTTGTACATGTCAGAAACCATCGCAAAAGCTATGAGATGGCACGGTGAGCGGGACTTTGGAGACGCAGATATCATGACACACATCTCTGACGGAGCGGCTTGGAACCATATAAACAATGAGTTTCCTCATTTTGCGTCAGATGTAAGAAACGTCAGGCTCGGGCTCTCAACCGACGGGTTCAACCCTTTCGGCACCATGAGTCTTTCATACAGTATATGGCCAGTGGTTTTGGTACCTTACAACCTTCCTCCGTGGATGTGCATGAAGAAGGAATATAATATGTTGACGTTGTTGATTCCGGGGCCTGGTTACCCAGGGAAATGTCTCGATGTGTATATGAGACCATTGATTGAAGAGCTTAAGGTATTGTGGGACGTTGGTCATCCCACTTTTGACAAGTACAAGGAGGAGACGTTCCAGATGCATGCCATGGTTATTGGTACCAATAGTGATTTTCCTGCTTATGGGATGTTGTCGGGCAGCGCTGTTAGGGGATACAAGGCTTGTCTAGAGTGCCTCAGCGATTATGGGAGCACCCCTCATTGCAACACGATATGCAGAATGATAGGAGCACAATGTGCGACGATATTATATGTTTTTACCCTCATTTATGCTTTGTTTAACCCTTATTTGTCTAAAATAGAGTCATAATATAGTTTAGTGTTAATTTGGTAGAGTTTGACGAAAAGTTAGTTAAGAATCCGAAAAATGACTAAGTTTGAGGAATCTGGAAAATAATGCAAGTTGTCTTTTTCGTGATTCTGAGATGAGTAAAAATGCGATCTTTCCTTGTCCGAAGTTAATGAAATTTGGTGTGCTTATTATTCATATACTGAGGAATGTTGTGTTAAAATTTCAGATCAATCGGAGTTCGGGAAGTCACCCAAAAGATGGCTGCAACTTGGCAGTCCGAGCAAACCAATCCAGGGACTTCCAAGATTTTCCTGGGACTGTGTCCCAACTTCGAAAAATCATTTCCGACGACTCATAAGGAATTTGATCAAAATGTTTTATATAGAGGTAGCTATGTATGTCTAGTTTCTCTGGGACTTAGAATCGCATCAATCGGAGGTCTGAGGAGGAAGTTATGCCGGAAACAACAACTTTCCCGGTTGCACAAGGAAAGCTTTCCTTTGGACTTTTGAAGCATGGATCGGATATTATGGACCTAAAGATATGTTCATACTAACTTAATGAGAAGATTCAAGTCTAAGATAAGGCCAAGAAGAGTCTAGAAGAAAAGAATTCAGATAATAAGAGAAAGAAAAAGAATCTTGATTAATTTCGGGAAAATTCCTGTGAACGTCTGTCAACTTCCATGGACTCTCCCGGACAGCTCACAATGAATCAGAATTCGAGCCTTATATGGATAGAAAGCTACGGGAGTCTAGTTTCCAACCCAACTGGAATCATCTCAATATCTATTTTCTAGAGAAAGATATTCCATAATCTTCACTCGAAGGTCAAATCTGCTAGCAAGATAAGTTTGAGAAAAACTAGGTTTTGTAAACCCTAGCTGCCTCCCTTGCCTCTATAAATACCACAACATAATTTCAGAAAAATCATCTTCTCTTCCTCACTTGAACTTACCAAAACTCTGCCGAATTTCCACCATAACAATCCTCACATAGAGCAAAGCCGAACCATCTCCACCACCTTTCCTAAAAATCATTCCAATCACCCTCACCAATCCTCTTGCCGAATTCTTCAACGAAGGTTCTCAATTCGGATTGTAATTTTCCATGGCTTTTGTTTCTTTGTACTTATACATTATTGTCTATGAAATATGTATGGATTCTTGGTTGTAATTTTGGTTTTGTAAATTATTCTTGGGATTTCCGAATTCTTGTTATATTATTTGGTTATCTTTGGTTTAATTTCTGAATTATGCATGTAGTTTAATCGAATATGGTATTATGGGCAGTAGGCTTTTGCATGTTTTCTTGATTTAATTAGGTTGATTTCCTGAATTTGTATGCATAAAAATCGTATGTATGGAGGTAGTCTTGGCCATGACTATCCTTTGTGTGTTGGTTTCACATGCTGATTTAATACATGTTGAATCATACGCGAAGTTGGTTTTAATTTGTATTAATCTAAAGGGCTAGAATATCTAATTTACCTACTGATTTTTACTAAATTTAAATCTTAAATTATTATATACAATTGATCAACATCTTCCACACAATCACAAAATACAAAACTCATTAAACATGCAACGAAATTAAACAAAGTAATAGGGGCAGCAAGCTAAAATCGGATCCAAGATTCAATTAAGTTCCAATTTAATTAGAGCCTTCGCGGTATATCTAATTATTCAAAACATCACAAGTATTTAGAATCAACTTCGCGTGTAATCCTAAACATGGTACTAATCGGTTTAAAAACACTTCGCGTAGAAATTTAACACAAATAACACCCCCCTTTATTTGCAACACTTTGTGTGATTGAAAGCCCTAGATTTCCCCGGATAGAACGATCCCTACTTGTCCTAACTACAATTGACACAAATAGGGTATTATGTGTATGAAGTTGTTTTGCAGGTACTTTGTGCTTGGATAATAGCTCCATCAATTTTTGGCGCCGTTGCCGGGGAAATTTAATTATTTTGATTCATAAAGTGTTGTTTTGTAATTATGTATATTGCAGGTTATTTAATTTTGCTATAGTTTTTGGGATATGTATAATAGGATTTTTCGGAAGTGTAATAGTAAATAGGGATTTCCGATTTTTGTTTTTGGTTTTTGGTTTGATTAATTGCCGAATTATGTGATGGATATTTGTGAATGTTTGTAACACTTAGATAATTTCTAGGAAGTTGATAGTTTTATGTATGCTTAAGTTTATTGTAGTTTCTAAAGTGTAACATGTGGGTGAAGCCTCTTTTATTGATCATAACCAAAACCCTTCATACGAATGATGCTTTGTTGGATCCGTTTTATGTAGATTGGAAAACGCGGGATACTTCCCCCCCACACATACAAGCGACATTTTGGCAAAGTTATTACTTCTATGAGGTTGAGGGCGGTTTTAATCAACACTTGTAGACCGCTAGGGACCCGAGTTTATTTTACAAAGTATGGGGCAAGTTATTTTCATTGATTGGTTCTCAGGTTTGTAAAACTGGTTCTCAAGGCCCACAGACTGATGTTCATTCTCTGTGAGTGAGTCAATAGGGAGTTCGCTCTCCGTGGTTACCAACAACGAGACCTGCCTGGTTCCTAAAGGGAGTTCGCTCTCCGTGAATCTTAACAACCACTACCAGAAAAAAGATCATTACCGACGAAAAAAAAAACGGCCGACGACATACTTTTTTCGTCGGCTATTCCCAAGAATGGCCGACGATTTTTTATTTCGTCGCTAAAAATAAAAATTCGTCGGCTATTCCACAAGAATGGCCGACGATTTTTTCTTTCGTCCCTAAAAAATATTTTTCGTCGGCTATACCCCTAGAATGACCGACGATTTGGATTTTCATCGGCCTTTCTCTAAAACGTTAGCCGACGAAAACTTTTGAAAGTATGGCCGACGAAATTGTCATTTTCGTAGGCTATAAGTCTATATATTTTCAGATCTAGACAGCAGCTGCTCATTTAAAAAAAAACGAAAAAAAAACGGGAGAAAGAGTGAAAAATCTGTGGGTATTGTTGAAATCCGTCCTCTCTTACATTGTGGAGCTATATATAGGTACGTATATGTGTATATATGTTGATTTTGAGTTTTAGTTGAGTTGATTTTGAGTTTTAGTGATTTTGATATAGTAAGTTATTTTTTGTTTTGTTGTTGTTTTAGTGTTAGAATGTATGTATATATCTTGATTTTGAGTTGTAGTTGAGTTGATTTTCAGTTAGAGTTTAATTATGTGTTTTAATTTGATGTTATTTTAATTAGTGTATGTTAATTAATGGTTGTTAATTAATGGTATATATATATATGAGTTGATGTTGATAATAATATATATTGTAATATATATGTGTTAATTAATTTCTTATTAATTAAAGTTATACATATATATTATTATCAGGCTATATATGGATCGAGATAAGAGTTGGATTTCGCTTCCAAGGCATGACCGACGATACACTACAGGAGTTGTGGATTTTTTGCAGTTCGTCGAGGAAAATGCAAACGGGAATGAATACCATTATTGCCCGTGCAAGAAATGTAAGTGTCGCAGTGATATGTGTCGATTTCCGATTAGGACAGTATGGGAGCACCTAAAGAGTAATGGGTTTTGGCCGAAGTACAAACGTTGGATATATCACGGTGAGCCATCATTAGATGGATCGCATGATCATGGGCAGTTTTTTTAGGCGGGCAGTAGTAGTACATCCAACGATCCAACAATGGCATTCGTCAACGACATGTTTCCTTTTGAAAGCGGTGTACGTGGGGAAAAATATATGCATGACCCGGTGCAGCCGTTCTCACAAGTTGTCAACACTGCTGCCTTTGACAAGTATAACAAACTGATTGCATTGCAACAGACCCCTGTGTCTTCAAGTTCTGAGAAGACAGTTCTTCAAAGTGTGATGGAGGTAATGAGGATTAAAGTCGAGACAAAATCGAGCATCAGGCAAGTGGATGAATATCTACAGTACACTTCTTCGTTGTTGGAGGAGGGTCATCGTAATCCTACCAATCACCGTAAGGTCCGAAGTATCCTCAAAGATCTAGGGCTTTCCTACATTAAGATCCATGCATGTGCATTTGACTGCGTTCTCTTCTGGGGGAAAGATGCAGAAGGGAATGACCTTGCTAGCCTTGACGCATGTCCGATATGTCAGTCTGACCGATATAAGTTGACGGGAGCAGGCAATAGGAAACCTGTGAAAGTGCTTCGGTATTTTCCGTTGAGAGATAGGCTTGAGCGGTTGTACATGTCAGAAACCACCGCAAAAGCTATGAGATGGCACGGTGAGCGGGACGCGGGAGGCGCAGATATCATGACACACATCTCTGACGGAGCGGCTTGGAAGCATATAAACAATGAGTTTCCTCATTTTGCGTCAGATGTCAGAAACGTCAGGCTCGGGCTCTCAACCGACGGGTTCAACCCTTTCGGCACCATGAGTCTTTCATACAGTATATGGCCGGTGGTTTTGGTACCTTACAACCTTCCTCCGTGGATGTGCATGAAGAAGGAATATAATATGTTGACGTTGTTGATTCCGGGGCCTGGTTACCCAGGGAAATGTCTCGATGTGTATATGAGACCATTGATTGAAGAGCTTAAGGTATTGTGGGACGTTGGTCATCCCACTTTTGACAAGTACAAGAAGGAGACGTTCCAGATGCATGCCATGGTTATTGGTACCATCAGTGATTTTCCTGCTTATGGGATGTTGTCCGGCAGCGTTGTTAGGGGATACAAGGCTTGTCCAGAGTGCCTCAGCGATTATGGGAGCACCCCTCATTGCAACAAGATATGCAGAATGGGTCATCGTGTGTTCCTTCCGGCGGATCACCACTGGCGTTACGAGTCCGCCGCATTTGATGGAACCGAAGAACACGGTGGTCCTCCCAGAAGATGGACGGGAACAGAAATTTTAGCAGTGCTTAATGAGTACGATTTTGGGCCCCTCAGCAATCATCCCGATATTGTAGCGGAAATACCTGAAAGACCTGAGGAGTACAAATTCTGGACACATAAGAGCATATTGTGGGAACTCCCGTACTGGTGTGAGTTGCTGATCCGTCACTTCTTAGACGTTATGCACATAGAAAAAAATGTTTCTGAAAGTGTGGTGGGCACAACGCTGAACTTGGAGGGGAAGACGAAAGACGGTCCTAAGGCTCCCACTGATCTGCAAAACATGAATATCAGAAAACAACTATGGTTGAAACAAGGGAAGATAAAAATGCCTCAAGCTCCTTACACCGTCAAGCCTGAGCATAAATCAGAAATTTTCCATTGGATAAGTCGGGCCAAGTATCCTTCAGGCTTTGCTGGAAATATAGCCAAGTGTGTGAACAGACAATTCAACAATCTTTACGGGTTGAAAAGTCATGACAATCATATCCTGCTGCAACGTCTCTTTCCTGTTTTCATTCGACCGTTCCTTCCCCGTCACGTTGTGGAGCCGTTAGTAGCATTGGCAAGATTTTTCCAGAAGGTATGCACACGGGAAGTGAGAAAATCTGACCTCCGGGAAATGCAACAAGACATCGTTCATATCATGTGTAAATTTGAGATGATATTTCCTCCAATTTTTTCGACATCATGCCTCACCTCATGATCCATCTTCCTCGGCAGTTGTTGCCTACCGGTCCTGTGCACTTCACTTGGATGTATCCGATGGAAAGGTACGTATTTTACACTTTATGTTAATTTCCTCATCAATATATGTGATATAGTATTAATGTATTATCATAACATTTTAAAAACTTGATTTATAGGCAACTTGGACAATACGGTGATTTTGTCCAAAACAGATCCGCACCTGAAGGATGTATAGCTGAAGCATATATTGCGCATGAGTGCGTCACCTACATGAAGCTGTATTTAGGAGCGTTACAGGAAAGCATACCGGAAGATGTACCTTCACAGTTCAATCTTTCCATACTCTCCGACGATGTTGTACTCGGTGGAAACATGCCAGTTTCCTACAAGTTGAAAGATTATGAGGTAGCCATTGCACATTGGTGGGTACTAATCAACTGTCCAGAAGTTCAGTTTTGGAAGAACATGCATCTAAACTGTGACCAAGTAGGAGGTGATCTCGATTACCACAACCGGACATTCGCAGAGTATTTCGGCCGCTGGGTACGTAACTTTAACACTATTCTATACGTGTTTATATATTCTTGTGTATAATTATTCATATTTATAGTTGATTCTGATGGTTGCAGATGGACCTTATTAAAAATGATAATCACCCAAATTGGTCGCACGAACTCAGACTTCTAGCGATGAGGCCGGTCTATTCAAAAGTTTATGCGACGTGCAAGGTGAATGGTGTGTTATTTCGATGTAAAGAGAGAGACCTCAGACTGAAAACACAAAATTCAAGGGTTATGACACATGGTGGGGATGATGGAGTTGACTATTACGGTGTTCTCCCTTCAGTTGTGGAACTGCATTATGGGGAAGGCATGAAAGTGCACCTTTTCAAGTGTAGATGGTTTGACACACGGCCGCAGAGCATGAAAACCGATCAATACGGCATAACTTCTGTGAATACTAGTACATCATGGTATGAGGACGACCCGTTCGTTTTAGCCACATGGGTGAAACTAGGCCTCATCATGGGCCGGGTCGGGCCAAGCCCTACCCTAAAATTTAGGGCTTAGGGTAGGGTCGGGCCGGGCCGGGCTTTGACTAACTCAACATAGCTTAGGGCCGGGCTAGGGCTTTGATATGTAAACCCTTACCCGCCCTTAAGGCCCATTCTATTAGGGCTAACAGGGCCGGGCCGGGCCGACCATTTAAAAAATAGGGCAGGGTTGGGCTTTTAGGGCTGGATATGAAATAGAAGTCAAATTTTATAAAAAAAAAAGTCAAATTTTGAAAAACGCTATGAAATATAATTTTATCTTTATGATGAAATACGGTGATGGTAAAAAAATCACTTAAATCCGACAAAATTATAGTCCCGATCGATGCCGTCAACCTTATTTAAACTTATCTCTCTCTATGTGAAGTCATAGTATTGGCAGCAAACGTTCCCAAATTTTTACATGGATGATTACGTCTCATCTATTTGAGAGTTTAATGTTTGGAAGAGTCGACGAAACAACTTAATCTAAAGGTACGTAATAGCGTTTTCGTGTGATAAGTTTTATGAAAATATAGTTGCCCGTTTCGATCGAGCATCGAACGTTTACGAAACGAGTTGATTTTTATATTCTACTCATATTTGACTATAACGATCATATCAGACGGTCAAAAATTTTATTTTTTGAATTTAGACATTATAATGACAACATGCTTACAAATGCGGTATAACTTGATTAGTAGATTATACTCAAGTGTACAACTTTTTGAAACAACTATATACAAGAAGTCAAATTTTGAAAAACGCTATGAAATAACATTTGATCTTTATGATGAAATACGGTGATAGTAAAAAAATCACTTACATCCGACAAAGTTAGAGCCCCGATCGATGCGGTCAACCTTATTTAAGCTTATATCTCTCTATGGGGAGCCATAGTATCGGGAGGTAAACGTTCCAACATTTTTACATGGATGATTACGTTTCATCTATTTGAGAGTTTAATGTTTGGAAGAGTCGACGAAACAAGGTCATCTATAGGTACGTAATAGCGTTTTCGTATGATGAGTTTTATGAAAATATGGTTGACCGTTTTGATCGAGCATCGAACATTCACGAAACTAGTTGATTTTTATACTCTACTCCTATTTGACTATAACGATCATATCAGACGGTCAAAATTTTCATTTTGTGAATTTAGACATTATAATGACAACATGCGTACTAATGCGGTATAAGTTGATTAATAGATTATACTCAAGTATACAGCTTTTTGAAACAACTATATAAAAGAAGTCAAATTTTAAAAAACACTATGAAATAGCATTTGATCGTTATGATGAAATATGGTGATGGTAAAAAAATCACTTAAATCCGACAAAATTAGAGCCAACTTTTGTATGGTGATTGGTAGATTATACTCAAGTGTACAACTTTTTGAAACAACTATATAAAAGAAGTCAAGTTTTGAAAAACGCTATGAGATAACATTTGATCTTTATGATGAAATACGGTGATGGTAAAAAAATCACTTACATCCGACAAAGTTAGAGCCTCGATCGATGCGGTCAACCTTATTTAAATTTATCTCTCTCTATGGGGAGCCATAATATCGGGAGGTAAACGTTCCCAAATTTTTACATGGATGATTAGGTCTCATCTATTTGAGAGTTTAATATTTTGAAGAGTCGACGAAACAAGGTCATCTAAAGGTACGTAATAGCGTTTTCGTGTGATAAGTTTTATGAAAATATAGTTGACTGTTTCGATCGAGCATCGAACGTTCACGAAACGAGTTGATTTTCATACTCTACTCATATTTGACTATAACGATTATATCAGACGGTCAAAATTTTCATTTTGTGAATTTAGACATTATAATGACAACATGCTTACTAATGCGGTATAACTTGATTAATAGATTATACTCAACTATACAACTTTCTGAAACAACTATATAAAAAAATTCAAATTTTGAAAAACACTATGAAATAGCATTTGATCGTTATGATGAAATATGGTGATGGTAAAAAAATCACTTAAATCCGACAAAGTTAGAGCCCCAAATCGCTTAGTGAAGACATTTGTATGTATTATGTAATATAAAATAGTTAAAATTTTAGGGTAGGGCTGGGCCGGGCCGGGCTTTTAGGGCCGGGTAGGGCTTGGCCCTAAAGGGCTCAATAGGGCCGGGCTGTAGGGTAGGGCCGAGTTTAATTTGCTCGACCCTCACCCTACCCTACTCAAAAAGGGCTAGGGCCGACCCGCCCTAATGGAGGGCCGGGCCGGGCTTCGGCCCTATAGGGTAGGGCGGGCTTTAGGGCGGGCGAGGGCCAAAGGGCCAAATGATGAGGCCTAGGTGAAACAAGTGTTTTATCTTGATGATCTCGCCAAGGGGGACCCGTGGAAAGTAGTCAACACTATCCACCATCGCAACATTTACTGGGCGTCTACACTTGGAGTGGCTGAAGAGAACGAGGAAGGTGGCACCGCGTATCAAGAGCCCAACTCAAACGGTATTCCTGACTCCTCTTTTATTCGCCTAGACACGCCGGTGCGAATTCGACGTGAAGAGCCACTGCTTGTTGATGTTGATCTAAATGAAGAAACTAACGAGGACTCTAGTGGTGAGGAAAGACATAGATTACCCCTATCGAGCAATTCAGAAACCGAAGAAGACTCATCCGATGATTCCGATTACAATCCGACGGATTAAGTAATTTAGATGATGTAATCCTTTCATTTGTAATCCACTCATTTCTAATGAACGGGCGTGGGGATGAGCCTCCCAGCTAGGCTGGGTTCCAAACCCCTTAAAAAAAAAATTTGAAATATGTTGACTGTTGGGTTTATGTTTTTTTGATGTTCAATTTTGGTTATATATGAACATGACATATAGGTACGAGAGGTGTAACACAACTGATTTTTTTATTTTTTTCACAGAACAGCCGACGAAAAATGCATTACTTCGTCGGCTATACTAATTATAGCCGACGAAAAATACGTGATTTCGTCGGGCAAAACTATATTGAAAAATACATATTTTATTTTTGACAGAAAACGACAAAAGAATAGCCGACGAGTACTAGGTTTGATTTCGTCGGTTATGATTAAAAAAAAAAAAAACAGACCACCATTCATTTTCTATCACTATCGACAACCCATTGCTTCATCCTTCAAATGCAAATGTGTCGTGAAATAAGATATGACCAAAATAATGAAATACGTCTACGGTTGAAAAATGACAAGATTCCGACAAAATCTGCGTGCCGAATGTTGCGGTTAACTGTTTTTTACTTCCGTTTTCTTATGGGTAGCCTCACGTTCGGTAAATATTTTGAGGAAAATTTTTATACGATTAGTTGCGTCTCATCGATTTGAAACTATTATCTGTTGAAGGTCAGGCAAAAAAATGTCATTTACACAGGCCAATTTCCATTTCTAAGCGTTTAAAGGGTTGACTCACCCGGTTGACCGTCCCGATCGAGCCTTTAACGTTGTCAGATGTAGTTGGATTTTTTTTCATACATGTATTTAATCCTAACGGTGATATCTGACGGTTGGAATAGATTTTCCAAAGTTTTAGATTCAAAATCGGAACATATGAACTAATGTTCCTTAACTTGTTTACTAACTGTTTAAGTGAATGTATAGTTTCAAATAGTTACTATACGTACACTCTTCAAATGCAAATGTGTCGTAAAATAAGATATGACCGAAATAATGAAATACGTCTACGGTTGAAAAATGACAAGATTCCGACAAAATCTGTGTGCCGAATGTTGCGGTTAATTGTTTTTTACTTCCGTTTTCCTATGGGTAGCCTCACGGTTGGTAAATATTTTGAGGAAAATTTTTATACGATTAGTTGCGTCTCATCGATTTGAAACTATTATCTGTTGAAGGTCAGGCCAAAAAACGTCATTTACACAGGGCAATTTCCGTTTTAAAGCGTTTAGAGGTTTGACTTCGTTGTTTGACCAAAAGTTTAGCCGACGAAATATTCGAATTCGTCGGCTAAACTCTTGCGATCCGCTTATTGTCCGCCGTTGGATGGCTTAGATCCAACGGCTGCTGATTGTCCAAAGTATAGCCGATGAAATATTAAAATTCGTCGGCTAAACTCTTGCGATCCGTGCCTTTTCATTGTCCGCCGTTGGATGGGGGAGATCGGACGGCTGCTGAGCGCCTAAAGTATAGCCGACGACATTCAAAGTATAGCAGACGATATTAAAGATTTCGTCGGCTATAGTAAAGAATAGCCGACGAAATCTTTTTTAATCGTCGGCTATTCTATCGGGTATAAGTTTGAAACTGTCGAACCCTAGCCTCCGTTTTCTGCTTTCTCCCCCTCCTTACACCTCTGCAGCTATTCAGAAACCTCCGCACCGCCGCTCTCCTCCTCCTCCTCCTCCTCAAATTGACGACGAATTCTCCTCCTCCTCCTCCATCCGGCCGAATTCTACTCCTCCTCCTCCCCGATCCGGTTATTTTTTTTATATTTTAATTTAATTTTATAAATTGTTATATATTTAATTTTAATTATATAAATTGTTATATATTTGTTAATAAATTTAATTTTAACAAATTGTTATATATTTGTTATATATTTTATTTTAATTATATAAATTGTTATATAATAAATTGTTATATATTTGTTATATATTTAATTTTAATTATATAAATTGTTATATATTTGTTATATATTTGTTAATAAATTTAATTGTTATATATTTGTTATAATTTAGGTATATAAATTGTTATATATTTAATTTTAATTATATAAATTGTTATATAAATTGTTAAATTAATTCTATATATAAATTGGTAGTCTAATTATATATATATATTAATATTGAAATATAGTTATATTTGTATAAAAATAGTTATATTTAGGATAATGGTTAGTATTATTTAAAATTAGTTAAATTGTTATATATAAATTTGTTAGTATGTTTTGAAATATGTTAGTATTATTGGTTATTATATTAATTAGAATTTGTTGTAAAATGTAATATAATTTAATATTAATTAATGTATTAATGCCTCAAGCTGCAGATGGCCGATGCATTCAGACAGTTGTTCGGGGGCCGTCGTTCCAGATCTAGGGGTTCTGCAAATTCCGCCAGTTCGGCAGACTCCGACAGGACCCATAGCCAGCCTGAGAGGACCACCAGCCAGCCGCGGAGGAGTGTAGATTCATCCCATACGCGGAGGAGTGTGAGTTCTCGGCACCAGACCCTTCTCCAGGCGGGGCGGCCGTCGAGCAGTTCACTTCCGCCTGTCGGGCCAGATGCTCCGAGGTTCAGTCGGCAGCTATTTCAGGACGAGATAGCTGCAGACGTTCCTCAGGTTCGTATGCATGAGGTTCATCGGGAGCCGATGACGAGTCCGACGACGTCTGCTGCTGACTCGACTGAGGGTCCTAGTCTCCCAAATCAGCTCTACCTCCCGTACAACATTCCCCATCATGCTGGTTCTAGGCCATTTGCACAATATCAGGAGGAGGCGCTTAGAGATCATCCTGATAGCAACTCGTACGTGGAGACGTTCAAAATCGCTTATCCACAAGCGACAGAACAGCTCGTAAGTCGTTCATTACGATTTTAAAATTTTAATTATTAATTTTACTTAATTATATATTTGTTAGAATATTAATTTTTTTTTTCCCGTCCAATTAGGAGAGGGTGAACCGGGCCGAAGAAGAGGTGTTCCAGCAAGTAGTTCGGGAGACACAACCGAACATTTCAGAGGCAGATCTGGAAGAAGCCCTGCGCCAGGTCGACCGGTCCAATGTCCAAACGGCAGCGAGAATGTTCGACGCAGCCTTCCCAAACCGCTCAAACAACTACTACTGTCGGGGTTTGGGAAGTTCTGGACTAGGGCTCCTAAAGACCACTAAGGGAGGTCAAAAGAAGGGAGGCGGGGAGAGCCAACAGGTGAGGGGGGAAGTACGGAGATTGGCAGAGGAAAATGCAAGGTTGGTGGCCGAGTTCCAGAGATCACAGGAGGAACAACGCAGATCACAGGAGCAACACCGCAGAACACAGCAGTATTATTTAGATCTGTCCAGTTGGCATGCTGAGTGCGAGAGAATTCGGCGACACAACTACGCCGGCCAACAAAACTGGTGGTATGATATGTTCGCCGCACAACAACAAAACCTTGAACCTCCGCCCCCGTTTCAGCCGTTAGTTGAACCTCCAATGCCTCAACCTCCCGAGTTCGGTCAGCAGGATGACGAGCATGATGGAGAGCAGGATGCTGGGGATGACCTGGTGGACTTTAGTGGTTTAGGTGATGATTAGGGTTATATTTTATGTATATTGGAACAAATTAAATAATAAGTCATTTAGACATGTTTCTTGTTGGTGCAAATGCATGGACTGTCTTTGTGATTTGCAGGTTGCTTGGAATGGTAATTTAGAAAATAATTTAATTTTTTTTCCCCAAATAAGACTAGCCGACGATTTTGGCATTATTTCGTCGGCTATAAGTACTATAGCCGACGATTTTTACCAAATTTCGTCGGCTATAAAACTTATAGCCGACGACAATGACATTATTTCGTCGGCTATAAAAATTATAGCCGACGAAAATTATATTATTTCGTCGGCTATAACTAATTAATGCCTATTAAAATATTAATATATTTTGACGAAATAACCGACGAAATAGATGAAATCGTCGGCTATATTTCAGAAATAGCCGATGTATTTCGTCGGCCATACTCACAAATACCCGACGAATTTCGTCTGATATTTTGCCCACGTTTGGTCGACGAAATAATTTTTCGTCGGTAATATCGTCGGCCATACTCGACTATAGCCGACGATTTCTTTATTTTCGTCGGCCATTGGTATTACGTACGGTGTTTTCCCGACGACTTATAGCCGACGAAAATTTCGTCGGCAGAACGAATAGCCGAAGAAAAAAAGCCATAGCCGACAAAATTTTTTTCGTCGGCTATTCGCTCGGATCTGGTAGTGAACACCGCCTTTGAAAAGTAAAATACGCTCGACCCTAGACAACAGCTTGTGCCGAAGCATCACCTCACTTTAGACGCTAGAAGATAACTTGAACATATGTGAATATATTTTTCTTCAAAGATAAAATTTGTCTTTAATTTTTGAGGTATATCGGAATAAGCATGATACTACCTTGGACTGTTTCAGCCCATTGCACTGTTATCTCCTCTGCTCCACGTACCTCAAATTTTAAAGTTGTGTGAATAAAAGAAATTAAAAATTCTAGGTTTCGGCATCTCCTTTACATACATAATTCGAATACTTTAAAAACCAAACCATTGTGTGATACATGTAAATTATGTGTAAATTTTCGTGACCTATTGTATAACTAGTTTAAATTGTTAGGGAGTTTTAAAATTTTATTATGTTGAGTTTGTTTTTGGTTTTGAGGGGAAGATGAATAGGTGATAGGAGCACAATGTGCGACGATATTACATGCTTATGACCTCGTTTATGCTTTGTTTAACCCTTATTTGTCTAAGATAGAGTCATAATATAGTTAATGTCAATTTTGGTAGAGTTTTGGTGAAATGTTCTTAATTGTCTGAAAAATGACTAAGTATATGAAATCTGGAAAATAGTGAAAATATGTCTTTTTCGTGATTTTGTGACAAATACAAATATGATCTATCCTCGTCCGAATTCAATGAAATTTGGTGTGCTTAATATTCATATACTGAGGAATGTTGTGTTAAAATTTCAGATCAATCGGAGTTCGGGAAGTCACCCAAAAGATGGCTGCAAAACGGCAGTCCGAGCATTCCAATCCAGGGGCTTCCAGGATTTTCCTGGGACTGTGTCCCAACTTCGAAAAATCATTCCCGTCGAATCACAAGGAATTTGATCAAACTGTTTTATGGGGAGATGACCATATGTGTCTAGTTTATCTGAGACTTGGAATCGCATCAATCGGAGCTCCGAAGGTGGAGATATGCCGGAATTACTGCTCCAAGGTCAAATCTGCCGATTCCAAGAACCTACTGCCCCCTTTTCGTGTTTTCTGTTTTTGATGGACCAAATGGTGTACAAAAGCATATGTGAAGATGGTCCAAGCATATTGAAGGATAGAGGAAGACATAGGGCTCGAGAGATTGAAGAAAAACACAAGAAAGAAGTTCTCCTAGTCACACTAGGAGAAGCTGCCGAATAGAGGCAGATTGTGTGCTTAATGTTGCTGCCGGCAATTGGGGGATTTTTCGATGGACCAAGCCACATCAATTGAAGTCCAATGATCATACAAGAAGTCCATGAAGATGTGAAGCCCAAGCCTTGAAGAAAAATTCAGAAAAAGAAAACCTAATTGTACTATGAAAGGAAGGTTGTAAAACCTAATCCCATTAGGTTTTCTGAAATCTTTTTGCATAAGGACTGCCGGCAGCCTCTCTCCCTTTTCCCCTATATATAGCCATCTCATATTCAGAAAAGGTGTCACATCTCAAGCCAAAACACAAGTCTAAGCTCTACCAAAAATTCTACCTTAAGTCCTACATAAAACCTAGCCAAAATACATCCTTCACCACTACCAGAAAGTTTCTGCCGAACCAACCTTCTGCCGAAACTTGAACTTCCTGCTGCCGTGCAGCATCCAACCATCCTCCATCACAGATCCACACGAGCTGCTGCCTCCCAAGGTGTCTAAATGTGTGATCTACTCCCTTTGGCTTGTAATTTTATGGATTTATGCTTTTATGTCTATGTAAAACATATGTTCTTTTGGTATTTGTTTTTATGTCTATGTAAAGACAATTTGTTTGTTTGGTTTTGCATGTTTAAAGATGTTTATGATTTCGATTCTTTGAGCCTAATTAACTCTAAGGTATTGATTTCATGGTTTTATGAAAGATAAACATGTAAACATAATTTGTAAATATGTAACCGGTTAGGTCTTAGGGATGCATGCTTGACTTGATTCTCGATTTCTTCTTGATTAGTTGTTTGAATTCGTGTGCAACCGAAGGAGATGTTTAGGTACAATCGTAGGCCATGGTTGTTGTCTAGATATTGAATTCACTTGCCGTAGTAACATAGGTCAAGTTAGAACGCTAAGTCGATTTGGTTTATGTTGTTACCTAGGGTTAGAGTAATTCCTACAACTTGCTTGTCTAATATGAAGAGTGACGCCTTGCATGTTAACTTGTTTCCGACTAAAAGATTTCGTGCCTTATATGCTAATTGGTTAATTTCTACACTAAGTGTCTTTAATCGGTCAGCTAAAGATTAGGGTTATGCGCTAAACTAATTCTAAGTATTTTTGTGAAATCTAAAATCGATTAGTAAACCGCTAAGGAGCTAGTTAGGTTGGAATTAAGTTGAGTCTTGAATATTTCTATGCATGTTTCCATAAGTCCTTACTTGTTACTTGTTTCGATTTGTGATAGTTTTTGATGAGTGCTTTGCGTGAGAGATGTCGACCAAACTTGTACATAGTAGTTAGAATTTAAATTCCAGAAATTTATTTTTCGTGCCATAGTTTTTAGGGCAGCCCTATGGCTGCCGAACCATTCTCTCCCCCATATGTGACGTTTTGTATATATGTATATGTGTTTTTGTCTAACAATCTCATATTTCAGGTACCCTTAATCCCCGGCTAGAACGATCCCTACTTATGTCTATACTACTAACGATTGCAGGGTTTATTATTGCATGCGAGCTTCGGCTTCCATCAATTTTTGGCGCCGTTGCCGGGGATTATAAAATCTTGTTTTATGTTATTGTTGTGTATATAATGTTGCTGGAAATTTTTGTTTTGAAGTTGTAAAGTTGTAAATTTTAATCTTATTTTGGGATTTTGTAAAGTAGAAATATGCTTCGGCATGTAGAGTTTAAATTTTGGAAGTTGCATGATGTATAATGATGTATGTTGGTAATCATTTAGTTTAATTTCTAGGGAGTTGATAGTGTTGTTTATGTTTGAGTTTATTGTAGTTTCTAAAGTGTAACATGTAGGTGAAGCCACTTTTGTTGATCATAACCAAAACCCTTCATGTGAATGGTGCTATGTCGGAGGGCGTTTCTATGTAGATTGGGAAACGCGGGATACTTCCCCCCCACGCATATAAGCGTTTCTTCGGTAATAGTATTACTTCTATGAGGTTGAGGGTGGTTTTAATCAACACTTGTAGACTGGTAGGGATCCGTGTTTGTTTTACAAAGTATGGGGGAATTATTATCATAGATATGGTTCTCAGGTTTGTTTAACTGGATCTCAAGGCCCATAGACTGATGTTCATTCTCGGTGAGTGAGTCGATAGGGGGTTCGCCCTCCGTGGTGTCCAACAACGAGTCCTGCCTGGTTCCTGTAGGGGGTTCGCCCTCCGTGATTGTAATGACCTTTGAAACGTAAAATCCGCACGACCTAGTCGACAGCTTGTGCTGAAGCATCACCTCACTTTAGACGCTAGAACATAACTTGACATATGTGGCCTATTTTCTCCAAAGATAAAACATGTTGTGTGGTTCAAACTCTTGAGGTATATCGGATTAAGCATGATACTACCGGGGGCTGTATCAGTCCATTGCACCGTTATCTCCTCTGCTCCACGTACTTCGAGAGTTAGAACAAATTTAAAAGAAATTAGACTTAGCGATTACATGATCATGAACGTTCCAATTTTTAATCCCTTATTGCCGAGTGTCTGTGTACTTTGCCGACATTTTCTTGTGCTTTGCCGATTGTGTGTGTGTATCATTGTTGAAATTTGTTGAGTAATCGCCAATGCCGTGGCTTGTAATGATGTATATTCTTGTCTTCTATTTCTTTACGAGGTTCTAACTTGTTTAAATGTTGCAAATTTCAGAAATAGTGCATGTCCGAATCTAGTATTTGGGCAAGAGATCTTCAAGGCCGTTTGCAACGTTTAGATCAAGAACTCGCTATTGCTCGTTTTGTGCCATTACCACCATCGTCACCACCCAGTTCATCAGTATCATCATCCTTGCCGTCCTCCCCTATAGTGCCGTCAGTATCATCATCAGGGCCGAGCTCCCCATCGTTTGTTTCGTCGTCTTGTGATCTTCAGAATCCAGAATTTGAGGCCTTTGCCGAATCAGAAGAAGAAGAAGAGATCATGGCATCAATCAGATCACAGAATGGTCATGTTGCTGGAGCTGGAGTTGCTCCTTCTAATATTACTTATCCTCCCTTGGAAACTGACAAGACTGGAGAGATTGAATTGAGGAGTGGATTCCTCCATAAGCTGAAGTCATTTTATGGGATGCCGAGTGAGGATCCTAACAAGCATCTACAGTGGTTTAACTTCACCACGGAGTCTATGTGTCCAAGAGGGACCGATTTGCAACACTTCAAAATGAAGGCATTTCCGTTTTCTTTAGAAGATCAAGCAAAGGAGTGGTTGTTTGAAGTGCCTAGTGGTCGCATCGTTTCGTGGAGTACTATGATGGATGAGTTTTTGCTCAAGTACTTTCCTGCTTCACGTATCACTGATATGAGGAAGCAAATAACTAGTGTGAAGCAAGCCGGAGATGAGACTTTCTTCGACTACTACAAGAGGTTCAAGTCCCTAGTTTCTTTGTGTCCATCGCATGGCATTAGCGATGGGCTCTTGCTACAATATTTCTATGAGGGATTGCGCGTCATGGAGAGAGAGTTTCTTGACTCGGCCGCGGGAGGTAGCTTTTTGGAGTTAAACGCCGGTGCGGCAAGAAGTTTGTTGGAAGTTCGTGCTTTGAACAACCAACAATTTGGCATGGCACGAGGCATTGTGCAAAGGAATGAAAAAGTGCATGAGACGTCTTCGAGCTCAAAGCTAGAGGAGAAAGTAGACAAGCTTACCGACTTGGTGAGTAATTTAATGAAGAAGCGTGCTAGTGTTTGTGGAATTTGCACCGAGGGCCATGAGACCGAACAATGCCCTCAATTTGGAGTTAATGAGGGAGTAGAGGAGTGCAATGCAATTGGTTTTCAAGGAGGCCAACGATTTGGCAATTTCAATCCACGGTTCAATGATCATCCGAACTTTCGATGGGCAAACAATGACAACGTGCTTAGGGCACCTATGCAACCAAGAGAGGGAGGAGCGCCGTTTGCACCGAGGCCACCATTTGTGCCTCGGCAGCCATACATGCCGAACCAAGGAGTATTTGGGGCATTGCCGAATCAAGCACAAGCCGTGCCATACCAAAGCCAAGCAGGGCCGAGCCAAGGCCAAGCCTCGTCAAGCAATCCGAACTATGATGCTTTGATTCAATCTTTGTCAAGTGCTACTCAAGCACTACTCGCGGGGCAACAAAATCATCAAAAGGACATTGGTGAGCTCAAGACTCAAATGGGGCAAGTTGTGGATTTTATGGGAAGGTTTAATGAGCAAGGGAAGTTGCCAAGCAATACCATTCCCAATCCAAGGAACGAGCAAGCCAAAGTGATTCAAACTCGTAGCGGAAGAGAGTTGTTTCCTCCAGCAAGTCCAAAGAAGAAGCGAGTAACTTTCAATGTGATTGGGGATGAAGAGAGGGCTGCCGGACCTGTCATTGCCAGCAACCATAGAGAGGATGCCGAGGAGAGCCATGATGCCGTCAATGGTGATGCCGAGAAGAACAATTCTGCCGAGAGACACACTGCCGGCAGCAGCCATGTAACCGAGAAGGGGAGAGCAGCCGAGCAAGGGCATAGTGCCGGCCGTAGTGTGAATGAAAAGGGGCTGCGTAACGAGCTTGAGCACGATCCCGCAACATCAAAGAATGAGGTATTGCCGAGCCAAGCAAGCAAGGGAGGGGTGCAATCATCTAGTGCCCCATTCCCTTCTCGTTTTGCTAGAACGAAGAAGGATACGTCCGATGAGGAGGTGTTGGAGATTTTCCGGAAAGTGCAAGTCAACATCCCTTTGTTGGAGTGCATTAAACAAGTGCCGAAGTATGCTAAGTTTTTGAAGGAGCTTTGCACGGCAAGGAGGCATACTAGGGAGACTCGTGTGGTGACAATGAGTAAGACGGTGTCGGCCGTTATTCAAAGGAAGTTGCCACCAAAAATGAAGGATCCGGGAAGCTTCAATGTGCCTTGTGTCATAGGCAATACACGGTTTGATGATGTTATGTTGGATTTGGGAGCATCGATCAATGTCATGCCACTCAATGTGTATCAAACGTTGAGTATAGGGCCTCTCAAGAAGGATAATGTCATCATTCAACTTGCGGATCGTTCAAGCAAATATCCGGAGGGCTATGTTGAAGATGTGCTTGTACAAGTGAACCAATTAATTTTTCCTGCCGATTTCTATGTTGTGGAGATGGAGGACTCGCCGGTCAATAGCACTCAATTGCTTCTAGGGCGACCATTTATGAGGACGGCACGCACTAAGATAGATGTCGCCGAGGGCAACCTAACGATGGAATTTGACGGTGAGGTGATAAAATTCAACGTGTTTGATGCCATGAAATTTCCTTGTGCCGATTTGAAGGAGTGCAATGTTAGTGATGTTTTGGTGGAGGTCGAGCAAGTTATGTCGACCTCACTTGACGCATAGCAATTAGCAATTGAGGAAGGGGTCGGGTTTGACAAGAAGGGAGAACGAGCAAGTGAAGACACTATGAAGAAAATAGAGCCGAGCCTCAAGAAGTGTGTACCGAATTAGAGGCTCAACCCTATTCGAAATTTAGCTCGTTCTTGTCAGTTCCCAATGCCACAACCAAATTTCGTCCAAGTGTGGAAGAGGCCCCAAAGTTAGAACTCAAAGAGCTCCCTAATCACTTAAAGTATGTTTATCTTGGAGACGGAGATACACTACCGGTTATTGTGTCTTCATCGCTTAGTGAGAAGCAAGAAGTTGATTTGATTTGTGTGCTTAAAAAGCATAAAACCGCTATAGGTTGGACCTTGGCGGATATCAAGGGAATAAGCCCTACTACATGTGTTCATCGGATTCTACTTGAAGAAGGAGCAAAGCCAACGAGGGAAGGCCAACGTCGGCTCCACCCTCCCATGATGAAAGTGGTCAAAGAGGAGATCATCAAGCTTCTTGATTGCGGTGTCATCTACCCCATATCGGATAGTAAGTGGATTTCTCCCGTACAAGTAGTGCCAAAGAAGAGTGGTGTAACGGTTGTGAAAAATGAGAAGAACGAGCTTGTACCACAAAGACTTGTAACCGGTCATCGGATGTGTATTGATTATAGGAAGCTAAACGCTACAACGAGGAAAGATCACATGCCTTTGCCGTTTATGGATCAAATGCTCGAAAGGTTAGCCGGCCATGAGTTTTATTGCTTTTTGGATGGCTATAGTGGCTACAACCAAATTATGATACACCCGGACGATCAAGAGAAGTCCACCTTTACTTGTCCATTCGGCACCTTTGCTTATAGAAGAATGCCATTCGGTTTATGCAATGCACCCGGCACTTTTCAACGATGTATGTATGCCATCTTCTCATATTTTATTGAGGATATAATCGAGGTTTTCATGGATGACTTTAGTGTCTATGGAAGCACATTCGACACATGTTTGAAGAACTTGGAGAAGATATTGGAGCGTTGTGTAGAAACAAACCTTGTGCTTAATTGGGAAAAGTGCCACTTCATGGTAACACAAGGCATTGTGCTTGGCCATATTATTTCGGCAAGAGGACTTGAAGTTGACAAAGCAAAGGTTGAACTTATACAACACTTGCCGAGCCCTAAAAATGTAAGGGACGTGCGAAGCTTTCTTGGGCATGCCGGGTTCTATCGACGATTTATCAAAGATTTTTCCAAGGAAGCTAAGCCATTGAGCAATTTACTTCAAAAGGAGGTGCCATTCATGTGGAATGAGGAGTGTAAGCTAGCTTTTTGCCGATTGAAAGAGGCACTTTGCTCGGCACCTATCTTAGCCGTGCCTAATTGGGAGGAGCCGTTCGAGCTCATGTGTGATGCAAGTGATTATGCCCTTGGAGCCGTGCTTGGACAAAGGATTAACAAGAAGCCAAACGCCATCTACTATGCTTCGAGAACGCTCAATGATGCTCAACTCAACTACTCCACAACCGAGAAAGAACTCTTGGCGGTAATATTTGCTTTGGAAAAATTTCGATCGTATCTTTTGAATTCCAAAGTTATTGTGTTTAGTGATCATGCCGCCTTGAGATACCTCATGACAAAGAAGGATGCAAAGCCAAGGCTTATTCGGTGGATTCTTTTGCTTCAAGAGTTCGATATTGAGATTAAAGACAAGAAGGGAGTAGAAAATGTTGTAGCCGATCATTTGAGTCGAATTGTTAAAGAAGAGGATCGGCTGCCCCTTATTGAGAACTTCCCGGATGAGCAACTCTTTCGCATGGATGCACATGTGCCATGGTATGCCGACTTGGCTAACTACTTGGCCACTCGACAAATGCCTAGCTCCATGCCGAACCACCATAAGCAAAAATTGAAGAAGGATGCTCGGCACTACTTATGGGATGAGCCATACTTGTGGAAGCAATGCAGCGATCAAGTGATCCGAAGATGTGTTGCCGAGCATGAACACTTGCCTATCCTTAAGCTTTGTCATAGTGAGGCGTGTGGAGGTCACTTTGGGGCAAAGAAAACGACATTGAAGATACTTGAGTGTGGATTCTTTTGGCCTACAATTTTTAAGGATGCTTACATGTTTTGTAAGTCATGTGATCGATGCCAAAGAATGGGGAATATTGGTCCACGAGATCAAATGCCATTAAACCCTATCACTTCTATTGAGATTCATGACCTTTGGGGAATTGACTTCATGGGGCCGTTTCCTTCAAATAAGGGTTTTCTCTACATATTGCTTGCGGTTGATTATGTGTCAAAGTGGATCGAAGCCAAAGCTACACGCACCAATGATTCAAAGGTGGTGGCCGAGTTTCTCAAGACCAACATCTTTTCACGTTTTGGAGTCCCAAGAGTCTTGATTAGCGATGGAGGATCCCATTTTTGTAACCGCACCATTGAAGCCTTATTGAAGAAGTATGGAGTCAAGCACAAGGTATCTACACCTTATCATCCTCAAACAAGTGGCATGGCCGAGGTGAGCAATCGAGAGATCAAGCAGATACTTGAGAAAACCGTTGGACCTTCAAGGAAGGATTGGAGTGATCGTCTCGATGATGCTTTATGGGCTTATAGGACTGCGTATAAGACTCCGATAGGTATGTCACCTTTTCGGTTAACATATGGCAAAGCATGTCACTTACCGGTTGAACTTGAACACAAAGCATGGTGGGCCGTTAAAGCATTCAACTTGAACATTGATGAGGCCGGTTTTCATAGAAAGCTTCAACTTAACGAACTTGAAGAAATCCGCAATGAAGCCTATGACGCCGCTTGGATATACAAGGAGAAGACACGTGCCTACCATAACAAAATGCTTAGAGGGAAGAAGTTTGAAGTTGGTCAAAAAGTTCTCTTACACCACTCACGACTCAAACTTTTTCCGGGTAAGTTACGCTCTAGATGGATTGGCCCTTTCATTATCACTCAAGTTTTCATTCATGGAGCCATTGAGATTCGTAACGAAGCTACGGGGAACACATTCAAAGTAAATGGACATCGACTCAAGCCTTATTACGAGGGGTTACAAGAGCACACGTTAGAAGAGATTGATGTCCAAGATGCCGAACGTATCCATAATGCCGAGATGGTGGGTTGATGCCTTTGCACGTTGAGCAAGTGATGATGAACACGCACAATACTACACATGGTGAAAAGTCTAGGCTATGGACTATAAACACAAAGCGCTACTTGGGAGGCAACCCATGTCGATCAAAGAAAAGTGAAGGAGCCATCACCGAGAGTTTGAAATTTCTTAACCCTTCTCTTTTTCTTTGATTTGTGATGATATGTTGGAATATGTTAGTCGATTGCATGCTTAGGAAATTCATTGATATTGTTTTGTGCTTACATTGAGGGCAATGTAATTTTCTAAGTGTGGGGTGGGGTAACGTATTCCGTTTTTGTTTTATGTTTTTGTGTGCTTAGTGTAGAAAAGAAAAATTCAGAAAATTGTAATACAAAAAATAGAGTGTTTAAATTGTTTGTTTCGAGTCTTAGGATGCCCCTAATATGTCAATGATGTTTTTCTCCTCTTTGCATACGTAGATGATGGTTATGCATACAATTAAAATTGTGAGTTTCATGGATTTTGTGCATTGGTAGGAGCATGTAGGACTT
Organism: Potentilla sterilis; assembly: GCA_963682095.1. NCBI lineage: Eukaryota > Viridiplantae > Streptophyta > Magnoliopsida > Rosales > Rosaceae > Potentilla > Potentilla sterilis. The sequence goes on from OY821758.1 coordinate 31,806,078, forward strand.
GTTGATTAACAAAGCATGCATGTTTTAGCTAGTTTGTTTCCATAATAACCTATGTGAGCTTTAGAGCCAATTTGCTTTCTTCTTGAGCGATAAAAAGATAAAATTCAATGGATTCGTAGGAAGCATGAAACCTCATAATTCTTTGATTATTCGATGACTATGTGCCATAGCTTTTTAATGAACTCTAGTATGCTAGAACTTACTCTTGTTGATTTTAAAACGTTTTTAATCATAAAATACCTTGATTTTGAATATGATTGAATAAAGATCATTTAGGTTTACCACCAAAGCCAAATAAAGCATGAGCCCTATTGGAGCCCGTCGTGGGACACCTTAGTAAACCCCCTTTGAGCCTACAATTAGCCTTTTCTTTCATCACCCTTAAACACTTTCCATAAGCTTAATATAGTGATGTCTTTACCTTGTGTGTCGGCAAAGCTTGACTTTGAAAGCGTTTTCGCGTGTGTGATGAAGAAGAACAAGTGTGGGGTAGACTTAGCCATAAAATTATATGAAAAATGTATGTATGCCGTGCCTTAGAAAATTGAAAAGAGAAAAGAAGAATGCTCGGACCAAAAGAAAGAAAAACATGCCGAGAGAAAGAAAGAAAGTATGAGATTGAAGGGCACGGCATAGGCATAGAAAAAGAAAAATGTTGTACATGGCTATTGTCTTGATTATTGTTGTAATGTGGAAAGAAAAGAATGAAGTATGGGTCCAACAAGATAAATTTGACCCTCTTGGTGAGAAGACATAAGGAGATTTGAGCTTTGTCAAAGGCCATGGTGACGTTTTTAAGCCTCCTTATCCAAATATCGAATACCTCTTAGCCTAGCCCCATTACAACCCTTTTATTGATCTTTTTCATGATTCTTAAGATGGTTAAACTTGATTTGTGGAGATTATCTCAAGATTAAGCATATGGTTTTGGTTCATTGGTGCATATAGTTATCATATGAGGTTTTTCCATAAAATTTCACAAAGAGCTTTCTTTTCTTGACATATGCAAGTTACTCTTTGTAGTTCATTATCTTTCGCTTGCATATACTTATGAGTGAATACCATGCTTCGAGAGAAAAGAAGAGAGTATGCCTAGTGAGGAGGATTGGATTAGCTTAACATGTCTACATGCTTACTTTTGCTCTTATATGTTCATATTGATGTCACATGTTCATGAAGCTTGGAATTTTCGTGCTTAGCATTCTCATGCATTAACTTGAAAGCTATGTGTACATACGAGCCTGAGACAAATTGTTAGGGGCAATAGTTTGTTTAGAGTCTAGTTTAATTTAGTTTGCTAAGGGACTAGCAAAGGATAAGTGTGGGGTAGTTGATAGGAGCACAATGTGCGACGATATTACATGCTTATGACCTCGTTTATACTTTGTTTAACCCTTATTTGTCTAAGATAGAGTCATAATATAGTTAATGTCAATTTTGGTAGAGTTTTGGTGAAATGTGCTTAATTGTCCGAAAAATGTCTAAGTATATGAAATCTGGAAAATAGTGAAAATATGTCTTTTTCGTGATTTTGTGACAAATACAAATATGATCTATCCTCGTCCGAATTTAATGAAATTTGGTGTGCTTAATATTCATATACTGAGGAATGTTGTGTTAAAATTTCAGATTAATCGGAGTTCGGGAAGTCACCCAAAAGATGGCTGCAAAACGGCAGTCCGAGCATTCCAATCCAGGGGCTTCCAGGATTTTCCTGGGACTGTGTCCCAACTTCGAAAAATCATTCCCGTCGACTCACAAGGAATTTGATCAAACTGTTTTATGGGGAGATGGCCATATGTGTCTAGTTTATCTGAGACTTGGAATCGCATCAATCGGAGCTCCGAAGGTGGAGATATGCCGGAATTACTGCTCCAAGGTCAAATCTGCCGATTCCAAGAACCTACTGCCCCCTTTTCGTGTTTTCTGTTTTTGATGGACCAAATGGTGTACAAAAGCATATGTGAAGATGGTCCAAGCATATTGAAGGATAGAGGAAGACATAGGGCTCGAGAGATTGAAGAAAAACACAAGAAAGAAGTTCTCCTAGTCACACTAGGAGAAGCTGCCGAATAGAGGCAGATTGTGTGCTTAATGTTGCTGCCGGCAATTGGGGGATTTTTCGATGTACCAAGCCACATCAATTGAAGTCCAATGATCATACAAGAAGTCCATGAAGATGTGAAGCCCAAGCCTTGAAGAAAAATTCAGAAAAAGAAAACCTAATTGTACTATGAAAGGAAGGTTGTAAAACCTAATCCCATTAGGTTTTCTGAAATCTTTTTGCATAAGGACTGCCGGCAGCCTCTCTCCCTTTTCCCCTATATATAGCCATCTCATATTCAGAAAAGGTGTCACATCTCAAGCCAAAACACAAGTCTAAGCTCTACCAAAAATTCTACCTTAAGTCCTACATAAAACCTAGCCAAAATACATCCTTCACCACTACCAGAAAGTTTCTGCCGAACCAACCTTCTGCCGAAACTTGAACTTCCTGCTGCCGTGCAGCATCCAACCATCCTCCATCACAGATCCACACGAGCTGCTGCCTCCCAAGGTGTCTAAATGTGTGATCTACTCCCTTTGGCTTGTAATTTTATGGATTTATGCTTTTATGTCTATGTAAAACATATGTTCTTTTGGTATTTGTTTTTATGTCTATGTAAAGACAATTTGTTTGTTTGGTTTTGCATGTTTAAAGATGTTTATGATTTCGATTCTTTGAGCCTAATTAACTCTAAGGTATTGATTTCATGGTTTTATGAAAGATAAACATGTAAACATAATTTGTAAATATGTAACCGGTTAGGTCTTAGGGATGCATGCTTGACTTGATTCTCGATTTCTTCTTGATTAGTTGTTTGAATTCGTGTGCAACCGAAGGAGATGTTTAGGTACAATCGTAGGCCATGGTTGTTGTCTAGATATTGAATTCACTTGCCGTAGTAACATAGGTCAAGTTAGAACGCTAAGTCGATTTGGTTTATGTTGTTACCTAGGGTTAGAGTAATTCCTACAACTTGCTTGTCTAATATGAAGAGTGACGCCTTGCATGTTAACTTGTTTCCGACTAAAAGATTTCGTGCCTTATATGCTAATTGGTTAATTTCTACACTAAGTGTCTTTAATCGGTCAGCTAAAGATTAGGGTTATGCGCTAAGCTAATTCTAAGTATTTTTGTGAAATCTAAAATCGATTAGTAAACCGCTAAGGAGCTAGTTAGGTTGGAATTAAGTTGAGTCTTGAATATTTCTATGCATGTTTCCATAAGTCCTTACTTGTTACTTGTTTCGATTTGTGATAGTTTTTGATGAGTGCTTTGCGTGAGAGATGTCGACCAAACTTGTACATAGTAGTTAGAATTTAAATTCCAGAAATTTATTTTTCGTGCCATAGTTTTTAGGGCAGCCCTATGGCTGCCGAACCATTCTCTCCCCCATATGTGACGTTTTGTATATATGTATATGTGTTTTTGTCTAACAATCTCATATTTCAGGTACCCTTAATCCCCGGCTAGAACGATCCCTACTTATGTCTATACTACTAACGATTGCAGGGTTTATTATTGCATGCGAGCTTCGGCTTCCATCAATAGGTAAGGTCACTAATGTTGATATTAGCCTTAACCCTTCATACTAGCGCTTGCGTTTTTATGAGGTTGAGGGCGGCTTTTATGCACTTTAGTGGTACTGTCAACATAAGGTTCTCAACAGAGTAAGGGGCATTCATTAGTTCGTTTGTTTCTAATTTTTGGTGTTAAGGTTTGTTTAACTAGATCTCAAGGCCCATAGACTGATGTTCATTCTCGGTGAGTGAGTCGATAGGGGACTTGTCCTCCGTAGTGTCCAACAACGAGTCTTGCCTCACTCCATCGTTAGAACTTTCGTTCTAGCCTTCTGAAACCACGGAATCTTGTGTCTAGACGATAGACCTAGGCCGCACGTCCACCGAGCTTCAAAACCTTAAATGAGTTTGATATGAGTAAATTTTTAATCTCAAAAGAAAACCTTCTTGGTTTGAATTTTCGAGCTATATCGGAATAAGCATGATACTACCTTGGGCTGTATCAGTCCATTGCCCCGTTATCTCCTCTGCTCCACGTACTTTGAAAATTCAAACAAAATTTAATAGCAATTTAACTAGGGATACATGTTATATATTTTTGATACTTTTTCGTTTATACTTGTAAATTTGTGTGAAATATACTTGTAAATTTTCGTGTGATACACATACTTATACTTAATTAAATTTTCGTTTGATACTTAATTATATGTTCGTGTGATACTTTAACCCTAACACTAACATATACATTCTAACTTTACATCAAACGTTTGCTTTTCTTTTCGAATTCCTTGGCTAAACACTTGATTTTCGAATAATTTCAGGTACATGAATGTCCAGTTGGTCACGCGACATTAGAGGCCGTTTGTATCGAGTTGAAAAAGGACAATGTAATTATTCAACTCGTCGATAGGTCTAACAAATATCCTGAGGGATATGTTGAGGATGTTCTTGTGCAGGTGAATAGTCTGATTTTTCCTGCAGACTTATATGTGCTACATATGGAAGAGTCGCCCCTAAATTCCACTCAACTATTGTTGGGGCGACCATTCATGAGGACAGCAAGAACAAAGATTGATGTTGCTGAGGGGAATCTCACCATGGAGTTCGATGGTGAAATGATTAGCTTCAACATTTTTGAAGCGATGAGGTATCCAATTTCTGACCTTAAACCTTGCTATGCTATTGACGTAGTTGATTCTATTGCGCAGGTTTTGTCAGAAACTTTGGATCAATAGCAACTAGCTATTGAGCAAGGGGCTGGAATTGACACATATGGGGAGAACATTTCGATGGAGGCACGGCAAGACCTTGAGCCGTGGATTGCACAAGTTGTTGCCGAGCTAGAGGGAACACCCCACTTGATGAGATATAATCAGTTCATGTCAATTCCCATTTCCACTAATAAAATTCTACCATCTGTGGAACAGGCCCCTATATTAGAACTGAAGGTGCTTCCCAACCATTTGAAGTATGTATACTTGGGAGACGATGACACACTACCAGTTATTGTGTCATCACAGCTGAGTGAGCAGCAGGAAGCCTGTTTGACTAGCATGCTGAAGAGAAACAAGACCGCCATTGGATGGACATTGGCGGACATCAAGGGAATCAGCCCTACAACTTGTGTCCATAGGATCTTGCTTGAGGAAAGAGCCAAGCCTACTAGGGAGGGTCAGAGACGTTTACACCCCCCTATGATGAAGATTGTGAAGGACGAGGTGATCAAATTGCTGGATTGTGGAGTCATTTATCCTATCTCAGATAGCCAGTGGATTGCACCTGTCCAAGTTGTACCTAAGAAGAGTGGAGTCACAGTTGTGAAGAATGACAAAGATGAACTCGTGCCCCAACGATTGGTGACAGGCCATAGGATGTGCATCGACTACAGAAAGCTGAATGCTACAACTCGAAAGGATCACATGCCTTTGCCTTTCATGGACCAGATGTTGGAGAGACTAGCTGGGCACGAATTCTATTGCTTCTTGGATGGGTACAGCGGTTACAATCAAATATACATTCACCCAGATGATCAGGAAAAGACGACGTTCACATGTCCCTTTGGTACGTTTGCCTATCGACGCATGCCTTTTGGTTTATGCAACGCACAAGGTACATTTCAATGTTGTATGTATTCCATTTTCTCCGACTATATTGAAAATATCATTGAAGTCTTTATGGATGATTTTAGTGTTTATGGAAAAGACTTTGATGCATGCTTAGAGAATTTGGAATTAATCCTGAAAAGATGTGTAGAAACTAACCTTGTGCTTAATTGGGAAAAATGTCATTTCATGGTAAAACAAGGGATAGTTTTAGGACACATAATTTCTGCAAAGGGTATTGAGGTTGATAGGGCCAAGATTGATATTATGCTTCACTTACCCTCCCCTACAACTGTAAGGGAGGTACGTTCGTTTCTTGGTCATGCAGGTTTTTACAGGAGGTTCATCAAGGATTTTTCGTTGGTGGCCAAGCCCATTTGTGTCTTATTGCAGAAGGATGTTCCATTCATATGGGACAAAGGGTGTGAAGATGCATTTGTGAAGTTGAAATTGCTATTGACGACAGCACCTATCATGGCGCCACCAGATTGGACGCTACCTTTTGAGATCATGTGTGATGCTTCAGACTATGCAGTTGGAGCAGTTCTTGGACAGAGAAAAGAGAAGAAGCCGAATGCCATTTATTATGCTTCTCGTACATTGAATGATGCTCAATTGAATTACTCTACTACTGAGAAAGAATTGTTGGCTGTTATTTTCGCTTTAGAAAAATTTCGATCATATCTTTTGAATTCTAAAGTGATTGTTTATTCTGATCATGCAGCCCTAAGATATCTGATGAAGAAGAAGGATGCTAAGCCACGCTTGATTCGATGGATTCTCTTACTCCAAGAGTTTGACATCAAAATCAAGGACAAGAAGGGGAGTGAAAATGTTATGGCGGATCACTTGAGCAGAATTGTGAAAGAGGAGGAAACGTTGCCACTTCAAGAAACTTTCCCAGACGAGCTGCTTTTTCGAGTTGACACAAAAGACCCTTGGTATGCAGACATTGTCAATTATTTAGTTACTAAAAATTTTCCAAGTACATGTTTGCAGGGAACCAAGACGAAGATCAAAAAGAATGCAAGACACTACATATGGGACGATCCCTATCTTTGGAGGATTTGTAGTGATCAGATTATTCGACGTTGTGTGCCACAAGAAGAGCATAGGCCGATCCTAGCATTTTACCACAATGAGGCGTGTGGAGGACACTTTGGAGCTAAGAGGACAACCCTTAAGGTATTAGAAAGCGGATTTTATTGGCCCACGATTTTCAAGGATGCATACACATTTTGTATGACATGTGATAGGTGCCAAAGGACAAGTAACATTGGCAAGAGAGATCAAATGCCCCTAACTTCTATAATCATTGTCGAAATTTTTGATGTGTGGGGTATAGATTTTATGAGACCTTTTCCTTCATCTAAAGGCTTTCTATATATCTTATTGGCTGTTGATTATGTGTCTAAATGGGTGGAGGCGAAAGCCACAAGGACTAATGATTCTAAAGTTGTTGCAGATTTCTTGAGGACTAACATATTTTCCAGGTTTGGAGTACCTCGTGTGCTTATAAGTGATGGAGGTTCTCATTTCTGCAACAGAACAATAGAGGCTTTGCTCAAGAGATATGGAGTCACCCATAAGGTATCCACACCTTATCACCCTCAGACGAGCGGAATGGCGGAAGTGTCAAATAGAGAGATCAAGAGCATATTGGAAAAAACTGTGGGCCCATCAAAGAAAGATTGGAGTGACAGACTTGATGATGCATTATGGGCTTATAGAACGGCATACAAGACACCCATTGGGATATCTCCATTTCGGCTCACATATGGCAAGGCGTGCCATCTTCCAGTAGAGTTGGAGCACAAGGCGTGGTGGGCAGTCAAGCAATTCAACATAGAACTTGACAAGGCTGGACTTCACAGGAAATTGCAATTGAGCGAGCTTGAGGAAATCGGGAATGAAGCATATGATGCTGTGTGGATTTACAAGGAGAAGACGAAATTGTTTCATGACAAGATGATAAGAGGCAAAACGTTTCATATTGGTAAAAAAGTCTTGTTATTTCATTCTCGTCTTAAATTATTTCCTGAAAAATTGCGTTTTCGTTGGGTTGGGCCTTATATTGTTACTAACGTGTTTTCTCATGGTGCTATTGAAATTCAGAGTATTGAAACAGGAAAAGCGTTCAAGGTAAATGGTCATCGACTTAAGCCTTACTACGAACCTTTTGAGGAGCACACCATTGAGGAGATACGACTTAGAGACGCACCAAGATCCTGTTGAGCAATGGAGAAGAGTCTAGGCTAAAGGACTATAAACAATTAAGCGCTGCATGGGAGGCAACCCATTTCAACCAAAAGTGTGAAGGAGCCGTCTACGAGAGTTTGAATTTTCTAAATCCCTAAACTCTTTTTGGTTGAATTGTATAAATGTGGAACTTGTGTGATTTATCATATGCTTAGAGATGACAACATAATTTTTGTGTAACATTGAGGACAATGTAATTTTTCTAAGTGTGGGGTAGGGAATATATGTTTCACATATTTTGTTTTTGTTTTTGAATTTTGTTTTTGTTTTTGAGTCTTTGTTTTGAGTCATAAAAGAAAAGAAAATAAAAAATCAGAAAATCAGGAAAAAAAAAAATTTCGTTGCTTTTATTTATTTTGTTTTGTTTTTCAGTCTTAGGATGCCCCTAAATAGTCTATGATAATTATATCTTTGAATACATAGATGATGGTTTTGCATAATCATAAGAATTAATTGTGAGTTTCATGGACTTTGTGATTGGAATGAACATTTGAGACTTGGATTTATTTGTGTAATAAGCATGCATATTTGTGTTGATTTTGTTCCATAATAACCTATGTGAGCTTTGATGCCATACACTTTCTTCTTGAGCGATAAAAATGGGCAGAATTTTTTGAAAACTTCATCATTCTTTGATTATTCAATGACTATGTGCCATAGCTTTTAATGAACTCTAGAATGCTAGAACTCACTCTTGACAATTTTTAAGACTATTATTCATGAAATGCCTTGATTTTGAAAAGGATTGAAAAGATCATGTTAGGATTACCACCAATGCCAAATAAAGCTTATGGCTAATTTGTGCCCATCGTGAGACTCCTTAGTTTTAACCCCATTGAGCCAACATTGAGCCATTTTATTTCATCACCATGATACACATTCCTTGAGCTTAGAACAGTTTATCCTAACCATTGTTGTCAAGACTTGGTAAAGTTTAATTGGAATTTGTTATTTGAAGTGATGTTGGGAAGTAAGAGTGGGGTAAAACTTGTCCAATTGCATGAAAAGAGATGTGTTGCCGAAATTAAAAGAAAAAGAAGAAATTTCGGACATAAAAATGAAAAGAAAATTTGAGCCGAAAAAATAAAATAAAAAATAATTTTGAGATTTCGGCAACTAAAAAATTGGATGAGTTCTTGTGGTGAATTTGGAGTTGTATGATTATTTGAAGGTCTAACATTGTTATACTTGACCTTTGTTCATATTCACTATATTATGGGGAAGAAAAGAATGAAGTTTAGGTCCAACATGATAAAATTTGACCCTTTGGAGTGAAGACATAAGGATTTATTGAATTTTGCTAAGTCTTGGTGACATTTTATCACCATTATCCTAAATGTGAATGCCTTATGCCATTCCCCATTATCACCTTTATGTTGATCTTTTCATGATTCTTAAAATGGGTGAACTTTGATTTGTGGAGATTTTTGTCAAGAGTTGAGCTTATGGCTTTGGTTCATTGGTGCACATAGTTGTTACATGAAGTTTTTCCAGAAAATTGATTCACAAAGTGCTTTTATTTGATGAAATATGCAAGCTATTTGTTGCCTTACAATCTGTTCTCTTTCATATACTATGAGTGAATTGCCATATCATGTGTGAAAAGAAGAGAGTATGCCTAGTGAGGAGGATGAAATCAACATAACATGTCATTCCTTGTGATTTTTGTTTCTTACTTGTTCATACTTTGATACATGTCTATGACGCTCGAGATTTATGTGCTTACATTGAAATGCTTAACTTGAAAGCTATGTGTTTTAAAGATCGTGAGACAATCATTTAGGGGCAGTAGTTGAGTCTTTTTGTTTTTGTTTTGCTAAGGGACTAGCAAAGGATAAGTGTGGGGTAGTTGATAGGAGCACAATGTGCGACGATATTATATGTTTTTACCCTCATTTATGCTTTGTTTAATCCTTATTTGTCTAAGATAGAGTCATAATATAGTTTAATGTTAATTTGGTAGAGTTTGGCGAAAAGTTGGTTAAGAATCCGAAAAATGACTAAGTTTGAGGAATCTGGAAAATAATGCAAGTTGTCTTTTTCGTGATTCTGAGATGAGTAAAAATGCGATCTATCCTTATCCGAATTTAATGAAATTTTGTGTGCTTATTATTCATATGCTAAGGAATGTCGTGTTAAAATTTCAGATCAATCGGAGTTCGGGAAGTCACCGAAAAGATGGCTGCAACTTGGCAGTCCGAGCAAACCAATCCAGGGACTTCCAGGATTTTCCTGGGACTGTGTCCCAACTTCGAAAACTCATTCCCGATGACTCATAAGGAATTTGATCACACTGTTTTATATGGAGGTAGCTATGTGTGTCTAGTTTCTCTGAGACTTGGAATCGCATCAATCGGAGCTCTGAGGAGGAAGTTATGCCGGATTTACTGGAGTAAGGTCATTCTGCCGGGAAAACAACAATTTTCCCGGTTGCATAAGGAAAGCTTTCCTTTGGACTTTTGAAGCATGGATCGGATATTATGGACCTAAAGATATGTCCATACTAACTTAATGAGAAGATTCAAGTCCAAGATAAGGCCAAGAAGAGTCTAGAAGAAAAGAATTCAGATAATAAGAGAAAGAAAAAGAATCCTGATTAATTTCGGGAAAATTCCTGTGCACGTCTCTCAACTTCCACGGATTCTCTCGGACAGCTCACAATGAATCAGAATTCGAGCCTTATATGGATAGAAAGCTACGGGAGTCTAGTTTCCAACCCAACTGGAATCACCTCAATATCTATTTTTTAGAGAAAGATATTCCATAATCTTCACTCGAAGGTCAAATCTGCCAGCAGGATAAGTTTGAGAAAAACTAGGTTTTGTAAACCCTAGCTGCCTCCCTTGCCTCTATAAATACCACAACATAATTTCAGAAAAATCATCTTCTCTTCTTCACTTGAACTTACCAAAACTCTGCCGAATTTCCACCATAACAATCCTCACATAGAGCAAAGCCGAACCATCTCCACCACCTTTCCTAAAAATCATTCCAATCACCATCACCAATCCTCTTGCCGAATTCTTCAACGAAGGTTCTCAATTCAGATTGTAATTTTCCATGGCTTTTGTTTCTTTGTACTTATACATTATTTTGTCTATGAAATATGTATGGATTCTTGGTTGTAATTTTGGTTTTGTAAATTATTCTTGGGATTTCCGAATTCTTGTTATATTATTTGGTTATCTTTGGTTTAATTTCTGAATTATGCATGTAGTTTAATCGAATATGGTATTATGGGCAGTAGGCTTTTGCATGTTTTCTTGATTTAATTAGGTTGATTTTCTGAATTTGTATGCATAAAAATCGTATGCATGGAGGTAGTCTTGGCCATGACTATCCTTTGTGTATTGGTTTCACATGCCGATTTAATACATGTAGAATCATACGCGAAGTTGGTTTTAATTTGTATTAATCTAAAGGGCTAGAATAATTCTGGAAATTTACATGTCGATGTGGGATGAGTGACGCCATACCTGCTAACATGTTTCCAATTCGACATATTGTGCTTATGTGCTATTTGTGTTTAATTTCTACGCGAAGTGTTTTTAAACCGATTAGTACCATGTTTAGGATTACACGCGAAGTTGATTCTAAATACTTGTGATGTTTTGAATAATTAGATATACCGCGAAGGCTCTAATTAAATTGGAACTTAATTGAATCTTGGATCCGATTTTAGCTTGCTGCCCCTATTACTTTGTTTAATTTCGTTGCATGTTTAATGAGTTTTGTGTTTTGTGATTGTGTGGAAGATGTTGATCAATTGTATATAATAATTTAGGATTTAAATTTAGTAAAAATCAGTAGGTAAATTAGATATAAAAATCGACACCCCCCTTCATTTGCAACACTTTGTGTGATTGAAAGCCCTAGATTTATCCGGATAGAACGATCCCTACTTGTCCTAACTACAATTGACACAAATAGGGTATTATGTGTATGAAGTTGTTTTGCAGGTACTTTGTGCTTGGATAATAGCTCCATCACAGAATGGGTCATCGTGTGTTCCTTCCGGCGGATCACCACTAGCGTTACGAGTCCGCTTTATTTGATGGAACCGAAGAACACGGTGGTCCGCCCAGAAGATGGACGGGAAGAGAAATTTTAGCAGTGCTTAATGAGTGCGATTTTGGGCCCCTCAGGAATCATCTCGATATTGTAGCGGAAATATCTGAAAGACCTGAGGAGTACAAATTCTGGACACATAAGAGCATATTGTGGGAACTCCCGTACTGGTGTGAGTTGCTGATCCGTCACTTCCTAGACGTTATGCACATTGAAAAAAATGTTTCTGAAAGTGTGGTGGGCACAACGCTGAACTTGGAGGGGAAGACGAAAGACGGTCCTAAGGCTCGCATTGATCTGTAAAACATGAATATCAGAAAACAACTATGGTTGAAACAAGGGAAGAGGAAAATGTCTCAAGCTCCTTACACCGTCAAGTCTGAGCATAAATCAGAAATTTTTCATTGGATAAGTCGGGCCAAGTATCCTTCAGGCTTTGCTGGAAATATAGCCAAGTGTGTGAACAGACAATTCAACAATCTTTACGGGTTGAAAAACCATGACAATCATATCCTGCTACAACGTCTCTTCCCTGTTTTCATTTGACTGTTCCTTCCCCGTCACGTTGTGGAGCCGTTAGTAGCGTTGGCTAGATTTTTTCAGAAGGTATGCACACGGGAAGTGAGAAAATCTGACATCCGGGAAATGCAACAAGACATCGTTCATATCATGTGTAAATTTGAGATGATATTTCCTCCAAATTTTTTCGACATCATGCCTCACCTCATGATATCTTCCTCGGCAGTTGTTGCTTACCGGTCCTGTGCACTTCACTTGGATGTATCCGATGGAAAGGTACGTATTTTACACCTTATGTTAATTTTCTCATCAATATATGTGATTTAGTATTAATGTATTATCATAACACTTTAAAAACTTGATTTGTAGGCAACTTGGACAATACGGTGATTTTGTCCAAAACAGATCCGCACCTGAAGGATGTATAGCTGAAGCATATATTTCGCACGAGTGCGTCACCTACATGAAGCTGTATTTAGGAGCGTTACAAGAAAGCATACTGGAAGATGTACCTTCACAGTTCAATCTTTCCATACTCTCCGACGATGTCGTACTCGGTGGAAACATGCCAGTTTCCTACAAGTTGAAAAATTATGAGGTAGCCATTGCACATTGGTGGGTACTAATTAACTGTTTAGAAGTTCAGTTTTGGAAGAACATGCATCTAAACTGTGAACAAGTAGGAGGTGATCTCGATTACCACAACCGGACATTCGCAGAATATTTCGGCCGCTGGGTACGTAACTTTAACATTATTCTATACGTATATATATATATATATATATATATATTATTGTGTATAATTATTCATATTTATAGTTGATTCTGATGGTTGCAGATGGACCTCATTAAAAATGATAATCACCCAAATTGGTCACACGAACTCAAACTGCTAGTGATGAAGCCGGTCTATTCAAAAGTTTATGCGATGTGCAAGGTGAATGGTGTGTTATTTCGATGTGAAGAGAGAGACGTCAGACTGAAAACACAAAATTCAGGAGTTATGGCACATGGTGGGGATGATGGAGTTGACTATTACGGTGTTCTCCATTCAGTTGTGGAACTGCATTATGGGGAAGGCATGAAAGTGCACCTTTTCAAGTGTAGATGGTTTGACACACGGCCGCAGAGCATGAAAACCGATCAATACGGCATAAGTTCTGTGAACACTAGTACATCATGGTATGAGGACGACCCGTTCGTTTTAGCCACATGGGTGAAACAAGTGTTTTATCTTGATGATCTCGCCAAGGGGGACCCGTGGAAAGTAGTCAACACTATCCACCATCGCAACATTTACCGGGTGTCTACACTTGGAGTGGCTGAAGAGAACGAGGAAGGTGGCACCGCGTATCAAGAGCCCAACTCAAATGGTATTCCTGACTCCTCTTTTATTCGCCTAGACACGCCGGTACGAATTCGACGTGAAGAGCCACTGCTTGTTGATGTTGATCGAAATGAAGAAACTAACGAGGACTCTAGTGGTGAGGAAAGACATAGATTACCCCTATCGAGCAATTCAGAAACCGAAGAAGAGTCATTCGATGATTCCGATTACAATCCGTCGGATTAAGTAATTTAGATGATGTAATCCTTTCATTTGTAATCTCAAAATTTCTAATGAACGGGCGTGGGGATGAGCCTCCCAGCTAGGCTGGGTTCCAAACACCTTAAAAAAAAAATTTGAAATATGTTGAGTGCTGGGTTTCTGTTTTCTTGATGTTCAATTTCAGTTATATATGAACAGGAAATAGGAATACGAGAGGTGTAAACCTACTGATTTTTTTTACCTTTTTCATATAATGGCCGACGAAAAACACGTTATTTCGTCGGCTATACTCATCATAGCCGACGAAAAATTTGTTATTTCGTCGGCTATACTCATAATAGCCGACGAAAAATACATTATTTCGTCGGCTATAACTATTTTGGAAAATACATATTTTATTTCAGATAGAAAAAGACAAAAGAATAGCCGACGACTACGAGTCTCTCGTCGGCTATGATTTAAAAAAAAAAAGACCATATTCCATTTTCTATCACTAACGATAAACCATTGCTTCATCCTTCAAATGCAAAAATGTTGTGAAATAAGATATGCCCGAAATAATGAAATACGTCTATGGTTGAAAAATGACAACATTCTGATAAAATCTGAGTGGCGAAAGATGCGGTCAAAGGTTTTATTCCTTCGTTTTCCTATGGGTAGCCTGACGTTCGTTAAATCAATTTTGTAAAATTTTTATACGGTTAGTTGTGTCTCATCGATTTGAAACTATTATTTGTTGAAGGTCGGGCCAAAAAACGTCATTTAGACAGGGCAATTACCATTTCTAAGCGTTTAAAGGGTTGACTCACCCGGTTAACTGTCCCGATCGAGCCTTTAACGTTGTCAGATGTAGTTGGATTTTTTTTCATACATGTATTTAATCTTAACGGTGCTATCTGACAGTTGGAATATATTTTATAAACTTTTAGATTCAAAATCAGAACATATGCACTAATGTTCCTTTACTTGTTTACTAAGTGTTTAAGTGAATGTATAGTTTCAAATAGTTACTATACGTAGACTCTTCAAATGCAAAAATGTTGTGAAATAAGAGATGACCGAAATAATGAAATATGTCTACGGTTGAAAAATGACAAGATTCCGATAAACTCTGTGTGCTGAATATTGCGGTTAACTTTTTTTTACTTCCGTTTTCCTATGGGTAGCCTGACGTTCGTTAAATCAATTTTGTAAAATTTTTATACGATTAGTTGCGTCTCATTGATTTGAAACTATTATCTGTTGAAGGTGAGGCCAGAAACCGTCGTTTAACTACACTAATTTCCGTTTTTAAGCGTTTAGAGGTTTGACTTTGTGGTTTGACCAACATTTTAGCCGACGAAAATTATATATCGTCGGCTAAACTCTTGCGATCCGCGCCTTTTTATTGTCCGCCGTTGGATGGCTCAGATCCAACGACTTTTGATTTTCCAAAGTATAGCTGACGAAATCTTTTAAATCGTCGGCTATTCTCTCAGTTTAGTCGACGAAATATAATTTTCGTCGGCTAAACTCTTGCGATCCGCGCCTTTTTATTGTCCGCCGTTGGGTGGCTCAGATCAGACGGTTGCTGATCTTCCAAAGTATACCCGACGATGTTCATAGAATAGACGAAGACATTCAAAGAATAGCCGACGAAATATTTTAATTCGTCGGCTATTCTCTTTGCTATAAAAGCAGACAGCCGCAGCAGCCCGACTTTTTCAACCCTAAATCTACAAAAACTCCTCCTTCGCTCCTCAAATCGGCCGTGCGTCTCCTCCATTCCGATAACGTCGTCGTCCTCCTTCTAGACAAGCCGAAATCCGGCCTCCTCCTCAGACCGGCCTCCTCCTCCTCCGCCAAAACAGATCCGAAGGTTTTTTGGTTTTTTTTTTTCAATTTAGTATAATTTTATAATTTAGGTATATAAATTGTTATATATTTAATTTTAATTATATAAATTGTTATATATTTGTTAATAAATTTAATTTTAACAAATTGTTATATATTTAATTTTAATTATATAAATTGTTATATAATAAATTGTTATATATTTGTTATATATTTGTTAATAAATTTAATTGTTATATATTTGTTATAATTTAGTTATATAAATTGTTATATATTTAATTTTAATTATATAAATTGTTATATAAATTGTTATATATAAATTGTTAAATTAATTATATATATAAATTGGTAGCCTAATTATATAAATGGTTATATTTTTTTAATATATAAATGGTTATTTGTATTTATATATATGTTAATAATGAAATATAGTTATATTTGTATATAAATAGTTATATTTAGGTTAATGGTTAGTATTATTTAAAATTAGTTAAAATTTAAATATTAATTTGTTAGTATGTTTTAAAATATGTTAGTATTATTGGTTATTATATTAATTAGAATTTGTTATTTAATGTAATATAATTTAATATTAATGAATGTATTAATGCCTCAAGCTACAGATGGCCGATGCACTCAAACAGTTATTCGGAGGCCGTCGTTCTTCCAGATCTAGGGGTTCTGGAAGTTCTGCCGGTTCCGCAGACTCCGACAGGACCCTTAGCCAGCAAGAGAGGACCACCAGCCAGCCGCGGAGGAGTGTGAATTCTCGGCACCAGACCCTTCTCCAGGCAGGGCGGCCGTCGAGCAGTTCACGTCCCCCTCTCGGGCCAGATACTCCGAGGTCCAATAGGCAGCTATTTCAGGACGAGATAGCTCCAGACGTTCCTCAGGTCCGTATGCCTGAGGTTCATCGGGAGTCGATGACGAGTCCGGCGACGTCTGCTGCTGACTAGACTGAGGGGCCTACTCTCCCAAATCAGCTCTACCTTCCGTACAACATTCCTGCGATACCCGAGGTCGACTTTTTTGGTGTGCCCATATGGCCTGATATGCCTCAGTACGTGAGTGTTGCGGAGGCATACCATCTGACAGGACCCGCCCCGGATTTCACCCTGAAATCCGGATAAGGTCCTGCGGGGACCACCTTAAGACTAACTCTATCGATGAATCGATAAAGTCAATCTTAGGATGGACAACCCTAAGACCTGCAACAACCAAAAATACTTCTAAATCCAGATTCATCCTCAACACCTGGAGCCACCTGCTCCCCAAATCACAACAACCGCCACAAATAAAAACAATATAATCTAACTCAACTGGCTCACAGGTAATCAGAGCAATCTAATACAATGAACTGGAATTACAAAACAAGAAATAAAATATAAAAATAAAAGAGTAAGGGATCACAGATCCCACCTAGCGGAAGCAACAAGGATGACAGCTATGCCTCGACTCCGAGTACTCTTGACCTCGGACTATTACTCTGCACACTGGGCGAAGGGCCCAGGGGAAAGTAATTTAAAAACGTTAGAGTGAGTGGATAAAAATAATATGATTTAATATAGTACTTTAAATGAAAGTATTATATTACTTTCCCAGAGTTTTAGAAATAAAACCACAGTGCATGCATTATAAATAAAACGTCCCACGTTTTAAGAAAATCATATTTAAAAATCATCAGCCCCGCTGATATAAAATCAAATAAATAAATAATTATTCTTTTTATATGTATTCAAAAACAATATACTTTTGAAAACCATTTGTGATGTTTCTCGACCAATCCCATTGGTCGCATAAAAACCCCAGCCCCGCTGGTTCGGGAATTTATTAAATAACAGAAAGTCTCACAGAGAAAATATTCCCGAAACCCAAATGATATACTATCCTGACCAATCCCATTGGTCATATCATATAATAAAATAGGGGAACGTCATTACCACCATTTAATAGTAGCCTCCAAGACTAAGAGTCAGAGCCTCCAAGACTCTCTATAGCGTCCCACGCTAAACCTCTACACCACACTCCGTCGACCACCGAGCGTGAATCTGACCTATATGGTCAAGTCGTCACATCGCGTGGGATGAGGTTGATAAGCTAGCTAGCATCAATATATATCTGGACCCTGATATGGTGAAAATCCGAAAACAAAAATCAAAAGCACGCTTCCCCTTATATATAAATTTGTACGGTCCCCGACCGTACATCTGAGGCTTATACATATAAATATATTTAAACACAAATATAGTCTCGTAGAAAATCAATGAAATCCACATCTCACATGTCATAAATATCGAAACCACGTGAAATCATATAATCCTTGGAAACCTCGTTTCCGATTCAATATCAATATGAAATATGGACCTCAACAAGTCGAACTGATTAACTTAAATCATAAACCATTTGAAAATCAATCACAAAGAAATCATCAATTAAAACTAGATTATCGACCTTCGATAATCCGCATCATTCTCAAAATAAAATCTTGCATATAAATCCCAAAAGTATTTAAATGTTTATGCATGCATCAATTTTTAAATAAAAGTCCACTCACTAATAGGGCCTAAGCCTGACGCTTCTCGGAAGTCCCGTCCGAATGAGCGTCTCCACGTCCTGAACAAATAACTTCATTAAGCCAATTTTTCCTTAAATACATGGAAAAACTTAATTTAATATAAATAGGCGATCTCAACACGCCAAAATCTTTTTCCCTCAACCTTTACCATTTAACTTATCACCAATTTATCTCCCATTACGCCTTCAACTACTCAAAACACTTTTCTACCACCGCTGCCCTCTTCTCTGCCACCAAAAAGACTCTTGCAGCCGCCTCAAACAGCGGCTGACACAAGGCCAACACCATATACCAATAATTTTTCAAATTCATTAACCGAAACACCTTAAACAATTAATCTTAACCCATTATAAATTCTTCAAATTTTCCAAAATAATGTTAATACACTGCATTCATCTTAATTAACCAGATTTCATCCTCCAAATACCCCCACGGCGGTGGCGCCGCTGGCGGCAGCGGCGGTCAACACTGCCGCCGCTACCAAAAATTACCAAATTTTAATAGAAAGTTCATCTCAGCATTTCTAACATCTTTCCCTTCTACAACAATCACCAATTTCAAGCCTAAGGGCGTCAATTTATAAAAACCCCCAATTCGGCACTATTCACCAAGAACCCTAGAATTTTAATTTGTTGATTTCTCCTTACTTACTATAAATTGATCCAATGCCTTTTAGGAGATTGTTCCTGACATCCTAAGCTTCAATTCAATACCAAGAATTCAAACAACAACAGCCCGAAAAGCAAGAATCAACAAATTGAAAGCATGAACAGTAATCGGTGTAAACCGATTGATTTCGCTCAAACGAAGGCGCGAGGGCATGAGATACCTACCTAGACTTGTAGAGGAGGAGCGAAGCTTCATCTGGACACCAAGAACGCCACCTATGGTGGCCGGAAGGCGGCGCGGCGTCGGCGTTTCCGAAGGGGAAGGGGAGGCTCGGGTTCAGGGGAGAGAAAAGGGGGAAAAGAAAAAAAATTCTGATTTTTCCACCTTTTACCTTTATGCCCTTACCATTTCCTTTTATACTCACGACTAAAATGAAGATTATCGTTTTAACGTCACAACTTTTGCGTCCTAAATCCAATTATTACAAAAATAAACCGCTGAGTCCATAACAACGACCTCTTCGACTACCGAAATTAAAATTTTCTAACTTAAATTACCCTACCAAAATAATTTCCTAACTCTTTCGTTTAATCGCATAACAACCATGCGGTAACAAAAGTTACTCTAGATAATTTAAATTTTACCGAGAATCGGGATGTTACAATTCTCCCCTCCTTAAAAAAATTTCGTTCTCGAAATTTACGTACCGGTTAATCGAAGAGGTAAGCATGATGCTGCCTCTTTTGTTTCTCAGGCTCCCTTGTGGCTTCCTCTACCTGATGATTTCTCCAAAACACCTTAATAAGGGGTATCGTCTTATTCCACAACACTTGCTTTTTCCGTAAATCCAACTCCCAGGGAAATCCTCAAAACCCTTCTTTTTTCCTAGTTAGCGCCCATTACTCGCATTAAGGCCATCAAGCGTACTCCAAACAAGCAGACCCTGATCAGGTTTTGTGTCTTTCATCCTAGGGAGACACAATCCCTCCTTAACTATTTCCTGGGCCTAACCAAATAAAATCATTTAAATCCAAAAGCAAGTTTATATACCCCTTTAAAGCAGACTGATCACAGCTTGAAATCCCATTCAACCTTCGAATAGATTTCTGTCCAGAAAATTAGCTTTTACCAAAATCTCTTTTTCTCAAGAATATAATTTAAACAGGACAAAACTTGGTATAAAGATCAGATTAGAAAATACACACGAGGTTGGAATTCATAGCAGCAGCAGGAATTAATCAACAGGGAATGGGTAAATACAAGTGAGATTTATCTGAGAATGAAGTTTGGAGTTAACTAAACTCATAACCGAAGTTACTTTCAGGATTTGGACTGAAGCAAGAAGGTAACCAGACTCTAAACAACAATGTCATAGCACAAGGTAAATTATCAATGAAGAAGAAATTGGCTTGCAATGATCCAACAGCAGAAGCATTCATTTGAGCTCACCAAACTCATAATGCATAGAAAGATTACTAAAAATAGGAGTAGTTCTTGAAGATAATTTTTAAGATGAGAAGTGAGCACCTTAAATCAACGACCAAAAGATGAGAAGTGAGCTCAATAGTAGCTGTAACAAGATTGATTCGAAATCATAACCCATATAGTTTTGAGACATAAAGGAATTGAGTTTGGCTTTTGGTACCAAAGAAGATAGAAAACTCATTTACATGACTAAAAGAAAGCAGTATAGTTCTTATATAACATTTAATAACTGGTCTTTGAGCAACAGTAAAACAGCTAGTCAATCAATTCGGTCCCAAAAAGAATTCTTTAAATGAAGCTGGTATAAGATATAAAACTCGGATTTCACATATTAAATTCATTAACGAAAAGCCAAAACAGCTTAGGTAAGCAACTAATGAAATTTTGTTTCATAAAAAGTTCATGGCAATAGAACTATATTTCGACTTTGTAGAAAACAGACCAAAATCAGCTATTTGTTTTCAATAATCTCAGACCGAAAGTGAGGTGTAAATTTAATGAATGAAATTAAGCATTGGTCGAAGAACTTTCGATAAATGATCTATAAACACAAATGACTTTGCTGCAACCAAAATCTGTTTCCGTAAAGGCTATGGCCACTTGTTCATTCTTAAAAGAGTAAACTAAAGTGTAATGAGCCTTAAAAAGCTGATGGGGAACTTAATTATTTTTCATTTTAAAAACTGAATTAACAAAATCAATCAATGGTTATAACAGGGAAAGCTTAATAGAAGGGAGGCTTTGACCAATTTGGTATCTTTTGAATACAGGAAGATACTGGAGCTTTCCCATATAACATAAGCAAAGGGGTTAAGATTAAACTGAAATTGAGATAAGTCTTGAGGTTGTAAGAATCGTAGTAAAGATGAAGAAGATTGAGAAACAAGAATATATTGTATTGAAGTTTTGCTAAAGGGAACAAACATGGTAGTAATGATACAAGTTTGTAGATATACTATGAAAGGCTCCTGTAGGTTATAAATACCAAAAGTAAAAAACCCTGGTACAAACAACTTGTAAGAATGAGTTGTGGAAACGGATGAATCAAAAGAATAGAACTAAGAATTAGGTTTAACTGCTATCAAATAAAGTTCCAGTGGAAATTCTACCGGACACAGATAGACATAATGGTTTTCAACAAAACTTTAATTAAGATAACAAGAATCAAAGAGTTATGGGGATACTCATCAAAAATCAAAATGCAA
This sequence comes from Potentilla sterilis, assembly GCA_963682095.1. Lineage (NCBI taxonomy): Eukaryota > Viridiplantae > Streptophyta > Magnoliopsida > Rosales > Rosaceae > Potentilla > Potentilla sterilis. The sequence goes on from OY821758.1 coordinate 31,827,846, forward strand.
TTGGAAATGAGTAGGGACGAGAACATTCAAAGGGTAAATTGTAACAAGATTAAAGCATCCAAAACAATGATACTTACTACCATGAATACATAGCTATCTACATATTCATGTCATCAACAACAGTAGAAATTTAAGATCCAAAGAAGCATTAAAACAATGGGAACTCACAGAGTTTCAATTTTGCAAATGAACAATGTTTGCCAAGTGACAATTAAGGGAAAATAGCATAGGATCATTCCAATAAAATACACCAATCACAGACCATAAGGAAGGTTTATACTTAGAATGAATAAAACATTGGAAGAACTTTCGATGAATAGAAACAAGACTCTCAGGATAAGAACTAAGCTCAGTAGCCATTCAAGAAGTTCAATTCGAGTCTACTAAATACACTGCAGTATAGCTTTCCTTATGCATATCTAAACCAAACAAAACCAGATTTGCTCAAAGACCAATTAATATCAAAGCCAAAAGGGAGAAACGTGAACTGTAATTGAGCGTTTGCCGAGGAAAATTCCAAAATTGCAGATTTCAAACGAGACCATTACTCTAAAGAAAACACTTTGATCAGTAAGCAATTGATCAAGAACTGATTCCAATAAGGCTAGAAAACAAGACATGGTAGTCATAAGGAGCAAGGACGTCTACTACCCGAATCTATTAAACCTTCAAATAGAGATCAACACAAGAATCAGTACTAAGTCAAACAAGATTCCCGTCAAGAGATTTAATAAGAGCTCATAGAGAACATTTCAAATCGAATCACACCCCACATACACACCGAATTAGAATCTTAACTATAAAGGAGATTTTGTTTTCCCTACCAAATTTCAGCAAACCATAACCATACTCTCTACTAGCCAAAAACTTTCAAATCCATATCCTCAATTCCCATAGGCAAATCACGTGATGTCTAGATTTGCGAACCAAAGCCTTAACACCCATACGTCTCGCGTGCTTTAGCCCAAAACTTTCACTGAGTAACTATTCCACTATGGAACTTAAACCTCATATGCAGCAGAGACCTTTACTGCAAGCCTCCTTCAAAACGAACATCTACTAATAAAGACAAATCTCCCAGTGGCTACTAGCCAAGTAGAAAAATAGTTACAAACCTCATTGTAAGCATTTCTCATACCAAGCAAACATGCTCATGAAAACGAATGTAAGATACTCGTACATCCAGCAACCTATTCCAATATAAGCAAGAGTCATATTTCTCCTCCCTCAGTAACTAGCACGCAAAATAATTTTCTCCACCATTAATCGCTACAATTATAATTCCAACAAAATGAAAAGCTCCTCATATCAAATTTTCTTATACTTAAAGCACCAATCAAACATAAATCTTGCATCATGTAAGCCGTAACTCCCTTAAACCTCTATGTCTACAAAATTAGAAATCCACTCATTATATATGTCACCACCTTTTCTCCTTTAACAACCTTTCCGCAAATTTTCAGTAATCTAAATACTCCAAGTACTACACTTTTCTTAAGAGGAATAGCCAACCGGCCACGAAAATTATTCAATCCCATAAATTTCTCCTTAACATACGACCACTATTCTTATTATCTCACATACGAACCAATAAAAGTATACTCAGGGCACCCAAAGTTTTCTTTCATAGAACCTGAGTGAAAAATGCTCACTTCCTGAACTTCTGCGCAATTTACTACCCCAAACATCTTTTCTATGTTCTCTAACCAATTTTGGGCATTCATTTACTCGTTAGCACTGCTAAATCTCTCAGCCCCAAGCCTTTGGTCCTCTCATAGTTCACGTTAGAATTTCATATTTCTATACACTCATAGTTGAATCCCTCCGTCAACCTCAGAATGAAAGGGGCGATCTCGTAGTTGCCCATCATACAACTCACCAACTTCACTTACCTCTATGGGGGCTTGCTTCTTTAACTTAATAAAAATAAAATGAGCCCAAAGCGGCACGAAAAACACAAGTAACTGCCCTACGACATCTTGTGCACCCCCTGGTGCATTCACTGAGGCATCCGGTGTGGGAACCTGTGTGGCTTGTCTGCGTACTCAGCGAGGAGGAGGCATGGTACCTGAGGTTGGAACATTTAGTAGAATACAAAAGAGGAACAAGACTAAGACTACTACCCACATGTTTATCCTTTACTTAGCATCCAGCACATGTGCCAATGGATCCGCCGTGGTCGGACCATCACTCTATTGATGCTAAGTATCGCTAAACATATAAAGTAGTTACAGGAAATACGTAAACCTATGCTCTGATACCAAACTGACAGGACCCGCCCCGGATTTCACCCTGAAATCCGGATAAGGTCCTGCGGGGACCACCTTAACACTAACTCTATCGATGAATCGATAAGGTCAATCTTAGGATGGACAACCCTAAGACCTGCAACAACCAAAAATACTTCTAAATCTAGATTCATCCTCAACACCTGGAGCCACCTGCTCCCCAAATCACAACAACCGCCACAAATAAAAACAATATAATCTAACTCAACTGGCTCACAGGTAATCAGAGCAATCTAATACAATGAACTGAAATTACAAAACAAGAAATAAAATATAAAAATAAAAGAGTAAGGGATCACAGATCCCACCTAGCGGAAGCAACAAGGATGACAGCTATGCCTCGACTCCGAGTACTCTTGACCTCGGACTATTACTCTGCACACTGGGCGAAGGGCCCAGGGGAAAGTAATTTAAAAACGTTAGAGTGAGTGGATAAAAATAATATGATTTAATATAGTACTTTAAATGAAAGTATTATATTACTTTCCCAGAGTTTTAGAAATAAAACCACAGTGCATGCATTATAAATAAAACGTCCCACGTTTTAAGAAAATCATATTTAAAAATCATCAGCCCCGCTGATATAAAATCAAATAAATAAATAATTATTCTTTTTATATGTATTCAAAAACAATATACTTTTGAAAACCATTTGTGATGTTTCTCGACCAATCCCATTGGTCGCATAAAAACCCCAGCCCCGCTGGTTCGGGAATTTATTAAATAACAGAAAGTCCCACAGAGAAAATATTCCCGAAACCCAAATGATATACTATCCTGACCAATCCCATTGGTCATATCATATAATAAAATAGGGGAACGTCATTACCACCATTTAATAGTAGCCTCCAAGACTAAGAGTCAGAGCCTCCAAGACTCTCTATAGCGTCCCACGCTAAACCTCTACACCACACTCCGTCGACCACCGAGCGTGAATCTGACCTATATGGTCAAGTCGTCACCTCGCGTGGGATGAGGTTGATAAGCTAGCTGATGGAGGTGTTATCCAAGCATAAAATACCTGCAAAACAACTTCATACACATAATACCCTTCTTGTGTCGAGTGTAGTATTGACAAGTAGGGATCGTTCTATCCGGGGAAATCAAGGGCTTTCAATCACACAAAGTATTGCACAAAAAAGGGGGTATCAATTTTTATGTATAATTATCTACTGAATTTTTACTAAATTTATAAATCCTAAATTATATATTTACATGTGATCAACATCTTCCACACAATCACCAAACACAAATCTCATTATACATGCAACAAAATTAAAACAAGTAATAGGGGCAGCAGCAAATAACGAATTCAAAATCAACTAAGCTCCAATTTAATCAGGGCCAACGCAGCTTATCCTAATTATTCAAGATATCATAAGTATTTAGAACCCACAACGCGTGTAATCCTAAACATGGTACTAATCGGTTTAATAACACAACGCGTAGAAATTAAACACAAATAGCACATAAGCACATATTGTCGAATTGGAACATGTTAGCAAGTATGGCGTCACTCATCTCACATCGACATGTAAATTGTCATAATTACTCTAGCCCTTAGATAAATACATATTAAAATCCACAACGCGTGAGATCCAACATATATTAAATCGGCATATGAATTCAACACCTAGATAACACTCATGGCCTTTCGAATGTATCTAGACATCTCCTTCGGTTGCACACGAATTATGAAAATAAACCTAATTAAATTAAGAATATAAGCTAAAGCTACTGCCCATAACACAAATTTAATTAAATAGCATGCATAATTCGGCAATCATATACAAAATTCCCAAACATTTATAACAAAGATCCGAAGATCCCATATATAATTATCAATACCAAAAACAAATCCAGAAATTAAAACATATTTCATAGACAAAAGTATGTTTAAATACAAAGAATCAAAAACCAAATAAATACAATCCATGTTACAACCTTATGAAGATTCGGCAAGGATTGGTGAAGGATGAATTTTGGTGACTGATGAAGGTGGAATTCGGCAAAGGATTCTTGGTACAATTTCTGAAATTAAATGGGCAGAGGTTCGGCAAGGTTTTTGAGGGGAAGAGAAGATGATTTTCTGTGCAAAAGCCTTGGTATTTATAGAGGAAGTAACCTAGAGAAGCTAGCCACAAACAAAAACCGAATTGGTTTAGGTTTCCTTGATTTTCTGAATTCGGCAGAATGACCTCCGTGCATTGATTACGTCATAACTCTCTCTAGAAAATAGCTATTGAGGTGATTCCAGTTGGGTTGGAAACTAGACTCCCGTAGCTTTCTATCCATATAAGGCTCGAATTCTGATTCATTGTCAGCTGTCCGGGAGAGTCCGTGGAAGTTGAGAGACGTGCACAGGAATTTTCCCGAAATTAATCAGGATTTGTTGCGATTTTCTTCCTCTATTTTCTGCCGAAAATTCCCAAGATAATGGCTGAATAATTGAGCAATATCTCTTTAGGTTTTCCATGAATTAATTCAGCCAAAAATCTTGCACAAAGGATGGAATTCAGTCCACATTCGTAAGCCAAATCCATGTAGAACTCGGCTTGCTTCTTCTTTTCCATTCCGAAATTAATCTTTTCTTTTCTTTTTTAATTCAGCCAAATTCTTCATGGATCAATGCTTGATGGACTGAATAATGGACTAGGCTCATAACTCATTTGGACAATTTATCCAAGAGCTAGCCGTAGCTTTCCCTAGTTGAGCCAGGAAAGCATCCTTTGTATCTTCTTTTCCTGCTTGCATCAGGGAAACTTCTTTTCTTTTGTTCTTCGACTTCTTCCTTGAAAGGATGACTCTCTAATGCTCCAATATGTTCAGTAGCTCATCACTTACAACCTTGGACACGAAATTGTTGTAGAAAAATAGAAATCCTTCAAAACGGGCAGCAGGTTCTTCCTCTCGGCAGATCTGACCTTCTTGCATTCAAACCGGCATAACTCTCTACTTAGGAGAGCTTTTTCCGCGATTCCAGTTGCATATGAAACTAGACACACAGGGCTTTCATCCATAAAAATTTCACCTTCAAATTCCTTGTCAATCGTCGGGAATAAATTCAGAAAGTTGGATGTCGGACACTGAAATCTTCTGGAATTCTTGGATTTGCATCCGATAAGAACTTGAAGTTCTTGGCATTTTGTTCCACTCCGATTTTAATGATTCTTTCCTTTGTTCAATCCTTAGTATGTCGACTGCAAATGAGAAGAGAAAAATCTATCAAAAGCAAAGTTTATGTTTTACAGATTCAATAAAACATCTCAGAGACTTTGTGAATAGGCTTTTGACAATTTCTGCATTTTTATTCTATTTTCCACATGTTTTCACTTTAATTCCACCAAAACTCTTGACTCTATAACATGACTCTATATTACAACAATAAGGGTTAAGCATTGCATAAATGGGGGTAAAAACATATTAAGAACGTCGCATTTTATGCTCCTATCAACTACCCCACACTTAGCCTTTGCTAGTCCCTTAGCAAAACAAATAAAAAAGACTCAACACTACAGCCCCTAAATAATTGTCTCAGGATCTTTACACACATAGCTTTCAAGTTAAGCATTCAATGTAAGCACAATAATCCCAAGCGTCATAGACATGTATCATAGCATGAACAAGTAAGAAACGAAAATCACAAGCAATGACATGTTATGTTGATTCCATCCTCCTCACTAGGCATACTCTCTTCTTTTCACTCATGATATGGCAATATTCCCTCAAAGTATATGCAAGAAAATAGATTAAGAGTTACAAAGAGTAACTTGCATATTTCATCAAATAAAGGCACTTTGTGAATAGATCTTTCAGGAAAAACTTCATATAACAACTATGTGCACCAATGAACCAAAGCCATATGCTCAACTCTTGACAAAAATCTCCACATAGGCGCGGCGGGAGATGGGGTTCTCAAGTTCACGCCGGCCAATCCCAGCACGCAGCGTGCGGCTTCGACGAGAGGAGACTTGCAGACGCAGCTGCAGAGGACTCAGGCGGAGTTGGCGAGGGCGGTGGAGGCGCTCCAGCAGGCGGAGTTGGCGAGGGCTGCGGAGGCTTCGGCGCAGCAGGCCAGAGACGCATCTGTGGCGGAGATGTACCGATGGATGCAGCAGTCTTGGGAGGCCCAGCAGGCTGGACTCCAGCCCCCGCCTCCGCCACAGATGCCCCAGTTCGTCGTCCCCACTCCCCCCCCGCATCGGAGTACGCCAGCCGATCAGGACAGCCATAGCCACCGGAACTCGAACGATCCGGTCGACGACGCTACGCGTTTAGGGGGTGATGATGAGTAGATATAGTGGGTTAATTTGTACAGTATGTAGGATATTAGGGATGGATTGATGTGGATATTTGTTGGATATTTGGATGTTTGTTTGTGCATTTTCTGCAGCCCCCGAAGACGAAGAGAAATTGGGCCCGAGTAAAATTTTTTAATTTTTTTAAATATTTAGGGGTTATAGCCGACGATATTGGCATTATTTCGTCGGCTATAACAGTTATAGCCGACGATTTTTACCAAATTTCGTCGGCTATAAGCGCTATAGCCGACGATGTTTACCATATGTCGTCGGCTATACCCTCCCGGCTTCAGGCAAAAAAAAGCCGTTCCTGGTACCGGCGATTGTTATGGCCGACGATAGTGTCGTCGGCTATAACGGACGTATAGCCGACGATAGTGTCGTCGGCTATACTTCGGGTTAGGGGCAGTTACGTAATTTTTAAAGCCGACGATCTTCTCGTCGGCAATGTTCGAAGTATAGCCGACGACGCTTTTTTCGTCGGCTATACCTGGTGTTTCATAAGCCGACGACTTACCCCGTGTGTCGTCGGCTATACTATAGCCGACGGAGCAATCCCGACGAGATAATAGCCGACGATACTTCGTCGGCTATGACTATAGCCGACGAATTAATGGAAACGGCCGACGAGATGGCGTCGTCGGCTATGACGCCTTTTCTGGTAGTGTATGTTGTGGACACGGTGGGCTGATGTGCCGGGAGAGATCAAGAGGGAGGTCAACAACGCGGCGTCGGTGAGTAATTTAAAAAATTTAATTTCTTTATCGTAATATTTAATAATTTTCGGTATTGTTATAATTGTAAAACTAATAAAATATTATCTTTCAGGCATACTTCGAGATTGCCGAACACAAGCAGGATTGGGCGGACGCGATGCAGAACTCGAGGTACGTTGGGAATTCCTCATCTTATAATTTGAAATATTTTATGATATTAATAATATTTCTAATGCACTTTTGTTTTTTCCGTAGGTTCAAAGAGTGGAAGAACGAGCTCCGTACCCACTTTACCGAATACGACAACCGTGGTCGTATGGGTACTCCAAGAGAGTTCATGTTCAGGGAGTACGAGTGGCGTTGGTTGAAGACAGTAGACTTCAACAACCCACTTATGCAGGTAAATACTAAACTTAACTATAAATGTTTATTTTGTTAAAATTTTAATTATTAGTTTAATTATTTTATAATTATTACACTAATATTTTTTGATGCATTTTTCTAATATTTTATTATTTGTTTGAAGGAACGGTCTCGGATAAACTCTGCGAACGGCCGCCGTAACACAACCCCCCATCATGGTGGTTCTAGGCCATTTGCACAATATCAGGAAGAGGCGCTTAGAGATCATCCTGATAGCAACCCGTACGTGGAGACGTTCAAGAAGGCTTATCCACAAGCGACAGAACAGCTCGTAAGTCGTTGATTATGATTTAAAAATTTTAATTATTAATTTTACTTAATTATATATTTGTTAGAATATTAATTTTTTTTTTTCCCGTTCAATTAGGAGAGGGTGAACCGGGCCGAAGAAGAAGTGTTGCAGCAAGTAATTCGGGAGACACAACCGAACATTTCAGAGGCAGATCTGCAAGAAGCCCTGCGCCAGGTCGACCGATCGAATGTTCAAACGGCAGTGAGGATGTTCGACGCAGCCTTCCTAGACCGATCAAACCAATACTACTGCCGGGGTTTGGGAAGTTCTGGAATAGGGCTCCTGAAGACCACTAAGGGAGGTCAAAAGAAGGGAGGCGGGGACATCCAACAGATGAGGGGGGAAGTGCAGAGATTGGCCGCAACACCGCAGAACACAGCTGTATTATTTGGATATGTCCAGTTGGCATGCTGAATGCGAGAGAATTCGGCGACACAACTACGCCGGCCAACAAAACTGGTGGTATGATATGTTCGCGGCACAACAACAAAGCCTTGAACCCCCGCCCCCGTTTCAACCGTTAGTTGAACCTCCAATGCCTCAACCTCCCGAGTTCGTTCAGCAGGATGACGAGGATGATGGAGAGCAGGATGCTGGGGATGACGTGGTGGACTTTAGTGCTTTAGGTGATGATTAGGGTTATATTTTATGTATATTGGAATAAATTAAATAATAAGTTATTTAGACGTGTTTCTTGTTGGTGTAAATGCATGGATTGCCATTGTGAATTGCAGGTTGCTTGGAATGGTAATTTAGAAATTAATTTAATTTTTTTTCCCCAAAATGTAAGAATAGCCGACGATATTGGCATTATTTCGTCGGCTATAAGTACTATAGCTGACGATTTTTACCAATTTTCGTCGGCTATAAAAGTTATAGCCGACGACAATGACATTATTTCGTCGGCTATAACTAATTAATGCCTATTAAAATATTAATATATTCTGACGAAATAGATGAAATCGTCGGGTATATTTCAAAACAAATAGCCAACGAATTTCGTCGGCTATAGTTTATGATATCGTCGGCCATACTCGAAAATATCCGTCGAATTTCGTCGGATATTTTGCCCAGGTTTGGTCGACAAAATGAATTTTCGTCGGTAATATCGTAGGACATACTCGAAAATAGCCGACGATTGTGTTATTTTCGTCGGCCATTGGTTTTACCGACGCAGTTTTACCGACGAATTATAGCCGACAAAAGTTTCGTCGGCAGAAGGAATAGCCGACGAAAATTTGGCATAGTCGACGAAATTTTTTTCATCGGCTATTCTGTCCGATCTGGTAGTGAATTTTTCGTCGGCTATTATGATTATAGCCGACGAAATAACAAATTTTCGTCGGCTATTATATGAAAAAAAAAAAAAACAGTTGGCAAGGAAGTTCAAGCAAAGTTCAGTTGGCAGTGCTGTTTATCTTCACTGAAAACTGTACTCTGTCTCGAAGGACTGGAAACCCTCTGACTCAAAAGGAAAGACGTCGTTAACGAATGCCATTGTTGGATCGTTGGATGTACTACTACTGCCCGCCTAAAAAAACTGCCTATGTTCATGCGATCCATCTAATGATGGCTCACCGTGATATATCCAACGTGTGTACTTCGGCCAAAAACCATTACTCTTTAGGTGCTCCCATACTGTCCTAATCGGAAATCGACACATATCACTGTAACACCTACATTTATTGCACGGGCAATAATGGTATTCATTCCCGTTTGTATTTTTCTCGACGAACTGCAAAAAAATTCACAACTCCTGTAGTGTGTCGTCGGTCATGCCTTGGAAGCGAAATCCAACTCTTATCCGGATCCATATATAACCTGAAAATAATATATATATATATATATATATATATAACTTTAATTAATAAGAAATTAATTAACATATATATATATATATATAAATCCTTAATAATTAATTACATTACAATATATATTATTATCAACATCAACTCATATATATATATATACCATTAACAACCATTATTTAAGTTACACTATGTTGACAGTAGCAAGACTATAACCAGGAGATGTTGACAGGACCTGCGGGTCTGCGGCACAAGAGCAAGACAGACTTTAAGACCCCATTCAAGATTGCACTTAACCGGGAACTTGGGGGACTTGTTGACAGTAGCCGCAGAGGGGCTACAGCAGGCCCACAGACCCGCAGCAGGTGCACCAGGGCCCGGCCCGAGGCCCGGGACCGAACCACCAGCACCCGGCCTTGGGGTCCAGCAGTCTATCCGGCCGCCAGGGACCCTGGGACCGGGGGCGCCTGCCTGCCAAAGAGGTCACCAGAACTGCCCTTCGGAGGGAACCAGTCCCACATCGAAGGGTGAGGCCAGCCCTCACCCCCAACCACCTATATAAGGGCCCCAACTACCCTCATTAATAGGTAACTTATCTCACTCACCGCTTACATACGTGCTCAAGTTATATATATTCCAACTATACTAACTTTGGCATCAGAGAGGAGAAGGCCGGCCCGCTCGGTATTTCCCTTAGTAAGCAGGTTTGCAGGAGATCGAGTTGGATTCATCTGTATCTACCAGGCCCCCGAGTTTAGGCAGAACCAATTGGCGCCGTCTGTGGGAACGATTTTTTGATCTACGAAAGTTAGCATTGCTCTACCGGGGAGTAGAGCCCGATCGATCCTTTGAAAGATAGTTAAATACGCGGTCCAGAAGCCATGGAAGGAAGGAAGATAAAAACTGGCACCGGACGATTGAAAGAGCGAATTCAGATCCCCGACCTGGCCCAAAACACAGGGGCTGAGGTCGGTGCGAGGTTCGCCCTTTATCCCAACCAAGACGGAAGATCAGAGCGAATTCAGATCCCCGACCAGGCCCGTAATATAAGGGCTGAGGTCGGTACGAGGTTCGCCCCTTCTCCAGACCAAGACAGAGGTCACGATCGCCAAGATTCAGAGAACCCCGACCGGTATGGTGCGGGAGGGGAAATAAAGAAGATGAAGGCAGAAGTCGAGCGGTTGCGAGCAGAGGGCGGCCAAGATCGGCTAAGGGCAGATGCCCGGTGCCAGGAGTTGGAAGCAGTAAACGCAGCCTTGTTAGCGGTCCTGGGAAAAGGAGGCCAGCCAAGCACTCTTCGGGCGGCGTCACGGCCCGCAAGCAAGATTAGTGAATTCCCGCACCTCGAAGTGGGACAGCCCACGGGAAGAAGAAGGACCGTGTATGTACCCACGCCTCTCTTTTCGGAAGCTTTGGAAAACTCCGGTCCGGTTGAGCTACCGTACCGCACGAGCCAGGCGTCAAGCGAGCAGGACAGTTCTACCGCAAGGACGCTCGAAACGCTCTCCGCCTCAGTGTCGGATATGAAGAACCGTTTAGACGCCAGTAAGAAGAAAGCTGGGCGACCGCGGGACAGTGTGCGATTCAATGAGCGTATCGGACCTTTTTTGCGCCGGATTAGGGAATCAGGAAGGTCTGGTAGCCTAAGGCCCCTAAAGCTGGCGTACTCAGGAACGAGCTGCCCGTATCGGCACCTGGACAGTTTCAAGTCACAGATGGGCACAAGGGGCTATTCTGATGCCATGTGCTGCAACGTGTTCCAAGAGATGCTTTCGGGGGAGGCGTTGAGCTGGTTCTACGAGCTGCCAGTGGACTCGGTTGAAACTTTCGAACAGATGGCCGACAAGTTTGTCGGCCGGTTTATCCTCAGAGCCGGGACAGCTCAAACATCCACGATCCTTTTCGATTGCATGCAGGCTGACCACGAACCGCTGCGCGCTTTCGTTAACCGGTGGCAAATCGCCACGGCCGGGGTCAGAAACATGGACAAGAAGATCGCGGGGATGGCCTTCAAGCAGGGGTTAAGACCCGGAGAACTTTCGTACAACTTGCGAGTGCAGGAGCAGCTGGGGTATGATGAGTTGATGACCGTGGCCGTCAGGCATGCTCAGGCGGACCACGAGACATATGGGGATAAGGCACCCAAGCGAGGACCGGATGACCTACTGTCGCCACCTCCCCGTGAGAGCAGGACCGGGCGGCTAGATCGCAGCCGTGCGCCTATAGCCACCAGGAAAGCAGAGGTACGAGAGGAGTGGCAACCCCGACGAAGCAGTGACAATAGTTCCCGGCCGAGAAGGAGACCGCCGCTTGTACGACCGACACAGCCAGCGGCGGCTGCGCCAGTAGAACGACCACCGCAGGCCCTAGCCATCATGCCGGCAGAAAAGCCCGAAGATCCAACCCGTAGGACCAGCGATCCAAGACCCCAGAGAGCGGTTGTAGGCGGTCGATCCCGCCCGGTAGAACCAAGAGAGAACCGACTGGTATCTCGGCAAGTAGGAACCATAAGCACCCGACCTCCCGGAGGGATCGGGGTGCACGGAAGCATAAACATGATACATGGCGGGGGCCATATAGATCAGCTCACCCGGAGCTCGAAGAAGCGGTGCTTAAGATCGATCCGGGGGAAAGAAGTGTATGCCTTTGGTGGAGGAAGCGGCCAAGCCGCCAAAACTGGATGGAAGTCGGTCACTTTCTACGAGGAGGAAGAGCCGGAGGATCTGGTCCAACTGCACAACGACCCCTTCCCCATCACGGTCCAAATAGACAACTGGATAACCAGCCGTATGCTGATCGATACCGGAGCCTCTGTCAACGTGATGTTCCGAGACGCATACAAAGGGCTGCAGAGGGGAAGGAATAAGTTATCCCAGGATAACGAACCACTTATAAGCTTCTCCGGTGAGGTAGTCCAGCCTTTGGGATCGGATTACCTACCACTGATCTTCAGCGAGGGAAACAAGACAAAAAAGGAGCACCTTGAATTCATCGTTGTGGACTGCCTGTCGTCGTACAATGGCATAATCGGTAGGCCAGGGTTATGGAAACTGAAGACATTTATAGCCGGCCATATGCTGATGTTGAAGATGCCTTCACCGGCCGGTGTCATCACCCTGCGCGGGGACCAGAAGCTCGCCCGTAAATATTATGCGGAGGCCCTAATCCACGAGAGGAAGCGGGCCGAGGTCTTCACGGCCACTCAGTTAGCACCAGTGCCGGATCTAAGTATTGACCCCCGCGATGACTCCGATTCAGTCAAGAAAAAGCTAGAGCCACCTTCGGCCGTGGAAGAAACCGAAGCGATCTGCATTTCGGTAGTCCACCCGGAGCGAAATGTGGTGATAGGGATGCAGCTCGATCCGGCTGTCAGGCAAGAGCTCATCGCCTTCCTCCGAGACAACAGTTCGGTCTTCGCATGGTCATACGAGGACATGCGTGGCATATCCCCGGAGATAGCCGTCCATAAGTTAAATTCATTGCCCAACGTTCTCCCGGTGAGGCAGAAGAGGAGGTCCTTCAGTCCGGCAAAGTATGAGGCGATCAGAGAGGAGATACATAAATTAAAGGGCATAGGTTTCATCCGGGAAGTCCAGTACCCTCGCTGGCTCGCTAACGTGGTCATGGTGCCTAAGAAGGGAACCGGCCAGTGGCGTATGTGCGTGGATTTCACTAACCTGAACCGGGCGTGTCCAAAGGACAGCTTCCCGCTCCCCCGGATTGACCAGCTTATAGATTCCACGTCCGGCTTTAAGCTGCTCAGCTTCATGGACGCCTACGCCGGGTACAATCAGATTAGGATGCACCCGGATGATGAGGAGCACACATCATTCACAACCGACCGAGGTACCTACTGTTACAAGAGGATGCCGTACGGTCTAAAGAATGCCGGGGCCACCTACCAGCGGATGGTGAACCGAATGCTGGAGCAAGAAATAGGTAAAACCGTAGAGGTTTACGTAGATGACATGCTGGTCAAAAGCTTGACTGCAGGGGCCCACGTCCGGGATTTGGCCGTAGTCATCGGCAAGATGCTCAAATTCGGAATGCGCTTGAACCCGAAGAAGTGTATTTTCGGGATTTCAGAGGGCCTATTCCTAGGCCACATCATCAGCCAGCGAGGGATAGAAGCCAACCCGCTGAAGGTCCAGGCAATTCTAGATATGGAAACGCCAGGAGAGAGAAACCAGGTCCAGATGTTGACCGGCCGGTTAGCCGCCCTTGCCAGATTCATCTCCCGCCTAACCGATAAGTGCGCCCCGTTCTTCAAACTGCTCAAGGCACAACAGACCAGGAAAATCCACTGGGCGGCAGAGCATGAAGCGGCATTTCAATCTATCAAGATATATCTGTCTGTAGTGCCTCTCCTATCCAAGCCAGTGCCGGGCGAGATGCTATACCTCCATATAGCCGCATCCGTAGCGGCCGTCTCCGCAGCTCTCGTCAGGAAGGAGGGCACGCTCGAGCTTCCGGTATATTATGCGGGAAAGGGACTTACTGGAGCCGAGGGCCGGTACCCCGACATAGAGAGATTGGCTCTGGCCCTGATTGTTAGTGCCAGGAAGCTCTGACACTATTTCCAGGCTCACTCCATCACCTTATATATCAATCACCCTCTGCGGCAGATCCTGCAAAAACCAGACACCAGCGGTAGGCTCGTGCGGTGGGCAGTTGAACTGGGAGAGTTAGACATCACTTATGCCCCGCGAACGGCCATCAAGGGACAGGCAGCCGCAGACTTCATATGTGAGCTCACCCCAATGGTGGCAGAAGCACACCCCACCCAGTACGAGGACACCGACGTAGTACGGACCGTAAAGATCGAACCAGGCCTCCCCAACGGCTGGAAGCTTTACGTCGACGGCTCCGTAACGAACAAGCGGAGCGGAGCCGGTGTCATGATAACCTCGCCCGATGGCCAATCGTACGAGTATGCCTTACGGTTCCTATTCAGCACCTCAAATAACGCTGCCGAGTATGAGGCCCTCATAGCCGGTTTGCAACTGGCCAAGGAGCTGGGAATCCCGTCCATGGACATATACAGCGACTCCAGCTTAGTGGTGAACCAGATGAACGGGTTGTTTGAGGTCAAGGAACCCCAGCTATCCTCCTACCAGGCTCTGGCCAAAACCCTGATTGAGCCGTTCCAGGGCGCCACAATCCAGCACATTCCCCGAGAGGCAAATAGGCATGCGGACGCCCTCGCAAGGTTGGCAACCAGAAACTACCCTCCAGAGTACCGGAGAGCTAAAATTGAAACTCTCCAGAAGCCGAGTATAAGCAAGACCATCTCCGAGATATTTGCGGTGGAAGAAGCGCCACCAAGCTGGATGGATCCAATAGTCAAGTATTTGACTGACAAAACCAGCCCCCAGGATGCGGTGGAGGCCAGGAGGCTACACCTCCGGTGCGCCCGGTACGGTCTCCTCAATGGCCAGTTATACCGAAAAGGGCACAGCTTCCCCCAGCTGAGGTGTGTGACAAAGGAGGCGGGAGAGGCTATCATGCGAGAGATCCACGAAGGAGTGTGCGGTAATCACTCTGGCGCAAGGTCATTATCTCACAAGTCGCTCCGATCGGGGTACTTCTGGCCAGATATGGCAGCACCATCAAGAAAAATTACAGGCGGCTGTCACAAATGCCACATGTACGCCTCTGCACCCCATGCTCCGACAATCGTATTGTCAATCCTGTTAGCACCATGGTCGTTCGCGCAGTGGGGATTAGACATCATTGGCCCTTTCCCGATAGCTGTGGGACAATACAAATACGCCATCGTAGCAGTGGACTATCAGACTAAGTGGGTCGAAGCAGAACCTCTGATAAAGATCACCGAGGAGCGAGTGAGAAAATTTCTATGGAAGAACATCTACTGCCGGTTCGGGATACCGCAGACTATTGTCACGGATAATGGAACACAGTTCAATAATGCCGATCTTATCCAGTACACAGCTTCCATGGGGACCCAGATGTTGTTTGCCTTAGTGGCACACCCGCAGACCAACGGCCAGGTAGAAGCAATCAACAAGATTATCAAAACCCTTCTCAAAAAGAAGCTGGATGCCAAGAAGGGATGTTGGGCCGAGGAACTCCCCGCGATACTATGGGCCATCCGGACGACAGCAGCAGAGGCAACAGGAGAGACCCCGTTCTGCATGGCATTTGGAAGCGAAGCGGTGCTTCCTGTGGAGACCAGCATACCCAGCGGCAGGGTCGAGAATTACGACGCCGAAACAAACGCCGAGGGCGTACGGCTCAACCTGGACCTTATAGAAGAGCGGCGCGATCAAGCGCATATGCGAAACCAAGCCTACAAGCAGCGGGTCGCCCGGTACTATGACAGAAGGGTCCGGGAAAGGAAGCTACAAGTGGGGGACTGGGTCATGAAGAGAGTCTAGAAAAAACCGTCGGCCTTGGAACCAATGTGGGAAGGACCCTACCAAATTACCGCAACTGTGGGCCCAGCAACATTCCACATTATAGATACCGATGGCATCTATTCCACCCGCCCCTGGAATATTCAGCACCTGCGGTTCTATCCTAAGTAATATCGCTCATGAAGGGACAATAGTGTAATTGGCATCAATATTACAATGCGCAGTTTGTTCATCATCAAAAAAGGCTGGTTACAAGACACACATATAGGCAAGCCAAAAGGAAGCAGTTAGTTAGCGCCTCCGGAGCCCCCAATCCCTGGCCCGCCACCTTTTAAAGTTTGCTCTTGCTCCACCATCTCGATCAGGGCTATGTCAGCCTCCATCCGCTCAGCATCAAGCCATCCTTTCTCCCTCCACTCCAGATAGGCATCGCTTATGCCCTTAGACAGGGCCTCCTCCAGTATCTCCTCAAGCTCCACCGACTCCGGGAAGTCATCGATAGCCTTATCGGCCACCTCAGCAAGTTGGGACTCCGTGAGCTTCTCCCTTCCCTGAGCGACTACTGTAACCTGGGTCTGCAGCTCCAAAACCCTCTCCTCCAGCAAAGCAACCCTCCCTCCCCGGGCAGCAGCCTGTCGATCGGCCTCCTCCTTCTCCCGCGAGAGTTCATGATGCAACCGAGCGGTTTCTTCTTTCTCCCGCACAAGCTCGATGCTCAACCGACCGACCTTCTCTCTTTCCTCCGCAAGCTTGGCTTCCGCCACGTCCACCCGCACACTCAGCTCCTCCACCCGCCTCTCCAAAACTGCAGCAGGCTCCCCTCTGGGCTCCGCGACATAAAGGCTATAAACTAGCTGTCAAACGTAAACAAAGGAACATTGGCTCGTGTCACTCCAGGAAAAAGGAAGCACAGGAAACACTTACCCGAAGAACCAGTTCCATGGGCTTCGTCCCACTCTCGCCCGGTTGCTCCGTCCCAGGGCCCTCACGATCAAGTCCCAAGGTTTCGATGGCAGATGCTACGAACCTACCAAAACCATGCCCGGAACTACGATCGGCCTCCGGTACTCGACTCCTTCGGCCGCCCACTTCCCCGGCCGGAGCTACTGCCCGCTCGATCGATCCAGCCGAGCTTGACGCCCCGGCATCAAACGTCCTCGCCCTCTTCGCCGGAGCTTCGCCGTGGCCGCTTCGGCGATACCCGGTCGTCTCTACCGTTTCCCTCTCCCGCGAGGACCGTACCGCCATCGGTCGCGCCACAGGTTCTGCACCTGGCAGGGCCACTGAGCGCACTTCCCGGATAAGGAGCGGGGAGTTATTCTCACCGCCAGGCCGCCTGCCATAGTGAGAGTCCGGAAACACGAGCGGCACAGGCTTGTCATGCTCCCTGCGCTTCTGGCTAACCGGATCAATGTCGGTTTTCGCGGCCCTCTCCCCCATCTCCATCAACCTCGGGGCCACGAGCTCTTCGTCCGGTTCGACAGTCTCCTCGCTCCGAACGGCGAGCCGGGGGGCGTTAGCTACAAACCGACCAACCGAGCAGTCAGAATACAAGCAACCATGCAAAGACAAAACAATGCAAGATACCTTACCAGGTTTCCTCCCCATCTCGCATATCTCCAGCACATTCCACCGGATGAAATTATAGGAGCTCCGACTCAGGGGATCCCAACAAGTAAACAACCGGTATATCCGTTGCTTCTCCAAATCGCCCAACCAGTACGTCTGTTCCCGGTCGATCGACTAATAAGCCCCGGGCACCTGATGGCCCCTCCAAGTACGCTGCCACCTGCCACCGGCCAGCACCACCGACCTCCTCCAGACATCTGAGACCGTCGACGGCAGATGAGTGATGGCAGGACCGAAGTCCCGCGCGGTAAAATTCACACAACCGCTGCACTGGGCCTTTCTGCAGTAGGAAATCTTGTACAGCGCCTGAAATTCATTAATCGTGGGCCAGTCCATATAGCTCAAACTGAACAGACACCCGAGACCAAGCAGCTGCCTCCACTGGTTGCTCGGAAGCTGGGCCGGGGAAAGCTTTATTGCGCTCAGCATGTACTGGACAAATGGCGGCAGCGGCAGTGATAGTCCGTGTCGAAACTGATCGTCGAAAACAGCAACCCAACCCGGTTCCGGATTACAGGCTAGTTCCCCGGGATGCAGGCCTCGAAGCTTAATGGAGTTGTCGATATCCCACTTCGCCCGAAACTCCCTGATCTCTCTATCATTCATGCTTCTGATTGGCTCATCACAGAAAATCACCCTATCACTATCCAGCAGCTCATGCCGCATAGGCCCGCGGTTCGCACCGGCAGAATACGCAGATCTCCAAGACGCCATAAAGCCTAAACAAAAGAATTCACCTCTGAAGTACAGACAAACAACAGGCAAAAAGTAGCAAGATGCGGCGGGAGGAAATCAGAGGGGATGATTAATAGGGCAACAAGAAAAGTGAGGCAACCCCAACCGTGGATCCCCTCCATCTCAGACCGCCCCCCCCTGCCAACACGTGTCCCAACAATCAATAAGGGATCCCATATTATCATAACTGATGAGACTGATGGGCTCTCCCCTTTATTGCATGTCTGCCACCTGTCCCACTTGCAAGGGACAATTGGGGGAGATAGGAGCGCACAACGAGGCGTCCATTCCCAGAAAGCCAACCTCCTCTTCCAGAGCATCGTTCCGGGTACGAGCCATCCGCCCTGCACCATGGCAGTTCGCGGTTATGATCTTTCAACCGGCTGCATGGCTTCTTCACTGCATGTCTCTTGGGGACTCGTCTCGATATGGCAGGACGCCCGGTCGACGTCCACCCAGCTGCATCTCACCGGTTATGATCTTCCAACCCGCTTGAAGACCTCCCACCGGTTATGGTTTTTTAACCACTTCCAGAGCATCGTTCCGGGTACGAGCCATCCGCCCGGCACCATGGCAGTTCGCGGTTATGATCTTTCAACCGGCTGCATGGCTTCTTCGCTGCATGTCTCTGGGGGACTCGTCTCGATATGGCAGGACGCCCGGTCGACGTCCACCCAGCTGCATCTCACCGGTTATGAACATTCAACCGGCTGCACGCCATTTCACTGGGGGACTCGTCTCGATATGGCAGAACGCCCGGTCGAGCTCCGCCCGGAACCATGGCACTCCACCAAACAGGTGACATTCAACCAACTCCAAAGCATTCTACCGGTTGTCACTTTCCTTCGCCTATGGGCAGGAACGAGCCAGCAACAACTCGAGGCTTCTAAAACGCATGGGATTTATAAACCCGGGCGAGCTAACATCTAACCCATGTACTCTTGTCCAGCAGGATAAAAACCCTGCATCACACTGAACTGTGATACATTTGGGGATACATGGCGAGACTCGTTATCTCAACGCCACTCCACCGGGCAGATTGTTTCTCTAAAACAGAACAAGTCTCCCCGCAGGCTAACAAACCTGCACATTTACCTCAACGCTTATCCAACAAAAGCTGAGAAGAACTAGCAAGTGTTAACCGATGCCTCAATACGGCCGTAACACTCTCCGGGGTACCTGTTGGCTTAGTCCACGCACCAACAGGCCATCCCGTAGGCTAGCGCACTCTGGGGGCCTCACACCGATATGGCAGGACGCCCGGTCGAGGTCCATACTGCAAGTTCATCCGGGACTCGTCTCGATATGGCAGAACGCCCGGTCGAGGTCCCGTGAACTCCGCCTCGCACCGATATGGCAGGACACCCGGTCGAGGTCCAGACTGTAAGTTCATCCGGGACTCGTCTCGATATGGCAGAACGCCCGGTCGAGGTCCCGTGAACTCCGCCTCGCACCGATATGGCAGGACGCCCGGTCGAGGTCCATACTGCAAGTTCATCCGGGACTCGTCTCGATATGGCAGAACGCCCGGTCGAGGTCCCGTGAACTCCGCCTCGCACCGATATGGCAGGACGCCAGGTCGAGGTCCATGCTGCAAGTTCATCCGGGACTCGTCTCGATGTGGCAGAACGCCCGGTCGAGGTCCTGTCAACTCCGCCTCATACCAAGCACAGCCCAACGCCCGGTCACGTCCAATCTTCAATCCGGACTTGGGGGACTGGGCACCGTTGGGTCGGTAACCCTGCGGGTCTGCGGCACAAGAGCAAGACAGACTTTAAGTCCCCATTCTAGATTGCACTTGACTGGGAACTTGGGGGACTTGTTGACAGTAGCCGCAGAGAGGCTACAGCAGGCCCACAGACCCGCAGCAGGTGCACCAGGGCCCGGCCCAAGGCCCGGGACCGAACCACCAGCACCCGGCCTCGGGGTCCAGCAGTCTATCCGGCCGCCAGGGACCCTGGGACCGGGGGCGCCTGCCTGCCAAAGAGGTCACCAGAACTGCCCTTCGGAGGGAACCAATCCCACATCGAAGGGTGAGGCTAGCCCTCACCCCCAACCACCTATATAAGGGCCCCAACTACCCTCATTAATAGGTAACTTATCTCACTCACCGCTTACATACGTGCTCAAGTTATATATATTCCAACTATACTAACTTAGGCATCGGAGAGGAGAAGGCCGGCCCGCCCGGTATTCCCCTTAGTAAGCAGGTTTGCAGGAGATCGAGTTGGATTCATCTGTATCTACCAGGCCCCCGGGTTTAGGCAGAAACACACTATATATCAACCATTATTTAAGTTAATTACACTATCAACAACTATTAATTAACACACACACACACACACACATATATATATATATATATATATATATATAATTAAACCCCACACACACATGCACACACACACACACACACACACACACACACACATATATATATATATATATATATATATATATTAACACTTATTAAAATAACATCAAATTAAAACACATAATTAAACTCTAACTTAAAATCAACTCAACTACAACTCAAAATCAACATATATACATACATTCTAACACTAAAACAACAACAAAACAAAAAATCACTTACTAAATCAAAATCACTAAAACTCAAAATCAACTCAACTAAAACTCAAAATCAACATATATACACATATACGTACCTATATATAGCTCAACAATGTAAGAGAGGACGGATTTCAACAATACCCACAGATTTTTCACTCTTTCTCCCGTTTTTTTTTCGTTTTTTTTTAAATGAGCAGCTGCTGTCTAGATCTGAAAATATATAGACTTATAGCCGACGAAAATGACAATTTCGTCGGCCAAAATTTCAAAAGTTTTCGTCGGCTAATGTTTCAGAGAAAGGCCGACGAAAATCCAAATCGTCGACTGAAATATGAATATAGCCGACGATTTTTGTTTATACCAACAAAAAAAAAGGATCGTCGGCTATTCCCAAACTATGGCCGACGATTTTGTTTTTCTACCGACGAAAAATAAAATCGTCGGCTATTCTATGGAATTACCGACGAAAATTTTTAGTCGTCGGCCGTTTTTTTTTATTTCGTCGGGAAAAGCCTTTTTTCTGGTAGTGAAGCTTCTGCATCTAAAATTTCACCAACACCAAGGTTAATCTGAAAACCTGAAATCCAATTGCCATTGTGATCTCTGATGATACCCCCAGCACCAATCTTACCAGAAGCCACAGATTTAGTACCATCAATATTAAGCTTGAAGAAGATCATAGGAGGCTTTTTCCAAGAGAGTAAAATATAATTAGAGCAAGTAGAATCCTTGGACATAACTTGACCCTTTCTCCATTCAATGGCATAATCCCAAATATTTTTTTCAGCACAGATGGACATAGTAAAGTTACCATCAAAAACCTGCTTATTTCTCCATTTCCAGATGAACCAACAAACAAAAACAAACAAGTTGCACCATTTGATGTTATGCTTAACAATAATTTGACAATTTAATTGAGCAAAAAGCCAACTGTTCCAATCCAAAGAGAAAGAATTGGAAATAGTACCGGGCTTAGGGATGGCTCTCCAGATAGCCATAGATCTAGGGCAGTCTTTGAACAGGTGCAAAAAGAGATTCACAAGTAGAGTTGCAGACTGGACATGTATCATTAGCAGTAAAACCTCGAGAAACTCTCTGAGCATTAGTGAGAATCTTCTTATGAATAACAGTCCACAAAAAAGTTTTCAGCTTAGGAGGGAGTTCCATGGTCCAAATCTTCTTCCACAGGGGATTTTGAGGAGGAGAAAAATCAAAAAGGGAGTTGTAAGTAGATTTGATTGTAAAACAACCATTAGAGGTTGGTTCCCAGATCAGAGAATCACTTCCACAACCATCAAAACCAGTGGGAATATTTAGAATTTTGGCAATAATATCATGGGGCACAACAGATGCAAGAAGGTCAATATTCCAACCAGTAACATTCCAAAAATCACAAATAACAGCACTATGACTAATGACAGCAGAAGGAAGAGCAAAATTAATAAGCGCATGAGGACAAAGCCAGAAATCATACCAAAAGCTTATGCATTTGCCATCACCAACCCTACATTTCAGGTTTTTCTTAAACATCTGAGAGCCAAAAACAATACTCCTCCAAGTATTTGAGCAAGCAGCAGGGGAAGAATAATTTTCACTAAATAGGCACTCATCTTTAAGATATTTCTCAGAAAAAAATTTAGCCCACGAGCCATCATCATTTTGGAAGAGTCTCCAACTAACTTTGGCAAGCATAGCTTGATTCATATCACTGGTCTTCTTAACTCCTAAACCACCAAGCTGCTTTGGATTGCATACAATATCCCAATTAACAAGATGCACTTTCTTCTTTTCAATAGAATCACCCCAAATGAAATCTCTATTCAATTTGTCAAGTTTATCACATAAGCTAATGGGAAGCTTAGCAGATTGCATGGTATAGATTGGGATTGAAGAGGTTACAGACTGAACTAAAGTGAGTCTACCAGCCATACTTAAAGTCTTGCTCTTCCAGCTAGCAAGCCTTCTTTGGACCTTGTCAAAAATACCAGCATATGTGTGCTTGTTGACTCTTAAATGAATTAAAGGCATACCAAGATACTTGCCAAGATCTTTGGTTAAAGGGGAACCACATGAATTACTGATAACAGAAGCGATCTTAGGGCAAGTATTTGGAGAACATAAAATAAGAGATTTTTCATAACTAATTGCTTGACCAGAGAGAGATCAAAATTGATCAAGACACATTTTCAAAAGAGAGGCTTGAGTAGGGGTAGCTTCAGCAAAGAGCATTAAGTCATCAGCAAAAAATAGATGAGATACTTTAGGACCAGATTGAGATGCACTAACAGGTTTCTAATATCTGAGCTCAACATTAGACTGGATGAGATGAGAAAATTTTTCCATGCAAAGAACAAAAATATAAGGAGATAGAGGGTCACCTTGCCTGATACCTCTTTGAGCATGGAAGGCTGGAGTTAATTCACCATTGAAGCATATTTGGAAGCTAGTAGAAGTAACACAGTGCATAATAAGCTGAACCAAAGGTTTAGGAAATTTAGCCTCATATAGCACCATTTCAATAAAACTCCAACTTAATCTGTCATAGGCTTTGGATAAATCAACTTTCCAAGCAAAGAAACCAAGTTTTCCATTGGAATTCTTAAACTTAAACAGAAGCTCCTGAGCAATCAACACATTATCAGAAATATGCCTTCCAGGGATATAGCTGACCTGATTAGGACTAATAAGCTATTGCATAAGGGGCCTGATTCTAGCAACAATGATCTTTGAAATAACTTTATAAATGGTGGAACAAAGACTAATTGGCCTGAAATTAGACATATGTTGAGGACCTTCAGTTTGGGAATCAAGGCAATAATAGTATGATTGAGACTTGCAGGAATTGCACAGTTTCGGAAAGCATCTTGAATATTTTAAAGATCTCATCAGAGTAGATAGACCAGTGATGTTGATAAAAAATGGCAGGAAAACCATCAAAACCAGGAGCTTTTAATCCACCAATGGCAAAAAGAGCATTTTTAACTTCCAACAGAGAAACATGCAGATTAGTCTTGTCAAGACTCAATTGATCAATGGAAGGAAAGAGCCGAGGAATGACGAACCTGGTATTTTCATGCTCAGCAACAGAGAAAAGATTAGTAAAGAAATCAACAGCAATAGCCTTCATGGCAGCAGAATCAGTAGTCCAATTACCATTACAGCCAAACAAGCCCTCAATCTTATTTCTTCTTCTTCTAACCAAAGTGGTAAGATGAAAAAACTTGGTATTTCTGTCACCACCCTGAATCCAACTATCCCTGGATTTTTGCTTCCAGAACAAGTTTTCTTGATCTTTAATATTTTCATACTCTTGAATGAGCTCAGCTTCCAGATTAATCAAGAAAGGATTTTCATGCTTATCTCTTGCTTTTTGGATACCACCAATGCGAGCTAAAAGTCTTTTTTTCCTCCTAAAGAGGTGACCAAAAACATTCTTATTCCATGAGGAAAGAGCAGCAGACAAGTTTTTCACTTTAGAAACAAAATCCCCATTTAGAGATTTCCAAGTGGAGGAGATAAACTCAGGATACTCAATATGAGAAAACCACATAGCTTGAAATCTAAAAGGAATATCTCTTCTAGTCATAACATTATTGGAAAATAACTGCATCAAGATAGGACAATGATCAGACCTAGTTTTAGGCAGGTGATTAATGAAGGCATCAGGAAAAGCCGTTCACCAAGAACAATCACAGAAGCCTCTATCAAGTCTTTCTTTAATTCTGTTATTACTCCATGTATAGCAAGAACCTTGAAATCCCATGTCAATCAAAGCATTTTTATTAATCCAAGTACGAAGACCACCAAATCTTCCATTTAAAGGCCCAACATTCTTATCAGCTTCTGAGACTAGCTCATTGAAATCACCAATGTACATAGAAGGCATGTTGAATCTTGTAGGGAGAGTCTCCAAATAATTCCATAAATTGGCTCTAATAGAGTGAGTAGGACTATCATATACAACAGAGAGCATCCAAGTAGGCTTACCAATGAGAGAGACTTTAACAGAAATAGACTGAGAGTTACTATCAATAAAGTCCACCTGAATCCTTGAATTATTCCATAGCAACCAAATACCTCCAGAGAAACCATTAGCCTCCTCAATTTTAGAATCAGAGAAGCCAAGGTCTTTGAGAGATTTATAGACTTTTTTAAATTGAACCCGAGGTTCACAAATGGCCAAAATATCAACATTATGTAATTTAAGAAGATCAGAAATAGCAGATTTAAAACTATCACTGCCAGCACCTCTGGCATTCCAAAAAAGAACTTTTAACATTGAGAAAGAGGGGGAAAAGAAGGGTAAAGACCCTAGATATCATCAGCCATACCTTCTCTTTGAGAAGGTAAGTCGCCATCAATTATCATTTTGCTATTTTCAGTAAATGTCTGCTCAACAAAATTTTCAGTTTCAGTTTCAATAGATTTCTCCTCAGGTGGAGAATGCCCAAAGATGGCAGAGATTCCATCACCAGAACCAACAGGTCCCACATTCTCAAAAGAAAGTTTCTTGACAATGTGGTGGTGTTGATTTGGGTCAAGAACATTTAGCTTTTTAGTTTTTCTCTGAAACTTTTTATCAAACTTGGTACCACTAGTGCCACTAATATTAGAAACATCTATCATAGGAACTCGAGAAGTAAACTTACTACTCAGGGATTTATTTCTAGACAAATTAAAATCAGTTTTAGAAGGAGAGTTACCAGAATACTCATTATTCTTCACAGGAGAAGCAGGGGTAGCACTAGATTTGCTCTTAGGGGAAGCTGGGATGGATTTCTTCTTCTCTTGGAAAATCTTCCAAAGCTTCACAATGGGAGGGTTATGATTATCAGACTTGTCATTAGTGGTCATCTCGGGAAACTCATGAGTATCACCCTGTTCATCTTGTAACACAGAAAATCTAGACCCAGATTGAGTATTCTTCTTTGCACTTGTCCCATCATTAGTTTTTTTCTTATTCCTGTAAGACATAAGCATCCAAGGCCCCATATCTGTCTTAATGACATCATTAGAAGAACTGGCCATGTTCACATCCTCAGAATTTGGGCTGGAAGACTGCATGTCATGAGATTTTTCTGTATTAACAGGGATATCCTGGTTTGCAGGTGAAGCATTAGAAGGGACAGCAATAGTAGGGCACTTATCCTTAGCATGACCATAGCACCCACACTCGAAACAAATAAGGGAAATACCTTCATAGACCACATTATAAGCAATAGACTCAACTTCAACAAAAAGCTTGAGAGGCTTGGTTAGATCAACCTCAATACAGATACGAGCAAATTGCCCTCTAGACTGACCAATAGTAAGGGGATCAATTCTGACAACATCCCCCAAGAGATTACCAATTTAGTAGCAGAGAAATCTTTGAAAAACTTAACTGGTAAACCACAAATTCTAACCCATAAAGCCATTTTCCTAATTACCTCACTCATGGGGTTAAAATCAGGCCTCCATTTATGCACACTCAAAGTCTGACCAGCAATAATCCATGGCCCTTCACACAAGGCATAGTTCATATCCTCTTCAAGGTTAAATTTAACAATGTAAAAATTATTAGGAAGATCAATCAATTGCCATCCACCTCTCACTTGCCATTTTCTTCTTAGACCACGAAGTATAAAATCAAAGGAGTTAGTGGAGTTGGGCTTACCCATAAGCTTCACAACTACAGCACAGCGCGAATCAAAATCGAGCTTATCATGAATCTTCTCAGAGAACAAAACATTTTGACCATGTTTTCCCTGAGAATAGACACAATCTGCATCTGTAAATTCGCAGTCATCAACCATCGTCTTCCGAAAGCGATCAACAGGATTCTTAAGAGTTGATGCATATGTTATCAAAGGCTGAAAAGGGGGCTGGGTAACCGAGTCATCAACATCCTCCATACGCAGAGCATCCAGATTAGAGGATATGTCACCACCGTTTTTCGAACGTTTTCGCTGAGAAAAAATAGAGACAGAGTCTCCGCCACTTCCCGAAGGAAGGGCGGAGAAGATGAAAGGAGGAGTAGCCACCAGGGCGGAAGGGAAAACAAGGAGAAAAAATGGAAAGAAACTGGTCAAAATTGGCCAATCGATGGAAGAGATTAGCAATGGAAGGTTTTGGGGAAGGCGCGTGAGGCGCGTTCAATCAAAAAACAAAGTAAGTTCTGTAGCGACCAAAATGAGACTTTAGATTAAAGAAAAAATGAAAAGAAGTTTGTGAGATAGAGAAACAAAGCCGGCAACAAATAACGTCCAAAGTAGGGTGTCCACGTCTTAGGAAAGTAGCCGTTGAGGATGTCCAACGGTTGGTTATTAGTGGCGCCGGCCACTCTCCCCCTCCGTAGTTTATTAGCTTTTGTTGCTTGCATTTCATATATAGCTGTCTCCGATCGACTTTAGCTTTAGATATATCCGTTATCAACCATCATGAATATTCTCTCTTAAATTAAAATTAAATTGAAGCCTAATACGCGTAGCCAGCTCTCTAACCAAACTTTGATAATGATTATAATGATGACCATCGATCGTCAATATATATAACAACGTACAATAAGAGGGAAGAGGGAGACACATCACACATTACATTTCCATAAACTTCTCTCTCTCTCTCTCAATGCCAACCATTTTCCTCAGGATTTTCCTTATTTACAATCTTCTTCATGCATTCCTCCTCTCTTTGCTACCCAAATCTCTCAGACATCTCAAAAACCAAAGCCAAAGCCTAAACGGAGCTGCAGAAGCCAAATCCAGAGGAACCAGCTTTACTGTTGCTGCCGCAAGAATGGAGGCCAGTGAGCTCAAGCGGGTCTTCCAAATGTTCGACCGGAATGGGGACGGTCGCATCAGCAAAGAGGAGCTCAGCCATTCTCTCGAGAATCTGGGAATCTTCATCCCCGACCAGGAGCTCTTCAACATGATCCACAAGATCGACGTCGACGGAGACGGCTGCGTCGACATTGACGAGTTCGGGGAGCTTTACCAATCCATTATGGACGAGCGGGACGATGAGGACGACATGAAGGAGGCCTTCAGCGTCTTTGATCAGAACGGTGACGGCTTCATCACCGTCGAAGAGTTGAGGACGGTCTTGTCATCCCTGGGACTCAAGCAAGGAAGGTCCATGGAGGACTGCAAGAGGATGATCATGAAGATCGACGTCGATGGAGACGGCATGGTCAATTACAACGAGTTCAGGCAAATGATGAAGGGAGGAGGCTTTAGCGCTTTAACTTGATCATCACTCCTTTCTTCTTTTCTCGATCTTTACCTAGCTAGCTACATTCATCAATGTATTCAACACAAAATTAAGCATCCAAATTCATTGCTTGCATGTGTTTAGCTTTCAGATTCTATTAATTCGGGTGCATGGAGTTGGAATCCGACTTGTTTTTGTGGCCGGTGAAACGGAAATATCACTGGAAATTATGCATGGTCGGCTCCGGTGAAGCCTTTGTGTTCAAAAGGCATAGATTAGATAATTTCATGGAGCCTCATCAAGAGTTTAATTTCAACAATTTTAACCTTTGTACGTGTTTAACTGATTTGTTTCCCACCTTTGGAATCTTCTTTCTATCCCTCTGATTGAGTTTCTCCCAATGATTGGATCCACTCCTATCCTTGTCGTCTCTCTGTCCTATATAGGGTCTGAAACTTGGCTGCCTTTCTGAATCTGAATCACTATTAAGAATGATTCAGTAGAAGCACCTGAAACAGAACACAAGTTCTGCGGCAATGAATTCCAGTGAGGTGGGGAACACGGGTATGCCTCGTGCAGTAGTCTTGGAGCAATCTTGGCTTCTACCACAGTTAATCTTACAGTAACATGAAATGTTGTAAAGAGGATCAACTGTTAAAAAAAAAAAATGGAAAGGGTGAAAAGAACATAGAGCCTCAGCTCAATACGTTTTTTATTCATCCTAACAGGTAAAAGAAAAACTACAGAAAAGGAAAATATCATAATGCTCCTACTCATGGCCGTGGCCTAGTGGCAATTATGATCATTCAAAATCATTGACAGATAAAATATCATAAATTATCGAGGTTATATAAAATGTAGAGAGGGAACATATCAGAGGGGTGTGACCTTTCAACAACACTAGTATCACTTTTGTGTAGCTGCTTCATCTGGGGTTTTAGTAGTCATCTGATCTACTGCATGCACTGTGTTTTGAAGCTCCTCCCATATGGCTTTGTACACCATCCTCTGCCTATTGACAGCAGATTGGCCCTCAAAGGATGAAGAGACAACATCAATGCTGACATGCCGACCATCCCCGTTAGCATCTTTAACAATAACAGATTCTGCATTCAGCTGTTCCTTGATCTTGTTCTCCATGGACTGCATGAGAGGAGAGCCAATGGATCCAGCATCATTGACGTGGGTAGCTAGAGTAGTGAACCTCCTATCACTGCCAAACACCAGTCTCTTTGTGTTTCTGTGTTTGTTGGCAGTTGCTCTATCATTTAACAATTTCATGCTCTGAGTTTCACACACCAACCAATTTTTCCTTGGTTCAGAAAATAAGGTTGGCATAGCTCGACTTAGGGCAGAGGCTGCTGATGGCAGAGCTCGACTTAGAGTGGAGGCTGACACATACGGGCGCACCATTACCATCCCAGCCACCATTCTTCCCTTTTTCTACGACTGCCCCCATAAGATAGTTAAAATTTTGTCTGACATATACAGAGTCATACCGTACATATGTAATATTTCTTTCTGCACTGAAAAGGCATAGACACACACACACACACACACACAGGGTTATTGGTTCTATTGTATTTGGTTCAAATACTATGTGTTAAAAGATTTCATTGTTGCTACTTCCCTAACAAAATTCAAAAAGAAAACTTACCAAAGACCTAAGAAGCACGGACACGGATACGAGTGTCCAATACGGACTCGATACGATACGTGGACACGTCAAAATCAATTTTTTTTTCGGACAAAGACATGCGGTGGACACGTTAATTAAATAATATTATATATATATATATAATTAAACAAAAAAATAACATGAGCAAAATATTTTATACTCGCTCTCTCCCTCATTTCCACTAGTCCTGCCTTTGCAGTTGCACCTAAGCCTTTTGAAGGTAAATGTGCTGTTCCTTTCTCGTAATCTCCCCCAGCTCAGTTTCTATGGGGAAATATCTTAACCTGATCTGTTTTTACTTGTTCCCTGTAGTATTTGGTTTTGTGTTCTTTCTGCATAGATTACACTCAATAAAGTACCTCTCTTACAAAAGAAACTATGGTAATCTGACTAATCTCCCGTGTGTAGATCATACAGCATCTTGAATGTAGGATGTTAGGTTGGTTAAGGTAGAGTTCTGGTATGTTATAAAGAAATTGAGTTGAAAATGAAAATGACAGTAAAATTGATGATATTGATCTGTGTTGCTGCTCTGACTCATTAAACATAAAAGGGGTAAAAGAGAACTAGGATGAAGAGACACAGAAAATAATAGTTCATCTACTGTGGTATAAAGCAAAAATGAAGGGCCTGCAGTATTCACACTCCCTCAGAGACTTCCAAACACCTTGACTGTCTGTTTGTAGGGATGAGGGATGATTTAAGATCAGAATGCAAGTGAAAGGTTTTTTACAAGAAGACTCTATTATCTATCTTTACACAAAACCAAATATCTATAACTGAATCTAGTGTATACAAAAGTATGTTCTTTACTCGATTTTCGGCCCCCTATCTTAGTGTCTCCACTGTTGTGTGTGTGTATCTACTTGATCAAACATTCTGGTGTATTATTGAAAAAAATGGAGTTTTCAAATTTTTTGAATGACTTTAGAATTTTTATCTGGGCTTGCTTGGATTGTAAATTTGAAACTTATTCAAACTTAGACTTTTATCGAACTGATTTCCAGTAACTTAAAGGAGGAAGAAGAAATCCATTAACAGTAAATTAAAAAATTCCCGAAATTCATCAACACAAAACTCATATATTTCCCAAAATCCATTTCACAATTTCATCCAAAAATTATAAGGCTTCAAAATTTGCATTCCCAACAAATGAAAGAGAATTCGAATGTCACTCATTCATGCCATTACCACCCAATTAATTCAATAAACATGTCAAGGGGAAACCCAACAAAAATAAATGCAACGACAAAGAAGAGGACAAATACTCATTTCTCAGTCACAAGTTGTAAACCCATTTTCTAATGTTTTTGGTAATCAATCTTTGATGGCAATACATAGAATCAAATACAATGAATTCGAATTGAAACCAAATGATGAAGTAGGGATTTTGTGATTGGAGACTTACAGAGATGGGCGGCAGGCGAAGATGAAGATTGGATGAGAAAGCCGAGAGCTAGAGAGAGAGAGAGAGAGTCGAGAAAGAATAGACTGGAGCGGCCGAGTGCCTTGTTCGGGATTATTTGTGAATTTTAATTAATAACAACCATGGATTGGTCATGAATTAAATATAAATTGAAGAAAAAAATTTGATTTTAATGGACTTTTAGAAATATCTAAAATTTGCATTTGCTCTACTGTCGCCGATCTTTCTTTTTCGTAATTGAGAAGTCGTGAATTCAACTAATTATATTTTATAGTAGTTTTGAGAAGTTTCACTTGTTCATTTTTTTTTATTTTTTTTAAGTTATAAGATAAATTCTTTCGTCTCCAATTAAGATATTAAAAGAGAAGAGCTCTAGCTAAATGTGTGCATTATGAAACTAATGTCATTCATGAGTAATAACTTCCGCCACGAAATTTGGTCTCTAAAATCAGTAATCAATTGAGGAAAAAGAAGTTGTTATTATCCTAGTATCTAGAATAATTTTAAGTCAAAGGATATGTTGCCATAAATAGCATCAGTGACAAGCTTGGAATGACCTTCACCTTGGCATTCAGAAGACCCTGATCTCTTGCTTTCTCTAGACTATCACTAAGGTTGTAGCCTTAGCTGGAATAGAAGCTGCAGCAAAGGCTAGTACATTGCCCAGCAGTCTCTTTCTTTTATTTGGCACAAATGCAGCAGTCTCTGAAGTCTGAACAATCCAACCAAGTTGATCTTAACGTAATTGTTGAGAGAAGCTTGCCACCTCACAAGTGGTTTGCATATGAACCTCTCTGAACAACTACATTATTCTTCATAACCTTATTGACATAAGAGGCAGCCGTTAACACAACGTTGTGGCAACTATATCTATAAGTAGCCTTCTTGCCATAAGACCTCTAAACTCCAGTAGTAAAATCGCAGAAGCCAAATAGATAATCAGTAGTGAATACTTTTGTTTACCCTGGCATTTCAATCAGTTGCAGAAAGAACATTAACAGCTTGAAAAATACCACCAACAATCCAACATTATCGATTCGATTCCCACGTATTTAACAAATTCTGAAATCTTCCATCAACATATGCAGTACGTAACCCACGCATCCATTTTCAGTAGAAAATTCAAAATAAATCTTACAAACATTGAGGAAAAAGTCCCAAACCTTTGTAAAGTTAAGAGTACCAATTTACTTCTGTTTGGTACGTACTTACAGCATCAAGTCAAGCACCTTGCTTTATAATTTGGCCATTCAGCCAATTAATTCAGTATTAATGCTCGATTTTAAAAACAGATACAGCATAACTACCAGATTTAGCTACTCCAATTACCCGTTAACTCTTGCCGACTCCTCTTTGACTCTCCAAATTGCTTCCACTTCATCAGTCCGGAACCGTTGCGTGAAAGTCGATTCCTCCAATGGGGTTGATGTTCCATGAGCAAAAGCAAGAAGACCAGTATAAGCAATCATTGCCCCATTATCAATACAATACCTATCATCAGTTGCAAACAATCTTCCACCCCGTTCAGCACACATGGTTTTCATCATCTCTTGCAGACGCTCATTGCAACCCACACCACCAACAATAAGTACATCTCTCTTTTCACAATGTGCCATTGCACGTTCTGTTATCTCAACAAGCATTGCAAACACATTTTCCTGGACCACCAGAAAAAAAAAAAGCAGAAAGTACATCATTAATATTGCTACTGTCTTTGGTCTGACTGCTTTGCTGTTTTAACTAAACTGGAAGTTCTTGAATAATTCTGTCACTTTCTGTTAAGTTGTATAACCAGACTATATGTTCCCAATGTAAACAGCACTCATGGCACATACCTGAAGTGAGTAGCACAGGTCTGCAGGGGTGCACTCGTTGTTTTTTAATTTCTCCACAGCAGTGGCTTCGATATAGCTCAAAATTCCACTAAAAGACACATCCATCCCTTTGACAGCATAAGGTAGGTCAATAAACTGTTCTCCTTTCTTTGCAAGCTGGGAGGGGAAGAAAACCACAGATATCATGATGGAAGAACTTCCCACAAAAATTGAGGACTTATATTTTTATTTCAATACCATTCACAGCAATTAAAGGCCATATGATTCATGGAAGGCCATAATCACATATACTTTTTCAGAAACCTTAAACGAATATGATATAGACAGATACAATTAATGAATATTTAAGGCATCAAGTTTTACCGTAAAATTTATGGCACACTATGAGTGAAGTTAGATAAAACTAAAGAATTTCAATTTCAATAACCAATAAGGAATTATACATGTCAGATTTATAATCTGCTATTCATCTCTTCCACGATGGATGTTAGCATTCCAAAATAAATCATACCTGAGAGGCAGGCACCACAATGTACAACATAAAATCATGTAAGCAGGATCCTAGATTTTAGAAATTAGACAGATACAAAAAAGAATAATCAGAAACCTCGGTGCAAGCCCCAATGAAGATGGAAAACTATTTTAAATACTATTGAAAAATATTCCTCACATAAAGAAATTAAAACATACAACATTGATATACCTGCTCAATGTTATAACCAGGCGCTGGATCATTGGATAGTTCCAATACCCTGGCGAACCGATCCAAGCAATTTCCAACAGCAATGTCAATGGTCTCTCCAAAGATTCGATACCTCCCTTCACTATATGCAATTACTTGTGTGTTCCCACCACTTACATACAACACGACAGGATCATCTGCCCCAGTCACAATCCTTCCCATCTCGATATGTGCAACACAGTGGTTAACTGCAACAATGGGCTTCTTCCACAGCTGTGAAAGAACCCTAACAACAATGGCAGCAACTTGTAGTGGTGCTCCCATCCCAGGACCCTTGGTGTAACAAAGGCAATCAATTTCTTGAGGGGTTACTTGTGCAGTTTCCAAAGCAGATTTAATTAACGGCAGAATGTATTGGAGATGGTGTTGTGCAGTTTCACGGGGAAGGAAACCTTGGCCAGGAGGGGTAATGTATGTGTGGCGTGGGTTTGACAAAATCGTGCCATCTAAGGTCACAACACCGACACCAATCTTGTTTGCTGAACCCTCAAACCCTAAAGCGATCTGCTTCTTCATTTTTGTGGAAGAATTCTGGCACGGTCTGATTCTCATTAATAATTAAATAAAATCAGAACAAGGATCAAGGGATTCAAGCAACTACATATGAAATTTATTTCCAAATAATGACTGTAAACTTCTCAAATTGTTGTGATTATGTGTACACATGCACACATATAAGGTTCAATCCTGGGGAAAATGTTTTATAGAAAGGGTTGACAAAGTTGTCTAGGTCTTATACATGAATGCAAGGGCTTACTGTGTTGCCCCAATACCTGTATCAGTAAACGAAGAGCAACTCTTTACTTTATATAATCCAAAGCACCAATTTTCCAAGCTACTTTTCCATCAAAAATGAAAAGTTTTCCCAAAACACAAAATGCAATAATTGCTGTAACTATGAAGTAAATAACTCGATATTACAGTTAAATACAATCATTTCTACCAGTTGTTATGATCGTTTCATATTTGGGAATAAATCATCAACAAAGTATGAAATATACACCTATATTTACACCCAAATACTCTTCTCTTTCCCTGCAAATTTTGTTTTTGCTCTATCATTAACAGTATGCTCTGAGTCATACACAGCAGTTCAATTTTCCTTGGTTTAGCAATTAGGTTGGTATATTTCTGAATTGGTTTGTAAGCTGCTGATGGCAGAGCTCGATGTAATGTGCAGGCTCACACATACACCCCAACCATCAACATCCTAGCCACCGATTTTTTCTTTCTCTACCAGTGGCCCCATCCAGTCATTTCTTTTGTCTGACATACAGAAAATTCTGAGTTAAAAAGGCTTAGGCATACACATATACATATATATGGGGTTACTGGTTATGGTTCAATCATCTTGAATCTCTACTTTGTTTGGTTCAGTTACTACGTATTGACATAGGAGATTTCTTTATTGTGCTTTTCCTAACAACAACAAAACTTAAGGGTACGTCGCTTCAGTCTGGGGTATTTATAAACTTATAAAAACTTGCCGGATAATGGACAATGGTATTTGGAAAGTAATATGTTTTAGCTATAATTGGTTTGTTTCTTAATGTTTTTGAGTGACTCAAGCGCCAAACTGAAACATATGTATCAAAATTGACTAAAACATAAGTTACATGTACAAACACTGGAATTATGCAGCTGCTACACTCTCTACTCCTATTCTAGATCAAGTGGTGTGTCGAATCAACTTTCCACCATAAAGCATTCGTCAAATACTAATAGCTACTAGCCTAGAAGCAAAGGACCATGAAGAAGAATACCACAGCTCAATGATCATGGGTTTCTAGTTAACGCTGCCAAAAAAAGTTCTCCTTTTATGATGGGTAAGAACCAACTTTTTTCTTGTCATTTTTGTGTAATATTCTAAATAGAACAAAGATAATCTTTCTTCTTTCTTTTCTGAAGCAAAACTTGATAGGTACAAATAGCAAAATACTGATAACATGCTGAGAATTAACAAACCAAAATACCAAATCACCGAAAGCCCACCAAAATGCAGGCACCAAATTAGAGAGTGAGAATGCAAACTGACCTTGTACAAGTTGAGAGCACAACTTGAAACGTGGAACTAAAATAAGGCAGCACAGACCCAGTTCAAACCAGTTGTCCCCTGTTTTGAAAACCATAGAATGGAAGGAGAAAGAACCAATAAGTTAAACCCTAAACCCTAAAAGTTGTTAGAATTTCAATGAAACAGTTGATAAGTGCAAAATTGTAAGCCAGTTTGAGCAGGCAGGAATCTATGAGCAACAAAGATGATGTAACAAGTGTGGGAAAGAAGAAGAAGAAGAAGCAAGTCAATACTGACCAGGTGGAGACGGCAGTTGGTTTGTGCTTAAGAAGCACGGACACGGACACGAGTGTCCAATACGGACTCGATACGATATGTGGACACGTCAAAATCAATTTTTTTTTTCGAGACACGGACACGCAGTAGACACGTTAATTAAATAATATTATATATATATACATATATAATTAAACAAAAAAAATTAACATAAGCAATATAGTTTCTCCATATCTAAATCCAAACAAAGGTTCAAACAAAATACATTATCACATTTCAAGTACACAGGACTGTTTGGTAAACATAGGTTTTCTCTTTCTCTATTATGAAGGTATATATTGAAATCCAAACATTCACATGCCTAATTCCAGTTTGAAATGTTATTTCCCTGATGTTTTATGTGTTCAGCTTTGGTGATGATCTTTAGGCTTTGGTGGTTTGATGGTAGACACAGCAACATAAATGAATGCTATAGTGATGTCGCCCCAATGGGCTAGAATTTAGATTTACTCATTTTAGAGGAAGACGGACGAGAAGTGAAATGAAACATAGGAGACTAGAAGTAGGGAAAATTATCTGAGGAGAGAAGCTAACCAACAATTTATAGAATCAGTCTTAAATTGCAATACTAACACTGCAAGATTGGTAGCCTGAGCATAAATGAGATAGATATGAATTTCAAGACGTAGATGTATGAGATGATCAGTAGTCCAATCTGCTGCATTGCACAGTTCCATCAGTGGCAATATAAGTTGCAACTCGATTCAGATAATATTGCAGACCACATATAGAGAAGAGGAAGAGTAGAGAGAACTAAGAGAACATACCCGATGCCGACCGAGAGAAGGAATAGAGCTAAAGAGACGAGAGCCAAAGCCCTAGACCCCCTTTTTGTAGTGTAAAAGACAGAACTACCCCACGTGTCCAACCCCAATGTGAATTTATGGAGGTGTAACTTTGAGAAAGTGCGAGGTGGGAGTTTCGATGGAAAAGGAGAAGGAGTTGGAGGAAGTGATAAACTTGTTGAATTCATCCCTCTCTCGTATCAAATGGCGACTCAAGTATTCAACCAGACGTAGACTTCACACAGGTCTCTCTCAATCTTTGTCAATTGTTGTCTCGTAATACAGGCCCTGGGCTCAAATGGAAATTCAAATTCATTCATTGCAGATATAGTGGCCTTGTGTACAGGAATGAGAGCAGTCATAATGGTAGACTATGGTGGAAAGATGCCTGAGCTGCAGGACAGGCTCTGCTCTCTCTTACAACTCTGTCGCAAGGTTTCTCTCTCTTCTTTCTTCCTTGTTTCTTCTTCTTGAACAGTACTTTTGAAAGAGGAACCTTTCTAGAACTATATTTAGGTTGAGTTAAATATCTAGGTGTTCTCTATTCCGATGATTCAATTGCATTGTCAATTTGTCGCAATGAGGAGGTCCCTCTTTTTAATAAAAATAGAGGCTACTTCCATTTTCTGCAATCCTACACCTATTTAATATGTTAACACATTAAATATAGAACCAAGATACTAGCTCTGTATGAGCATGTTATATGCATCATTTCTTTTCTCTTCCAGCTTTCTTCTTTTCCTTTCTGTCTTCTCTAAAATAGACTCTGAACTTTGGTTCATAGTCTATTACACATGATCAAGTCAGATGGAGTTTGCATCATTCTTTCTCTTTATTATGAATTCATGGTTTTCTGAATTCAATTTACTTTTATAATTTTTCTGCAGGGTTTGCCCCTTTTTCAGCAGCTGAGGGTAATGGTTATACAAGATATGATATATTTGGTGCACATTAGTGGACTTGCCGATTATGTTAGGTCAAGCTTGAACTCCGAATCACAGCTTCTTTTTGTGGACCTTGAACATGATCCTCCAAAGGTTCTCTCTGATTTCACGTTTTTTTTTTCGTCAATTTATTCTTTTGAACCTCAACATGCTCATTCCTTTTTTTAAATTCTGTTACAGATGATAAAACAAGCAGAAGAAAACCCACTTAGTGTACAGCTTGTATCAATTCAAAAATTGTTCTCTTTGGATTTTCCAGCTGGTGGAACTAAAGATGACACATCATCATCTCATAGTATAGATATGGCTGATTCTAACCCTACCAGAAACAAGCTGATCTCTTCTCCCTCCTCTGAGATTATTGATTTCAGTAGTTGCATGCAAGATACTGACCTTACCTTGCCAACATTAAATGGGTAACTTCCTAAACTCACCTTTGCATACAACAGTACTAAATCCAGCTGTAAAATTTTGGCATGTGTTATTTTACATGCATTTGTTCCCATGATGAATGAGTTATATTTCTTCCTAAAGAATTCTGAAAGCATTCATGACCTCCTTATGTGCATATCTACTAATATGTTAACTGAGTGGCTCACAGCTATGTTACATGTTCCTTCAAATGGTCAGATTCACTGGCAAATTATTTGTTTGGCTTGGAAAACCAAATGATCAATTTCAATTTTATTTGCTGGTCGAAGGGGCTGATTGCTCTGCCATTTTCATTATCTGTAAAGGGTAGGTTAGGCCCTTGTAAAACACAAAAAAATTGATGTAGAATTTCATTTGGGAAGGGCGTTGTGAGGGAAGAAGGACAACATTTATTTGATGGTATCTTGTTCAAAAACAAAGGGTGAGGAATTTAATTTGGGGAGGGCGCACTAAGGATTTCGGCATTACACTAATTAGGACCTTTTTGAAATTTGAGTTAAGTCCTGAAAGATTTGAGTAGTCCTGAGATATATGTCAGAAACTGACTCAAAACGGAAGCTTAATTTTTGGAATTATATGTAAATTTTTGACATTATTTCCTAAATTTACAGGTCCGAACTCTGTTAAAAGGTTCAGACCAGGGAAAAAAAATCAAACTCTGTTAAAAGGTGCCTGTCATTTTTATTTAAATATCCATGAAGTTGCCGAAACTGAAGATTGTGCAATGTATTCTTTTCAAATGTATGGTCTTAATTGTGAAATTAAGAGGATACCTTGCCCTACAAAGTATCATATGCTTTAAGAATTTCTCGTTCACTTTTTGTGATACTGATAATTTACACTAAAAAAGTGGATATTAAACTGTTGCAGATGGCTTCTTGGTTATCCTGTTGTGTACTTGTTCAGTAAGGAGCATGTGGCTGATGCTGTTTATAATCTTTCTATGAAGTATCTTCATATTTATACGATATCAGTCTGCAGGTTTGTTCTCATTATTGTTTCATTCAGTTACACAGATGTTATTACTGTCATTGCACCCAATGTGTATTTCAGTTACACAAAATATATAGTGTTATATACAATGCCATTGAATTGGCAAGAAGTGACCACAACTAATGTGTGTTTTTCTTCTTTCATTACAAACCGAATTTCCTTTATAACAGGAGTAGAAAACATAGGAAGGAAGATGTCCACCTTTTCTTTTGGACAGAAACATAAGTTCTATCAACCGAAACGAAAAAGAAATTTATCAAATCTCTAAAGTCCAATACCATGGACAATCAGGCTACATTTGCCTCCACCTCAATCTTTTTTCTTTACCCACATCTCTACCAATTCCTTACTCCATGCCTTAACCTTTTCATTTACAAATTTTAATTGCCGAAAAATTATAACCTTCTCCTCTATTTCTACTCCCTCCATGCACCATACTAAAACTTTTCTTCTTATAAAAGAACTATTTAATTGAAAAAAAAAAAAAAAACATATCATAGTTCTTAAGCATAAAAGAAGTGCACTAATTCCATATTGAGTGGAGTCCCTGTGAAATATCCTCCATCCTGCAACAATACCAAATCCTCATAAATACCAAAATACCAAAATGACAGCCAACATTCTTCATTTTCCTTCTTTCCATCATCCAAGAACTTTTTCTTTCACCGATGAGGTCAGAACATGGTGCTATAGCATCGTGGGGTTAGTTCCTGTTTGTAAATACTCACCCTGTTAATAACTTATATTTTGAAATGAAGTTATATTTTATTATTATTTCTAAAAAAAAAACTTATATTATTACCACGAAATGTCTTACGTTGTCCAATTTCTGATGTCCTGCAACAAGGGAAAACACAATTATCCACAAGCTGCAAATGAGAACCTCAATTTCTTCTGATCTTCAAAGATGTTTATGAGGAACTACAGATTATTGTGCCTATTTTGACCGATCAATTGTGTATTTAGATGCAACGGACAAATGTTTCCTTTATACAAATACTTTGTGTATAGTTCTGCATCATAGTTATTGAACTTAGAAATATAGGTTTTTTTTTTTTGTTTGAAAGGAAGGTACTTAGAAATATAGGTTTGATCTGAAATGTTTGTGACTTTCAGGAATGGGGCCAATAAACAATCTGAACTAGAAGAACTCTTGAGGTAAACACTCCCTGTATTCTTGAACCCCTGCAGTATTTTTCTGTAATTGTTAGAAAAGAACAACAAATAAATGTAATGAAAACAAGATGATGATAGACTGCGGTGCATTTTGTATCTGCCTCTCGCAGGAGTCCTTTG
This sequence comes from Potentilla sterilis, assembly GCA_963682095.1. NCBI lineage: Eukaryota > Viridiplantae > Streptophyta > Magnoliopsida > Rosales > Rosaceae > Potentilla > Potentilla sterilis. Next base: position 31,868,658 of record OY821758.1, read on the forward strand.
GTGGTAACCTCGACCCATTATCCACACGAGTCCTAAAAGAATCATGATTTAGAGTTAATGTATCTTTCTTTTGTCTGGTTTTCTCTGTATGGTGTCTGGAGGGACTACCTTTTACTTGGTATACTGTACTATATGCCTAGTCTGCTTCATTTCATTACTTTGATCTTTTTTCTGTTTTCTTGTTTAGGTGTTTTAGTTTATTGGAAATTTCAGCAAAGGTTTTGTGCTCTATTTATATTTTTTAAAGTTTCTTTGTTTACCATATTGACAATGGCTACAAGTCTCGACTCCTGGGCTTTTTATATAGTATACTGTATACGAGAGTTAGTTTTTCGATTATGGTCCCAAGCAATCCAATATAAATCCTGATGTATTTCCATGATCTATTTCTGGTGTGATTTCAGAATTCTTCAATTTTTTTTCTTCAGTTCCAGGCCTATTAACCCAATATACTTACCTAAATCAACTTTAACACTACCATCAGTGGACTTAAACCTGGATTTATACTACTTCGAGGTTCGGAAGTTTCACCAAGTGTTAGGACTCCTCTGGGTGAATAAGACTTGACTTTTGAATTCTTGTATCCTTGTACTGAGCGATCAGCTCTTGCATCTTTAAATTACAAATTTCCTCTGCTATTTACTAATCACTTAAAGCTCCTTCTTCTTTTTTTTCCTTCTAGTTTAACCATCTTTAGTCTTCAGTTTATCTCCTGTCCGGTGTAGTTTGGTCAGTTAAATCGCATGTTTGATATTGTCTGGTATGGGGACAAAGTTTCCACCCAATTTTCAAAGATAGGTTACAGCTCATTGTCTGCCAGTTTGTTTGTGCCTTGATACAAAGTTGGCTGCTTAACATGCATAATATGTCATTCAGATGTTAGTTTTGATTGGATGTACTGCCACCAAAAAGAACGTTTAGAATACGAACTGGGAAAGGGGTTCAATGGGGACTAGTCCAAATCATTGGACTGAGAGAGGTTGTACCAAAAACTCATGGTAATTGTACAGATGTTATTGATTTATAAAGTTTTGGACAGCAACATATCAGTTAGACGACCCTGCTAATAGCAATGATGATGATAATATTGAAGACTATCACAAGTTTCCTGACTCACAATTGCTTTTGTTAATGGTTGAATAGTTTCTCAGTGCCTTACGGTCTAAGCATGGGAGGGAGTAAAGAAGAATGGGCGGAGGCATTTTTGGCTCGTCTGCAGGAGAAGTGGGAAAGATGCAAGAATGCATGGAAGTCTTTGCGGCTGGAGGTTAGTGAATTAAATCCACAAGCCATTGTACTGTAAATGACCTCTTCATGGTCACCTCACATCCTTAAAGATTTAAGCTGGTATGTATATTTTCTAAGAAACTCTTATGGTGTGTTTGGATGAGGGAAAATCATGAGGAATTTAATTGAAATTGAGGATTTCATAATTCTTAAAAGCCAATTCAGTCGTTTGGCATGATCAAATAGAAATTCTAAATTTATGTGGAAAAGAAAACGAAGGAGTTCATTGTTTAAATTCCTCTCTTGAATTCCTCACAAAATAGGTGTCATTTACAAATTCCTTTGCAGTGTTTAATTATCTTTCTAAAATAAGACTTTTTATATTTTATTTTTTATTAATGTTTTAAAAACTTTCTTAATCTATAATACATTTCAAATTCTATATAAATATAACCAAACAATAGAATTTGCAATTGATGAATTTCAAGATGCCATCAATTATAAATTCTCATGGATTTCATAATGTTCTCATCCAAACACATTAAGAAATTGCCAAAAAGGAGTTTGATGAAGAAGATTATTTAAAAGATTTTATATATATTTCTACATAAGGAACATTTGGGTATTGGAATCCAGGGAAACAGAGTTAAAATAAGTATTAGAAATTTGTCATGCAAGATCCATTGCTTGCTGTATTTATGCTTTCATAATGAGACTGAAGTCACTGGAGACTAGCGAATCCCCTTTGGATTATGCTTTCGGGTGTTTTAATTCATTTGTAAATATTATGGTGGATGTAAAGGGTAGATTAAATTTTCCATTTTCTTTTTTTGTGTACCACTAGAAGCATGCTGTTTCTTCAGATGAGTTACAGACATGTTGGTTGGGCTTTGACGCAGCCATTGAAATAATGTTCTGGTCCTAGTCTAACTCAACTAATAGGAATCCTGGAATGAAGCTAGACTTTTCCTCATCATCTTTGCTACTTGTTCATTATTATCAATTCAATTTTGAACAAGGATCCTTTTGAGATTGTTGTGGCCAAAGGATCTAGAAGTACGTATGCCAAATTTCTGAGGCTCTTTGACTAGACCATGGCACTGGTTGATCCCTTTTTATTTATCTTTTGAAGTGGCATTTTGGATTTAGGAGAAATGGAGACATTTCTTCCTTGTTAGTGCTCCAATCTCTAGTACAAAACAACCATATGGATGCTGAGTTGACCTTTTCTTCTCTGTAACTCTGTTGGATCCATAACCCCCACAAAAGAAAAAAATGATAGCAAACCACGCAAAATTACTTTAAGCTTCAAAAACCCCCAGCCAAAAAATTAACAATTTATTCTCTGATGCTTGAGGTATAAGTTTACTGTCAACACACACAAGAAAAGAGGAATTACTGAGGTTGGAGAACACTCTTGAATCAAAAGCGAAGAAGCTTGAAACGGAAAATCCTAGTAAGATGGGTGAACAACAAAAATGAATCTATGCTCCTTTGATTAGGGCGAGGGCTTCAGACTCATTGGGGAGTGCGGGAATTGCTCCCTTCTTGGTAGTTGTAATTGCTCCACACGCATTTGCAAATTTGAGTACTTCCCTCAACCTTGGCTCATCCTGCAATTAAGACAGGAAAAAAAAAACACAGTTTAGCTTCTAAGACATAATGTGAACATAGAAAAAACTAGGAGAGGCACCATCTATCTAGCTACTACTTGACTTACATCAAGAATGGCTTGGTCATCAACAATCTTTGCGAGCAGAGCACCCACAAACGAATCACCGGCACCAGTAGTATCTACTGCATTAACATGAAAAGCTTCCACACATCCACGGAAATTCTATGTTTGATTATTAGCAGAAGAAAGGAGTCAGAAAAATACCACTGGTGAGAACAAAATAATTTCATCAAATAAGAGTGAAAAACATGTTGAAAAGTGCTAAATTTATTCCCCTTTTTAAAGAACTTTTACTGTTGTTGATTAATTGCAAAATTACTGAGAAAAGCACTCATCTTTTTGTTTGGTTTATATAATCAATAACTATTAAAGATTGGGTCCTAACCAACCAACCTTGCCCGCAACTGCAAGCAAAAGAAAATCATGACAAGAACTACCTACCCTTCTAAATCAATGAATGGTAAGCAAGCAACTGAAAGTCAGAAGTTAGAGTGCAAAATAGTGCTGACCTTAGAGTAGTATCTGCAACCATGCTCACCAAGAGTGACAAGGAGGAGCTTCAAGTTAGAGTGCCATAGAGTCAGTGCATTTTCATCGTCAATCTTGGGATTTCCTGTGAGGAACTCGAGCTCCACATCACTGACCTTGATCACGTCTGCCTTATCCCAGATACTCTTTATCTGCTCGCGTGCCTCCTCAGGTGAGGGCCACAGTGGTAGCCGGAGGTTGGGGTCGTAGGAGAGCAAGGCACCGGCATCTTTGGCAACCTCCATTGCCTTTAGATGTGCTGACCTGCATGGCTCCACAATCAAGCTTATTGATCCATAGTGGAACACTTTGGCCTGTAAGATAATATACAAACATGTATCAAACAAACATGAAAAAAAGTTGAATCTTTGTTAAGAACAGGTGAACAACCCGCAATCATTTTTCTTTCCTCCAACTATTTTCATTTAATTCTTGTATAGGAATCAAACTGTCCTGGCCCATGGCATGTGCTTAGGCTGGAAGGGAGGGGAGGAGTACACTGTATTACCAAGGTGCATTAAAATAATCGACTGTGCATAGGACCAACATGAGAATCACAAACTAGTATTTTTTTAAAGAAACAAAGGGAAAAATATAAATAGTTCAATTGTCCAACCACTACGCCCCTTGTAAAGAAAGAGTCCAAGCACACTTATGTCACTCACTGGGCTAATACATGCTCTGTGATCTAGTCATTTGAATGTAATATAACAATTAATAAAAAGAAAATACTGGCATGATTTGGTGGTGTCTTAAAGTAATGGTTTTTATTTACTAATCCCAATCAAAAACAAATGGTTTGTATACTATTGACTGAGGTAGGCGTGATATGTGGTGCTAGTAGTAGTCATTAGTCAAAGTAAAAGCCATCATCATCAGATGGCAACAAAACACACAGACATAAAACCGCTCCCAAACGCATTCTTTTTATTTTGTTTTGGCTAATTCCACGTAAAAAACTCTACCCAGAATATCTTGAAATCCATGCTTTTGGAATAAACATTAGATCCACAAGCGGCGGGACCCAAGCACCATACAATCAAACCAAAACAATCATGCATACATATTTTTCTTTCTTTTAGCAACATCATCCTCATCAATATTATTAGGAATTAAACAGAAAAAGAAAAAATTAAAGCGCCATAAACTGATCCATCCATCAGTAGTAATCGTGACCCTCTTCCGAAAAATAATCAATAATTATTACGGTAAAAAAATAAAGTATTGAGTAAAAATAAAACAAAGGAAGGAGTGCGTGGTTTGGTGTGCAATAATAACAGATCTAGTATCGGGAGCTACGACATGACCTGTGCGCAAAGTCAGCAATAAGTAGGGCAGAGCAGATCGACTTACCGATTTGATGAGCTCGAAATTGAGCTCTTCAGACTTGAGCAGCATATCGGCGCTGGGATTCCGGTAGAACATGAACTCGCGCTCACCGTCGGCGCGTAGGGTGACGAAGGCTAGGGCGGTGCGTGCGCCTTGGTCGAAGAGGATGCCCTCTCCGGACACGCCGTTCTCCTTCAGGATTCCGGCCAGCATGTGGCCGAACTCATCGTCGCCGAGTTTCCCGACGAAGGCGGCGTGTCCGCCTAGGCGAGTGACGGCGATCGCGACGTTGGCGGGGGCGCCACCGGGGGCCTTCAAGAACCCCGGGGCTTCCGCCAACGATACGCCCGAAGCCGTCGGGACGAAGTCGATCAGCATCTCCCCGAAACTCACTATCAGACCCTTGTCGTTCGCCATTACAAAGATTTGAAGAAGAAGAAGAAGAAGAAGAAGAAAGAGAGAAATAAAAGAATGGTTTATAAGATAAGAGGAGGGATCTGATCGCCGGGGCATGCAGTATTTATAGGAGACAAGAGAGAGACTAGAATGAGTATCCTACTCTTTTCATTTTCTCTTACATAATACATTCTATTTATGTTTTTTTTTTCTTCCCTAAATTCACCCATACTCCATCAAAATGTAACTTTCTTTTTTACTTTTCATCGAAAGAGTTATGTTTTTACTTTTTCTAACACGAGACCCCCAAAATGTGGTCTTTTGACTTGGCCATTGAAGTCGGTCAACTTGAATTTTAGACCGATGAGGAAAAACAATGGTAATCAGTTTGTGTGATTATTTGATTAAACTAAGGGCGTGCCCCTGTAATTGTTTATTTGACAGTGTTAGAGTATCGTAAAGGGTTCTTTTAGGCCCGGAAGTCAATCACTCGGCGCATGTGTAATGTTCTAATTACAGTATAGCAGCTCGCTATTTTTACAACATTAGAGTTCGAATCTAGGTAGGGGAGCACACCCAACTAGACAAGAATTACTAAGGTAATCGGAGTGGTTCACTATGTTGTTTTCTTATTTCACTACAAATGATTCAATTATCGAAAGACTACATTACTTGTTGTTGACAGTAGCCACAGAGGGGCTACAGCAGGCCCGCAGACCCGCAGCTAGTGCACCAGGGCCCGGGACAGGATCACCATAACCCGGCCTCGGGGTCCAGCAGTCCATCCTGCTACCAGGGGCCCGGGGTCCGGGGGTTCCTGCCTGCCCAAGAGGTCACCAAAGCTGCCCTTTGGTGTGCAAACAGAAGGGAACCAGTCCCACATCGAAGGGTAAGGCCAGACCTCACTCCTGACCACCTATATAAGGGCCTCAACTACCCTCATTAATAGGTAACTGATCATTCCTACCGCTTATATACGTGCTTAAGTTATATCTATTCCAACTATACTAACTTAGGCATCAGAGAGGAGAAGACCGGCCCGCCCGGTATTCTCCTTAGTAAGCAGGTTTGCAGGAGATAGTACGAAGATTTATCTGTCTCTACCAGGCCCCAGGGTTTGTGCAGAAACAATTGGCGCCGTCTGTGGGAAGTTTGGACAAGAAACCACGTCAGCACTATCGATGGCAGAGAGTTCGGAAGCAAGACAGGAAAGAAATACCACCGAGGAGCAGCGTGTTGCACCAGTGCAAACGCTTGTCTCCACCCCGGTCGTTATGCGAGAGCAGCGCGGCGACCAGGGCGATCAGGAAGGCGGGAGCTGTGGGAGGCCGACCGGCACGCCGGGGCCAAACCACGACAGCTCGCGCGGCAAAGGCCCGGCAACTGAAGACAGGCCTGTGCACCGGGGCTTTTCTCTGACGTTCTCGGATGATCCGAGTGACCGAGAGGAGAGCCCGCGCTGCAACAGTGACCGAGACACCCCGTACAGCTCTGACCATAGCAGTATGGCGGGAGAGATACGGGCAATGGCCGCAGAGGTCAGTCGCCTGCGTGAGGAGGGCGACCGGGATAGAGCCAAGTCCAACGCTCGGTATGAAGAAATGGAGGCGGTGAACGCTGCCCTGGTAGCCGCCCTGGAGAGAGGACAACAGCGCAACGACGCTTTGGTCAAGGCACAGGCACCCCTGCCAGTTCGATCTCAGCAGTTTGAAGCGGGGCAGTCATCGGGCGGCAGGCCCAGTGATCCTGGGCTAGCAGATTCACCGGTCGGCAGGGCCCCGCCAAAGAGCACGCCGACGCCTCGCCAGCCCCACACTTCGTTCGAGGATGAAACCGTGACCTCGACTGCACGGGCGTTGCAAATGCTCGCCGACACTGTGTCGGATTTGAAGGCCCAAATGGAGGCCAGCGAGAGAAGAGCGGCACGGCCGATGGAAGGCACACGGTTCAACGAGCGCATGGGCCCCTTTTCGCACAGGGTTATGGAATCGGGGAGGTCTGGTAACCAGAAGTCCCTCAAGCTCACCTATTCAGGGTCCGGCTGCCCGTACCAGCACCTGGATAGTTTCCGGTCCCAGACATGCGCCAAGGGATACTCCGATGCAGTATTCTGTAATATTTTCCAGGAAACTCTGTCTGGGGAGGCGCTCAGCTGGTTTTATGAGCTCCCAGCAAATTCAATCGAGGCCTTCGAGCAGTTGGCCGACCGGTTTGTAGGCCGCTTCATCCTCAGGGTCGAGGGAGCCCGCACATCGACCATCCTCTTCAACTGCATGCAAGCGCCCGGCGAGGAATTGAGGACTTTCGTCAACCGTTGGCAGACGGCAACGGCCGGGGTTCGGAACCTTGACAAAGGTATCGCCGAGATGACGTTTAAGCAAGGGCTCCGGCCAGGAAAATTTTCATATGCCGTGCGGGTAGAACTCCCGCAGGGATATGACGAGTTGATGGCAATGGCCATTCGGCACGCCCAGGCCGATCACGAGACGTACGGCCAGCACCTGCTGAAGAGGAAGCGGGAAGAGCAGCAAGAAGACCACCCCCGGGAAGAGCACCCCCCACCCCGCCAAGAAGACAAGACCAGCCAGCGGACCGAGAACCGATCCGCCCGACCGAGCCGGCCCAGCAGAAATTGGGGGCAACGGCAACAAAAGCCCTATCATGACCGACCCCAGAACAAGCACAAACCGGCGCAGTACCGGCAAGAACGCCCCCTGGCAATCATGCCAGCATAACCGGCCGGTCAAGAGGTTTTCACCGTTCTCACCTCTTCGTATGAGGACATTTTGCTTGAGAACGGGAACATCATTCCACCACCGCCCAAGAGAAAGTACCCAAAGGGGAAGCTTACCACGGCGCAAACGGGCAAGTACTGCTCCTATCATGATGAGGCTACTCATCGAACGAGCCAGTGCTGTGCTCTCAAAACAGCGGTGGAGGGTTTGATTAGTAACGGCCAGCTCCAACGGTATATAGGGGAAAGGAGAGCAGATCCCGACCGGGAGCAAGACCGGGGCTGGTAGACTCGCCGAGCCTCCAAGCGGTTAGTTTGGCATATCGCCGATTCGACCGTTGTAACATCAAGATGTATATACAAACTACTTTCAAGAAAAATTCTACCGGCTCCATCAATTCAAGTATATTCATAGTCAAGGGACAATACAAACAGAGGCCGTTCCGGCAAGTTTACAAAAAGAGCAAGGGCAAAATCCTAAGGAGCTACGCCTCCACCCTCAGCGGGCAATCCACCAGCCTCTCCGGATGAAGCAGCCGTGCCTTCAGCAATCTGAGGTCCACCCTCCCCTTCCGGTTGTTCTTCCGCCGACTGCTCATAGATATCCGACTGCTCATGAATATCTTCATCAGCAGCCTTCGACATCCGGGAAGTATCCAGGTACCCCTTCTTCTCCCATTCCGTGTACGCATCCGTGATGCCCGATTCCCTGGCCTTCTCCAGGATCTGAAGGAACTGATTGCTCTCATGATATCTGAGAACAACCCGCTCGTACAGTTCCGGGTCCTCTTCCCCGGCCGCAGCGGCAGAGGCGGCGCGCACAGCGGCAGCTCCCACCTGGAGCTCATCCACCTTGGCCTCCAGTTCGGCCTTCTCCTCCTCAGCCAGCTCCTTCTCCCTCTCCAGGCTCCGGACCTGCTCCTCCAGCTTGGCCACCTGCTTCTTGGCCCTCTCCTCCAATCTGGCCTTCTCCCGCTCCAGCCGAGACCTCTCTGCTTCCATCCGCTCTCGGGCTTCTGTCAGCTCGGCTACCTGCCTCTTCAGCTCCTCGCTCGGATCGGGCTGGTACAGATTGTACAGCAGCTGCATAACAACAGAGCCAATTAAGCAAGCAACAAAGGAAATGAGTTTCGAGCGGTACAGTGCTGCCGGGCAAATCTTACCTGCAAGACCGATTCCTTGAACTTTTGGCGCTTCCCGCCCGCCAAGGCTCCGGTGACCTCAGCCCTGTCCAGACCAAGGCCGGCCAAGTCTGCCGCCAGCTGCCGGGCGAGTGCACTCTCCGGGCTTCCCCTCCGAGCCTCCGCAGGGGCGGGGTACTCTGCCGGGTAGCGGCAGCCTTCTCCCCAGCGGAACTAGATGCACCGCTGGTTACCTTGAGCCGTTTGGCCAGATTCTCACCGGACGACCCACCGGTCAGCGTCACCAGCGTGGAGGGAGGAACGTCCATGATCCTCCGCCTCTTCTCACCCTGGCCGTCAGGCGAAGAAGATTGCGCGCTTGATCGGGTCACCCAGGTGACGAGCGGGACGGACCCCGGCCTGAATCTTCAGTGGCCCCCCGGTAGTCTTGCCCTTACCGGGTCCCGCCTTGGGCGCAGCAAGATGGCTCTTCACACGCGCCAGGACGTAGCCCTCGTCCTCCACATCCATGGCCCGCGGTTCGGGATGAACTGTTAGCCGACCGGACTCCTCGTCCACGGAGGTCAGTGAAACGGCCTCGCCTTTCTCCTTCAGCATAGCGAGAAGCTCTTCACCATCCATGGATAGAGTGGTTTCGGGTTTGATGACCGCCCGGGAAGATGCACCTGCAGGACGAGCAAAGGTTAGTATTTAAAAGTTAGCAAAAGTATCACCGCTAGCACTTGCTACGCACCGGGATCTCGCCCAAGACAGCAATGCTCCAGCACTTCTCGCCGGATGAAGTTGTAAGAGCTCCGTTCGAGATCATCCCAACATCCGAGTATGGTCGTGATCCTCTCCTGCTCCAACTCGGACAGCTCGAACGATTGATCCCCAAGGGGCTGGAAGGCACCAGGAACCCGGTACATCTTACTCCTCTTCTGCCACTTACCGCCCGCCATCACCACCTTCTTCCTCCAGTTGTTATCCACCCAGGTGGGCATATTGGTGATGATAGATTGAAAATACCGGGCGCTGAAGGACAGGCAACGCTGGAACCCTCGCTTCTTCCAGTATGATAACCTGTACAGTGCCCGGAATTCGTTTACCGTTGGCATACTCATCCCGGAAAACTCGTACAGGCAGCCGAGGCTCAGCAGTCGCCTCCACTGGAGCCCTGGAAGCTGCGCGGGAGATACTTGCAGTGCACTGAGCATGTACTGCACGAAGTTTGGCAGCGGGAGCGAGAACCCGTGGCGAAACTGGTCTAGATGCACGGCAACCCAACCTGCCTCAGGGTTACAGGCTGACTCTCCGGGATTCAGTGGCCGTAGCGCCACCTCATCCGGGATACTCCACGTCTCCCGAAACGCAGCAATCTCTCCGGGATTCATGCTACCCTCCGGCTCATCGCACACCACGGCACCCTTCCCTCTACCGATGGTGTAGCTCACGGGCGGAGCACCACTAAGGCGCACCCTGTGCGGTGTTTCCTCAGAACCTGAGGACCCGGAAGGCGAAGCCCCGCTCCGGGTGCGGTCAGCGGCTTCAGACACCAGGGATTCCGAACCGAGCCAGTCTTCTAGTCTTTCCTCATCATCCACAATGGGACGCCTGTCGGTCGATTCGGAAGCCCCATCAGAACTTGCAGAAGACATTTTTAACCTAAGGGGAAGAAAAAACAAAACCCTAGCGCTGGTCAGCAACAGGCTAGAACAGCGCCCTCTGCGGCCCCTCCCCAAGTCTACCGCAGACGCTCCGCTTAAAACAACTCAGTCGGCGACAGAGATCCCTTCCCCCCGCCGCAAAAACACCGAAAAGAAAAACAAGAACAACACCAGGCAAAGAAAGCAAGAACTTACCGATTAGTATGCTCAACCGAGGAAAGTCCGCCCTGCGAAAGCAGCGAGCAATGGTAGGAGAAGAGTAAAAGAATACTTGAGGCAACGGATGTCGCGGGGCACCTCCACAGAGCTTTCGCCGGATTTTTCTCTTTCTCTTAGTCTCTCTGAGCAAGAAGCAAAACAGAATGAAGAAGGCAGAGCAGGCCCTTTTTATAGAGAGGTTCGGTGCCCTAGGCGCTTGTAATCCCCCCAAACACGCAATCAGAGCAACTCAAATGCTTGCGAATCTAGACCTTCCATCTCAGACCGCTCCCTATCAGCACGTGTCCCAGCATCAGTAAACTGCCCATGCCATCATAACTGATGGGACTGATGGACTTCCTCCTTAAATGCATGTCAGCCACTTGTCCCGCACGCTGGCGACAGGTAAGGGAGTTAGGAGCGGGAACCGAGGCGTCAGGCCCCCCCACTTCCCCAGGCTCCACTGCTGCATGGCATCTCACCGGTTATGAGTTTTTCAACCTCTTCGAGAGCTTTGTTCCGGGTATGAGCCATCCATCCGGTACCATGGCAGTTCACGGTTAGGTATCATTCAACCGGTTGCATGGCATCTTCATTGCAAGTCACCAGTTATGATCTTTCAACCGGCTTGAAGACCTCTCACCGGTTATGAGTTTTTCAACCGCTTCGAGAGCATTGTTCCGGGTATGAGCCATCCATCCGGTACCATGGCAGTTCACGGTTAGGTATCATTCAACCGGCTGCATGGCATCTTCACTGCAAGTCACCGGTTATGATCTTTCAACCGGCTTGAAGACCTCTCACCGGTTATGAGTTTTTCAACCGCTTCGAGAGCTTTGTTCCGGGTATGAGCCATCCATCCGGTACCATGGCAGTTCACGGTTATGTATCATTCAACCGGCTGCATGGCATCTTCACTGCAAGTCACCGGTTATGATCTTTCAACCGGCTTGAAGACCTCTCACCGGTTATGAGTTTTTCAACCGCTTCGAGAGCATTGTTCCGGGTATGAGTCATCCATCCGGTACCATGGCAGTTCACGGTTAGGTATCATTCAACCGGCTGCATGGCATCTTCACTGCAAGTCACCGGTTATGATCTTTCAACCGGCTTGAAGACCTCTCACCGGTTATGAGTTTTTCAACCGCTTCGAGAGCATTGTTCCGGGTATGAGTCATCCATCCGGTACCATGGCAGTTCACGGTTAGGTGTCATTCAACTGGCTGCATGGCATCTCACCGGTTAGGTAACATTCAACCGACTCGAGACCATCTCACCGGTTATGATCATCCAACCGGCTCGAGAGCATTTTCCCGGGAACGAGATCCACCCGGCCCCATGGCATCTCACTGGGGGACTCGTCTCGATATGGCAGGACGCCCGGTCGAGGTCCACCCGGCTCCATGGCACGACCCCGGTCATGAGAACATTCGACCGGCATGGGCTTTATACAACCGGGTGAGTTTACATCTAACACATGTACTCTTGTCCAGCAGGATAAAAACCCTGCATCGCACTGAACTGCAATCAATCTGGGGCTCTACGGCGAGACTTGTCACCTCAACGCCACCCCATTGCCTCAACGCTTATCCCAACACAAGCTGAGAAGAACTAGCAAGTGTTGATTGGTGCCTCAGCAGACTGCAACACCGGGGCCACTGCCCCGCAGCCTAGCAATATGGACTCGTCGCGATTTGGCAGAACGCCCGGTCGAGGTCCCATACTCCGACTCGTACCGATTTGGCAGAACGCCCGGTCGAGGTCCCATGCTCTCCGCTTCGTACCGATTTGGCAGAACGCCCGGTAGAGGCCCAGTGAACTCCGCTTCATACCGATTTAGCAGAACGCCCGGTAGAGGCCCAGTGAACTCCGCTTCGTACCGATATGGCAGAGCACCCGGCCGAAATTCCATGCACACATCTATTGCATGGCGGATTTCAACGCCCCATCATCATTCCATGCACACATCTATTGCATGGCGGATTTCAACGCCTCATTATCATCTCATGCACACATCTATTGCATGGCATCATCTCATATACTTTCTGGGTTTCACCCCACTCCATGCTCATAGCACCACAACACTTGAGCACAGTACTAATATTGCAAACGCACTCATAAATTGTTGCTCACCATCGGTAACAGGTACTCACCCCGGTCACGCCCAATCTTCAACGCGGACTTGGGGGACTGGGCACCGTTGGGTTGGTAACCCTGCGGGTCTGCAGGGCAAGGGCAAGACAGATTAAGTCCCCATTCAAGATTGCACTTGAGCGGGAACTTGGGGGACTTGTTGACAGTAGCCACAGAGGGGCTACAGCAGGCCCGCAGCTAGTGCACCAGGGGCCGGCCCAGGGCCCGGGACAGGATCACCATAACCCGGCATCGGGGTCCAGCAATCCATCCTGCTACCAGGGGCCCGGGGTCCGGGGGCTCCTGCCTGCCCAAGAGGTCACCAAAGCTGTCCTTTAGTGTGCAAACAGAAGGGAACCAGTCCCACATCGAAGGGTAAGGCCAGACCTCACTCCTAGCCACCTATATAAGGGCCCTAACTACTCTCATTAATAGGTAACTGATCCTTCCTACTGCTTATATACGTGCTTAAGTTATATCTATTCCAACTATACTAACTTAGGCATCGGACAGGAGAAGACCGGCCTGCCCGGTATTCCCCTTAGTATGCAGGTTTGTAGGAGATAGTACGAAGATTTATCTGTCTCTACCAGGCCCCAGGGTTTGTGCAGAAACACTTGTAAATTGACAATTTGAGCCAAGTTCAGAGTGCATTTTGGCTATTATGCCGTCTTTTTAAGGGGTTTGGAATACCCGATTCCGTTTATTATAGTTTTTGCATCGAAAGACTTAACACTTAACCCCGAGTTAGAGCATCTCCAACAACTCTTGCATAAATTCTCTACTATAAAAGAGGAAATCACATAATCTTTAAAAATAAAAATAAAAATGAGCTAAAGGCCAACAACTCTTTCATTCTATTCTACAAAATTAAATGATTTATGTATAAACTAAGTACAAGACTGTATAAGGTGGAGAAAAATGGGAAAACTTAGCGCCCTGCTAGGGTTTGGGAGGGTCACCCCATTTGGAGTCGACGTCGCCTGCATCATCTCCCTTGTGGAGATACTTTGGGGGTTTGGCCTTCTGTCTCTAGGCAGCCTAGGTTCGGTCACTCTAGCTGGAGATGCTTTGGTTTTCAGCGTTGATACGTGGTTTGAATGGTTTTCCTTCCGGCTGCACTCGTTGGGTACCAAATCAAGATGGAAGTACGATCACATATAGGCCTCTAATTGGTCAGGTGTGGGAGTGCACCATTGACAGTGTCAATAGACGAGCAATTCACTGTCAGTTTGAGGCGGCAGAAGATTTGGAGACTGTGACGACCGTTCAAGAGTCAGGACTCAGTGTTTCATCCATTCTAGTGCATATATTTTCTCTATGGGTAATCTACGATGGACATGGGCCGGCTATTCTTCGGACTGTGACGGTAGGGCGGCGGTCGCTTGTGGTGATGTGGTCGGCCTTGCTCAACGGTGCATGGGTGCACCAATCTGAATCTTTGTTGGGTTTCCTTTGGGTCCAGCAGGGTTTGATTTGGATTTGAGACCCCGGTGGTAGACTCATGCTTTTGGATATGAGACACAGTTTTTCATTAATCTGGTATTTGTTCAGGTTCTTAGGAATTTGTTTGCTAATTTTCAAATATTTGACACCCTCGGTTACTCTGGAATTCATATTGAGCGGATCATCTCTTTTAGATGATCACAGAATTAGATACGGTCACAGTCACTAATTCGATTACATTTATGGCACGTTTACTAACTTGGAATGAAATTGAGAATGGTGTAATCGATTCCAGGATGAGAGAATTCCAACGTTTACTAACACATCAAGGAATTAGAATAGGTGTGTGTCCCACCTCCACTTCAAGAATTGATTCCTCACAAACCCCCTAATTTAATACCCAAGGGAAAGGTGGGTATCATAATCAAACTCATGTATCAATTATTGTTACCAAAACTATCTTCACATAATTTCAGTATCTCCAAATTATTGTAATAAGGTATTTTAATAGAGGTATTTCGGTAAATAAACAATATCAATTTCATTTCTTGTCTAATTTCATGTGGTATATAAACAATTCAATGGAATTGAAATCTCCACATACAATTCAATTTCATCTCTCATTCCTTCCATATTCTATATATTATTGATGAATTTCATTCTAAGTAAGCAAACGTCTCATTACATTGCTCTTATAACATATGCAGTGCAGCGATGTCATGCGATATCAAGTTACATGGTTACTTTTCACTATAGATTTGTCTATGCATCTTGTTATGCTTTATTTATTTGTTTCGATGTGTTTGCATCGCCCACTATACTTTTTAGATCCATTTAATATAATTATGTCATCTTCTTCCTTAAAATGATTTTATTGTTCAAGAAAGGTTAATTCTGTAACTTCCGTGGTGTGTCTTGTCCTAATAAGACTAGTAGTCTAGATACTTTATTAGATAGGGAATCCCTGAATCACAGGGATACTTTATGTAATGCCTATATAAAGGCCTCCTTATCAATCAATAAAGACAGAGAGTTTACTATCATCTATTTCTCCTAGAACACGTTATCAGCACGTTGCTCTAGCCTTCCGTCTAATAGCCCTAAAACCCTAATTCCGAAATTCTTTTTCAAAACCCTAACCTACCGTCGGCCGCCGATTCTTCCCTTCGGCACCGTCGGCCTCTTCTCAGCAGCATCTGCGCTGCCCGCTTGCCGCGCCGTACCTTCACGAGCTGCTCCTCCTCTGCCTCTCGGCAGACAGGCTCGCCTGCAGCCCAACCCGCTTGCCAGCAGCCCTCCCTTGCGTGCTATTCTTTGCACCCATCCCTCAAAGACCAAAATTGCTCGCAAGCCAAGCAAGCGGCTTTTGAAGCCTAGTTCGTCGTTGAGAAGAAATCAAGAAGAATCGAAGAAAACAAGCTTCCCCAAGAGTCAAGTTTCGTTTGATCAAGCTTCTCTTGAAGAGGTAAATATTTTATAAACGTTTCCGCTTCTGAATTTTCAATAGTTGGGTTTTGTTTTTCTTCCGGGACCTTTTCGTGTCCCTGCTACCTCATCCCGATTCTATCGCTTCTCGAGACGGCATACAAGGATTTAACCACCCTGGTGCCAACGTTTATTGGGGTAACTATGATGTTACCGGCCACCGTTATGCTTGTGACTGTGATGTCACTGTGAACCATAACGTATTCTTTTTGAAAAGAAAATAAAGGGAAGATATCGATTGTGACTTGAAGTCACGTTAAGCATCGATTTATGTGACCATGATATATCTTGGCACTGTTCTAAAAGAACAATCAAACTTGATTAGTATTCAAATATACTAACGTCTCCCTGTTTGTGTTCTGTAGATGGCTGACACTCAGCGTCCAGAATTTGACATCTTGGATGTCCAAGGCAAGGAATACAAGAGGTGGATCTCAGATGTAGAGAACACCTTCATTAGTAAAAGATTTACCGCCACCATCAACCCTCCTGAGGATGCAAGCTTACAAGCTTCTCCTGAACAGAAAGCACAAGCCCTGATGTTTCTCAGGCGCCATATCCATCCAACGCTCAAGAAGCAATACCTGAGGAAAACCGATCCCAAAGAGCTATGGGATATCCTCAAGGACCGCTTCGACAATGTGCATGACGCACAACTCTCAGACCTCATGTCTGATTGGGAGCAAATCCGCTTATTGGATTTTGATTCCGTCCAGGAATATCATCAGACTATGCTAAACTTGCAATCTGATTTGAGCTTTTGTGGGGTCGAAAAGACCGATGACGATATGATGGAGAAGACTTTCACGACGTTCCCAGAATCTGCGTCCATGTTGTCGCATCAGTACCGCGATCTCCGTGAGAAAGGCACTATCAAAACCTTCAGTGATTTGATGAATGTGCTTCAAAGAAAGGAGAGGTACCATGAGTTGATTCTTACCACCAATAAGAGGCCTCGAGGACCGAAATTCATTGCGGAATCTCATCAAGCCCGTGGTAAAGCTTCTAAGCAAAAGCATCAATCTCATGAACGTCAAGCACCACCACCACGTACGCCAAGAGCAACACGTGGCGGACAAGGAGGGAGAAGAGGCGCCGGCCGTGGCCGACAGCTTTCTTGGACAAGGGATGGTGGCGGCGCCGCCGCTCCCAGAGGGAGGAACAGTTTTGGTGCCGGTCCCAGGCGAGGTGGCCATACGCCGAACAATACTTCGGCTCCTTGCTTCAAATGTGGCTCTAAGAATCATCTCCAACGTAATTGCACAGCAAGTAGAGAGAGATTCAAGCCGCTTACAAGAAACACAAACAATACATAGAACAAGAAACAAACTATGTAGGAGACTTTGAGGAAGAAGAATACGATGAGGAAGATATGAACTTCGCCATCGATGACTTCCAACCTACCAAGAAACGTAGGACTCAGGAGTATGATACTATGGATTATGAATAAGTATTTGACTTAGGTCATGAGATACATGTTCAAGTTTGATTTTGCTTGTTATTTTGACATAATATAGTCAATAAATCACGACTTTGTTCGATAAGTCGCTCTATTTAGAACAACCTTGATGTATTTTTGATTCGTCATCAATAAAATTCTCTTATTCAATGAATGATTTGAGATTTTTACATCCCTATGAAAGCAAAATTGGTTCAATGCGTCCAATTCTCAATGGCATAATTATTTTGAGTTCACCACAGTTCTGGTGATGTTAACTCATATCCGAAATAAGATCACAAAGACAAAACGAGAGACTCGCGATACACCAACTTGGCTGCGATCCGCCAACTTAGCTGCGATCCGCCAACTTGGCCGCGATCCGCCAGGCCTCGCTCGCCATAGCCACTCGCCAGCTTGGCTCAACACCGAATCCGGTTTTTGAAACCAACAATCGATAGCCTATCGAACAAATGCAACTTTTGCATCAATGGCTCGGCAACGACGTGTCTTCGGACTCGCGATGCTTCAGATTTAGCTCAACCGTCGCATCGTATTGCCTCAATGCCAGACCGGCACTCACCACTCGCCTTGCTTCGGCTCGGCGTTAGGGTAGCTTTGGCCTTACCACAGCTTCGGCTTTGGCTTGGCCCCGGCCTTTGCCTTGGCCTCGGCCTTGGCTCGGCCACGCCACCTACGACGGTGCCCGGTCTCAATCTCTGACCTAGGCTATGTTAACTCTCAATGTTGGTATTCGGTGATTAAAATAAGGCTTATCTCTTTCTCTCAAGTTATGTCGATGCCATGGCTATGTTATTGGCCTTAATGCACTTCATTTTGTGATGATATATTGTTTCAGTACACTTACTTTAAAGTGTTCGCCAAAGTCTAAAGTAGACTATTGATTCAATTTACATTGTTTTTGTAGATGTATCAAGGCGAGATTGAGTGTTTGTTGGATTGTGCAACAACTCACACGATTCTGAGGAATCGGCAATTGTTTTCGGATTTTTCGCCAAGAGAATCGTCGTTATCTACGATGACAGGAACCGGACCCGTCATTAAGGGTCGTGGCACTGCTCAATTCTTATTGTCAAATGGCACTGAAATTCGGGTAGAGGACGCCCTATATGCGCCTAAGGCGCCAAGAACCTTGCTAACTTTCAAGGATGTGTGTGACAACAACTATCACCTCAACACTTATGTTGAAGATGGAACTGAATATCTGTTGATCACCTCCACTCAATCTATGCGCACTCGCATTGTGGAGAAGTGTAAGCGAGTTCGAAATGGCATGTATTTCACAACCATTCGAGCCAATGAATCCCATGTTGTTGTCCTATGCGATTCAGATGCTTACAAGCTTTGGCATGAGAGACTCGGTCATCCGGGTCGTGATCTGATGATCCGTATTTTGAAATGCTCCCACGGTCATCCATTTTTCAGATCACAAAAGCACAGAGGGCGCCTCGGCCTCGGTTCGGCCGCCATGCCGTCGATAGCCGCCTCTCGGTTCCAAGGAGAGGTTCGGCCTCCTCCTGCTTATCATGCTTCTGTAGCGATGTCTAATGCTCATCGTTCGTTTTGCAAAGCTTGTTCACTAGCAAAACTTCAAGCAAGACCATCTTTTGCTATTGATAACAAACAGAATATTCCGTTCCTACAACGAATACAAGGTGATATTTGTGGACCTATAACACCAGAATGCGGACCATTTAGATATTTCATGGTTCTGGTTGATGCGTCAACGCGTTGGTCACACGTAGCGTTGTTGTCCACGAGGAATGCTGCATTTGCTAAACTCCTAGCTCAGATCATTAAGCTTCGGGCTCACCACCCGGACAATCCGATTAAGTCAATCAGACTGGATAATGCTGGAGAGTTTACCTCAAAGTGTTTTGATGACTATTGCATGTCAGTTGGGATTGAAGTTGAACATCCCGTGCCCCACGTTCATTCTCAGAACGGTCTTGCAGAAGCCGTTATCAAGAGACTACAGCTTGTAGCTAGGTCCCTTGTCATGGCCACTAACTTGCCGGTTTCGGCATGGGGATATGCAATCTTACATGCAGCTATGCTTATTCGTCTACGACCCACAGATAGCCAACCATTTAGTGCGTACCAGTTGGTAACTGGTTACGAGCCTGATATTTCGCATCTGCGTACTTTTGGTTGTGCCGTATATGTGCCTATCACGCCTCCACTGCGTACCAAGATGGGTCCACAACGATGATTAGCTATTTATGTTGGATATGAAGCACCAACAATTGTCCGCTACATAGAGCCTATGACAGGTGATCTGTTTATTGTAAGATTTGTTGATTGTCACTTTAATGAGACATCCTTCCCGCCGTTAGGGGGAGATGGGGCCGCATCCGTCCCAAATAAACGTCAGGAATTGACGTGGTTCTCTCCCACTATGTCTCATTATGATCCCCGTACGTCTCAGTGTGAGACCGAAATACAACGCATATTGGAACTACAAAAGGTGGCGGATACGATGCCCGACTCCCTTACTGATATTGCGAAAGTGACAAAATCAACCATACCTGCTGCGAATGTACCTGCAAGGCTCAACATTCCTCGCCATGCGCGAGCACGCGCCGCCGGTCTCGGACCCGCAGCCCTAGGTGCCATCGGCAGCCTAGGCTCGGCACCTCCAAGTGGAGGGCCGGCGTCGACTTCGGATCCTCCTAGAAAGAGGGGGAGACCAATCGGTTCCAAGGACAATGTACCTAGAAAGAGGGCATGTGTCCAGGCACAAAGCGATACGTTCATCATCGATATTGTGACGCCGTCACACGAGATTGTCTCCGACTATACCTATGTCCAAGAATCAACTCTGAATCATCTGGGGGACGCCTCAGACTCACCGTTGATGTTGGAGAACAAGGAAATCTCACTAAACTACTTATGCATGCCAATCTTATGGAAAGAAATTCCATGTATATCGATGATGCATTCGCCTATGCCGTTGCTCAAGAAGTCATTGACGATGACGATATGGAACCCCGCACTGTTGATGAGTGTCAACTTAGGGCGGATTGGCCGAAGTGGGAAGAAGCAATCCAGGCTGAACTAGACTCTCTAAAGAAAAGGCAAGTATTCGGACCGGTTGTGCCTACACCGCCGAACGTGAAGCCTGTTGGACATAAATGGGTCTTTGTCAGAAAGCGCAATGAGAATGGTAAAGTCCAGCGATATAAAGCTCGACTCGTAGCGCAAGGTTTTTCTCAACGCCCTGAAATTGATTATGAGGAGACTTATTCTCCTGTCATGGATACTATTACCTTCCGATACTTAATCAGTTTGGTAGTCTCAGAGAGACTCAATATGCAGCTTATGGATGTTGTAACAGCGTATCTTTATGGGGATCTAGATACGGAGATGTACATGAAAGTGCCAGAAGGACTTTCGTTACCCAAGTCAAGTGAGCAAAAACCACGAAGTTCATTTGCTATCAGGTTGAGACGATCTCTATATGGACTCCGACAATCTGGTAGGATGTGGTACACACGGTTAAGTGATTACTTGATTGGGAAAGGATACAAGAATGATGAGTTGTGCCCTTGTGTGTTCATAAAGAGAACAAGTTCAGGATTTGCCATTATAGCCGTCTATGTTGATGATACTAACATCATTGGAACTCTAAATGAGATCAATGAGACCGCTAGCTACTTGAAATCCGAATTCGAGATGAAAGATCTGGGAATGACTCGGTTTTGCCTAGGCTTAGAACTAGAGCACCGAAGTGGTGGAATCTTTATACACCAATCTGCATATGTCCGAAAGATGCTCAGACGATTTAACATGGACAAAGTTATGCATCCTACAGGCACTCCCATGGTCGTTAGAAGTCTAGATATCAACAAAGATCCCTTTCGTCCGAAAGAAGATGACGAAGAGGTCTTGGGAGCTGAATATCCATATCTTAGTGCAATTGGAGCTTTGTTATACCTAGCTCAGTGTACTAGACCAGACATTGCTTTCTCAGTGAACTTGTTAGCTAGATTTAGCTCTGCGCCAACACAACGTCATTGGGTTGGAATCAAGAACATCTTTCGATACCTTAAAGGAACCCTTGACATGGGCTTGTACTATCGATACACTCATCAGGATTCGACACCTAGTCGATCTCTTGCATCCAACAGCACAAACCGTGGCTCGGATCGCCATCCGCCAGTCATATCTGCCAAGACTGGCTTTGGCTCATCCATCCGCCATCCTGCAACCATATCCGCCAACATATCCGGACCCGAGGATGCTAAGTCGTGGTCCCGATACGGCTTTGGCGATACCCCCTCCTACTCAGATACACCAAATGATGTGATGGTAGGATTTGCTGATGCTGGATATTTGTTAGATCCACACAAAGGACGTTCCCAAACTGGTTATGTTTTTACCATTGGGAATACGGCGATATCTTGGAGATCAACCAAGAAAACCCTTGTTGCTACCTCCTCGAACCATGCTGAGATTATTGCACTACATGAAGCAGTCAAAGAATGTGTTTGGCTTCGCTCGGTTATATCTCACATTCGAAAGTCTAGTGGACTTGAGTCTACTACGATGGGACCAACTTGCATATTTGAAGATAATGCAGCATGCATTGAGCAGATGAAGTTGGGATACATCAAGGGTGACAATACTAAACACATTTCGCCTAAGTTCTTCTACAATCAGCAGCAGCAAGAGACTTTGAATATCCAAGTGAAGCAAGTCAGCTCAGAAGATAATGCAGCTGATCTGTTCACCAAGTCTCTACCCAAATCTACATTTGTGAAACATGTAAAGCGCATTGGTATGTGTCGCTTATCCGAACTCAAAGACTGATTGACTATCAGGGGGAGTTCTCGTCTAGACTTCAGGGGGAGTCTAGTTATGCATGTCTTACATACTTGTAGTTGGTGCGTTGTACTCTTTTTCCTTAGACCATGCTTTTATTTTTGCCCAAGAGGTTTTTGTTTGCTGGCAAAGGTTTTAACGAGGCAACCGTTCATGCACCATTGAGGACGCGACACAAGGGGGAGTGTTTAAGGAAGGTTAATTCCGTAACTTCCGTGGTGTGTCTTGTCCTAATAAGACTAGTAGTCTAGATACTTTATTAGATAGGAAATCCCTGAATCACAGGGATACTTGATGTAATGCCTATATAAAGGTCTCCTTATCAATCAATAAAGACAGAGAGTTTACTATCATCTATTTCTCCTAGAACATTTATATATATTTAGTGAATTTATATAAACATTATATATTAAACAAGATTAAATGTCTTTCACTATTCATTTATTTCCTTTTTTGAAGAGGGATGAAATTGTAAAAGGCAAACAATAAAGTTTAGAGATCATATGATGAAATATACAAAATTTAAGAATTCTATAGATCTAGAGATTCTCTATCTTCTTTTATCACTTTTTGTATTATAGAGTTTGGTTTACACTGCTGTTGGAGCAAAAAAAAAAAAAAAGGTATTTTTTCATGCAAAATAGAGAAAATTTAAGTTTTGCAAATGTTATTGGAGATGCTCTTACAGATAAACTATAGCAGCCCAGCCCATACACTTGAGATATTGTCCGCTTTGAGCCCCGCCCTCACGATTTTGTTCTTGGATTCCCAATCTAAAACGCGTCTAAATGTATAGAGCTGACTTTGCATATATAAGCACAACTTCCACTCTCTCTTGGACGATGTGAGATGCGTGACCTGCTTACTTGCTAGCTTCCCTAGCCAGGTCAGGTCATGGTCATCACAAACCACTCCCCTTAGGTTAGACGTTCGCGTCAACACACTTCTGATCGAGGACAAGCTCTGATGATATCGGAAAAGAGCATGAACTTGGGCGTTACAATATTTGATGCATGGATCGAAGAAGCTAAATACAAAGAACCATTTAATTCTGATTTTTGGGCTTCCAGGTATTGGTGTTAAAGACCTTTGGTGAAGCTGCAGTCAATGCTAATTATATCTATCTTTATGTTTAAGTTTTGAATGCGTAGTCCTTTTGTTTTCCCTTCCTTATCTTATAAAAGGAAGGTATGTTTTCATTTGTAGAGTCTTGAGTTTTATCAGTTTTAGTATTCATATTAGAGAATGAGTTCTTCCCATTTGTATCCAAACTCTTATCTCTTACGTGGATTCCTAAAGTGGCGAGTTTTGCTCTTATCTCCTTGGTGGATTCCTCGGAGTGGGTAGCTTATTTTATCAGAGAGGTACTTCCCTGCATCAATCTCTATTTTACCTTTCTCTGTAGCAACTATTTGTCCCCGGAGTGATTTTTCCGGTATCATCTGATACCCTATGTAACAGCTCAGACCATACACTTGGGATATTATCCGCTTTGGGCCCCGCCCTCACGGTTTTGATCTTGGGTTCCCAACCCAAAACGGGTCTTTATGTATGGAGTTGACTCTACATATATAAGCACATGTTCCACTCTCCCCCGGAAGATGGGGGCTGCGTGACCTGCTTATCTGCTAGCTTTCCTAGCCAGGTTAGGTCTGAGTCATTACATAAACAATGACAACAACCTCGTAGCGGACATAACATGAGTTTCCTCTAAGTAAACATCATCTATTTTTATCGCTTAGATTTCTCAATACTTTCATTTAATTTATTTACAGTAGCAAAAAAAATTATATATTTAAAAAAGTGATGAAAATCTAGGTTTAAATCTCCTGATAAAACAAAAACACTGTTTTGAAGCAAAAAACAATTGTGTTAACATAATTTATCATAGAATTTGCTGAGGTTGAGAGGAAAGAAGAGGTTGATAACGGAGCCTGCTCCTCGTAGGATTGAAATGTGCATCTTTTTTCTTTTTTTTTTTTCATCAAAAAAGTTAGGGGTGCTTCTTCCAATCCTCCGGGAGGGACAAGTCTGTTTCTCAGGATTCATTTGGTTCACGGGAAGTCAACATTGGAAAATGAAAATTTATCGTATCCAGTTTATAAAATATACCGCAGCCTCTCTCTCTCTCTCTCTCTCTCTCTCTCTCTCTCTCTCTCTCTCTCTCTCTCTCTCTCTCTCTCTCTCTCTCTCTCTCTCTCTCGACCTAGGGTTAGGGTTAGGGTTAGGGTTTTGAAAATAGCTGTTTGGTGCGATTCATATGGCGGCAGGGTCGGCGTCGGTAGCCTCCATGACTGCAAATTTGGCGTCCAAACTCTCTCTTGGTACCAAAGAGGAGCCGGTGGACCTGGGGGATCTTCGGAGCTTGGAAAATGGGTACGTTGTTTCCCGTTTCTTTCTGGTTGGGCGTCTCAACACTAGCAAAGCTATGGCTTTTGATTCTTTCCGCGCCGCTGTGCGGTCCATGTGGAAGACTTCGGCTCCAGTTGAGGTCACGGCACGGGGAGACATGTATCTTTTCACGTTCATTAACGAACGTGATCTGTTGAGGATCAAGAAGGGTGATCCGTGGTGCGTCCAAAGGGCGATGATGATTCTTAATGATTATGATGGATCCGACATCATGAAGGTTCCGCTCGATTTCATCTGGATCTGGGTGGTCATTTCAGGGACAGCGATGCCGGTTTGCCCTGAAGATGATTCTGTAGGTGGGGGTCTGCTGGACTTGGGCTCGACCCCAGAGGTTGGCAACGGGACCAAGGCGGTGTGAGGTGGTGCAACCTTGCACCAAGATCCCATCATGAGCGAAGGGAGGGCAGCTCTACCTCTTCCTGAAAGGTAGACCGTGTGGTCTTAGGCCTGATGGTTTTTGTGGAGTCCTCTCTTCTATCACGATGGTTACTTACTTTCTAAGTTTCTTGTCCGTTTGTTTTGGACGTATTTTGCTTCTTTCGAACCTTAGTTTCGGTATTTCGTTTTCGCTGTTTTGTCTTTAGAACTCTTTAGTTTGTAGTAGAGTTCCGATTCCTGCTTGACCAGGCACAATTCGGTCGTATGGCTTATGCCAATGAAGTTATTCATTCCCCTAAAAAAAAAATTGAAAAATGAAAGTTGTTACGTTTGATATAGCAAAAAGAGGCGAAGGAAAAATAAGGAGAAAAGTGGTTCATTCCAAACCCCAAATGAATCATTTTTCTTCATTCTTACCTTGTATTTATTACTCAAAACACATTATTTTATTACATTAATCAAGATTTTCTAAAAAAAATTACTTTAGTTATCAAACATCGAAATAGAAAGTTGATGATAAATTTCATTTCCTTTATCTTTCCTTCCAATGAGAAAGATAAAGAATCTACTTTCTTATCCGCAAACCATATAAGGCGTACGTTCTCCAGCCTCAGAGACATTACAGCAGAGATTAGTTTCAGACAATAAACTAATAGCCACCGAAGTAACTGGCTTTATGCACAAGTTAAAGGCTTTTCTGTCGCTTATATAGTATTTATTAAAATTGGATATTTATGCACAAGTTATATCCAATATGCTACTCTTACCAAACTGGATATAAACTATCATGAGCTACATCACATCTGTCAGATACTCGTGATATAATTTGAGCCCACTCCACCAATAATATTCCTTTGAGAGGTAAAAGGCATGGTGATTATCTTTCACCTAACCAGTTTATTTTATGCACTTGTGCTCTGATATTGAATGGAGTGAATCATAGTATATATCTTTCGGGAACTTGCGAGTTATGATGTGCCCGCAAGCTCCAACACCTCTTATCTTGTCATTGTAGATGGCAGTATCCTCTTTGGCACATCCACAAACGAAGAGTGTATAGAGTACAAAAAAAACTGTGTAATTGACAACGTTTTATATATTCAGAGAATCCTTTTTGACACAGCCACAAGCGAAGATGTGTTAGTAATATAATGACAGTTGATTGTCATTAATATTTAAATTATAACAGTTAAAATTAATACCGACATAATTAAGTATCAAAATTCTGAATATTTAAAATTTTTTTACCCTTTTTTAACAATGTGTAAAGACAGCATTCCTCCTCCCCCTAACCTCACAACCATCTCATCCACAACCTCCGTTACTTACGTGCACTCGACATCTCAGCTTACGTTTGTGGAAGCTTCGCCTTTCCCCGACTTTGCACAAAGCCCCGACGTTTTATTTTTCACTTGCCCAGGATGGTTTCATACCAATAAAAGGAAAAGATTCTAATCAACAAGAGAGAATCCGGTAGTTTTCTTAACAAATATATCAAATATCGGAAAATTCGTCACACCTCCACTACCGTGCTCCAATGGCTATGGCCTATGGATAAGAAACAACCTAATATGAGAATAATTTGATTGACATTTTGATACCTCGTGCAAACATCTAACATTATCATAACTATTAAATCACATCTACATAATCATAATGCACAAGGAATAAAACAAAGTTATGTTTTGATCAGAATTATCTTGTATACTTTTATCTTATCTTTTTTTTTTGTTTGTTTTTTGTTTCTGAAGAAATATACTTGATCTTCTTTAATAATACCAAATATTTGACGTGTTCCATAATCAGAATCAAGACTCCTATCAACCTTGAGAATCCGATTCACCCATTTATAGTTGTCATCTTCAGCACCATGGCTTAGTGATGGCTCTGAATCTCTGAGTAAATTGAGAGTCGTGCAGAAATGAAATCACTTGCAAGAATCTAGATTTTTTTCAAGAAACCTCATTTCTCTTGGGCATATTGACAAACATGTAACTTGCAGCCGCCAAAGTCTCATTGCCTCCTCCATAAACCTCTATGTGCATAACCACCCACCATGCTAGATCAAGAAACCTCATTTATCTTGGGCATATTGACAAACATGTAACTTGTAGCCACCAAAGACCCGCATCTTATATAGAAACCCAACACTGCATTGTCCAAAATCAAATTACTCTCATGTAAGTTCCTCAAACAATGACCATGAAGCTAACTAGAACACGAAGATGAAACAGTCACGAGAATAGTAATATTGAGTTCTAAGTCCATGGATATAAACTTAACAATTGCTTCCTCTACAAACCCACACGTGGAAAGACCCGAAAATGATCAAAGTCCAGGAAACAACATCCATGATCGGTATCGAATCAAAAACACGGGTAGCAGAAACAATTTCATTTTGCATTACCTAGATATGGAGCAAAGAGCTCTGCATGAAGGTATCAGATATATACCCAAATTTCATGATGGGCTTGGATTTTGTTGGCTATTATGGAGTGCATGGAGCAGGCAACATGCCTTGATGAGCAGTGCATAGGTTTGGTATAGTTGTCTCATTGTATTAGAGTCAGGGAACTATTTGCTGGCATGCCATATACATGCTTTGGGTAGCCTGCTTTTGCATGCTTCAAATCATTTTCCAATCGCCACGCTGATCAGTAGTCCAAAAAGTCTTCCTACATCAAACCAGACATGCGAACGTGATTAATTTCCATGAACTGAAACAACATAAAAGCACAAAATCCCCAGGTCTCAGTATACTACAATATCCCCATGAATTCATATTAGGAGCTACTAATCTCTATTAATTTAGCCAATTTGGCTTATGGAACTATCAAACTCTTTATTCCTACAATATCCATCCGAAATAATAATCAACAAAAAATAATTAAATAAACAAAGGATAAAACAGTAATAATTCAGGACATAAGGATATTACAATTGATTTCAAATTTCAAATGATCAGTTTTAGCAAACTGACCACCACATTTTAAGGAGAAAAAAGAGTTGCTGACTCCCACTCTATAACACGTTCTTTAAAAATGGCAAAACTATTCTAGAATGATCGTTGTTGGGGAGGTGGTGTTAATCACTTTTTAACTATTTTTAAAATGTAGTTTTATTTTTGTGGAAATTAATAACTATAATAAAATTATGTAAAGGCGTGATGGCCTAGCCTCCCACTGGGTTCCAGCCATCAAAATTTTATATATTTTCATATATCAAATGTATGGTTAGGTACATTATTTTATGTCTATTGCTTGCGTGAGAGTTGGTTAATTTGCAAGATTTTCTTATTAAAAAAAACATTCTTAAAGGATATTTGAAACATAACGACATAGGGAAAACTTTGTATATGTTTAACGTATTTCTCGAAAAACAAATAAGCGCGTGCAGGAAGGCTAGTGACTCCCTAAGTAAAGAAAGCATATTATATTGAAAGACCAAAACAGACCATAGACTCCTTAAGTAAACCCTAAGACTCAGACAAAATTGACGTTACCAAAACCTAGATATTTCAGATCCATTGCCCAAAAAAGGTTCAAAACGGGAAAGACTAATATATCTCAATTTCCTTGACCCAAAAAAGAACAGATTACCCCAATTCCAAGCTGTGTGTCATGCCAACGTTTTGCAGAGACTGATTCATTTACTGATCAGTTGTCATCTTCAAAATCATCAGTTTTTAACAGCTCCGTATCCGAGTCTGATTCTGTCTCAAGAAGACCTGTTGAAAAGAAATCACTAGCGGAGTGTCGAATTTGGTTTTCTAGTATTATATGTTTCTCTGATGCCTCGATTTCACTTGTAGGACCATCCAAAACTGAAATGGGAGTTCCATCATTTGGGTCACCATACAGCGCAATGTGCTTGTTATAGAGCTCCAATTCCTTCTCAGCAATAGCAATGAAGTGCCGCACAGACTCGAGAGATTGTTCATATTTGGATTTCTCCAGTGCCTATTAACAGGGGAAATAAGCTCAAGTGGTATAAAAGTTATTTAGAAAGCAACAGGAATCAAAAAACCATGCCAACCTCTGTGTGTGTGTGTGTGTGTGTTTGAGGACCTCAAAAGTGTTACGGTCTTTAATCTAAACTAATACTAACATCTATAATAAATTCAAGTCGAAAGATTAGAACAAACAGTCTAGATCCAATACTAGGCCTACCAACTTTTTGCCTATGGCATGCTACATTTTGAAACCAATAAGGAAAAGAATATGCATTCAA
Source organism: Potentilla sterilis (assembly GCA_963682095.1). Classification (NCBI taxonomy): domain Eukaryota; kingdom Viridiplantae; phylum Streptophyta; class Magnoliopsida; order Rosales; family Rosaceae; genus Potentilla; species Potentilla sterilis. The sequence continues at coordinate 31,897,900 of OY821758.1, forward strand.
AAGAATTCCATGGACCTCATGAACCTAATTGTATTAATATGCAACTACACCACTGAAAGAATTCAAAATGGGCTCAATGAAATGTTTTGGTGTTCGGCTAGTTAAACGCATTGAGAAAGGATGGAATGCAAAAATATTCAGTGTCCCGAAAATATCAGATACTGACAAATTCAAGCACCAAGATGTCAATCATTTTCTGGAAAACCTATTTTGGAGAACAGATAATCTGGAGAAAAAGCAGCAATTATACATTTGTGTTTGAGCCACTTCAGAAAGATTGAGGCGGAGGTCAGGTTAACAATCAGCTGGGCAATCATGGTTAAAGTAAATAAAACTCATGACTCGAGGTCGGGTATTCAATGGGATGGGCAGTTCACCCAGAAAGGCAAAAGCAGGCTGCCTATGGCCATATCGACAAGCCAAAGAGGTGATCAGGCCCCTACGGGGCTACATATTGTGGCCCACCCACAAGGTTTTAATCACTAAATACTTAATCTAAAGGTAAGAGAATACTATGAATAAATAAAGAGTGGTGGAATACTAGTTGATGCACGGCTAATTTCATGAACCTGAATACATACTTAGCATTCCAAAAACATTCCAATGAATATTTAAATGGCATTATGTAATGAGAATATAAGACCTTATTAACTGAAAGGAGAGAAACAAATGTAGAGAGATCAAGATAGCATGAGAAAACAAGACAATAGGTTTGACAGAGAGCTAGTGGTGCTGGCTGTTAGTCAAAATGTTACGGCCTGCTGTCTATTAAGCCAAACGAGATGGTGGGCGGAAAGCTGAATTAGGAAGAGCTTCTAGAATATTTCCGACTATAGCCTGAGAACAAAAAAAAAACTAAATTGGAATGATCCTAGTGTAATACCAGTTTTGTCATTCTTTGAACCCAATTCTTTGAACTCAGAAGACATGCCATGATTTGGAGTTTGAATAGTATAGATTTATAAGATTTGTTTTTTAAAAGAAGTCATGAAGCGTTTGCAGAGCAAGCTCAAAACTCACCCTTTTCTTCGATAAAGTATCTACTGGGGACATTACTTCCGGCTGCACATAGTTCTTTCCTCGATAAAATATTATTGTATCATCTCCAACTATATGAATTGGAAATCCCCCACTCAATCTAGCAATTTCCTGTGCAAACTCATGTACTTGGCCAGGTTTACAAGGCTTGCAAATAACTTTTACCGTTTCATGTTTCTTCCAATGCATATGCATATTAAGAATAACACCTCCAAAAATCCCTCGTTTGCCAACCGGGGCATAGTTAGACTTCTTTTGGGCCATTTTCTTCATAAAAAACCGCTCCTCACCTGTCAGATAATTTGGCTGTACAACAGGACCCTGAACTTTTGGAACTTCATACCGCTTAAGTCTTTCAATCAGCAAAGCCTCCTTAACTCTGGCCTGAACAAGAAACAATTATTAAATAAATCAACAACAGTCTTCACAAGAACAGTGGCACAGGATAGATTGTTCTTTTTTTTTTTTTTTGAGAATGAGCATAGGATAGATTTAATGACAAATGGAAGCTGGAGAGTAAGAATCTGTTCATGAAAACATTGAAAGGCTGTTTTACAGTGTATCAGTGACTTAGAGCCTTCTAACCACGGAAAAACAAATGAGTGACAAGAACTTGAATGACAAATTTTCTTTGCTGGCTACACAACAGGACTACGATATCAGGCAAACTTCAAGTGGGATGAAAAGCAAGACCAAAAAATCCCAATCATGACGAGAGACACATGCATACAAAAGATCAGATAAATCCCTTTCAAAAAAAAAAAGATCAGATAAATGGAACTAGCTGATGATTGTTACTTGCCCAAGTGAAATTACATAAGCTAAACATAACTGCAAGTTCCCAATTTTCAGTCATTGGTAAGTAGCTTCCAGATGCACTGAAGTGTTCTACTACCATATCTATCTTCCAAATCAATTGAGAAAAGCCAGGATCTTCTGTAACTAACCAGAATTAATGATGTACCATCTTCTGCAACGCTTTTGAGACAATTCTTTAAACTCATCCATTATTGTTTAATAAACTGGGCTAAGTGAGTCAAACTCTTGCCATCAGTGCAATGTTCAACCATTAAACAACTGGATCCCAACAATATAGAAGAGTAGTTCCCAGGTGTAATTTTATTTTATTTTATTGGAGTACTATGGAAGAACAAAAAAAGACTGGTTCGGTACCCTTATTTTTTCTGTTGTTTATCAAGATTGGGCCCAAATTGGTTATATATACGAAGGTTTTATAATAAATGTAGCTGCAGTCTTACCATCACTCAAAACTATGTTAGCATGCACAGGGCAACCCAGGGACTTAGCTGCAATAGTACTTTTGACATAGTAGGACCATATGACCGAGAAACTAAACCAACAAGAAACCCAGGTTCAATAAATTTTCCCCATTTAAACCCATTCCTTTTAAAAGAAAGAAAGCTAGACTTAGTAAAGAAAGCACAACGAACTAAGGGAAAGACATTACTTTAGTAGAAATGGAAAAACAAAGCAGGCGCTAGAGGGAAAAGTGACAGAAATCTACAACAGCTGGAAATTCCAATACAATTCTGCCAGCATAATATATCCAAAGCAAAAAAAAGAAAGAAAAGGATATACTCCATCCTAGTGATAGAGCTTGTGTGTGCAGCAGTGTTTTTTAATTATGCCATTATGGAGTGAGTAAAGTATGCCATTTTGCTAACAGAATAAATCTTAATTCTTCACAAGCAAACATAAGATATAAGAATGTGAAAAGATATACAGAGGAAAGAAAGCCACACAAAACGAAAAGAATACAGTAGAGGTGGTGTCACCTTTTGAAGCTTGTACTTGATTCTGTCCTCAGCAGTAGCAAACTTGTGGGTTTTCTTCTTCCCCTTGATACCAAGCCGACGAGGGTCCCTCTTATTGGCTGCTTTCCTCTGCTGCTTCTCCTTCTTCCTCTGAATCTTCAACCTCTTCTTGGTCAACCACTTGTGTTTCTTCGGAGGATCAACTTGGTAAGTCTCAAACTTGGGCTTACCTTGAGAAATCACTAATTTCACCGACCCATGGCTCAAGTTTCTGAAAACCCACGACTCGGCTGGGACAGTAGTACATAAAACGTTTCCAACACGGGTTCGAAAACCCGACCTAGCAATGCTAATGTATCAGCCCTCATTGCCCATAATTAATATTATAGATCCATTCACTGAAATCAATTCCTAAAATGAGAGAGTACCTTGCAATTGCAGAGCTAAGAAGCTTGGGATGTGACAACTTGAGAAGATTAGAGGACGCTCGACCAAGCATAGCTCTTGCCATTTCACTCTTTCACAATCTACTTCACACATTAGCTAGAGACTATAATCAAGGGGGCCGGGTCGGGTCGGGTCGGGTCGAAGGCCAGGTCCACCCAGTTAACCACGTGTCAAGACGGCAGTTAATGTTGACTTTTTATATCTTGAGTGGGCCAATAATAATCCACCACGTCAGGTGAAATTGAGTCCCCATCTTTATTTCCTGAACCCTCTCCCTCTTTGCCCCTTCTCCGTCTCTCTCTCTCTCTCTCTCTCTGGCGAATCCGTTTTCCGTGTTCATCACGATCATCTACTAAAACAACAATTTCAGTATGTCATTTTGCTTTTTCTTCTTTCAATTTGTTTTCTTTTCTGTTATTTCTCTCAAGTATTTAGGGTTTGCTCTGATTGATATAAGAGATTCGTCAATCGATAACTCTTTACTGCCTAATTTGTCTATATTGCTTTGATTGCTTTTCTCTTCGGTTTGCTAAGATATCTCTGATATTACTCTAAGTAGAATTATTAATTTTTTTTTTATTCTTTTGGTGATTTATTTTCTGCTCTTAATTTTTTATGCGACAAGTTCAAATTGGGTGTTTGATAAGTGAGGCAATGTAGGAAAGGGCCATAGAAATGCCAATGATCATTGTGTTTGACCACCCTTTAGCATGAGCGTGTCTCCACTCAACTGTGCCAATTCAGTTTCCATTCCGTTTTTATTTTTATTTTTGTTACTTCCTTTGGTAGCTTAATAGACATACAAAAAGTCATACATAAATGTTAGAACTCTTCTCCGGTGTTTGGCAATGAAGTGTTCGTTTAACAAAGAATTCGGGTTAGTTTCTTCAAATTTATACCGATAGTGTAGCTTAAAAAAAAAGAAGGGGAAATTAAGAAGACAAGGAACATGGATAGAAACAAGTTTTATCTGGTAATTCTTGTCTTTTAATTGCTCGAATTCTTATTTTGATCAATACACTTTTTCTGTACCTATCCAACTGTCAGCTGAGACTTTATTTGTGTGCCAAGGAAATGTATTGAAAAATATTCTTATGACTGCAGTGGAGTTTACAATTGATGGCGATGTTGACGGTGAGGTCGTGGGCAGTTCTGCTGACATGGAAGGAAGTAGAGCCGGTGATGAAAATGAAACTGGTGGAAGTTCTGTTGAAGGAGCATTCCAACTGGGTCAGGAAGATAAATTAATTCTAGATTCATCTGGAAGGAATATCATCCCATCAGCGATCCCTGTAGTATCAGTTGTTTCAGCAGATGAGCCATATGTTGGGCAAGAGTTTGAAACGGAAGCAGCTGCTCATGCATTTTACAATGCATATGCCACTCATGTGGGATTCATAATTCGTGTAAGCAAGCTCTCTCGATCAAGGCGGGATGGAACTGCCATTGGCCGTGCACTTGTTTGTAATAAAGAGGGTTATAGAATGCCTGACAAGCGTGAAAAGATTGTAAGGCAAAGAGCAGAGACCAGGGTTGGTTGCAGAGCAATGATTTTGGTTAGAAAAGTAAGTTCTGGAAAATGGGTTGTCACAAAGTTTGTAAAAGAGCATACTCATCCTTTGACGCCTGGGAAAGGTCGAAGGGATTGCATTTATGATCAATATCCGGTTAGTTCTTGTTTCTCATCTTTGCTATTGGGTCTTGATTCATTACTGTACCTTGCAAATTTCTGACGTATAATTCTTTTTTGATTTCGAGAGACCACTTTAGAATTTTATCATTTAAAACATCTCGAATTTAGAATATATCTTTCCACACTTGGATCTATATCCAAAGGTAGTTGATAAATAATTCCATGGTCCGTTACTGACCAGGTGAACATTGCTAGGTCATACCCCCATTAATTCTGTTATTTATAACTTTTTTTTTTAGATTTAAAAAATAAGCAAGATGTATAATATAATTTCTGTTCACTGTATTTTGCCTCGAAGATACTCACTTTGGAAAGAAAATTTGTTTATCCTCTTTGAATATCATGCGTTTGTTTTGGGTTTCATTTGGTTCTCTAGATCGAATTACTTTATTATGTAGTTTTCTTATTTCTCACAATGCTATCGTAAAATGAGTTTTGTAGATACTAGTTTTCCTCCTAGAAGATGGACAATTTTGGATCCCTGATACTTCTTGGCAACTTATTCTTTTATGTGCGAGTATGAGAAGCTTCTAGTTTCCATATCTCAAATTGAAATAACTTCTTATCTTCAGTGAGTTTGGTAGTGTGCCAAGACATTATACTGTTTTTCCAATATGTCATTAGTTCTTCATATGTCTAAATGTATTTTCATCTAGTCTGTATTACTATATATATATTTTTTTTAAACTTAATTTTACCATTTCGTTGTTGTTTGCGGGCAATTTAGACGTACTCAATACTGTCAATTGGCTTCTTCCGTGTCTTTGTTATAAATAGCTTCTCCATTTTCTTATTTAGTGTACTCACAAACAGGAATGGTTAACAGCTTAGCTATACAAGCATCCACTTATTTTGATTTCTTTAAACTGATATATTTGTTTTACCTTTTTCGATTATTTGATTAATTATCAGTAGTACTTATATTTCGAAATCAAAATTCTAAAAGTTGGCACCTAGGCCCAACTAGTTGGTGGCTAGGCACTAGCAGTGCCTGACCGCCGCTATTTTGATGTAATCGGTGCCCTAGTCAGAAGTAAGAAAATCTTCCGCCGAGGTGGTTTTTAGGTGGTCGGCGATTAGGCACTTTGATCTCTCTCTCCGGCACGTCTCTGGGTTTATGTTTCTCGCCCTCAGTCTTCAATCAATTAATCAATCTCTCTCTTTGACTCCGTCTCTCTCTCATCGACTAAGGTTGAAGATGAGGTTCTGAAATTGAATTAAAAAAAAAGAACATACCATTTTGGGAGATAGGGTTTGATCTTGGAGGCTGTGAGTTCTGACGAAAACGGGATTTTATTCTTTATTGTGCTAATCAATTCTAAAGGCTAATCAGATATGTTCGACTCTATCTCTGTTTTCTTTTGGTCATGATTCTCAATATCCTTCACATAAATCTACTATTTCTCCCCTATTTGAGTTAAGTTCAGAAATACATATTACCTATTTTGATAGTTTGACTGCTAGTCTGCTACCAATTAAATGCAAGACTTTTAATATTATTATTATTTTTTATTTATACTATTAAAATAAAATAAAAATTTAATAAATTAAAAACCACTAGTCCTCTAGGCGCTAGTCCCCGGCCTTCTGCCCGACTAGCACCTAGCGACTTTTAGAACCTTGTTTGAAATGCAGTTTCATTTTTTAATTAGCACGTAAATGGTGGTATTTTTTAATTAGTGATTATGGTCTTTCTTTTAAAGATCAAACTGCTAATCTTAGTTGATTTTCTCACTAGATTTTTATTTCTTATGCAGAATGAACATGACAAGATTCGGGAACTATCCCAGCAGCTGGCCGTAGAGAAGAAACGTGCTGCAACATATAAAAGACATCTTGACCTAATATTTGAGCATATTGAAGAACACAATGAGAGTTTATCGAAGAAGATCCAGCACATAGTTGATAATGTGAAAGAGATTGAAAGTAAGGAGCAGCAAAGTTATAGATAGTCTGCTCTTGAGCAATATGAAGCACCTTCCGATGAAGCGTAGAAACAAGCTATGTTGTGGAGAATGCTGCAGGATGAAGCAGACATTGTTTTGGTTTCAGTGTTGGTTTATGATACCTTGTGCTTCGCCTAGGTTTAGGTAACTAGTTAGTTTTGTAGTTTGACATGTTTTGGTCAATGACATTCATTCAACTGCTTTGCATAATTTGTTGTCTACAGCAAATGTTCAGTAGGAAATTTGTTGAATGAATGTACAGTTTACCAGGGCCATCCAGTTTGCTTAGCAATAATTTGAAAAGGTATTAGGATGTCCCAAGAGAAGTTGAATCCACCATTTTGTATAGCAGGATATTTGTCCTTGTAGTTGAACATTTAAAAGTTTCTCATGTGTTGATCACCGGAGTGAGAATATCTCGAAGTCACAATGAAATCAAAGTGTAATGCACAAATGAAATCAAAGTTTCTCGTGTTTTATCAGGTACTTGCGCTTCTTTGAAAGAAGTTGTGAATTAAATGAGTTGTTGCACAAAGCAAAATGTCACCAAACATGATATTATTAATATTCATTAGCAGACAAAATATATGATTATTTAAGATTCAACCTGTTCAAGACAGAATGGTAGGTTTGGTTTTACTGATGCTTTGGGTTCCATAAGTAATCAGGTTGGGATCAAGCCACTAGACAACTCGTTGCATCATTATATGAAACGGTCCTGTTTACTTGGTCACCTAAAAAAAGAAAAATTAAGATAAAAACGATTAATTTTGATATTTTGTTGATCTCCTAAAACAACGTTGTACTCTTTTTGATTCACAATCAAAACTTTTTATCTCTATTGTAGCTCTTGAGAAGAGGTCCATTCGACTTGCATTGAGAGAACTTTTTCAGGACTTGTTTTCGTCAGCCAACTTTAGAAACTACAACTTTTTATGTCTAGCTCGTCATGACTTCTTCATGAAAGTTGTTCAAAATGTTTCATATTTGAAGTGTTTGAAAATCCTAATAATTTAACAGTTATTTCATTCCTAATCAAAGTGAGATCACTAAATGTTCAATGATAATCATGTTAAGAGAAACCACAAATATATTATTGTTGTAGGATAAAAGAATGGTAGAAAAACTGTGTCTTTATTGATTGATAAGGAGGCATTTATATAGACATTACATCAAGCATCTCTGGTAATCAGGGATTCCCTATCTAATATAAAATCTAGATAACTAACCTTATTAGGACAAGACACACTACGAAAGTTACGGAATTAACCTTCCTTGAACACTCCCCCTTGTGTCGCGTTCGTAATGGTGCATATATTGTTGCCTCGTTAAAACCTTTACCAGCAAACAAAAACCTCTTAGGCAAAAATAAAAGCATGGTCTAAAGAAAAAGAGTACAACGCACCAACTACAAGTAAGTGAGACATGTATAACTAGACTCCCCTTGAAGTTTAGATGAGAACTCCCCCTGATGGTCAATCAGTCTTTGAGTTCGGATAAGCGACACATACCAATATGCTTTACATGCTTCACGAATGTAGCTTTGGGTAGAGACTTGGTGAACAGATCAGCTGCATTATCTTCTGAGCTGACTTGCTTCATTTGGATATTCAAAGTCTCTTGCTGCTGCTGATTGTAGAAGAACTTAGGCGAAATATGTTTAGTGTTATCCCCCTTGATGTATCCCAACTTCATCTGCTCAATGCATGCTGCATTATCTTCAAATATGTAAGTTGGTCCCATCGTAGTAGACTCAAGTCCACTAGACTCTCGAATGTGAGATATAACTGAGTGAAGCCAAACACACTCTTTGACTACTTCATGTAGTGCAATAATCTCAGCATAGTTCGAGGAGGTAGCAACAAGGGTTTGCTTGGTTGATCTCCAAGATATCGCCGTATTCCCAATGGTAAAAACATAATCTGTTTGGGAACGTCCTTTGTGTGGATCTGACAAATATCCAGCATCAGCGAGTCCTACCATCACATCATTTGGTGTATCTGAGTAAGAGGGGGTAGTGCCAAAGTCGTACCGAGACCACGCCTTGGCATCCTAGGGTTCGGGTACGGTGGCGGATACGGCGGCGGTACGGCAGGAAGTCGAGCCGAGGCCGGGAGCGGCGACGATGCGGTGCGAAGTCGAGCCGTGACCGGAAGCATGTGCGGTGGCTGGATGGCGTGGAGCCGAGGCCGAACTGCTTAGATGCAAGTGGTCGGCTTGGAGCCGATCCATGATGAGTGTATCTATAGTACAAGCCCATGTCAAGGGTTCCTTTCAGGTATCAGAAGATGTTCTTTATTCCAACCCCACGTTGTGTTGACACCGTGCTAAATCTAGCTAACAAGTTCACCGAGAAAGCAATGTCTGGCCTAGTACACTGAGCGAGGTATAACAAAGCTCCAATTGCACTATATGGATATTCAGCTCCCAAGACCTCTTCGTCATCTTCTTTCGGACGAAAGGGATCTTTGTTGATATCCAGACTTCTAACGACCATGGGAGTGCCTGTAGGATGCATAACTTTGTCCATGTTAAATCGCCTGAGCATCTTTCGGACATATGCAGATTGGTGTACAAAGATTCCACCACTTCGGTGCTCTAGTTCTAAGCCTAGGCAAAACCGAGTCATAGATTGGTGTACAAACAATTTATTTCATCTCGAATTCAGATTTCAAGTAGCTTGCGGTCTCATTGATCTCATTTAGAGTTCCAATGATGTTCATATCGTCAACATAGACGGCTACAATGACAAATCCTGAATTTGTTCTCTTTATGAACACACAAGGACACAAATCATCATTCTTGTATCCTTTCCCAATCAAGTAATCACTTAACCGTGTGTACCACATCCTACCAGATTGCACTACCAGATCCGAGCGAATAGCCGACGAAAAAAATTTCGTCGGCTATTCGTTCTGCCGACGAAATTTTCGTCGGCTACAAGTCGTCGGGAAAACGCCGTCGGTAATACCAATGGCCGACGAAAATAAAGAAATCGTCGGCTATAGTCGAGTATGGCCGACGATGTTACCGACGAAAATTTATTTCGTCGACCAAACGTGGGCAAAATATCCGACGAAATTCGTCGGGTATTTGCGAGTATGGCCGACGATATCGTAAACTATAGCTGACGAAATTCGTCGGCTATTTGTTCTGTAATATAGCCGACGATTTTATCTATTTCGTCGGTTATTTCGTCAAAATATATTAATATTTTAATAGGCATTAATTAGTTATAGCTGACGAAAATTGGTAAAAATAGTCGGCTATAAGTTTTATAGTCGACGAAAATTGGTAAAAATCGTCGGCTATAGTACTTATAGCCGACGAAATAATGCCAAAATCATCGGCTATTCTTACATTTGGGGAAAAAAAAATTAAATTATTTTCTAAATTACCATTCCAAGCAACCTGCAAATCACAAAGACAGTCCATGCATTTGCACCAACAAGAAACACGTCTAAATGACTTATTATTTAATTCGTTCCAATATACATAAAATATAACCCTAATCATCACCTAAACCACTAAAGTCCACCACGTCATCCCCAGCATCCTGCTCTCCATCATGCTCGTCATCCTGTTGACCGAACTCGAGAGGTTGAGGCATTGGAGGTTCAAATAACGGCTGAAACGGGGGCGGGGGTTCAAGGTTTTGTTGTTGTGCGGCGAACATATCATACCACCAGTTTTGTTGGCCGGCGTAGTTGTGTCGCCGAATTCTCTTGTATTCAGCATGCCAACTGGACAGATCTAAATAATACTGCTGTGTTCTGCGGTGTTGCTCCTGTGATCTGCGTTGTTCCTCCTGTGATCTCTGGAACTCGGCCGCCAACCTTGCATTTTCTTCTGCCAATCTCCGCACTTCCCCCCTCACCTGTTGGCTCTCCCCGCCTCCCTTCTTTTGACCTCTCTCTTAGTGGTCTTCAGGAGCCCTAGTCCAGAACTTCTTAAACCCCGGCAGTAGTAGTTGTTTGAGCGGTTTGGGAAGGCTGCGTCGAACATCCTCGCTGCCGTTTGGACATTGGACCGGTCGACCTGGCGCAGGGCTTCTTCCAAATCTGCCTTTGAAATGTTCGGTTGTGTCTCCCGAACTACTTGCTGGAACACCTCTTCTTCGGCCCGGTTCACCCTCTCCTAATTGGACGGGAAAAAAAAATTAATATTCTAACAAATATATAATTAAGTAAAATTAATAATTAAAATTTTAAAATCGTAATGAACGACTTACGAGCTGTTCTGTCGCTTGTGGATAAGCGATCTTGAACGTCTCCACGTACGGGTTGCTATCAGGATGATCTCTAAGCACCTCCTCCTGATATTGTGCAAACGGCCTAGAACCACCATGATGGGGGGTTGTGTTACGGCGGCGGTTCTCAGAGTTTATCCGAGAACGTTGCTTCAAACAAATAATAAAATATTATAAAAATACATAAAAAAAATATTAGTGTAATAATTATAAAATAATTAAACTAATAATTAAAATTTTAACAAAATAAACATTTGTAGTGAAGTTTAGTATTTACCTGCATAACTGGGTTGTTGAAGTCTACTGTCTTCAACCAACGCCACTCGTACTCCCTGAACATGAACTCTCTGGGAGTACTCATAAGACCACGGTTGTCGTATTCGTTATAGTGGGAACGGAGCTCGTTCTTCCACTCTTTGAACCTACGAAAAAAATAAAAGTGCATTAGAAATATTATTAATATCATAAAATATTTCAAATTATAAGATGAGGAATTCCCAACGTACCTCAAGTTCTGCACGGAGTCCGCCCAATCCCGCTTGTGTTCGGCAATCTCGAAGAATGTCTGAAAGATAATATTTTATTAGTTTTACAATTGTAATAATACCGAAAATTATTAAATATTACGATAAATAAATTAAATTTTTTAAATTATTCACCGACGCGGCGTTGTTCACCTCCCTCTTTATCTCTTCGGACACATCAGCCCACCGGGTCCACAACATAGGGACTCTGTCCCTAATCAGTGCCCCCACGCAACCCGAGTAGTCGCGTTTTTTTTCCCCTGAACCTCCTAATTAGGAGGTTCGTTGATCTGGATCCTCCCCCTCAGATCAACAGTTCTCCTGAGCGTGTCAAAACATATGACACCTCTCGTATTCCTTGTTGAACTGCTAGCGGCTGTCCCTATCACATAAATGACGATTGGTTAATAAAATTAAATATTAGTGCGTTAATTTTAATAAAACATTTAATTAATAAAATCGAATGTTACCTGAACTCGATGACCCGTCTGTCGACTTTCCTTTTCTCCTCGCCGGAATCAGGAGGTCAGGGTTCTCAAATGGCTGCTGTTGGTATACCTCCGCAGCACTCACGTACTGAGGCATATCAGGCCATATGGGCACACCACGATAGTCGACCTCCGGTATCGCAGGAATGTTGTACAGGAGGTAGAGCTGATTTGGGAGAGTAGGACCCTCAGTCGAGTCAGCAGCAGACATCGTCGGACTCGTCATCGGCTCCCGATGAACCTCAGGCATACGAACCTGAGGAACGTCTGCAGCTATCTCGTCCTGAAATAGCTGCCGACTGAACCTCGGAGCATCTGGCCCGACAGGCGGAAGTGAACTGCTCGACGCCCGCCTCGCCTGGAGAAGGGTCTGGTGTCGAGAACTCACACTCCTCCGCAGCTGGGATGAATCCACAGTCCTCCGCGGCTGGGATGAATCTACACTCCTCCGCGGCTGGCTGGTGGTCCTCTCAGGCTGGCTATGGGTCCTGTCGGAGTCTGCCGAACCGGCGGAATTTGCAGAACCCCTAGATCTGGAACGACGGCCCCCGAACAACTGTCTGAATGCATCGGTCATCTGCAGCTTGAGGCATTAATACATTAATTAATATTAAATTATATTACATTTTATAACAAATTCTAATTAATATAATAACCAATAATACTAACATATTTCAAAACATACTAACAAATTTATATATAACAATTTAACTAATTTTAAATAATAATAACCATTATCCTAAATATAACTATTTTTATACAAATATAACTATATTGCAATATTAACATATATATATATATATATAATTAGACTACCAATTTATATATATAATTAATTTAACAATTTATATAACAATTTATATAATTAAAATTAAATATATAACAATTTATATACCTAAATAATAACAAATATATAACAATTAAATTTATTAACAAATATATAACAAATATATAACAATTTATATAATTAAAATTAAATATATAAAAAATATATAACAATTTATATCATTAAAATAAAATATATAACAAATATATAACAATTTGTTAAAATTAAATTTATTAACAAATATATAACAATTTATATAATTAAAATTAAATATATAACAATTTATAAAATTAAATTAAATTGAAACAAAAAAAAATAACCGGATCGGAGGAGGAGGAGGAGGAGTTTGGATCGGAGGAGGAGGAGGAGGAGGAAGAGCCGAATGGAGGAGGAGGAGGAGGAGGAGCAGCGCGGCGGCGGCGGCGGCGGAATCTGGAAGGCGAGTGGCGTTCGGCAGCAGCTGCGGGGGAGGAAGAGGAAATGAGCAAAACGGAGGCTAGGGTTTCACAGTTCCGGACTTATACCCGAAAGAATAGCCGACGATTAAAAAAGATTTCGTCGGCTATTCTTTACTATAGCCAACGAATTCTTTAATATCGTCGGCTATACTTTGAATGTCGTCGGCTATACTTTAGGCGCTCAGCAGCCGTCCGATTTCCCACATCCAACGGCGGACAATGACAAAGCGCGGATCGCAAGAGTTTAGCCGAAGAATTTTAATATTTCGTCGGCTATACTTTGGACAATCAGCAGCGGTTGGATCTGAGCCATCCAACGGCGGACAATAAGCGGATCGCAAGAGTTTAGCCGACGAATTCAAATATTTCGTCGGCTAAACCTTTGGTCAAACAATGAAGTCAAACCTCTAAACGCTTTAAAACGGAAATTGGCATGTGTAAATGACGTTTTTTTGTCTGACCTTCAATAGATAATAGTTTCAAATCGATGAGACGCAACTAATCGTATAAAAATTTTCCTCAAAATATTTACTGACCGTGAGGCTACCTATAGGAAAACGGAAGTAAAAAACAGTTAACCGCAACATTCGGCACACAGATTTTGTCGGAATCGTGTCATTTTGCAACCGTAGACGTATTTCATTATTTCGGTCATATCTTATTTCACGACACATTTGCATTTGAAGAGTGTACGTATAGTAACTATTTGAAACTATACATTCACTTAAACACTTAGTAAACAAGTTAAGGAACATTAGTGCATATGTTCTGATTTTGAATCTAAAAGTTTAGAAAATCTATTCCAACCGTCAGATATCACCGTTCACCTTAAATACATGTATGAAAAAAAAATCCAACTACATCTGACAACGTTAAAGGCTTCATCGGGACGGTCAACCAGGTGAGTCAACCTTTAAACGCTTAGAAATGGTAATTGGCCTGTCTAAATGACGTTTTTTGGCCTGACCTTCAACAGATAATAGTTTCAAATCGATGAGACGCAACTAATCGTATAAAAATTTTCCTCAAAATATTTACCGAACGTCAGGCTACCCATAGGAAAATGGAAGTAAAAAACAGTTAACCGCAACATTCGGCACACAGATTTTGTCGGAATCGTGTCATTTTTCAACCGTAGACGTATTTCATTATTTCGGTCATATCTTATTTCACGACTCATTTGCATTTGAAGAGTGTACGTATAGTAACTATTTGAAACTATACATTCACTTAAACACTTAGTAAACAAGTTAAGGAACATTAGTGCATATGTTCCGATTTTGAATCTAAAAGTTTGGAAAATCTATTCCAACCGTCAGATATCACCGTTAAGATTAAATACATGTATGGAAAAAAATCCAACTACATCTGACAACGTTAAAGGCTCGATCGGGACTGTCAACCGGGTGAGTCAACCCTTTAAACGCTTAGAAATGGAAATTGGCCTGTGTAAATGGCATTTTTTGGCCTGACCTTCAACAGATAATAGTTTCAAATCGATGAGCCGCAACTAATCGTATAAAATTTTTTATTAAAATATTTACCTATCGTGAGGCTACCCATAGGAAAACGGAAGTAAAAAACAGTTAACCGCAACATTCGGCACACAGATTTTGTCGGAATCTTGTCATTTTTCAACCGTAGACGTATTTCATTATTTCGGTCATATCTTATTTCACGACACATTTGCATTTGAAGGATGAAGCAATGGGTTGTCGATAGTGATAGAAAATGGAAGGTGGTCTTTTTTTTTTTTTTTTAGCATAGCAGACAAAATCAAACCTAGTACTCGTCGGCTATTCTTTTGTCGTTTTGTGTCTAAAATAAAATATGTATTTTTCAATATAGTTTTGGCCGACGAAATCACGTATTTTTCGTCGGCTATAATTAGTATAGCCGACGAAAGAATGCATTTTTCGTCGGCTATTCTGTGAAAAAAATAAAAAAAATCAGTTGTGTTACACCTCTCGTACCCATATGTCCTGTTCATATATAACCAAAATTGAAAAAAAAAAAAAACAGAAACCTAGCAGTTAACATATTTCAAATTTTTTTTTTAAGGGGTTTGGAACCCAACCTAGCTGGGAGGCTCATCCCCACGCCCGTTCATTAGAAATGAGTGGATTACAAATGAAAGGATTACACCATCTAAATTACTTAATCCGTCGGATTGTAATCGGAATCCTCGGATGAGTCTTCTTCGGTTTCTGAATTGCTCGATAGGGGTAATCTATGTCTTTCCTCACCACTAGAGTCCTCGTTAGTTTCTTCATTTGGATCAACATCAACAAGCAGTGGCTCTTCACGTCGAATTCGCACCGGCGTGTCTAGGCGAATAAAAGAGGAGTCAGGAATACCGTTTGAGTTGGGCTCTTGATACGCGGTGCCCCCTTCCTCGTTCTCTTCAGCCACTCCAAGTGTAGACGCCCGGTAAATGTTGTGATGGTGGATAGTGTTGACTACTTTCCACGGGTCACCCTTGGCGAGATCATCAAGATAAAGCACTTGTTTCACCCATGTGGCTAAAACGAACGGGTCGTCCTCATACCATGATGTACTAGAGTTCACAAAAGTTATGCCGTATTGATCGGTTTTCATGCTCTACGGCCGTGTGTCAAACCATCTACACTTGAAAAGGTGCACTTTCATGCCTTCCCCATAATGCAGTTCCACAACTGAATGGAGAACACCGTAATAGTCAACTCCATCATCCCCACCATGTGCCATAACCCCTGAATTTTGTGTTTTCAGTCTGAGGTCTCTCTCTTCACATCGAAATAACACACCATTTACCTTGCACATCGCATAAACTTTTGAATAGACCGGCCTCATCGCTAGAAGTCTGAGTTCGTGCGACCAATTTGGGTGATTATCATTTTTAATAAGGTCCATCTGCAACCATCAGAATCAACTATAAATATGAATAATTATACACAATAATATATAAACACGTATAGAATAGTGTTAAAGTTACGTACCCAGCGGCCGAAATACTCTGCGAATGACCAGTTGTGGTAATCGAGATCACCTGCTACTCCATCACAGTTTAGATGCATGTTCTTCCAAAACTGAACTTCTGGACAGTTGATTAGTACCCACCAATGTGCAATGGCTACCTCATAATCTTTCAACTTGTAGGAAACTGGCATGTTTCCACCGAGTACAACATCGTCGGAGAGTATGGAAAGATTGAACTGTGAAGGTACATCTTCCGGTATGCTTTCCTGTAACGCTCCTAAATACAGCTTCATGTAGGTGACGCACTCGTGCACAATATATGCTTCAGCTATACATCCTTCAGGTGCGGATCTGTTTTGGACAAAATCACCGTATTGTCCAAGTTGCCTATAAATCAAGTTTTTAAAGTGTTATGATAATACATTAATACTATATCACATATATTGATGAAGAAATTAACATAAGGTGTAAAATACGTACCTTTCCATCGGATACATCCAAGTGAAGTGCACAGGACCGGTAAGCAACAACTGCCGAGGAAGATGGATCATGAGGTGAGGCATGATGTCGAAAAAATTTGGAGGAAATATCATCTCAAATTTACACATGATATGAACGATGTCTTGTTGCATTTCCCGGAGGTCAAATTTTCTCACTTCCCGTGTGCATACCTTCTGGAAAAATCTTGCCAACGCTACTAACGGCTCCACAACGTGACGGGGAAGGAACGGTCGAATGAAAACAGGGAAGAGACGTTGTAGCAGGATATGATTGTCATGACTTTTCAACCCGTAAAGATTGTTGAATTGTCTGTTCACACACTTGCCTATATTTCCAGCAAAGCCTGAAGGATACTTGGCCCGACTTATCCAATGGAAAATTTCTGATTTATGCTCAGGCTTGACGGTGTAAGGAGCTTGAGACATTTTTCTCTTCCCTTGTTTCAACCATAGTTGTTTTCTGATATTCATGTTTTGCAGATCAGTGCGAGCCTTAGGACCGTCTTTCGTCTTCCCCTCCAAGTTCAGCGTTGTGCCCACCACACTTTCAGAAATATTTTTTTCTATGTGCATAACGTCTAGGAAGTGACGGATCAGTAACTCACACCAGTACGGGAGTTCCCACAATATGCTCTTATGTGTCCAGAATTTGTACTCCTCAGGTCTTTCAGGTATTTCCGCTACAATATCGGGATGATTCCTGAGGGGCCCAAAATCGTACTCATTAAGCACTGCTAAAATTTCTCTTCCCGTCCATCTTCTGGGGGGACCACCGTGTTCTTCGGTTCCATCAAATGCGGCAGACTCGTAACGCCAGTGGTGATCCGCCGGAAGGAACACACGATGACCCATTCTGCATATCTTGTTGCAATGAGGGGTGCTCCCATAATCGCTGAGGCACTCTGGACAAGCCTTGTATCCCCTAACAACGCTGTCCGACAACATCCCATAAGCAGGAAAATCACTGATGGTACCAATAACCATGGCATGCATCTGGAACGTCTCCTTCTTGTACTTGTCAAAAGTGGGATGACCAACGTCCCACAATACCTTAAGCTCTTCAATCAATAGTCTCATATACACATCGAGACATTTCTCTGGGTAACCAAGCCCCGGAATCAACAACGTCAACATATTATATTCCTTCTTCATGCACATCCACGGAGGAAGGTTGTAAGGTACCAAAACCACCGGCCATATACTGTATGAAAGACTCGTGGTGCCGAAAGGGTTGAACCCGTCAGTTGAGAGCCCGAGCCTGACGTTTCTGACATCTGATGCAAAATGAGGAAACTCATTGTTTATATGCTTCCAAGCCGCTCCGTCAGAGATGTGTGTCATGATATCTGCGTCTCCCGCGTCCCGCTCACCGTGCTATCTCATAGCTTTTGCGGTGGTTTCTGACATGTACAACCGCTCAAGCCTATCTCTCAACGGAAAATACCGAAGCACTTTCACAGGTTTCCTATTGCCTGCTCCCGTCAACTTATATCGGTCAGACTGACATATCGGACATGCGTCAAGGCTAGCAAGGTCATTCCCTTCTGCATCTTTACCCCAGAAGAGAACGCAGTCAAATGCACATGCATGGATCTTAATGTAGGAAAGCCCTAGATCTTTGAGGATACTTCGGACCTTACGGTGATTGGTAGGATTACGATGACCCTCCTCCAACAACGAAGAAGTGTACTGTAGATATTCATCCACTTGCCTGATGCTCGATTTTGTCTCGACTTTAATCCTCATTACCTCCATCACACTTTGAAGAACTGTCTTCTCAGAACTTGAAGACACAGGGGTCTGTTGTAATGCAATAAGTTTGTTGTACTTGTCAAAGGCAGCAGTGTTGACAACTTGTGGGAACGGCTGCACCGGGTCATGCATATATTGTTCCCCACGTACACCGCTTTCAAAAGGAAACACGTCGTTGGCGAATGCCATTGTTGGATCGTTGGATGTACTACTACTGCTCGTCTCAAAAAACTGCCCATGATCATGCTATCCATCTAATGATGGCTCACCGTGATATATCCAACGTTTGTACTTCGGCCAAAACCCATTACTCTTTAAGTGCTCCCATACTATCCTAATCGGAAATCGACACATATCACTGCGACACTTACATTTCTTGCACGGACAATAATGGTATTCATTCCCGTTTGCATTTTCCTCGACGAACTGCAAAAAATACACGACTCCTGTAGTGTATCGTCGGTCATGCCTTGGAAGCGAAATCCAACTCTTATCTAGATCCATATATAGCCTGATAATAATATATATGTATAACTTTAATTAATAAGAAATTAATTAACACATATATATTACAATATATATTATTATCAACATCAACTCATATATATATATATATATACCATTAATTAACAACCATTATTTAAGTTTATTACACTATCAACAACCATTAATTAACATATTTATATATATATATATATATATATATATTTTAACACTAATTAAAATAACATCAAATTAAAACACATAATTAAACTCTAACTTAAAATCAACTCAACTACAACTCAAAATCAACATATATACATACATTCTAACACTAAAACAACAACAAAACAAAAAATCACTTACTATATCAAAATCACTAAAACTCAAAATCAAGTCAACTAAAACTCAAAATCAACATATATACACATATACCTATATATAGCTCCACAATGTAAGAGAGGACGGATTTCAACAATACCCACAGATTTTTCACTCTTTCTCCCGTTTTTTTTCGTTTTTTTTTAAATGAGCAGCTGCTGTCCAGATCTGAAAATATAAAGACTTATAGCCGACGAAAATTCCAATTTCGTCGGCCAAACTTTCAAAAGTTTTCGTCGGCTATACTTTAAGAGAATGGCCGACGAAAATTTTAACTCGTCGGTCATTCTAGGGGTATAGCTGTTTCTGCCTAAACCCGGGGGTCTTGGTAGATACTTGATGAATCCGACTCGATCTCCTGCAATCCTGCTTACTAAGGGGAATACCGGGCGGGCCGGCCTTCACCTCTCCGATGCTTAAGTTAGTATAGTTGGAATATATATAACCTGGGCACGTATGTAAGCAGGGAGGGAGACAAGTTACCTCTTTATGGTGGTAGTTGAGGCCCGTATATAGGTGGTCAAGGGTGAGGGCTGGCCTTACCCTTCGATGTGGGACTGGTTCCCTTCTGTTTGGATATTCTGGTGCCCTCTTTGGCAGGCGGGCGCCCCTGGTCCCAGGATCCCTGGAGGCAGGATAGACCGCTGGGGCCCGAGGCCTGGTGCGGGTGGTCCGATCCTGGGTCCTGGTCCGGGCTCTGGTGCGCTTGCTGCGGGTCTGTGGGCCCTAGTGTAGCCTCTCTGGCTACTGTCAACAAGTCCCCCAAGTTCCCGGTCAAGTGCAATCTTGAATGGGGACTTAAGATCTGTCTTGCTCTTGGCCTGCAGACCCGCAGGGTTACCAACCTACCGGTGCTCAGTCCCCCAAGTCCGCGTTAAAGATTGGGCGTGACCGAGGTGAGTATCTGGATCTTTGAATGGGCGTTCCTAAAGTATCGACACGAGTCCCGGATGAACCATATTGGTGCGGGGCGGAGTTCACGGGAGCTCGACGGGCGTCCTGCCGTATCGGAACGAGTCCCGGATGTACTTGCAGACTAGCCTTCGGGGAGGCCTGTTGGTGCGTGGAATAGGCCAACAGGTGCCCGAAGGGTGTTATGGCCGCGCTGAGGCGTTTTGTTTTAACACTTGCTAGCTCTTCTCAGCTTTTGTTGTTTAAGCGTTGAGGTAATGTGCAGGTTTGTTAGCCTGCGGGGAGACTTGCTCTGTGTTAGAGAGACAATCTGCCCAGTGGAGTGGCGTTGAGATAACGAGTCTCGCCATGTATCCCCAAGGGTATCACAGTTCAGTGTGATGCAGGGTTTTTATCCTGCTGGACAAGAGTACATTGGTTAGATGTAAGCTCGCCCGGGTTTATAAAGCCCATGCGTTTTGAAGCCTCGCGTTGTTGCTGGCTCGTCCCTGCCCGTAGGCGTAGGGAATGACATCCGGTAGAATATTTTGGAGCTGGTTGAATGTCACATGCCCGGTGGAATGCCATAGTGCTGGGCGGATCTCGATCGGGCGGGCTGCCATATCGGGGTAAGTCCTCCAGTGAACTGGCATTCAGCCGGTGTAAGTAACCGTGACACGTCATGGTGTCGGGTTGATTCGAAGTTTGACCTTTGTGGAGCGAGGAGAGGGGACGCCTCGTTGCGTGCTCCTTGCTTACTAACTGTTGTTTGTGGGTGGGGCATGTGGCTGACATGCAATGAAGGGGGAGCCCATCAGTTCCATCAGTTATGATGGCATGGGGTCCTTTATTGATGCCGTGGACACGTGTCGGCAGGGGGCGGACTGAGATGGAGGGGATCGACGGCTGGGGTTGCCTGACCTTTGTTGTTGCCCTATTTATCGTCTCATCTGCTTTCTTCCTGCCGCACTTTGCTTTCTGCTCTCCTCTTCCATCTTTCGGCAGAACTGAACTTTTGTTTTGAGGTTTAATGGCGTCTGGGAGGTCTGCGCATTATGGCAGTGGCGTTCGTGGGCCTAGGAGGCACGAGCTGCGGGATGGTGATGGGACGATTGTCTGCGACGAAGCAGTCAGAAGTATGGATGAGAGGGAGATTAGGGAGTTTCGGTCGAGGTGGGATATCAACTCTTCCGTTAAGCTTCGAGGCTTGCATCCCGGCGAGCTGGCCTGTAATCCGGAGCCGGGCTGGGTCGCCGTTTTTGATGACCAGTTCCGCAACGGTCTATCGCTGCCGTTGCCGGGATTTGTCCAGTACATGCTGAGCTCACTGAATCTTTCCCCAGCCCAGCTTCCGAGCAATCAGTGGAGGCAGTTGCTTGGGCTTGGGTGCCTGTTCTGTTTGAGTTATATGGACTGGCCCACAGTTAATGAATTTCGGGCGCTGTACCGGATTTCTTACTACAGAAAGGGCCAGTGCCGTGGTTGCGTGAATTTTGCCACGCGGGAGCATGGTGCTGCCATTACGCATCTGCCGGCGACGGTTTTGGATGGCTGGAGGAGGTCGGTGGTGCTGGCCGGTGGTAAGTGGCAGCGGACCTGGAGGGGTTATCAAGTGCCCGGGGCATATCAACCGATCGGGGACCAGACCTATGAATTGGAGAACCTGGAGAAGCAACGGTTATTCCGTTTGTTTTATGGCTGGGACCATGATAGCCGGAGCACCTATAATTTCACTCGGTGGAACGTGCTGGAGGTGCTGGGGATGGGGAGAAAACCTACTAACGGTCCTCGGCCCGCGCTTAAAGTTGAGGAGACTATCGAGCCGGATGAGGAGCTGATAGCAGCGCGGTTGATGGAGATAGGGGAGGAGGCCGCAAAAGTCGTTCTTGACGTGGCTACCCAGAAGCGTACGGAGCATGCAAGGCCGGTGCCGCTAGTGTTCTCGGACGCTCATTATGGGAGGCGGCCGGGCGGTGAGAACAATTCTCCACTCCGCATTCGGGAAGTGCGGGCGGAGGGCCTCCCGGGGCCAGACCCTGTGGCGCGGCAAATGGCAGTGCGTACCTCGCGGGAGAGGGAATCGGTGGTTTTGCCCGAGCACCGTCGAAGCAGCCACGGTGAAAGTCCGGCAAAGAGAGCGAGGGTATTTGATGCGGGGGCGTCAAGCTCAGCTGGGCCGACGGGGCGAGCCATAGTCCCGACTGTGGAGGCGGGTGGTCGCAGGACTCAGGAACCGGAAACCGTTCGTAGCTCTGGTAGTGGATTTAGCAGGCTTGTGGCTGGTATAATCGAAACCTTGGGGCTCGACCGGGAGGGGTCCTGGACCGAAAATCCGGGTGAGAGTATGGCGGAGCCCGTGGGGCTGGCTCTACAGGTAAATGTTTTTCTGCGAGTCCTCTTCCGTGATGTGACATGAGCTGATGCTCCTTTTGCTTTCTTTTTTGGCAGCTGGCTCAGAGGTTTTATGTCGCCGGCCCCAGAATGGAGGCTGCCGCTGTCCTGGAGAAGCGGGTGGAGGAGCTGGGTGTTAAGGTGGGTGTGGCGGAAGCCGAGCTTGCGAAGGAAAGGGAGGAAGGCGGCCGGCTGAGGGCGGAACTCGTGCGGGAGAGAGAGGAAGCCAACCGACAGCTTGCCGCCCGTGATGGGAGGATTGTTGAGTTGGAGGCAAAAGTTTTGGAGCTGCAGACCCAAATGACGGCGGTCGTTCGGGGACGGGAGAGGCTGGTGGAATCCGAACTTGCTGAAGTGGCCGATAAGGCCGTTGACGAGTTTCGGGAGTCGTCAGATTTTGAGGAGATGCTGGAGAAGGCTCGTACGGAGGGTATAAGTGACGCCTATCTAGAGTGGCGGGAGAAAGGGTGGCTTGACGCCGAGCGGATGGAGGCTGACATAGCCCTGATCGTGATGAGGGAGCAGGAGCGGGAGCTAAAAGGTGGCGGGTCGGGGGTTGTGGGTTCCGGGAGTGCTAGCTAGGTGTTTGCTCTGTACATATATCCTGTAATTGGTGTAGTCTCTTTAATGTCATAACTGCACATTGCAATGCTTGCCAATTACACTTTCGTTCCTTTTATGATTGCTACTATCTAGGGTAAAAGCGTAGGTGTTCGATATTCCACGGCCTGGTAGAATAGATGCCCGTAGCGTCTATGATGTGGAATGTTGCCGGGCCTACGGCCGCGGTGATCTGGTAGGGTCCCTCCCATGTTGGCTGCAAGGCCAATGGCTTTTTCTGGACCTTCCTCATGACCCAGTCGCCGACTTGCAGCTTTCTTTCCCGGACCCTTCTATCGTAGTACCGGGCGACCCGCTGCTTGTAGGTTTGGTTTCGCATGTGCGCTCGGTCGCGCCGCTCCTCGATGAGGTCCAGGTTGAGTAGTAAGCCGTCGGCGTTTGTGTCGGCGTCGTAATTCTCGACCCTGCCGCTGGGTATCTCAGTCTCCACAGGGAGCACTGCTTCACTCCCGAATGCCAAGCAGAACGGGGTCTCTCCTGTTGCCTCTGCTGCTGTTGTCCGGATGGCCCATAATACCGCGGGGAGTTCCTCGGCCCAGCATCCCTTTTTGGCATCCAGTTTCTTTTTTAGAAGAGTTTTGATAATCTTATTGACCGCTTCTGCCTGGCCGTTGGTCTGTGGGTGTGCTACCGAGGCAAATAGCATCCGGGTCCCCAGGGAGGCTGTGTACTGGATGAGATCTGCGTTGTTGAATTGCGTCCCATTATCCGTGATAATAGTCTGCGGCACCCCAAACCTACAGTAGATGTTTTTCCACAGGAATTTCTTAACCCGTTCCTCAGTGATCTTTATCAACGGTTCTGCCTCGACCCATTTAGTTTGGTAATCCACTGCCACAATGGCGTACTTGTATTGTCCTACTGCCACGGGGAAAGGGCCGATGATGTCTAATCCCCATTGTGCGAAAGGCCAAGGTGCCAACAGGATTGATAATGCGACTGCCGGGGCACGAGGTACCGAGGCGTACATGTGGCATTTGTGGCAGCCGCGTGATATTTTCCTGGATGCTGCCGCCATATCGGGCCAGAAATATCCCGCTCGGAGTGATTTGTGGGATAATGACCTTGCGCCGGAGTGATTACCGCATACCCCTTCGTGGATCTCTCGCATGATTGCTTCTCCTGCCTCCTTAGTCACACACCTCAGCTGGGGGAAGCTGTGGCCCCTTCGGTATAATTGGCCGTTAATGAGGCCATACCGGGCACACCGGAGGTGCAGCCTCCTGGCTTCCACCGCATCCTGGGGGCTGGTTTTGTCGGTCAGATACTTGACTATTGGGTCCATCCAGCTCGGTGGTACCTGTTCTACCGCGAATATTTCGGAGATGGTCTTGCTTATACTTGGCTTTTGGAGGGTCTCGATTTTAGCTCTCCGGTACTCTGGGGGGTAGTTTCCGGTTGCTAGCCTCGCAAGGGCGTCTGCATGCCTATTTGCATCCCGGGGGATATGTTGGATCTTGGTGCCGCGGAAGAGCCCGATCAGTGTTTTGGCCAAAGCCTGGTAGGAGGATAGCTGAGGATCTTTAACCTCGAACACCCCGTTCATCTGGTTGACTACCAAGCTGGAGTCGCTGTATATGTCCATGGATGAGATTCCCAGCTCCTTGGCCAGTTGCATACCGGCTATGAGGGCCTCGTACTCGGCAGCGTTATTGGAGGTGGTAAAAAGGAACCGTAGTGCATACTCGTACGATTGGCCGTCGGGCGAGATTATCAGGACCCCGGCCCCACTCCGTTTGGCGGTTACGGAGCCATCCACGTAAAGTTTCCAGCCGGTTGGCAGGTCTGGTTCGATCTTGGCGGTTTGTGCTGCCCCTGCGTCTTCGAGCGGGGCGGGATGGTCTTCTACCGCCATTGGGGTGAGCTCACATATGAAGTCCGCAGCAGCCTGTCCCTTGATGGCTGTTCGTGGGGCATAGGTGATGTCGAACTCCCCTAATTCGACTGCCCATCGTACGAGCCTCCCGCTGGTGTCTGGCTTTTGCAGGATCTGCCGCAGGGGGTGGTTGGTATATAAGGTGATGGAATGAGCCTGGAAATAGTGCCGGAGCTTCCTGGCGCTAACAATCAAGGCTAGAGCCAATCTCTCTATATCGGGGTACCGGCCCTCGGCTCCTGTAAGTCCCTTTCCCGCGTAGTATACCGGAAGTTCGAGCGTGCCCTCCTTTCTGACGAGAGCGGCGGAGACGGCGGCTGCGGATGCGGCTATGTAAAGGTACAACATTTCTCCCGGCAGTGGTTTGGATAGGAGAGGAACTGCAGCCAGGTATGCTTTGATGGACTGGAACGCTGCCTCATGCTCCGCAGCCCAGAGTATCTTCCTGGTTTGCTATGCCTTGAGCAGTTTAAAGAACGGGACGCACTTATCGGTTAAACGGGAGATGAATCTGGCGAGGGCGGTCAACCGGCCGGTCAAGATCTGGACCTGGTTTCTCTCTCCTGGTGTTTCCATATCAAGGATTGCCTGGACCTTCAGCGGGTTGGCTTCTATCCCTCGCTGGCTGATGATGTGCCCTAGAAAAAGACCCTCTGAAATCCCGAAAAGACACTTCTTCGGGTTCAAGCGCATTCCGAATTTGAGCATTTTACCGATGACCACGGCCAAATCCCGGACGTGGGCCCCCGCAGTTAAGCTTTTGACCAACATGTCATCAACGTAAACTTCCACGGTTTTGCCCATCTCTTGTTCCAGCATTTGGTTCACCATCCGTTGGTAGGTGGCGCCGGCGTTCTTTAGACCGTACGGCATCCTCTTATAGCAGTAGGTGCCTCGGTCGGTTGTGAATGACGTGTGTTCTTCATCATCCGGGTGCATCCGTATCTGGTTGTACCCGGCGTAGGCGTCCATGAAGCTGAGCAGCTTGAAGCCGGATGTGGAGTCAATGAGCTGATCAATCCGAGGGAGCGGGAAGCTGTCCTTTGGGCACGCCCGGTTTAGATTAGTGAAGTCCACGCACATACGCCACTGACCGGCTGCCTTCTTCGGTACCATGACCACGTTGGCGAGCCAGCGCGGGTACTGGACTTCCCGGATGAAACCTATGCCCATGAGTTTCTGCACTTCTTCTCTAATCGCCTCATATTTTGCCGGGCTGAAAGACCTCCTTTTTTGCCTCGTCGGGGGGACGCTGGGTAATGAGTTTAGCCGGTGAACGGCTATCTCTGGGGATATGCCCGGCATGTCTTCGTAGGACCATGCGAAGACCGAACTGTGGGCCCGGAGAAAGGCGATGAGTTCTTCCCTGACGACCGGGTCGAGTTGTGTCCCTATCACTATGCTTCGGTCCGGGTGGTCTTTGGAAATACAGATGGCTTCGGTTTCCTCCACGGCCGAAGGTCGCTCTGGTTTCTCGGTGAACGTGAATCGCCTAACTCTACCTGGAGCGATGTCATCACGGGGGTCAAGACTCAGATCCGGCGCTGGTACTTGCTGAGCGGTTGTAAAGACCTCGGCCCGCTTCCTCCCGTGGGTCAGGGCTTCTGCGTAGTACTTACGGGCGATTCTCTGGTCCCCGCGTATAGTTATAACTCCGGCTGGTGAAGGCATTTTCAACATCAGCATGTGGCCGGCAATGAACGTTTTGAGCCTCCATAACCCTGGCCGACCGATTATACCATTGTACGACGACATGCAGTCGACGATGATGAATTCCAAATGCTCTGTTTTCGTTCTGTCTCCCTTGCCGAAAATGATTGGTAGGTAATCGGATCCTAGAGGCTGGACTACCTCACCGGAGAAGCTTATCAGCGGCTCGTTATCCTGGGATAACTTGTTCCTCCCTCTTTGCAATCCTCGGTACGCGTCTCGGAACATTACGTTGACAGAGGCTCCGGTATCGATCAGCATACGACTGGTTATCCAGTGGTCTATTTGGACCGTGATAAGGAAGGGGTCGGTGTGCGGTTGGATCACATCCTCCGGCTCTTCATCCTCATAGAAAGTGACCGAGTTCCATCCGGTTTTAGCGGCTTGGACGCTTCGTTCTCTGAAGGCGTAAATCTCCCTCCCCCGGATTGATCTCAGGCACCGCTTCTTTGAGCTCCGGGTGAGCTGACCGATATGGTCCCCACCGTGGATCATGTTAATGCTCCCGTGTACCTCGATCCACCCGGGGGTTCGTGTGCATATAGTCCCTATCGGCCGAGCTCGCGGTCGGTCCGCCCTGGGGCTGCCGGGGCGGGCTTGGTCTTGTACGACCGTCTTCTGCGGTTTCCGATCTGGGATCCGAAGGTCCGGTTCATAGGGTTTTCTTGCTGGCGATGGAACCGGGGCCCGTGGTGTCCGCTCTGCTGACACAGCTACCTGGATCCGAGCTGGGTGCCAAAAAGTTGGTCCTCTTCCTGGTCGGGGATCATTGTCGCTGCTTCGCCGGGGTTGCCACTCCGTTCGCGCCTCTATCACCCTGGCGGCTACAGGTGCCCGGCTGATATGTAGCCGCCCGGCTTTGCCTCCGTGAGTGGATGGCGGTACGCCATCTGAGGTCCGCTTGGGCGCCTTGTTCCCATATGTCTCTTGTTCTGCCTGAGCATGCCTAACGGCCACGGTCATCAGCTCGTCGTACGCCAGCGGCCCCTGCGCTTGTAAGTCGTATGAAAGTTCCCCAGCTCTTAATCCTTGCTTGAAGGCCATCCCCGCAATCCTCTTATCCAAGTTTCTTACCCCGGACGTGGCGACCTGCCACCGGTTAACGAAGGTGCGTAATGGTTCGTGGTTAGCCTGCATGCAATCGAAGAGGACCGTCGATGGCTGGGCTGCCGTGGCTTTGAGGACGAACCGGCCGACGAACCTATCGGCCAACTGTGCGAAAGTTTCGACCGAGTCCATCGGTAGCTCGTAGAACCAATCCAGTGCCTCCCCTGCGAGCGTTTCTCGGAACATGTTGCAGCTCACGGCATCCGAATAGGCCCTAGCGCTTGTCTTCGACTTGAAGCTATCCAAGTGCCGGTACGGGCAGCTTGTTCCCGAGTATGTCAACTTCAGAGGCCTTTGGTCGCCAGATCCCCCCGTTTCCCGGATCCGGCGTGGGAAGGGTCCAGTGCGCTCGGTAAACCGTGCGCCGTCCTGCGGTCGCCCCGCCTTCCGCTCGCTGGTCTCCATGCGGCTTTTTATGTCCGATACCGAAGCGGAGAGTGCCTCGATCGTTCGCGCGGTGGAGCTATCCCGCTCATCTGATGCCTGATCTGCGCGGTACGGGAGCTTGACTGGGCCGGAATCTTTTAGAGCCTCTGAGAAGAGGGGTACGGGCATATGGACGGTCTTCCTCCTGCCCGTAGGCAGCCCTATCTCGAGATGCGGGAATTCGCTAGCCTTGCTCGCCGTGTGCGAGGCCGCCCGAGGAGTACCCAGCTGGCCTTCTCGCTCCAGGGTCGCTAACAGGGCGGCGGTTACTGCCTTCAGTTCCCGACTTCGGGCCTCTGCTTTTAACCGATCCTGATCGCCCTCCTTTCGCAATCGCTCAATTTCTGCCTTCATCTTTCTTATTTCCCCTGCTCCCACTGGGTCGGGATTCTCTGAGACTTTACGATCGTGAGCCTTGTTTTGAATAGGAGGAAGTGCGAACCTCGCACCGACCTCGGCCTTTATGCCACGGGCCGGGCCGGGGAACTGAATTCGCGCTTCCGGACTTCCTTTGCGGTCGGGGGAAAGAACGAACCTCGCACCGATCGCGGCCCCTGCGTGTGGGGCCCGGTCGGGGAACTGAATTCGTCCTTTCGATCCTTCCGTGCTTGTCTCTATCTTTCTTCCTTCCATGGCTTCCGGACTGCGGTTTTAGCGATCTCTTAAAGGGTCACCAGGGCCCTGCTTTCCGGCACAGCGACACTGACTTTTTGAACGAGTTCCCACAGACGGCGCCAATTGTTCCTGCCTAAACCCGGGGGTCTTGGTAGATACTTGATGAATCCGACTCGATCTCCTGCAATCCTGCTTACTAAGGGGAATACCGGGCGGGCCGGCCTTCACCTCTCCGATGCTTAAGTTAGTATAGTTGGAATATATATAACCTGGGCACGTATGTAAGCAGGGAGGGAGACAAGTTACCTCTTTATGGTGGTAGTTGAGGCCCGTATATAGGTGGTCAAGGGTGAGGGCTGGCCTTACCCTTCGATGTGGGACTGGTTCCCTTCTGTTTGGATATTCTGGTGCCCTCTTTGGCAGGCGGGCGCCCCTGGTCCCAGGATCCCTGGAGGCAGGATAGACCGCTGGGGCCCGAGGCCTGGTGCGGGTGGTCCGATCCTGGGTCCTGGTCCGGGCTCTGGTGCGCTTGCTGCGGGTCTGTGGGCCCTAGTGTAGCCTCTCTGGCTACTGTCAACAATAGCCGACGAAAAATATTTTTTAGGGACGGAAGAAAAAATCGTCGGCCATTCTTGTGGAATAGCCGACGATTTTTTATTTTTAGCGACGAAAGACAATATCGTCGGCCATTTTTGGGAATAGCCGACGAAAATAGTTTGTCGTCGGCCGTTTTTTTTTTTCGTCGGTAATGGGCTTTTTTCTGGTAGTGGAAGTTAAGGGCATTTGATCTCTCTTACCAATGTTACCTGTTCGTTGGCACCTATCGCATGTTATACAAAATGTATGTGCATCCTTGAAGATCGTGGACCAATAAAATCCGCTTTCTAATACCTTAAGGGCTGTCCTCTTAGGTCCAAAATGTCCTCCACATGCCTCAGTGTGACAAAATGCTAAGATCGGCCTATGCTCTTCTTGAGGGACACAACGTTGAATGATCTGATCACTACAATTCCTCCAAAGATAGGGATCGATCCCACATGTAGTGTCTTGCAATCTTTTTTATCCTTCTCTTGGTAGCCTGCAAACATGTACTAGGAAAAGTCTTCGTAACTAAATAATTCACAATATCAGCATACCAAGGTTCCTTTGTGTCCACTCGAAAAAGCTGCTCGTCTGGGAAAGTTTCCTGAAGTGGCAGCGCGTTCTCTTCTTTCACAATTATGCTCTAGTAATCTGCCACAACGTTCTCGCTTCCCTTCTTGTCCTTGATTTCGATGTCAAACTCTTGGAGTAAGAGAATCCATCGAATCAAGCGTGGCTTAGCATCATTCTTCTTCATCAAATATCTCAATGCTGCATGATCAGAATAAACAATCACTTTAGAATTCAAAAGATAAGATCGAAATTTTTCTAAAGCAAAAATAGTAGCCAACAACTCTTTCTCAGTAGTAAAGTAATTCAATTGAGCATCATTTAATGTTCGAGAAGCATAATAAATAGCATTTGGCTTCTTCTCTTTTCTCTGTTCAAGAACTGCTCCAACTGCATAGTCTGAAGCATCACACATGATCTCAAATGGGAGTGTCCAATCTGGTGTCGCCATGATGGGGGCTGTCGTCAAAAGTATCTTCAACTTCACAAATGCATCCTCACACGCCTTGTCCCATACGAATGGAACATCTTTATGCAATAGGGAACAAATAGGCTTGGCCACCAAAGAAAAATCTTTAATGAACCTCTTGTAAAAACCTGCATGGCCAAGAAATGAACGTACGTCCCTTACAGTTGTAGGGGAGGGTAAGTGAAGCATAATATCAATCTTGGCCCTATCAACCTCTATTCCCTTAGCAGAAATTATGTGTCCTAAAACTATCCCTTGTTTTACTATGAAATGACATTTTTCCCAATTTAACACAAGGTTAGTTTTAACACATCTTTCCAAGATTAATTTCAAATTCTCTAAGCATGCATCAAAATCTTTTCCATAAACACTAAAATCATCCTTAAAGACTTCAATGATATTTTCAATGTAATCAGAGAATATGTAATACATACAACGTTGAAATGTACATGGTGCGTTGCATAAACCAAAAGACATGCGTCGATAGGCGAACGTACCAAAGGGACATGTAAACGTCGTCTTCTCTTGGTCATCTGGGTGGATGCATATCTGATTGTAACCGCTGTACCCATCCAAGAAACAATAGAACTCGTGTCCAGCTAGTCTCTCCAACATCTGGTCCATGAAAGGTAGAGGCATGTGATCCTTGCGTGTAGTAGCATTCAGCTTCCTGTAGTCGATGCACATCCTATGACCTGTCACCAATCGTTGTGGCACGAGTTCATCCTTGTCATTCTTCACAACTGTGACTCCACTCTTCTTGGGTACAACTTGGACGGGTGCAATCCACTGGCTATCCGAGATAGGATATATGACGCCACAATCAAGCAATTTGATCACCTCGTCCTTGACAACCTTCATCATAGGGGGGTGTAAACGTCTCTGACCCTCCCTAGTAGGCTTGGCTCCTTCCTCGAGAAAGATCCTGTGAACACACATAGTAGGGCTGATACCCTTGATATCCGCCAAAGTCCATCCAATGGCGGTCTTGTTCTTCTTGAGCACATCAATCAAACTTGCTTCCTGCTGCTTACTCAGCTGTGACGACACAATAACTGGTAGTGTGTCGTCGTCTCCCAAGGGCAAAAGACATGGACCTATTTTCCAAGCACAAAATACCTGCAAAACAACTTCATACATATAATACCCTTCTTCTGTCAATTGTAGTTAGGACAAGTAGGGATCGTTCTATCCGGGGAAATTAAGGGGAGGGGGGGGGGGGGGGGGGGGGGGGGGTTTGGAGTATTTAACTAAATAACCTACTGATTTTTTTTTACGTAAATAAAGAAAATAAAAACTAAATTAATATATACAATTGATCAACATCTTCCACAAATAACACGTAACACAAAACTCTCTAAACATGTAACAAAATTAAATCTAGAAATAGGGGCAGCAAGTTCAAACCGATTCTATATTCAATTTAGTTCCAATTTAATTAGAGCCTTCGCGGTTTATCTAATCATTCAAAACTTCACAAGTATTTAGAATTAACTTCGCATATAATCCTAAACATGGTACTAATTGGTTTAAAGACACTTCGCGTAGAAATTAAATACAAAGAGCACATAAGCACAATAAGTCGAATTGGAAACACGTTAGTAAGTATGGCTTCACCTCATCTCACATCGACATGTATGTTTTCAGAATTATTCTAGCCCTTAGACAAACACAAATTAAATCAACTTCGCATGTGATTCAACTTATATTTAATCGGCATGTGAAACCAACACACAAGGATTATCCATGGCCAAGGCTACCCTCATGCATATGATTTTTATGCATACAAATTCAGAAAATAAACCTAATTAAACCATGAATTAATGTAATTACCTACTGCCTTAAAACCTAAATTCAATTTGTCACATACATAGATCGAGAATTAAACCAAGAGAAAACCAAATTACATAACAGAAATTCGGAAATCCAAAGAATAATTCACAAAACCGAAATTACAACCATGAATCCATACAAATTTCATAGACAAAATATTGTACTTATACAAAAGAATAAAAGCCATAAAGAAAGAATGAATCACACTTTGATAAACTTTGAATGAAGAATTCGGCAAAGGAGATTCAATGGTGATGAATGGAGTGATTTTTGGAAAATGGTGGAGATGGATTTGGCTTGATTATTTTGTAGGATTTTCTGGTGGAATTTCTGCAGAGGTTTTGTTCTTTTAAAATTGAGGAAGTGAAGATTCCAAATGAATGAATGAAGTGTGGTATTTATAGAGGAACAAGGATACCCTAGGGTTCGGCAAAGAAGCTCTCCAACAAACCGAATTCTCCTCCTTTGCTACTTGTTCGGCAAGACTTATCATGTGTAGAAAATTGTTGCGAAAATCAAAGAGAAAAAATACTGAATAATTCTCTTGATATTTGTTTCTTTATTTCTTGAATTAATTCAGCAACCAACTCTTTGAACCTAGTAAGAATTTAGTCCACATGCCACCTTGTTTCTCTCTTTGTTTTGCCGAATCTTTCTCTTCCTCCTTGCTCAGTCAAGACTCCTTCTCCATGCCGAATTTTGCTTGGTCAAAATGCTTGAATATTGGCTGATTAAATCTTCAAAATATCTCTTGATTTAATCTTGAATTAATTCAGCAAAAAGCCTTGAACATTGGCACAAATTCATGTCCACATTCGGCCTAACTCCTTCCTCTTTTTCCTCCCTTTTTTCTCTCTTTGTTTTGCCGACCAAGAAGAGTCCAAGTCCATCTCTTCCTCTTTGAAACTCACAGCATCAACTCACATGTGCAATACAAGCCTCCTTGCCGAATTTTCTTCAAGATATTCCACAATTATCTCCTCACTTATTCCTTGAATAATCGGCTGCATTATCTCCTCCTTTATCTCCACACAATTTCTGAAAATAAAGAAAAGAAATAGAGAATTAATTCATGTAATAAACTTGTCCTAATCTAGACAAATATTGTCTTAAAAAGACATATATGTAATAGATAAGATCATTAGATTAGAAAAGTTTCCAATTCAAAACAAGGAACACTAGATCAAGAAAGTTGCTAGAATATGAAAAATCGAAATAAGAAAGTCATAGAATAACAGTTACAGTTCAAGTAGGACTTTCCTAAAAAGAACATTTCCTAGTCCAAACAGGATTCTAAAATTTCCTCACATGTTACAGAAACGACGAACAATAAAGATTCCTAGTCCAACAGGTTTCCTAGTTCAAACAGGTTTCCTAGTCTCACAATAATTCCTACTCAAACTAGAACTCTTCACATTTTCCGACAATTTCTACATTTTAAGCTCAATTTGCATACCAACTCTGCCAAAAGACTCCAGACTCGACTCAGTGACTCTAAAATACAACACTAAGGGTTAAGAATTGCATAAATAGGGGTAAAAACATATTAAGAACGTCGCATTTTATGCTCCTATCAAAGAGGTGGACTAGGATACTTCAAGGCCAGCAGCAAAGAAGGAGATAAGGTGATGCCATGTAAGATATAATTTGGCAAACCAAAGGAGAAAAAGAAAGAGTCCTAAAGCTACTTGAAGGAGCTGCACGGCAAAGATAATTAACAAAATCCTATTTTAATTAGTGGGGATAAAGCAGCTCTCAACCAAATCATTCAACCATATCCTACATGTATTCAAAGCCTTCTCCTTGAAGACTTGCACGGCAACAACCTAGAGGATAATTAAGAGAAGCAACCGAATCTCTCTCATTCATGCCTCTATAAATACCACAGCATATTCATTCATTCAGTATCTGCTCTTCCTCACTTTCACAAGGCCAAACCTCTGCCGAAATTCCACCAGAAAATCCCACAAAAGGTCTAAGCCGAATCCATCTCCACTACTACCCTAAAATCGTTCCATTCATCACCATTGAATCCTCTTTGCCGAATTCTTCATTCAAGGTTTATCAAAGTGTGATTCATTATTTCCTTATGGCTTATATTCTTTTGTATAAATACAGTATTTTGTCTATGAAATTTGTATGGATTCATGGATGTATATTCGGTTTTATGAATTATTCTTTGGATTTCCGAATTTCTGTTATGTGATTTGGTTTTCTCTTGGTTTAATTTTCGATCTATGTATGTGACGAATTGAATTTAGGTTTTAAGGGCAGTAGGTAATTGCATGAATTCTTGGTTTAATTTGGTTTATTTTCTGAATTTGTATGCACAAAAATCATATGCATGAGGGTAGCCTTGATCATGGCTATACCTTTTGTGTTGGTTTCATATGCCGATTGAATATAAGTTGAATCATACGCGAAGTTGATTTAATTTATTTGTCAAAGGGCTAGAATAATTCTGAAAATTTACATGTCGATGTGAGATGAGGTGACGCCATACTTGCTAACATGTTTCCAATTCGACTTATTGTGCTTATGTGCTCTTTGTGTTTAATATCTACACGAAGTGTCTTTAAACCAATTAGTACCATGTTTAGGATTATACACGAAGTTAATTCTAAATACTTGTGAAGTCTTGATTGATTAGATAAACCGCGAAGGCTCTAATTAAATTGGAACTAAATTGGATCTTGAAGTCGGTTTTAATTTGCTGCCCCTATTTCTTTATTTAATTTTGTAACATGTTTAGAGAGTTTTGTGTTTTGTTTTATGATGGAGCTATTATCCAAGCACAAAGTACCTGCAAAACAACTTCATACACATAATACCCTATTTGTGTCAATTGTAGTTAGGACAAGTAGGGATCGTTCTATCCGGGGAAATCTAGGGCTTTCAATCACACAAAGTATTGCAAATAGAAGGGGGTTTAATGTTTTTATCTAAATATCCTATTGATTTTTATGCAAAATTAAATCCTAAATTACTATATACAGTTGATCAACATCTTCCACAAAGAGCACAAAACACAAAACTCTCTAAACATGTAACAAAATAAAATAAAGGAATAGGGGCAGCAAGTTAAAAATCGGATTCAAGATTCAATTTAGTTCCAATTTAATTAGAGCCCTTTGCGGTTCATCTAATTAGCAAAACTCCTTAATTATTTAGAACTAGCTTCGCGCATAATCCCAAACATAGTATTAAATGATTTAAAGACACTTCGCGTAGAAATTAAACCAAGAAACACATAAGCACAATGAGTCGAATTGGAGACATATTAGCAAGTATGGCGTCACCTCATCTCACATCGATATGTAAATTTTCAGAATTACTCTAGCCCTTAGAACCAATACAAGGTGAATCAACTTTATGTTTATAATCCACCTCATATTGAATTCGGCAAGTGAAACCAATACACAAGGAACAACCATGATCAAGGCTGCCCTCATACATCAATTTATTTGTATATGAATTCAGAAAATAAACCAAACTAAATCAAGAACACATGCAAAAACCTACTGCCTATAAAACCTAAATTCAAGTTATCACATACATAATTCGTAAATTAAACCAAAGAAACCCAAATAATATAACAAGAATTCGGAAATCCCATGAATAATTTACAAAACCAAAATTACAACCATGAATCCATACAAATTTCATAGACAAAATATTGTATAAGTACAAAGAAACAAAAGCCATATGAAAGTTACAATCACAATTGAGAACCTTTGTTGAAGAATTCGGCAAGAGGATTGGTGATAGTGAATGAATTGATGTTTTGGAATAGTGGTGGAGATGGTTCGGCTGAGTTCTTTGTGAGGATTTTTATGGTGGAATTTCGGCAGAGTTTTGGTAAGTTCAAGTGAGGAAGAGAAGAGGGGCTGCTAGGGTTTGGCAATGCAAGGTGCCTTAGGGTTTCAAATGAAACCCTATTCTCTCTCTTTGAAAGCTCACGGCAAAGTCTTTCAATAATTCAAAATTGTTGCTGAATTATCTCTTTGGTCAAAGGCTGAATACTTGCTTCAATATCTCTTCAATTTTCTTTAATTAATTTCAGCAACAAGTTATTGAACCAAGCAAGAATTCAGTCCACATGCAACCCTTGCTTTTCTCTTTTCTTCTTTTCCGAAAATCCTAGGATAATGGCTGAATAAATCTTCTAATTATCTCTTGATTTAATCTTGAATTAATCAGCAACAATATCATCAACCTTGGCACAATTTCATGTCCACATTCGGTCTTTGTTCAGCCTTGATTATCTCCCTCTTCAACCTTTGCCGAATTATCTCCACATTATCTCTTGATTTCCACCAAATAAAATCAGCAACCTCCCATGAAAGTTACCATGGTAAATCGGCAAAAGCTCCTCATGAATATTAGAATTTATCTCTTCCTTTATCTCCACATAAAATCTGAAAATAAAGAAAAGAAATACATAATTAATTCATGTAATAAACTTGTCCTAATCTAGAAAAATATTGTCTTAAAAAGACATATGTGTAATAGATAAGATCATTAGATTAGGAAAGTTTCCAATTCAAATCAAGGAACTTACTAGATCGAGAAAGTTACTAGAATAGGAAAATCGAAATAGGAAAGTCACGGAATATACAGTCATAGTTCAAGTAGGACTTTCCTAAACAGGACATTTCCTAATCCAAACAGATTCCAAATTTTCCTTACATGTTTCAGAAACGACGAACATTAAAGATTTCTATTCCGACAAGTTCCCTAGTCAAAACAAGTTTCATAGTCAAACAAGGACTCCTACTCAAACTAGAACTCTTCACATTTTCCGACAATTTCTGCATTTTACGCTCAATTTGTACACCAATTCTGCCAAAGACTCCAAACGCGACTCAATGACTCTATATTACAACAATAAGGGTTAAGAATTGCATAAATGAGGGTAAAAACATATTAAGAACGTCGCATTTTATGCTCCTATCATTTTATTTGTGGAAGATGTTGATCAATTGTATATATTAATTTAGGTTTTATTTACTTTATTATTTTCGTAAAAAAAAATCAGTAGGTTACTTAGTTAAGAACTTCAAACCCCCATATAAATTTGTGATGCTTCATGTGATTAAATGCCCTTGATTTCTCCGGATAGAACGATCCCTACTTGTCTTATACTACAATTGACACAAGAAGGGTAATATATGTATGAAGTTGTTTTGCAGGTACAAATGTGCTTGGAAATAATCTCCATCAATTTTTTGGCGCCGTTGAAGAGTCTCATTTTTTCTCAAGTACTTTCCAACATCAAGAGTGACTCAACTGAGGAGTCAGATCACAGGAATTCGGCAAGCTCAAGACGAGCCATTTTGTGATTACTATGATGGTTCAAGAGTCTCATTGCCTCTTGTCCAGCTCATGGTATTCGTGAGGGCCTTCTCCTTCAATACTTTTATGAAGGCATGCGTGACTATGACAAAGAATTCCTTGATTCAGCAGTAGGAGGATCGTTCCTTGAGAAGGGGAATGTGGAAGCCAAAGCATTGTTGGATACTAGAGCCTTGAAGAATCAACAATTTCAAACTCCAACACGTGCAAAGCAAGTAAATGAGACTAGGGCAGATCCGGCTCTAGAAGAAAAGGTGGACAAGCTTGCCAACATGATGGCACAATTCATGAAGTCTCAAAGAGCTCAAGTTTGTGGGGTATGTGCCGAGGGACACCCTACGGATCAATGTCCTCAAATAGGAGTAGAAAACATGGAGGAGGTCAATGCTCTAGGATACCAAGGAGGAGGATCTCAGAATTTCAACCCAAGGTATCGTGATCACCCTAACTTCAGATGGTCCAATAATGATAATGGGCTCAAGCCCAACTTGCCAACAAAAGCACCATATCAACCAAGGGCAGTCGTACCCTATCAGAGGCCACAAGCTCCTTACGTCCCATAAAATCAAGGTGTGCCATCTACACCTAACTTTGATGAGATACTAAAGTCTCTAGCTATGGGGCAAAGTCAGCTAAATACCTCCACACAAGCTTTGTTGGTAGGACAACAAACGAATGCCAATGATATAATTGAGCTAAAGAATCAGATGGGGCAAGTTGTGGATTTCATGGGGCAATTCAACGAACAAGGGAGGCTACCCTCCAATGTTATCAAAAACCCCAAGAAGGAGCAAGTGCAAGCTATAACCACAGCACAAGCTATAACCACAAGGAGTGGTAAAATTTTGGAAGGACCAATTCCTAGAGTGCTGAAGAGAAAAGGAGCCGAGATAGAGGATGATGAGGTACACAGAAATGACAAGGCCGAATATGGTGTGAGCAAAGAAGAGCTCGAGGTAATGAAGAAGAGGGATCTAGAAAAAGATCCGGCCACTTCCAACAAGGAAGCCCCCAAGGTAAACGATTCCAACTTGAATGGTTTAGTTAAAACTAACCAATCTACATGTTTACCTTTTCCCTCTAGATTTGCAAAAACAAAGAAGGAAAAATCAGATGAGGAAGTGCTTGACATTTTTCGCAAGGTGGAGGTAAACATACCCGTGCTTGAATGTATCAAGTAAATACCGAAGTATGCCAAGTTCTTCAAAGAGCTATGCACCACAAGAAGGCATAGACATGAGGAGCAAGTTGTGAAGATGAGTGAGACAGTTTCGGCTGTTATCCAAAGAAAGCTTCCTCTCAAAATGAAAGACCCAAGCAGTTTTACCGTGCCATGTATAATTGGACAAACTCTTTTTGATAATGTCATGTTAGACTTAGGGGCTTCAATTAATGTGATGCCTTATAATGTTTATAAGTCCCTAAGTCTAGGTGAATTGAAAAAGGATAATGTAATTATACAACTTGCTGATAGGTCTAACAAATATCCTGAGGGATATGTTGAGGATGTTCTTGTGCAGGTAAATAATCTGATATTTCCTGCAGATTTCTATGTGCTTCACATGGAAGAGTTGCCCCTTAATTCCACTCAACTTTTGTTGGGGTGACCATTTATGAGAACGGCAAGAACAAAGATAGATGTTGCTAAGGGCAACCTCACCATGGAATTTGATGGTGAAGTGATAAGCTTCAATGTATTTGAAGCAATGAGGTATCCAATTTCTGAGTTGAAAACGTGCTATGCTATTGATGTTATTGATTCTTGTGCACAGGTTTTATCAGAAACTTTGGATCAATAGCAATTAGCTATTGAGATGGGGGCCGGATTTGACAAAAATGAAGAGCAAATGACGTTTGAAGATATGGCTGCCCTCAATCCACATATTTTTGAGTTTATTGCCGAAATTGAGGCAACCCCATATGTAGGTTATAACAAACTCTTGTCAATTCCAATTTCCACTAACAAAATTCTACCATCTGTGGAACAAGCCCCAACATTAGAGCTTAAAGCTCTACCAGATCACTTGAAGTACGTATACTTGGGAAACGATGACACTCTACCAGTTATTGTGTCATCAAAGCTGAGCGAGCATCAAGAGGAGAAGTTGATTGACGTGCTTAAGAAGAACAAGACCGCCATTGGATGGACTTTGGCGGATATCAAGGGTATAAGCCTTACTATATGCGTGCAAAGGATCTTGCTTGAAGAAGGAGCCAAGCCTACTAGGGAGGGTCAGAGCCGTTTACACCCCCCTATGATGAAGATTGTCAAGGACGAGGTAATCAAATTGTTAGATTGTGGCGTGATATATCCGATCTCGGATAGCCAATGGATTTCACCCGTCTAAGTTGTACCCAAGAAGAGTGGAGTCACAGTTGTAAAGAATGACAAGGACGAACTCGTGCCACAAAGATTGGTGACAGGTCATAGAATGTGCATTGACTATCGCATGTTGAATGCTACTACACGCAAAGATCACATGCCTTTGCCTTTTATGGACCAAATGTTGAAGAGATTAGCTGGACACGAGTTCTATTGCTTTTTGGATGGGTATAGCGGGTACAATCAGATTTGCATTCACCCGGATGACCAAGAGAAGACAACGTTTACGTGTCCCTTTGGTACGTTTGACTATCGACGCATGCCTTTTGGTTTATGCAACGCACCTGGTACGTTCCAACGTTGTATATATTCCATATTTTCTGATTTTATTGAGAACATTATTGAAGTCTTTATGGATGATTTTAGTGTTTGTGGAAAAGACTTTGATACATGCTTGGAAAATTTGGAATTAAGGTTGGAAAGATGTGTTGAAACTAACCTTGTTTTAAATTGGGAAAAATACCATTTTATGGTTACTCAAGGGATAGTTTTGGGACACATAATATCTGTAAAGGGAATAGAGGTTGATAAGGCTAAGATTGATGTTATGCAACACTTACCCTCCCCCAAAACTGTGAGGGAGATTCGTTCTTTTCTTGGCCATGCAGGTTCTTATTGGAGGTTCATCAAAGACTTCTCTTTGGTGGCGAAACCCTTGTGTTCTCCTTTGCAGAAAGATGTTCCATTCGTGTGGAGCAAAGAGTGTGAAGAGGCTTTCGGCAAGCTCAAAAAGTTATTGATTTCGGCACCTATCATGGCGCCACCTAATTGGAACTTGCCGTTTGAGCTTATGTGTGATGCATCAGACTATGCCGTTGGAGCAGTTTTGGGAAAAAGAAAGGACAAGAGGCCGAATGCAATATATTATGCTTCTAGAACTTTAAATGATGCTCAATTAAATTACTCCGCCACAGAAAAAGAACTTTTGGCTGTTATATCTGCTTTAGCGAAATTTCTTTCTTACCTCTTGAACTCTAAAGTGATTGTGTATTCAGATCATGCAACCCTTAGGTACTTAATGAAGAAGAAAGATGCCAAACCATGCTTGATTCAATGGATCCTCTTATTACAAGAGTTTGACATCGAAATCAAGGACAAAAAGGGGAGTGAAAATGTTGTGGCAGATCACTTGAGTAGAATTGTGCAAGAGGAGGATATGTTGCCTTTGGGAGAGTCCTGTCCAAATAAGCAGC
Organism: Potentilla sterilis; assembly: GCA_963682095.1. Classification (NCBI taxonomy): domain Eukaryota; kingdom Viridiplantae; phylum Streptophyta; class Magnoliopsida; order Rosales; family Rosaceae; genus Potentilla; species Potentilla sterilis. Next base: position 31,939,437 of record OY821758.1, read on the forward strand.
TTTTTCGAATGGAGACACATCAACCTTGGTATGCTGATATTGTGAATTATTTAGTTACTAAGACTTTTCCTAGTACAGTTTTTAATGCAGCCAAGGCAAAGATCAAAAAGATTGCACGACACTACATTTGAGATGATCCATACTTTTGAAAGCATTGTAGTGATCAGATCATTGGAAGATGTGTCCCACAAGAAGAGCATAGGCCGATCCTAGCATTTTGTCACAATAAAGGCATGTGGAGGTCATTTTGGACCTAAGAGGACAGCCCTTAAGGTATTGGATTGTGGATTCTTTTGGCCTACAATTTTTAAAGATGCTTATACCATGTGTAAGACGTGTGACAGATGCCAAAGAACAGGTAATATTGGTCTAAAAGATCAAATGCCCCTTTCTCCTATTATAGAGGTTGAAATTTTTGATTTATGGGGTATAGATTTTATGAGACCTTTTCCCTCATTTAAAGACTTTCTTTATATCTTATTGGCTGTTGATTATGTTTCTAAGTGGGTGGAGGCGAAAGCCACAAGGACTAATGATTCTAAAGTTGTTGCAGATTTCTTGAGAATTAACATATTTTCTAGGTTTGGAGTATCACGTGTGCTTATAATTAAGTGATGGAGGTTCTCACTTTTGCAACAGAACTATAGAGGCTTTACTCAAGAAGTATGGAGTCACTCACAAGGTTTCCACCCCATATCACCCTCAGACAAGTGGAATGACAGAAGTTTCGAATAGGGAGATCAAAAAGATATTGGAGAAAACTGTTGGCCCAATAAGGAAGGATAGGAGCGACAGACTTGATGATGCTTTGTGGGCGTATAGGACAGCCTACCAGACGCCTATAGGGATGTCTCCCTTTAGGCTTACCTACGGCAAAGTATGCCATCTCCCGGTTGAACTCGAGCACAAGGCGTGGTGGGCGGTAAAAGAGTTCAACATGAACTTAGACTTGGCAGGTCTACACAGGAAATTGCAACTAAGCGAGCTTGAGGAAATAAGGAATGATGCATATGATGCCGCTTGGATTTACAAGGAGAAGACGAGAGTGTACCATGATAAGCAATTGAGGAGAAAAACGTTTCACATTGGTCAAAAAGTCTTGTTATTTTATTCTCGTCTTAGATTATTTCCTGGAAAATTGAGATCACGTTGGGTTGGTCCCTTTGTTGTTACTAATGTGTTTGTTCATGGTGCAATCGAAATTAAGAGTATTGAAACAGGTAAAGCGTTTAAGGTAAATGGGCATCGACTCAAACCTTATTACGAACCTTTTGAGGAGCACACCATTGAAGAAATCGATCTAGAGGACGCACCAAGATCCTAATATGCATGGAGAAGAGTCTAGGATAAAGGACTATAAACAATTAAACGCTGCATGGGAGCCAACCCATTTCAACCGAAATTGTGAAGGAGCCGTCTACGAGAGTTTGTATTTTCTAATCCCTAAACTCTTTTTGGTTGAATTGTTAAATGGAGATATGTGATTTAACATGTGCTTAAAAATTACAACATTATTTTGATCTACATTGAGGACAATGTAATTTTCTAAGTGTGGGGTAGTGATACATGTTTCCATGTTTTCGTTTCAATTATTTTTGTTTGTTTCGAGTCAGAAAAAGAGAAATACAGAAAAATTATCGTTTGAGATCGAGTCTTAGATGCCCTTAAAAAGTCTATGATGATTATATCTTTGAATGCATAGATGATTGTTTTGCATAATCATAAGAATTAATTGTGAGTTTCATGGATATTGTGATTGGTATGAACATGTGAGATTATGATTGACATACGATAAAGCATATATGTTTGAGTTAAATTGTTTCCATAATATCCTATGTGAGCTTTTGTGCTAAATACTTTCTTCTTATGCGTTAATCGTAATAAACATGACAGAAATTTATCTAAACTTCATCATTCTTTGATTATTCAATGACTATGTGCCATAATTTTTAATGAACTCTAGAATGCTAGAACTTGCTCTTGATGATTTTTTAGACTATTATTCATGACTATGCCTTGATTTTGAAAGTGATTGAGATGATCTTACAAGGATTACCACCAAACCCAAATAAAGCATGTGCTAAATTTGTGTCCGTCGTGGGACTCCTTAGTTTTAACCCCTTTGAGCTTACATTGAACCTTTCTTTCATTACCTATACACATTCCATATGCTTAGAATAACTATGTCTTTACCTTTGTACTCAAGACTTGGTAAACCTTGATTTTGTTGCGAATATGTGATTCAAAGTAATGTTATGAAACAAGTGTGGAGTGAGCTTAGCAATGATTGATAAAAAAAATTGTATCTATGCCGTGCCTAAAAAGAAAAGAAAATAATTGTTTCGGACAAAAAGAAAAGAGAAATTGATCCGAATAAAATTCAAAGAAAAAGGTTGGCACGGTTTTAGAAAAGAAAACATTGCTAAGTTGTTGTGAAATTGGAGTTTGTTTTAAAATTGAAGGTCTATCATTGTATACATGACCTTTGTTCGATTTCACTATTTGGGAAAGAAAAGAATGAAGAATGGGCCCAACAAGTTGAAACTTGCCCCTTGGAGTGAAGTCATAAGGAGTATTGAGCTTTGCTAAGTCTTGATGACATTTTATCACCACGATTCTAAATGAGAATACCTTATGCCGAGCCCCATATTATCCCTTTAAAGATCTTTCTCATGATTCTTAAAATTGGTGAACTTTGTATGTGGAGATTATCTCAAGAGTTGAGCTTATGGTTTTGGTTCATTTATGCACATAGTTGTTATATGAAGTTTATCTTCATAATATTATTCAAAAAGTGCTTTTTATTTGATGAAATATGCAAGCTATTTGTTGTCTTACAATCTATTCTCTTGCATATACTTTGAGTGAATATGTCTATGACGAGTTTACATGCTTATTTTCTCACTTCTTACTTATTCATGCCATGAAACATGTCTATGACGCTTGGGATTATTGCGCTTACACTTGAATACTTAAAACTTGAAAACTATGTATTTTATGTTGTTTGCCTAAGGGAATAGCAAAAGCTAAGTGTGAGGTAGTTGATAGGATCATAGTATGCGACGTTTTTAATGTGTTTTACCCTCATTTATGCAATTGCTTTACCCTTATTATTGTTTTATAGAGTCGTTTAATCGAGTCAGGAGTCTTTGGTAGAGTTTATAAATGAAATGAGCCTAATTGTCGAATAATGATGAATTTATGAAGAGTTTGATTCAAAGTAGGAATCCTTATGCAAATAAGAGTCTCAATCGGTTTAGGAGTCTACAATGGCTCGACGTTTCTCAAAACGTCGAAGGTTTGAAGAGTTTCAATGAAAGTAGAACTCCTTATTGAACCAGAAAATCTGAATGGAATCAGGACTCTTACTCTAATTAATTTCCGCATATTCTATTATTATTATTTTCCTTATATATATAAATAAGAGAAATATATATATATATATATATATATATATATATATATTTCTCTTATTTATTTTCAGGAAATTAAAAGAAGAGAAATTGGATTTAAATGAGAAGCATGCCGAGCACATGTCATAAAGCTTGTGGATCAAGAATCAAAGATTGTGTCGAACATGTGACCAAATTACGAGCACAATTTGTACCTGTAGAACAATCTCATACATATATTACCCTTCTTGTGTCGAATGTAGTATTGACAAGTAGGGATCGTTCTATCCGGGGAAATCAAGGGCATTTAATTCTCACAAAGCATTACATAATCATATGGGGGGGGTTGAGATTTGTATCTAATCAACTACTAAATGTAACGAAAATAAACCTAAAACTATTATTTACATATGATCATCTTCTCCACAAGAACACATAACACGAAATCACTTTACACATGCATTAATCGAAATAAAAGATTCAAGGCAGCAATATTTCACATAGCACTTAGACAAATTTAATTCCAATTCTAATTAGAGCCCTCAGCGGTTCATCTAATCGTTAAGACTTCTTAATTATTTAGAATTAACTCAGCGTATAGTCCTAAACATAGTGCTAATTAGTTTACAAACACTCAGTGTCGAAGGTAAAACACGAAGAACACATAAGCACAATAAGCCGAATCAGAGACATGCAACAAGTATGGCGTCACCTCACCTTGCTTTAACATGTAAATTTTCATGGTTATAATAGCCCTAATAAACAATCTAAATCACAGCAACTCAGCGTATGAAGCAATCCAAATTGTTTTGGTATATAAAATCGGCACCTAAGGAGAAGCCACAAAGTCAGCCCTTAAGCACACGATTTGTGATGCACGAACTCATGAAAATTAATCAAATAACATCAAAATAACATGCAAAACCTACTGCCCTTTACCAATTATTTACGAAATCAACAAGTATAAATATATACAATATATCATTGAAACCCTGAATCAAATTCACAAGCAATATATAAACCCTGAATCAAATTTGCAAGCAATATATAAACCCTTAATAAAATTCGGAAATCCTTAATAAAGTATACAAACCAAAAGTTATAATCCAACAAATCATACAACATGATATTGTAATTCATACAAAAAATTAAAGAAGCCATGAGTTAGATGAATCATACTTTAGAAGAACCTTGAAGATGCTTCGGCAAAGGATGAATTTGAAGATGAAGAGTTGCGATTTGGAAAGGTGGTGGTGGTTCGGCTTGATAAATTTCTGTATAGGATTTATGGTTACACTTTGGTAGAGTTTCGGCTAGAATTTTGTGAGAGAAAAGAGATCCTTTCTTTAGAGCAGCCGTACCCTTTAAATAGGAGAGAGGAAGAGCTAGGGTTTTATCTCTTAACTTTCGGCAAAGGGTGCATTAGGGTTCGACACAAAGTGTTTGTGCCGAATTCTTCTTCCTCTTTTCTTGCATGGTAAGTCTTCTATTATCTCTTTAATTGATGCCGAAATTCCCTTGGATATTACTGAAAATTTCACTCCTCAATCGTTTCTTTAATTCGGCACAAAACCTAAATGAATGTGCATGGAATCAAGTCTAGATTCATTTAGGTTTTCTTCTTTTAATTTCGGAAAAAAGCTTTCCGAATTCTTTTTCTCATGTAATCCGAATTCTTCTTCTCCTCTTCATGTGCACGGCATGCTTTCCTTGTTTCTTGATCGACAAGTTTCATGGCATGTGCTCAGCATGCTTCTCATTTAGATCCAAATTCCTTTAGTTTAATTTCCTGAAAATAGATAAGAGAAAATAGATATTAGGAAAATAATAATAATGTATGCCGAAATTAATTGGGGTAAGATTTTGATTCCATTTAGGTTTCCTGGTTCAACAAGAAGTTCTACTTTCACTGAAATTCTTAAAACCATCGACGTTTTGAGGAACGTCGAGCCATTGTAGACTCCTGAACCAATTAGGATTCCTGATGTGACAAGGAGTACTACTTTGAATCAAACTCTTCATAAAATCATCATATTTCGACATTTAAACTCTTTTCATATATCAACTCTACCAAAGACTCCGACTCGATTAAACAACTCTATAAAACAATAATAAGGGATAAACAATTGCATAAATGAGGGTAAAACACTTTAAGAACGTCGCATATTATGCTTCTATCAATATATATATTTCTCTTATTTATTTTCAGGAAATTAAAAGAAGAGAAATTGGATTTAAATGAGAAGCATGCCGAGCACATGTCATAAAGCTTGTGGATCAAGAATAAAAGATTGTGCCGAACATGGACACGGGTAAGGAAGCCGAATTCATGATGGAGATATATTGCCGAATTAAACACGGGAAAGGAATCCTAAAGCTACAAGGAAAGAAGAATTCGGCATAGGAAGGAGTTTTGTTGCCGAATTAAAGAAGGAAAGCAAGGAACGAATGTGGACTGAATTATAAATACATTCATTTAGGTTTCTTGCCGAATTACCCTAGAGTTATATGGGAAGAATAATTCAGAATTTATCAAGGGAATTTCGGCAAGCAAAGGAAGGAAAAGAAGAGTCTTGCCTTGCAAGAAAAGTAAAGAGAGTTTCGGCACAACTCTTTGTGCCGAACCCTAGCATCATGCCGAAACCCTAATTCCCTTCTGCTTCTATATATAGGGCACGGCTGCCTTTGTAATCATATCTCTTTCTCTCACAAATACAAAGCCGAATCTCTACCAAAGTGCCTCCATAAATCCTATACTGAAATTATTGTTGCCGAACCACCATCACCTTTCCAAATTGCAAGTCTTCATCATCGAATCATCTCTTGCCGAAGCATCTTCAAGATTCTTCTAAAGTGTGATTCGAACAACTCATGGTTTCTTTAATTTTCTGTATATATTGCGATTTCATGTTGTATGGATTTATGGATTATAACTTTCGGTTTGAATGTTTTATTATGAAGTTCCGAATTTTAATCAGGGTTTATGTAAGTTTGCCGAATTTCATTTAGGGTTTCTTATATGATTTCCAAATTTAATCAGGGTTTCTTTGTGATATTGTACATACTTATACATGTTGATTTCGTAATTTATTGAATTAGGGCAGTAGTTTTTACATGTGTGCTTGATGTTATTTGGTTAATTTTCATGTGTTCGAGCACCACAAATCGTGTACTTAAGGACTGACTTTATGGCAGCCCCTTAGGTATCGATTTCATCTACCAGAATAATATGGATTACATCATACGCTGAGTTCTTGTGATTTAGATTGTTTAATTACGGCTGTATAACCATGAAAGTTTACGTGTTAAAGCAAGGTGAGGTGACGCCATACTTGTTGCATGTCTCTAATTCGACTTATTGTCCTTATGTGTTCTTCATGTTTAATTTCTACGCTGAGTGTCTTTAAACTGATTAGCACTATGTTTAGGATTATACGCTGAGTTAATTCTAAATAATTAAGAAGTCTTAACGATTAGATGAACCACTGAGGGCTCTAATTAGAATTGGAATTAAATTTTTCTAAGTGCTATGTGAAATATTGCTGCCGAAATAATATAGTTTTCGATTGTTACATGTGTAAGTGATTTCGTGTTATGTGTTTATATGAAGAAGATGATCATGTGTAAATAATAGTTTTAGGTTTTAATTTTGTAAAAATCAGTAGTTGTTAGATATAATTCCAAACCCCCCATATTGATATGTGATGCTTTGTGTGATTAAATGCCCTTGATTTCCCCGGATAGAACGATCCCTACTTGTCAATACTACAATCGACACAAGAAGGGTATTATATGTATGAGATTGTTTTGCCGGTTGTATGTGCTTGAGAATAATGACCATCATCTTTTCTCTGTCTAAGAACTGCTCCAACAGCATAGTCTGATGCGTCACACATGAGCTTAATAAAAAGCTCCAATCAGGTGGGGCCATGATAGGTGCTGATGTCAATAAATCCTTGAGCTTGCCAAAAGCCTCTTCACAATCTTTGCTCCACACGAATGGTATATCTTTCTGCATGGCCATGAAAAGAACGAACCTCCCTCACAGTTTTGGGGAGGGTAAGTGAAGCATAATATCAATTTTGGCCCTATCAACCTCTATTCCCTTAGCAGAAATTATGTGTCCCAAAACTATCCCTTGTTTTATCATGAAATTACATTTTTCCCAATTAAGTACAAGGTTAGTTTCAACACATCTCTCCAAGATTAATTCCAAATTTTCTAAACATACATCAAAGTCTTTTCCATAAATACTAAAATCATCCATAAAGATTTCAATGATATTTTCAATAAAATCTGAGAATATGGAATACATACAACGTTGAAATGTACCTGGTGCATTGCATAAACCAAAAGACATGCGTCGATAAGCAAACGTACCAAAGGGGCATGTAAACGTTGTATTCTCTTGGTGATCTGGGTGAATGCATATCTGATTGTACCCGCTATACCCATCCAAAAAACAATAGAACTCGTGTCCAGCTAGTCTCTCCAACATTTGGTCCATGAAAGGTAAAGGCATGTGATCTTTGCGTGTAGTAGCATTCAACTTCCTGTAATCGATACACATCCTATGACTTGTTACCAATCGTTGTGGCACGAGTTCATCCTTGTCATTCTTCACAACTGTAACTCCACTCTTCTTGGGTATAACTTGGACGGGTGATATCCATTGGCTATCGGAGATAGGATATCTAACGCAACAATCAAGCCATTTGATTGCCTCATCCTTGACAATCTTCATCATAGCGTGTAAACGTCTCTGACCCTCCCTAGTAGGCTTGGCTCCTTCCTCGAGCAAGATCCTGTGAACACAAGTAGTAGGGCTTATACCCTTGATATCCACCAAGGTCCAACCAATGGCGGTCTTGTTCCTCTTAAGCACGTCAATCAACTTCTTCTCTTGCTACTCACTCTGCTTTGATGACACAATAACTGGTAAAGTGTCATCGTTTCCCAAATATACGTACTTCAAATGATCTTGTAGAGCCTTAAGCTCTAATGTTGGAGCCTGTTCCACAGATGGTAGAATTTTATTAGTGGAAATGGGAATTGACTTGAATTTGTTATACCTGAAATGGGGTGTTGCCTCTAGCACGGCAACAACTTGTGCAATGCACGGCTTGAACTTTTCAAGCTGTGCGTCCTTTGAAGTTCGTTCCCCTTGTGTGTCAATTTCTGCCCCTTGCTCAATAGCTAGTTGCTATTGATCCAAAGTTTATGATAAAACCTGTGCAATAGAATCAACAACATCAACAGCATAGCACGGTTTAAGATCAGAAACTGGATACCTCATTGCTTCAAAAACATTGAAGCTTATAACATCACCATCAAACTCCATGGTGAGGTTGCCTTCGGCAACATCTATTCTTGTTCTTGCCGTCCTCATGAATGGACGTTCTAAGAGTACTTGCGTGGAATTCAAAGGTGATTCCTCCATCTCTAACACATAGAATTCTGCAGGAAATATTAGATGGTTCACCTGCACAAGAACATCTTCAACATATCTCTTAGGATATTTGTTAGAACGATCCGCCAATTGGATAATCACATTGTCTGTTTTAAGAGGTCCTAGACTTAGAGAATTATACACATTTAAAGGCATTATATTAATGGAAGCCCCTAAGACTAACATAATATTCTCAAAACGTGTGTTTCCAATAAAACATGGAACGCTGAAACTTCCTGGATCCTTCATTTTGGGAGGTAGTTTTCTTTGAATAACGGCAGAAATCGTCTCATTCATGCGCACTACCTGCTCCTCCCTCCTCGTATGCCTTCTCGTGGTGCACAATTTCTTCAAAAATTTCGCATACTTTGGAATTTGTTTGATACATTCCAATAGAGGGATATTCACCTACAGTTTTCTGAATATCTCCAACACCTCTTCATCAGATTCGTCCTTTTTGGACTTGTTGAACCTAGAGGGAAAAAGTAAAGACGTAGTTGGGTTAGTTTTAACTAAACCACTTGAGTTAAAATCGTTTACCTTTGGTGCCTCTTTGTTGGAGGTGGCCGAATCTCTTTCTAGATCTCTTTTCTTCATCACCTCAAGCTCTTCCTTACTCACACCTTGCTCGGCCTCATCTTTATCAACTAGCTCGGTTCCCTTGTTCTTAGGAGCTTTAGGGATCGGCTTCACTAAAATTTTACCACTCCTTGTGGTAATTGCTTGTGCTTGCTCCTTTCTAGGGTTCTTGATAACATTAGAGGGCAACTTCCCTTGCTCATTGAATTGCCCCATGAAGTCTACAACCTGTCCCATTTGATTCTTGAACTCGGTTATGTCCTTGGCATTGGTTTGCTGCCCCACCAACAAAGCTTGTGTGGCGGTATTTAATTGACTTTGTCCAAGAGCTAGAGACTTCATTATCTTATCAATGTTAGGTGCATTAGACACACTTTGATTATGTGGATCATATGGGGCTTGCGGCCTTTGATAAGGTACGGCTGTCCTAGGTTGAAAATGTGCATTCGATTGAGCATCGGACTTGAACACATTCTCATTGTTGGACCACGTGAAGTTGGGATGATCTCTAAAACCTGGATTGTATGTGTTGGAGAAGGGGTTGTAACATTGTTGCCCTTGGAATCCCACGGGTGCTACCTCCTCATAGCCCTCATTTGCCACTTGTGGACACTGATCTGTAGGGTGTCACTCAGCACATACCCGACACACTTGGGCTCTTTGTTGCTTCATCAATTGTGCCATCATGTTGGAGAGCTTGTCAACCTTTTCTTCTAAAGCCGGATTGGCTCTTGTCTCGTGTACTTGTTTTGTGCGAGATTGAGATCCAAATTGTTGGTTCTTCAATGCTCGTGTCTCCAATAGGGCGGTTGCTTCCTCATTTGTCTTTTCCAAGAAAGATCATCCAGTAGCCGAATCAAGAAATTCCTTATCCAAGTCACGCATCCCCTCATAGAAATATTGCAATAAGAGGCCTTGGCGAATGCCATGAGTTGGATAAGAAGAAATAAGAGTCTTGAAACGTTCATAGTACTCATAGAATGGTTCATCATGCGCTTCATTTATCCCAGTAATCTGACTCCTCAGCTGAGTCACTCTAGATGCTGGAAAATACTTGAGTAGTAACTCGTTCACCATAGTATTCCAAGAAACAATATGACCTGATGGTATCGTGAACAACCAATTCCTTGCCTTGTCCTCTAGTGAAAATGGAAAGGCTCTCATCTTCACATGCTGAATATCCGCTCCTCTAGGACACATTGTCTCACAAGTAAATTGGAATTGTTGCAAATGTGAGTTCGGCTCCTCTCCTGAAAGACCATGGAATTTCGGCAATTGATGCAAAAATCCACTCTTAAGCTCAAAGTCATCTAACTTGCCGGTTGCAACTGGTGGATAGGTGATGTTGAAAGGTGCCATGCCTACACTCGTAACGTGTCCATTTTGCTCTTTGATCGATCCCATTTGTGGTGGAGGATCAGGTAAGTCGAAATTCAAAGCTGTTGGGAATTGACTTGTTAGTAGCTCAAACTCCGGATCTTCGTGGAACAAAGGGTTAAGTTCACACAAAACGTTAGATAGAAATGGTGATGGTGGAGCTACAACGTCACGATCAAAGAGTGATGAAGTGGGGAACACAAATTGATGCTCAAATAATAGTGTGCTCGATGATGGTTGCTCGGCTCTCTCTCCACAAATTCTGTTCAAGCGATCTTCAATCTCTTGAGACCAACCTGGAATGATGGACATTCATGTACCTGAGAATTTTGAAGATCAAGTCGTTAATAAACAAAAACTAAAAAGAAAAACAAGTATGAGAATGTTAAGAATATAGTTAGAACTATGTTTTAGTTGTATCAATTAGTAGTATTTTCAATGTAACACAAATTGTAAAGTTAAGGAAAAATTCAACATTGTTACAAGTATAAAGCACACGTATAGAAGTATAAATCACAAAAGAATTACAAGTATATGTCACAAGAAATTTACATGTAACAAACAAGACTTCGGTTCAAATATATCAAGGAATTCGGTTCAAGTTTCTCCAAAATTTCCGAAAGTATTAAATATGTCGAACTCTTAGAGTTTAATTGCTTTTATTCAAACAACTTTAAAATTCAACGTACGTGGAGCAGAGGAGATAACAGTGGAATGGGCTGAAACAACCCAAGGTAGTATCATGCTTTTATCCGATATACCTTAAAATTTAAAGACATCTTTTATTTGTGAAGCTATATAAATCTATTTATGCAAAGTTATTTTCTAAGTTCTAAAGCAAGGTGAACATGCGGCCCGAGTATTGTCGTCTAGACATGAATTATTCAATGTTTTCAAAAGGCTAGAATGAAAGTTTCTAAGATGGATCAAGGCAAGACTCGTTGTTGGTAACCACGGAAAGCGAACTCCCTATCGACTCCCTCACCGAGAAGGAACGCCAGTCTGTGGGCCTTGAGATCTAGTTAAACAAACCTTGAAACTAAATTAGAGACAAACGAACTAATAGGCGAACATTTATGCCACTTACTAAGTTAAGAATAATCATGTGTTAGACAGTTCTCCAAGTGTTAATAAAATCCGCCATCAACTCCAAGTGACCTTAATAAGGTACAAATGGAGGGTTATAGATAATATTAACAAAATGGACTTCACCTATTCTGTTCACTTTAGAACCTACAATAAACTAAACATAAATAAATCTTTAACTTCCCAGCAATTTATCTAAGTGTTACACACATACATCACATATTATAACAACATATTTCGGCAAAAATTAAAAAAAAAAAAACCCTAGTTACTATTACAAACCGAAACCTAAAAATTATACAAAACCGAAACTAGGAAAATTATAAAAATCTGAAATTTATACAATGCTACAAAGTAACACATCATGAATTAAATAGTTATAATTTCCTGGGCAACGGCACCAAAAATTGATGGAGTTATTATCCAAGCACAATTGTACCTGCAAAACAACTTCATACATATATTACCCTTTTTGTGTCGATAGTAGTATACGACAAGTAGGGATCGTTCTATCCGGGGAAATCAATGACATTTAATCTCATGAAGTATTACAAAATTATATGGGGGGATTGAAAATTGTATCTAAATACCTACTGAAAATTACGAAAATAAAAACCTAATTTAATATATACATATGATCAACATCTCTCACACATAACAATCCACACAAAACTCACATGACATGCAACAATTTCGCACAAGGTAACAAAGTAGCAATCTGCAGGTAATCAAGATTAGTTTTAGTTCCAATTTAATTAGAGCCTTCGCGGTTCATCTAATTAGCAAAACTCTTTAATTATTTAGAACCAGCTTCGCACATAATCCTAAACATAGTGCTAATTAGTTTAAAGACACACTTCACGTAGAAATTAAACCAAGAAACACATAAGCACAATAGTAAACCAAGAAACACATAAGCACAATGAGTCGAATTGGAAACATATTAGCAAGTATGACATCACCTCATCTCACATCAATATGTAAATTTTCAGAATTACACTAGCCCTTAGAACTAACACAAGGTAAATCAACTTCGTGTATAATCCACCTCATATTATATTAGGCAATTGAAACCAACACACAAGGTACGGCCATGATCAAGGCTGTCCTCATGCATCGATTTATATTCGTATGAATTCAGAAAATAAACAAAAATAAAACCAAGAATACATGCGATTTCAACTATATCATAAACCCTGATTAATTTCGTTACAAATCATGAACATAACCCGAAAATTAGATAATCAAGTAGCAAATTTGGAAATCCAAAATAGAATTAATAAAACCAAATAAACATCCACAAATACATACAATCTTCATAGACAAAGTATTATAATTACAAATAAAATATAAAGCCATGAGAGTGATGGAATTATTTCAAAGCACATTTGTACCTTCAAAACAACTTCATACATATATTACCCTTCTTGTGTCGATTGTAGTATGGACAAGTAGGGATCGTTCTATCCGGGGAAATCAAGGGCATTTAATCACATAAAGTATCACATAATTAATCATATGGGGGGGTTTGGATATTGTATCTAACATCTATTGATTTTTACGAAATTAAAACCTAAATTATTATTTACACATGATCATCTTCTCCACATAAACACATAACACGAAATCACTTACACATGTATTAATCGAAATTAAAGACTTACGACAGCAAGTATTTTTCACATAGCACTTAGACAAATTCAATTTCAATTCTAATTAGAGCCCTCAGCGGTTCATCTAATCATTAAGACTTCTTAATTATTTAGAATTAACTCAGCGTGTAACCCTAAACATAGTGCTAATCAGTTTAAAGACACTCAACGTAGAAATTAAACATAAAGAACACATAAGCACAATAAGTCGAATTAGAGACATGCAACAAGTATGGCGTCACCTCACCTTGCTTCAACACGTAAACTTTCATGGTTATACAGCCCTAATTAAACAATCTAAATCACAACAACTCAGCCCATGATGCAATCCAAATTATTCTGGTGGATGAAATCGGCACCTAAGGGACTGCCACAAAGTCAGCCCTTAAGCACACGATTTGTGGTGCTCGAACTCATGAAAATTAATCAAATAATATCAAGAACACATGTAAAAACTACTGCCCTCAATCAACAAATTACGAATTCAACATGTATAAGCTTGTACGAAATAAAGTAGAAACCCTGAATGAAAATTCGGAAATCACAAAGAAACCCTGATTAAAATTCGGAAATCATAGTTTAACATACAAAACCAAAAGTTATAATCCATAAAACCATACAATATGAAATCGTAATGTATACAGAAAATTAAAGAAGTCATTGAGTTGTTCGAATCACACTTTGTAAGGACCTTGAGGATCTTCGGCAAAGATGAGTTCGGCTTTGGAAAGATGGTGCGATCTTGAAGACGGAAGGTGGTTCGGCTTCAATATTTCTGTATAGGATTTGTGGGATAACTTTGGTAGAGTTTCGGCAAAGTATTTGTGAGAGAAGAGATGATTTTCTTTCTGGCTGTCGTGCCCTTTATATAGGAGCACAAATGTACTAGGGTTTCGGCACAAAGTGTTTGTGCCGAACTCTCTCTTTTCTTGCACGGCAAGACTTTGTTTTTCTTTCCAAGTTGTTGCCGAATTTCTTCTTTGAATTATAGATGAAATTCAGTCTACATTCGTCTTTTAATTCTTCTTGCAATTCGGCAATATCTCTCCATAATGGATTCGGCTTCTACCTTCCTTAGCCGTGTCCTTGCTTTGTCTTGCACGGCAAGACTCTTCCTTGTGCACATGTTCGGCACATCCCTTGATCCTTGATTCACAAGCTTCATGACATGTGCTCGGCATGCTTCTCATTAAAATCCAATTTATCTTCTTTTAAATTTCCTGAAACTAAATAAGAGAAATGTCCTTGAAGAGTCTTGCACGGCAGGACTCTTCCTTGTGCACATGTTCGGCACAACCCTTGATACTTGATTCACAAGCTTCATGACATGTGTTCGGCATGCTTCTCATTTAAATCCAATTTCTCTTCTTTTAAATTTCTTTTAAGCTTCACGACATGTGCTCGATAAAAATATAATGTACCGAAATTTATTAGAGTTAGAATCCTGATTCCAATCAGATTTCCTGGTTCAACAAGGAGTTCTACTTTCATTGAAACTTTTTAAAACCTTCGACGTTTTGAGAAACGTCGAGACAATGTAGATTTCTAAACCGATTAGGATTCCTAATGTAATAAGGAATCCTACTTTGAATCAAACTCTTCATAAATTCATCACTTTTTGCCATTTAAGCTTATTTCATAAACCAACTCTACCAAAAACTCCTGACTCGACTAAACGACTCATTATTTATTACAACAATAAGGGTTAAGCAATTGCATATATAGGGGTAAAACACATTAAAAATGTAGCATATTATGCTCCTATCAGAGAGGAGTGAATCACACTTTGTAGAAACCTTGAATGGAGATTCGGCAAAGATGTGAATTCGGTGGAGGTGATGCGATTTTAGGATGGTGGTAGTGAATGGATTCGGCTGTATTTTCTTTGGTATTGTGGTGGTAATTCGGCAGAGATTTGGCTTTGTGAAGGTGAGAGACGAGATGCTTTCTTTTTTAGGCAACTGTGTGCTTTATATAGATGTAAGGGCTTCTAGGGTTTCGGCACAAGGAATTGTTGCCGAACTCTTCTTTCTTTTCTTGCACGGCAAGCCTTGCTTTTCCTCTTCAATTTGCTACCGAAAATATCTTTGATAATTGCTGAATTAATCTTCAAATAATTCTTGATTTAATTCGGCTGAACTCCATGAACTTTGCATGGAATTGAGTCCACATTCGGCATTGATTTGGTATTGAAATTCGGATTGCAATTTCACTTTACTTCCTTGCCGTGCAAGGCTTCTCTTCTTTCCTTGTTGCATTCGAATTTCTCCTCTTGTCATGTGTTCGTCATTCCTCTTTGTTACTTGATCACAAGCTTCATTACATGTGTTTGGCATGCTTTCTCTTCTTTCCTTTTTAAATGAATTTGGCAATATGGTTTCCCATCCGAAATTCTTCTTCTTTTCCATTCCGAAATCCCTTTTGTTAATTCCTGGAAAATTAAGAGAAGAAATATATTACAAAGAGAAGATAAAATGTAGCACAATTATTCTATGAAAAGTCTTGATTCAATAAGGATTCCTACTTTCATTAGGTCTCCTCATTCAACTTAGTTTCCTAGTTGAATAAGGTTTCCTAATTCCAATCAAACTCTATGCAACTTCGTCGTTTTAGAAACGTCGAAACATTTTAGACTCCTCGTTCAATTAGGATTCTTCAAGAATTCCTCATTTTTCACGTTTTAAGCTCTTTTTACAATCAACTCTGCCAAAGACTCCTGACTCGACTAAACGACTATAAAAACAACAATAAGGGTTAAACATTGCATAAATGGAGGTAAAACACATTAAGAACGTCGCATATTATGCTCCTATCATTAATCAAATCATCCAAGTTCTGATTTTATAAATTTTGTTACAAATATAAAGTAGAAGCTCAAATCCGAACAGGGTGAGTGAGTTTAGGATAAGAAAAGGTAAAAGATAGAAATTTTTGTTGGTACTGTTTGTTTTAATGCCATAAGCTTCTAGTAAGTCATAAGTTAATTATAAACCTTGTAAGCTTTCAAAGCTACAGTTTTATATAAATGTGTGTTTTTGGATCTATAAAGTCTGAAATAATGTCTTTAATTTCTTTAAGACTATTAGATTTCATATGCTATTCTACATTGGTCAAAAAGAAAATAAAGAACACTGTTAAAGTTTTTGTGTAGAGTTGTAATTCCCGCTACTGTTCCATTAGCATTCCAATTGTCTGTTCGTGTCAGCATTGATTGATAATGTTTTCTTAGTGTATGGTTACTTTCTTTATATGATGGAGTTTCTTGTTTATTGCTTCATTTACTAGGAATGAAATACTGATCAGGACATTATTGGCTGGCTGATGGAAGCTGATTTATCTAATGATAAAGTCATATGAGGATGTACATCTTCTGGTATTTCCAGTCAGGGAAATCAGCATATTACCAATTATATATGTCAAGACCAAGATCATTGGTATAGAATAAAATCAATACATATTTGCAAACTCTCCCAAAAATTTAACCATGTTTCAAATTAAAAATCATAGGCCCTGGCATTTTGGATTACCCTAAGCCTGAGATGTTGACTAGAAATTTCTATGATAGTGATAGCCTTTCATCAACTATTTTCTTGACTGATGTCTGAATTTTATTGTGTGCGCTGGTTATAGGATTCAAAGGCCTAGTTTGTATCCCTGCTAATGATTTCCATTTATCATGCTTCGCAGCTGTCACTATCATACTTATCTCTCTGATTCCTTGGTGCGCAGATTTGATGCCAAGGGTCCAGCTCAATCATGTTTTGGATCCTGGAGTAGATGGGGGAGTGAAGCTAGTTCAACCTGACGCCAAGTAGGGTTGGCCTCATTTTTATTGATCTAGCCAAACAGCTTTCTAGGTTTTTAGAGCAATTTTCAGCTTTTGATTGTAGCTAGGAATGTAGCCAGCTAGGTAGGAAAATTGCTAGCTACTTCTGAACTTGTGTATGTGGTAGAGGGTGTGCAGCTTTTAATCATAGCTAGGAATGTAGTAACTTAGGCTATTTACATGTATGTGGTACAGTGGTTACTTGAATGAAATGTATTGAAGCTTAATTTATATGCAATGGTGTAATGGTGCAGGTTTTGTACAACAGTTAACATGCTTTTGTGTTAAATCAGTTATATGTTTGAAGCTCAGAAAACAAATTTTCATATGACCAAAAACTTAAGTATTGTGTGATACAACATTATACAACAAGATAGCTAGATGCTCAAATCAGTTGTGCGAATTAGACAACTCAAAAAATGAGAAACGAAATTAGTTGTGTGAATCAGACAACTCAAAAGATAGGAAAGGAAATCAGTTGTGTGAAGAGACAACTGAATAACAGTTTATAGTTATGTTGTGTGTATGAAAATCACACAACTGAAAATTTATAAGTTTTGTTGTGTAATCGGACATGCCAGTGCCGTGCATGTCAAGCCCGCCGTGGCATGACATATAAGTCATACAACAGAAACAAGACTATGCTTTGATAGGAGCATAATATGCGACGTTCTTAATATGTTTTTACCCCCATTTATGCAATGCTTAACCCTTATTGTTGTATTTTAGAGTCTTTTAGTCGAGTCAGGAGTCATTGGCAGAATTAGATATGAATTGAGCTTAAATGTCGAAAATTGCAGACACTACCAGAAAAGGGGTTATAGCCGACGATATGGGAAAAAACGGCCGACGAAATAGTACCTCGTCGGCTATAACCCCTTATAGCCGACGAACTACTATTTCGTCGGCCACATCGTCGGCTATAATATTATAGCCGACGACTGCCGACAACTCGTCGGCTATAACTATAGCCGACGAAACGTTTTTAGTTATAGCCGACGAGGATGGTATTCGTCGGCTATAAGAGTTATAGCCGACGAAAAGTTTTTGTTATAGCCGACGAGGGGGGTATTCGTCGGCTATAACTCTTATATCAGATCGACCTTCTGCATCAGGGAGCTCATTCGTCGATGAAATCGTCCAAAACGCTCTGAAATCGTCCAAAACCTCGGCCATAAGCTTGAAAGGTACGTATATTGCTGTGTGTGTTGATTTAGTTGGTTATATGCAGAGGTGTATTAATTTAGAGTTTAATTAGAATAAATGTGTGATTAATTTGATATATATATATATATATATGTGTTGAGATGAGATTATTAATGGGTTGATATATATGTTGTATTGGTTAGATAGAATTGAAGTTTTGTTGAAGATTAGTGATTGATTGTTGATTTATAGGTGATTTTAGATGAATTTGATGAAAAAATGTATATATATTAATTAATTTAATTGTAATTAAAAATATATTGTTGGTATATATAAAAAATACAATGTGTTTAATTAATTAGGGAGATTGACGATGTTTTAATTAATTTAGGGATGCATGTGTATATATATATATATGTGTGTGTGTGTAATGATGAATTTTTTAATTAATTAGTACGTGCGTACGTACGTAGTACGTGCATATATACATATCTATATATAGCTATATTTATTTCTTGAATTTACAGGATGGACAAGAGTTGGATTACCCTTGGAAGATGGGATCAGGCGTATCATGATGGAGTTAGGAGTTTCCTGGATTTTGTGATGGCTAACTGTGGAGACACTACACTTCATTATTGTCCGTGTAAAAAGTGCAAGTGTGCCACCCCACGACACCGGTTTTCCATAGAGACAGTGGAGCAACACCTGGCTAGATATGGATTTTGGGTCCTATACACTAATTGGATTTATCACGGTGAACCAGAGTTTGCGGGTCGTCATGATCATGGACAATTTGCCGAGAGAGGGAGTTCCTCCAATGATCCGACAACGAACTGGATCAACGATATGTTTCCTCGTGAGAGCGGTGTCTTTGAGGAAGCACCAGATGTGCAACTCCCACCTCCGGAGATGGAGTGTTTCCCTGATATTGAGCCACTCGAGCCATTACCCCGATCTCCGGTCAACACAAGTGGTATGGAAAAGTACAACAACCTGATCGCATTGCAACAGACTCCGTTGTACCCCGGATGCAGTAAGACTGTCCTTGAATCTGTCATGGGAGTGATGAAGATCAAAACGGAGAACAAAGGCACTGTCAAATCGGTTGATGATTGGCTTCGGCTATGGGGTGGGGCGATGCCCCCCGGACATCGGCTTCCTACCAGTCATCATAAGGTGCGACATATCCTTAAAGATCTCGGCTTTTCCTACATCAAGATTCATGCATGCAGATACGATTGCGTTCTGTTTTACGGGGAAGGACTTGCAGATCTTGAATACTGCCCATTATGCAATACAGAGCGGTATAAGTTCACTCCTAAAGGGAACAAGAAAGCTGTGAAGATACTTCGGTACTTCCCGCTGATTGATAGGCTTGAGCGGTTGTTCATGTGTGCTTTCACGGCCGAAGCTATGAGATGGTGGGCTGAGAGGAATGTGCCTGACGATGACACCCTTAGACATCCCGCCGACGGAGAGGCTTGGAAGAAGAACGTGTTGGAGTTTCCCGAATTTGCATCAGAGGTTCGAAATGTTTGGCTAGGGCTATCATCCGACGGTTTCAACCCTTTTGGCAAGAAAGAGCTTCAGTACAGTGTGTGGCCAGTTATTTTGATTCCGTACAACTTTCCACCGTGGATGTGCATGAAGAAGGAATATAACATGCTCACATTGTTGATTCCAGGCCCAGGTTATCCGGGAAAGTGTCTCGATGTGTATTTGAGACCCGTAATTGAGGAGCTTCGGTACTTGAGTCTGAACGGCCACCTGGTCTACGACCGGTTCAAAAATGAGATGTTCCGGATGCATGCCATGCTTGTTGGCACGATCAGTGACTTTCCTGGGAGGGGTATGTTGTCGGGCAGCGTCACTAGGGGTTACAGGGCTTGTTCAGAGTGCATGACTGTTGATTGCTCCAGTCCTCATTGCAGCAAGATTGTCCAGATGCGTCACCGTCGTTGGCTTCCGCATGACCATCCATTTAGGGACGATGCACAGGCTTTTGATGGGACTGAAGAAAGGGGCTGGGCACCGGAGCAATGGACAGGGGAGGAAATATTGGCAGTGTTGAATGAGTATGACTTTGGTCCGCTTAGCAATCATCCCGATGTGTTGCGCACGATTCCAGAGAGGCCGGATCGGTATAGGTTCTGGTCACACAAGAGCATCTTATGGGAACTTCCTTATTGGGCCAGGTTGGCTACCAGATACTACCTGGATGTCATGCATATAGAGAAGAACGTGGGTGAAGCCGTGGTTGGCACAGTTTTGAATTGGGAGAAGAAAACAAAAGACACCCCCAAGGCACGCGTTGATCTGAGAAATATGGGACTGCGGGACCATTTGTGGTTGAGAGAGGGCAGGAGCAAAATGCCCCAAGCTCCTTACACCGTCACCAGGGACCAGAAACATGAAATCTTTAGATGGCTGAGTAATGTCAGGTAACTTTTTATTAATTAGGCATGTATTCCCTAAAGAATCCATCTGTTGTTGGACGACTATATATGCATGAAATCTAATTGTTGTTAATGGCTATGCAGGTATCCTTATGGCTATGCGGGTAACATAAGCAAGTGTGTTAACTACCGAGACAACAAGATGTACGGATTGAAGAGTCACGACTGCCATGTACTGCTTCAACGCCTCTTCCCTATTTTCATTCGAGCGTACTTGGAGGATGAAGTGGTTGAGCCGTTGGTGGCGTTGTCAAGATTCTTCCAGAAGTTATGCGCTAGAGAAGTTAGAAAATCAGACCTCATGAGAATGCATGAGGAAATCGTTTTTATCTTGTGCAAGTTCGAGAGGATATTTCCCCCAAACTTCTTTGACATCATGCCTCACCTGATGATCCATCTTCCCCAACAATTGTTGCTTACCGGTCCCGTACACTACACTTGGATGTATCCCATCGAAAGGTACATGTTATTCATAAATTTGATTTATACATGTTTTTAAATAAAAGTTGCATGCTCTTAACACGCACTTGTTAACCTTGCAGACAACTTGGAGACTACAAGAAATATGTGCACAATAAATCTGCGCCTGAGGGGTGTATTGCTGAAGCTTACATTGCGCATGAGTGTGTAACGTACGCCAAGTTGTACTTGGGAGCGATGGAGGACCCCCCACAACATCCAAGTCGAGATGACCCCGAGTTCAACCTATCTATCGTCGCCAACTCTGTTGTACCATACGGAAGCTTCAAGAAAAAGGGTGTGGACAAGTTGCCTGACCATGAGGTAGGGATTGCCCACTGGTGGGTTCTAATAAACTGTCCGGAGGTACAATATTGGAAACGTCACCATCTTCACAGCAAGGAAGTTCGCGGTGATGTCGAGTACCACAACACGACGTTTGCAGACTATTTTCCACAATGGGTAAGTGTATAAATATATATATTAGATGGCTTTCTTTTACAGTTCCCTATTCTTTAATCATAAACACACCGAGTGATTTGAGTTATATTTTTCAGCTGATGCAAGTGGCTGCGAGGGGTGGTCATACAAATTACTCAGAGGAATTGAGGCTGTTGTCGATGAAGCCGATATCTTCCACAGTCCGCCCAATGTGTGATGTCAACGGCGTTAAGTATATATGTGAAGCTAGAGACGGGGAACGCAAAACACAGAATTGTGGGGTGATGGTCGATGGTGCAGAGGGGGGCGTGGATTTTTACGGTGTCCTACAGTCAGTTGTTGAACTCATTTATGGGAACCGCATGAAAGTCCACTTGTTCAAGTGTCGATGGTTTGATACTAGGCCGCACCGCATACGGATCGATCAGTACGGCATACTTTCGGTGAATACCGCCACTAGTGTGTATGAAGACGACCCCTTTGTTTTCGCCACAGCGGCCAAAAAGGTCTTTTATCTTGACGATCCTTTGAACAAAGGCACGTGGAAGGTAGTTAACCATGTGTCTCAGCGAGACATATACAGTGCTACCACACTTGGTGTGAGCACAGAGTGTCAAGAAGCGACCGCATACCAAGAGCCGGACGCCGGCGACATTCCGGAATCCTCCACCATCCGCGATAATAATGTGACGCCGGGCAGAGTGGTTCGACTTCCTAGGGGTCAGGTGCCCATGTATGATGTTAATCCGAATCGTCTATATCAGGCAGACGATGACTCAGACGACGAGTACGAGCACCGGTTGCCAGATATTAACTACTATACTACGTCTGACTCAAGTGATGAGGATGATTCTGATTATCATCCTTAGTATACTATTTATGTATGTATTTGTGTACGATGGTGCATGCATGAATACATTTTTGTCCTTAATTACCGTTTTCCGAGTTTATGGGAAATTGTATTGAATTGTTTGTGTTATGTTTAGGAATTTATCAGGTGAAATAGGCAATTTTCAGGCCCTAAATGGCAAATTTTCAGAAAGATCAGAATTATAGCCGACGAAATGGACCATAATTCGTCGGCTATAATGCCCATACTTTAGCCGACGACTTGCAATTCGTCGGCTATAATGCCCATACTGTAGCCGACGACTTGCAAGTCGTCGGCTAAAGTATATTGACCGAAACCATACGTAGACCGTTCAAATGCAAAAGTGTCGTGAAATAAGATACGACCGAAATATTGAAATACGACTACGGTTGAAAAATGGGAAGATTCCGACAAAATATGTGTGCCGAATGTTGCGATTAGGTGTTTTTTACTTCCGTTTTCCTATGGGTAGCCTGACGGTCGGTAAATTTTTGGAGGAAAATTTTTATACGGTTAGTTGCGTCGCATCGATTTGAAACTATTCTCTGTTGAAGGTCAGGCCAAAAAACGTCATTTAGACGGGCCAATTGCCGTTTTAAAGCGTTTCGAGGTTTGACCAAAAGTTGACCAGGGAATAGCCGACGAAATACTTAACTTCGTCGGCTAAACTCTTGCGATCCGCGCCGTTTCATTGTCCGCCGTTGGATGGGCGAGATCTGACGGCTGGTGAGAGCTTATAGTATAGCCGACGAGATTCATAGTATAGCCGACGACATTCATATTATAGCCGACGAGATACTTAACTTCGTCGGCTATAATCGGCCCGCAAAGCCCAACTCCGGCCCGGCCCGGATTTTGGCCCGGCCCGTAAGAGTATAGCCGACGAATTTCGTCGGCTATGACTATAGCCGACGAATTAAAATTAGATCGTCGGCTATAGTCCTTCGATTTAAACCGAAACAGAGCGCGCCTCCCTCATTTTCTGCTAACCCTAAATCCCTAAATCCCCACCTGCTGCAGCCGCCCGCCCCTCCCCGACGCCGACCGACCACGACGGAGCCTCCCCGACGCCGATCGACCCTCCCCGGCCCCACCCGATACCTCCCCGCCCCGGCCCCCTCCTTCCCGAGCCCTCCCCGACCCGAAAGCCGCTGCCGGAGCCGCCCCGAGCCGCCCTACCCGCCCCTGCCGCAGCCGCCCCTACCCGCCCCTGCCGCAGCCGCCCCTGCCCGCCCCTGCCGCCCCTGCTGCAGCCGCCCGTAGCCGCAGCTGCCCCTGCCGCAGCCGCCCCTGCCGCCGTCGCCCCTGCCGCCGTCGCCCCTGCCGCCGTCGCCCCTGCCGCCGTCGCCCCTGCCGCCGTCGCCGTCGCCGCCGCACCGCACCACCGGTCCTCGTCCAGACTGCACCACCATGTCAGGTAGTCCCGATCGAGCCTCATTTACGGTTTTTATTAATTTTGTCGAATTTTGTGAATTTTAGGGTTTTTGTGAATTTTTTGTGGAATTTAGGGTTTTTGTGAAATTTATGGAATTGTGTGGATTTTTTGTTAAATTTGTTAATTTTGTGGAATTTATATACTAATTTTGTGGATTTTTTGTTAAATTTACGGTTTTTATATACTAATTGTGGAATTTTGTTGAATTTATATACTAGTATACTAATTTATATACTAATTTATATATAATTAGGTATAAATATTTTTTTTCATTTTTATGACGATATATATATATATATATTTTTCGGAATATATATATATATAATTAGGTATAAATATAGTTATGTATATATATAATTAGGTGTATATATATTTAAAAAAGTTTTTTATTTTTTTGTGAAATTTAAGGAATTTTGTGTTATATTTCGGAATATATATATATAATTAGGTATAAATATATTTAGGTACGTATATATATAATTAGGTATATATACATTGAATGATGTTTTTAATTTTGTTTTGTGGAATTTTTGTGCAATTTATGGAATTTATATACTAATTGTGCAGGAAACCGGCGCTTTGTAGACCGATGGCTTGGCAGACGGACCGAGAGCGACCCCGACGCTCAGGCAGGATCCAGCCGTGGGGGGAGCGGATCCAGCGGTCGTCGGGGCCTAGGCCGGCCTTTGAGTCGACGAGAGGAGACGTTGATGGGATTGACGCCGAGCGATCCACGTGGGGGCTCCTCGTATGAGTCGACGGGAGCGGGCCGTGACTCGAGTGTCGGAGGAGGACGCAGAGCCACCAGACCCCAGTGCACTTCAGCACTGTTCCAGGATCGGCAGCCGACCCCACCGCGCGCCGATCTGGACCCTCCAGAGATGCTCCCTGTTCCCCCACAGCGACATCATCCACAGCTACGGGGCCCACCGTCAGGGGGAGCAGGCCCCTCAGGGTCCACGCCCCGTATGTCTCCGCCATCGGGGATGTACATGGTCCAGTTCCTCCCTGCCATCCCTGAGTACGACGCTAGGGGGAGGCAGATTTGGAGGCACGACCGGCCCCACGAGATTCCCTGGGAGGAGGCCTACTTCTACAGTCCTTTCGACTCAGAGGACTGCCGCGGCCTGTGGGCCGTTCGTGAGAAGGACAAGCAGTACAACGACGCAGGTAATTGGTTAGTTTAATTAATTATTTAGATTGTTTAATTAATTATTTAATTAGTTAGTTTAAATAATTATTTAACTATGTGTTCATTTTAACAGGCGTCCTCGTCAATAAACCCGCGGGGACGAGACGGACCAGAGGGCCAGCGAACATGTCGACCCTGGAGAGGGAGCTGGCCGGTGGGATCAGAGAGATCCTGCCCGGTCCCGGTGAGGATGGACGCCCGATTGAGCGGAGAGACACCACCACCAAGTACATCAACGCGACGGGCATGCTCGTGCGGGACAGGGTCCAACTGTTGTGGCCCGAATGGGGCTCTGTGCCCGATGAGATCAAGGCGCGAGTGTACAATGCACTGTCGGTGAGTTAAATATGATTTTTATTATAGAAAATAAACAATTATGAATTCAGTCCTTATAACTATATAAAAATATTTTCTAAGTAATTTATAATGTTGCAGCAATGGTTTAGAGTCCATCCTACCTTGGACTGGTGGAGAGACGAGCAGCTGAAGAACAGGTTATGTGTTTTGCTTTTTTTTGTATAAATATATTTATTGGCAGTGTACGAATATATCTAACAGTTGTGTTCTGTTAATATAGGTACTCCGAGTGGAAGAACGAGCTGTCCACGCACTACAGGACGTACCATGTGGAGCAGCGCTTGGGGCGAGCTGCAACCCCCCACGAGTTCCGGTACAGGGAGTACGAGTGGCTATGGCTGGTAGCCTACTTCGGGAGCGACAGGGTCTCGGTAAGAAAATTTAGCCTGGTAGTATATAACTTTTTAATGTTATTTAATAATTAAATTATGTAGTTACTTAATTCAATTAATTAGTTAGTTAGTTAGTTATTAGTTATTAAATTAAGTCAGTTGGTTAGTTACATAGTTAGTTAGTTCGTTACTAAATTAAATCAAATTAAATTAAATAAAATTAGGTAGTTAGTAAGTTAGTTAGTTACTAAATTAAATTAGTTAGTTAAGTAGTTACTAATTAAATTAGTTAGTTAAGTAGTTACTAATTAAATTAAATTAGTTAGTAACTAAATTAGTTATTAATTTTATTTTGGTTAGTTCCTAATATTTTAATTTAGTTACTAATTTATATTTGCGTTTATATGTTTGTTGTTATAATACAGAAAATCTCGCGGACGAACAGCGACAACCGCAGGAGGAACGAGCACCCCCACCACGGCGGCGCCCGCTCCTGGAGGCAGTGGGCAGAGATGGCGAGGAGGGACCGACCGCTGAGGCCGTTGTCGTGGATTCATGCGCAGATGTATCCGGGGCGTCCCGACCAAGTGGTAAGTATTCGTCCATCTTCAATAAAAGTGTTTCATGAAATTAATTTATATATATATTTTTTAATTCGTTTATTATATTTTCTTGTCAATTAGGCGGAAATAGATGCGGAGACCGACGCGATCACCTTCGGGATCGCGCGAGACACTCTGGGAGACGGGGCGTCCGACGAGGCGATCGCGGAGTTTGCCTCCACGATCGACACCCTTGAGCCGCGCTTGGCCTCTCAGATCATGCACGCGGCGGTAGGGACGGGGAACAACTACTTCTACCAGAGAGGCCTAGGCGCGGCGGGAGATGGGGTTCTCAAGTTCACGCCGGCCAATCCCAGCACGCAGCGTGCGGCTTCGACGAGAGGAGACTTGCAGACGCAGCTGCAGAGGACTCAGGCGGAGTTGGCGAGGGCGGTGGAGGCGCTCCAGCAGGCGGAGTTGGCGAGGGCTGCGGAGGCTTCAGCAGGCCAGAGACGCATCTGTGGCGGAGATGTACCGATGGATGCAGCAGTCTTGGGAGGCCCAGCAGGCTGGACTCCAGCCCCCGCCTCCGCCACAGATGCCCCAGTTCGTCGTCCCCACTCCCCCCCCCCCCGCATCGGAGTACGCCAGCCGATCAGGACAGCCATAGCCACCGGAACTCGAACGATCCGGTCGACGACGCTACGCGTTTAGGGGGTGATGATGAGTAGATATAGTGGGTTAATTTGTACAGTATGTAGGATATTAGGGATGGATTGATGTGGATATTTGTTGGATATTTGGATGTTTGTTTGTGCATTTTCTGCAGCCCCCGAAGACGAAGAGAAATTGGGCCCGAGTAAAATTTTTTAATTTTTTTAAATATTTAGGGGTTATAGCCGACGATATTGGCATTATTTCGTCGGCTATAACAGTTATAGCCGACGATTTTTACCAAATTTCGTCGGCTATAAGGGCTATAGCCGACGATGTTTACCATATGTCGTCGGCTATACCCTCCCGGCTTCAGGCAAAAAAAAGCCGTTCCTGGTACCGGCGATTGTTATGGCCGACGATAGTGTCGTCGGCTAAAACGGACGTATAGCCGACGATAGTGTCGTCGGCTATACTTCGGGTTAGGGGCAGTTACGTAATTTTTAAAGCCGACGATCTTCTCGTCGGCAATGTTCGAAGTATAGCCGACGACGCTTTTTTCGTCGGCTATACCTGGTGTTTCATAAGCCGACGACTTACCCCGTGTGTCGTCGGCTATACTATAGCCGACGGAGCAATCCCGACGAGATAATAGCCGACGATACTTCGTCGGCTATGACTATAGCCGACGAATTAATGGAAACGGCCGACGAGATGGCGTCGTCGGCTATGACGCCTTTTCTGGTAGTGAGAATTTATGAAGAGTTTGAGTGGAACAAGGATTCTTAAATCAAGAGTTTGATTCAAAGTAGGACTCTTTATGCAAATAAGAGTCTCAATCGGTTTAGGAGTCTACAATGTCTCGACGTTTATGAAAACACAAAAGTTTTAAGAGTTTCAATCAAAGTAGAACTCCTTGTTGAACCAGGAAATCTTAATGGAATCAGGATTCTAACTCTAATAAATTTCGCTACATTTTATTCTTATCTTTTTAATAATTTTTCTCTTTTGTATTTGAAGGAAATAACAAAATGAATTTCGGAATGGAAAAGAAGAAGGAATTGGATGGAAACTATATTGCCGAATTCATTTAAAGAGGAAGAATTGCAAAGCATGCCGAGCACATGTAATGAAGCTTGTGGATCAAGGAACAAGGAGCATGCCGAACACATGCATGAAGGAGTCTTGCACGGCAAGACAAATCAAGGAGCACGGCAAAAGGAAAGGAAGCCGAATTAAAGAAGGAGATTGTTGCCGAATTACATAAGGAATTCAACTTCTCCTTGTGCCGAAACCCTAGCATCTCTGTGCCTAAACCCTAGCACCCTTGTGCCTCTATATATAGGGCACGGCAGCCGCAAAGAAAGGATACTTCTCTCATACTTTCACAAGCCAAAATTCTGCCGAATTACCACCACAATACCAAAAAAATATAGCCGAATCCCTTCATCACCATTACATCAAAATCGCACTACCTTTCCACCGAATCCACACCATTGCCGAATTCTTTTCAAGGTTTCTACAAAGTGTGCTTCACTCTTCTCTCATGGCTTTATGTTTTCTTTGTAATTACAATACTTTGTCTATGAAGATTGTATGTATTTGTAGATGTTTATTTGGTTTTATTAATTCTATTTTGGATTTTTGAATTTGCTACTTGGTTATCTAATTTTCGGGTTATGTTCATGATGTGTAATGAAATTAATCAGGGTTTATGAAATAGTTGAAATCGCATGTGTTCTTGGTTTTATTTTGGTTTATTTTCTGAATTCATACGCATATAAATCGATGCATGAGGGCAGCCTTGATCATGGCCGTACCTTGTGTATTGGTTTCACTTGCCGAATACAACATGAGGTGAATTATGCATAAAGTTGATTCACCTTGTGTTGGTTCTAAGGGCTAGAGTAATTCTGGAAATTTACATATCGATATGAGATGAGGTGACGCCATACTTGCTAATATGTCTCCAATTCGACTCATTGTGCTTATGTGTTTCTTGGTTTAATTTCTACACGAAGTGTCTTTATACTGATTAGCACCATGTTTAGGATTACGCACAAAGCTGGTTTCAAATAATTGAGGAGTTTTGAATAATTAGAAGAACCACGAAGGCTCTAATTAAATTGGAACTAAAACTAATCTTGAATACTTGCCGATTGCTATGTTATTACCTTGTGCGAAATTGTTACATGTTATGTGAGTTTTGTGTGTAGTGTTATGTGTGAAAGATGATGATCATATGTGTATATTAATTTAGGTTTTTATTTTCGTAATTTTCAGTAGATTTTAGAATCAAAATTTCAACCCCCCAATATTATTATGTGATACTTCATGAGATTGAATGCCCTTGATTTCCCCGAATAGAACTGTTTCTGCACAAACCCTGGGGCCTGGTAGATACAGATGAATCCTCGTGTGATCTCCTGCCAACCTGCTTACTAAGGGGAATACCGGGCGGGCCGGTCTTCTCCTCTTCGATGCCTAAGTTAGTATAGTTGGAATATATATAACCTGAGCACGTATGTAAGCGGTGAGTGAGATCAGTTACCTATTAAAGAGGGTAGTTGGGGCCCTTATATAGGTGGTTGGGGGTGAGGGCTGGCCTCACCCTTCGATGTGGGACTGGTTCCCTTCTGTTTGTACATTCTGGTGCCCTCTTTGGCTGGCAGGCGCCCCCGGTCCCAGGGTCCCTGGAGGCAGGATAGAGTGCTGGACCCCGAGGCCGGGTGCTGGTGATCCGGTCCCGGGCCTTGGGCCGGGCCCTGGTGCGCTTGCTGCGGGTCTGTGGACCTGCTGTAGCCCCTCTGCGGCTACTATCAACAAGTCCCCCAAGTTCCCGGTCAAGTGCAATCTTGAATGGGGACTTAAATCTGTCTTGCTCTTGTCCCGCAGACCCGCAGGGTTACCAACCTAACGGTGCCCAGTCCCCCAAGTCCGCGTTGAAGATTGGGCGTGACCGAGGTGAGTACCTGTTACCGATGGTAAGTAATAGTTTATAAGTACGTTTGTAATTATAAGTAGTACTGTGCTTAAGTGTTGTGGTGCTATGAGCATGGAGTGGGGTTCACGGGACCTCGACCGGGCGTCCTTTCATATCGAGACGAGTCCCGGATGAACTTGCAGACTGGACCTCGACCGAGCGTTCAGCCATATCGGTGCGAGGCGGAGTTCACGAGACCTCCACCGGGCGTTCTGCCATATCGAGACGAGTCCCGGATGAACTTGCAGACTGGACCTCGACCGGGCGTTCTGCCATATCGGTGCGAGGCGGAGTTCACGGGACCTCGACCGGGCGTTCTGCCATATCGAGACGAGTCCCGGATGAACTTGCAGACTGGACCTCGACCGGGCGTTCTGCCATATCGGTGCGAGGCGGAGTTCACGGGACCTCGACCGGGCGTTCTGCCATATCGAGACGAGTCCCGGATGAACTTGCAGACTGGACCTCGACCGGGCGTTCTGCCATATCGGTGCGAGGCGGAGTTCACGGGACCTCGACCGGGCGTCCTGCCATATCGAGACGAGTCCCGGAGATGCTAGCCTGCGGGAGGGCCTGTTGGTGCATGGACTAAGCCAACAGGTACCCCGGAGAGTGTTACGGCCGTACTGAGGCATCGGTTAACACTTGCTAGTTCTTCTCAGCTTTTGTTGGTTAAGCGTTGAGGTAATGTGCAGGTTTGTTAGCCTGCGGGGAGACTTGTTCTGTGTTAGAGAAACAATCTGCCCGGTGGAGTGGCGTTGAGATAACGAGTCTCGCCATGTATCCCCAAATGTATCACAGTTCAGTGTGATGCAGGGTTTTTATCCTGCTGGACAAGAGTACATGGGTTAGATGTAAGCTCGCCCGGGTTTATAAAGCCCATGCGTTTAGAAGCCTCGAGTTGTTGTTGGCTCGTTCCTGCCCGTAGGCGAAGGAAGGTGACAACCGGTAGAATGCTTTGGAGTGGGTTAAATGTCACACGGCAGGTGGAATTCCATAGTGCTGGGCGGATCTCGACCGGGCGTTCTGCCATATCGAGACGAGTCCCCCAGTGAAATGCAGTGAAGATGCCACGCAACCGGTTGAATGATCATAACCGCGAACTGCCATGGTGCCGGATTGATTCGGAGTTGACTTTCTGGGGAAGCGAGGGGAGTGGATGCCTCGTTATTCGCTCCTATCTCCCTAACTGCCGCTTGTAAGTGGGACAGGTGGCGGACATGCGATGAAGGGGAGAGCCCATCAGTCCCATCAGTTATGATGGGTGGGATCCCTTATCCATGCTGGGACACGTGTCGGCAGGGAGCGGTTTGAGATGGAGGGAATCCACGGCTGGGGTTGCCTTACTTTTCTTGTTGCCCTATTTATTGTCCCCTCTGCTCTCCTCATGCCGCACTTTTCCTACCCTTTGCCCTCTGCTCTCCTCCTCCACCTTGCTGCAGAGCTGAATTATTTTGTGTTAGGGTTATGGCGTCTGGGAGATCTGCGTATTATGGCAGCGCAAGCCGCGGGCCCAGAAGACATGAGCTGCTGGATGGTGATAGGGTGATTTTCTGTGATGAAGCAATCAGAAGCATGGATGAAAGAGAGATTAGGGAGTTTCGGGCGAAGTGGGACATCGACTCTTCTGTTAAGCTTCGAGGACTGCGTCCCGGGGAACTGGCCTGTAACCCGGAACCGGGCTGGGTTGCCGTTTTCGACGATCAGTTCCGACACAGACTATCGCTGCCGCTGCCGGGATTTGTTCAGTACATGCTGAGCTCACTAAAGCTTTCCCCAGCCCAGCTTCCGAGCAACCAGTGGAGGCAGTTGCTTGGGCTTGGGTGCCTGTTCAGTCTGAGCTATATGGACTGGCCCACGGTTAATGAATTTCGGGCGCTGTAATAGATCTCCTATTGCAGAAAGGCCCAGTGCAGCGGTTGTGTGAATTTTGCCGCGCGGGAATACGGTCCTGCCATCACGTATCTGCCGTCGTCGGTTTCAGATGTCTGGAGGAGGTTGGTGGTGCTGGCCGGTGGGAAGTGGCAGCGTACTTGGAGGGGCTATCAGGTGCCCGGGGCTTATCAATCGATCGGGGACCAGTCGTTCCGGCTGGAGGACTTGGAGAAGCAACGGTTATACCGGTTGTTTGCTTGCTGGGACCATCTGAGACGGAGCTCCTATAATTTCATCCGATGGAACGTGCTGGAGATATGCGGGATGGGGAGAAAACCTGGTAAGGTGTCTTGCACTTTGCTTTTGCATGGTTACTTGTATTCTGACCGCTCGACTTATCGGTTTGCAGCTAATGCCCCCCGGCTCGCGCTTAAAATTGAGGAGACTATCGAACCGGATGAAGAGCTTGTAGCCTCGAGATTGATGGAGACGGGGGAGGCGGCCGCGAAGACCGTTATTGATACGGCTACCCAGAAACGCAGGGAGCATGACAGGCCGATACCGCTCGTGTTTCCGGATGCTCACTATGGAAGGCGACCGGGCGGTGCGAATAACTCCCCACTCTTTATTCGGGAAGGGCGGTCTGTGGGACTATCGGGTCCAGAACCTGTGGCACGACCGATGGCGGTACGGACCTCGCGGGATAGGGAAACGGCAGAAATGTTCAGGCACCGTCGAAGCAGCCATGGTGAAGCTCCGGCAAAGAGGGCAAGGGCGCTTGACGCTGGGGCGTCAAGTTCGGCTGGGCCGATCGAGCGGGCGGTAGCTCCAGCCGTGGAGGTGGGTGGTCGAGGGATTCAGGTGCCGGAGGCCGGTCGCAGTTCCGGTGGTTGTTTTGGTAGGTTCGTGGTCGCTACCATCGAAACCTTGGGACTTGACCGGGAGAACCCTGGGACTGGACGATCGGGCGAGAGCAGGACGAAGCCGGTGGAACTAGCTGTTCGGGTAAGTGTTTTTGTGCTTCCTTTTCTCTGGAGTGACACGAGCTAATGTTCCTTTGTTTACTTTGGTAGCTGGTTCATAGCCTTTATGCCGCGGAGCCCAGAGGGGAGGCTGCTGCGGTTTTGGAGAGGTGGGTGGAGGAGCTGAGCGTGCGGGTGGACGTGGCGGAAGCCAAGCTTGCGGAGGAAAGAGAGGAGGTTGGTCGGTTGAGCACCGAGCTCGTGCGGGAGAAAGAACTAACCGGTCGGATGCACCATGAACTCTCGCAGGAGAAGGAAGAGGCCGATCGGCAGGCTGCTGCCCGGGAAGGGAGGGTCGCGGAGCTGGAGGCGAGGGTTTTGGAGCTGCAGACCCAGGCTGTTGCCCGGGAAGGGAGAATTGCGGAGCTGGAGGCGAAGGTTTTGGAGCTCCAGAGCCAGGTTACAGTAGTCGCCCAAGGAAGGGAGAAGCTCACGGAATCCCAGCTTGCTGAAGTGGCCGATAAGGCTGTCGACGACTTCCGGGAGTCGGTGGAGCTTGAGGAGATGCTGGATGAGGCCCGGGCGAAGGGCATAAGTGATGCCTATCTGGAGTGGAGGGAGAAAGGATGGCTTGATGCCGAGCGGATGGAGGCCGACATAGCCCTAACCGAGATGGTGGAGCAAGAGCAAGCTCTAAAAAGTGGCGGGCCAGGGATTGGGTGCTCCGGGGGCGCTAACTAGCTGTTTACCTTGTACATGCACATCATGTAACTGCTGTAGTTTATTCTTTAATGCCGTAACTGCGTATTGCAATATTGATGCTAAATACACTGTTGTCCCTCTGTGACCGCTACTACTTAGGGTAGAACCGTAGGTGCTGGATATTCCACGGCCGGGTAGAATAGATGCCCTCGGTGTCTATAATGTGGAATGTTGCCGGTCCCACGGCCGCGGTGATCTGGTAGGGTCCTTCCCACGTTGGCTCTAGAGCCAACGGTTTTTTATGGACCTTCTTCATGACCCAGTCCCCGACTTGTAGCTTTCTCTCCCGGACCCTTCTGTCATAGTACCGGGCGACCCGCTGCTTGTAGGTTTGGTTGCGCATATGCGCCTGGTCGCGGCGCTCCTCAATGAGGTCCAGGTTGAGCAGTAGTCCCTCGGCATTTGTTTCGGCGTCGTAATTCTCGACCCTGCCGCTGGGTATACCAGTCTCTACAGGGAGTACCGCCTCGCTCCCGAATGCCATGCAGAACGGGGTCTCTCCTGTTGCCTCTGCTACTGTTGTCCGGATGGCCCATAGCACCGCGGGGAGTTCCTCGGCCCAACATCCCTTCTTGGCATCCAGCTTCTTTTTGAGAAGGGTTTTGATAATCTTGTTGACCGCTTCTACCTGGCCGTTGGTCTGTGGGTGTGCCACTGAGGCGAACAACATCCGGGTCCCCATCGAGGCTGTGTACTGGATAAGATCAGCATTATTGAATTGTGTCCCATTATCCGTGACAATAGTCTGCGGTACCCCGAACCTGCAGTAGATGTTCTTCCATAGGAACTTTTTAACCCGCTCCTCAGTGATCTTTATCATAGGTTCTGCCTCGACCCACTTAGTCTGATAGTCCACTGCCACGATGGCGTACTTGTATTGTCCCACAACTGTTGGGAAATGGCCAATGATGTCTAATCCCCATTGTGCGAACGTCCATGGTGCCAACAGGATTGATAATGCGATTGCCGGGGCATGAGGTACAGAGGCGTACATGTGGCACTTGTGGCAGCCGCCTGATATTTTTCTTGATACTGCCGCCATGTCTGGCCAGAAATACCCCGCTCGGAGCGACTTGTGGGATAATGACCTTGCGCCAGAGTGATTACCGCATACTCCTTCGTGGATCTCTAGCATGATAGCCTCTCCTGCCTCTTTTGTCACACACCTCAGCTGGGGAAAGCTGTGCCCTCTTCGGTACAACTGGCCATTGAGGAGACCGCACCGGGCGCACCGGAGGTGTAGCCTCCTGGCCTCTACCGCATCCTGGGGGCTAGTTTTGTCAGTCAAATACTTGACTATTGGATCCATCCAGCTTGGTGGCGCTTCTTCCACCGCAAATATCTCGGAGATGGTTTTGTTTATACTTGGCTTCTGGAGAGTTTCAATTTTTGCTCTCTGGTACTCTGGAGGGTAGTTTCCGGTTGCCAGCCTTGCGAGGGTGTCTGCATGCCTATTTGCCTCTCGGGGAATGTGCTGGATCGTGGCGCCCTGGAATGGCTCAATCAGGGTTTTGGCCAAAGCCTGGTAGGAGGATAGCTGGGGATCCTTGACCTCAAACACCCATTCATCTGGTTCACCACTAAGCTGGAGTCGCTGTATATCTCCATGGACGAGATTCCCAGTTCCTTGGCCAGTTGCAAACCGGCTATGAGGGCCTCATACTCGGCAGCGTTATTGGAGGTGCTAAAAAGGAACCGTAAGGCATACTCGTACGATTGGCCATCAGGCGAGGTTATCATGACACCGGCTCCACTCCGCTTGGTCGTTACGGAGCCGTCCACGTAAAGTTTCCAGCCGGTGGGGAGGCCTGGTTCGGTCTTTATGGTTCGTACTGCCTCGGTGTCCTCGTACCGGGCGGGGTGCGCTTCTACCGCCATTGGGGTGAGCTCATATATGAAGTCCGCAGCTGCCTGTCCCTTGATGGCCGTTCGCGGGGCATAAATGATGTCGAACTCTCCCAATTCAACTTCCCACCGCACGAGCCTACCGCTGGTGTCTGGTTTTTGCAGGATCTGCCGCAGAGGGTGATTGGTATATAAGGTGATGGAATGAGCCTGGAAATAGTGCTGGAGCTTCCTGGTACTAACAATTAAGGCCAGGGCTAGTCTCTCTATGTCGGGGTACCGGCCCTCGGCTCCAGTAAGTCCCTTTCCCACATAGTATACCGGAAGTTCGAGCGTGTCTTCCTTCCTGATGAGAGCCGCGGAGACGGCCGTTGCGGATGCAGCTATGTAGAGGTATAATATTTCGCCCGGCACTGGTTTGGATAGGAGAGGCACTGCAGATAGATATGCCTTGATAGACTGGAATGCCGCTTCATGCTCCGCTGCCTAGTGGATTTTCCTGGTATGTTGTGCCTTGAGCAGCTTGAAGAACGGGGCGCACTTGTCGGTTAGGCGGGAGATGAATCTGGCCAGGGCGGCTAATCGGCCGGTCAGCATCTGGACCTGGTTTCTCTCCCCTGGCGTTTCCATATCTAAAATTGCCTGGACCTTCAGCGGGTTGGCTTCTATCCCTCGCTGGCTGATGATGTGGCCTAGGAACAGGCCCTCTGAAATCCCGAAAATACACTTCTTTGGGTTTAAGCGCATTCCGAATTTGAGCATCTTACCGATGACTACGGCCAAATCCCGGACGTGGGCCCCTGCAGTCAAGCTTTTGACCAGCATGTCATCTACGTAAACCTCTACGGTTTTACCCATTTCTTGCTCCAGCATTCGGTTCACCATCCGCTGGTAGGTGGCTCCGGCATTCTTCAGACCGTACGGCATCCTCTTATAACAGTAGGTGCCTTGGTCGGTTGTGAATGACGTGTGCTCTTCATCATCCGGGTGCATCCTAATCTGATTGTACCCGGCGTAGGCGTCCATGAAGCTGAGTAGCTTAAAACCGGACGTGGAATCTATGAGCTAATCAATCCGGGGGAGCGGGAAGCTGTCCTTTGGGCATGCCCGGTTTAGATTAGTGAAATCCACGCACATACGCCACTGGCCGGTTCCCTTCTTCGGCACCATGACCATGTTAGCGAGCCAGCGAGGGTACTGGACTTCCCGGATGAAACCTATGCCCTTTAGTTTCTGTACCTCTTCTCTGATCGCCTCATATTTTGCCGGGCTGAAGGACCTCCTTTTTTGCCTCATCGGGAGAACGTTGGGCAATGAGTTTAGCTGGTGGACGGCTATCTCTGGGGATATGCCTAGCATGTCCTCGTAAGACCATGCGAAGACCGAACTGTGGTCCCGGAGAAAGGCGATGAGCTCTTGCCTAACGACTGGGTCGAGCTGCGTCCCTATCGTTATACTTCGGTCCGGGTGGTCTGTGAAAATGCAGATCGCTTCGGTTTCTTCCACGGCCGAAGGTTGCTCCAGCTTTTCGGTGAATGCGGATCGCCTAACTCTTTTTGAATCGGTGTCATCACGGGGGTCAATACTCAGATCCGGCACTGGCGCCTGCTGAGTGGTCGTGAAGACCTCGGTCCGCTTCCTCCCGTGGGCCAGGGCCTCTGCGTAATACTTACGGGCGATCCTCTGGTCCCCACGTATAGTAATAACTCCGGTTGGTGAAGGCATCTTCAGCATCAGCATATGGCCGGCTATAAACGTTTTGAGTCTCCATAACCCTGGCCGACCGATTATGCCATTGTACGATGACAGGCAGTCGACAATGATGAACTCCAAATGCTCCTTTTCCGTTCTGTCTCCCTCGCTGAAGATGAGCGGTAGGTAATCCGATCCCAGAGGCTGGACAACCTCACCGGAGAAGCTTATAAGCGGCTCGTTATCCTGGGATAACTTGTTCCTTCCTCTCTGCAACCCTTTGTATGCGTCTCGGAACATTACGTTGACAGAGGCTCCAGTATCGATCAGCATACGACTGGTTATCCAGTGGTCTATTTGGACCGTAATGAGGAAGGGGTCGTTGTGCGGTTGGATCAAATCCTCCGGCTCTTCCTCCTCGTAGAAAGTGACCGAGTTCCATCCGGTTTTAGCGGCTTGGCCGCTTCTTTCTCCAAAGGCGTACACCTCCTCCCCCCGGATCGATCTTAAGCACCGCTTCTTTGAGCTCCGGGTGAGCCGATCTATATGGTCCCCGCCGTGTATCATGTTAATGCTCCCGTGTACCTCGATCCCCCCGAGAGTGCGGGTGCTTATAGCTCCTACCTGCCGAACTCGCGGTCGGTCTTTGTTGGGGTCATTTGGGCGGGCCTGGTCGTTTACGACCGCTTTCTGGGGTTTCTGGTCACCAGTCCGAAGGGCTAGATCTTGGGGTTTTCCTGCTGGCGCAATAGCTAAGGCCCGCGGTGGTCGCCCTGCTGGCGTAGCTGCCAGGGGCTATGCCGGGCGCACAAATGGCGGTCTTCTCCCTGGTCGGGAACTGTTGTCACCGCCTCGCCGGGGTTGCCACTCCTCCCGTACCTCTGCTTTCCTAGTGGCTGCAGGTGCACGGTTGCGATCTAGCCGCCCGGTCTTGCTTCCACGAGATGGCGGTAGGCATTCCGATATTCGCTTGGGCGCCTTGTCCCCATATGTCTCGTGCTCTGCCTGAGCGTGCCTGACGGCCACGGTCATCAGCTCATCGTACCCCAGCGGCTCCTGCACTAGTAAGTTATACGAAAGTTCCCCAGGTCTTAAACCCTGCTTGAAGGCCATCCCTGCAATCTGCTTGTCCAGGTTCCTGACCCCGGCCGTGGCGATTTGCCACCGGTTAACGAAGGCTCGTAGCGGCTCGTTGTCAGTCTGCATGCAGTCAAAAAGGATAGTTGATGTTTGGGCTGCCCTGGCTCTGAGGATGAACCGGCCGACAAACTTATCAGCCAACCGCTCGAAGGTTTCGACTGAGTTCACTGGTAGCTCGTAAAACCAATTCAACGCCTCCCCCGAGAGCGTCTCTTGGAATATGTTGCAGCACATGGCATCCGAGTAGCCCCTTGTCCCCATTTGTGACTTAAAACTGTCCAGGTGCTGGTATGGGCAGCTCGTTCCTGAATATGTCAACTTCAGAGGCCTTTGGTTTCCAGATCTTCCCGATTCCCTAATCCGGCGCGGGAAAGGTTCAATACGCTCGTTGAACCGCGCGCCGCCCCGCGGTCGCCCTGCCATCCTCTCGCTGGTCTCCATGCGGCCCTTTATGTC
Source organism: Potentilla sterilis (assembly GCA_963682095.1). NCBI lineage: Eukaryota > Viridiplantae > Streptophyta > Magnoliopsida > Rosales > Rosaceae > Potentilla > Potentilla sterilis. The sequence goes on from OY821758.1 coordinate 31,978,401, forward strand.
CGACACCGAGGCGGAGAGCGCCTCGAGTGTCCGTGCGGTAGAGCTTTCCTGCTCGCTTGACGCCTGGCCCATGCGGTACGGGGGCTTGGCCGGGCCGGAGTTTTTCAGAGCTTCCAAAAAGAGTGGTGTGGGCACATGCACGGTCTTTCTTCTTCCCATAGCCTGCCCTACCTCAAGATGCGGGAATTCGCTAGCCTTGCTTGCTGGCCGCGGTGCTGCTCGAGGAGTGCCCTGCTGACCCTCTCGCTCCAGGGCCGCCAATAAGGCAATGTTCACCGCCTTCAATTCCTGGCATCGGGCCTCCGCTCTTAGTCGATCTTGATCACCCTCTTCTCGCAAGCGCTCAACCTTTGCCTTCATCTTTTTTATTTCTCCCGTACCATACCGGTCGGGGTTTTCTGATTCCTGGCGATCATGAGCCCTGTCTTGGATGGGAGAAAGGGCGAACCTCGCACCGACCTCAGCCTTTATGTTACGGGCCGGGTCGGGGAACTGAATTCGCGCTTTCGACTTTCCGTCTCGGTCGGGGGAAAGGACGAACCTCGCACCGTCCGCAGCCCCTGTACCTTGGGCCCGGTCAGGGAACTGAATTCGCCCTTTCGGTCCTTCCATGCTGGCTTTTATCTTCCTTCCTTCCATAGCTTCCGGACTGCGGATGTAGCTACCTCTCCAAAGGATCAATAGAGTTCTACTCTCCGGTAGAGCAACACCCACTTTTTGAACGACTTCCCACAGACGGCGCCAATTGTTTCTACACAAACCCTGGGGCCTGGTAGATACAGATGAATCCTCGTGTGATCTCCTGCCAACCTGCTTACTAAGGGGAATACCGGGCAGGCCGGTCTTCTCCTCTCCGATGCCTAAGTTAGTATAGTTGGAATATATATAACCTGAGCACGTATGTAAGCGGTGAGTGAGATCAGTTACCTATTAAAGAGGGTAGTTGGGGCCCTTATATAGGTGGTTGGGGGTGAGGGCTGGCCTCACCCTTCGATGTGGGACTGGTTCCCTTCTGTTTGTACATTCTGGTGCCCTTTTTGGCAGGCAGGCGCCCCCGGTCCCAGGGTCCCTGGAGGCAGGATAGAGTGCTGGACCCCGAGGCCGGGTGCTGGTGATCCTGTCCCGGGCCTTGGGCCGGGCCCCAGTGCGCTTGCTGCGGGTCTGTGGGCCTGCTGTAGCCCCTCTGTGGCTACTGTCAACAAGAACGATCCCTACTTGTCCTATACTAACACTACCAGAAAAAAGGGTTTTCCCGACGAAAAAAAAAAAACGGGCGACGACTAAAAATTTCGTCGGTAATTCCACAGAATAACCGACGATTTTATTTTTCGTCGGTAGAAGAACAAAATCGTCGGCCAGTTTGGGAATAGCCGACGATCCTTTTTTTCGTTGGTATAAACAAAAATCGTCGGCTATATTCAGATTTCAGTCGACGATTTGGATTTTCGTCGGCCTTTCTCTGAAACATTAGCCGACGAAAACTTTTGAAATTTTGGCCGACGAAATTGACATTTTCGTCGGCTATAAGTCTATATATTTTCAGATCTAGACAGCAGCTGCTCATTTAAAAAAAAACGAAAAGAAACGGGAGAAAGAGTGAAAAAACTGTGGGTATTGTTGAAATCCGTCCTCTCTTACATTGTGGAGCTATATATAGGTACGTATATGTGTATATATGTTGATTTTGAGTTTTAGTTGAGTTGATTTTGAGTTTTAGTGATTTTGATTTAGTAAGTGATTTTTTGTTTTGTTGTTGTTTTAGTGTTAGAATGTATGTATATATGTTGATTTTGAGTTGTAGTTGAGTTGATTTTAAGTTAGAGTTTAATTATGTGTTTTAATTTGATGTTATTTTAATTAGGAGATAAAATATATATATATATATATATATATATATATATATATATATATATATATATATATATGTGTGTGTGTGTGTGTGTGTGTGTGTGTGCATGTGTGTGTGTGGAGTTTAATTATATATATATATATATATATATGTATGTTAATTAATGGTTGTTGATAGTGTACTTAACTTAAATAATGGTTGATGTATAGTGTAACTTAAATAATGGTTGTTAATGGTATATATATATATATATATATATATATATATATTAGTTGATGTTGATAATAATATATATTGTAATGTAATTAATTATTAAGAATTTATATATATATATATATATATGTATGTGTTTATTAATTAATTTCTTATTAATTAAAGTTATATATATATATATATATATATATATATATTATTTTCAGGCTATATATGGATCGGGATAAGAGTTGGATTTCGCTTTCAAGGCATGACCGACGATACACTACAGGAGTTGTGAATTTTTTGCAGTTCGTCGAGGAAAATGCAAACGGGAATGAATACCATTCTTGCCCGTGCAATAAATGTAGGTGTCACAGTGATATGTGTCGATTTCCGATTAGGACAGTATGGGAGCACCTAAAGAGTAATAGGTTTTGGCCGAAGTACACACGTTGGATATATCACGGTGAGCCATCATTAGATGGATCGCATGATCATGAGCAGTTTTTTTAGGCGGGCAGTAGTAGTACATCTAACGATCCAACAATGGCATTCGTCAACGACGTGTTTCCTTTTGAAAGCGGTGTACGTGGGGAACAATATATGCATGACCCGGTGCAGCCCTTCCCACAAGTTGTCAACACTGCTGCCTTTGACAAGTACAACAAACTGATTGCATTGCAACAGACCCTTGTGTCTTCAAGTTCTGAGAAGACAGTTCTTCAAAGTGTGATGGAGGTAATGAGGATTAAAGTCGAGACAAAATCGACTATCAGGCAAGTGGATGAATATCTACAGTACACTTCTTCGTTGTTGGAGGAGGGTCATCGTAATCCTACCAATGACCGTAAGGTCCGAAGTATCCTCAAAGATCTAGGGCTTTCCTACATTAAGATCCATGCATGCGCATTTGACTGCGTTCTCTTCTGGGGTAAAGATGCAGAAGGGAATGACCTTGCTAGCCTTGACGCATGTCCGATATGTCAGTCTGACCGATATAAGTTGACGGGAGCAGGCAATAGGAAACCTGTGAAAGTGCTTCGATATTTTCCGTTGAGAGATAGGCTTGAGCGGTTGTACATGTCAGAAACCACCGCAAAAGCTATGAGATGTCACGGTGAGCGGGACGCGGGAGACGCAGATATCATGACACACATCTCTGACGGAGCGGCTTGGAAGCATATAAACAATGAGTTTCCTCATTTTGCGTCAGATGTCAGAAACGTCAGGCTCGGGCTCTCAACCGACGGGTTCAACCCTTTCGGCACCATGAGTCTTTCATACATTATGTGGCCGGTGGTTTTGGTACCTTACAACCTTCCTCCGTGGATGTGCATGAAGAAGGAATATAATATGTTGACGTTGTTGATTCCGGGGCCTGGTTACCCAGGGAAATGTCTCGATGTGTATATGAGACCATTGATTGAAGAGCTTAAGGTATTGTGGGACGTTGGTCATCCCACTTTTGACAAGTACAAGGAGGAGACGTTCCAGATGCATGCCATGGTTATTGGTACCATCAGTAAACCATTGCTTCATCCTTCAAACAGAAAAAAGTCGTGAAATAAGATATGACCGAAATAATGAAATACGTCCACGGTTGAAAAATGACAAGATTTCGATAAAATCTGTGTGCCGAATGTTGCGGTAGACTGTTTTTTACTTTCGTTTTCCTATGGGTAGCCTGACGTTCGGTAAATATTTTGAGGAAAATTTTTATACAATTAGTTGCGTCTCATCGATTTGAAACTATTATCTGTTGAAGGTCAGGCCAAAAAAGGTCATTTAGACAGTCCAATTACCATTTCTAAGCGTTTAGAGGTTTGACTGACCCGGTTGACCGTTCCGATCGAGCCTTTAACGTTGTCAGATGTAGTTGGATTTTTTTTCATACATGTATTTAATCTTAACGGTGATATCTGACGGTTGGAATAGATTTTGTAAACTTTTAGATTCAAAATCAGAACATATGCACTAATGTTCCTTAACTTGTTTACTAAGTGTTTAAGTGAATGTATAGTTTCAAATAGTTACTATACGTAGACTCTTCAAATGCAAAAATGTTGTCAAATAAGATATGACCGAAATGATAAAATACGTCCACGGTTGAAAAATGACAAGATTCCGATAAAATCTTTGTGCCGAATGTTGCGGTAGACTGTTTTTTACTTTCGTTTTCCTATGGGTAGCCTGACGTTCGGTAAATATTTTGAGGAAAATTTTTATACGATTAGTTGCGTCTCATCGATTTGAAACTATTATCTGTTGAAGGTCAAGCCAAAAAACGTCATTTAGACAGTCCAATTACCATTTCTAAGCGTTTAGAGGTTTGACTTATTATCTGCCGTTGGATGGCTCAGATCGGACGGCTGTTGATTTTCCAAAGTATAGCCGACGAAATCTTTGACATCGTCGGCTATTCTCTCAGTTTAGCCGACGAAAATTAATTTTCGTCGGCTAACCTCTCGCGATCCGTGCCTTTTTATTGTCCGCCGTTGGATGACTCAGATCGGACGGCTGTTGATCTTCCAAAGTATAGCCGACGATGTTCATAGCATAGCCGATGACATTCAAAGAATAGCCGACGAGTAAAAAAGAATTCGTCGGCTATTCATAGCATAGCCGACGAAATCTTTTTTAATCGTCGGCTATTCTTTTTGCTATAAATCAGAAAGTCCCGAACCCTAACCGACTTTTTTCTCTTCTCCTCCTCCTCCTCCTCCTTCCTCAAATCGGCCGGCCGGGCTCCTCCTCCTCCTCCTTCCCCTCCTCCTCCGATCGAGCTAGGTTTACCTTTTTTTTTTTTTTTTTCTAATTTATTTTAATTGTATAATTAAATTGTTAAATTGTTATATAAATTGTTAATAATATTTGTTAATATTAATTATATAAATTGTTTACATTTTTATATATTTGTTAATAAATTAATTATATATTTGTTATATATTAATTTGTTAATTATATAAATTTGTAAATATATTTGTTAATAAATGGAGGTAGGTAATTAATTATAGTGAATTTTAGAGAAAGGGACCATCTAGCTTTGTAAATTAGAAAAAAAAACCTCCTGTTTTTCACTTCATAAAAAAGGGCATGTTTTTAATATTTTTATCAGAAAAAACTCTTTTCAATTTTACTAAATTATAATAAAGGGCTGTTTTTAGTTTTGTTTGTGACTATAATACCCTTTTCTTGTTTTTTTCTTTTCTTTTTTAACATGATCCGATCATAATCTTCTTTATCTCCCAACAGACCTCTCTCTCTCTCTCTCTCTCTCTCTCTCTCTCTCTCTCTCTCTCTCTCAGGGCCACGTCGACGACGAGCCACCGCCGCCGCGATTCGCCGCAGCCAGGGATTCAATTTCGACATCAAACCGCCGCACGTCAATGTCCAACTCGACGCAGGAGATCAAGTCCCGAAGCGCCGAGAAGATTTCGTCTTGGACATAAGCCCCGTCACCGCAGCGCAGGAGGAGAGATTTGATGACGTGGCGGCGGAGGAGGTGGTGTCGAGGAAGCAGGTGATTGTGGTGACGTCGCTTGTTGGTTTTTTTTCCTGCTTCTTTCAATTTGAATTGGATTTTGATATCAAATTTTGGTGATTTGGAGTGTGTGTTGGATTGCAGATGCTTATTTTAGGAAGACCGGGTTGGAGAGGTCAGTAGCGATTTCTAGAGATTTGGAATGGTTTGGGGAACAAGGCAATGTGATTCCGGAGCCCAGCTAGAGGTGCCTCTGTTCTTGATTCACTTTGTGGGAAAACAACAGAGCTCTGGCTTAAAAGAGTAAGGGCACTGTCTAGAGGTGCCTCTGTTCTTGATTCAGCAACTGACCTGCTCATGTGCCTTCAAACTAGCTTACATGCTTTGGAAGAAGAAGATACTAATCTGAAGAATTGTTTCTTGGACCTGGGCTCATTTCCTGAAGGCAAGAGAATCCCTGCTTCTGCTCTAATTGATATTTGGACAGAGTTATATGAGCTGGATGAAGATTATCTGTCCATTACAATCCTCCAAGAGCTTGCCACTGGGAGTCTGGTTAATCTTATAGTCACGACTCACGAGGTATGATACTAGACTCAACTATTACTATGTTCATATATAGATGCTAATGAGAATATGATAAGTAAGTGCCTAGCTCTAAGAATTTTGTTTAAATCATTACCAGGAAGGAGAGGATGGAGGTGGATGGGTATCACAGTGAACACTTTGTCACCCAGCACGATTTGCTTAAACAGCTAGCTATCTACGAAATGAAACTAGACCCCAACAAAAGAAGATTGATTATAGACAAATGGGGAGACAATCTACCCAAGTGCTTGACAGAAAAGAAGCATCAACCCATCAACACTCGACTATTATCAATTTCCTCTGGTTCTCCCGAATCCATCCTCTTGGAAAATACCTATACATGCGTGCATATAATCACACACCAACACAAGCACAAATATACTTGAATCTTAAGTGCTACTGGCCAGTATTTGTAGTTATAGTTTACTTCATGATGGATTGCTTGATTATAAAGTCACTTATGCTGGTCTTTGAGTTCTTGCTTGTGGCAGGGTTTTGCTGTACCGAAAGAGAAACAAGGGGACGTTGCAAAGTTTTCGTCCATGGACAACCTGCTGAACTTACGCAGGGCAGCATCGTTATTGCAGCAGTTACAAGTTGTACAAATACATCGATAGTTACATTGATTGTTCGTTGGTTTTACGTTTATTGAATCAGCTACTTGTTAAGTTACATTGAAATTTAGGATAACGGTTACATTTATTTTATTCATGTTGATTTCGGCAGCGGAACGCTGCATTGTGTCATGTATTTTTACCATGATAGTTACTTGGATAGTTACTTAGATATTACTTAGTTTTGAACTAACAAGAACTGTTACTTTCATAGTTATTCAGATAGTTACTTCGATAATTACTTAGATATTACTCAGTTTTTAAGAAACAAGAACTGTTACTTGGATAGTTATTTGGATAGTTACTTCGGTAATTACTCCGATAGTTACTCCGATAGTTACTTGAATAGTTATTTCGGTAGTTACTTTGATAGTTACTCCGATAGTTACTTTGATAGTTACTTGTTACTTGGATAGTTACTTAGATAGTTAGTAAGATAGTTACTAAGACGATAGTTACTTAGATAGTTAGTAAGATAGTTACTAAGATGATACTTACTTAGATAGTTAGTAAGATAGATAGTAAGATAGTTACTAAGATGATAGTTACTTAGATAGTTAATAAGATTATAGTTACTTAGATAGTTAGTAAGATAGTTACTAAGATGATAGTTAGTAAGATAGTTACTAAGATGATAGTTACTTAGATAGTTAGTAAGATAGTTACAGAAAATGTTACTTTGATATTTACGCTGTCGTGGTGCGGTGCAGCGGCACGCTGCATTGTGTCCTGCATTTTTCATTGTTGGTTCAGTTGCTTTCGATTTTTAAGCTCTTGCTTTTCTGTCATGCATTTTTTTAATTTTTCATAGTTACTGTGATAGTTACTTGGATAGTTCTCAGCTTTTGAACAAACAAGAACTGTTACTTTGATAGTTACTAACATAGTTACTAGCATAGTTAGTCAGATAGTTACTAAAATGATAGTTACTTAGATAATTAGTAAGATAGATACTAAAATAATAGTTACTAAAATGATAGTTACTTAGATAGTTAGTAAGATAGTTACTAAGATGATAGTTGCTTAGATAGTTACTAAAATGATAGTTACTTAGATAGTTACTAAAATGATAGTTAGTTAGATAGTTAATAACGTACGTAGTTAGTAAGATAGTGAATCCGATAGTTACTTGGATAGTTCTCAGCTTTTGAACAAACAAGAACTGTTACTTTGATAGTTACTAACATAGTTACTAGCATAGTTAGTCATATAGTTACTAAAATGATAGTTACTTAGATAGTTAGTAAGATAGATACTAAAATAATAGTTACTAAAATGATAGTTACTTAGATAGTTAGTAAGATAGATACTAAAATAATAGTTACTAAAATGATAGTTACTTAGATAGTTAGTAAGATAGTTACTAAGATGATAGTTGCTTAGATAGTTACTAAAATGATAGTTACTTAGATAGTTACTAAAATGATAGTTAGTTAGATAGTTAGTAACGTAGTTAGTAAGATAGTGAATCCGATAGTTACTCAGATAGTTACTCTGATCGTTACTGGGATAGTAACTCCGATAGTTACTAAAATGATAGTTACTAAGATGATAGTTAGTTAGATAATTAGTAACATAGTAAGATAGTTTCTGGGATAGTTACTCTGATAGTAACTAGTTATTTCGATAGTTACTCGGATAGTTACTCAGATAGTTACTTTGATAATTACTCCGATAGTTACTGAGATAGTTACTCTGATAGTTACTGGGATAGTTACTCCGATAGTTACTAAAATGATAGTTACTTAGATAGTTAGTAAGATAGTTACTGGGATAGTTACTCCTATAGTTACTCTGATAGTAACTAGTTATTTCGATAGTTACTCTGATAGTTACTCGGATAGTTACTCAGATAGTTACTTGGATAGTTTTCAGCTTTTGAATAAGCAAGAACTGTTACTTTCGTAGTTACTAGCATAGTTAGTCAGATAGTTACCAAAATGATAGTTACTTAGATAGTTAGTACGATAGTTTCTAAGATTTATAGTTAGTTTGGTAGTTATTTAGATAGTTAGTAAGGTAATTACTAATTAAGATGATAATTACATAGATAATTAGTAAGATAGGTACTAAAATATTTACTAAGGTGATTGTTACTTATATAGTTAGCAAGATGATAGTCACTTTGATAGTTAGGTTAATTGTTACTTTGATAGTTAGTAAGATGATAGTTACTTAGATAGTTAGTAAGTTGACAGTTACTTAGATAGTTACTAAGATGATAGTTACTTAGATAGTTACTAACTATATAAGATAGTTAGTAAGATGATAGTTAGTAAGATAGTTACTAAGATGATAGTTACTTAAATAGTTAGTAAGATAGTTACTTCGATAGTAACTAGTTATTTGGTTAGTTACTCAGATAGTTAGTACGATAGTTACTCTGATAGTTACTGAGATAGTTACTCCGATAGTTACCTGTGTAACTACCTTAGTAACTATTTTAGTAACTATCATCTGAGTAAACTATTATTTGTAACTATGTTAGTAACTATATTAGTAAGTATCAACTTTGTAACTATCTGTATAACTATTTTAGTAACTATCTTAGTAACTATCATCCTCGTAACTATCTTAGTAATTATCATCTGAGTAAACTATTATGTGTAACTATGTAAGTAACTATCTTAATAACAATCAATTTTGTAACTATCTGGAGAGATTCCAGTGCTTCTCCAACTCACGGAGCCAACAGTTAGGCTATGAAGAATTGCTAGTTTTGTTCTAAACCAGAAAAGGGTATGCTGGTTTTGTTGATTATCGAAGAGGCTAATTATAACAAGGGTTTATTCCTATAATACTGAGAACCTGAAAATTTTCATACTACATTAGCAGCTTCTCTTAATTAAGCAGCTCTAATTAGGTTTTCTCGGTTTGCTTAGAGTTCCTGTCCATTTACTTAGCAGGCTATCATAGGATTCCATTACATTCGTGTGCAACACACACTGTGGAGGTTACTGTACAAAGTCATTGAAGGGCTTTATATTTTAGTTCAACTAATTGCTCTAGCCTCTGGATATCGATCTCATGCGACAAAATCTATAAAGCAACACTAAATAACGAAAATGGAATAATGGTGATCAATCTGATGATAACACAAAGGAATTAAGGAATTAAGCATTTGGACTGAATTCTTATGCTGCAGCCTCCCCATCTACTTCTCACTCTCCAACACCAAAATCTCAACCGCTTTTCACTACGATCTCACAGAGAGAGCCACTGAGAGAATCACTGAGCTCTCAGCTCTCCTCCCTCCAGCACGCAGATCGCACCCTCTCCACCGTCCGATCCTCCGTCCAGTCCCTCTAGTCCTCCCTCCGGCACACCCGATCTGAGCTCTCCGACCCGCTCCGATCCATCACTGCCTTCACTCTCCAGCTCTCCAACCTCCACTCCACCTCCGAGCTCCTCCACCACACCCTCTGCGCCCTCCGCCTCTCCAAGAAGCTCCGCGACCTCGCCGCTGCGCCGGAGAAGCTCGATCTCGCAAAGGCTACTCAGCTGCATTGTGAGATCTTGTCTCTCTACGACGAGTACGACCTCGCCGGAGTCGTAGGCGGTCTCGATGACGCAGTCTTCGTATTTATTCCAATCAACAATAATATATATCATCAGTCAATGAAATCCAGTTGGAGATGGCTTACGGCGTTTATACTAGCTTGTTGGTGTAGAACTTGGCTTGGATCGGGAGGAAGACGCGGCGAGGAACAAAGACGAGGCCCGTGGACGACGATAATCTGTTGCCTCCATCACCTTCTCGAAGTAGAGAGAGAGAGAGGGGTTCTGAAATTGATTTGGTATTTGAGTGCGAGAGAGATGATTGCAGGTTTCGTAATTCTTTTAATCTCTAGGGGTAGCGATTAAAAATAAGCCCTTAATTATTATGACGTTAAACTAGGGGCCCTTTTTATAATTTTAGACCTTTAATTGCCCTTTTTTATAAATACCCCTTAATTATATAAATTGTTAATGATGAAATATAGTTATATTTGTACATAAATGGTTATATTTATGTTAATGGTTAGTATTATTTAAAATTAGTTAAAATTTAAATATTAATTTGTTAGTATGTTTTAAAATATGTTAGTATTATTGGTTATTATATTAATTAGAATTTGTTATTTAATGTAATATAATTTAATATTAATTAATGTATTAATGCCTCAAGCTCCAGATGGCCAATGCACTCAGACAGTTATTCGGAGGCCGTCGTTCTTCTAGATCTAGGGGTTCTGGAAGTTCTGCCGGTTCCGCAGACTCCGACAGGACCCTTAGCCAGCCGCAGAGGAGTGTGGATTCATCCCAACCGCGGAGGACTGTGGATTCATCCCAGCCGCGGATGATTGTGAGTTCTCGGCACCAGACCCTTCTCCAGGCGGGGCGGCCGTCGAGCAGTTCACGTCCCCCTCTCGGGCCAGATGCTCCGAGGTTCAGTAGGCATCTATTTCAGGACGAGATAGCTCCATACGTTCCTCAGGTCCGTATGCCTAAGGTTCATCGGGAGCCGATGACGAGTCCGGCGACGTCTGCTGCTGACTCGACTGAGGGGCCTACTCTCCCAAATCATCTCTACCTCCCGTACAACATTCCTGCGATACCCGAGGTCGACTTTCGTGGTGTGCCCATATGACCTGATATGCCTCAGTACGTGAGTGTTGCAGAGGCATACCATCAGCAGCCATTTGAGAGACCTGACCTCCTGATTTCGGCGAGGAGAAAAGGAAAGTCGACAGACGGGTCATCCAGTTCAGGTAACATTTGATTTTATTAATTAAATGTTTTATTAAAATTAACGCACTAATATTTAATTTTATTAACCAATCGTCGTTTATGTGATAGGGACAGCCGCTAGCAGTTCAAGGCCGAATACGAGAGGTGTCATATGTTTTGACACACTTAGGAGAACTGTTGACAGCAGGGGGAGGATCCAGATCAACAAACCCCCTAATCAGGAGGTTCAGGGGGAAAAAACGCCGCGATTACGCAGGTTGAGTGGGGACAATAATTAGGGATAGAGTCCCTATGTTGTGGACCCGGTGGGCTGATGTGCCAGAAGAAAATAAGAGGGAGGTTAATAACGCGGCGTCGGTGAGTAATTTAAAAAACTTAATTTCTTTATCGTAATATTTAATAATTTTCGGTATTGTTATAATTGTAAAAATAATAAAATATTATCTTTCAGGCATACGTCGAGATTGCCGAACACAAGCAGGATTGGGCGGACGCGATACAGAACTCGAGGTACGTTGGGAATTCCTCATCTTATAATTTGAAATATTTTATGATATGAATAATATTTCTAATGCACTTTTGTTTTTTCCGTAGGTTCAAAGAGTGGAAGAACGAGCTCCGTACCCACTTTAACGAATACGACAGACATGGTCGTATGGGTACTCCAAGAGAGTTCCTGTTCAGGGAGTACGAGTGGCGTTGGTTGAAGACAGTAGACTTCAACAACGCACTTATGCAGGTAAATACTAAACTTAACTATAAATGTTTATTTTGTTAATATTTTAATTATTAGTTTAATTATTTTATAATTATTACACGAATATTTTTTTATGCATTTTTCTAATATTTTATTATTTGTTTGAAGGAACGGTCTCGCATAAACTCTGCGAACCGCCGCCGTAACAAAACCCCCCATCATGCTGGTTCTAGGCCGTTTTCACAATATCAGGAGGAGGCGCTTAGAGATCATCATGATAACAACCCGTACGTGGAGACGTTTAAGAAGGCTTATCCACAAGCGACAGAACAGCTCGTAAGTCGTCGATTACTATTTTAAAATTTTAATTATTAATTTTACTTAATTATATATTTGTTAGAATATTAATTTTTTTTGTTCCCGTTCAATTAGGAGAGGGTGAACCGGGCCGAAGCAGAAGTGTTGCAGGAAGTAGTTCGAGAGACACAACCGAACATTTCAGAGGCAGATCTGCAAGAAGCCCTGCCACTACCAGAAAAGGGGTTATAGCCGACGATATGGGAAAAAACGGCCGACGAAATAGTATCTCATCGGCTATAACCCCTTATAGCCGACGAATTACTATTTCGTCGGCCACATCGTCGGCTATAATATTATAGCCGACGACTGCCGACAATTCGTCGGCTATAACTATAGCCGACGAAACGTTTTTGGTTATAGCCGACGAGGATGGTATTCGTCGGCTATAATAGTTATAGCCGACGAAAAGTTTTTGGTTATAGCCGACGAGGAGGGTATTCGTCGGCTATAACTCTTATATCAGATCGACCTTCTGCATCAGGGAGCTCATTCGTCGATGAAATCGTCCAAAACGCTCTGAAATCGTCCAAAACCTCGGCCATAAGCTTGAAAGGTACGTATATTGCTGTGTGTGTTGATTTAGTTGGTTATATGCAGAGGTGTGTTAATTTAGAGTTTAATTAGAATAAATGTGTGATTAATTTGATATATATATATATATGTGTTGAGATGAGATTATTAATGGGTTGATATATATGTTGTATTGGTTAGATAGAATTGAAGTTTTGTTGAAGATTAGTGATTGATTGTTGATTTATAGGTGATTTTAGATGAATTTGATGAAAAAATGTATATATATATTAATTAATTTAATTGTAATTAAAAATATATTGTCGGTATATATAAAAAATACAATGTGTTTAATTAATTAGGGAGATTGACGATGTTTTAATTAATTTAGGGATGCATGTGTATATATATATATATATGTGTGTGTGTGTAATGATGAATTTTTTAATTAATTAGTACGTGCGTACGTACGTAGTACGTGCATATATACATATCTATATATAGCTATATTTATTTCTTGAATTTACAGGATGGACAAGAGTTGGATTACCCTTGGAAGATAGGATCAGGCGTATCATGATGGAGTTAGGAGTTTCCTGGATTTTGTGATGGCTAACTGTGGAGACACTACACTTCATTATTGTCCGTGTAAAAAGTGCAAGTGTGCCACCCCACGACACCGGTTTTCCATAGAGACAGTGGAGCAACACCTGGCTAGATATGGATTTTGGGTCCTATACACTAATTGGATTTATCACGGTGAACCAGAGTTTGCGGGTCGTCATGATCATGGACAATTTGCCGAGAGAGGGAGTTCCTCCAATGATCCGACAACGAACTGGATCAACGATATGTTTCCTCGTGAGAGCGGTGTCTTTGAGGAAGCACCAGATGTGCAACTCCCACCTCCGGAGATGGAGTGTTTCCCTGATATTGAGCCACTCGAGCCATTACCCCGATCTCCGGTCAACACAAGTGGTATGGAAAAGTACAACAACCTGATCGCATTGCAACAGACTCCGTTGTACCCCGGATGCAGTAAGACTGTCCTTGAATCTGTCATGGGAGTGATGAAGATCAAAACGGAGAACAAAGGCACTGTCAAATCGGTTGATGATTGGCTTCGGCTATGGGGTGGGGCGATGCCCCCCGGACATCGGCTTCCTACCAGTCATCATAAGGTGCGACATATCCTTAAAGATCTCGGCCTTTCCTACATCAAGATTCATGCATGCAGATACGATTGCGTTCTGTTTTACGGGGAAGGACTTGCAGATCTTGAATACTGCCCATTATGCAATACAGAGCGGTATAAGTTCACTCCTAAAGGGAACAAGAAAGCTGTGAAGATACTTCGGTACTTCCCGCTGATTGATAGGCTTGAGCGGTTGTTCATGTGTGCTTTCACGGCCGAAGCTATGAGATGGTGGGCTGAGAGGAATGTGCCTGACGATGACACCCTTAGACATCCCGCCGACGGAGAGGCTTGGAAGAAGAACGTGTTGGAGTTTCCTGAATTTGCATCAGAGGTTCGAAATGTTTGGCTAGGGCTATCATCCGACGGTTTCAACCCTTTTGGCAAGAAAGAGCTTCAGTACAGTGTGTGGCCAGTTATTTTGATTCCGTACAACTTTCCACCGTGGATGTGCATGAAGAAGGAATATAACATGCTCACATTGTTGATTCCAGGCCCAGGTTATCCGGGAAAGTGTCTCGATGTGTATTTGAGACCCGTAATTGAGGAGCTTCGGTACTTGAGTCTGAACGGCCACCTGGTCTACGACCGGTTCAAAAATGAGATGTTCCGGATGCATGCCATGCTTGTTGGCACGATCAGTGACTTTCCTGGGAGGGGTATGTTGTCGGGCAGCGTCACCAGGGGTTACAGGGCTTGTTCAGAGTGCATGACTGTTGATTGCTCCAGTCCTCATTGCAGCAAGATTGTCCAGATGCGTCACCGTCGTTGGCTTCCGCATGACCATCCATTTAGGGACGATGCACAGGCTTTTGATGGGACTGAAGAAAGGGGCTGGGCACCGGAGCAATGGACAGGGGAGGAAATATTGGCAGTGTTGAATGAGTATGACTTTGGTCCGCTTAGCAATCATCCCGATGTGTTGCGCACGATTCCAGAGAGGCCGGATCGGTATAGGTTCTGGTCACACAAGAGCATCTTATGGGAACTTCCTTATTGGGCCAGGTTGGCTACCAGATACTACCTGGATGTCATGCATATAGAGAAGAACGTGGGTGAAGCCGTGGTTGGCACAGTTTTGAATTGGGAGAAGAAAACAAAAGACACCCCCAAGGCACGCGTTGATCTGAGAAATATGGGACTGCGGGACCATTTGTGGTTGAGAGAGGGCAGGAGCAAAATGCCCCAAGCTCCTTACACCGTCACCAGGGACCAGAAACATGAAATCTTTGGATGGCTGAGTAATGTCAGGTAACTTTTTATTAATTAGGCATGTATTCCCTAAAGAATCCATCTGTTGTTGGACGACTATATATGCATGAAATCTAATTGTTGTTAATGGCTATGCAGGTATCCTTATGGCTATGCGGGTAACATAAGCAAGTGTGTTAACTACCGAGACAACAAGATGTACGGATTGAAGAGTCACGACTGCCATGTACTGCTTCAACGCCTCTTCCCTATTTTCATTCGAGCGTACTTGGAGGATGAAGTGGTTGAGCCGTTGGTGGCGTTGTCAAGATTCTTCCAGAAGTTATGCGCTAGAGAAGTTAGAAAATCAGACCTCATGAGAATGCATGAGGAAATCGTTTTTATCTTGTGCAAGTTCGAGAGGATATTTCCCCCAAACTTCTTTGACATCATGCCTCACCTGATGATCCATCTTCCCCAACAATTGTTGCTTACCGGTCCCGTACACTACACTTGGATGTATCCCATCGAAAGGTACATGTTATTCATAAATTTGATTTATACATGTTTTTAAATAAAAGTTGCATGCTCTTAACACGCACTTGTTAACCTTGCAGACAACTTGGAGACTACAAGAAATATGTGCACAATAAATCTGCGCCTGAGGGGTGTATTGCTGAAGCTTACATTGCGCATGAGTGTGTAACGTACGCCAAGTTGTACTTGGGAGCGATGGAGGACCCCCCACAACATCCAAGTCGAGATGACCCCGAGTTCAACCTATCTATCGTCGCCAACTCTGTTGTACCATACGGAAGCTTCAAGAAAAAGGGTGTGGACAAGTTGCCTGACCATGAGGTAGGGATTGCCCACTGGTGGGTTCTAATAAACTGTCCGGAGGTACAATATTGGAAACGTCACCATCTTCACAGCAAGGAAGTTCGCGGTGATGTCGAGTACCACAACACGACGTTTGCAGACTATTTTCCACAATGGGTAAGTGTATAAATATATATATTAGATGGCTTTCTTTTACAGTTCCCTATTCTTTAATCATAAACACACCGAGTGATTTGAGTTATATTTTTCAGCTGATGCAAGTGGCTGCGAGGGGTGGTCATACAAATTACTCAGAGGAATTGAGGCTGTTGTCGATGAAGCCGATATCTTCCACAGTCCGCCCAATGTGTGATGTCAACGGCGTTAAGTATATATGTGAAGCTAGAGACGGGGAACGCAAAACACAGAATTGTGGGGTGATGGTCGATGGTGCAGAGGGGGGCGTGGATTTTTACGGTGTCCTACAGTCAGTTGTTGAACTCATTTATGGGAACCGCATGAAAGTCCACTTGTTCAAGTGTCGATGGTTTGATACTAGGCCGCACCGCATACGGATCGATCAGTACGACATACTTTCGGTGAATACCGCCACTAGTGTGTATGAAGACGACCCCTTTGTTTTCGCCACAGCGGCCAAAAAGGTCTTTTATCTTGACGATCCTTTGAACAAAGGCACGTGGAAGGTAGTTAACCATGTGTCTCAGCGAGACATATACAGTGCTACCACACTTGGTGTGAGCACAGAGTGTCAAGAAGCGACCGCATACCAAGAGCCGGACGCCGGCGACATTCCGGAATCCTCCACCATCCGCGATAATAATGTGACGCCGGGCAGAGTGGTTCGACTTCCTAGGGGTCAGGTGCCCATGTATGATGTTAATCCGAATCGTCTATATCAGGCAGACGATGACTCAGACGACGAGTACGAGCACCGGTTGCCAGATATTAACTACTATACTACGTCTGACTCAAGTGATGAGGATGATTCTGATTATCATCCTTAGTATACTATTTATGTATGTATTTGTGTACGATGGTGCATGCATGAATACATTTTTGTCCTTAATTACCGTTTTCCGAGTTTATGGGAAATTGTATTGAATTGTTTGTGTTATGTTTAGGAATTTATCAGGTGAAATAGGCAATTTTCAGGCCCTAAATGGCAAATTTTCAGAAAGATCAGAATTATAGCCGACGAAATGGACCATAATTCGTCGGCTATAATGCCCATACTTTAGCCGACGACTTGCAATTCGTCGGCTATAATGCCCATACTGTAGCCGACGACTTGCAAGTCGTCGGCTAAAGTATATTGACCGAAACCATACGTAGACCGTTCAAATGCAAAAGTGTCGTGAAATAAGATACGACCGAAATATTGAAATACGACTACGGTTGAAAAATGGGAAGATTCCGACAAAATATGTGTGCCGAATGTTGCGATTAGGTGTTTTTACTTCCGTTTTCCTATGGGTAGCCTGACGGTCGGTAAATTTTTGGAGGAAAATTTTTATACGGTTAGTTGCGTCGCATCGATTTGAAACTATTCTCTGTTGAAGGTCAGGCCAAAAAACGTCATTTAGACGGGCCAATTGCCGTTTTAAAGCGTTTCGAGGTTTGACCATGCAGTTTGACCGTCCCGATCGAGCCTTTAACGTTGTCAGATGTAGTTGGATTTTTTTTCCTACATGTATTTAAGCTTAACGGTGATATCTGACGGTTGGAATAGATTTTCCAAACTTTTAGATTCGAAATCGGAACATATGCACTAATATTCCTTAACTTATTTACTAAGTGTTTAAGTGAATGTATAGTTTCAAATAGTTGCTATACGTAGACCGTTCAAATGCAAAAGTGTCGTGAAATAAGATACGACCGAAATATTGAAATACGACTACGGTTGAAAAATGGGAAGATTCCGACAAAATATGTGTGCCGAATGTTGCGATTAGGTGTTTTTTACTTCCGTTTTCCTATGGGTAGCCTGACGGTCGGTAAATTTTTGGAGGAAAATTTTTATACGGTTAGTTGCGTCGCATCGATTTGAAACTATTCTCTGTTGAAGGTCAGGCCAAAAAACGTCATTTAGACGGGCCAATTGCCGTTTTAAAGCGTTTCGAGGTTTGACCAAAAGTTGACCAGGGAATAGCCGACGAAATACTTAACTTCGTCGGCTAAACTCTTGCGATCTGCGCCGTTTCATTGTCCGCCGTTGGATGGGCGAGATCTGACGGCTGGTGAGAGCTTATAGTATAGCCGACGAGATTCATATTATAGCCGACGAGATTCATAGTATAGCCGACGACATTCATATTATAGCCGACGAGATACTTAACTTCGTCGGCTATAATCGGCCCGCAAAGCCCAACTCCGGCCCGGCCCGGATTTTGGCCCGGCCCGTAAGAGTATAGCCGACGAATTTCGTCGGCTATGACTATAGCCGACGAATTAAAATTAGATCGTCGGCTATAGTCCTTCGATTTAAACCGAAACAGAGCGCGCCTCCCTCATTTTCTGCTAACCCTAAATCCCTAAATCCCCACCTGCTGCAGCCGCCCGCCCCTCCCCTACGCCGACCGACCACGACGGAGCCTCCCCGACGCCGATCGACCCTCCCCGGCCCCACCCGATTCCTCCCCGCCCCGGCCCCCTCCTTCCCGAGCCCTCCCCGACCCGAAAGCCCCTGCCGGAGTCGCCCGAGCCGCCCTAGCCGCAGCCTCCCCTACCCGCCCCTGCCGCAGCCGCCACTGCCCGCCCCTGCTGCAGCCGCCCCTAGCCGCAGCTGCCCCTGCCGCCGTCGCCGCCGCACCGCACCACCGGTCCTCGTCCAGACTGCACCACCATGTCAGGTAGTCCCGATCGAGCCTCATTTAGGATTTTTATTAATTTTGTCGAATTTTGTGAATTTTAGGGTTTTTGTGAATTTTTTGTGGAATTTAGGGTTTTTGTGAAATTTATGGAATTGTGTGGATTTTTTGTTAAATTTGTTAATTTTGTGGAATTTATATACTAATATTGTGGATTTTTTGTTAAATTTACGGTTTTTATATACTAATTGTGGAATTTTGTTGAATTTATATACTAGTATACTAATTTATATACTAATTTATATATAATTAGGTATAAATATTTTTTTTAATTTTTAGGACGATATATATATATATATATTTATATACTAATTGTGCAGGAAACCGGCGCTTTGTAGACCGATGGCTTGGCAGACGGATCGAGAGCGACCCCGACGCTCAGGCAGGATCCAGCCGTGGGGGGAGCGGATCCAGCGGTCGTCGGGGCCTAGGCCGGCCTATGAGTCGACGAGAGGAGACGTTGATGGGATTGACTCCGAGCGATCCACGTGGGGGCTCCTCGTATGAGTCGACGGGAGCGGGCCCTGACTCGAGTGTCGGAGGAGGACGCAGAGCCACCAGACCCCAGTGCACTTCAGCACTGTTCCAGGATCGGCAGCCGACCCCACCGCGCGCCGATCTGGACCCTCCAGAGATGCTCCCTGTCCCCCCACAGCGACAGCGTCCACAGCTACGGGGCCCACCGTCAGGGGGAGCAGGCCCCTCAGGGTCCACGCCCCGTATGTCTCCGCCATCGGGGATGTACATGGTCCAGTTCCTCCCTGCCATCCCTGAGTACGACGCCAGGGGGAGGCAGATTTGGAGGCACGACCGGCCCCACGAGATTCCCTGGGAGGAGGCCTACTTCTACAGTCCTTTCGACTCAGAGGACTGCCGCGGCCTGTGGGCCGTTCGTGAGAAGGACAAGCAGTACAACGACGCAGGTAATTGGTTAGTTTAATTAATTATTTAGATTGTTTAATTAATTATTTAATTAGTTAGTTTAAATAATTATTTAACTATGTATTCATTTTAATTATGAAACAGGCGTCCTCGTCAATAAACCCGCGGGGACGAGACGGACTAGAGGGCCAGCGAACATGTCGACCCTGGAGAGGGAGCTGGCCGGTGGGATCAGAGAGATCCTGCCCGGTCCCGGTGAGGATGGACGCCCGATTGAGCGGAGAGACACCACCACCAAGTACATCAACGCGACGGGCATGCTCGTGCGGGACAGGGTCCCACTGTTGTGGCCCGACTGGGGCTCTGTGCCCGATGAGATCAAGGCGCGAGTGTACAATGCACTGTCGGTGAGTTAAATATGATTTTTATTATAGAAAATAAATATTTATGAATTCAGTCCTTATAACTATATAAAAATATTTTCTAATTAATTTATAATATTGCAGCAATGGTTTAGAGTCCATCCTACCTTGGACTGGTGGAGAGACGAGCAGCTGAAGAACAGGTTATGTGTTTTGCTTTTTTTTGTATAAATATATTTATTGGCAGTGTACGAATATATCTAACAGTTGTGTTTTGTTAATATAGGTACTCCGAGTGGAAGAACGAGCTGTCCACGCACTACAGGACGTACCATGTGGAGCAGCGCTTGGGGCGAGGTGCAACCCCCCACGAGTTCCGGTACAGGGAGTACGAGTGGCTATGGCTGGTAGCCTACTTCGGGAGCGACAGGGTCTCGGTAAGAAAATTTAGCCTGCTAGTATATAACTTTTTAATGTTATTTAATAATTAAATTACGTAGTTACTTAATTAAATTAATTAGTTAGTTAGTTAGTTATTAAATTAAGTTAGTTGGTTAGTTACGTAGTTAGTTAGTTCGTTACTAAATTAAATTAAATTAAATTAAATTAGGTAGTTAGTAAGTTAGTTAGTTACTAAATTAAATTAGTTAGTTAAGTAGTTACTAATTAAATTAAATTAGTTAGTAACTAAATTAGTTAATAATTTTATTTTGGTTAGTTCGTAATATTTTAATTTAGTTACTAATTTATATTTGCGTTTATATGTTCGTTCTTATAATACAGAAAATCTCGCGGACGAACAGCGACAACCGCAGGAGGAACGAGCACCCCCACCACGGCGGCGCCCGCTCCTGGAGGCAGTGGGCAGAGATGGCGAGGAGGGACCGACCGCTGAGGCCGTTGTCGTGGATTCATGCGCAGATGTATCCGGGCCGTCCCGACCAAGTGGTAAGTATTCGCCCATCTTCAATAAAAGTGTTTCATTAAATTAATTTATATATATATTTTTTAATTCGTTTATTATATTTTCTTGTCAATTAGGCGGAAATCGATGCGGAGACCGACGCGATCACCTTCGGGATCGCGCGAGATACCCTGGGAGACGGGGCGTCCGACGAGGCGATCGCGGAGTTTGCCTCCACGATCGACACCCTTGAGCCGCGCTTGGCCTCTCAGATCATGCACGCGGCGGTAGGGACGGGGAACAACTACTTCTACCAGAAAGGCCTAGGCGCGGCGGGAGATGGGGTTCTCAAGTACACGCCGGCCAATCCCAGCACGCAGCGTGCGGCTTCGACGAGAGGAGACTTGCAGACGCAGCTGCAGAGGACTCAGGCGGAGTTGGCGAGGGCGGTGGAGGCGCTCCAGCAGGCGGAGTTGGCGAGGGCCGTGGAGGCTTCGGCGCAGCAGGCCAGAGACGCATCTGTGGCGGAGATGTACCGATGGATGCAGCAGTCTTGGGAGGCCCAGCAGGCTGGACTCCAGCCCCCGCCTCCGCCACAGATGCCCCAGTTCGTCGTCCCCACTCCCCCCCGGCATCGGAGTACGCCAGCCGATCAGGACAGCCATAGCCACCGGAACTCGAACGATCCGGTCGACGACGCTACGCGTTTAGGGGGTGATGATGAGTAGATAGTGGGTTAATTTGTACAGTATGTAGGATATTAGGGATGGATTGATGTGGATATTTGTTGGATATTTGGATGTTTGTTTGTGCATTTTCTGCAGCCAAACCGAAGACGAAGTGAAATTGGGCCCGAGTTAAATTTTTAAATTTTTTTAAATATTTAGGGGTTATAGCCGACGATATTGTCATTATTTCGTCGGCTATAATGGCTATAGCCGACGATGTTTACCATATGTCGTCGGCTATACCCTCCCGGCTTCAGGCAAAAAAAAAGCCGTTCCTGGTACCGGCGACTGTTATGGCCGACGATAGTGTCGTCGGCTATATTGGACGTATAGCCGACGATAGTGTCGTCGGCTATATTTCGGTTTAGGGGCAATTACGTAATTGTTGAAGCCGACGATCTTGTCGTCGGCAATGTTCGAAGTATAGCCGACGACGCTTTATTCGTCGGCTATACCCCGCGGTTTATAAGCCGACGACTTACGCCTCGTGTCGTCGGCTATAGTATAGCCGACGGAGCAGTCCCGACGAGACTATAGCCGACGATACTTCGTCGGCTATGACTATAGCCGACGAATTAATGGTAACGGCCGACGAGATGGCCTCGTCGGCTATAAGGCCTTTTCTGGTAGTGTGCGCCAGGTCGACAGATCGAATGTTCAAACGGCAGCGAGGATATTCGACGCAGCCTTCCCAGACCGGTCAAACCAATACTACTGCCGGGGTTTGGGAAGTTCTGGAATAGGGCTCCTGAAGACCACTAAGGGAGTTCAAAAGAAGGGAGGCGGGGACAGCCAACAGATGAGGGGGGAAATGCAGAGATTGGTACAAGAAAATGAAAGATTGGCGGCCGAGTTCCAGAGATCACAGGAGCAACACCGCAGAACACAGCAATATGATTTGGATATGTCCAGTTGGTATGCTGAATGCGAGAGAATTTGGCGACACAACTACGCCGGCCAACAAGACTGGTTGTATGCTATGTTCGCGGCACAACAACAAGGCCTTGAACCTCCGCCCCCGTTTCAGCCGTTAGTTGAACCTCCAATGCCTCAACTTCCCGAGTTCGTTCAGCAGGATGACGAGCATGATGGACAGCAGGATGCTGGGGATGACGTGGTGGACTTTAGTGCTTTCGGTGATGATTAGGGTTATATTTTATGTATATTGGAACAAATTAAATAATAAGTCATTTAAACGTGTGTCTTGTTAGTGTAAATGCATGGATTGTCATTGTGAATTGCAGGTTGCTTGGAATGGTAATTTAGAAATTAATTTAATTTTTTTTCCCCAAAAATTAAGAATAGCCGACAATATTGGCATTATTTCGTCGGCTATAAGTTCTATAGCTGACGATTTTTACCAAATTTCGTCGGCTATAACCGTTATAGCCGACGAAAATGACATTATTTCGTCGGCTATAACTAATTAATGCCTATTAAAATATTAATATATTCCGACTAAATAACCGACGAAATAGATGAAATCGTCGGCTATATTTCAGAACAAATAGCCGACGAATTTCGTCGGCTATAGTTTACAATATCGTCGGCCATACTCGAAAATATTTTGCCAAGGTTTGGTCGACAAAATTAATTTTCGTCGGTAAAATCGTCGGCCATACTCGATAATAGCCGACGATTTCGTTATTTTCGTCGGCCATTAGTTTTACCGACAGCCTTTTATCGACGAATTATAGCCGACGAAATTTTCGTCGGTAGAAGGAATAGCCGACGAAAATTTGGAATCGCCGACGAAATTTTTTTCGTCGGCTATTATGTCCGATCTGGTAGTGTAACGATGACACAAGAAGGGTAATATGTGTATGAAGTTGTTTTGTAGGTATAATGTGCTTGGATAATAATTCCATCATGCTTGTCTGATTTTTCAATCACACAACATCTAGATATACAACAGAAAACTTAAAATCACACAACAGTGGAAAACAACGTGTAGTAACTTTTTTGTACTAGTGCCGGTATCCTTTTCTTCCATCTTTTTCTTTGCATCGCGCGTTCTGTGTCCTATGAAAAACTGCTTTGTCGTTTTGTTGACCACCTCATCATCGTCATCACCTCTGTCATCGTCGTCACCTCTACCATTGTCATCATAATCATCATCTGGCGCGTTCGGTGATGACTTTTCGAGTGAGCTACATGTTTTATAATCTGGCTCTTCAATTGCCTTTCTGCATATATCATACACGATTATGTAAGCAAATATCACCTGGACATTATCGATACTAAAATACTTAATTACTGGAGATCAGTAAACATCATACAATCTATTTACTGACCCTCAAATATCTATTTACTGGCTATTAGTAAATATCATACAATCTGCAATCATCAGATTTCCAATTATTACTGAACATCAGTAACTGATTACTAAGAGTCAGTAAGCTCAATAAAGTAATTACTGACCCCCTGTAATCTTCGTTTTCGGTCCTCACTTCACATCTTACTGACCCTAAGTAAACACTTAGCAGTTCAGTTTCATATCCTTGATTTTGACACAGAATAACAAGATAATCCCCAAACAAACATAGATATCCAAATTTCTAATAGTTACCAACTCAGGAACCCCATAATCAATATCTATATTTTCAAACCCAATCTATTCAGTAAACCCTAGAATCATCAATCAACACGAAATAATCAAATTCAACTTCAAATAGACACATTCAAAGCGCATCCAAGTCAAAATTTCACATATATAATCAGAATTTTACCTTTTATTTGGCGCCATAACTTTCCTCGGGTTGGCGTTGAGAGCGTTAGAGTGAACGAGCAAGCAAGAGAAGGAGAGAGAGAGAGAGAGAGAGAGAGAGAGAGAGAGAGAACTTGTCCTATACTAACGATGGTGGATACTTGTCCACCTCTCTCAATTTTTTATTTATATGCACCGATAAGATTATTGAAAATTCCACATAAAATATGAATCCTTTCCATTAGCAATTTGATATTTTTAGAAAGAAACAATATTATAGGTACTGTGTTTCTTCTACATTATTGAATAGCCGGGGCCACCACCTCCTTCCGGCGCAGTCCACACTATGTTCTGCTTTGGGTCTTTAATATCGAGAGAGAGAGAGAGAGAGAGAGAGAGAGAGAGAGAGAGAGAGAGAACTTGTCCCATACTAACGATGGTGCATACTTGTCCACCTCTCTCAATTTTTTATTTATATGCACCGATAAGATTATTGAAAATTCCACATAAAATATGAATCCTTTCCATTAGCAATTTGATATTTTTAGAAAGAAACAATATTATAGGTACTGTGTTTCTTCTACATTATTGAATAGCCGGGGCCACCACCTCCTTCCGGCGCAGTCCACACTATGTTCTGCTTTGGGTCTTTAATATCGAGAGAGAGAGCTTGTCCTATACTAACGATGGTGGATACTTGTCCACCTCTCTCAATTTTTTATTTATATGCACCGATAAGATTATCGAAAATTCCACATAAAATATGAATCCTTTCTATTAGCAATTTGATATTTTTAGAAAGAAACAATATTATAGGTACTGTGTTTCTTCTACATTATTGAATAGCCGGGGCCACCACCTCCTTCCGGCGCAGTCCACACTATGTTCTGCTTTGGGTCTTTAATATCGCAAGCCTGAAACATGCTCAAATTGTTACGATTAGATGACTAAAAAATTCATTAGATTTCATAGTTTATCCTCAAATCCTCAAAACTTCCAAAAGATGAAAGAATGAATTTGCATATTAAAGCAGTTGAGAATTTGGGTCATCTCACAACCCAATTCCATGTGCTATAATCATGTGACAGTGGATGTGAGGCTTGTTGGCAGAATTTCATCAGTTAAAGACAGTGGCGCCAGATAAAGAGTGCAGGGCGCTCATTCTAAAAAAAATGAAAAAAAAATAAAATAGAAAAAAGGATAAAGAGATGAATAAAAGATGGAATTCTATTGACAACGGAAGAAACCAAAAGTTGTTTTTTAAATATTTTGTCTTTATTATCCTGCTTTAAAATCATAAAACATGGGTGCAGTAACCCTACTACTATGATTTATTAGACTTGGGGAGGGGTACATGACATATGCATGAATAACACTATTAAAGAATGATGACAAACTAGAAAATAAAATGGAATCATTATTCAAAAAAAACATTTTTTTTTTCTTTTTCTTTTAGTCTAGTAAAAGCGTTTCCAATCATTCAATGTGCATAGTTTAAACTTCCGACATACTTGACAACTAGCTCCCACTAACTCTTAAAATTACCTTGCAATGTAGGCAATTCTGAGCGTTGATCTGAAACTTCAGCTGACCCGTTTCACCAGGGACATACCTAAAATTTACAAGTTTGTAAGAATCAGAGATAACCAATTTACAAATAGTCAAATAAAATCAATAACAGAATGGGAATTACTCGTAAACACGTGCAGGACAATATCGTGACTCAGGACCAGCATACTCTGGCAAGTTGACAAGTTCAGGCTTCTTGGGATCCTTCAACTGAAGGTGAGCTGGTTGATCATGCTCATGATTTGTATTGCTCCTTTAAAATTGCAATCGTATCACTCAAATAAAAATTTCACAGATATCCAGATCAACAATTCACTAGAGAGTTTAGCAAATAATCAAAGTAGGAGTCTCTGCCAACTGAAACAGTTTGTGAGTTCATCTTAGGCAGTCAAATTAAGCCTTTCATCATTAGCCCACTAGGATCAATAGGTAATATGCAAATTATTAAAAGAGCCGCAAATATACCAACAGCAACAAATAACACCCATGACTAAAACAAAAAAGATACCACTAGTACCCAACTGGAGAGTGCCCCCAACTCATTTAAGCTTTTCCATTATAGGTTATCTGATCGGATTCTTTACTCTTTTCCTCAGCCTTGAGATATAATTTGGCTTGACAAAAAGCTAAGCTCTCAGCCTAGCAAATCTTTACTTCTTGATTCTTTATTTGCCTACTTAAACAACAGTGAGATCCTTCCACGCCAATACTGAAAGGAATCTGGCAAATTTATGAAGGAGATATGTCTAACCAAACTATTTCTGTTGAAATATAGTAAATCCCACCTGTTGTGAACCCATGTTGAGGCAGATCATACGCAACTGTGTTGCGAGCTTCTAAGAAATGATCGAGAGAGGTCTAATTAAAGCTCCAGTGGATGGAAGTGCGAGGATGAAGCAAAACATCAGCAAGAGCTTATATTAGATCTGCATTCTATTCCCAAACTAATGGAGTTATAACTAACATTTCTTCATGTGATCACTTTGAGAAAGCCAAAAGAAAATTCTAAGCAAGTGAAAATCTCATGCAGAGAAGAAGTCTCCAAACTCCCACAGAAAAGTGATTGGGTGCCAGTGACTCCTCCGTACTGTCTTTCCTGTGGATGAACTTCATGGAGATGGGGGTGAGCTCCTTAATATCCAGATCATTTGATGATTGGTAACCTAAGGTTTTAGGGTCTGAAAAGGATGAGTACATAAGCTTTTCTCAATAATTTTGAACAACTAAGTGCTGATGAAGGAGAATAGGTTGATAAAACGCTACTGTACAACACACGTTGGCAAGTGTTGGTTTTCCAGCCCATAAGCTTTTCCTAATACGAGTGTCACTCTGAATTGTTTACCCAGTAAGTTTTCGTGTCCTACTGATGAATGGTGTTTCAATAAGGAAGAATATCCTTATTTATGTTGGACAACCTGTTATCCTTGTCGGTTACAAAGAAGAAGAGATTATCGCCTACCACTAATATGATGGCCATATAAGGTCTACTCTTGGTTTTGCATTAGAGAGAGAGCAAACTGTAGTACACTTCTGGAGTTAGAGAGTGAGAGAGGGAAAGGAAGAGGGTTCTTGTTTTCTTATTTTTTCTGAAAGATTGTTTTTCTGCCTGGTGGACGTAGGCAAAAGTTTTATTGAACTACCTAAAATTGGTGTGCTGTGCTTGTTTGGGTTTTTCGACACAAATATTGGGTTTTCGACACAAATATTGATGCAGCACACTCAATGCTTAGGACCAGGATCAACAAACTCTAAGGTTTAGATGATAAACACACACTGATTTTAGGAATTAGGATTCACTCCCCAGGTTTCTCAACCTCATACAGGCTTCACACCCTAATATAGGCTTCACACCAATCCCTTTCACAGGAAAACTCAGAAAACTCTGAATATTCTTATTCATCAAAAGTTCAAAACATACCTTTGCCATTTAGCACTTACACTTATTTATACTATAGTAGGTAACTGACACTAACTATCATTAAAGACTCATTAAAGCTCTTAAATTTCTAAAACTGAAACAGAAAAACCTAATAAAGGAAAACTTTAAACTCCTAAACTGAAATGAAATCAGAAAAGACACAAAACAGAAATTCGAAAGGACCCCAATGCTTAGAGACTTCTAGGAATAGATTCAGCTTTCCCTCCAAGCTGCTAAAACCATATCGAAAGCCATCAACCAAGCCCTATAGAAAGAGAATGATTAAGTGCACTCTTTATCCATTTCTTTTCCTCATGAGCGTTCAATGGTTTGACTGTGATTTCCCTCCAAGCTGCTAAAACCATATCGAAAGCCATCAACCAAGCCCTATAGAAAGAGAATGATTAAGTGCACTCTTTATCCATTTCTTTTCCTCATAAGCGTTCAATGGTTTGACTGTGATGTCCTCGTCATATATTGACCGATTGCTTGTTTGCGTTTTTCGACACACATATTGACCAATTTACAACAGTAAGTGCTACCACTCTAGCATGTTGCTTTGCAATCTATAAATAAGACATAGAAGAATACAGCAAAAAAAATTAAAAATCAAATAAAATAATTTTTTTTTAAAAACCTGTGTAAGGAGGTTGGAATATCAAATGATATAACCCCATCTGGCTTTGGATATTTAATTGGACGGTGAAACTTTGCGACCTGCATATAAAAAGGTTGCACAAATCAGTTCATTCTAAGCAGATAAATATGTTCATCAGCAAATAAAAACCAATGGTTATGATAAGTTTCAGAATTGGTAACTTAAGCAAAAAATGAAGCCTGAGTAGATACTTTATCAATGTGTTAAACTTGAAGAGGAATATTATAAAGACTGTTGTTGATGACTCAGGAAGAAGCTTTTGAGCAGCATTGAAGAAAATGAAGAAGGCTTTAAAATATCATGGAAAACAGATATTCCGGGAACACAAATATCAATTGGTCCCATAAAAATATCATGAAGAAGGCATAAAAGAAACAACAATATATTAAATATTTAATCAAAGCTGTTGTTACATAAGCTTCCACGACAGAAGACATAAATAATTTAATAACAAGTCTGACCCAATGATATGCACATTGAGATATTAGCACATATGACAATTCGTAAATTCACTTGGCCATAAAGCAACATGAATTTGAGATTATCTAAACCCTTACTATTATGAACAATATGTGGAATAATATGGACTCCCTGGTGGGTCTTCAATTCAATGAAGTCAAAGTGGTTACCAAGGAGGATCAGGCCCTACCTTCATATTCTCCTTAGATGTGATTACCTTTTACGATGTCAACCAAATCGAACCCCAAAAGTTAAATATCAATCAGTACTAATGCTTCATTATAGTTTGCGTTTTGCAGAATATTGACTCACATTTGTTGCTTCATTATCAGGTTTTCCATGCTTCAGCGTTAACGTGGCTCTCCCTTTAATTATATAGCTAATAACCAGAAAATATTGATGAGTGAGATATCAACAAGCAAATTTAGACAACGAGAAAACAGAGTGATCAGTCATAGTGATAGAAGGCAATCAGATCTCACCGTTCTAATGCACTTATAGCCAAGCCAGGAATAAGTCCATATTCAAATGCCTGAAATAACAAGAGCATATGAAAGTTTACTGACAGCAATTTATTTATATGAATTGAGGTCATGCCACAATCACAGTAACAAGCTAGAGAGTCTTCTGACAAGACAATCATGGATCAGTTTATGACATAAACTAGCAATAGTCTCATGGAATACGTCTACTGAGATGAGTAAGAGCTAGTCTGTTATATTTTGTTTTTTTTTTCTAGGGGACTGAAAGAATCGTTATAGGGCCCGCGTCAACAGATCTTACAGGTTCTTTTTTTTTTTCCTTAAAGATTCTTTATTGACTGCTTAATTATTTTCTTGATCCTTTCAACCTAATATGAGAATTCGCTGCATGTGTTTAATTGGAATGATTGTATATGGCACCGGAAGATATCATGTGCATCTTCGCAATGCTGTTTCTAATTACTGCTGTCTTTAGCATCTCCTTAGAATTAGAGTATAATCCGAAACTAGTGTGGAAGTATTAGATAGGGTCCATCCAAGTACATTCATACAGGAGGTGGCTTGTGAGTAACATCAGGTTATCAGGTATTATCAGGCTCAGTAAGATATTATACATCCCCAAGATAACAGCAATAAAAGTAGTACACCTGTGGTGGAAAACTAATGAATAAGTAGTCTAGCAACAGAAAGATAACATAAAACCAAAACACGACAACCAAATGGACAGTTGTACTAACCGGTCGATAGTTCCGTGCTCTATATAGTTCTTCCCATATCCAAGAAGTCCTTAAATCATCCCAGTACATTTCCATATTCGAGCCTTTATGAAGAACACCGAATGTTGCTTCTGCAGCTAGCATGCCTATAAGTAGTAAGTTAGTTATGTCAAATTTTAGAAGCAATTCTAAACGCAAGGCACTAATAATACAATCAACACAGAAGTATTCAAGTGTCTATATAAATTCCAAATGGGCCATATCAACTCTGTTTGAATGTACTAACAAAACATTAAGTGATCTGACTCTGAAATACCACCCATATGACAAATGTATAGGCCCTCAAAATGCTACATTTATTGGTATGCATCGGTTTCTACATTGAAAATGATACACTATCTAAATCAGGACCAGTATCCTGTAAATAGCTCCACATGGGCAAATTGCGCCCACGCCTAGCCACAGGTTTTGAAACAAAGTGGCCTTCGTTCAGACATTGTAGGGAGAGCTAATAGTTTAGCCTTCACGCCAGAAATCTCTCAATCAGCACCCATTACAGGGAACCCAATTAAGTGAACGGCTAACACTTCAAAAGGATTTTACTAATATCCCCTTCATGCTACTTACTGTTTTCTACTCTTTATTTCTGAAATTGATTTCTGGTATATACTAAGGAGAGTGAGGAGAGAGGAGAAGGAGCTTGATTCCAATATAAGGAGAGCGAAACCAGTGAAATTCATATATAGATGACAACACGCACAAACCCAGAACCTCTTATCAGTAACTCCCTCCGTCTCTTCCACTCTATTGATGATAGAACGAACAGAAAGGAGAAAAAGATTCACAGATACTTAATAGAACCCATAATTAATTGACAATTACAAAGATTGATAAGAGTGGAATGATATCAATCTGATCTATATATTAGTTGTGGGAGGCAGAAGTGCTTCTGCGAGGTGAGGGCTGACAGGGAATGCTTTTCACTCTGAGGATGAGCCAGGCTGTTTATAAGTAGGACAAGATCGTAATTAAGAAAAGGGCAAAAATAAAAATTTACTTCTGCCTCATAAAAAACAGTGGTTTCAGTCTTAGTATCAACTATCAAGTAAATGGGCAATTCTGAATTCCCTTCTACAGAATCAAAAACACATCAAGTGGACAAACTCATATAATAGCACCAGTATCATCAATGTCCAGAGCATCTCCAATAAAAAAGTTATATTTTCGGCTAAGTTTGGTACAAGTTAAATTTAATGTAACAAAATTTAAACTTTTGCTCCAGGCACTATTGGTAAACTGATGAACAAATTTGACTTGGGGTTTAATTTCTCTCTCCTCGATTGATAAATTAGTCAATTCTTGTTATCAATTTGGCTAAATTGATAAATTTAGCAATCTTTCAACAATTCTAATGAGCACATATTTGCCTAAAAAGTAGACAAATTTAAATATAACAATGCAGCTAGAAAATTGAGAAGAGAACAGGGAGACTGGAGAGAAGTAAGAGCACAGAATTTAAGAAGTTTATAATATTTATCAGTCGAGTCTTCCTTTTCTCCTACTACAATGACTCCAATTCTAAAACAGATGGAAAAAGATGATTCCTAATATTTCCAAGCTACCTAGGAACTCCAGTAAATAATACTTCAAAAAAAAAAAAAAAAAAATCGGAACGCGTTCTAAACATCGTTGGTTATTACTCATTAAATAGACTATGACACAAATCCAATGCTGCTCTTTAAAAAATTCTTGTTTAAAAGGCCTTTCACTTCAAGCTTCTTTATCCTCACATCACTTCGGATGCATCAAAGCAATCAAAATATTTGATACTTACACAGTTTTTTTTTTAACAAAAAAAGTTAAAAAATAATTACATTATGATTTTTCTTTTTTAAGGTGAGTACACAATGTGAATACAATGAAAATTTCAAATTCAACAAGACTGGCGGAGTATACCTGATTTCATTGCAGTATGTGTTCCCTTGATTTTTGGTACATTTAAAAAGCCAGCAGAGCATCCAATTACCGCACCTCCAGGGAAAGCTGGATATGGGATAGACTGAAATTTATCTAGCATCATTTTCCAATTACATACATGTACCAGCAAACAGCCAGAAAAAAAAAATTCGGTACACAACCTATATACACTACTGTCAATCTTACAATTGCACTTCTTTTATTTCAAATGCTCGTAAAACCTGATTTTTAAGGACAATGGGGTATAGAGTGATCCTTTTTTAGGACTGCACATGGATACATTCCCCATCTGATTTATTTTCAGGACACCACCTAAAGATTACTTTTGACATAAAATCGGCCAATCAGAAATAATCAAGCCACTAACCATAATGATACCATGAAAGGATTCTGCTGGTCTGCTAAATTCATCGGTTAGCTCTACTGAAAATGGGTTATATGGTCTATTTGAGGGATTACACATGATTTTCCGTGTTTCATTTTTATTTCAGGCCGCGCTCTAAGATCTCTTGGGCATAAATTCAGCTAAATTCTTAAATCTAGCCAGTTAACATAATAATGCCACACAGATATTGAGAATAGTTTGCTCGTCTACTTGATCAATGAGTTAGATACCTCAAAGATATCCTGTTTGGCTGACTCTTAGATCCAGGCCCCTATAAATGCATTTATATACGAGAGTATAGATTACTAGTTATGTTGCTAGACCCTGAATCTGGAATAATACATTAGAACCACTCATTAGGCCTCCAGTTAAATTATTTAGGGCTGGAACTAGGGGGGTTTGGGCATTGAGGTCATTTTGAGGATTCAATTATTCAATGGCTTGCCATTCTCAAAAAAAGAGAAAAAAAAAATTATTCAATGGGTTGCATACAAATGCTGGGAGTCCAAATTTCCGTGAGGAAAGACCAAAGACCGTGTGAATGGAAAGGTAAATCTAAAGCGGCAGATTCTTTCACTATGTTTACTCCATTCCGTGCGAGTACCGGGGAAAGAGAGATTTTGATAGGAATGTTGGATTGGGGATTCTGCATTTAGTTTGTTATAGCTATACTATCAACTCTCAATTAAAATTATAGCAATTGTACAACTTTTGGGTTTTGTAGAAGGAGAGGGC
The DNA here is from genome assembly GCA_963682095.1 of Potentilla sterilis. Lineage (NCBI taxonomy): Eukaryota > Viridiplantae > Streptophyta > Magnoliopsida > Rosales > Rosaceae > Potentilla > Potentilla sterilis. The sequence continues at coordinate 32,012,001 of OY821758.1, forward strand.
ATTCAATTATGGAAGTAAAGAACTTTAGGTTCATTTTCTGGCATCATTAATGGGCATCTAAATCAGAAATATTTTAAGCACTGGGATGAGCAGCAATTGGCAATGTCTTTTGCTGGAATGATTTTTCAAAACAGCCTATAGATTGAATGTTTCTAATCATTGAGTTAGATGGTGGAGGACGCAGACCCAAAATATAATTTTTTTTTTTTTTAAGAAACAGCTTTTATTAAAACAAAGGCAATTTACAAGAAGGCGGACAAGGATTTAGGCAATTAAGAATAATGGAAGAAAGATTATAATCCCAAATATAATATTTGCATGTCTAATGCAACAAAGCATGGAAACGCGAAATTGAGAGGGTACACCGTCCAATACGGGATACGGGTGCGATAGGCGATGGATACGCCCTGATACATGTATCTGACTAACCCAAATTATATATGAATGAGCGTATCCATGAGTGCAGACCTAGTCCAAGAGGAGGAGCTTCCATAGAAGAAAACAGTGAGGCTATGGATGTGGGAAGCAGCAACGCAACGGTTCTTTTATAATTATATATGAATAATTAAAAAATATTTAATCAGCGTATCCTTCTCGTTTTCTCCAATCGCATTTGTACCGTATCCACGTACTCCTATCCGCATCAATGCTTCTTAGGTCTAATGTAACATTATTTCAAAATATGAAACTGTAAGAAAGATGAACAAGTTATTCCCTCTGCATGAAATGCATTAAATTGCATCTACAATAAAATCACTATGATTGACGAAGATTATTAACGAAATTCAGTTCTTAAACCCTTCTGCCCATAATCTTCACTAAAAATTTTCAGATTGTGTAAGAAGAGTACATAATATGGCCATGTGAAGAAAAATTATTTGAGAGGGATTCACATCATTTGGTCTGCAGTCTACATTATTGATGTTTGCATACTGGTATCAGTGGTATGTATATCAAGGAAATAAGAACTACTAATGTACCTGAAAGCCACCTTCATTCAAGGTGCGAGCACCGTATTGAAGAACAGTGCCACCCTCTAGCAGTGGCTTAATTGCAGGATGAAGCTTAAATTTCTGCCAGCACGAAATAAATTAATATTAGCTCAGTAAGACTACAGTACTTGCGGATATTAGCTATATGACTGAAGCTAAAGAGAGAAATCATTCTCACTAAACAGCCAACTACAACCAAGTAACCACCCCAAGGAGAAAAAGATACCAATAAAAAGAGTGAATTAGCAACTAATCTATCTAGTTAAGTAACAGCGGTAAGTTTTTGAACTAATCTATCTAGTTAAGTAACAGCGGTAAGTTTTTGAGTCCTCAACAAGTTTAACAAAAGAAAAGTATTAGAAACCAGTCTGTCTAGAGAGTACAAAGAGTGGTCATTTAAAAAATATTAGTACACAATGTGCTTAACTATGTCTACAACCACTCGGCCTTGGTGGGGCCCGATCAAGACTCCACCAGACCACCAGGAAACCACCTTCCCCGCATGCAAGGAGAGGAGCACGCCTCTCTCTCTCTCTCTCTCTCTCTAGTTTTATGAGAGCTGCATACTCCAAAGGAAAATCACAGTGTAAATCATTCAGAGATACCAATGAATTAGTCACCTGAAATTCTTCATATGGACTTAAGAAAGGATTTTGATAGTTCAAAGCAACCACAAAGCCAATAGAAATCTGAAAAATCAAAATGACGAACTAATTAACATTGCTCTAGCATATGAGAGACACTTTTTACTGAGTAGCAGAGGAAACTAAATTAAGGAATCAAACATATATCCTGCTTACCTGTCTATCTTTCATGTGGTACAGAAATGAACCTCCATATGTCTTCTGATCCAAGGGCCAACCCAGAGTGTGAATCACATCCCCTGGTTTGTGCTTATCCTTGTCAATTTCCCAAACCTGAATCACAATGATGTTCGAACTTAGGGAAACGCTACACAAACCTTTTGCAACAAAATTAATAGCTTCAGTACTGGTAGCATGAGATTCTTTACGTCAAAAACCCAAAAAGAATCCAGATAAACCTACATATAAGACTAGTACTTCTTTGAGGTAAAATTTGTGTTCATTTAAAAAAAAATATATATATATATATAGATATATAATTTAAACACCGTATTTTTCACAATGTGCAACTTTGGCAAATAATAAAACTTTTATTAACCAAATAACAAAACTTTCATTAACAAATCCATAGTAATGCGATGATATAATTTTGGACTACAATACAAGTAACCTTTACAGAAAAGGAGGGGTAACCATTGGAGCTTGAAAACAGCCAATCAAAATCTGTGTTAGTACCAAAAAGGGTTCACTGTAATGGTGGTGGTTTGCTCACACGTGCTCTGTAGTTAGGACCAGATCAAGGTACAACCCAAATATATATTAAGGCTGCCCAAAGATTGTAGTGTGTTAGCAGGCCCAAGTTACAATTCAGAGTCTCAAAGCGGGGTTAATATGGGCATATGAAATATATATATATATATATATATATATATGTATAAATTTAATATCACACCTTCGGTATGATTGCTGAAGAACAAGTACGTTATGGGCTTATCAAAAGAACCTATATCATTTAGCTGAAACGGCTTACCATTCCAGACGTAAAAAATGTATACATAATTACCCAAAACTACAATTTTGTAGTGATATTTACCAATAGCAAGACCTAATTTTTTTATACCACGCACTCCAAAAATTAACAGTAACAGTCAGTCCATCCAAACATAAAACATAACTACCCCCAAAAACATAAATAATCACAATAATGCCATCCTATATATACTATCATTTTCAGTCTCATTTTGTAACCCTAATCTAGAAAGGCACGAGCAGATAGAGGCGCGAGGCAGATAGAGGCGCACGGCGGAGAGAGGCGCTAGGCCGGAGCGAGGCACGAGGCCTGAGCGAGGAGGGAGGAGCGAGGCAGCGATCCAGGTAGCGATCAAGGTTCCGATCCAGGCAGCGATCCAGGTTCCAATCCAGGCAGCGACCCAGTTTCCGATCCAGGCGCGACGGCTGGGAGAGGTCAAGGATGGAGACGACAACGGGTTTGCCATTTTCGGAGTTTAGTCTCGGCGGCGTAGAGGGCGGGGAGGACGGCCTCGAAGCCGGCGAGGGAGGTGAGGGAGTCGGGGGCGAGAGAGTGGATGCTGGAGAGGTAGAGGCCGGAGAGGAGAGGGAGGAAGGAGAAAACGACGAGTCATAGATGGGGGTCGGAGGAGATGAAGGTGTCGTAGAACCAGTGGCAGAGTGTCAGATCCGGAGCCGGAGAGGGGGGAGGAGGACGGCGGAGGTAAATTTTGAGGGTCAATAACATTAGAATTGCGACGGAGGACGGCGGAGGTAAAGTTTTTAAGGGTCAGTAGCATTGGAATCGCGGCGGAGGACGGCGGAAGTAAAGTTTTTGAGGGTCAGTTACATTGGAATCGCGGCGGAGATAAAGTTTATGAGGGTCAGTAGCATTAGAATATTTTGGGTTCTGAGGCTCAGTGGTATTGATTTCTGAGAGTAATTTGTAATTTATGAGTTAACAGATTCTGTTAGTTTTGGATGGAAACTTGTTAGTGGTAATTTTAAAAAGCAATTTTGCTACTGGTAAATATCACCACAAAATTGTAGTTTTGGGTAAAAACCTCAAAAATGTAACTGATGTCTAAAGTCAGACCTTTTATATTGAAAACCACTCCTGTGTTACAATCCACAATCTTTCCTTTACTGTGAGTTGAGGGCATAAAATAATAGAAGATCTTTCAAGTAATAGAAAAGGAAGGGCACGTTGATTCTATTCTCTTTTAATGATTTGCTACCTCTTTGATTCCCAAAGCATAAGTCTGATGCTGCGCATTCCCCTTCTCTCTCAAGTTGTATTTATCCATTATTTTCTGTTAAAATCAGAGTTACTAGTATTAAAATTAGGTCTGACTGACAATGGAGCATCTTGGAGGCAAGAGAAATGTTTTTGGAAACCTCTGACAATGATCCTCGACACCCTTCAGCAAGAAGTGTGACCCGCCCTGCATATCAATCACATTGTCTTATAAGCCCGTTTTATAGCTATTTCTAGAGACAACGAAATATAAAATAATTAAAAAAATCTCTCTTTCCCCAATCTTGGGCAAATTTGAAGTGAAAGTACAGAGGACAGCATAATGGCAAATCAGTAAATACAGTAAACATAAAGAACTTTAAGCAATTCTCAGTGTTAGGTTTCCAGGCCATGATTTTTTTCCAAAGATGATTAGAGCATGAGAATTTTTTACCCAGCAGGTTTTCGATTCCTACAGATGAATTGTGTTCCAATAAGGAAAGGATATCCATACTGATGTTAGAGTACCTGTAATCCTTGTTGATTAGAGAGAATGAGGCTTTATTGCCTACCACTAATAAATATAGGATTCCTAATTGGTGAAGAAAGCTGATATCTTTAAGGCTATATAAGGAAGAATTCTGCTCTCAGTTTTTCACCATAGACACAGAGCAAAAAGTGTATACCATTGTTGGAGCTAGAGATTGAGAGAGGGCAGAGAGGAGACAGATAGCTAGAGAAGAGTGAGACAGAGTCCTTTGTTTCTTATTCGTTCTGGATGTACCCATTATATATTAGTGGAAGAGTGTTTTCTGCCTGGTGGACGTAGGCAAAAGTTTTGTTGAACCACCTTAAATATGTGTTCTTGTTTTCTTTTCTCAGTGGTTATTTCTCTTGGTTTGCTGTGCTTGACACTTACTGACCTATTCACAATACTAAATCACTTACAAAGCAACAGATCCACACTATACATACCATTGGTATAAAACTTGTTAAATTACTTTACAAGCTTAAACAAAATAAAAAATTCAAATATCACATTCAAGTAGCAGCACAAGAACCACATGTGCTCAGTACAGTACATACAGTAAATATTTTTTGTACAGATCCTATAAATAAATAAATAAATGTTGTACGTATAAGCATGTGCATGAGCATAAATCCGTGCATGTGTGTATGTGTGGAGAGAGGGAGAGAGGGAGAGAGAGAGAGAATTGCCTTTCAATTCTATGCCAGGTTGAAAATTTTGCTTCTTTGAACCGTCTTTGGATATTCCCATATCATTAGTTCGAATGCCAACAACCGTGTCATTTGAGTCGTATAATATCTGAACAAGGAGATATATTTGAAATAAAGTATCCAACAAAAAGATGAAGAGCAGGCTAAGAAACATAATGAGAGAATGAAGAGGAGTACCTCACTAGCAGCAAAACCTGGATATATTTCAATACCTAATTCTTCTGCCTTAACACCCATCCATCGTACTAACTGACTTAAACTATATGACAGGGTCCAGAGTAAACAGTTTGGTCTTTTAATAAAGAATATAGAGGAGAGATAACTAATAAATAGCAGAAAATGATAAAAGTGAAATTTTCTCTTTTCAAAGAGAAGTCATGTCATTCTCAAAAAAAAAAAAAAAAGAGAAGTCATGTGAAAACAGGAGAACAAGGGGTAAGTAAATGATGGAATTGTAGACACAGAGTTATTAAGGAGATTAAGAGTACCTTATGACATAGTTTCCTTTGTTATTAAAAGGACAAGGCAACGGAAATGCATGATTCTTGGTAAGAAACCAAAACTTATCAGAGGAAACAGGGACGGTGATGGGGGACTGCAAATCAAATTAGCAGTTTGTTACTTTAAAACGAAAGAAAGAAACAATGGATTGATTTGATTTGATTAGGTGGGTACCTCTTGCTGTCTCCAGTTGGGGAGAAGCTCATCCAGTGCCCGGGGTTCAAACACATTACCAGAAAGAATATGAGCACCTACATATAAACCCAATTGTTTTTATTTATTTATTTACACCCAACAAAATATACCCAATAACAAGAACAGGATAACAGAATGATACCGAGCTCAGGTCCTTTCTCGACGACGCAGACGGACAAGTCAGTATCATTTTGACGGCAGAGTTGCTTGAACCTTATGGCCGCCGATAAACCAGCCGGGCCCGCCCCAACGATGACGACGTCGTATTGAATAGAGTCTCTCTGCGGTTCACTGCACAAGGTCCTACTCCTCCAATTCCAATTCCAATTCCAACTGCAACTCCAACTCCAACTCCTCCTCGAGCGGAGATGCCTCAGCATGATCGACATGTTGATCCACCACCAAATCCTCTGATGATTTGATCTGATAAGGCCTTATTCCACGAGCTCGAGTCAGCTTTTTATTCCACGAGTCCAAAATAAAATAAAATAAAATAAATTGTCTATTCGATACGGCGTCGTCCCCGTTTCCCCCTAAAAGGCTAAAACCCTTCTCTCTTCTCGGATAGAGGCTTCTTTCTCTCGATTCAGACATCTACAAGCATCCACTCCTTTCTCTTCATCTTGTCAGCAGTTATGGACTTAGGGTATGCTTTCTATTGCACCTCTACTTGTTGTTTGATTCCATTTTTATACTTGGTTAGTCTGGTGGAGACTGCACAGTTCATCTTGTTTGTTACTTGCAGCTCTGGAGGTGGTGCTGATAGCAACGCCTTCATCTTGCCAAATAAGAAAAGCAGGAAAAGGAAACCCATCACTCAGGTATTTGACGCTTTCATTCTTTTCCGTTCTATCTCATGTAAACAAATTCTCATATGTGGTTTTCATAGGAGGGAAACATACTTGGCACAAGAAAAAAAAAAAAAACCCAACATCACCAAATCCCAGCAAAAAAAGTTGCACAAGTTGGAGGTATGTATATACATTTATTTCCGAATTTCTGTTAAAGTCTCTTAGCTTGACATAGATTACTTTGCTTTGTATATCTGCAGCAGGACAAGGAAAAAGCCCTTATGCTATCCAAGAGCATTCAGGCCTTAGGGTAACTCAATCTTCCCCATTCTCCCCTCTCCCACCTTTATAATTTTTTCATGTTATTATTTACTGTCTTACTTTGTTGCTGTAGCCTGGACGTGCTTAATGCAACTTTTTGTTTTGTTTTATCAGCAAGTATAGGTTACCGGAGGGTGCACATTCTCTTTTGCAGTCATCCAAAGATATTGGTCAGGTTTGTATTTAGCAAAGTGATCATCATTATTTTTATTTTATTTCATATAGAGGAATTTTATTCATCCAAATGAATGAATGATACACAAGAAAGAAAAAAAAGTGGACAAGTAGTCCACAAAAGAATGGTGCTACATGACAATGCTCCAAACAATCTAACAACAGCAGCAAAACTAGGGTACCTAGAACAACCAAGGACTCTAGATTATAGCTGCCTTCCAATCTAATGGAATGGAAGAAAGACTAGAATTTGAATACCATGAAATAGGAGACTCAAAACCTGGCCAATATCCTACACGTAAAGTAATCTTCAAAGATCTTTCTATTTCTCTTCACCCAGAGCACCCAAATGACAGCAGGAACACTACAACTCTAATTTTAGGGATGACCCTTTCCTGAAGCACACAAAATGAAAATGTTCATCAAATGTGTTGCATTTATCTTCGTTCTTGACTTTTTCTTTTCAATGTAGGCTGAATCAAAGAAGGAAAGACGTAGGAAGGCTTTACTATTCTCCAAAGCCGGGTTAGATGGTCCCTATACCAACCAACCATTTAAAAAGAAAGTCGGTGGAGATGCTTGTAGTGAAAGTGAACCTGAGTCAGAAAGAACTCAACCAAGGCAGGAACTTAGCAATAGTGGTCAAGTACAATCGATGGTAATACAAAAAGAAATCCAAAAGACTACATCTGTATATTTGAACTGCTCGCAGGGGATAGAATATAGCATAGGACATGTAGCAGATGGTGGTCCTGCTGCCAGCTCGCCATCGAAAGTTGTTATTCACAAGGAACATGCCGTGTCTTTGCCAGAAGACATAGCTCCCAATGTCATTGATGACCTTGAAGGAACAGAAACAATGGTACTTTTCATTATCATGTTGTGAAATTCACAAAATTGTTAATTTGCTTGCAAATTATTTGTTTAAGAACAAAACTTGTTTTACTCTTAGGTTACGTATTCTCTACATTATGGTAGTGCATTATGGTAGTGCTGTCAGAATCTTGTTCCGTGTGCAATAGGCAATCTGAGATCACTTTTTATTTTGGGTAGGGTATTACATCATAACTATATGCACCATGCGAAGCAAGATGTGTAGATGTCCTTGTTTCTCAACTAAAAAAACATATTTACAACAATAACAGCAACTGTCAATGTACCAATTTTTGTATCTTCCAGTATGGTATTCATTGGTATATTTACTGACTCATTCGAGATTGGATATGGTGTAGGATAGAGTAAAAGGGAGCCCAAAAGTAACTTCAAGCCGGACAAGTGAATTTTCAGATTTTGTTGAGCCACGGTCTCTTATTGCTCCAACAATAGTGCACGTATCAAGGCCTGTTGAAGTTGAAAACACAAGGAAGGATCTTCCAATAGTAATGATGGAACAGGAAATAATGGAGGCTATTAACGACCACTCCACTGTTATTATATGTGGAGAAACAGGGTGTGGTAAAACCACTCAGGTTCCTCAGGTGGGTTATAATATTTATATCACAAAATAATAAAGAGAATTATCATCATCATTATTATGACCCATTGTTTTGCTAGTTTTTAGCTCTCCTTGTACTTCCTAATTTACTGACGTTGGTTGACATCTTACAGTATCTTTTCTTAATTCTTTCTAAACTTCCTAATTTCTGAATTATTGTTTATATCTTGTAGTTTCTATTTGAAACTGGCTTTGGTTCAAGTGGCTCTTGTCATCGAAGCGGGATAATTGGTGTCACTCAACCTCGTCGTGTTGCAGTCCTTGCAACTGCTAAGCGAGTCGCATATGAGCTTGGTCTGCATCTAGGTAAAGAGGTTGGCTTTCAAGTCAGGTTTGACAAAAAAATTGGCGAAAATTCCTCCATCAAGTTCATGACAGATGGAATATTGCTAGGTGAGCTTCAGGTACACAGGAACCATTACTTTTAATGTCAAATTTTGGACAACTATCCATCAGAAATTAAATAATTAAAAGCAAATGAATGTAGAATGATCATAATCATACTGGCTAAGGGTTTCCATATTTGACTAATGTTTTGTACGATTCATAGAAAACTAGTGGAGAACGGATTACATGCAAGAAATAGGAGGATTCTCAAAATTGAGGTTTGAGCAAATCCTCATTAGAATTTCCCTCGCACATTTGATTGCATGGATCTTTGAAATTCTTCAAATGTACCATTAGTTTATCTCTCTTGCTCTGCTATCATGAATTTGTTCTAATTTTCGATACCCTCCAGATATTTATAATTGCATGAATTAATGCGAAGGGTCCTAGTTGGACGGTTTCACCTATGGACCTTTGAAACTTGAACCTTAAGCCTTGCTCAGCCTCAACATAATATCTCTTTGTTTGGACCTGCCTCTTTCTCTTTAGAGTAGCACTGATTGGGGATCTGTTTTGAATTCCTTTTTCTTTTCATGTCAGATTCTATGCAACATGGTAGCTAAACCCTCTATTTTTGCAGAGTGATTTTTTGTTGAGGCGATACTCTGTAATAGTTCTTGATGAAGCTCATGAGCGGAGCTTAAGCACGGACATACTTATTGGAATGCTTTCTCGTGTAATTAGTACTCGCCAGGTGAAGTTTGAGTTTGGTGTCTATTACCTGAAAGTTTTACTATTAACTATATGAACCATTTGTTGTACTTGTAATTGCAGGAAATATATGCTGGGCAGCTGCTTTCTGGAAACTCTATAGATCCTAGACAACAAGTTTTTCCATTAAAACTTGTGCTGATGAGTGCCACCATGCGAGTAGAAGACTTCATTGCTGGTAAAAAGTTGTTTTGTGATGTCCTCCCTGTTATAGAAGTTCCCACTAGACAGTTTCCAGTAACCACTCACTTCTCAAAACGAACTGTGACGGACTATATTGACCAAGCTTATAAAAAAGTCTTGGCAATTCACAAGAGGCTGCCCCCTGGGGGGATACTTGTGTTTGTCACTGGACAGAGGGAAGTGGAGTCCTTGTGTCGAAAACTACGAAAAGCTTTGACAGAACTAGTCATGAAAACTTCTGGAGGGAAAACTGGGTGGAATGCCCCTGATGCCTCTAAACTAAATGTTGAACTACTAGATGTGAATGAGATTAATGAAGCATTTGACGTTTATGAAAATTCAGCCAATCATCAAATCGACAGGTTTAGCTCCATTGATGAAGATCTGGGTGAAATATATGAGGATGAATTGGATGCTTCTTATGATTCAGAAACAGAGAGTGAAGTGGAAATTGATGATAATGGGGACTTATTGTTACACAATACCTCAGAAATTGACAGTGTTGGTGAAGATGTTTTAGGAGAGATGGGGAGCATTGCTTCACTGAAAGCTGCTTTTGAAGCTTTGGTTAGTAAAACTGAACTGAAATCTAGTTCTGATGGGAAACAGCCCAGTTCAGTTGCAGTAGATGCTTGCTGTAATGAATCTCATACTAGTCTTGGGAAATACAATGAGGTTGATATTGATAATTCTCCAGGTGGCATGCATGTTCTCCCTCTCTATGCCATGCTTCCCGCGGCTTCTCAGCTTCGCGTATTTGAAGAAGTCAAGAAAGGAGATCGACTAGTAGTTGTAGCCACAAATGTGGCTGAGACATCTTTAACTATACCTGGGGTAAAGTATGTCGTTGATACTGGCAGAGTAAAAGTGAAAAACTACAATTCCTCAAATGGTATGGAAACATATAGCATAGAGTGGATAAGTAAGGCATCAGCTGCTCAACGTAAAGGAAGAGCCGGAAGAACGGGACCCGGGCATTGTTATCGTCTTTATTCTTCTGCAGTATTTAATAATGAATTTCCTGACTTTTCTCCAGCTGAAATATTGAAGGTCCCTATTGATGGTGTTGTCCTTCTTATGAAATCTATGAATATTGAAAAGGTTCCTCTCTATTTACTTTTTACATTCCCATAACTGACATTACTTACCTCCGGTTAGATTAGTCCATGTCTGTTCATTTTTGTTCGCTGTAGATGTATTATTTGTCTTCTACTGTTCATGTATGGATGCTTTTACAGCTTTCTTCGTCATTGATTGTCTTCATTATCTGGAAGTATACTTTTTTTTGTTACTTGTTTTACATCTAAAAGTAATATTCCTTTTTGTTATTATTTGTCTTTATTTTTGTTCGTCTTTTGTTATTCTGGTATATGACCTTGTGTTGTGGGAATCCAGGTATCCAATTTTCCATTTCCAACTCCACCTGATGTTGCTGCCTTGAGTGAAGCAGAACGTTGCTTGAAGGCCCTTGAAGCACTTGACAACAATGGCAGATTAACACCTTTGGGGAAGGCCATGGCTCGTTACCCCATGAGTCCTCGCCACTCTAGGATGCTCCTTACTGTTATTCAAATCATGTACGAGGAGAAAAGTTATTCTCGCAGTAAATTAGTGCTAGCATATGCAGTTGCAACCGCGGCTGCATTGAGTTTATCAAATCCTTTTGTGAGGCAGTTTGAAAATGACTCAAAAACCCATGACTTGGATCAGGATGGAAATACTAGCGCTCCTGTGAACAATAAGGTGTTAGAGAAGGAAGAAAAGTTGAGAAGGAAGAAACTAAATGAAACTGTGAAGGTGTTTCGGGAAAAAATTTCTAATCCTATCAGTGATGCTCTATCTGTAGCTTATGCTTTGCAGTGCTACGAACTTTCAAGGAGCCCAGTAAAGTTCTGCAATGACAATGCCCTACATCCGAAAACAATGGAGGAAATGTCCAAGCTGAGAAAGCAACTCCTCCAACTTATGTTTAATCAATGTGGTGTATCTGGCAATAAGAAGGATTTTTCATGCATTTTTGGAAATCTGGAAGATGTTGAACATGTTTGGAGGGTTTCCCATGACAAGAGTCCTCTTTCATTGTATGAAGAAGACCTCTTAGGCCAAGCTATATGTGCTGGTTGGGCAGATAGGGTGGCAAAACGCCTTAGAGGTACCTCAGGGTCATCTGAAGTAGATAAAAAAGTTCACGCCATGCGGTATCAAGCCTGCATGGTTGAGGAGACTGTTTTCCTCCACCGTTGGTCATCTGTTTCTAATGCTGCCCCCGAGTTTTTGGTGTACACTGAGCTAATACAAACAAGACGTCCATACATGCATGGTGTAACTAGTGTAAAACCAGAATGGATTGTTAAGTATGCTCCGTCTTTATGCACTTTCTCTGCAACCTCAACCGATACCAAACAGTATTATGATCCTGTGACTGACCGAGTGTTACGTGATGTCATTCCATCCTTTGGTCCTCATTTATGGAAGCTTCCCCCACATAGTCTGCCTATTACTAATTATGTCTCTCGTGTGACCATTTTTGCTTATGCTTTGCTGGAAGGCCAGGTTTTGCCATGCTTGAAACATGCTCGGGCTCATGAGTTCATGAAGGCACCTGCAGTTAGTATTTTACGGCCAGAGGCAGAAGGCCAAAGACGGGTTGGGAATTTGTTGGCTAAGCTGAACTTAAAAAAGATAGACAGCTGTGCTATGTTAAGAGAGGTCTGGACAAATAATCCTAATGAATTGCGTTCAGAAATCAAGGACTGGTTTAAGGATAGTTTCCGGAAGAATTTTGAAGTTCTATGGCCAGATATGCTTAGGGAAGCTACTTTAGAGCCGGGAGAAAGGTTTTCAAAGCGACAAAAAAGATGAACTAAATGGATTGTATGCAAGAACATTTGAGGCCCTAATCTGATGCAATCATGGGGTTCGAGTATATTCTTACTATTGAGGAAATGGGGTGGTTTGAAGATGTTGAAAGAGGTATGAAACTTGCAGCCTTGCTTGCTTGTTTGATTTTTGGTTTTCTGCTTTGTATGTGCAAATAATGTGAGATGGTGAACTGTTTTGTCATTTGTGTGCAGAACAAGCTGAAGACGAGAGAAAAGGATTGGAGAATCTCCAAATATCAGTCCAAGGTGAAGAAGAAGCAGTCACTCAAATAGCCGAAAAGCTGCAGAGAGTAAAACTTTGAAACCTTCGAACTGCAAAGGCTGGCAAAAAAAATAAGCTTGCTGGATAACTTGGATTGTTGGAACACTCTCTTGGTTGAATATCGGTTTTCAATAATTTCAGTTTGAGTCTTTGACAGGTTGATGACTTTGGAGTTTTGAGTCTTTTGAGTTGTGATTTGGGAGACACTGTACTCAGTTACGAGAGTAATGAGACTATTGAACAGCAGCTCTTTTCATGTTTTGATTCATTTCAAGCTTTAATTAGTTGTTTGATCCAGTTAGGCTGTTTTGTATTCTTCCATTCAAAATTGTTGCATTACTTCAAGTCTGGACGCCTTCTGTTTGGCATTGCATTCAAATTGTGGCATTACTTGAGCTCTCAATGGACTGTTGCTGTGTTGCAGGCTTGCAGCAGTGTTGTCGTGTTGCAGCTTACAGCAACCGGAAACCAAATGGTTGATCCAACTCTAACCGTCATAAGCTTAAACAGTTCCGGTGTGGTGCCCTTTTTTATATATAAATAAACGAAAACAGGTTATAATTTTGATCAAAATAAGCAAAAATGGAAGTGTTAGTAAAATAATAGAAAATGCTTGCAAGCTGTTAAAGGAAAATACCTTTTGTGTGCCTTTGTCAAAGTAATGACTATAGTAAATTAGGCAATTAGTTATCAATAAGTTGTAACGTTTCAATTAGTGATTATGATCATCAATGTAATTGTTATTACCATTGTAATCGTCACCCTATATAAAGGGATTCTCTAATGAAATGAGTAGACACATTGCGATTTACTTTTACACGTTATCAGCACTTTGCCTAACCATGAGTTTTTAGAAAAAAAAAAAAAAAAAAAAGAGAGAGAAAAACAAAAAAAAAACAACACAGAGAAAAAAAAAACCCTAATTTTTCTGTTTTTTCTGCCTCCACCGCCTAGCCCTCCACCAGGCCGTCGCCGCCGCTGCCCCTCTTGTCCCTAGCCGCAGCCCCGCCCGAAGTCAACCGGATCCACCGGCCTTCCACTGCTCCGATCCGAAGCCCCGATCCCGATCCACTGCCTCGATCGGCGTCTCCCACTCCAATCCGATCCCCTCCGATCGCCCCCCCCCCCGATCCGATCGTCGTCGCTGCCCTTCGATCCGATCCCTCTCCGATCTCGGCCTCGCCACCACCTCCCGTTCCGGTCCCTCCCCTTCGATCGCCACCACCTCACGATCCGGTCCCCCCCTCGATCCGCCCCGATCCGGCTCTACCCTCGATCAGCGCCCCGATCCGGTCCCCTCGACGACTGCCCAGCCCCGATCCGTCGCCGATCCGGTCCCCTCGACGCCGGTCCAAGCAGCAGCCCCACCCGAGCCATGCCGCAGCAGTAGCACAGCCGATCCCGTTTTTACCGACGATAACTCGTCGGGAAAGGCTGCTCCAGAAGATTCTGCCAACAACAAATTCGTCGGCAGAGATTGTGCGACCCGACCCGGTTGTTTCCCTCGACCCGACCCGACCCGCGAACAGAAAACAAATATTTACCATTTCTGGTAAATTAAGGTTAGTTTTCTGAAAACTTACTGAAGTATAAAATAAATAATTACTGTTTACTATTACTGTTTAATGCAATTAATTGTAAATGCGAAATTTGACTGTATATTTGGTATTTTTTACTGCCTACATAAATGTTTATATATATATGTGTGGTAAATTAAGCATTAAAATTTATAAGTGGTAGATTTTATGCAATATTTTTCATTTATATATCTCGAAATTAATATGACATCGTTTTTATATGCGAATATTGTATGCTATTTTTTGTTAATTAATTATCACGCATGCTATATGTATTTTGTTAAATGTTGAATTATTCCGCATATATTATGTTTAGTATAATGCCATGATAAAGAAATTTCATGTGCGTTACAAAATAAGCACAAATTTACCATGTGATAAAGTACTTTCACAAAGCATCGAAAATGTGTGACCACTATGAATTCTGGTCTCAAAATCCAATTCACATTATTGGCAATTAATTATTGTGGATGTCTTACAACTACATAATTAATATATTCTTCACTCTTGTTTATGTAGATGGCTGATCCAACTCGACCCGAATTTGAAATACTGGACTCAGAAGGAATTGAGTACCACCGATGGGTTTCGGATGTGGAAACTGCATTTATTGCAAAAGACTATACTTTCACTATCCACCCCTCCACCGACCCTAAAGACGAAGAACCGTCTGCAAAAGTCAAAGCAAATGCCTTAATGTTTCTGAGGCGACATATTGACTCCAGCTTACGCTGGGAGTACCTTCAGTTAAAATCACCCAAAGAACTGTGGGATGCCCTGAAGGGACGTTTTGGGAATATTCATGACACTTTACTCCCAGAACTGACTGCTCAATGGAATGAAATCCGTTTGCTTGACTACAAAAGGGTTAATGAATTTAACAAAGAAATGTTGCGCCTTAAAGCACGCCTTAATTTCTGTGGCAAGGAACTCACAGAAGATGATATGATCCAGAAAACTCTTTCCACCTTTCCTACTTCAGCTCTTATACTAGCGAACCAGTATAGGTTGGAGTATGACAAGAAAAATATCACAACTTTCAACAAACTGATCAATATGTTGCAAGTGGCAGAGCGACATGATCAAGTTCTTCTGAATAATAATGCCAGACCTGTTGGGACAAAGAAAATTCCTGAGGTCAACTATGGCAAGATAAAAGGTGGAAAGAACCCCAGAGAAAAGGGGGTTGGACGTGCTGAGCCCTACCCACGTGGGCACAATATACCACGTGGTAAGGCACCCATGGGCCGTGGTATGGGCCATAGGATGGGCCGTGGAGGCCCTCCTAACGTATGGCGCAGAGAGGGTGGTGCTGGTCCTAGTGGCCATGGTGGTCCTAGTGGCCATGGTGGTCCTAGGGCAAAGGTGCAAAAAGCACCCAAGAACCCTGCAGTCAGAAGGGATAGAGTTGGAAATGAACCTTGCTATAGGTGTGGAGCTACTAAGCATTGGTATAAGAACTGCCAGGCAAGCAACAAAGTAGCAGCCAATTACAAGAGGTATAGGGAGTCTAGAGAACAAGAGGCTCACTATATGGAAGATGGAGGCGATGACGCTGATGTCAACCTCACAATTGCAGACTTCAATGGCAACATGAACCCTGCTCAGTCTATGGATGTTCCAGACTTTGATTGATCTGCTTAATTTTAATTAGACTATGGTTTTTTGGTCTTAAAGTTTATTTGAATAATGGCCTGTTGAATTGGTTTTTGATGTCCAAGACTTTGATTTGATTATTGTTGGCTTATTAATAAATTTCGGATTTTATTCTAAAGTATTGAATTTTATTCGATTTTTCCTATATATATACATGGTTCGAAAATAGCACTATTATGATGTGAAGCAATACATCTAGCAAATAAAAGAAAATATTATGAGAATGAAAAGAATATCATACTCTAAAGAATATGAGATATATTTTTCGACTTTATATAATAATCCCATCCCATTTAATTGTAGGAATGTATCGAGGAGAAATAGAGTGCTTAGCTGATAGTGGGACTACTCACACTATCTTAAGGAATCGACAATTATTTGTTGAATTAATTCCTTATAACACATCTGTGACTATGTTAGAGGGATCATCCCAAGTAATACAGGGGCGAGGAAAGGCCTCCTTTTTTATGCCTAATGGCACAATGATAAAAGTCACAAACGCCCTATATGCACCTAGAGGCAATCGAACCTTATTAAGTTTCAAAGATATTCGTGCCAACAATTATCATTTGCAAACTTACTGTGAGAATGGAATTGAATATTTGAACATTACTTCTTATGAATGCGGAAGAAAACGCATTTTAGAGAAACTAATGCGTCAAGATAATGGATTAAATTTAACTACCATCCGGATTATCGAATCTTATGCTGTCACCAACAAAGAAATTTGGGACACTGACGCATACAGGCTTTGGCATGACCGACTAGGACACCCCGGTCGGGACATGATGGTTCGTGTTTTAAAGAACTCACACGGACATCCATTCTTCCGAGGAAGAAATAAAATGGGACACAGATCCGACACAATGCAAAGTGACGGTCGTAGTACTACTTCAACACACCCATTATCTTCTGAAGCACCAGAAGCGCTGTGTCCCTCTGCCTCATTGACTATTTCAAAGGCACATCACTCATTTTGCAAAGCCTGCTCTTTAGCAAAAACAGGATCGAGACCTTCCTATGCTAAAGACATGAAACAAAACATTCCATTCTTACAAAGGATACAAGGTGATATATGTGGACCTATCCATCCAGAATGCGGGCCATTCAAGTACTTTATGGTTCTGGTAGATGCTTCGACACGCTGGTCACATGTCACATTATTGTCCACAAGAAATGCTGCATTTGCAAAACTCTTAGCACAAATTATACGTTTAAGGGCTCACCACCCTGATCACCCTATTAAGTCTATAAGGCTTGATAACGCTGGAGAGTTCACATCAAAAGTATTTGATGATTATTGCATGTCAATTGGGATCGATGTAGAGCATCCTGTACCCCATGTGCATACACAAAATGGTCTCGCAGAGGCCACCATCAAAAGGCTACAGATGGTGGCTAGGGCACTGGTTATGCGCACCAACATGCCTATATCTGCTTGGGGTTATGCAATATTACATGCAGCTTTACTTATTCGTTTCAGACCCACTGCTAGCCAACCATTTTCTGCGTACCAGTTGGTCACTGGATATGAGCCTGATATTTCACACTTACGCATATTTGGTTGCGCAGTATATGTGCCTATTGCGCCCCCACAGCGCACTAAAATGGGTCCTCAGAGACGATTAGGTATTTATGTTGGATATGAATCCCCAACTATTATCCGCTATTTGGAACCTTTGACAGGCGATCTCTTTACCGCTAGATTTGCGGATTGTCACTTTGATGAGACTGTCTTCCCGTCGTTAGGGGGAGATAAGAAAAAGGATTTTCTAAGGGAACGACAGGAATTGTCGTGGTCTGTCCCCACTCAGTCTCATTTTGATCCCCGCACTTCACAATGTGAAAGTGAAGTGAAAAGAATAATCAATCTTCAGAACGTAGCTGATTCGATGCCTGATGCGTTTTCTGAGATTGCTAAAGTGACAAGATCACATATACCAGCTGCAAATGTGTCTGCAAGGTTAGAAGTCCCCAAACAGGGGCACAATGCCGCAGATAGAGGCATTGGAACCACACTTAGTGGAGGTGTGGTTGAGGCCGTGGCTTCCCAAAGGAAGAGGGGAAGGCCACTTGGTTCGACTGACACTCACCCAAGGAAAAAGAGGGCGAGTAAGGCACAACCCGATCCATTAATCATCAATGTAGAGAATCCCTCACATGAGATTGTCTCTGACTATAGTTATGTCCATGAATCAATACTGGAGGACGCTCCGATGTTTGAAATGATTCCAGAGAACAAAGAAATCTCAATGGATTATAAGGAGGCATACTTGATGGAAAGATCTTCCATGTACATTGATGATGTATTTGCATACACTGTTGCTCAAGGAATCATAGAGCACGATGATATCGAACCACGCTCTGTTGCAGAATGTCAACAAAGAGCAGATTGGCCTCAATGGAAAGTAGCAATCCAGGCAGAACTAGATTCTCTGACAAAGAGACAGGTATTTGGTCCGGTAGTGCTAACCCCACCAAGTGTAAAGCCTGTAGGACATAAATGGGTCTTTGTCAGAAAGCGTAATGAGAAGAATGAAGTCCTAAGGTACAAGGCTCGCCTTGTGGCACAAGGTTTCTCACAACGCCCTGGAATTGACTATGAGGAGACGTACTCTCCCGTAATGGACGTTATAACGTTCCGCTACTTAGTTAGTTTGGTAGTTTCCGAAGGATTGGAAATGCAGCTCATGGATGTGGTTACAGCATATCTCTATGGGGATCTTGATTCAGAGATATATATGAAAGTGCCTGATGGCCTTCCATTGCCCAAATCAAGTGACTCTAAACCACGGAGTGCGTTTGCAATCAGATTGAAACGCTCACTTTACGGATTAAAACAATCCGGGCGGATGTGGTATACCCGTCTAAGTGACTACTTGATTGGGAAGGGATATAAGAATGATGAACTATGCCCCTGCGTATTCATAAAGAAAACAAGTTCCGGATTTGCAATTGTAGCTGTGTATGTCGATGATATGAACATAATAGGTACTCTTAATGAAATAAGAGAAACCGCGAGCTATTTGAAATCCGAGTTTGAGATGAAAGATCTTGGGAAAACTCGGTTTTGTCTAGGTCTTGAACTAGAACACCGAGCTTGTGGAATACTTATCCACCAGTCTGCGTATGTCCAAAAGATACTCAGGCAATTTAACATGGACAAAGCGCATCCTGTTAGCACTCCCATGATTGGTCGGAGTTTGGATGTAAAGAAAGATCCATTTCGTCCAAAGGAAGATGACGAAGAGCTATTGGGAGCCGAAATTCCCTACTTGAGTGCAATAGGCGCATTATTGTACCTAGCTCAATGTACTCGACCTGATTTTGCATTCTCAGTGAATTTGTTAGCTAGATTTAGCTCAGCGCCAACGCAGCGTCATTAGAATGGTATTAAGAACATATTTCGATACCTAAAAGGAACCATTGACTTGGGCCATTCTATCCCTACACAAAGGCAAAAGGGAACACAAATGAAAATGTAATCCCTAAAGGAAATGTAGATAGAGAAGGTACCACCCCCCACACTGAAACCCCAAATAATGTATTAATTGGGTTTGCTGATGCTGGGTACCTCTCTGACCCACATAAAGGTCGTTCTCAAACTGGTTATGTATTCACCATTGGGAATACGGCGATATCTTGGAGATCAACCAAGCAAACCCTTGTGGCTACCTCCTCGAACCACTCAGAGATCATAGCTCTACATGAGGCGGTTCGTGAGTGTATATGGTTGAGATCCATCATTACACATATTCGAGGGACTAGTGGTTTAAGTACTACCACTGAAGAGCCTACCTGCATTTATGAAGACAATGCAGCTTGCATCGAACAGATGAAGCTAGGTTATATCAAGGGTGATAATACAAAACACATATCGCCAAAGTTTTTCTATAATCAGCAACAACAAGCTCTCCTCAAGATTCAAGTGAATCAAGTAAGGTCTGAGGAGAATGTAGCAGATTTGTTTACCAAATCATTACCCAAAGCAATATTCGAGGAACATGTGAAAAACATAGGAATGCGAAAGCTTTCAAAGCTTCCTTGATTAATGTAAGGATCAGGGGGAGATGTAGACTTCAGGGGGAGTCTAATACACACATGTCATCCTCAAAGGTTAAAGGTGCGTTGTGCTCTTTTTCCCTTCGTCCAAGTTTTATTTTGTCCCACTGGGTTTTGTTACTTGGCAAGGTTTTTAATGAGGCAACGATCTATGCACCATTCCGTCTTTGACTCGGCACAAGGGGGAGTGTTAAAGGAAAATACCTTTTGTGTGCCTTCGTCAAAGTAATGACGATAGTAAATTAGGCAATTAGTTATCAATAAGTTGTAACGTTTCAATCAGTTATTATGATCATCAATGTAATTGTTATTACCATTGTAATCGTCACCCTATATAAAGGGATTCTCTAATGAAATGAGTAGACACATTGCGATTTACTTTTACACAAGCGGGATTTTAGTAAATCTATACTATTATTAACATAACAGGTTTTGTTAATAAAAAACGTCGTGAAGTTACGCTTTGATCTTTGCATCATATGTTAATTTAAAATTATATTTAATAATTAAGAGAGAAAAAGGTAAATAGTAAATTAAGAGAGAAAAAGATAAATAGTAAAATTAAAAGATGTAAAAATAAAAAATAAAATATCTTACTCTTTAGATAACTTTCCACTGTATATAATTATGCACACTGTCTATAATTATGCACACTGTCGATAATATCTCTTTTATTTGTTTATGCATAATATTATCCACACGGCCCGGTGTGTTAATGACTAGTTTTATTAACAGCTAGTAAAGAAAGTGGGGAACGGCTTGTTGATGGGTTGCAAGTCAAACATGGCAATTTGGCGAGGAAAGAAACCCAAACAAGAAATAAGGCTCTCTCCGAAGCCTTTTGCTTTCCCAATTTCTGAGTGCAAAACCCTATTCCCCACTTCCTTTGATAATTTCTTGAATCAGGCGCCTGCACTTATCCGCATTTCTTCTCCACTGCTCTAAGGTTAGGGTTTTCTGTATTATTTTGTCTCTGAAAATGGAGTTGGATTGAACATTTTTGTTGCTCGCGGATTATTGCATGCTCTTCTTTTTTTATTACAATTTCGTCGTCAATAATCACCTAAAATTAGTTTTTGAATTGGATTGATTTGGTAAGAATTGTATGATTTGAGCTCATATTCGATTATTCTAGCTGCCAGAGTTGTGGAAGATTGAGAGGGAGAGAGAGAGAGAGAGAGAGAGAGATATGAATATTGTGGTTGTTGAATGTTTATACATCGCTTTCTGTTATAAGTTTCAAGAATCTTTTTTTCTTATTAGTTTATCATGTCATGTGCTTAAGGAATATCTTATGGCCATGGAAAGGGAGGCTGAATGGATAGAAAGAGTGAGATCAGAGGGAGCTGTTCCACTTGTTGATGCAGACACTTGTCGAACTGGCTGGGCTTCTCCACCCGCAGAAAAGTTCATGGTCAGAGGCCCAGAGTACTTGTCAACCAAGGTTAAAGTTCCTGCTGGTACATGTCTACTCAAGCCTATTGGATTCGACTGGATTAAAAGCTCTACAAAGATTGCAGACATCTTAAAACATCCTAACAGTCGCATCAGAAAGGTTATTGAGGATGAATTTCTGTCAAGTAATAAGCCTTTTATTTGGGCTTTCAATCTTCAAGTTCCGAGTAAGGATCACTACAGTGCAGTGGCCTATTTTACAAACTCAGAGCCTATCCCCGAGGGGTCTTTGATGAATCAATTTTTAAAAGGTGATGATGGGTTTAGGAATTCAAGGCTTAAGTTGATTACAAACATTGTCAAGGGCCCTTGGATTGTGAGAAAAGCAGTTGGGGAGCAGGCCATATGCATAATTGGCCGTGCCCTCTCTTGTAACTATAGTATTTCAGACAGTTTTCTAGAAGTAGATGTAGATATTGGATCTTCCATGGTTGCAAGTGCAATAGTTCACCTGGCATTTGGTTATATCAACACGTTGACTGTAGACCTTGCCTTTCTGATCGAGAGTCAAACTGAGTCAGAGCTTCCAGAACAGCTCTTAGGTGCTGTAAGATTCTCTAACCTAGACCCTGCTGTGGCTAGGCCCGCTGAACCATCTTCCGATAGGAGTCTTGACACTTTGCAGTCTTCTCTGCCTACCAGACTCTGGAAATCACTTGGGCAGGGTTTCTCCCATTATCTTCATCCAGGTGCCCAAGAAAATGGCTGTAGCTTAGGCTCACCACAAGCTAATGGAACTGGGGATAACAAAGTTGGCATTATTGAAGAGATTAACAAATGGTAAGTCGAAGCTTTGTTTGTTTTCCTTCCCATTAGATCTAGTTGCTGTTGTTAAAGAAAAGCTCATGTAAATGTAGTTTCCTCATCAAACAATTACAAAAATACTAATAATGATAAACTCTGGAGTGACTTTGATGAACCTTTAAAATATTTATTGCAGGTAGCATAATTTTATTTATTTATAATTTCTGGTCTTTCAATCTCTATTGACATATAGTTAGGAGTAGTTGTTTGACAGGTGGGGATGTAAAAATGGTTTTCCTAATAGTAAGAATAAAAGCAGTTTTGCTTATAGTTTGTTCGAGTCTTTCCAGCCAGGGGTTATAATTATTACTTGTTTTGTGTGTGCATCTCGTTTTTACGATGTGTGAGTTCCCATTTAGTTCATTTTATTTTCAGCCGGTGACTTGCTTAGTCGCACAGTTCAAGTTGACTTTGTTAAAGATACATTGATATTGCACATCCCAGTTGGATCCATAAAGAATCTTTTTCTGCAATATTGCTGAAAAACTGATAAACCTGTTGTAAGATTTGTTTCAGTTGAGACTGATACTCAGTGGTATTGTTTCGGCCACATTGTCGCCTTTTGAGATAGTAGCAATTCTTGGATAGGTGAACTAAGCACCATATATCCCTTTTACATGAGAATATTTAGTTTACCACATGTTCATTTACTGCTGTTAACAACGGTGATCATCACATACATGACGACATCCTACAAAGGAAAACTATGAAGTCCCTTTCCTCTTTTTTTTTTTCCTTTTTTTTTTAATGTTCTTCACACTATATCCCTGGTTAGCCAGTGCTACAAAAACACACTAGAAGCCGCATTATTCTTAAATTGTGAAAATGTGCCATGGTGCTGCCCAGGTGGGATATGAATTAACATTCTGAGAGCTCAATCTGTAAATAGGCATCTCTTAACTTTTCAGACAATTGTGGAAATCAATTGATATATCTATGTAAACAAGCAAGCTCATCTGTCTGATTCAGAATGCGTGCTGAGATTTCTGGACATCAATTTTTCTTTACATTCAATTGTACAGGGCTTGCAAAAGGTTGTACTGCCAGACTTGCCCATTACTTTGGTTCAGTATATTATTCTTCATCAGTACCATTCTGTGAAACATATTATCTGCATCGTATATACATATTATTTTTTAAACGAAGATTAGCACTCAGCTTTGTGCTGATAAGTATATTTGCATCCCCATTGATACTTTGGTTCGATATGCAGATAAATCAAATGTGCGTGATGATGATGGAGCTAAGAATATTGTAAACTCTATGAACTGTCTGACCATATTGTATAGACAAGACTACTTCACTTGGTCTCATCTGCTTCTCACATCTGCTTCCATATTGTAGTCACGTCCTACTTTCCGTTGGCAAAATATTATCGTATTTCTAATTGAATAGGTAAATGTAATTTTTCTTTTATTTGTTTAACATCTCTCAAGAGTATATATAAGAATGAGCGTTGCTGTGTAGTAATTTATAGAACTTGGGATTGCACTTCACGGCTTGTATTTTGCTTATAAGCCATGTTCAGATTCTCATTAGTTGTAGGTTCTTTTATAAGTTAAGAACTTAAGATGGGAGTTTCTATTCATACCTTCTAAATTGGCATTTAGACCTCCTCCCTAAGTAGACCTCCGACTGAATTTCAGAAATAAGTGAAATAACCAATTTGCTAATTAGACCTCCTTATTTCTCCCATAATGTCTCTCATCCAATGAACTCAATTATCTTTTATAGAATGGATGAACTCAATAAATTTACACCTCTACAATGATCAAAATTCATAATTCAATAGATTTACCAGAAGGCAAAAAAGAAACCCCGCAATTCACTAAATCTAATATTTCATATATATATAAACCCATTTCATAACACTTGAAACCCAGAAAATATACTATCTGAAACTCACATGTGACTAAGCTCCTTATTAAGGATGGGAAGATGGTTGATTTAGGGTTTTTCTTGGTATTTTCTTGGTATGGTGTCGAGCATGTTTCTCAGGATGTGATGTTGGAAGCTTAGTCTATCTAATTAAGGTTTGAAAATCTTAGTGATAATTGATAAATACATAGATCCCAGTAAAGAGAAGCAAAGAAAGCCTACTGAGATCTATCTAATGATTGAATAGGTGATATATTTTTCTCTCTAAGTGATCACTCTCTTCATTCTCCTAGTTGAATATTTACGTATTGTTCAAATGGAAAATAAGTGATTTGTTTTTATTTTTATTTTTTACCAATTGGTATTCTTTTTAGTAATTTAGCATTAGTTGACAAAGTCAACTATTAAATAGAAAAAGAAAGAGGTCTAAGTACTAATTTTGGAGGTATGAATAGAAACTCCCACTTAAGATTATGGAGTAAACAGAAATGAAAAGCGAAGTTCAAAGATCATTTCGGAGCTTTTACTATGTTATTATTTTTTATCTTCATCTAGGATAAAAGTGCTACTATCCACTGGTTAAAAATTAAAAAAAAAATTAAAGTAAAAAGATAAAACAAAAGAAGATTATCCAGACCTCCAGACAGTGAAGCTGTCAGTGATGCCTTCAAATTTTGGTCAACCCTTGATTTCATATGGGACTAAACTTACTATCACTTTGAGTTTTGCTTTGCTTATTGTTGTTAGAGCAAAACTATTGAGAATTTACAAAAATTCTTTATCATTGAAGGAAGAGAATTTTTAAATACACTCCCTAAATCACTTAATACACATACGTATTTAATACACCATCTATTTAAATTTTTAATCTAATATTTTTACTAAATACACAACTCAAACTACCTAAAATACCCTTAGACTAAAAAAACACGAAATACCCTATTATTTTATCAGACAAGACTATTATGAAGTATGCGATTACTTATATAAAATCATTACAAATCTATTATTATTCCTTTTAAATTCTTAAACATGACAATGATTAATGAAATGAAGAATACATTCTCATCATTGTATTTAGATAAAAAACAATAAGAAGAAAATGAAATTTCATGAAATGAAAAATGATCAGGTTTTCAACATAAATTAACCTTATTTGAAATTCTAAATAAATAAATTATGATTTCTTTTTGTGATGATAAAGGAAGGGATTGATTGTTCAAATTCTCCATTAAACCTAATTTTAATTTCTAAGATAATTTTATTTTCTTATTTAATTAATTTCTAAAATAATATTTAATTTCTTTTAATTTTCTTAATTATTACATATCTGTTTTGGTCATTTAACATACCTACAGAATCTTATTTGAAATATATAATAATAGGGGTGTGTATTAAGTGGTTTGGGGAGTGTATATAAAATTTCTCTTGAAGGAATAGTCTTAAAAAGAAAAAAATAGTCAAGTAACATTTGGTCTACTAGCCTAGTCTCTCATTCGTAAGTATGAGGTTGGGAGTTTGATTTACAATAGGGGGGGTTCTATTTGCACCTCCAAGATTTCTTTGTACACCTCCACTAATTTTCTATTTTTGTTTGACCTTATTATTTCTTATGAAATGACAGATAAGGACAAATAAATAAATAACAATAGAGAAAAATTCGTTTTCTTCTTCTCTGCTTTTCTTATCTTCTTTTCACTTTTAAAATATATTCTTCTTTCAATCTCTAATAGTTAGATGTGAATTCATACCATGAGAAGTATTAAGAGTTATGTCTCATGTCATTTCGTTGTTTCAATTACTTTCTGATCATTGAAAATTTCTATATAAATATATATTAGCATTAGGCACTACTTTGTAATAAAATGAAGCCGCAACCCCTGTCTAATTGTCTTTGAGATTGACAATGTAATTGTTAATATGTAGATGATAGTATTAGTTACAGCTTTAGCATAATTTCCATATTTTGTGTGCTCTATATTCTCATCTGTGCACATGAGCGATCAAATTGTTGTCTTTCTGCATTCAATGTTGCATAACCATTGAGCAGTAGTGTTTGGCGTGAAATTGAGGACAAATGGCCTAAAGAAGATTGATTTAACTAAATTGGATATGAGACTATTAGATTTTCGTTTGGTTAGTGAAGAGTCCATAGAACAACTACTGTGGAGATAGAGATAGGTTGAGATATTTTGGTAAACAAGAGGAGGTGTACTTAGGTTTTTTTAAGAATCTAAAAAGTAAAACAGAGGTGTATTAAGCAATTGAGGTATACTCAGCAGTTTTGGAGGTGCAACTAGAACACCCCTTTACGATATACTACTTATAACATTTGGGTTCTTTATCAATTAAAAAAGAAAAATTTTAAATACACTTCTCAAATCACTTAACACACATACATACTTAATACACCCCCTATTTAAATTCTTAATCCGATATTTTTACTAAATACACAACCCAAACTACCTAAAATACTCTTAGACTAAAAAAACACGAAATACCCTATTATTTGATCAGACAAGACTATTATTAAGTATGCGATTACTTATATAAAATCATTATAGATCTATTATTGTTCTTCTTAAATTCTTAAACATGAAAAACATAAATGAAATGAAGAATACATGCTCATCATAGTATTTAGATGGAAAAAAAACAAGAAAGATGAAATTTAATGAAATCAAAAATCATAAGGTTTTCAACATAAATTACTTCCTTATAAACAAATAAATTATGATTTATTTTCGTGATGATAAAGGAAGGGATTGATTGTTCCAATTCCCCATTTTTCTTATTTAATTAGTTTCTAAAATAAATTTTCTATTTTTATATTGAATTTCTTTTAATTTTTTTAATTATCACATATGTCTGTTTTGATCATTTAACATACCTATTGTTTCTGTCCGAATCCGAAGACTCGCAGATACCGGTGGATCCTGATGTAACCTTCCTGCAAAACCTACTAAGGGAATACCGAGCGGGCCGGTCTATTCTGCTCCGATGCTTAAATCAATATAGTTGGGATAAACTGAATGCTTAAGGCAGGAATAAGTTAGTTGGAGTATTGATTACCTCTGAATGGTAGTGGTTGCCGCTCTTATATAGGCTGTCGGGCATGAGGGCTGGCCTCATTCTTCGATGTAGGACTTGCTCCCTATTGTAGACGGATGTAGGAGTGCCCTGGCCCTCTGTTAACCGAGCCAGTGCTCCCAGCTCCCGGGCTCACATCCTGGGACCGACTTGCTAGATGGAGAGCCGGCACGCCCCTGATCCATTCCCGCCCCCTAGACCGGGCCCGGGGGCTCTGGTAGCGGGTCTGTAGGCCTGAGTAGCCACTTTGTGGCTACTATCAACAAGTCCCCCAAGTTTTCGGTCAAGTGCAATCTTGAATGGGGGAACTTAATATGTCTTGTTGTGCAGGCTCGCAGACCCGCTGGACGGTACTCTAGTCCCCCAAGTCCGCATTGAAGATTGGGTTTGGTCGGGCGTTCGAGAGGACCTGTACAGAAGAGTGCAATGGTGCGAGTATGTTCTTATGTCACCGTGCGACAAATTTTTGAATGTGAAATGTATGGAGTGATAATGAGGGCGTTGGGATCCGCCGTGTCATGCATGCGGACAGGGGTAAACCGGTGGAGTGCATGGAATAATCAGGGCGTTGTAATCCACCGTGCCATGCATGCGGACCGGGGAAAACCGGTGGAGTGCATGGAATAATGACGTCCCTCCAAACGGAGATGACATCCACCCTGAGGCAGCGTGTTGATACGGCTGAAATTAGCCTCACAATTAACCGTGCAAAAATGTCATCGTTAGTATAGACAAGCAAGGATCGTTTAGTCCGGGGATTGTAGCTAGGGTACCCTAAACTATTAAGGTAATAAAATGGGGGGTTTTGAAATTTGGTTCCTAATTTATTAAAAATAAAAATAAAACAAAGAAAAATATCTACAATGATCGACTTCCCTAACCAATACTAATACCACTCGAAAATTACAAAGTATAAAAACAGAAAATTCATTTCAACATGCTACAAAAACGTGCCCATAATAAATGCAAAGATAAGAGTTCAAATGGAAAGTCTTAACGGTTGAATCCATTTGGTTTGGATCGGAAAAGTCTTTACCAAGCCCAATACTACTAATTTCAGAAAACACTTAGCGTAGTTTTTCTAATTCAATAGTATTGTTCCATTATGGAATAAAACTCACACGTGCAATTTAACCATTAAACATAGAAATTGACACATAATCTCCAGAACCATTCAATCATTGAAGCATGATTTTTACCACTCTTAGAACTAACTATTACTTATTTACTTAGCATCTAACAAGTAACAATTATTCTTAGCAAATTAAGCAAACCCATAGGAACACTTAGCGTAATTCTAGCATGCAAACTTATTAACCTAATTCTGTAAATTACCTAAACACATAAAAGGGCACAAGATTGTAACATGCGTCATCAAAGAATTCTCAAAATTTAAACTTAATAATAAACTGAAAATATCATAAACATTAATAAAAATATTCTCAACATTTCATGTCTCCAATTACAGAACTCACAAATCCAAACAAGTAAATCACAAAATAATTTACATGTTCTTCCACACAAGGCTGAAACATAAATCAAAAGTAGAGTCATGGTTACACTTTGATGCGTCTTCCGTAGCGTATTGACACAAGGTGTGAACTCGTCTCTACGATGGTGGTGGAGCGTCCTTGACTTAGCGCCTAAGAACCTTGAAGATTGGTGGATGGATGGTTAGTCTTGTAGGTGATGGAGATTTGAGGAGTGAATTGGGCAAAGTTATGGAATGGGTTTTGGTCGGGAAGTGATGCCGAATTCTGTTGTGGATGCTTCCTATTTATAGTGGAACAAATGTTGGCTTTTGTCGATCATGCCCTTCACCATTTGGACAGATGATATTGCATGGCTTTTAATTTTCCCATAATGGGGTCACTTATGACCTTCATTTCTCATAATGTGGCAGCTCCTTTAATTTCCCAACAGAAAGAAACGTCTCATTTATGGCTTCATTTATTCCATCTCATTTATTTCCTTTCTTTATTGTTTGTTCAAAGAGTCATAATTTACATGAATTATTCATCATTTCCTACAAACAAAGAAAGTAATATCAGAATTCTTTTGGAGAAAATAAAGAGAATTAAAACAATTTCATTTCAGATTAATGCTCTCCCTCTTAAAGCTCAAGCCCATGGGTCTAGACCCAAATCCATCTCAATATACATGATCCAATTAGGATTCTTCATGAATTTTTCATTTTTCTGCCTATTTGACACCAAACACTCTACGAGACTCTCCAAATGACTCAATGACTCAACAACACAAAACCAAAGGAAAAACATGGCTAATGGGGCATATACTCATTAATATCGTCGCACTTTGTGCTCCTATCATGTGTCATTTTTTTTGTTAGGGTACCCTATTACCAGTGGGAAGTGATTTGTACAGCAGTTCACAACGGGGTGGCCCGGCCTGTGTAATGATATCGCTTGGCGGCGTAAATTTGTTCACAGCCTTGCATGAAGTGTATGCAGGGTTTTTAGCCTGCATGAAGATTTGTCCTGTGTTAAGAGGAACAATTCTCCCGGTGGGGTTTTTGCTCCCAAACTTGCCCAGCCTTTGCTGTTAACGGCGTCGGGTATGTGCAGGGTTTCTAGCCTGCAGGAAGATTTGGCCTGTGCTAGAGGAATAATTCTCCCGGTGGGGTTTTTGCTCCCACTATTTTCTAACCTTTACTGTTACAAGCGTTAGCTATGTGCAGAGTTTCTAGCCTGCGGGAAGATTTGTCCTGTGCTAGAGGAGCAATTCTCCCGGTGGGGTTTTTGTTGTAATAAATCCCCCAAGTTTTTTACAGCCTTGGCCTCTACAGGCGCGAGTGGCGTGATGTGCAGGGTTTCTAGCGTGAGGGAAGATTTTGCCTTTACTAGAGGAACAATCTCCCGGTGGGGTTTTTGCTCCCACCATTTTTTAACCTTTTGCTTGTTACAAGCGTTAGCTATGTGCAGGGTTTCTAGCATGCGGGAAGATTTGTCCTGTGTTAGAGGAACAATTCTCCCGTTGGGGTTTTGTTCCCAAGGTCTTGAATTCCTTAGTTGGTGCTGGCTTGTTCGAGCCCGGAGACTCGAAGGGTTGGAGTAACTTGTGCTGAAAATCAGAGCTTCGGTTATCATGCCTGTTGCTCGATGAAATGCCCTTAACCCGATGGATTGCCTGTTACCGATGGAATGCCTGTTACCGATATGATCATGTGTTACAAGTAGATTATCTGTTGTCGATGTTTGGATAGTTGAAGTTGGCCCTTGGGGAATTTGGGAGTTTTTTAGACGCCTCGATCTATTCCAACCGTCGCGTGCAGATGAGGCGCGTGCCTGACATTCATTTAAGAGGGTTGCTCATCAGTCCTATCAGTTATGATGCCCCGGGAAGTGTATCTATAATGGGGACACGTGCCGATCAGGGATAGTTAGAGATGGGTGGTCTAGATCTGCTGGCGTCCGGTTTTCTCTTGGGATACTAGGTGTGCGTATATAAATGGCTCCCCTGGCATGCCTTATTACTTTGTGTTTTTTGGGGAGAGAGCACTGAAGCGGATTCGAGAGGTGTTTTGCTGCACGGGCCCTTCGTTGGCTGTGGCTCCTGTCTTTGCATGATTAGCCGTTGTTTTCCGGTGACAGACTTTTCTTGGTCGTGCATACTAATAGGTACTGTCTGGTTCCCCTTTTGTTTTGGTATACTGCCTGTGTTTTGTTGCCCGGCCTCTGCCGGCCTGTTCCCTGAATCGGTGTGGCCGTTGGGGTGGCTTTCCTTTGGGGTGGGATTATTGGAACGGGGAGGTTGCGGCTAGTTCTGCTAGGAATTTGCCAAGAGAGGTCGTCTTTATGTTGCTGACCGCCCTAGGGTTGTACTTTGTTTCCCTAGGTTTGAATGGGTTCTAGGAGGTCGAGTGAGATTCGCGAACTAGACGCGCTCCGGCCGTTGGAGTGTGAGCAGGAGGTGACTTGGGCTGCCTCCCGATCCTCCGAGTCAAAGGCCAGTTCCCGGTCCGGGGGAGAGGTGTCGCCATCCGGGTCTCAGGAGCACCCCGATATCCTTGACGGCGTAACAGTAGGTGGCACCTTCCTGGTAGCCCGCACGTTTGTGTATGGGGAGCGAACCGTTATCTGCGATGAACCGGAGAGTACCATGACCGGTGCGGAGATCGAGGCTTTTCGGGGACGATGGAGGATTCCCAACGAGGTGAAGCTGCGCCCTCTCGCTCCCGGGAAGTCAGCCTGTAACCCACAGGAGGGATGGGTTGCCGTTCACGAAGACCAATTTAGGCATGGTTTTTCCCTTCCGCTACCCGACTTTGCGCAGTATCTGCTAAGTGCCTTGCAGATATCCCCGGCACAACTTCCCGGGAACCAATGGTGGAGGCAGCTGCTATCCCTCGGCTGTTTGTACACATTGTCGGATATGAGCTGCCCTATTGTTAACGAGTTTCAAGCCCTGTACCAGGTATCGTACTCGAAAAAGAAGGGGTCGCAGGGGTGCGTGACCTTTGCTGCCCGGGACTTCAAACCGGTTGTCAAGCATCTGCCCTCCTGGGTGGCCAACGACTGGAGGAAGAAGGTGGTGATGGCGGGGGGAGCTGGCAAAAGGAGCTCCACCGCACCGGGTTCCCGGGGCCTTCCTACCGATCGGGGACCAGTCGTACGTTCTATCTGACCTGGAACGGGATAGGATTGTTCGAATCTTTGCATGCTGGTCCGAGTCGGAGCAGAGTTCTTATAACTTTATTTGGTGGGAAGTGTTGGAGCGGTGCAATCTGGGGAGGAATCCCGGTGGGTGTGGGGAATCTTGAATCTCTTCCAGCTTATTTCGGGGTTTTATCTTTCTATAACACTTGGTTTGTTGGCTTGCAGGTGCATCTTCCCGGGTGGTCATCAAACTGCACAAGACAATATCCATGGACAGTGAGGATCTCGTCAACAAGGTGCAGGAGATAGGCGAGGCTGCGGCACGGACCTCGATTGATCGGGAGACCGGCGAGCGAACCACCTGCCGAGAGCCCGTGCCCCTGGACGTTGCGGACGAGGGCTACAGTCTGGCGCGTGGTAAGGCGCCTGCCATGGGGTCTGGCAAGGGAAAGGGCACCGGAGGTCCGCCCGAGGTTCCGGGTGGGGCCAGTAGGATTCCCGCACGGTTGGGGTCTGTGCCAGTGGTGCGGCGGGCTGAACCTCCCGTTGGCAACGTTAGCCGATCTACCCCTCTTCGGGTAGATCAGGGTGAAAAAAGGACCCGGTCCGGGGGCGTTTCTGCCGCCTCTCTCGTGACCTTTGCCGGCGGAGCCGCTAGGGAGAACCTGGCCAAAAGGCTGAAGCTGACAAGGACCGCCGGTACCGCCCGGGGTACGGCAAGCTCGTCCGGACCGGAGGAAGAAGTACTGGAGCGGGTGGATGCTCCTGCCGCTGGATCAGACCTCCCTGAATTCTTTGTCCGGAGGTGGCCGCACACCTGAAGGACATGGAGCTGGGGAAAGAAGGGGCCCCAGGGAGCCGCCCAGGGAAAACCCTGTAGGAGAGCCAGAAGAAGCTCCTCCGGGTAAGAAAGAAATATCGATCCCGTGTTGTTTTACCATTTTTGTTAATCTTATCAAATTGCTGGATCGATACATGTTGTCCCGCAAGGTCTGTTCGGCCTATACCAGCTGGATGGTGGTTACGAGCTGCCTGAGCTGAAGAAGCAGGTGGCAGTGCTGACCAGCACCCTGGAAGCAGAGAAGGCCAGGGGCTGCGGGAGAAGGCCCGGCTGGAGGATAGGGCCTGGAAGCAGGTGGCCAAGCTGGAAGGTCAAGTCCGGAGTTTGGAGGAGGAGAAGCGGCAGCTAGAGGAAGAGAGGGCCGAGTTAGAGTCCAGGGTGGAGGAGCTTGGACAGGGAGCTGCGGCGGTGGGCGCCTCAACCGGTGGAGCGGCAAATGAGGATGACCAGAAACTGTTCGAACAGGCCGTCAAGAAATATCACGATAGTGATGAATTTCTTGCCATCCTTGAGCGGGCCAAGAGCACCGGTATCTCAGATGCTTACGAGGACTGGACGCAGAAGGTTTATCTGGACGTATCTAAGATGTCATCGTCACAAGATGACCAACCGGATACAAATGAGGGTGCTCAACAGGCCGATCCTGCTGCCGAGGATGCCACAGCCGTGGTGGACCTGGAGGAAGAAGAAGAAGCCGAGGCCGGGGAGGAGGAGAGGATCGCTGCTCCCTAGTCCTAGGGGTTTTTTTTTTTTTTTTTTGTGGTTAACTTCTCTAGAAGTGAAAGGTACTGGTCCGTGGTGTGGATACCTTTCCTGCTATTACGGGCCGGGTTGATATTTTCCATGCAGAACCGGGCGTACGAGTGGGCCAGCTGGTTGATTATATCTGTTTTATCTTCTTTGAAGCAACCTCAGAGCTGATTGCCACATCGTAGTGATGCAGATCTTGCTCAATGATCTCCACCGGGAAGTGGTTCGCAGATACCGGGGGATCCTGATATAACCTTCCTGCAAAACCTGATAACTAAGGGAATACCGGGCAGGCCGGTCTATTCCGCTCCAATGCTTAAGTCAGTATAGTTGGGATAAACTGAATGCTTAAGGCGGGAATAAGTTAGTTGGAGTATTGATTACCTCTTAATAGTAGTGGTTGCCACTCTTATATAGGCTGCCACTCTATATCCCTACTGTAGACGGATGTAGGAGTGCCCTGGCCCTCTGTTAACCGGGCCAGTGCTCCCAGCTCTCGGGCTCACATCCCGGGACCGACCTGCTGGATGGAGAGCCGGCATGCCCCTGATCCTTTCACGGCCCCTAGACCGGGCCCGGGGGCTCTGGTAGCGGGTCTGTGGGCCTGGGTAGCCACCTTGCGGCTACTGTCAACACCTATAGAATCTTATTTGAAATATATAATAATAGAGGTGTGTATTAAGTGGGTTGGGGAGTGTATATAAAATTTCTCATTAAAAAAAAAGTAAAAATAAAAACTCTATGAATCTAGCTTGTAGTACGAAGGTTGTCTTGAAATCATAAATGTTTGGACAGAAGATAACTGAAATCTAAAACTAAATTGAAATTACAAGCAAAAACACACTAAAAGAAGAAGCCCACAACTAGCCTCCATATGGGTCCCAAACCCGACCCTAGATCTAGACCCAAACGTAGATCCCGTATACATATTTGGTTTCTTATCGTCAGTTGCTGCATCGAACTGCATGACGCCGTCATCCAACCTTTATCCACTAGTAAGGACTGCATGTTGGTACATACCATCCGTTGAGCATACAATCACCTTGGAGTGCGAGCGTCCTTGACTTAAAGATCGTCCAGCCGCATACGTTGTCTTTTAAAAGAGGACAGTTGTCGCACGTTGGCAGTGATCAAGATCCATGGTCTGCCTATGAATACATGGGCTCAGCGCCCATCTAAAGTATTATATCATTTCTTCATTCTGCTCATCTTTCTAGCGATGTCTTTCCTCTCTCGCTTAAGCGTCAAAGAGTCAATGCCGGAAACCTCCAAGCGTGACCATAACATTTTCGCTTCCATTGTGTAAGTACCTTGAAGTCCACACGCTTCATCCCGAAGTTCGCATACAATAGAGTTTATCCACAGTCTCACCTCGGAGTCTACATATCCATTTACCACATTCACCGTTAAGATGAAAACATCTACCTCTCAGAGTCTACAGATCATCTACATCATTCCGCATACATAATCTCAAAGACCCTGCCACTGCCGTAAACAGAGTAAGACGACATTCTAGCAGCCCTGGGTTTACCGACACCAGCTACCATCCAGATTCAGTCAAGAAAATGAGGGCAGCCCGACAACGTTTGGTTGACAATGTCAACCCCAAAAATCTGTAAAGCAAGATGGATGATCATTTTCTTGCTTATTAAATTAATAGTGGTGCATATTGAGAGAGAAATTGTTGATAATATTGTATCCATAAGTTTAATATCTCTTATAACCAAACAACACAACTTTACTCGTTTTTTTTTTAAGGAATAACTTTACTAGTTTAATTTGTATTCACACTTTTATTCAGTAAGTAGTATCCAGATAACACACTCATAGAGTCGATAATAAGAGTTATCTCTCATGACTCACCAACCTAAACAAACTAGGCTAATAGAGCCAACAATACACCCACCTTTTCAACACAGTTTGAAGCACAATTTTTAGTGTTGGATATATTTAGAAGCAATAGTAAAGGGTGACAACCAAATACACCAGACACTGTGACCAGATTCAACTTAATTCAACTTAGCAGGAGAAAAAGAAACCTTCATAATGATCGCCGCTGACACAACC
The DNA here is from genome assembly GCA_963682095.1 of Potentilla sterilis. Taxonomy (NCBI): domain Eukaryota; kingdom Viridiplantae; phylum Streptophyta; class Magnoliopsida; order Rosales; family Rosaceae; genus Potentilla; species Potentilla sterilis. The sequence goes on from OY821758.1 coordinate 32,047,759, forward strand.
ATCAATCGTCCAAAACCGATCAAAATCACCAATTCTACACTGGGAAGGACTTGAACCAGCCCAAAAGAAGGCCTTTGCGCCTCCATCATCACACATCAACGCCGCCTTCCACCCTGCGTCGTCGCCAATGTCGAGATTCATCACACAACCACCAAAGTCGGATTCACTAGGATCATATTTGAAGCAACCTCTCACAGATGAATCAAATCTCATCCCCTCCATATCGAAGCCAACCTTCGTGGCATCAGTAGCAAAACAAGCGAACCCAACCTTCACCTTCTTGTAGACACCATCATGGGTAGTCCACCATGCATCGGATCCCAAATAATCATGCCACCATGGATTGTGAAACAAAACAAGTCGTCAAACCATCGATTCATCAGCACCGCAACGCTTCGTCGCAAAAATTAAACCAGAAGAGAGGCAGCCAACCACAAGACAAGCGAGAGCCGCAACCATGCATCAAGCTTAAGGGATTTTCTGCCATAGTAGAGATTTGGAAAGTTTTGTCGTTCTCAAACCCTAGCCAACGGCTAGAGAGAGAACAATACAGTTTTTTTTAACACAAAAGTTTTTATTTCTTGAATTCTCCTAGTATTAATTTCCTAGTTTTCTTCCCTTGGAAAAAAAAAAATTAAAAGTTTAGATCGAGTGAAGCAAGATTAGAGCGTGATGAGAAAATTTATTCATATATTGCATTATGTTAGATATACATCCTTTTTTTCTTACACCCAACATTAGATTTTGTGGATATATGTTAAATTACCAATAAGCACAACGTACTTTGGTTTGGTACTATATGGTACAAACCAAAGCAAATTTGAGATAGTTTATATTTGCCATTTTTTTCTTTTCCTTTTTTTAGATGGGTAATTCTATATGCACCTCCAACTTTGCTATTTGAACCTCCAATTTTAATTTTTCCCATCAAACTTCCCTTTTTACCCTCATAATTCCACCGTTAAACTAAACGGTTTAGGAAGAATGTTTAACTCCTTCCTCCCAAAACCCTAAATTTGGGTTCTTCTCATCGTTCCCCACTAGCCAACTTCACTTCAAAGCCAAAAGATGAATCTATGCCTCTTCACTTAGTTATACCCCTCATGCTATGTATGATCCACCTCAACGTTGATCCCCGTCTTCATCTCTTCATCTTAACACCATTGATATCTTTGATTAACAGCAGGAGGTTGCTTCTTTTCAACTTTTAATTAACCAGGTATATGTCGTCTTCTTTTTATTTCAATTTCAATCTCATGATTCATGCTTGCAAGGTATCAATGATTAACCCTTCGAAAAAATTTCTTTCTAAAGTCTTGCCAAATAATTAAATCCCAATAAAATTTTGATGAAATCAAGAATTGGGCAAGAACTTATGCCATTCAAATTTCTTAGCTGCTGAGCAAATAAATAAATTTACGATGGTTCCAAATCGAGCAACATGAGAACAAAGGAGAAGCAAGAGAAGAGTCCTCTAGTTACTTTTTGTTGTTAGAAGGGTAATGAAGGAATTAAATCTTTTGGGAAGTACAAATAGCAATTTGAGAGGTGTAACTAGAACTTCCCTTTTTAGATCTACCACCAATAGAAATTATGTCATGATTCATAATTAATTTCCTGTGAATTAGTTAATTTTTCCTTTTCTAAATCTATTACAAATGTAAGTTATGGAATGGTTCATAATTAATTTAATTTAAAGTATATCAGTCATTAATATGTGGTTTTATTACTTAACCGAAGTAGACAATTTGAATTGAAAAGTAGATTGGAGCTTGTATTCATAACTCTAAAAATGACATTTAGACCTCCTTACTTAAAAGACCTCCAATTTACTTTTCCGCCACCTTACTTAATAGATCCTTAATTTTTCGAAAATACCCATTAACCAATAAAATCAAGAATAGTTCTCATAAAAGATTCTATTCACGTCCTTCAATTTTTAAATATTTCACAATCATATTTTACATTCAATTTTTGAAGAGTAAAAATAAAACATCCAAGTTGAGTCGTGGATGTGAGAAGAGATTTGGGGGAGCCATAGCCAATTTTGTATGCAAGTAAGTGACTTGCTGCATACAAACATTTCTCTTCTTCTATATATATAGTTCTACTTATCTATCCTATAGATATTTTTAGTTTATATTGTAAGTTCTACAAATGACTATTTAATTTATACGTTGATGCGTGATGCATATCAAGTATGGAAATCTGGTGTTTGATGGTAACAATATATGTTGAAAGGTTGGAGCCACGAATTTAGCATCTAGGAATTAAAGCCTCATTACGTGTCTTATATAAGTTGTTGCAAAATAAATAATAATACACTTGCCCTTTGATAATATGGAGGTTCTAGTAACACATCCTTTTTTATTATTCACACACCCCCTCTATGATTTGAGCCAATTAGAATCAAGTTTAAAGTGCTAGTTTGCAATAAAAAAATATATAAAAATAGATAAGGTGTGTTAATAAAAAAAAAAGTGTGTGAATAACATCACCCTTGATTAGTAATAACTAATGTACATGGAAGTTAAATTTTTGAATAAACAGAGCGGCATGAATTAAGCCAAAGTTATAGCATGTATCATAATTATTTTAAGAAAGAATTTAAGTATTTAAGACATATCAGAATAATCTGATTGTGTAATAAGAATTTTTTTTTCTTTTCTTTTTTGTTTTACTCTTATGTGGTTTTATTGGTAATTACACATGAGTTGACAAAGTCAACTAAAACTTAGAAGAAAAAAAAAGAGATCCAAGTGCTAATTTGTAAGGTATGAATAGAAACTCCCAAAGTAGATTTCTAAAAAAAAAAATGCAAACTTGCGATGATTATGAAAAGTTAAAATTGAACTGAGGAGTGTGAATATGAATAAAAGAAACAAAATGAGAAGATGCATGACGTTTATCAATTTTCCTTAAAAAATGAGAATTGAAAATGCATATACGTTTTTGTAAGAATTACGTACTAATCTTCAACATGGACTAAGTAAGAACATATTTTTCACAAAAATTTTGATTTTATGATTTAGATAATTTAGAAATTTCGGAGTTGTGTATTTAGTAAAATGTAAGAACAATAAAGCAAATACGTGGTGTATTAATAATGGGGTGTGTATAGTATTTAGTCATGTGTAAATAAAATTTCTCGAGCGTGATATATGCACAAGAAAGATAAGAAAATAAGAAATAACTTAACCAATTAATCTTGCATTTTTTTTTTAAATACCATAGAGGTATCAAATCTACTTCTTCTTCTTCTTTTTTTCTTTTTTCTGAAATGAGGAGGTATTAAATCTATTAATACAAAAAGAAGATAACATTACCGACATGACTGATCATAGTGAACGTTTGTTTCGCAATACTAACCCGCACTACCTTAAATAAGACCTTATACAAAGTTTGGGCGGTGTTTGTTGCCAGGCGGTACTACATTAAATGGTCTTAGCTAGCACCGAAACCCCAAAATCACCTCCTTAACTCGCCTTAGTTAAGGTCGAGCAAAAACCGTACCCTATCTAAGACCCATTGCTCTTGTTCCCTCCCTTCTCTCTTATTCATTCTCAATCAGTCTTTGCTAGCTTTCTTTCTTATTCATTCTCTCTTTTTTCTTTGGGTAATCATGGTCTCTCGGTCGCTCATTGCTATTTTTCCTCCCTCAGTTCCGAATTGGTAAGAATTACTGGATTTAGTTACAAAAAAAGAGTGAATTTTTCCATGTTTTTCATTCAATTTTAGATTGAAGGTAATTGAGAATTTGGGTATTGCAAAATTTGAATTCAATTGATAAGATTTTTGCGATATGCAAAAGATGGCATCTTGGTATGGTAGAATTGGAATTGAAGCATTGGGATTTTGCAAAATATGAATCACATTGGGTTCATTTAATTGTATTGTTCTTGGTCTTCTTTTCTTTTTCTCTCTTTTCTATGTTTCAAAGGAGTCCTCTAAAAATCTAGATAGCTAGGCTCTTAAAGCTGATAGATTCTCGTTTAGAGGTTAAGCTGGGTTTGAAATTCATACAGAGGAGAAAAGAACTAGGAGATGGAGATCGGGGTTTGAGTTTTGACCAAAAATCCCCATGGATGAATATGTAGGTGTGATTGCAATCATTGGATACATCAGTTTCATATGGCATTGAAGCCACTGCAGAAATTGCAAAGAATATAAAAGATTTGAGTGATGAACAAAGTGGCCTGTTTTCTCTGCTCTTTTCTTTTCTGCATAAAGAAGCAAATGCAAAATCTAATACCAAAGGTTTACACTACAGCACCAAATATAGTACAAAATTAGTGTAGACTAAGCCTACTCTCATGAGTCCAGGACAATATTAACAAATAGAGAGGTCCATGATACTCCCGCGTACCAAACTTGCACATAGTGATATATTGGTTAGGATACATAAGGGGTGTGTATTGTGATTGGAATTAGTGAAAGTTTTAACTAAATCCATAAACTTTAAAAGTCCGGGTGTATTTAATACAGACTTTTAATAATCCATGAAAGTCTAGAATTTTTAAAATTCTTTATAAATTGTATAAAGTGTAGTGATATTCATTTAGGACTTTTAAAAATGAATAGAAATTTGAGGGTATTCAGGAAACGTCTGCTTAGCGCCTAGAGTCACTAGCGCCCACCTTTGTCCTATTATGTGTCAAGGCATGACTGGTCACTGGATTTCTGCTGAATTTTCTATGTGTTTATTTTACCCTCACAACTGATTTAGCCACGCGCTGAACGCTCCGTTACTCTATTTTCCTTCGACTTGCGCGTGAAGCCCAACACGCCAACCTGAGGGGATGAAAGAGAAAAAAAATCCGGCTTTGATGCTTTCGTATTCCCTTCAAGAATTTTTGGTATTTTTCTCGTCCTCGTCCTCGTTGTTGTCTACAACCGTGGAGGATGAACTCATCGCTGGAATAAAAAATTACCTAACCAAGGACTCGGATAAGAAGTCAAGAAGTCAAGATCCCAGATCTTTTTATCGAACATAAACCCAGATCTTCTTATCTAACTTAATTATGAAGAAGAGGAAAAAATTCATAGAGCCAAGATTTTGGCGGTGGGGATCCAAATCTTGATTACAGACAGAGGAAGTCTTACTCATCATACAACACCCTTATAGCTTTCTTCAATTTTCAATCTGCTGAAATTTTATCTATGGGACTTTTGTTCAATGGCTGTTGTTTCTGAGAATTGGCAAAGCATGCAAACGAATGCACAGAGAGAGAGAGAGAGAGGTGAGCCTACAAAGAAGAAGAAATCAGAGCCACACACATGCATCTTAACATGACGTCGTCCATTTTGATGTTAGAGATTGTGGAAGCGTAAAAACATCATTTCCAATTGGGTGCTACGAATGTCGGGCGCTAAACAGAATTTGCTGGTATTCAGAATATCATTCATACGCTATGAAGCACGGACACGGACACGATTCGATACACGGACACGAGAAAATGAAATTTTTTCTGACACGGTCAAGTGGTGGACACGTTAATTAAATATTATTTTTAATATATATATATATATATATATATAATTTTTTTTCCCCAGCCCACTCCTTCATCTTTCCACTTCTCTTTCTCCTTCCTCTTTCCCCGACTCTCCTTCCTCTTTCTTTCTCTTTCTCTCTCCTCGACTCTCCTTCCTCTCTCTTTCTCCTTCCTCTTTCTCTTTCTCTCTCTCTCTCACCCCGACTCAGCCGAGCCCCTCCACCAACACAGTGGCCGCCTCAGGCTAGCTCTGATAAGAGCATAATATGCGACATTCTTAATATGTTTTATCCCCATTTATGCAATTGTTTAACTCTTATTGTTGTAATATAGAGTCATCGAGTCTAGTTTTGAGTCTTTGGTAGAATTGTTGGTGAAAAGAGCTTAATCATCGAAATTTGCATGATTTATGAAGAGTTTGATTTAAAGTAGGATTCATTATTACATTAGGAATCCTAATCGGTTTAGAAATCTACATGTCTCGGTTTTAAGAGTTTCAATCAAAGTAAAACTCCTTGTTGAACCAGGAAATCCTGACAAAATCAGGATTCTATCAAATCATAAATTGTGCTACATTTTATCTTCTTTTTCTAAATATAATTCTTTTCTTATTTTCAGGAATTAACAATTGATTTTGGGCAGAAAATAACATGGAGAAATAGGAACGGAAAAGGAAGTCTTTTGCCGAATTACAAAGGAAAGAAGAGTTGCAATGCAACTAGGAAAAGAAGAGAGCATGATGTGTACATGATGAAGGAAAATCGGAAGAGAAGAATTCCAATGCCGAAACAATAAGGGAATTCCGAAATCTACAAGGGAAGTAACTCACGACATAAGAAAGGAAGAAGAATCCTAATATAGAAGAAATTTGCTGCCGAATTACTAGAAGAAATCATAAATGAATGTGGACTTAATTCCATACATATTCATTTAGGGTTTTTGCCGAATTAAACAAAGATAGAAGGAAAGAATTATTCAGAAATTATGAAGGAAATTTCGGTAGCAATCAAAGAGGAAAAGAAGTCTTGCCTTGCAAGAAAAGAAAGAAGAGTTTCGGCAGAACTCTTTGTGCCGAACCCTAGCTCTTATGCCGAAACCCTAAGTCTCTCTCACTTCTATATAAAGGGCACGACAGCCCTTGAAACAACATCTCGTCTCTCTCTTTCACTAAGCCAAATTTCTACCGAATTACCACTACAATACCAAAGAAGAATAAAGCCGAATCCCCTCCATCTCTATATCAAAACCGTACCTCCATCACCACCGAATCCACTCTTTGCCGAAGTCTCTTCAAGGTTTCTACAAAGTGTGATTCACTCTACTCTTATGGCTTTATGTTTTCGTTAGGTAATTATTTACCTAATAATTGTTGTCCTATTCTTATTCTTTTACTATATCCTTTTGTGTTTTATCTATGTCTTATTACGTTTCCTATTCATGCTAGGAAAGTGAGCTAAGGATTGGAAACGAGTCAAAAGGGTGGATTTAGCACATATTGAAGAAACCGGGTGAAGAATTGAAGCCAAAGGAGCAAAACCGAAAAATACACTAAAAGACAAATTTGACCGGTCAACGCCGGTCAACGGGCAGAATTCCGGTCAAACTCTGGCGGCCGGAAGATAGTGATGGCTGATATTGAAGTGAAGAAGAATTGGAGGGAAAAAGAGTTGTTGATTCTAATTCAAATGAGAAGAAGACAAGTGAAAGGGACATCTTTGGCTTTGTCTCCTTGGATGTTGACTTTGTCCCCTTGTCCTTATGGGTAAATACCTAGAGTATCCTTGCTTTTTCTTCTCCACCAAAATATCTTTGAGGTTTTTGGTCATTTAATAAGGACTAGATCTACAATTTGTGCTTCCATCTTTGTCCATAACATCTAACCCTTCATTTCTTTACATCTCCACCTTAATTCACCACTTTAGGCCTATTTATACCTCCCTCTCTCCATTTGGACGAATTACACTCTCTCCCGTCTCCATTCCTTCTCCATTTCTCATAGTTTTTCATATTTTAGTTTGTTTAGTTAGATTAGTTTAGCCCTTGTATAAAGAGAGGGGTGTAGCATCTTTGGTTGATAACCAAAACCGAAGATTCTACACCCCTTGATCAATCACACTTGTGGGTAGATCCTTGAAGCCTTGTTCTTAATCTTCTCTTTGTGTATGTAGATTTGTATAGTGTTTTGGGTTTGATAAAACTGAAAATACTATACTTTGAAGCTTCACACCCTCTTTGTTTACATCTAGGAAGCTCATGTGTATTGTGGTTCTTTCTCACCTTCTCTTTGCTTTCATGATGTACTACTTTTGTAAGGCTTTTATGTATATGTCAATGTGTGTGAGTAGTGGATTTGAGCAAACAATGTAATTTCCTTAAATTTGATGATTCATGCATGTTTGAATCTATGGGTTCCTACTCTTTATGCCTACTAAATGTGTTAGCTAGCTTTGTCACCTAGAAAGCATGTTTAGGTAAGTAATTAATCGGAACATGAAATTGACAACTTCTTGAATCTGTGAGCATGAGTAGCCTTTAGGTGGTGGCTTAGTATTTCTTACGGGAAGTATTAAGTTGCTTGGATTTTTTACTTTGAACTTAATGCGTGTGCCGTGAGTTTAATCGCTCTAAGGGGGCGTTAGGCTTGCGGTACATAGCCCACTTGTGTTATAAGGTAATACAATTGTGATTAAGGTTGTGTGATTTAACTTGGCTATAAAAGACTTTGTTAAATTGCATGATTAGTTAGTTTCTTGGTATCTTCCCCAAAGCACTAGGGGGATATTTGTCAACCATGTTTTCACATCAATTATGGGTTACATTTGTGCATAAGTCTCTATTCTTCTCATTGATCTAGTCACTACACTTGTTAGTTTAGTTTTATTTATTTTTTTATTAGCTTTAATGTAGTTAAAATCAACTAAGCCGATTCACTACCACTTGTAAATACCATCCCCATGACCTTTAGCTTCCAAAGGGCTAAGGTTGTGAATTGTAAGAAGATAGATGCATGTGTTTTCTAGGTTTATTTCGTGATGCGACCATAATACGAGCACAATTTGTACCTGCAAAATAATCTCATACATATATATTACCCTTCTTGTGTCGAGTGTAGTATTGACAAGTAGGGATCGTTCTATCCGGGGAAATCAAGGGCATTTAATTCTCATAAAGCATTATAAATAAATATGGGGGAGTTTGGAAAGTGTATCTAAACATCTATATGTAACAAAAATTAAACCTAAAATTATTATTTAGATATGATCATCTTCTCCACAAGAACACATAACACAAAAACACATACACATGCATTAATCGAAAATAAGAGATTCAAGGCAGCAACAATTCACATAGCACTTAGACAAATTTAATTCCAATTCTAATTAGAGCCCTCAGTGGTTCATCTAATCGTTAAGACTTCTTAATTATCTAGAGTTAACTCAGCGTATAACCCTAAACATAGTATTAATCAGTTTAAAGACACTCAGTGTAGAAATTAAACACGATTAACACATTAGCACAATAAGTCGAATCAGAGACATGCAACAAGTATGGCGTCACCTCACCTTGCTATAATATGTAAATTTTTATGGTTATAAACGCCCTAATAAACAATCTAAATCACAACAACTCAGCATATGAAGCAATCTAAATTGTTTTGGTATATAAAATCGGCACCTAAGGAGAAGCCACAAAGTCAGCCCTTAAGCACACAATTTGTGATGCACAAACTCATGAAAATTAATCAAATATCATCAAGAACATATATAAAAACCTACTGCCCTAAACCTATTAATTACGAAATCAACATGTAAAATTATATACAATATGTCATAAGAACTGTAAATCAAATTCAGCAATCACATATAAACCATGAATCAAATTCGCAATCAATATATGAATCCAAAGTAAAATTCGGAAATCTTTAATAAAGTATACAAACCAAAAGTTATAATCCAACAAATCAAAAAACATGATATTATAATTCATACAGAAAACTAAAGAGCCAAGAGTTTAGTCGAATCACACTTTAGAAGAACCTTGAAGATGCTTCAGCAAAGGATGAACTCGAAGATGAAAGGATGGTGCGAATTGGAGAGGTGAAGGTGGTTCGGCACTATAGTTTATGTATAGGATTTGTGGAGGCACTTTGGTAGAGTTTTGGCTAGTATTTTGTGAGAGAAAAAGATAATTTTCTAAAAGTTAGGATGCGCTATATATAGAGGAAAGCATGGAAGAGGTTTCGGCACAGCTAGGGTTTTAAACCCTAGCAATTTCTTGTTCGGCACTTCTCTTTTCTTCCCTTCATTTTCTGCCGAAATCTCTTTGGATAATAGCTGAATAAATCACAAAATATCTCTTCATTTAATCTTGAATTAATTCAGCAGAAAAATTCTGAACCTTGCATGAAATCATGTCCACATTCGTCCTTAATTTCTTCTTTATCTTTCTCTATTATCTCCTCATTTATCTCTTCAATTATCTCTCCAATTATCTTGAAAATAAAAGAAAGAAATAATTAAAAAGAAGAAAAATATATATAGCAAAATTATTATGAGTACGAGTTTTGATTAGATAAGGATTCCTGGTCCAACAAGGAGTTTTACTTTTAATGAAACTCTTAGAACTTTCGACGTTTTCAGAAACGTCGAGAATTTGTGGACTCCTTGTCCGACTAGAACTCCTATTTCCAAAGACTTCTACTTTAACTCAAACTCGTAGACTCCTAATCCAACTGGGATTCCTACTTTAGTTAGGACTCCTTATTCGACACAGTTTCCTAGTTAAATAAGGAATCCTAGTTTCAATCAAACTCTTTCGAATCTTCGTCGTTTATAAAAACGTCGAAACATTTTAGACTTCTAGTTCGATTAGGAATCCTAGTTCAATAAGGACTCTACCATAATTCTGCGTTTTTCACGATTTAAGCTCAATTCAGTTTCCGACTCTGCCAAAGACTCCTAACTAGACTCAATGACTCTATATTACAATAATAAGGGATAAGACTTGCATAAATGAGGGTAAAACATATTAAGAACGTCGCATTTTATGCTCCTATCATTTCGCGGTAATCTAGTTAGGATAGAGTTACTCAATCCTTTGGGTACGATACTCTTACTTTTTCCCCCTATACTAAAACTTGACCTCCTATTCTTGGGAGTAGGAAGCATCACAAATTTGAACATAATATTAGTTAGGTGATGCGACCAACAGTTTTCTTTGTAATTATAATACTTTGTCTATGAAGATTATATGTAATTGTGGATGTTTATTTGGTTTTATTAATTCTATTTTGGATTTCCGAATTTGCTACTTGGTTATCTAATTTTCGGGTTATGTTCATATTGATTTTCTATTTTAATTAGGGTTTGTGTTATATTACGAGTTACATGTGTTCTTGGTTATGTTTTGGTTTATTTTATGAATTCGTACGCACCACAAGTTTAATGTGTGAGTTCGGCCTTGATCTTGGCCCAAACTCATGTGTTTGCTTCATATGCCGAATGATGTATAAGATAGATTATGCGCGAAGTTGATTCATCTTGTATATGTTCAAAGGGCTAGAGTAATTCTGAAAATATACATGTTGATGGGGTGAGGTGACGCCATACCAGTTATTGTGTCATCAAAGCTGAGCGAGCAGCAAGAGGAGAAGTTGATTGACGTGCTTAAGAGGAACAAGACCGCCATTGGATGTACTTTGGCGGATATCAAGGGTATAAGCCTTACAAAATGCGTGCACATGATTTTACTTGAAGAAAGGAGCCAAGCCTACTAGGGAGGGTCAGAGACGTTTACACCCCCCTATGATGAAGATTGTGAAGGACGAGGTAATCAAATTACTAGATTGTGGCGTGATATATCCGATCTCGGATAGCCAATGGATCTCACCCGTCCAAGTTGTACCCAAAAAGAGTGGAGTGACCGTGGTAAAGAATGAGCTCGTGCCACAACGAATGGTGACAGGTCATAGGATGTGCATCGACTACAGAAAGTTGAATGCAACTACACGCAAAGATCACATGCGTTTTGATACCACCCGAACCTAGAATTACCGTTTAACTGTTTTACTTTTATTATTTCTCATCGGGAATTGTTTTTACGATTTGAAAGTTCTAAAGGTTGACTTTTAAATAAGTTGACTCGAGCGATGATTTTATTTCATGACGAGGTAGAAGACGTTGAAACGAGTTCGTGGACACGTAGCATGCTCAATTTGGAGTTCGTACGAAAAAGTTACGATGTAAAATCGGAAATTGTCCGATTTTTTGGACGAGTATAAATAGCGGGAAATGAAAAATTTCCCGAACGGGAAACTTTCCTTTTTTCTTCTTTTTCTTTTTCTTTTTTTTTCTTTTTCCTCTTTTTCTCCTCCTCTTCCCGACTCGGCCCGAGCTGCACCGACCGAGTCGCCTCTCTCGTCTTCTCGCTGTCCGGCCACCAATCGGAGCGCCACCGGTCGGGTTCGATTCGTCTCCCATCTCTCATCACGTCTGCAGTGGTGGTTCGAGACGAATCGCAGTCGTTTGGATGATTTTATCCCGGGAAGGGTTCGACACAGTCGAACCGGAGCTCACCGCTCCGGCCACCTCCTGACCCGATTCTAGGGGGGAAAGGAAGGCATCGACGCGTGTGACCTCTCCACGAAAGGTATTGATCCGTTGTGATCCAGGTAAGGAGAAATTAGGATTGGAAATTTTTTAGGGTTTTTGTTTCTCGAATTGGAGGTTGTGAAATTTGTGTTTTTGATATAATTTGAGGTTAAATTCGTGCCTAGAACTTGGAATTGAGTCGATTAAGAGTTGTTTGATGGTTAATTGGTTGATTTTGGTGAGAATTGGAGGTTGGACAGTTTGGGCCGCCGTGCCGGCCGCCATATGCGGCGACTGTGCTGGTTTTTGGCGGCGGAGGCGACGGGGATGAGTCCCCGAGGTGGTGGTGATGGTGTTGGGTGAATTTGGTGCCGATTGGAGGTGTTTTTAGCCTCCGTGGCGGAGCTGCCGGCGGCGGGCGGCGGCGCTGCGGCTGCCGGCGGCGTGAGGAAGACGATGAATAGTGAAACTGGTAAAAAGTAAAAAGTAAAACAGTAAAAAGTGAATAGTAAACGGTAAAACAGTAAACGATAATTCAGTAAATGGTAAACAGTAAAACTAAATGGTAAATACTAATTCTGACTTTGACCATTTACTGTTTGACTTTCTAAATTTACTATTTGACTTTGACTATTACTGTTTGACCGATAAATACAACTGTTGACTTATCGTAAAAAAGTTAAAAGCTAATTAAAAGGGTTTTACGACGAAATAACTAGGAAAAGAATTAATCGGACACGGAGTGGGTGTACTGAGTAATTTCGGACGTAGATTTTCGGTATTGAGGCGTAATTCCTATACCGATAACTGAAAAAGAGAAAATTGGGAGGTTTCGTGCGAGTAAGGACGTCCGTAGATTTAACGTTTATAAATAAATTCCGAGTTTCGTAATAATTATAATTACGTCCCTATTACAGGTCGAGAGGTTATTCGACGGGACGAGAGATCGGATTAGCGGCTCCCTCGGCCGTACTGTGAGTGGATTTTATTTTAAAATAAATGCATGCAATTACGTTTTATTGAAATGGAATTTATTAAATTAAATGGGTTCATAAGCATAATATGAATTATCGAAAATCGATAATTCATATACTTCTGTTGTAATTGTTGATTTAATATTTAAAGAAATATGGTTTTAGGGTTTTGCTTTTACTACTATCTTGGTAATATATGATTTTATCCGGAAACAAGGTTTCCGGAAATGGTATGTTTTAATTATTTATAATTGATTATGTTGAATAAGTATTAATTAAAGGTGGTGACCGGAAATGAGATTTCCGGGGATTTTATATTTTCATTATTTATGATTTTCGACATGTGAGACATGTCGACGTTATAAATATAATTTTCGATATTATTTTACGGCATGTCGGATATATATGAGTATATTTCGAGGCTATTATACTAATGATTATTATAAGCCTCAGATATGCGGTCGGGGACCGTACGGATTTGTGATATATAAGGGGAAGCGTACTTTCAGTTTTGTTTTCGGATTTTCACCATATCAGGGTGCAGATATATATTGATGCTAGCTAGCTTAGTCGCCTGAGCCCATGCGAGGTGACGACTTGACCACATAGGTAATGATGTTCCCCTATTCTATTATATGACCAATGGGATTGGTCATGATTTTATATTAGTTGGTTTTCGGGAATATTTTCTCTATGAGACTTTCTGTAATTTAATAAATTCCCGAACCAGCGGGGCTGAGTTTTTATATGACCAATGGGATTGGTTGTGAAATATTATTAATTGATTTTCAAAAATATCTCGTTTTGAAATACAAATGTAAACAAAGTATTATTTGTTTATTTGATATATCAGCGGGGCTGATTTTTAAATACGATTTTCTTAAAACGTGGGACGTTTTATTAAAGGCATGCAATGTGGTTTTATTTATAAAATATTGGGAAAGTAATATGATACTTTCAATTAAAGTATTATATTAAACAGTTTTATTTTTATCCACTCACTCTAACGTTTTTAATTTACTTTCCCCTGGGCCCTTCGTTCTAAAATCGCCCAGTGTGCAGAGTAGTGATCAGAGGTCAAGAGTACTCGGAGTCGAGACATAATCATCATCATTGTCGCCTTCCGCTAGGTGGGATCTGTGATCCCTTATTCTTTTATTTTCATATTACATTTCTTGTTATATTTCCATTTGTGATTCCAGTTCATTTTGTTAGATTGCTCTGATTACCTGTGAGCCAGTTGAATTAGATTTTGTATTTATTTGTGGCGGTTGTTGTAATTTGGGGAGCAGGTGGCTCCAGGTGTTACAGATGGAACTGTAATTTAGAAGTGGTTTGGTTGTTGCAGGTTTTAGGGTTGTCCATCTTAAGATTGACTTATCGATAGAGTTAGTCTTAAGGTGGTCCCCGCAGGGTCTTATCCGGGTTTCAGGGTGAAATCTGGTTCGGGTCCTGTCCCCTTTGCCTTTCATGGACCAAATGTTTGGAGAGACTAGCTAGACACGAGTTCTATTGCTTTTTAGATGGGTATAGCGGGTACAATCAGATTTGCATACACCCGGATGACCAAGAAAAGACAACGTTTACATGTCCCTTTGCTACGTTTGCCTATCGACGCATGTCTTTTGGTTTATGCAACGCACCAGGTACATTTCAACGTTGTATGTATTCTATTTTCTCAGATTATATTGAAAATATCATTGAAGTATTTATGGATGATTTTAGCATATATGGAAAAGACTTTGATGCATGTTTCGAGAATTTAGAATTAATCTTAGAAAGATGTGTTGAAACTAACCTTGTTTTGAATTGGGAAAAATGCCATTTTATGGTTAATCAAGGGATAGTTTTGGGACACATAATTTCGGCTAAGGGAATAGAGGTTGATAGGGCCAAGATTGATATTATGCTTCACTTACCCTCCCTCACAACTGTGAGGGAGATTCATTCGTTTCTTGGCCATGCAGGTTTTTATAGGAGGTTCATCAAAGACTTCTCTTTGGTGGCGAAACCCTTGTGTTCCCTTTTGCAGAAAGATGTTCCAATCGTGTGGAGCAAAGAATCTGAAGAATCTTTCGGCAAGCTCAAGAATTTATTGACATCGGCACCTATCATGGCGCCACCTGATTGGAGCTTGCCATTTGACCTCATGTGTGACGCATCAGATTATGCCGTTGGAGCCGTTCCTGGACAAAGAAAAGAAAAGAGGCCGAATGCCATATATTATGCCTCAAAAACTTTGAATGATGCTCAATTAAATTACTCCACCACAGAGAAAGAACTTTTGGCTGTTATATTTACTTTAGAGAAATTTCGTTCTTACCTTTTAAACTCTAAAGTGATTGTTTATTCAGATCATAAAGCCCTTAGGTACTTAATGAAGAAGAAAGATGTCAACCCACGCTTGATTCGATGGATCCTTTTATTACAAGAGTTTGACATTGAAATCAAGGACAAGAAGGGGAGTGAAAAGCTTGTGGCGGATCACTTGAGCAGAATTGTGCAAGAGGAGGACACGTTCCCATTGGGAGAGTCATTTCCAGATGAGCAACTTTTTCGAATGGAGACACATGAACCTTGGTATGGCGATATTGTGAATTCTTTAGTTACTTTTCCTAGTACAGTTTCTAATGCAGCCAAGGCAAGGATCAAAAAGATGGCTAGCACTACCAGATCGGAGAGAATAGCCGACGAAAAAAATTTCGTCTACTATGCCAAATTTTCGTCGGCTATTCCTTCTGCCGACGAAATTTTCGTCGGAAAAACGGCGTCGGTAATACCAATGGCCGATGAAATTAACGAAATCGTCGGCTATATTCGAGTATGGCCGACGATTTTACCGACGAAAATTCATTTTGTCGACCAAACCTTGGCAAAATATCCGACGAAATTCGTCGGATATATTCGAGTATGGCCGACGATATGGTAACCTATAGCTGACGAAATTCGTCGGCTATTTGTTCTGAAATATAGTCGACGATTTCATCTATTTCGTCGGAATATATTAATATTTTAATAGGCATTTATTAGTTATAACCGACGAAATAATGTAATTTTCGTCAGCTATAACGATTATAGCCGACGAAAATTGGTAAAAATCGTCGGCTATAGTGCTTATAGCCGACGAAATAATGCCAATATCGTCGGCTATTCTTACATTTGGAGGAAAAAAAATTAAATTAATTTCTAAATTACCATTCCAAGCAACCTGCAAATCACAAAGACAATCCATGCATTTACACCAACAAAAAACACGTCTAAATGACTTATTATTTAATTTGTTCCAATATACATAAAATATAACCCTAATCATCACCTAAAGCACTAAAGTCCACCACGTCATCCCCAGCATCCTACTCTCCATCATGCTCGTCATCCTCGGGAGGTTGAGGCATTGGAGGTTCAACTAACGGCTGAAACGGGGGCGGAGGTTCAAGGGCTTGTTGTTGTGCCGCGAACATATCATACCACCAGTTTTGTTGGCCGGCGTAGTTGTGTTGCCGAATTCTCTCGCATTCAGCATATGCCAACTGGCCATATCCAAATGATACTACTGTATTCTGCGGCGTTGCTCCTGTGATCTCTGGGCCTCGACTGCCAATCTTGCGGCCAATCTCTGCACTTCCCCCCTCATCTGTTGGCTCTCCCCGCCTCCCTTCTTTTGACCTCCCTTAGTGGTCTTCAGAAGCCCTATTCCAGAACTTCCCAAACCCCGGCAGTAGTATTGGTTTGACCGGTCTGGGAAGGCTGCGTCGAACATCCTCGTTGCCGTTTGGACATTCGATCGGTCGACCTGGCGCAAGGCTTCTTCCAGATCTGCCTCTGAAATGTTCGGTTGTGTCTCCCGAACTACTTGCTGGAACACCTCTTCTTCGGCCCGGTTCACCCTCTCCTAATTGAACGGGAAAAAAAAAATAATTAATATTCTAACAAATATATAATTAAGTAAAATTAATAATTAAAATTTTAAAATCGTAATCAACGACTTACGAGCTGTTCTGTCGCTTGTGGATAAGCAATCTTGAACGTCTCCACGTACAGGTTGCTATCAGGATGATCTCTAAGCGCCTCCTCCTGATATTGTGCAAATGGCCTAGAACCACCATGATGGGGGGTTGTGTTACGGCGGCGGTTCGCAGAGTTTATCCGAAACCGTTTCTTCAAACAAATAATAAAATATTAGAAAAATGCATCAAAAAATATTAGTGTAATAATTATAAAATAATTAAACTAATAATTAAAATTTTAACAAAATAAACATTTATAGTTAAGTTTAGTATTTACCAGCATAAGTGGGTTGTTGAAGTCTACTGTCTTCAATCAACGCCACTCGTACTCCCTGAACATGAACTCTCTGGGAGTACCCATACGACCACGGTTGTCGTATTCGTTAAAGTGGGAACGGAGCTCGTTCTTCCACTCTTTGAACCTACGGAAAAAACAAAAGTGCATTAGAAATATTATTAGTATCATAAAATATTTCAAATTATAAGATGAGGAATTCCCAACGTACCTCAAGTTCTGCATCGAGTCCGCCCAATCCTGCTTGTGTTCGGCAATCTCGAAGTATGCCTGAAAGATAATATTTTATTAGTTTTACAATTATAACAATACCGAAAATTATTAAATATTACGATAAATAAATTAAAATTTTAAATTACTCACCGTCGCGGCGTTGTTCATCTCCCTCTTGATCTCTTCGGGCACATCCGCCCACCGTGTCCACAACATAGGGACTCTGTCCCTAATCAGTGCCCCCACGCAACCCGTGTAGTCGCGGCGTTTTTTCCCCTGAACCTCCTGATTAGGAGGTTCGTTGATATGGATCCTCCCCCGGAGCACAACAGTTCTCCTGAGTGTGTCAAAACATATGACACCTCTCGTATTCCTCGTTGAACTGCTAGCGGCTGTCCCTATCACATAAACGACGATTGGTTAATAAAATTAAATATTAGTGCGTTAATTTTAATAAAACATTTAATTAATAAAATCAAATGTTACCAGAACTCGATGACCCGTCTGTCGACTTTCCTTTTCTCCTCGCCGAAATCAGGAGGTTAGGGTTCTCAAACGGCTGCTGATGGTATGCCTCCGCAACACTCACGTACTGAGGCATAGCAGGCCATATGGGCACACCACGAAAGTCAACCTCGGGTATCGCAGGAATGTTGTACGGGAGGTAGAGCTGATTTTTAGAGTAGGCCCCTCAGTCGAGTCAGCAGCAGACGTCGTCGGACTCGTCATCGGCTCCCGATGAACCTCAGGCATACGGACCTGAGGAACGTCTGCAGCTATCTCGTCCTGAAATAGCTGCCTACTGAACCTCAGAGCATCTGGCCCGAGAGGCGGACGTGAACTGCTCGACGACCGCCCCGCCTGGAGAAGGGTCTGGTGCCGAGAACTCGCACTCCTCCGCGGCTGGGATGAATCCACAGTTCTCCGTGGCTGGGATGAATCAACACTCCTCCGCGGCTGGCTGGTGGTCCTCTCAGGCTGGCTAATGGTCCTGTCGGAGTCTGGGGAACCGGCAGAACTTCCAGAACCCCTAGATCTAGAACGACGGCCTCCGAATAACTGTCTCAATGCATCGGCCATCTGCAGCTTGAGGCATTAATACATTAATTAATATTAAATTATATTACATTAAATAACAAATTCTAATTAATATAATAACCAATAATACTAACATATTTCAAAACATACTAACAAATTAATATTTAAATTTTAACTAATTTTAAATAATACTAACCATTAACCTAAATATAACTATTTATATACAAATATAACTATATTTCATTATTAACATATATATAAATACAAATAACCATTTATATATTAACAAAAATATATAAATGGTTATAATTAGACTACCAATTTATATATATATAATTAATTTAACAATTTATATATAACAATTTATATAATTAAAATTAAATATATAACAATTTATATACCTAAATTATAACAAATATATAACAATTAAATTTATTAACAAATATATAACAAATATATAACAATTTATATAATTAAAATTAAATATATAACAATTTATTATATAACAATTTATATAATTAAAATAAAATATATAACAATTTGTTAAAATTAAATTTATTAAAAAATATATAACAATTTATATAATTAAAATTAAATATATAAAAATTTATAAAATTAAACTAAATTGAAAAAAAAAATTAACCGGATCGGAGGAGGATCGGAGGAGGAGGAGGCCGGAATTGGAGGAGTATGGCGCCGCCGATTTGAGGAGGAGGAGGAGCAGTGCGGCAGATTGGAGCAGGAGAGCGGCAGATTGGAGCAGCAGCAGGAGGAGGAGGAGGAGGAGGAGGAGAGGAAAAAGTCGGCTAGGGTTCGAGAGTTTCTGATTTATAGTAGAAAGAATAGCCGACGATTAAAAAAGATTTCGTCGGCTATTTTTCAAAATAACCGACGAAATCTTTAAAATCGTCGGTTATTCTTTGAATGTCGTCGGCTATGCTTTAAACATCGTCGGCTATATGTTAGGAGATCAACAGCCGTCTAATCTCCGCCATCCAACGGCGGACAATAAAAAGGTGCGGATCGCAAGAGTTTAGCCGACGAATTCAAATATTTCGTCAGCTATACTTTGGAAAATCAGCAGCCGTTGGATCTGAGCCATCCAACGGCAGACAATAAGCTGATCGCAAGAGTTTAGCCGACGACATATAATTTTCGTCGGCTAAACTGTTGGTTAAACCACTAAGTCAAACCTTTAAACGCTTTAAAACAGAAATTAGTCTAGTTAGACGACGGTTTCTGGCCTGACCTTCAACAGATAATAGTTTCAAATCGATGAGACGCAACTAATCGTTTAAAAATTTTCCTCAAAATATTTACCGAACGTCAGGCTACCCATAGGAAAACGGAAGTAAAAAACAGTTAACCGCAACATTCGGCACACAGATTTTGTCAGAATCTTGTCATTTTTCAACCGTAGACGTATTTCATTATTTCGGTCATATCTTATTTGACGACATATTTGCATTTGAAGAGTGTACGTATAGTAACTATTTGAAACTATACATTCACTTAAACACTTAGTAAACAAGTTAAGGAACATTAGTGCATATGTTCTGATTTTGAATCTAAAAGTTTATAAAATCTATTCCAACCGTCAGATATCACTGTTAAGATTAAATACATGTATGAAAAAAAATCCAACTACATCTGACAACGTTAAAGGCTCGATCGGGACGGTCAACCTGGTGAGTCAACCCTTTAAACGCTTAGAAATGGTAATTGGCCTGTCTAAATGACGTTTTTTGGCCTGACCTTCAACAGATAATAGTTTCAAATCGATGAGACGCAACTAATCGTTTAAAAATTTTCCTCAAAATATGTACCAAACGTCAGGCTACCCATAGGAAAACGGAAGTAAAAAACAGTTACCGCAACATTCGGCACACAGATTTTGTCGGAATCATGTCATTTTTCAACCGTACACGTATTTCATTATTTCGGTCATATCTTATTTGACGACATATTTGCATTTGAAGGATGAAGCAATGGTTTGTCGATAGTGATAGAAAATGGAAGCTGGTCTTTTTTTATTTTTATTTTTATCATAGCCGACGAAATCAAACCTAGTACTCGTCGGCTATTCTTTTGTCGTTTTCTGTCTAAAATGAAATATGTATTTTTCAATATAGTTATGGCCGACGAAATAATGCATTTTTCGTCGGCTATTATCAGTATAGCCGACGAAATAATACATTTTTCGTCGGCTATTCTATGAAAAAAATAAAAAAACAGAAATTGAACATTATATCATGTTCATATATAACCAAAATTGAACATTAAAAAAACAGAAACCCAGCACTCAACATATACAACCAAAATTTAACCGATTTTTTTTTAAAGGGGTTTGGAACCCAGCCTAGCTGGGAGGCTCATCCCCACGCCCGTTCATTAGAAATGAGTGGATTACAAATGAAAGGATTACATCATCTAAATTACTTAATCCGTCGGATTGTAATCGGAATCATCGGATGAGTCTTCTTCGGTTTCTGAATTGCTCGATAGGGGTAATCTATGTCTTTCCTCACCACTAGAGTCCTCGTTAGTTTCTTCATTTGGATCAACATCAACAAGCAGTGGCTCTTCACGTCGAATTCGCACCGGCGTGTCTAGGCGAATAAAAGAGGAGTCAGGAATACCGTTTGAGTTGGGCTCTTGATACGCGGTGCCACCTTCCTCGTTCTCTTCAGCCACTCCAAGTGTAGACGCCCGGTAAATGTTGCGATGGTGGATAGTGTTGACTACTTTCCACGGGTCCCCCTTGGCGAGATCATCAAGATAAAACATTTGTTTCACCCATGTGGCTAAAACGAACGGGTCATCCTCATACCATGATGTACTAGTGTTCACAGAAGTTATGCCGTATTGATCGGTTTTCATGCTCTGCGGCCGTGTGTCAAACCATCTACACTTAAAAAGGTGCACTTTCATGCATTCCCCATAATGCAGTTCCACAACTGAATGGAGAACACCGTAATAGTCAACTCCATCATCCCCACCATGTGCCATAACCCCTGAATTTTGTGTTTTCAGTCTGACGTCTCTCTCTTCACATCGAAATAACACACCATTCACCTTGCACGTCGCATAAACTTTTGAATAGACCGGCTTCATCGCTAGCAGTCTGAGTTCGTGCGACCAATTTGGGTGATTATCATTTTTAATGAGGTCCATCTGCAACCATCAGAATCAACTATAAATATGAATAATTATACACAATAATATATAAATACGTATAGAATGATGTTAAAGTTACGTACCCAGCGGCCGAAATACTCTGCGAATGTCCGGTTGTGGTAATCGAGATCACCTCCTACTTGTTCACAGTTTAGATGCATGTTCTTCCAAAACTGAACTTCTAAACAGTTAATTAGTACCCACCAATGTGCAATGGCTACCTCATAATCTTTCAACTTGTAGGAAACTGGTATGTTTCCACCGAGTACAACATCGTCGGAGAGTATGGAAAGATTGAACTATGAAGGTACATCTTCCGGTATGCTTTTCTGTAACGCTTCTAAATACAGCTTCATGTAGGTGACGCACTCGTGCGCAATATATGCTTCAGCTATACATCCTTCAGGTGCGGATCTGTTTTGGACAAAATC
This sequence comes from Potentilla sterilis, assembly GCA_963682095.1. Lineage (NCBI taxonomy): Eukaryota > Viridiplantae > Streptophyta > Magnoliopsida > Rosales > Rosaceae > Potentilla > Potentilla sterilis. Next base: position 32,069,976 of record OY821758.1, read on the forward strand.
ACCGTATTGTCCAAGTTGCCTATAAATCAAGTTTTTAAAGTGTTATGATAATACATTAATACTAAATCACATATATTCATGAGGAAATTAACATAAGGTGTAAAATACGTACCTTTCCATCGGATACATCCAAGTGAAGTGCACAGGACCGGTAAGCAACAACTGCCGAGGAAGATGGATCATGAGGTGAGGCATGATGTCGAAAAAATTTGGAGGAAATATCATCTCAAATTTACACATGATATGAACGATGTCTTGTTGCATTTCCCGGAGGTCAGATTTTCTCACTTCCCGTGTGCATACCTTCTGGAAAAATCTTGCCAACGCTACTAACGGCTCCACAATGTGGCGGGGAAGGAACGGTCGAATGAAAACAGGGAAGAGACGTTGTAGCAGGATATGATTGTCATGACTATTCAACCCGTAAAGATTGTTGAATTGTCTGTTCACACACTTGGCTATATTTCCAGCAAAGCCTGAAGGATACTTGGCCCGACTTATCCAATGGAAAATTTCTGATTTATGCTCAGGCTTGACGATGTAAGGAGCTTAAGGCATTTTTCTCTTCTCTTGTTTCAACCATAGTTGTTTTCTGATATTCATGTTTTGCAAATCAGTGCGAGCCTTAGGACCGTCTTTCGTCTTCCCCTCCAAGTTCAGCGTTGTGCCCACCACACTTTCAGAAACATTTTTTTCTATGTGCATAACGTCTAGGAAGTGACGGATCAGCAACTCACACCAGTATGGGAGTTCCCACAATATGCTCTTATGTGTCCAGAATTTGTACTCCTCAGGTCTTTCAGGTATTTCCGCTACAATATCGGGATGATTGCTGAGGGGCCCAAAATTGTACTCATTAAGCACTGCTAAAATTTCTCTTCCCGTCCATCTTCTGGGAGGACCACCGTGTTCTTTGGTTCCATCAAATGCGGCGGACTCGTAACGCCAGTGGTGATCCGTCGGAAGGAACACACGATGACGCATTCTGCATATCTTGTTGCAATGAGGGGTGCTCCCATAATCGCTGAGGCACTCTGGACAAGCCTTGTATCCCCTAACAACGCTGCCCGACAACATCCCATAAGCAGGAAAATCACTGATGGTACCAATAACCATGACATGCATCTGGAACGTCTCCTCCTTGTACTTGTCAAAAGTGGGATGACCAACGTCCCACAATACCTTAAGCTCTTCAATCAATGGTCTCATATACACATCGAGACATTTTGCCTGGGTAACCAGGCCCCGGAATCAACAACGTCAACATATTATATTCCTTCTTCATGCACATCCACGGAGGAAGGTTGTAAGGTACCAAAACCACCGGCCATATACTGTATGAAAGACTCATGGTGCCGAAAGGGTTGAACCCGTCGGTTGAGAGCCCGAGCCCGACGTTTCTGACATCTGACGCAAAATGAGAAAACTCATTGTTTATATGCTTCCAAGCCGCTCCGTCAGAGATGTGTGTCATGATATCTGCGTCTCTCGCGTCCCGCTCACCGTGTCTGCTCCCGTCAACTTATATCGGTCAGACTGACATATCGGACATGCGTTAAGGCTAGCAAGGTCATTCCCTTCTGCATCTTTACCCCAGAAGAGAACGCAGTCAAATGCGCATGCATGGATCTTAATGTAGGAAATCCCTAGATCTTTGAGGATACTTCGGACTTTACGGTGATTGGTAGGATTACGATGACCCTCCTCCAACAACGAAGAAGTGTACTGTAGATATTCATCCACTTGCCTGATAGTCGATTTTGTCTCGACTTTAATCCTCATTACCTCCATCACACTTTGAAGAACTGTCTTCTCAGAACTTGAAGACACAGGGGTCTGTTGCAATGCAATCAGTTTGTTGTACTTGTCAAAGGCAACAGTGTTGACAACTTGTGGGAAGGGCAGCACCGGGTCATGCATATATTGTTCCCCACGTACACCGCTTTCAAAAGGAAACACATCGTTGACGAATGCCATTGTTGGATCGTTGGATGTACTACTACTGCCCGCCTCAAAAAACTGCCCATGATCATGCGATCCATCTAATGATGGCTCACCGTGATATATCCAACGTTTGTACTTTGGCCAAAACCCATTACTCTTTAGGTGCTCCCATACTGTCCTAATCGGAAATCGACACATATCACTGCGACACTTACATTTCTTGCACGGGCAATAATGGTAATCATTCCCGTTTGCATTTTCCTCGACGAACTGCAAAAAATTCACAACTCCTTTAGTGTATCGTCGGTCATGCCTTGGAAGCGAAATCCAACTCTTATCCAGATCCATATATAGCCTGATAATAATATATATGTATAACTTTAATTAATAAGAAATTAATTAACACATATATATATATATATATATATAAATCCTTAATAATTAATTACATTACTGTTGACAATAGCCACAGAGGGGCTACAGCAGGCCCACAGACCCGCAGCTAGTGTACCAGGGGCCGGGCCGAGGCCCGAGACCGGATCACCAGCACCCGGCCTCGGGGTCCAGCAGTCTATCCTGCTACCAGGGGCCCGGGGACCGGGGGCGCCTGCCTACCAAAGAGGTCACCAAAGCTGCCCTTTAGTATGCAAACAGAAGGAAACCAGTCCCACATCGAAGAGTAAGGCCAGACCTCACTCCTGGTCACCTATATAAGGGCCTCAACTACCCTCATTAAAAGGTAACTGATCATTCCTACCGCTTATATATGTGCTTAAGTTATATCTATTCCAACTATACTGACTTAGGCATCGGAGAGGAGAAGACCGGCCCACCCGGTATTCCCCTTAGTAAGCAGGTTTACGGGAGATCATGCTTAGATTCATCTGTCTCTACTAGGCCTACGGGTTTGTGCAGAAACAATTGGCGCCGTCTGTGGGAAGTTTGGACAAGAAACCACGTAAGCACTATCAATGGCAGAGAATTCGGAAGCAAGACAGGAAAGGAATACCACCGAGGAGCAGCGTGTTGCACCAGTGCAAATGCTTGTCTCCACCCCGGTCGTTATGCGGGAGCAGCGCGGCGACCAGGGCGAAGAGGAAGGCGGGAGCTGTGGGAGGCCGACCGGCACGCCGGGGCCACACCACGACAGCTCGCGCGAGAAAGGCCGGCGGAGGACGACAGGCCAGTGCACCGGGGCTTTTCTCTGACGTTCTCGGATGATCCGAGTGACCGAGAGGAGAGCCCGCACTGTAACAGTGACCGGGACACCACGTACAGCCCCGACCAGAGCAGTATGGCGGGGGAGATACGGGCGATGGCCGCAGAGGTCAGTCGCCTGCGTGAGGAGGGCTACCGGGATAGAGCCAGGTCCAACGCCCGGTATGAAGAAATGGAGGCGGTGAACGCTGCCCTGGTAGCCGCCCTGGAGAGAGGACAACAGCGCAATGACGCTATGGTCAGGGCACAGGCACCCCCGCCAGTTCGATCTCAGCAGTTTGAAGCGAGGCAGTCATCGGTCGGTAGGCCCAGTGATCCCGGGCGAACAGATTCACCGGCCGGCATGGCCCCGCCAAAGAGCACGCCGACGCCTCGCCAGCCCCACACCTCGTTCGAGGATGAAGCCGTGACCCCGACTGCACGGGCATTGCAGATGCTCGCCGACACTGTGTCAGATTTGAAGGCCCAAATGGAGGCCAACGAGAGAAGAGCGGCACGGCCGATGGAAGGCGCACGGTTCAACGAGCGCATGGGCCCTTTCTCGCACCGGGTTATGGAGTCGGAGAGGTCTGGTAACCAGAAGTCCCTCAAGCTCACCTACTCGGGGTCCAGCTGCCCGTACCAGCACCTAGATAGTTTCCGGTCCCAGACGTGCGCCAAGGGCTACTCCGATGCAGTATGCTGCAATATTTTACAGGAAATTCTGTCTGGAGAGGCGCTCAGCTGGTTCTATGAGCTTCCGACAAATTCAATCGAGGCCTTCGAATAGTTGGCCGACCGGTTTGTAGGCCGCTTCATCCTCCGGGTCGAGGGAGGCCGGACATCGACCATCCTTTTTAACTGCATGCAAGCGCCCGGCAAGGAATTGAGGACTTTCGTCAACCGTTGGCAGACGGCGACGACCGGGGTTCGGAACCTTGACAAAGGTATCGCCGAGATGGCGTTCAAGCAAGGGCTCCGGCCGGGAAAATTTTCCTACGCCGTACGGGTGGAACTCCCGCAGGGGTATGACGAGTTAATGGCAATGACCATCCGGCACGCCCAGGCCGATCACGAGACGTACGGACATCACCTGCTGAAAAGGAAGCGGGACGAGCAGCAGGAAGACCACCCCCGGGAGGAGCACCCCCTACCCCGCCAAGAAGACAAGACCAGCAAGCGGACCGAGAACCGAGCCGCCCGACCGAGCCGGCCCAGCAGAAATTGGGGGCAACAGCAGCAAAGGCCCTATCATGATAAACCCCAGGGCGAGCACAAGCCGGCCCAGTTCCGACACAACGCCCTCTGGCAATCATGCCAGTACAACCGGCCGGTCAAGAGGTCTTCACCGTTCTCACCTCTTCATACGAGGACATTTTGCTCGAGAACGGGAGCATCATTCCCCCACCGCCCAGGAGAAAGTACCCAAAGGGGAAGCTCACCACGGCGCAAACGGGCAAGTACTGCTCCTATCATGATGAGGCTACTCATCGAACGAGCCAGTGCTGTGCTCTCAAGACAGCGGTGGAGGGTTTGATTAGTAACGGCCAGCTCCAACGGTATATAGGGGAAAAGAGAGCAGATCCCAACCGGGAGCAAGACCGGGGCTGGTAGACTCGTCAAGCCTCCAAGCGGTTAGTTTGGCATATCACCGGTTCAACTGCTGTAACATCACAAGACATATATATGCAAACTACTTTCAAGAAAAATTCCACCGGTTCCACCAATTCAATTATATTCATAGTCAAGGGATAATACAAGCAGAAGCCGTTCCGGCAAGTTTACAAAAAAGAGCAAGGGCAAAATCCTAAGGAGCTACGCCTCCCCCCTCAGCGGGCAATCCGCCAGCCTCTCCAGATGAAGCAGCCGCGCCTTCAGCAATCTGAGGTCCACTCTCCCCTTCTGGTTGCTCCTCCGCCGACTGCTCATGGATATCCGACTGCTCATGGATATCCTCATCAGCGGCCTTCGGCATCTGGGAAGTGTCCAGCCACCCCTTCTCCGCCCATTCCGTGTATGCATCCGAGATGCCCGATTCCCTGGCCTTCTCTAGGAACTGAAGGAACTGATCGCTCTCATGGTATTTGAGAACAACCCGCTCGTAGAGTTCAGGGTCCTATTGCCCGGCTGCAGCGGCAGAGGCGGCGCACACAGCGGCAGCTCCCACCTGGAGCTCGTCCACTTTGGCCTCCAGTTCGGCCCTCTCCTCCTCACCCAGCTCCTTCTCCTTCTCCAGGCTCCAGACCTGCTCCTCCAGCTTGGCCACCTGCTTCTTGGCCCTCTCCTCCAATCTGGCCTTCTCCCGCTCCAGCCGGGACTTCTCTGCTTCCAACTGCTCTCGGGCTTCTGTCAGCTCGGCCACCTGCCTCTTCAGCTCCTCGCTCGGATCCGGCTGGTATAGATTGTACAGCAACTGCATAACAACAGAGAGCCAATTAAGCAAGCAACAAAGGAAATGAGTTACGAGCGGTGCAATGGCACCAGGCAATTCTTACCTGCAGGGTCGACTCCTTGAACTTTTGGCGCTTCCCACCCGCCAAGGCTCCGGTGACCCCAGGTCTGTCCAGACCAAGGCCGGCCAAGTCTGCTGCCAGCTGCCGGCGAGTGCACTCTCCGGGCTTCCCCTCTGTGCCTCCGCAGGCATGGGGCTACTCTGCTGGGCAGCGGCAGCCTTTTCCCCAGCGGAACTCGGTGCACCGCTGGTTACCTTGAGCCGTTTGGCCAGATTCTCACCGGACGACCCGCCGGTCAGCATCACCAGCGTGGAGGGAGGAACGTCCATGACCCTCCGCCTCTTCTCACCCTGGCCGTCCGGCGAAGAAGATTGTGGGCCTGATCGGGTGACCCGGGTGACGAGCTGGACTGACCCCGGCCGGTGTGGAATCCGGCTCACTCCACCGGGAATCTTTAGTGGCCCCCCGGTAGTCTTGCCCTTGCTGGGTCCTGCCTTGGGCACAGCAGGGTGGCTCTTCACACGCCTCAGGACATAGACATCGTCCTCAACATCTATGGCCCTCGGTTCGGGATGAACCGTAAGTCGACCGGACTCCTCGTCCACTGAGGTCCGTGAAACGGCCTCGCCTTTCTCCTTCAGCCTCGCGAGAAGGTCTTCACCGTCCATGGATAGGGTGGTGTCGGATTTGATGACCGCCCGGGAAGATGCACCTGCAGGACGAGCAAAGGTTAGTATTTAAAACAGTTAGCAAAAGTGTCACCGCTAGGACTTGCTACGCACCGGGATCTTGCCCGAGACAGCAATACTCCAACACTTCCCGCCGGATGAAATTGTAAGAGCTCCGTTCGAGATCGTCCCAACATCCGAGTATGGTAGTGATCCTCTCCTGCTCCAACTCGGATAGCTCGAACGATTGATCCCTAGGGGGATGGAAGGCACCAGGAACCCGGTACATCTTCCTCCTCTTCTGCCACTTCCCGCCCGCCATCACCACCTTCTTCCTCCAGCTGTTATCCACCCAAGAAGGCTCATTGGTGATGATAGGTTGAAAGCACCGGGCGCTGAAGGACAGACAACCCCGGGACCCTCGCTTCTTCGAGTATGATAACCTGTACAGTGCCCGGAATTCGTTTACCGTTGGCATACTCATCCCGGACAACTCGTACAGGCAGCCGAGGCTCAGCAGTCGCCTCCACTGGAGCCCTGGAAGCTGCGCGGGAGACACTTACAGTGCACTGAGCATGTACTGCACGAAGTCTGGCAGCGGGAGCGAAAACCCGTGGCAAAACTGGTCTAGATGCATGGCAACCCAACCTGCCTCCGGGTTACAGGCTGACTCTCCGGGATTCAGTGCCCGTAGCGCCACCTTATCCGGGATACTCCACGTCTCCCGGAACGCAGCAATCTCTCCGGGGTTCATGCTACCCTCCGGCTCATCGCACACCACGGCACATTCCCCTCTCCCGATGGTGTAGCTCACGGGCGGAGCACCACCAAGGCGCACCCCGTGCGGTATTTCCTCAGATCCTGAGGACCCAGAAGACGAAGCCCCGCTCCCGGAATGGTCAGCGGCTTCAAACACCGGGGATTCTGAACCGAGCCAGTCCTCCAGTCTCTCCTCATCGTCCACGACGGGACGCCTGACGGCCGATTCGGAAGCCCCATCAGAACTTGCAGAAGACATTTTTAACCTAAGGGGAAGAAAAACAAACCCTAGCGCTGGTCAGAAACAGGCTAGAACAGCGCCCTCTGCGGCCACTCCCCAAGTTTACCGCAGACGCTCCGCTTAAAACAACTCAGTCGGCGACAGAGATCCCCTCCCCCCGCCGCAAAAACACCGAAAAGAAAAATAAGAACAACACCAGGCAAAGAAAGCAAGAACTTACCGATTAGTATGCTCAACCGAGGAAAGTCCGCCCTGCGAAAGCAGCGAGCAATGGTAGGAAAAGAGTAAAAGAGCACTTGAGAAGGCAGAGGAGGCCTTTTTATAGAGAGGTCCAGTGCCCTAGGCGCTTGTAATCCCCCCAAAACACGCAATCAGAGCAACTCAAACGCCCGCGAATCCAGACCCTCCATCTCAGACCGCTCCCTACCAGCACATGTCCCAGCATTAGTAAACTTCCCACGCCATCATAACTGATGGGACTGATGGACTTCCTCCTTAAATGCATGTCAGCCACTTGTCCCGCCTGCTGGCGACAGGTAAGGGAGTTAGGAGCGGGAACCGAGGCGTCAGGCCCCCCCCCCCCCCCCCCCCCCCACTTCCCCAGGCTCCACGGCTGCATGGCATCTTCACTGCAAGTCACTGGTTATGATCTTTCAACCGGCTTGAAGACCTCTCACCGGTTATGATTTTTCAACTGCCTCGAGAGCATTGTTTATGAGCCATCCATCCGGTACCATGGCAGTTCACGGATAGGTATCATTTAACCGGCTGCATGGCATCTTCACTACAAGTCACCGGTTATGATCTTTGAACCGGCTTGAAGACATCTCACCGGTTATGATTTTTTCAACCGCCTTGAGAGCATTGTTCCGGGTATGACCCATCCATCCGGTACCATGGCAGTTCACCGGTTAGGTATCATTCAACCGGCTGCATGGCATCTCACCGGTTAGGTAACATTCAACCGACTCGAGACCATCTCACCGGTTATGATCATCCAACCGGCTCGAGAGCATTTTTCCGGGTACAAGATCCACCCGGCCCCATGGCATCTCACTGGGGGACTCGTCTCGATATGGCAGAACGCCCGGTCGAGATCCACCCGGCTCCATGGCATGACCCCGGTTATGAGAACATTCGACCGGCATGGGCTTTATACACCCGGGTGAGTTTACATCTAACACATGTACTCTTGTCCAGCAGGATAAAAACCCTACATCGCACTGAACTGCGATCAATGTGGGGCTCCACGGCGAGACTTGTCACCTCAACGCCACCCCATTACCTCAACGCTTATTCCAGTACAAGCTGAGAAGAACTAGCAAGTGTTGACCGGTGCCTCAGCAGACCGCAACATCGGGGCCACCTCCCCGCAGCCTAGCAATATGGACTCGTCTCGATATGGCAGAACGCCCGGTCGAGGTCCCATACTCTCCGACTCGTCTCGATATGGCAGAACGCCCGGTCGAGGTCTAGTGCACAAGTTCACTTGGGGGACTCGTCTCGATATGGCTGAACGCCCGGTCGAGATCCCATGCTCTCCGGCTCGCTCTGATATGGCAGAACGCGGGGTCCAGGTTCCATGCACAAATCTATTGCATGGCGGATTTCAACGCCCCATTATCATTCCATGCACACATCTATTGCATGGCGGATTTCAACGCCCCATAATCATTCCATGCACACATCTATTGGATGGCGGATTTCAACGCCCCACTATCATCTCATGCACTCTCCAGGTTTCACCCCGCTCCATGCTCATAGCACTACAACACTTGAGCACAGTACTACTTATATTGCAAACATACTCATAAACTGTTGCACATCATCGGTAACAGGTACTCACCCCGGTCACGCCCAATCTTCAACGCGAATTTGGGGGACTGGGCACCGTTGGGTTAGTAACCCTGCGGGTCAGCGGGACAAGGGCAAGACAGTTTAAGTCCCCATTCAAGATTGCACTTGACCGGGAACTTGGGAGACTTGTTGACAGTAGCCACAGAGGGGCTACAGCAGGCCCACAGACCCGCAGCTAGTGTACCAGGGGCCGGCCCGAGGCCCAGGACCGGATCACCAGCACCAGGCCTCAGGGTCCAGCAGTCTATCCTGCTACCAGGGGCCCGGGGACCGGGGGCGCCTGCCTGCCAAAGTGGTCACCAAAGCTGCCCTTTGGTATGCAAACAGAAGGAAACCAGTCCTACATCGAAGAGTAAGGCCAGACCTCACTCCTGGCCACCTATATAAGGGCCTCAACTACCCTCATTAATAGGTAACTGATCATTCCTACCGCTTATATACGTGCTTAAGTTATATCTATTCCAACTATACTAACTTAGGCATCGGAGAGGAGAAAACCGGCCCGCCCTGTATTCCCCTTAGTAAGCAGGTTTACGGGAGATCACGCTTGGATTCATCTGTCTCTACCAGGCCTATGGGTTTGTGCAGAAACATACGTACCTATATATAGCTCCACAATGTAAGAGAGGACGGATTTCAACAATACCCACAGATTTTTCACTCTTTCTCCCGTTTTTCCCCTTTTTTTTGAAATGAGCAGCTGTTGCCCAGATCTGAAAATATATAGACTTATAGCCGACGAAAATGTCAACTTCGTCGGCCATACTTCCAAAAATTTTCGTCGGTTAATGTTTCGGAGAAAGGCCGACGAAAATACAAATCGTCGACTGAAATATGAATATAGCCGACGATTTTTTGAAAATACCAACGAAAAAACAGTTTCGTCGGCTATGGTTAAACTATGGCCGACGATTTTTTTTTCACCGACGAAAAATAAAATCGTTGGCTATTCCTTAGAATTACCGACGAAAATTTTAATTCGTCAGCCGTTTTTTTTTTCGTCGGGAAAACCCTTTTTTCTGGTAGTGTAGACACTACATTTGGGATAATCCATACCTATGGAAGCATTGTAGTGATCAGATCATTCGACGTTGTGTTCCACAAGAACAACATAGGCCGATCCTAGGTTTTTGTCACAATAAGGCGTGTGGAGGATATTTTGGTCCACGAATGACAGCCCTTAAGGTATTGGATAGCGGATTTTATTGGCCCACGATTTTCAAAGATGCTTACATATTTTGTAAGACGTGTGATAGGGGCCAAAGAACAGGTAATATAGGTTCAAAAGATCAAATGCCACTAACCCTATTATCATTGTTGAAATATTTGATGTTTGGGGTACTGATTTTATGGGACCTTTTCCCTCATCTAAAGGCTTTCTTTATATCTTATTGGCCGTTGACTATGTCTCTAAATGTGGGGAGGCGAAAGCCACAAGGACTAACGATTCTAAATTTGTTGCAGATTTCTTGAGAACTAACATATTTTCCAGGTTATGAGTACCACGTGTGCTTATAAGCGATGGAGGTTCTCACTTTTGCAATAGAACTATAGAGGCTTTGGTCAAGAAGTATGGAGTTGCTCACAAAGTTTCCACCCCATATCACCCTCAGACAAGTGGAATGGCAGAAGTTTCAAATAGGGAGATCAAGAGAATATTGGAGAAAACTGTTGGCCCAACAAGGAATGATTGGAGCGACAAACTTGATGGTGCTTTGTGGGCGTATAGGACAGCCTACAAGACGCCTATAGGGATGTCTCCATTTAGGCTTACATACGGCAAAACATGCCATCTTCCGGTCGAACTTGAGCACAAGGCGTGGTGGGCGGTAAAAGAATTCAACATGAACTTAGACACGGCAGGTTTACCCAGGAAATTGCAATTGAGTGAGCTTGAGGAAATAAGAAATGATGCATACGATGCCGCTTGGATTTACAAGGAGAAGACGAGAGTTTACCATGACAAGCAACTAAGAGGAAAATGTTCTGAATTAGTCAAAAAGTCTTGTTATTTCATTCTCGTCTTAAATTATTTCCTGAAAAATTGCGATCACGTTGGGTTGGTCCTTATGTTGTTACTAATGTGTTTGTTCATGGTGCCATTGAAATTGAAAGTATTGAAACAGGTAAAGCGTTTAAGGTAAATGGGCATCGACTTAAACCTTACTACGAGCCTTTTGAGGAGCGCCCCATTGAAGAATCGATCTAAAGGACGCACCAAAATCCTGATGTGCATGGAGAAGAGTCTAGGCCAAAGGACTATAAACAATTAAGCGCTGCATAGGAGGCAACCCATTTCAACCAACATTGTGAATGAGCCATCAACGAGAGTTTGCATTTTCTAAATCTCTACACTCTTTTTGGTTGATTTGTATAAATGGAGATGTGTGATTTATCATATGCTTAGAATTTACAACTGAATTTTGATCTACATTAACGACAATGTAATTTTCTAAGTGTGGGGTAGTGATACATGTTTCCATGTTTTGTTATGTTTTGTTTATTTATTTATTTGTTTCGAGTAAAAAAAAATGAAATTTTCGTTTGTTTTTAGTTAAGATCGAGTCTTAGATGCCCCTAAAGAGTCGATGATGATTATATCTTCGAATGCATAGATGATGGTTTTGCATAATCGTAAAAATTAATTATGAGTTTCATGGATACTGTGATTGGTATGAACATGTGAGATTATGATTGACATAAGATAAAGCATGCATGTTTGAGTTAAATTGTTTCCATAATATCCTATGTGAGTTTTTGTGCCAAATACTTTCTTCTTGTGCGTAAATTATAATAAACATGGCAAAAATTTATTTAAACTTCATCATTCTTTGATTATTCAATGATTATGTGCCATAGCTTTTAATGAACTCTAGAATGCTAGAACTTGCTCTTGTTGATTTTTGAGACTATTATTCATGACTATGCCTTGATTTCGAAAGTGATTGAAAAGATCTTATTAGGATTACCACCAAAACCAAATAAAGCATGTGCCTAATTTGTGCCCGTCGTGGGACTCCTTAGTTTTAACCCCTTTGAGCATATATTGAGCCTTTCTTTCATCACCATGATACACATTCCTGTAACTTATAATAGTTCCATCTTTACCTTTGATCTCAAGACTTGGTGACGCTTAATGAGGAATTGGGATTTGGAGTGATGTTGCGAAGCAAGTGTGGGGTGAATTTAGCAAGAAATTATATGTGTGTATCTATGTCGTGCCTAAAAGAGAAAATAAAAGAAAAGTATATGTTTTCGGACAGAAAATAAAGAAAAGAAAAAATGAGTCCGAATTTGAAAATGGAAAAGAAGGCACGGTTTTAGAATGAAATTGCTAAATTATTGTGAAATTGGAGGTTGTGTTTGAATTGAAGGTCTATTGTTGTTATAGTTGACCTTTGTCTGATTTCACTATGTTTTGGGAAAGAAAAGAATGAAGAATGGGCCCAACAAGTTGAAACTTGGCCCTTGGAGTGAAATCATAAGAAGAATTGAACTTTGCTAAGTCTTGGTGACATTTTATCACCACGATTCTAAATGAGAATACCTTATGCCGAACCCCATATTATTCCCTTTAAAGATCTTTCTCATGATTCTTAGAATAGGTGAACTTTGTATGTGGAGATTATCTCAAGAGTTGAGCTTATGGTTATGGTTCATTTGTGCATATAGTTGTTAAATGAAGTTTATCTTGATAATATTATTCACAAAGTGCCTTTATTTGATGAAATATGCAAGCTATTTGTTGTCTTACAATCTATTCTCTTGCATATACTTTGAGTGAATATTGCTATATCATGAGTGAAAAGAAGAGAATATGCCTAGTAAGGAGGATTGAATTAACTTGACATGTTTACATGTTTTCTCACTTCTTACTTATTCATGCCATGAAACATGTCTATGACGTTTGAGATTATTGTGCTTACACTTGAATGCATAAACTTGAAAGCTATGTGTTTAAAAGATCCTGAGACAATCATTTTGGGGCAGCAGTTTTAGAAGAGTCTTTTATTTTGTTTTGCTAAGGGACTAGTAAAAGCTAAGTGTGGGGTAGTTGATAAGAGCATAATATGCGACATTCTTCATATGTTTTATCCCCATTTATGCAATTGTTTAACTCTTATTGTTGTAATATAGAGTCATCGACATCGAGTCTAGTTTTGAGTCTTTGGCAGAATTGTTGGTGAAAAGAGCTTAATCATCGAAATTTGCATGATTTATGAAGAGTTTGATTTAAAGTAGGATTCCTTATTACATTATGAATCCTAATCGGTTTAGGAATCTACATGTCTCGACGTTTCTCAAAACGTCGAAGGTTTTAAGAGTTTCAATCAAAGTAGAACTCCTTGTTGAACCAGGACATCCTGACAGAATCAGGATTCTATCAAATCATAAATTGTGGTACATTTTATCTTCTTTTTCTAAATATAATTTTTTTCTTATATTCAGGAATTAACAATTGATTTTCAGCAGAAAATTACATGGAGAAATCACTACTACACACAGACACATCAACGGCGTTTGAAAAACGCCATGGAATGTTTTTTACGGCGTTTTTCGACGCCATGGTCAAACGTCGTGGAAACCGACGCCGTCCTTTTCTCAGGCAATTTATGGCGTTTGATAAACGCCATTGAATGTTATTTCATGGCGTTTGAAAAACGCCATTGAATGTTGTTTCATGGCATTTGAAAAACGCTATTGTATGATCATAGGCATGGCGTTTGATAAACGCCATTGAATGTTATTTCATGGCATTTGAAAAACGCTATTGTATGATCATAGGCATGGCGTTTGATAAACGCCATTGAATGTTATTTCATGGCGTTTCAAAAACGCCATTGTATGATCATGCATGGCGTTTTAAAAACGTTATTAAACTATACTAAGATAGCGTTTGTAAAACGCCATTGATTTCCATTCTATGGCACTTCCTAAACGTCATGCTTTTTTTGTTATGGTGTTTATTAATGCTATAGAAAACACATACAATGACGTTTTCAAACGCCATCAATGTTTATGTGAATAAAAAATATATATATTTAATTTTTTTGCATAAAATCTGGACACAATAATTCACTCCATAAAATCAGCAACCATGATCAAATCAGAGTTCCAACATTGTTTTCATGATTAACTTAGCATAACCAAATCCTTACATAGACCACAAATAAGTAGCTAGAGAGAGTTCTGTTATATATATGTTCAAACTAATACACCAAAGAAATATGCATACAACTAGTAAACTTCTGGAAAAGAGAGAGGGTCACCATATCCATCATGATCAACACATATCATGCTCCAACCTAGCCTCCAAATCCAGCCTGCATATACCAACATACACAGTTACTAATCCTCCAAGTTCAACCCATTCCAAAATTTGTTGTGAGCAAATGTCACGATCAACAGATGAGATAATATGCAACCCCAAATCCAACTGACGAAAAATGAACTGACAGTATCACAATATGACCCACTCAACTCAGCAAATTATCTCTACACTCAAATGACAGCCGCATACATATCTAACCTTCTTCCTAAACTAAATGAACAGCATTCTTATATCTTTGCCACCCAAAACAGCCCATGGTATCGCATCAAAACAATGAGACAATACAGAAAAAAAGGTTGACTGATGGATACCCCCCCTTATATGTGTTGACCGTTATTGATTAAGATAGCATTCAAACTATATTATTTTTCCTATTCACATGCCCAAAAGACTACGCTGAACTTCCAATATTACTAACAACTATGGACTCACTTTCTACATGCTGAAGGACATCCTCACTATCCTTTGCCACATCTTGCTCAACAGCAGTCCTTGCTGAATTGATTTCGACATCATGTTGTTCATTACTATCACAAGCAGTCCTGCACCAAATCATTTATACAGATTTTAGGAGATTGACATGTGCTAAGAACTATAAACATGAACTACACTAGTTAATCTACGTCGGTCCTTTCTAAGCAAAAAGCAAGGGTTCCTTCTCTTGTAGTTAATGTTTACAATTTGAGAAAAGAAAAATCTTCAGTTGCCCACAAAAAATTTAATCCAAAGCAACAAATAACCAAATGAAATTATGTGCAAAGGGTATTGACATGCAATCAAATGACTGTTACAGTTTTACCTGATGAGCGACCCCATATCTGAAACATGTTTACTTCCCATATCATTCACAGAGTCCTGCGTCTTTTTCCAGTGCTTCGCAGCTGAATCAGTAGTAGTTACACTAAACAAAGAAATGGACAAAAAAGGTCAACAACGTAGAGAGAGAGAGAGATCATCACTTGGTATATAACATAAGACTTACCATTGCTGCAGAAGTACCTCCATGCGGCAATGCTTTGCAGCAGAGTAATCAACACCATCCTTAGCATCATTTTCTGCTTGCGTAGAAAATTCCATCCATTTGCGTTTTGCATCTGTGGAAATACTATCCATGGTGGAAACATGCCCATCCAAGAAAGACTTGTCTGCAATTGCACTTTCTCTGAAATCATCAAGCTTGGCATCCACCTGGCAGTCCGACCATTGATTAATTTGACAGGAGCTCAAGAAGACAAGCATAATGTACAACAAAAAAACCATTAACTAAACACTAACCATCTCTTTTTGACGATAAATGTGACTGGTGACCAAATTGGAGATGTTGGCAATAAGCTTCTCAGCATCCGATTTTGATTGCTCCTATGTAGCATAAAATTGGCATGTCAAATAACTGGACAGAAGAAATGAAAATCTGAGCAGTGGCTGTACATTCTTACATCATAAGCCTTTTGAAATTCAGCAATGCTCTTCATTTTAATATCGTTAGCATTTGTCACATGATCTTCAAGCCTTCTTGATTCTTCCATTAGCTTGCATAGAAATGCTTGAGAGTATGCAAAAATTTCCTTTGTTTGATTAATACTAGAATGGAATTTCTGTTACAAACGAATAATTAGATAAGTGTCAGAAAGACTATGAAAGAAGATATATATCACTTTGGAGCATAATAAGATCAGGGTATATTTCAAGCTTCACTTTAAAAAGGTGTTTTGAGATATTATAACCTCCAAAGATGAATTGTCCTTAATAGTAATGAGGTGCATTTCAGAGCACACACCTGTTTCAATTCCTTTGCAAAACTTGTCATCTCTCCCTGCTGTGTTGAAAGACCACTCAGAAGATTCTGAAATATCGAAGCTGATTCACCAGCCTCCGAAGCTAGAAACTGAAAAATCAATAATATAAATAAACTTGTAATTGCAGAGACATAAACAGCAAAGTACTGCAAAACTAGAAAGTGCAAAAGTAATCAAAATGAAAAACAGGTTGCAACCTACTTCTTCAATAGAATGTGCATTGGCAGAAGCCAAAGATGAAATTTCCTCAAGACCAGCATTACAGTTCGCCTTGTGAAAACGCACAACATTTTGCACTGCCTCAATATGAGAAACATACAAATCCCTTGATGATGCCACTTTCTTCTTCATTTCCATAACCGCCTAAAAAGCAAGAGGCGAAAACATTAAAAAGACACACAGATCATTAAAAACAATCCAGACATAAATGATCATCCTTACTATGGAAAATGGTCGCAGACACTCAGTCTCAAATAATACCTTTTCATGGGCCAGTAAAAATGACTGACAGAGCTTCTCAACACCCTCAAGGTGTTCAGTCTGACGGGACATTGATGTTTCCACCATCTGGCAAAGAGAACCAACTCGCTTGGCAAGATCTTCCTGGTAACTATTCACTACCAACCTATTATCAGCACTCAGCTTGTCCTCTCTACCTGCACCACAGAAACAAAAAAAGACTGAATAAACAATTTTGAAGCTAGAAGATCAGAGCTTAATGCTGGCAACTAACCAATTTTTTGGAACAATGACTCATTGTCCTGGAGTGCTTTCTCCAAGTCAGATTGCAAAGTGCATGCTTGGAGAGTCAAAGCATTTTCTGCCATAAACCACAATATTAGAACAAAGAGAAGGAAATAATAAAAACAATATCTAGAAGTAAAAGTTACAACAAGTACCAGCTTTTTTCTGCTCAGAGATGATAAAATCTTTTTCCTTTAAAGCATAGCGACATCTCATCAAGTCTTCCTCAGTGTTGGATAGCAACTTAGCAGTATGATCTAATGTTTTCTGCGTGGTTTTCATACATTTAGAATTATTATCTCTAGATAAATCTACAACTCAATACACATGAATAAATGAAATCAGCTCACCTCGGTGGACTCAAGTTTGCTACTCAAATCATGGCATTGTCGAACCTGACCTACATATTTATCCTGCAACTCCTCAAATTTCTGTCCAACACATACCATATGGTTAGATACCAGTCGTACCACACAAACAATCAGAGCAGGATAAGACCTTAATTTTAATCAAACATCATAGCAACAAACCTTGATGCGTTTCTAGGGTCAAGCCCATTTGCTCAATCTGATCAGCCATGGCCTAAACACAAGAAAGAAGAATATGAATATATAGCAAAGGAAATCAAGAAGTCATCATTTTCATGAATGTAATAACAATATACAATTCAAAAAGTGATAACGATATAACAATCAGTCCTTGTATTAAGTAACAAGTCAAAGACGGGAGAGGAACAAGAAGGGATCAGAGACGACGATGGCTCGAGGTGTGATTTGCAGCTTCGGGCGAGCGCCGATTGGGAGAGGAACAGCCGAACAGGAATCGGAGACGGGAGAGGAGACGACGATGGAGACAAGATGATGGACTGCCGGACTGGTCGCGCCGTGGAGGAGTGAGGGTTGGGTCGAGCAGTGAGGGAGTGAGGGTCGGGTCGAGCACTGAGGGAGTGAGGGTCGGGTCGAGCATGGAGGGACTGAGGTCTGAGGGAAAGGTTTCTGAATTTTTTTGTCTTTCAATTACAACGGGTTAAGTTCCCCTTTCAGACTTAGAGGCGCCGAACTGAAAAAAAAAAATACCCGCTCAATATCTAATTTTCAGGCATGGCGCTCCGTTAGGATGCAGCCGAACGCCATAGTATTAAAAATTATCTACGGCGTTTCCAAACGCCATGATAAATCTTATAAAAAGTGTCATGAATTTTTACGGCGTTTAGAAAACGCCATTAAAACTTTAGACATTTCATGGCGTTTAAAAAACGCCATTAATGTAACTTTAAAATTTGTACTTAAAAAATCAATGGCGTTTTTTGGAAACAAAGCCATGGAATGTTGTTTCCATGACGTTTTACATAAAAATGCCATCCTCAAAATGCCATCATTGACTATATTTGTAGTAGTGAATAGGAATGGAAAAGGAAGTCTTTTGCCGAATTACAAAGGAAAGAAGAGTTGCAATGCAACTAGGAAAAGAAGAGAGCATGCTGTGCACATGATGAAGGAAAATCGGAAGAGAAGAATTCCAATGCCGAAACAATAAGGGAATTCCGAAATCTACAACGGAAGCAACTCACGGCATAAGGAAGGAAGAAAAATTATTCATAAATTATGAAGGGAATTTCAGTAGCAATCAAAGAGGAAAAGAAGTCTTGCCTTGCAAGAAAAGAAAGAAGAATTTCGGCACAACTCTTTGTGCCGAACCCTAGCTCTTATGCCGAAACCCTAAGTCTCTCTCACTTCTATATAAAGGGCACAGCAGCCCTTGAAACAACATCTCGTCTCTCTCTTTCACTAAGCCAAATTTATGCCGAATTACCACCATAATATCAAAGAAGAACAAAGCCGAATCCCCTCCATCTCTATATCAAAACCGTACCTCCATCACCACTGAATCCACTCTTTATCGAAGTCTCTTCAAGGTTTCTACAAAGTGTGATTCACTCTACTCTCATGGCTTTATGTTTTCTTTGTAATTATAATACTTTGTCTATGAAGATTATATATAATTGTGGAAGTTTATTTGGTTTTATTAATTCTATTTTGGATTCCCGAATTTGCTACTTGGTTATCTAATTTTCGGGTTATGTTCATATTTATTTTCTATTTTAATCAGGGTTTGTGTTATATTACTAGTTGCATATGTTCTTGGTTATGTTTTTGTTTATTTTCTGAATTCGTACGCACCACAAGTTTAATGTGTGAGTTCGGCCATGATCATGGCTGAAACTCATGTGTTTGCTTCATATGCCGAATGATGTATAAGATGGATTATGCGCGTAGTTGATTCATCTTGTATATGTTCAAAGAGTTAGAGTAATTCTGAAAATATACATGTTGATGGGGTGAGGTGAGGTCATACTTGTTACTTGGTTTAATTTCTACGCGAAGTGTCTTTAAACTATTTAATACTATGTTTAGAATTATGCGCGAAGCTAGTTTTGAATAATTAAGGAGTTTTGGTAATTAGATGAACCGCGAAGGGCTCTAATTAAATTGGAACTAAAATTAATCTTGAATGCATGTCATTTGTTATATTACTACTTTGTGCGAAATTGTTAATTGCTATCACTACCAGATCAGACAGAATAGCCGACGAAAAAAATTTCGTCTACTATGACAAATTTTCGTCGGCTATAATTCGTCGGTAAAAGGGCGTCGGTAAAACTAATGGCCGACGAAAATAACGAAATCGTCGGCTATTTTCGAGTATGGCCGACGATATTACTGACGAAAATTCATTTTGTCGACCAAACCTGGGCAAAATATCCGACGAAATTCTTCGGATATTTTCGAGTATGGCCGACGATATCGTAAAGTATAGCCGACGAAATTCGTCGGCTATTTGTTCTGAAATATAGCCGACAATTTCATCTATTTCGTCGGTTATTTCGTTAGAATATATTAATATTTTAATAGGCATTAATTAGTTATAGCCGACGAAATAATGTCATTTTCGTCGGTTATAAAAGTTATAGCCGACGAAATTTGGTAAACTTCGTCGGCTATATCACTTATAGCCGACGAAATAATGCCAATATCGTCGGCTATTCTTACATTTTGGGGAAAAAAAATTAATTTCTAAATTAGCATTCCAAGCAACCTGCAATTCACAATGACAATCCATGCATTTACACCAATAAGAAACACGTCTAAATGACTTATTATTTAATTTGTTCCAATATACATAAAATATAACCCTAATCATCACCTAAAGCACTAAAGTCCACCACGTCATCCCCAGCATCCTGCTCTCCTTCATGCTCGCCATCCTGCTGAACGAACTCGGGAGGTTGAGGCATTCTAACGGCTGAAACGGGGGCGGGGGTTCAAGGCCTTGTTGTTGTGCCGCGAACATATCATACCACCAGTTTTGTTAGCCGGCGTAGTTGTGTCGTCGAATTCTCTCGCATTCAACATGCCAACTGGACATATCCAAATGATACTGCTGTGTTCTGCGGTGTTGCTCCTGTGATCTCTGGAACTCAGCCGCCAATCTTGCATTTTCTTCTGCCAATCTCTGCACTTCCCCCCTCATCTGTTGGGGGGAAGTGCTCCTGTGATCTCTGGAAAAAAAAAATTAATATTCTAACAAATATATAATTAAGTAAAATTAATAATTTAAATTTTAAAATCGTAATCAACGACTTACGAGCTGTTCTGTCGCTTGTGGATAAGCCTTCTCGAACGTCTCCACGTACGGGTTACTATCAGGATGATCTCTAAGCGCCTCCTCCTGATATTGTGCAAATGGCCTAGAACCACCATGATGGGGGGTTGTGTTACGGCGGCGGTTCGCAGAGTTTATCCAAGACCGTTCCTTCAAACAAATAATAAAATATTAGAAAAATGCATCAAAAAATATTAGTGTAATAATTAAACTAATAATTAAAATTTTAAATAAATAAACATTTATAGTTAAGTTTAGTATTTACCTGCATAAGTGGGTTGTTGAAGTCTACTGTCTTCAACCAACGCCACTCGTACTCCCTGAACATGAACTCTCTTGGAGTACCCATACGACCACGGTTGTCGTATTCGGTAAAGTGGGTACGGAGCTCGTTCTTCCACTCTTTGAACCTACGGGAAAAAGAAAAGTTCATTAGAAATATTATTAATATCATAAAATATTTCAAATTATAAGATGAGGAATTCCCAACGTACCTCGAGTTCTGCATCGCGTCCGCCCAAGCCTGCTTTTGTTCGGCAATCTCGAAGTATGCCTGAAAGATAATATTTTATTAGTTTTACAATTATAACAATACCGAAAATTATTAAATATTACGATAAATAAATTAAAATTTTAAATTACTCACCGACGCGGCGTTGTTCATCTCCCTCTTGATCTCTTCGGGCACATCCGCCCACCGTGTCCACAACATAGGGACTCTGTCCCTAATCAGTGCCCCCACGCAACCCGTGTAGTCGCGGCGTTTTTTCCCCTGAACCTCCTGATTAGGAGGTTCGTTGATATGGATCCTCCCCCGGAGCACAACAGTTCTCCTGAGCGTGTCAAAACATATGACACCTCTCGTGTTCCTGCTTGAACTGCTAGCGGCTGTCCCTATCACATAAACGACGATTGGTTAATAAAATTAAATATTAGTGCGTTAATTTTAATAAAACATTTAATTAATAAAATCAAATGTTACCTAAACTCGATGACCCGTCTGTCGACTTTCCTTTTCTCCTCTCCGAAATCAGGAGCTCAGGTCTCTCAAATGGCTGCTGATGGTATGCCTCCGCAACAATCACGTACTGAGGCATATCAGGCCATATGGGCACACCACGAAAGTCGACCTCGGGTATCGCAGGAATGTTGTATGGGAGGTAGAGCTGATTTGGGAGAGTAGGCCCCTCAGTCGAGTCAGCAGTAGACGGCGCCAGACTCGTCATCGGCTCCCGATGAACCTCAGGCATACGGACCTGAGGAACGTCTGGAGCTATCTCGTCCTAAAATAGCTGCCTACTGGACCTCGGAGCATCTGGCCCGAGAGGGGACGTGAACTGCTCGACGGCCGCCCCGTCTGGAGAAGGGTCTGGTGCCGAGAACTCACACTCCTCCGCGGCTGGGATGAATCCACAGTCTTCCGCGACTGGGATGAATCCACACTCTTCCGCGGCTGGCTGGTGGTCCTCTCAGGCTGGCTAAGGGTCATGTCGGAGTCTCCGGAACCGGCAGAACTTCCAGAACCCCTAAATCTGGAAGAACGACGACATCCGAATAACTGTCTGAGTGCATCGGCCATCTAGAGCTTGAGGCATTAATACATTAATTAATATTAAATTATATTACATTAAATAACAAATTCTAATTAATATAATAACCAATAATATTAACATATTTTAAAACATACGATCAAATTAATATTTAAATTTTAACTAATTTTAAATAATACTAACCATTAACCTAAATATAACCATTTATATATATAATTAATTTAACAATTTATATATAACAATTAAAATATACATTAACATATAACCAATATTAACAAATATATAACAATTTATATAATTAATCTACAAATTTATATATATAATTAATCTAACAATTTATACATATAACCAATATATATAACAATTAAAATATACATTAACATATAACCAATATTAACAAATATATAACAATTTATATAATTAATCTATAACAATTTATATATATAATTAATCTAACAATTTATACATATAACCAATATATATAACAATTAAAATATACATTAACATATAACCAATATTAACAAATATATAACAATTTATATAATTAATCTACAAATTTATATATATAATTAATCTAACAATTTATACATATAACCAATATATATAACAATTTAACAAACACTTAAATATCTAAATTATATACCTAAATTATAAAATTAAAATAAATTGAAAAAAAAATAAAAAACCAAAAAACCTTCGGATCTGTTTTGGCGGAGGAGTAGGAGGGGAAGGAGGAGGAGGCCGGTCAGAGGAGGAGGCCGGATTTCGGGAGGTCTAAGAGGAGGAGGAGGCCGGATTTCGGCGTGTCTAGGAGGAGGAGGACGACGACGTTATCGGAATGGAGGAGAGGCACGGCCGATTTGAGGAGCGGAGGAGGAGTTTTTGCGGATTTAGGGTTGAAAAAGTTGGGCTGCTGCGGCTTTCTGCTTTTATAGCAGAGAGAATAGCCGACGAATTAAAAGATTTCGTCAGCTATTCTTTGAATGTCTTCGGCTATTCTATGAACATCGTCGGATATACTTTGGAAGATCAGCAGCCGTCTTATCTGAGCCATCCAACGGCGGACAATAAAAAGGCGCAGATCGCAAGAGTTTAGCAAACGAAAATTATAATTCGTCGGTTAAACTGAGAGAATAGCCGACGATTTAAAAGATTTCGTCGGCTATACTTTGGAAAATCAACAGCCATTGGATCTGAGCCATCCAACGGTGGACAATAAAAATGCGCGGATCGCAAGAGTTTAGCCGACGACATATAATTTTCGTCGGCTAAACTGTAGGTCAAACCACTAAGTCAAACCTCTAAACGCTTAAAAACGGAAATTAGTCTAGTTAAACGACGGTTTCTGGCCTCACCTTCAACAGATAATAGTTTCAAATCAATGAGACGCAACTAATCGTATAAAAATTTTACAAAATTGATTTAACGAAAGGCAGCCTACCCATAGGAAAACGAAAGTAAAAAACAGTTAACCGCAACATTCAGCACACAGAGTTTATCGGAATCTTGTCATTTTCAACCGTAGACGTATTTCATTATTTCGGTCATCTCTTATTTCACAACATTTTTGTATTTGAAGAGTCTACGTATAGTAACTATTTGAAACTATACATTCACTTAAACACTTAGTAAACAAGTTACGGAACATTAGTGCATATGTTCTGATTTTGAATCTAAAATTTTATAAAATCTATGCCAACCGTCAGATATCACCGTTAAGATTAAATACATGTATGAAAAAAAATCCAACTACATCTGACAACGTTAAAGGCTCGATCGGGACGGTCAACCGGGTGAGTCAACCCTTTAAACGCTTAGAAATGGTAATTGGCCTGTCTAAATGACGTTTTTTGGCCTGACCTTTAACAAATAATAGTTTCAAATCGATGAGATGCAACTAATCGTATAAAAATTTTACAAAATTGATTTAACGAACGTCAGGCTACCCATAGGAAAACGAAAGTAAAATCAGTTAACCGCAACATTCGGCACACAGAGTTTATCGGAATCTTGTCATTTTTCAACTGTAGACGTATTTCATTATTTCGGTCATCTCTTATTTCACAACATTTTTGCATTTGAAGAGTCTACGTATAGTAACTATTTGAAACTATATATTCACTTAAACACTTAGTAAACAAGTTGAGGAACATTAGTGCATATGTTCTGATTTTGAATCTAAAAGTTTATAAAATCTATTCCAACCGTCAGATATCACCGTTAAGATTAAATACATGTATGAAAAAAAAATTCAACTACATCTGACAACGTTAAAGGCTCGATCGGGACGGTCAACCGGGTGAGTCAACCCTTTAAACGCGTAGAAATGGTAATTGGCCTGTCTAAATGATGTTTTTTGGCCTGACCTTCAACAGATAATAGTTTCAAATCGATGAGATGCAACTAATGGTATAAAAATTTTACAAAATTGATTTAACGAACGTCATCCTACCCATAGGAAAACGAAAGTAAAAAACAGTTAACCGCAACATTCGGCACACAGAGTTTATCGGAATCTTGTCATTTTTCAGCCATAGACGTATTTCATTATTTCGGTCATCTCTTATTTCACAACATTTTTGCATTTGAAGAGTCTACGTATAGTAACTATTTGAAACTATACATTCACTTAAACACTTAGTATACAAGTTAAGGAACATTAGTGCATATGTTCTGATTTTGAATCTAAAAGTTTATAAAATTTATTCCAACCGTCAGATATCACCGTTAAGATTAAATACATGTGTGAAAAAAAATCCAACTACATCTGACAACGTTAAAGGCTCGATCGGGACGGTCAACCGGGTGAGTCAACCCTTTAAACGCTTAGAAATGGTAATTGGCCTGTCTAAATGACGTTTTTTTGCCTGACCTTCAACAGATAATAGTTTCAAATCGATGAGATGCAACTGATCGTATAAAAATTTTACAAAATTGATTTAACGAACGTCAGGCTACCCATAGGAAAATGAAAGTAAACAACAGTTAACCGCAACATTCGACACACAGAGTTTATCGGAATCTTGTCATTTGTCAACCGTAGACGTATTTCATTATTTCGGTCATCTCTTATTTCACAACATTTTTGCATTTGAAGAGTCTACGTATAGTAACTATTTGAAACTATACATTCACTTAAACACTTAGTAAACAAGTTAAGGAACATTAGTGCATATGTTCTGATTTTGAATCTAAAATTTTATAAAATCTATTCCAACCGTCAGATATCACCGTTAAGATTAAATACATGTATGAAAAAAAATCCAACTACATCTGACAACGTTAAAGGCTCGATCGGGACGGTCAACCGGGTGAGTCAACCCTCTAAACGCTTAGAAATGGTAATTGGCCTGTCTAAATGACGTTTTTTGGCCTGACCTTCAACAGATAATAGTTTCAAATCGATGGGACGCAACTAATCGTATAAAAATTTGCCTCAAAATATTTACCGAACGTCAGGCTACCTATAGGAAAACGTAAGTAAAAAACAGTTAACCGCAACATTCGGCACACAGATTTTGTCGGAATCTTGTCATTTTTCAACCGTAGACGTATTTCATTATTTCGGTCATATCTTATTTCACAACATTTTTGCATTTGAAGGATGAAGCAATGGTTTATCGTTAGTGATAGAAAATAGAATATGGTCATTTTTTGTTTTTAAATCATAACCGACGAGAGACTCGTACTCGTCGACTATTCTTTTGTCGTTTTCTGTCTAAAATAAAATATTTATTTTTCAATATAGTTATATGAAAACCCTCTGACTCAAATAAAAAAATGGATGACTCAAATGGCAAAAGTTAAATGTTGCATTCGGCACACAGATTTTATCGGAATCTTGTCTTTTTTAAACCCCTGAATGTATTTCATTATTTCGGTCATATCTTATTTAACAACATTTTTGCATTTGAAGGATGAAGCAATGGTTTATCGTTAGTGATAGAAAATAGAATATGGTCATTTTTTGTTTTTTGTTTTAAATCATAGCCGACGAAAATGTCAATTTCGTCGGCCAAAATTTCAAAAGTTTTCTTCGGCTAATGTTTCAGAGAAAGGCCGACGAAAATCTAAAATCGTCGACTGAAATATGAATATAGCCGACGATTTTTGTTTATACCAACGAATAAACAGTATAGTCGGCTATGGTTAAACTATGGCCGACGATTTTGTTTTTCCACCGACGAAAAATAAAATCGTCGGCTATTCTATAGAATTACCGACGAAAATTTTTAGTCATCGGCCGTTTTTTTTTATTTCGTTAGGAAAAGCCTTTTTTCTGGTAGTGTATGTGAATTTTGTGTTTAGTGTTATGAGTAAGAGATATTGATTATATGTATATATTTAATTTAGTTTTTAATTTCGTACATTTCAGTAGATATTAGATACAATATTTCCAATCCCCCCATATTATTATGTGATACTTCATGAGATTGAATGCCCTTGATTTCCCCGGATAAAACTATCCCTACTTGTCAATACTACAATCGACACAAGAAGGGTAATATATGTATGAAGTTGTTTTGCAGGTACAAATTTGCTTGGAAATAATTCCATCAAGTGATGTAGCTATTTCCAAGCACAAAGTACCTGCAAAACAACTTCATACACATAATACCCTTCTTGTGTCAATTGTAGTTAGGACAAGTAGGGACCGTTCTATCCGGGGAAATTAAGGGCTTTTAATCACATAAAGTATTGCAGATTAAAGGGGGTTTGATGTTTTTATCTAAATAACCTACTGAATTTTTACGCAAATTATAAAGAAAAATAAAACCTAAATTATTATATACAATTGATCAACATCTTCCACAAATAACACATAACACAAAAATCTCTAAACATGTAACAAAATAAAATAAAGGAATAGGGGCAGCAAGTTCAAACTGAATTTTAGATCCTATTTAGTTCCAATTTAATTAGAGCCTTCGCGGTTCATCTAATTAGCAAAACTCCTTAATTATTTAGAACTAGCTTCACGCATAATCCCAAACATAGTATTAAATAGTTTAAAGACACTTCGCGTAGAAATTAAACCAAGAAACACATAAGCACAATGAGTCGAATTGGAGACATATTAGTAAGTATGGCGTCACCTCATCTCACATCGATATGTAAATTTTCAGAATTACTCTAGCCCTTAGGACCAATACAAGGTGAATCAACTTTATGCTTATAATCCACCTCATATTGCATTCGGCAAGTGAAACCAATACACAAGGAACAAACCATGATCAAGGCTGCCCTCATGCATCAATTTATATGCATATGAATTCAGAAAATAAACCAAACTTAACCAAAAATTCATGCAAAAACCTACTGCCCTTAAAACCTAAATTCAAGTTGTCACATATATAGATCATAAATTAATCCAAGAGAAAACCAAATCACATAACAGAAATCCGGAAATCCAAAGAATAATTCATAAAACCGAAATTACAACCACGAATCCATACAAATTTCATAGACAAAATATTGTATTGATACAAAAGAATAAAAGCCATAAGAAAAGATAAAATCACACTTTGAGAAACCTTGAGAAGAGATTCGGCAAAGAGGATTAGTGGTGACGGACGAACTGATTTTTTGGAAGAGTGGTGGAGATGGAATTGGCTTAGTTCTTTGTGGGGATTTTGTGGTGGAATTTCGGCAGAGATTTGGCAGTTTAAAGTGAGGAAGAGAAGATGATTTTTCTGAAAATATGGCATGCTATTTATAGATGTAAGGGGCTGCTAGGGTTCGGCAAAGCCTCCCTTCTCTTCTTCAAAGTTGTTGCTGAATTATCTCTTTGGTCAAAGGCTGAATACTTGCTTCAATTATCTCTTCAATTATCATTAACTTAATTCAGCAAAATATCTTGAACCAAGCATCAAATTCCGTCCACATGCAGCCCTTGTCTTTCTCTTTAATTTCTGCCGAATTTCCTTGAATATTGGCTGAATTAATCTTCACAATATCTCTTGAATTAATTTCAGCAATATTATCTTGAATCTTGAGCACAAAATGGTCCACATTCGGTCTTAACTCCATCCTTGTTTCTCTCCTTCTCTTTGGCCGGCCATGAAGAGTCCCAATCAAATTCTTCCTCTTTTGAAACTCACGGCAAAACACATATGGAATTTCTGTTCAACCTTTACCGATTTATCTCCACAATAACTCCATGATTTTCTCCAAATAAAATCAGCAACCTCCCATGATAGTTACCATGGTAAATCGGCAAAAGCTCCCCATGAATATTAGAATTTATCTCCTCCTTTATCTCCACATAAAATCTGAAAATAAAGAAAAGAAATAGAGAATTAATTCATGTAATAAACTCGTCCTAATCTAAACAAATATTGTCTTAAAAAGACATATGTGTAATAGATAAGATCATTAGATTAGGAAAGTTTCCAATTCAAATCAAGGAACTTACTAGATCGAGAAAGTTACTAGAATAGGAAAATCGAAATATGAGTCACAGAATATACTGTCATAGTTCAAGTAAGACTTTCCTAAACAGGACATTTCCTAATCCAAACAGGATTCTAAATTTTTCCTCACATGTTTCAGAAACGACGAACAATAAAGATTCCTATTCCGACAAGTTTCCTAGTCAAAACAGGTTTCCTAGTCCAAACAGGTTTCCTAGTCAAACTAGAACTCTTCACATTTTCCGACAGTTTCTGCATTTTACGCTCAATTTGTACACCAACTCTGTCAAAGACTCCAAACACGACTCAATGACTCTATATTACAACAATAAGGGTTAAGAATTGCATAAATGGGGGTAAAAACATATTAAGAACGTCACATTTTATGCTCCTATCATCAAGCTCTGTCGTCCGGCCACCGTTCGGCTCGCCTCCGGTGCCTTTCGACTCGTCTCTCCTCCCTCGTCACGTCTGCGTGTGCTGCTGCTGCTGCGCTGGAGACGAGGAAGAAAAGAGGCTGGAGACGAGGACGGAGGAACTGAGGCTGGAGAGGGAACAAATCTAATCCCTTTCTGAAATGTCAAAAGACAGAATTACCCCCCACCCCGCGTGTCCAACCCCATCTCGTGTGTCCAAGACGTGTCTGAACTGCAGTATGCGTGCCCTACCGTATTTGGGCGTATTTGGGCGTGTCCGTACCCGATACATGTCCGACACGCGACACGCCAGTGCATGAAGGTGTCCGTGCTTCATAGTTCATGCGTAGTGTAAATTATGCACACCAAACTCCAATATTTTTGCAACCTCCAGACGAAAGATTTTGAAAAGTCTACGACAGACTTTTTCTGCCTATAAAGAGGTTGATCCTCTGTTATCTATTTATTTTTTATTTTTTTTGAATAACATATCATTTCTTTTTCTTGTTTTTATTTCCTCCCATCTTTTCTTGTTGTTGAATTTTTTTTTTCTTGATTTCGGTTTTAAATTTATTTCTCATTTATTTATGAAATCATAAAACACAACTATTATCGTCTGCACCTAATTATAAAAATTAATTTTCTTTCTTTTTAAGAATCGAGTCAAATCTAGTGTTTTCAAATTTGGGAAATATGATACTCGTTAATTAATGAATATGATTGATCAAGTGAATACAAAACAAATTATTACCTTTTTTTTAGTCTATCTATAAGGCTGCCATGATTAACATCTCATATGGGGATGAACGCTCAATTATTTCGTGATTAGGAGGTTTGCTTACCTTTTCAATAGACTTGTGGTTTTATCGGAGACGGATGTCATTGTAACGTCTTTACTTAGGACAAAAGAATGAAGGAGTCGTCTAAAGAAATGAAATTTAAATTAGTTGGACTAGCAAATAGTAGCAACCTCATGAAATGAATTGGGGATTAGGGTTTCCTTTGCTCTCTTCGATTGTGCATCATCTCTTGATCCTTTCTTTTAATACTCTTTGGGTGTCGTGGGTGTTGATATGAAAATCGAATTGGCCGGGTTTTGCAAAAGTGACCTGGTGCTGGCATGATGGCGGTTTTCATCGGAAGCTCCAAGACCCTATTTTCATTGATTTAATTGATCTGCCATGGGCTGCGTGGTCCCTTCATCTGCGACAATATCACTCGTCTGCCTTCTATACTCCATTTGGAGTGAAAATAATTCAGTACTTGATTCAAGAACATGCTTGACTCCGAAAATAGAAATGTACACCACAGCCGTTCGACACGTGTACAAGACATTATAGTAATGCGATTTATGGGGATGACAGCCGTCTCGTGCTATCTGTTAGTTTTGCGCGAAGTAAAAACTGATGGGAGGTTAATTGTGTGGGGTTGCTCTAGGAACCCAACAATACACAGCAACTATAAATAGGGATACCAAATTCAGCCTTCAGGCCTAGTAATTCAACACTACTACTTCTATCAACAACCTCTGTAACAAATTCAAAACACTCTCCCTTCCCTTTCCTCTCTCTCAGATAGCCAAGCCTCTTCTAATCCCCCTCCTGAAGACATCGTGGAAGGTACGGTTTCTCACAACAGAAACCAAAAACCAGGAAACAGAAAAATTAAGAGTTGGGATTTAGAAATTGATGCAGAACTGAACTTGGGAAGTAAGAGAAAATAATTAAATACCGAGAAAAGGAATTGGGTTGCCACAACTCTCAATTACGAAGTTAAGAGACTCATCAGTGTTCAAGGTTCGCGCCAGAAAACTCCCAAAAGCTTGAGCTGCTTCAATGTTCCAATCTCGAGAATCAAGGGATAGGGTTTTGTAGAGGAAGACGAGAGGAGGATGATGAGGTGGTTGCATGTTCTGGGTCTCGCCGGATGGCGGCTCAAGACGCAACTCAAGCTCTGCATCGGTGTTTGGTGGAACAAGAGAGAGACAAAGAGTTGCGGTGTCAAGCTGAAGAAGAAGAATAGAGAATGGCTAGGTGGCCTGACCTATTTATAGCCTTGGTCCAACTGCGCAGATCGTGCGTAGGAAATCAATGGTTAAGATTTAAAACAAGAAAATCAATTTCTGAAATACATTTTGTAAAACAAATTTCAAAGATGCTTAAACTTTTAAAAATTTATTAAATAAATCCAGCGTCGGAAAATTATTTTGCAAATAATCTCTTACTCGTGACAACGTGTAGTTTAATTATAAAAAATATCAATTAATCTTTAAATGTATCAGTAGTTGAGATTAAAAAGCCCAGGTATTACAGGTGGATAGAGCGCGTGACTGTGAGTTTGTGGTACTTGTCGGAGAACTTTTCGAACACCTGAGGTATTTATTATGATTTTCGAAAGACTTGTCAGTTTTAAAAAGAAATAAAAGTCAAATCTGCGCCATGTGGTGCGTTTTTGGCCGCACTGTTTTCCGCCACCTTAAATTTCTATTTTTTCAAATTAAAAACTGTATTTTCAAAAGTTCAAAATTATTTTTATAAATAGCTCCGGTATCCGAAAAATTCACCAAAAACTGTCACGGACTACTCGCAAAGTGTACTTTACTACTAGATCGTTAAATTATTGATTTACTAACAAAAATAAATTGACGAAAATTGATGAGATCTTTAAACAATCACCGTAGATTTTTGAAAAATCATAATAAATAGTTCGGGTGTCTGAAAAACATACCAAAAATTCTCACACACTCATCAAGTTGCGTACCTTATGATGATGTCCATCAATTATATATATATATATACAGGCCCTTTCCACTAAGGGATCCCTTATTTTGTCCATTTTAAGGGATCGATCATTTAACATACTTTTCGATCACATATGAACATTTCCACCATTCAACTTTCATGTTTATATGAGTAGATCATATCTGAAAATTTTCATTCAATTCGATAATCATTATAGCATTCAAAATTGAAATTTACAAATAAAAATATGAACGGTTCAGCTTTGACATATTTCATACGTCCATTGATTTCATCTAGTTAGATGGCTTAACGATCACCATTTTGGCTAAAAATTTACAAGAATGATCTATTCATATAAACATGAAAGTTGAACGGTAAAGATGTTAATATATATGTAATCGAAAAGTATGTTAAATGATCGATCCCTTAAAATGGACAAAATAAGGGATCCTTAGTGGAAGGGCCTCTTATATATATATATATATATATATATATATATATATTATTTGAAATATGGATTCTCTTTAGGGGTGTTTAGGTTACACAGGGTTGATTGAGTTGACCGAGGATCAAACGATATTGAAAATAGGTAAATTTCGTATTTAGGTCGTTTCATGTCGTCGAGAGGACATTTGTCGGTGTGATTAGCCAAATGAAATTTTCTCCGCTTAAATGTGTTGGAATGTTTACTTGTCAACATAACCAATAAAGAAGTTCAACAACATTAGTAGACATACGATTTTATTAAATAAAAAGTACCAAACTCAGAAAACGATAATTTTCGGTCCTAATATGACAACATAGTAGTAATAGGTACTTCATAAAAAAATTGACACGGTCCGCCTTCATTTCGACACTAGTTAACCCAGTTAACTATACGTGTCTTTTTACCTCCACTACCAGGAAAAATACCTTAGGCGACGAAATATAAATAGTTTCCTCGCCTAAGAGTTCTTAGGAGACGAAAAAAATTTCGTCCTCAAAGATAGAAATTTCGTCGCCTAAGACTATTCTTAGGCGACGAATAATTATTTTCGTCGTCTAAGAGAACACTTTAACGACGAAAATTAATTTCGTCGTCTATGCATTTTCTTAGGTGACGAAAAAACATTTCGTCGCCTAAGGTTTTTACTTAGGTGACGAAAAAAACTTTCGTCACCTAAGATCTTTACTTACGTGAAGAAAAAATTATTTTTCGTCGCCTAAGTATTTAACTTAGGCGAGGAAAGTGAATTTTTGTCGCCTAAGAAAACACAAAGACGCCGACAAATATTTGTCGTTAGAGTTATTTTCTAAGACGACGAAAATTATGTTTTCGTCGCCTAAGATTTACACTTAGACGAGGAAACCATTTTTTCGTCGCCTAAGTGTGCATCTTAGGCGAGGAAAGTACCATTTCGTCGCCTAAGTAAATATTAGGTCAACATTATTTAAACGTAGCTCTCTCAATGGGGAGCCATAGTATCGGGAGGTAAAAGTTTCCAAATTTTACATGGATAATTAGGTTTCATCTATATGAGAGTTTAATATTTAGAAGAGTCGACCAAACAAAGTCATCTAAAAGTGCGTAATAGCGTTTTCGTGTGATAAGTTTTATGAAAATCTGGTTGACCATTTGGAGATTTAGCTGGTTATGTTGGATTAGAGTTTCCTCAAGATAATAAAACTGGGCTTATTAATTTTTTTTTGTATTAATTAATATATATATATATATATATATGTGTGTGTATATTTGGGGTCCGAGTCGACCAAATGCACCTATGAACTTGTCGCAAAATTTTAAATACATTAAAATTAAGCCGCCAATATATTTTTAAAAAAATTACTTTTAATTAGACCACGAAATAATCAGTTTCGTCACCTAAGTTCTTACTTAGACGACGAAATAAAAAGTTTCATTGGCTAAGTAAGAACTTAGGCCATGTTGGTGGTAGATATGGTGCACCGCCAAGCATGTTCGGCGACCTCGTGGACCGTGCAACCGGTGTCATGGGTCCTAGTTCCGGCATCCGGCGGGTAGACCGCAACCCCGGCTATATTCCCAATGTCAGAGATCACCGGTGCCGCACCCGGAGGGCGTGGCACCGGGCTCCCGAAGTAGCTTCGTGGGTAGTGTAATGTGTAGTAATGTGGGTTTGTGTCCCACATTGAAAACATGGTGTAGGAGGAAGCCTTCCTTCTCTATAAATAGGAGGTTTCCCCCTTAGTATTAAGGATCTTGGTTCCAAGGCATTCCACCCTTGTACCACCGATGGCTTATTAGCCGGCTATAGTGAATTCCAAGTGGACGTAGCCGTGCCCTCCGATGGCACGGTGAACCACTATAAACCCTTGTGTTCATATTCTATCTTTATTGTCCTGTATCTACTAGACCCCCGGGTTTAGGCAGAAACAATTGGCGCCGTCTGTGGGAATCAGTTCAAAAAGTTGTGTTGCTCTACCAGCTGGGTAGAGATCGGTAGTTGTGATCTTATTTATTCCATCGGGAAAAAGAAAAAAGTGAAGAAGAAGCCCTGGCAGCCCAGTTCATGGCAGGCAGCAGGCCCGGTTGGCAGCAGGCCCGGTCAACAGAAGCAGGCCCGCCCGGTCAGCCCTGAAGTATTCCACGCGCGAGCTCCGGTGCGGTTTCGGACTTGGCGCCATTTGTTTCACCGGCTAGCGGTCTCCGTCCCCCGAGCAGCCCTCCGGTGCGGCGTCACCGGCCCAGCATGCAGTCCGGTCAGCAGCCATGCAGCTCGGCCGATCCGCGTGCAAGGCTCCGGTGCGGCTTCGTCTTCGGCGTAGCAGCTCCGGTGCGGCAGGTCCGTCCCGGGTTCGGCTTCCGGTGCGGTTTCGTCGTCCGGTGCGGTATCACCGCCCTGCTTCGTCGTCCGATGCGGCATCCCCGGCACTGCTTCGTTCTCCGGTGCGGCGTCCCCGGTGCAGCACGTCTCCGGTGCAGCATCTTCCAGCAGTTCCGGCGCATGGTCCGGGCCGGACGAGGATCGAGGGAGAGCCAAGGTCGAGATGGGCCGGACGGGATTCCCCGGCCGGGAGAACGGGAGAGCGCCGGACGAGAGGAGAGAAGTCCCCGAGCTGTATGTGATGCCGGGTGGAGCCACCGGCCGAGGAGGATGCCGGCCGGGTGGAGATGCCGGCCGAGGAAGGTGCCGGTCGAGCGGTGGTGCCGGCCGAGAGTCCACCGCCCAAGCGTGTCCGGCCGAGGAAGCAGAAGCCCGAAGCAGAGAGAAGCAGAGCAGAGGAAGAAATGGCGGGAAAGCAGCAGTGTTCAAACCCGGTCAGCCCCGTTCAGGACCGGTCAGCCGATCCGCATCTTGGGCCGGGCCGGGTCTTCAGCAGCATCCGGGTTTGGGCAGCTTCCAGCAACCCTGGGCCACTCCATTTGTTCAGTTTCAGCAGCTTGGACACCCAGAAATTTTCTCTGGGCACCCACTGCTTCCAACAGCAAATCAACCTGCAGCAATCTCCAGCAAAGCTAAGTTCTTTGATCCTTACAATTATATTTACTCCACTTCTATGCGAGTACTGTGCTATATATTTGGCGAGCATGTGAATTGTTTTTCCCGCATGATAATGAATGTGCATGCTTACCTGCTACATCGGTAATATTTAGCTTTGTTGTGCATGGCATAGTCTTTCATGTGTGGCTGGCCAAGTTCTATCCTCCGGGATCTTTTCCTCCGGGAAACGGTAAGCCAGTAACAACGGCTGAGGCATTCTACCGGTTATGTACCATTCAACCGGCTCTGGGGCATTCCAACGGCTAAGCCAACATTAACGAAAGACTTTGCATGACCTCTTCAAGCTACACATGCCTTCATTTTATACGTGATCATGATTTATGTGTTCCATTGATATTTGTGGGCATATCATTGGTAACCCCGGGCAGTATTCGTATCACCGAGCGGTAACAAGTAGATACCCGGTGCTTGATTCCAGTATGTGGCTTAAATTCTGATCATTTGTTTATTTCTATTCTTGTTTTATTAGGTACATATCATCCAGAGGCAAAAGGCGATCACCTCGAGAAGAGCCCAATCTCACTTAGGGACTTGGGGGACTGGAGGTAGTAGGGGAGGTAGTAGGGGTGACTCGGTCACCGCCTATGCTTGGAAGCGCATGATGATTAACTCCCCAAGTAAGATTGCACTCTTACTCGGGAACTTGGGGGACTTGTTGGTGGTAGATATGGTGCACCGCCAAGCATGTTCAGCGACCTCGTGGACCGTGCAACCGGTGTCATGGGTCCTAGTTCCGGCATCCGGCGGGTAGACCGCAACCCCGGCTATATTCCCAATGTCAGAGATCACCGGTGCCGCACCCGGAGGGCGTGGCACCGGGCTCCCGAAGTAGCTTCGTGGGTAGTGTAATGTGTAGTAATGTGGGTTTGTGTCCCACATTGAAAACATGGTGTAGGAGGAAGCCTTCCTTCTCTATAAATAGGAGGTTTCCCCCTTAGTATTAAGGATCTTGGTTCCAAGGCATTCCACCCTTGTACCACCGATGGCTTATTAGCCGGCTATAGTGAATTCCAAGTGGACGTAGCCGTGCCCTCCGATGGCACGGTGAACCACTATAAACCCTTGTGTTCATATTCTATCTTTATTGTCCTGTATCTACTAGACCCCCGGGTTTAGGCAGAAACAGGCCACGAACGAATATAGCTATTTCGTGGTCTAAGTAAAAAACCCTAAATACATTAAAATTAAGCCGCAAATAGATTTTAAAAAAAAAAATTATTTTCTCTTAGACCACGAAATAATCATTTTCGTCTCCTAAGTTTTTACTTAGGCAAGGAAACCATTTTTTTCGTCGCCTAAGTGTGTATCTTAGGCAAGGAAAGTATTATTTCGTCGCCTAAGTAAACTTATCACACAAATACGGTATTACGTACCTTTAGATGACCCTTGTTTCATCGACTCTTCTAAAAATTAAACTCTCATATAGATGAGACGTAATTATCCATGTAAACATTTAGGAACTTTTATCACACGATACTATATATGACTCCTCATAGAGAGAGATAAGTTTAAATAAGGTTGACCGCATCGATCGGGACTCTAACTTAGTCGGATTTAAGTGATTTTTTTACTATCACCGTATTTCATCATAACGATCAAATGCTATTTCACAACGTTTTTCAAAATTTGACTTCTTTTATATAGTTGTTTCGAAAAGTTGTACATTTCAGTATAATCTACTAATCAAGTTATACCGCATTAGTAAACATGTTGTCATTATAATGGCTAAATTCACAAAATGAAAATTTTGACCGTCTGATGTGATCGTTATAGTTAAATCTGAGTAGAGTATAAAAATCAACTCGTTTCGTGAACGTTCGATGCTCGATCGAAACGGTCAACCACATTTTCATAAAACTTATCACACGAAAACGCTATTACGTACCTTTAGATGTCCTTGTTTCGTCGACACTTCCAAACATTAAACTTTCATATAGATGAGACGTAATTATCCATGTAAAAATTTGGGAACTTTTACCACCTGATACTATGGCTCCCATAGAGAGAGATAAGTTTAAATAAGATTGACCCAATCGATCGGGGCTCTAATTTTGTCAAATTTAAGTGATTTTTTTTACCATCACCGTATTTCATCATAACGATCAAATGCTATTTCACAGCGTTTTTCAAAATTTGACTTCTTTTATATAGTTGTTTCGAAAATATAATTTTTAACTGAGGCTAATAGATTTTCAGAAAATTCTTTTTACTTAGGCGACGAAAAATATAAATTCGTGGCCTAAGTTTTTACTTAGACGACGAAAACAATAAGTTTCGTGCCCTAAGTGATAACTTAGGCCACAAATATGTTTTTTTTCGTCGTCTAAGTAAATTTCATTTTAAAAAAAAATTCTATTGGCGGTTATTTTTCCGCCTAAAAATTTTGTCAAAATTCGAAATTAACTTAGGAGACGAAACTATTTTTTTCGTCGCCTAAAAAATTTTCTTAGGAGACGAAGAGAAATTTTTCGTCGCCTAAGTCAGTTAAATATACTTGATTAGTTAGTTCTGCAATCCCTAATTCGCATTCTCTCGATCCCCAATCCAAAATTCTTCAGTCTTCCGCCTCAGTCGCCGGTCCCGCCTCCGCCTAGTGGCCCCCGCTCCAGCCTCCGCCTCAGTCGCCGGTCCCGCCTCCGCCTAGTGGCCCCCGCTCCCGCCTCCGCCTCGGTCGCCGGTCCCTCCTCCGCCTCTGCCAGCTATCCCCACCCTCCGCTTCAGTCCCCGCTCCTGTGAACGAGTGCTAATAGCACGCGTTAATTTAAAACCCTACAAAAGACGTTAGTAGCATTGGTAAATAGGGATCGTTCTTTCCGGGGATTATGGGTACCTTCAATAAAAGAATGTTAGACAAATATTCACACATATATACAAACAATGTCACACGCATATATACATAAATGTTTCATGTCACAAATATATACCTATATACATATATACACGTTTAGGGGGGTTTGAAAATCAATTATATTTCCTACGAAAATAAAGACAAAACAAGAAAATAAATCCTAATCTAATATTTACAAGTGATCATCATCATCTTTCACACAACACATAGCACAAAAACACACAAGAACACACAAGAATATCATGCAAGACTTGGTAGCAACTTGTTTCAAGTTTCCTAGACTCTATTCAATTTCGATTTCAATTAGGGCCTCAACGGTTATCTAATCGTTACTAGACTTCCCAAGTATTTACAAAACACGCAACGTCGAATCCTAAAATTATACTAATCATATTTGAAAACAAGCAACGTCGAAATCAAACATGAAAAGTAATTGTGCACGAAAGTCTTAAA
The DNA here is from genome assembly GCA_963682095.1 of Potentilla sterilis. Lineage (NCBI taxonomy): Eukaryota > Viridiplantae > Streptophyta > Magnoliopsida > Rosales > Rosaceae > Potentilla > Potentilla sterilis. Next base: position 32,108,572 of record OY821758.1, read on the forward strand.
TCGGAAACATGCTTTTGAGTATGGCGTCAACATCTTATTAACATGCAAGTTTCTATGAATTATGTTAACCACTGACTAAGCATCCTACAATCAAGTTTAGTCAACGCCTAACTTGATCCTAGATTTGCTTATGGTGAATGAAATCGCAACCTACACAAAAACCATGGCCGTGGCTTCATGTAAACATTGATTTTTATGCACGAATTCATGAAACTAATCGAATAACAACCTAAAAATACATGAACATGCTACTACCCTATGTCTAACACACGAATTAAAACATGTTACAAGTTGTAAAATTGTTTCATAAAAACCAAAATAGAATTCGGAAATCCAATACAAAGTTACAAAACCAAGAATCAAAGTTTCTAGCTACATATAATATAGACATTATACATAAGAAAATACAAGCCATGAGATGGTAGAATCACACTTTAAGGACACCTTGAAGAATGAAGCTCGGATGGTGTGGCGAAGTGAACGGTTGAAGGTAGGATCGGATACGATTTGTGGTGGTGGAATGGATGGTGTTTTGGCTATGTAAATTTCTATACTAGAACTTGAGAGAATTTTTGGCTAGAGTTTTGACTAATGAAAGTGAGAGAGATGAGATGATCTATTCTGAATTTGTGCCAAGCTATATATAGAGGAAGCAAATGTGAGAGTTTGGCAATATAGGTGGAGGTTTATGGTGGAAGTTTGTTGGTGGTGGTTTATTGGTGGAGGAAACATGTGTTTATTTTCGGCAGCTTTGACCTTTGTGTCTTGATTTGGGCATAACTCTCTCTAAGAAATAGATATTGAGGTGATTCCGGTGGATTTGGAAACTAGACATCCATATCTTTCTATCCATATATGGCTCGAATTCTGGTTCAATTTGAGCTATCCGTGGAAGTTGGATGATGTGCCCAGTAAATGACTGAAATTTATTACAAGCTTCCCTTAGTCCACAAATGCAGCTGTATGCTTCCCTTAGTCCACAATTGCAGCTGCTAGCTTCCCTTAGTCCACAACTGCAGCTGCTAGCTTCTATCACCTAGGACTTGTCACATGCCTTGTCCATGTGCTTCACACATTTTCTTATTTGTCTTGGACATGGTAGGAAGCTTCCTAGACATTGCAGCCTTCTCTTCCTTTTCCTATCCGGACTAGGGAACTTTTTCTTTCCATATTTTGCACTTCTCTTTTGCTTGGCTGAATCCTCTATCCTTCATTAAGCTTGGAAACTCCCATTTGACACATTCGGATGCCCCTTTGATGCACAAATGCATAAAGTGGCAAAAATGAGCAGTAGGTTCCTTTCTCGGCAGGGCAGTGACCTTTCTGCCTTGCAATGGGCATAACTCTCTCCTCAAGCAAGCTTTTGATGCAATTCCAAATTCTGTAAAATCTAGACACATAGAATTTTCCGTGCATATAAGGCTTGTCTTCTGGTTCCTTGTGAATCGTCCCACATAAATTCTGGAAGTTTAGTGTTGTGCATAGGAAATTCTGGAACTTGCTGGATCCGATTTTGTCTTGCACTTCTTGACATCTTCTTTTGCTCCGATTTCTCTACCTCTTTTCGTTGTTCATTCCTCAACATATCTACTGCATATAAGAGAAGAAAAATCCATCAAAATCAAAGTCGAAGCTTTACAGATTCAACGAAACATCTCTAGGCTCCATAAATCGTCTTTTAACATTTTTCAACATTTTTATCTATACTTAGCACGATTTTGATGTAACTCTACCAAATACTCATGACTCGATTATATGACTCGGTTCTACAAAAGTAAGGGTTAAAGCAAAGTATAAACGAGGGTAAAATATATTAAGAACGTCGCATTTTATGCTCCTATCATCCTGCCTCCGCCTTGTGGCCCCCGCCCCAGCCTCTACCTCGGTCGCCGATCCCGCCTCAGCCTAGTGGCCCCCGCTCCCACCTCCGCCTCGGTCGCCGGTCCCTCCTCCACCTCTGCCAGCTAGCCCCAGCCTCCGCCTCTGCCAGCTATCCCCACCCTCCGCTTCAGTCCCCGCTCCCGCCTCAGCCTTGTGACCCCCGCCCCAGCCTCCGCCTCGGTCGCCGCTCCGGCCTCTGCCTCTGCCTCTGCCAGCGCCCCCGCCCCAGTCTCCTCCTCATTGATCGCCCCGTTCACCTGAACCAAGTCAAAAGTGTCGGTTGTGTATTTTCTTTCAATTGCCGGCGGTGATTGTGATGTCATTGCTTATCTGGTGAGGCACCTAAACGATTTCTTCCACACTGATTTGTACCAACTTGTTTGATAGAATCAAAGCATGAACAAGTCTTAGTTTCATTTGCATCTATCAGTTTGATCAAGTTATGAGATGATGAGTTTTTGCTATGTTGGACATGTATTTTCAGTACTTCTATGAGTTTGATGATGAGCAAAATTTGTGATACTTCTGTTATCTGTTTTAGTATGAAGAGTTTGGAGAGGACTGTGTGGGCAAGCTTGATGGCATGTTCTCTTTCGTGTTGCTGGATACCCGTGACAACAACTTCATTGTTACTCGTGATGCTATCAGAATCACTTCCCTCTACATGGGCTGGAGTCTTGATGGTAATATTTCTGCAGTAAAGCTTTGTTTTTGATGCAATTGCTCCTTTAGGTGCCTCGTATTGGAATTTATACTGTGTTACTTGTACATGTTAATTTCCAAAGAGAAATATGGAATTATAGCTTACATGTTTAGTGTAACTCATGCAGGCTGTGATCAAAAGACTAATGTGCCTTTTGAAGTTCTTCTGTCTGGAGGCTTAGATTCATCTTTGGTTGCCTCTATCACTGCTCGTCACCTGGCCGGCACAAAGGCAGCCAAGCAATAGGGAGCACAACTCCATTCTTTGCTGGGATGCAGATCAAAGCACTGCACATGTATGATTGCCTAAGAGCAAACAAATCAACATCTGCCTGGGGCTTAGAAGCTCGAGTCCCTTTGCATATTAATTGTTGTTCGGTTTAATATTAAGTATTAAATATTTTAATTTGTATGTACAAATTTATTAATATTAAGTATTTGATTTGTATTAATAAATTTTTTAATATATTAATTAATATTTTGTCTCAATTTCGGTTATTTTTTTTTTAATATAAATTCTTACTTAGGCGACGAAACTATCATTTTTCTCGCCTAAATGATTTATTTGGACGACGAATATATTATTTTCGTCGACTAAGTGATTTACTTAGGCGATGAAAATTCTTTTTTTCGTCAACTAAGTAAATCACTTAGGCGAGGAAAATTCTTTTTTTCGTAGACTAAGTAAATCACTTAGGCGACGAAAAATGATAGTTTCGTCGACTAAGTGATTTACTTAGTCGACGAAAAATTTTAGTTTGTCGTCTAAGTAAATCACTTAGGCGACGAAAAATGATAGTTTCGTCGACTAAGTGATTTACTTAGTTGACGAAAAATTTTAGTTTGTCGTCTAAGTAAATCACTTAGTCGACGAAACTAGAATTTTTCGTCGCCTAAGTTATTTACTTAGTCGACGAAACTATAATTTTTCGTCGTCTAAGTAAGTCTATAGCCGACGAAAAACATCGTCCTCTAAGAATTTTTTTCGTCACCAATCCTTCTTAGACGACGAATTTTATTAGTCGACTAAGTACTTTCTTAGGCGACAAAATTTATAATTTTCGTCGTCTACTTGCTTAGGCCACAAACTTTAGACGACGAAACTTAGGTGACGAAAATTTCATCACCCAAGTGCTTAGGAGACGAAAATTACTCTTAGGTGACGAAAATTGTTCGTCGCCTAAGATTGCCATTGTTGTAGTGTCTCCCTAAGAGCAGCCGCATCACGCGGTGATAAAAATAGGCTGATTTTTACATGGTCGATAATTTTGGGATAATTTTTCGATCAGTTGAGTTATTTACTATGATTTTCAGAAGAATTTTGAGTTTTTTAGAAATAGAATAAAGACAAAATAGTGTCATGTGGCGCGTTTCTTGCCACACAACCTTCCACCTAATAAAAATTATACTTTTTCAAATGAAATACTATATTTTCTTAACTTCAAAGTTGCTTTATAAATAGGTCCGAAACAAAAAAAAATTCCCAAAAAAATGTCACCGACTAGTACTAGGTTGTTAAATTATAGATTTTTTACCAGCAAGAAATAATTGAGGAAATTTGACTAGGTTTTTAAACAATCACCGTATATGTTGAAAAAACACAATAAATAGTTCGAGTACGTGTCCGAAAAATATTCCGAATATTTTCACACACTTATCAAATTGTGTCCTTTATTATGATGTCGATCGATTATATATTTATTGTGATACCCGAGATTTTTAATCTGAAATTCTGACACAATGAAGAACTAATCAATCGACATTCTTAAATGTCGAGTTTGTAGTTTAATAAGCCGATATTAAACTACATATCACCACAAACGTGAAAGTATTCACGGAATATTTTTCCAATGCTCGATTTCGTTTTACGGATTAACAGAGTTTTTACAAGTTTTAAATCAATTTTCAAGTTTTTATTTAAATTACTTTTACGCTTTAAATCCTTAGCCATTAGATTTTCACCGACTTTCTTGAGGCGTTGGTTTTTTCCCTTTAAAAACCCACAAGCCACCTAACATTTTTCATTCTCACTTCTTCCTCAGTCCGACAACACACCACCTCTTTCTCCCCTCTCTCTCTCTCTCTCTCTCTATCTCTCTCTCTCTCTCTCTCCATCGAAACTGGGCGGAGCTTCTCCTCTGCAGAGCGCCGCCGTCCGGCGAAATCCATCACATGCAATCTGATATTCTGCTTCCCCTCGTTTTCCCCTTCAAGACCATACATGTAGATTTCACTGATAACTCCGATTTCAAATTAATCGGAGGAGATGCAGTCAGACGACAGATTTGAAGGGTCATTGAGGTACCAACGAGTTTCTTTTATCTTCAATTGGTAAGCAAAGATCTTTTTTAGTTCCGAGTTCAATTTCTCACCAATTTTGTTGATAACCAAACCTAATCTTCAAGTCTTTCTTTCTCTGTTTCACTTTCGCATTCCATCAAAGATGACATGGAAATTTATTCTCGATTTCTATCAAAAGCCCAGTTCTATCCCTCTTTAATTTCCAAGAATCGAACCTAATTTATTCGCCCTCTTTCTCCGTGTACCTCTGGTGCCGTGACTGTCTCCATTGACCTCCGTTTCACCTTTTAATTGATGAGACGACGAACTGGAGAGCTTCGAATGATTCTGGCAAAGCATCGAAGTTTCAGAGCAACAGCAAGGGAGCTTAGTTGAAGACAGTAACGAAATGAAAGGTTTTGGTTGGGGGGGGTGTAGATGTATATTTGAGGTAGGGGCTAGATGTGTATTTGAGGTGGTGATAGGGGAGCACAAAGTGCTACGTTCTTAATGTGTTTATACCCACATTTATACTTTGTTTAACCCTTAATATTGTAGAATCGAGTCATAATATAGAATATAGAGTCTTTGGTAGAGTTATATAAAAATCGTGCTAAGAATAGATAAAAATGTAGAAAAATGTCAAAAGCCGATTTATGAAGTCTAAGAGATGTTTCGTTGAACCTGTAAAGCCTCGACTTTATATTTGATGATTTTTTTCCTTGTTTATATGCAGGAGATATGTTGATGATTGTGAAATAGAAGGAGATACAAAAATTGGAGCAAAAGAAGATGCTAGGAATTTTAAAGAACGCAATCAGATGCAATAAAAGGTTCCAGTAATTTCCTTGGCACATCACCCAACTTCCAGAATTTCTCCAGGACGATTCACAAGACCTGGGAAGGCAAGCCATATATTCACGAAAAGCTCTACAAGTCTAGTTTCTATAGAATTTAGAATCGTATGAAAACCTTTTTTGAGGAGAGAGTTATGCTAGTCACAACATAGGAAGGTCCAGTCTGCCGAAACAGAGGAACCTACTGCCTATTTTGAGGAATTTATGTATTTGCGCACCAAATTCAAGTCTAAATACATCAAATGATGGTAGAGAGGCTAAATGAAGAATAGGAGAGTTGGCCAAGCCAAAGAGAAGTGCAAGATATGGAAAGACGAAGTTCCCTAGTCCGGCCAGGAAAAGGAAAGCTTATTGCCGGTCTTAGGAGAAGTTTTCCTGGCCCAATTAGGAAAGTTTGCAGCTGCATCTATGGACCGTATATCCATCAAGGAATGAGTCAAGTCCATGAAGAAGTCCATTGGAGCCATAGTCCAAGAAGGAATCGGCAGAGAAGAAGTCCTAGAAGACTCAAGACTTGATCGGCAAGAAACCGAAACCAATTCGGGATAGGTTTTGTAATCCTAGTTTCTGCCGACTTTGCACAAGCTTCCCCTATATATAGAGGCCGATTTTCCTACAGAAAAGCCGATTTTACTAAAGCTCTACCAAGTCTCTCAAGTACCAGACATAAAATACTTAGCCAAAATCCGATTCCACCACATTCCATAAAACCGAACCTCATTCTATCTTCTGCCGTGCATCTTCCACCACAATTTGCGTAGTCTTCCAAGGTTTCTAAAGTGTGATCCTCTCGTCTATGGCTATTGTATTTACTTATGTTTGTGTGTGATGTATGAACCTATTTCAATATTCGGTTTTTGTGAAATTGTTGTTTGAATTCGGTTTGATGTTTATGTAATGATTTTTTGTGATTTTAACTTGTTTTGATTCGTGTGTTAGATAATTAGGACAGTGGTATTAGATGCATGTTTAAGATTTAAATCGGTTAGTAATATAAGGTGAGGGCATGAAAATTAGTACTTAGTGTTGTCTTGAACATAATCTAGGTACTAGGTTTAATCGGCTAGAGTAATAACGAACTAAGTCATACGTAACGTAACTGTCGCTTTGATTTGTGTTGCTCACTTAGGGCTATTAACCTTAGAACTTGCATGTTAAATAAGAAGATTGACGACCTTACTTGTTTACTTGTTTTTAATTTTAGACTCTTGTGCTTAAATGTTAACTCTTAACCGGATTAGCATAAAACTTTTAGGATTTAGAACGAGAGTTGGTCCTAAAAACATTAGAAGTCTTACAACTAAGTACATAGCGAGAGCTCTAGTTGTGGTCGAAACCAAGTTGAGTCTAAATTGTATCTATACTTGTTCCTTACTTTCTTGCACGCGTGTCTTACTTGTTAAAGAGTCTTTTCACAACACCACAAAATGCCATTACTGACAACCAAAATGGTGGTAAATAGCTATATTTTGGTCGGTAATACAATTTAAGACCAAATAAAATTCGTCGGTAGCGGTCGGTAGTACCTCGGTGGCAAATACTCTTTTTCCGACCAGTTGTCGGAAGTACTTGTCATTTCCGACTAAGTAAGCTGTCGGAAAAATGAATTTCATTTGGTCAGTAATAATATCATTTCCGACGCATTAGTTCCGACTATACCTTTGTCGGAATTTCTTTTATCGACGACTTTGTTTCGACCCTCTATTTTGTCGGAAACATTTTTTCAACTACCATTTTCAACCAATACGGTCTTCGGAACTACTACTTTTTGTGAGATTTTCTATTTTCAGCATTCAATTATAATTTTTATAAACTTCTCACAATTGAAATATTTATTTTGTAAAACATGAAGAACAAAATAAATAAGCGTGAAGATTTAGCAATAACCACTACCTAATTTTAATATATGTGAAAAGGCATCATCCATAGCATCGAAATTCAACTTGGTAGAAATAATTCAAAGACTAAATAGTTGAAGTCCTTATAACTAGAAACTACAAAGAACGGATCAAAGACCACGACCTTCAGAATCTCCATCAATAGGTGAGTTTGGGGAAGCAAGCTGTCACATCAACACACACACAAAAAAATTAAAAGAAAAACATCAACACATTCATGATAGGAGGAGAAACAAACTGAAACTACGTATTTTTATAAAACTGCAAGAAACTTATCTACAAAAGTTTATATATATATATATATATATATATATATATATATGATGGAGACATAATCCAAGCACAAAGTACCTACAAAACAACTTCATACACATAATACCCTTCTTTTGTCAATTGTAGTTAGGACAAGTAGGGATCGTTCTATCCGGGGAAATCAAGGGCTTTCAATCACACAAAGTGTTGCACATGAGGGGGTTTGTCGAATTTTAGTCTAATTACCTACTGATTTTTACAAATTTATATCCTAAATTATTATTTACAATTGATCAACATCTTACTAATCGGTTTAACAACACTTCGCGTAGAAATTAAACACAAATAGCACATAAGCACAATATGTCGAATTGGAACATGTTAGCAGGTATGGCGTCACTCATCCCACATCGACATGTAAATTTCCAGAATTACTCTAGCCCTTAGATAAATACACATTAAAACCAACTTCGCGTATGATCCAACATGTATTAAATCGGCAAGTGAATTCAACATCTAGACAACACTCATGGCCTTTCGAATGCATCTAGACATCTCCTTCGGTTGCACACGAATTAAGGAAATAAACCTAATTAAATCAAGAAAACATGCAAAAACCTACTGCCCATCATACCATATTCAATTAAATCACAAGCATAATTCGGTAATTAAACACAAGAAAACCAAACAATATAACAAGAATTCGGAAATCCCATGAATAATTAACAAAACCAAAATCGGAACCAAGAATCCATACATAATTCATAGACAAATTAATGTATAAATACAAAGAAACTAAAGCCATCTAAAATTACAATCCAAGTGACAACCTTGTTGAAGAATTCGGCAAGTGGATTAGTGTTGATGATTGGAATGATTTTATGAAAGGTGGTGAAAGATGGTTCGGCTATGTTCTTGGTGAGGATTTTTGGAGAGAATTCGGCAGAGTTTTGACAAGTTTAAGTGAGGAAGAGAAGATGATTCTTCTGAAATTATGTTGTGGTATTTATAGAGGAAAGGGAGGCAGCTAGGGTTTACAAAACCTTGTTTTTCTCAAACTTATCCTGCTGGCAGATTTGACCTTCGAGTGAAGATTATGGAATATCTTTCTCTAGAAAATAGATATTGAGGTGATTCCAGTTGGGTTGGAAACTAGCCTCCCGTAGATTTCTATCCATATAAGGCTCGAATTCTGATTCATTGTGAGCTGTCCGGGAGAGTCCGTGGAAGTTGAGAGACGTGCACAGGAATTTTTCCGAAATTAATCAGGATTCTTTTTCTTTCTCTTATTATCTGAATTCTTTTCTTCTAGACTCTTCTTGACCTTATCTTGGACTTGAATCTTCTCATTAAGTTAGTATGAACATATCTTTAGGTCCATAATATCCGATCCATGCTTCAAAAGTCCAAAGGAAAGCTTTCCTTGTGCAACCGGGAAAGTTGTTGTTTTCCCGGCAGAATGACCTTACTCCAGTAAATCCGGCATAACTTCCTCCTCAGATCTCCAATTGATGCGATTCCAAGTCCCAGAGAAACTAGACACACATAGCTACCTCCATGTAAAACAGTTTGATCAAATTCCTTATGAGTCGTCGGGAATGATTTTTCGAAGTTGGGACACAGTCTCAGGAAAATCCTGGAAGTCCCTGGATTGGTTTGCTCGGACTGCCAAGTTGCAGCCATCTTTTGGGTGACTTTCCGAACTCCGATTGATCTGAAATTTTAACACAACATTCCTCAGTATATTAATAATAAGCACACCAAATTTCATTAAATTCGGACAAGGATAGATTACATTTTTACTCATCTCAGAATCACGAAAAAGACAACTTGCATTATTTTCCAGATTCCTCAAACTTAGTCATTTTTCGGATTCTTAACCAACTTTTCGCCAAACTCTACCAAATTAACACTAAACTATATTATAACTCTATCTTAGAAAAATAAGGGTTAAACAAAGCATAAATGAGGGTAAAAACATATAATATTGTCGCACATTGTGCTCCTATCAACTACCCCACACTTATCATTTGCTAGTCCCTTAGCAAAACAAAAACAAAAAGACTCAACTACTGCCCCTAAATGATTGTCTCAGGATCTTTAAAACACATAGCTTTCAGGTTAAGCATTTCAATGTAAGCACATAAATCCCGAGCGTCATAGACATGTATCAAAGCATGAACAAGTAAGAAACGAAAATCACAAGCAATGACATGTTATGTTGATTTCATCCTCCTCACTAGGCATACTCTCTTCTTTTCACTCATGATATAGCAATTCACTCATAGTATATGCAAGAGAACAGATTTTAAGGCAACAAATAGCTCGCATATTTCATCAAATAAAAGCCCTTTGTGAATCAATTTTCTGGAAAAGCTTCATGTAACAACTATGTGCACCAATGAACCAAAGCCATAGCTCAACTCTTGACAAAAATCTCCACAAATCAAAGTTCACCCATTTTAAGAATCATGAAAAGATCAACATAAAGGTGATAATGGGGATTGGGATAAGGCATTCACATTTAGGATAATGGTGATAAAATGTCACCAAAACTTAGGAAAATTCAATAAATCCTTATGTCTTCACTCCAAAGAGCCAAATTTTATCATGTTGGGCCCAACTTCATGTTTAAATCTTAAACATGCATCTAATACCACTGTCCTAATTATCTAACACACGAATCAAAACAAGTTAAAATCACAAAAAATCATTACATAAACATCAAACCGAATTCAAACAACAATTTCACAAAAACCGAATATTGAAATAGGTTCATACAGCACACACAAACATAAGTAAATACAATAGCCATAGACGAGAGGATAATGGTGATAATGGGGATTGGCATAAGACATTCACATTTAGGATAATGGTGATAAAATGTCACCAAGACTTAGCAAAATTCAATAAATCCTTATGTCTTCACTCCAAAGAGCCAAATTTTATGATGTTGGGCCCAACTTCATTTTTTTCTTCCCCATAACATAGTGAATATGAACAAAGGTCAAGTATAACAATGTTAGACCTTCAAATAATCATACAACTCCAAATTCACCACAAGAACTCATCCAATTTTTTAGTTGCCGAAATCTCAAATTTTTTATTTTTTTTATTTTCGGCTCAAATTTTCTTTTCATTTTTATGTCCGAAATTTCTTTTTTTTCTTTTAATTTCGGTAACACATCTCTTTTCATGCAATTGGCCAAGTTTTACCCCACACTTACTTCCCAACATCACTTCAAATAACAAATTCCAATTAAACTTTACCAAGTCTTGACAACAATGGTTAGGATAAACTGTTCTAAGCTCAAGGAATGTGTATCATGGTGATGAAATAAAATGGCTCAATGTTGGCTCAATAGGGTTAAAACTAAGGAGTCCCACGATGGGCACAAATTAGGTATAAGCTTTATTTGGCATTGGTGGTAATCCTAACATGATCTTTTCAATCCTTTTCAAAATCAAGGCATTTCATGAATAATAGTCTTAAAAATTGTCAAGAGTGAGTTCTAGCATTCTAGAGTTCATTAAAAGCTATGGCACATAGTCATTGAATATTCAAAGAATGATGAAGTTTTGAAAAATTCTGCCCAATTTTTTTATCACTCATGAAGAAAGTATTTGGCATCAAAGCTCACACAGGTTATTATGGAACAAAATCAACACAAACATGCATGCTTATTACACAAATAAGTCCAAGTTTCAAATGTTCATACCAATCACAAAGTCCATGAAACTCACAATTATTTTCAAGATTATGCAAAACCATTATCTATGCATTCAAAGATATATTCATCATAGACTATTTAGGGGCACCTAAGACTCAAAAACAAACAAAAACAAACAAAAGCAACGAAATTTTTTTAATTTTTCTGATTTTCTGATTTTGTATTTTCTTTTCTTTTTTATGACTCAAAACAAAGACAAAAACAAAACAAAACAAAAAACATGTGAAACATATATTCCCTACCACACACTTAGAAAATTACATTGTCCTCAATGTAAACCAAAAATAATGTTGTAATTTCTAAGCATATGATAAAATTCACAAGTTCCACATTTATACAATTCAACCAAAAAGAGTTTAGGGATTTAGAAAATTCAAACTCTCGTTGATGGCTCCTTCACAATTTTGGTTGAAATGGGTTGCCTCCCATGGAGCGCTTAATGTTTATAGTCTACTCAGCCTAGACTCTTCACTTCTTAATCAAGTTGTGGGCGACGCCTTTTGGAGTGTACACCTCCAAATTCGTGCCTCCTTACAATGGTTATCAAAGATCGATGCATGATTACTTCACTCTTCAACTGCATCACATCAAGATAAAGAAAATTAGAAGAGTGGAGATGAGAGTTCAAAGAATAAGTTAGTAGTGAGTTAGTGAATTAGCTAAAGTTAGAAGTTAGTGTATAAGTATACAATAATTAGCTAAGTAGAATTTAATTGCAAATTATGAACAAAAGTTTAGAGTGGTGGAACTCGTTTCTTGCAACACTTGTCGTCCTTCCCAAGTCAATGAGAGCTTCAATCAACTGTTTACACTGTAATTCTTCACCTCTTCCTTATGATCTGCAACTAACAATTAAACTCTACAAGAATCATGAGAATCAACATGTATAGATTAGAAAGAATGAGTTAGAATAAGTTAGAGTATAGGTTAGAAATAAGTTAGAAGTAATGTAAAATTTTCAAACTATAAATGTATCATACGAATTCTCTATAAGTATATATTCCACACGATTTATGCAAATATAAGTTTCATAAAAATTTACAAGTATCACAAAATGGATCGGTTCTAGTCTTTTCAAAGTATTCGAATATGTGATATGAGATTGCCGAACCTAGAGTCTATTTCTTTTATTCACACAACTTTAAAATTCGAGGTACGTGGAGCAGAGGAGATAACAGTGCAATGTGCTGAAACAGTCCAAGGTAGTATCATGCTTATTACGATATACCTCAAAAATTAAAGACGAATTTTATCTTTTGAAGAAAAATAGATTCACATATGCTCAAGTTATTTTCTAGCGTCTAAAGTGAGGTGATGCTTCGGCACAAGCAGTTGTCTAGGTCGAGCGTATTTTACTTTTCTAAGGCGGTGTCGTTAAGATTCACAGAGAGTAAACTCCCTTTAAGAACCAGGCAGGTCTCAAAGTTGGTAACCACGGAGGACGAATCCCCTATCGACTCACTCACAGAGAATGAACATCAGTATGTGGGTCTTGAGAACCAGTTTTACAAACCTCGAACCAATCAATGAAAAATAACTTGCCCTATACTTTGTAAAATAAACTCGGGTCCTAGCGGTCTACAAGTGTTGATTAAAACCGCCCTCAACCTCATAGAAGTAATACTATTGCCGAAATGTCGCTTGTATGCGTGGGGGGGAAGTATCCCGCGTTTCCCAATCTATATAAAACGGATTCAACAAAGCACCATTCGTATGAAGGGTTTTGGTTATGATCAACAAAAGAGGCTTCACCTACATGTTACACTTTAGAAACTACAATAAACTCAAAGCATACACAAAAACTATCAACTTCCTAGAAATTATCTAAGTGTAACAACATTCACAATATACATCACATAATCGGCAATTAATCAAAACATAAACCAAAAACCAAAAGCAAAAATCGGAAAATCCCTATTTACTATTACATGTCCGAAAAATTCTATTACACATATCCCAAAAACTATAGCAAAATTAAATAATCTGCAATATACATAATTACAAAACAACACTTTATGAATCAAAAATGATTAAATTTCCCCGGCAACGGCGCCAAAAATAAATGGAGACATAATCCAAGCACAAAGTACCTGCAAAAAAACTTCATACACATAATACCCTTCTTTTGTCAATTGTAGTTAGGACAAGTAGAGATCGTTCTATTCGGGGAAATCAAGGGCTTTCAATCACACAAAGTGTTGCACATAAGGGGGGTTTGTCGAATTTTAATCTAATTACCTACTGATTTTTACAAATTTAAATCCTAAATTATTATTTACAATTGATCAACATCTTCCACACAATCACAAAACACAAGACTCATTACACATGCAACGAAATTAAAACAATTAAAAGGGGCAGCAAGCAAATATCGTATTCAAGATCAACTAAGTTCTAATTTAATTAGAGCCTTCGCGGTATATCTAATTATTCAAAACATCACAAGTATTTAGAATTAACTTCGCGTATAATCCTAAACATGGTACTAATCGGTTTAACAAAACTTCGCGTAGAAATTAAACACAAATAGCACATAAGCACAATATGTCGAATTGGAACATGTTAGCAGGTATGGCGTCACTCATCCCACATCGACATGTAAATTTCCAGAATTACTCTAGCCCTTAGATAAATACACATTAAAACCAACTTCGCGTATGATCCAACATGTATTAAATCGGCAAGTGAATTCAACATCTAGACAACACTCATGGCCTTTCGAATGCATCTAGACATCTCCTTCGGTTGCACACGAATTAAGGAAATAAACCTAATTAAATCAAGAAAACATGCAAAAACCTACTGCCCATCATACCATATTCAATTAAATCACAAGCATAATTCGGTAATTAAACACAAGAAAACCAAACAATATAACAAGAATTCGGAAATCCCATGAATAATTAACAAAACCAAAATCGGAACCAAGAATCCATACATAATTCATAGACAAATTAATGTATAAATACAAAGAAACCAAAGCCATCGAAAATTACAATCCAAGTGACAACCTTGTTGAAGAATTCGGCAAGTGGATTAGTGTTGATGATTGGAATGATTTTATGAAAGGTGGTGAAAGATGGTTCGGCTATGTTCTTGGTGAGGATTTTTGGAGAGAATTCGGCAGAGTTTTGACAAGTTTAAGTGAAGAAGAGAAGATGATTATTCTGAAATTATGTTGTGGTATTTATAGAGGCAAGGGAGGCAGCTAGGGTTTACAAAACCTTGTTTTTCTCAAACTTATCATGCTGGCAGATTTGACCTTCGAGTGAAGATTATGGAATATCTTTCTCTAGAAAATAGATATTGAGGTGATTCCAGTTGGGTTGGAAACTAGCCTCCCGTAGCTTTCTATCCATATAAGGCTCGAATTCTGATTCATTGTGAGCTGTCCGGGAGAGTCTGTGGAAGTTGAGAGACGTGCACAGGAATTTTCCCGAAATTAATCAGGATTCTTTTTCTTTCTCTTATTATCTGAATTCTTTTCTTCTAGACTCTTCTTGGGCTTATCTTGGACTTGAATTTTCTCATTAAGTTAGTATGAACATATGTTTAGGTCCATAATATCCGATCCATGCTTCAAAAGTCCAAATGAAAGCTTTCCTTGTGCAACCGGGAAAGTTGTTGTTTTCCCGGCAGAATGACCTTACTCCAGTAAATCTGGCATAACTTCCTCCTCAGAGCTCCGATTGATGCGATTCTAAGTCCCAGAGAAACTAGACACACATAGCTACCATTAAATAAAACAGTTTAATCAAATTCCTTATGAGTCGTCAGGAATGATTTTTCGAAGTTGGGACACAGTCTCAGGAAAATCCTGGAAGTCCCTGGATTGGTTTGCTCGGACTGCCAAGTTGCAGCCATCTTTTGGGTGACTTCCCGAACTCCGATTGATCTGAAATTTTAACACAACATTCCTCAGTATATGAATAATAAGCACACCAAATTTCATTAAATTCGGACAAGGATAGATCACATTTTTACTCATCTCAGAATCACGAAAAAGACAACTTGCATTATTTTCCAGATTCCTCAAACTTAGTCATTTTTCGGATTCTTAACCAACTTTTCGCCAAACTCTACCAAATTAACACTAAACTATATTATGACTCTATCTTAGAAAAATAAGGGTTAAACAAAGCATAAATGAGGGTAAAAACATATAATATCGTCGCACATTGTGCTCCTATCAATATATATATATATATATATATATATATAAGCCAATATATAGAAACACAACATACAACAACAATACTAAAAGAAGGTGATACTCTAGCCAATACTAGTAACAACAATCTTTTGAGACATACAACAACACAAAAGTACAAAGTAGTATATGCAATCACTTACAAAAGAAGGTGATACTCTAGCAATCAAAGCTTCCATTACTTGTTTTAAATCTCCCAACTCAGCCTTAAGACTTCCAACTTCTTGTTTCAACTCTCCATACTCCTTTTCACGCTCCAAGCATGAGGGTTGGTTGCAAGTTTAGCTACTAGAATCAGAAACATGTTTCAGTGGTTCCATACCATCACCTAAGCCGCGAATTTTATTACCTTTAGCCCTAACAACCACTTCTTTATATATGTCTCAATCATCCAATTCTTCTTCTCCATCACCACCACCAGCCTCTTGTAGATGTTTTTTCAGTTCCATAGATTCCTTCAATGGCAAGTGAAAACCATCATAAATACTTACTTTAATGTGAAAGGAATTATAGATAAAATACTAAACATACATAATATTCCTTTGCCTTTTGACTACGCCAATGTTCAGGTTTTCCCTCTTTAGCATCTGAAACGTGAAACCTTCTGAACATCTCTATTGGGCTTGGTTCAACTCCAATCTTATCAATCTGTACAGTAACCAATAAATATATATAGACTTTAACCTCCAACAACAAGCTAGCCAGTTTCCAAGTCCTACATTTAATAACCGCTGAGACTCTCCGAGCTAGATAGAGAATATTCAGTGACGCTGACTTGATGTAAATGTTTGAAGAATCAACTCTTGAATAATTAAAACATGCAGAAATGAAGTTATGCGTACCTCCTCTTTGATGTACTTAGCCATCGGAACTGAACCTTTTGTATGCACCATGGCTAATTTGCCACGATTAACTGCGTTCTGCTCACTCACATCCTATACATATAATGACATTAGAATGCTCTTTTAATTCTATAACTGACCATATAATGATACATATATGAAAATCACATTTTATACATATAATGACATTAGAATGCTCTTTAAATTCTATAACTGACCATGTAATGATACATATAAGAAAATCACATGAAATAGTACTCAACTTTAAACTTTTCATATTACTCCCAAAAAAATGTAACAAAACAGAAATACAACCTGCCATTCTTGCTTTAGCCATTTATCAACCATCAATGTCCAGATTTCAGGCAGCACATATGATGGGTTGTTAGCATATCTAGCTGCAGCACTCTTGTGTTTGTCAAAAACACTATTGCGAATCACACTCATCCATTCTTTATAGTTCCTCTTGATGTAATCTGCGAATGCATCAAAGAGAGCTTCCTCGGAGCAATCAAATTGGAAGTTTTTGTTCCTCCACTTCCTAAACAATTTTTCCAAGTCCTCTTTTGGAAAATCTTTGTAAGTTATATAGGGGCCTCGGAGCTCTAATTTGAAGAGGGGCCAGATACTTTGGGCAACATCAGTAGTTATAATCCTGGACAATAACAAACATACCAAATTAACATGTATCGACTGAAATTGAATGAAGCTCAAGCTCAGTAGTTATATATGTGTTATAATTTTTCCATTATTACAAATTCAGGAACAACAAGACAATTTTGTATGTAATTGAGTTTATTACGAATCAAGCTCATCAATCTAAACGTTGGTTTGTCTCTCACAGGGCTTTCCAAGACACTACATGTATTTACTTAAATTAAATGTACCTCTTTCGAAAAATCTGTGCTTTTGTTCCATAGCCTTTGGAACCTTTGGCAGGGCCTCTACTCTTCCTTTTGGTAGCCTCAGATACCAACCTTTCTTCCTCTCTGTCATCATCTGTTGTTTCATTGGGAATGTCTTCAGACATAGTACATGTAGAAGACTCCGGATGTAAAGTGGTTGCCGCTAATTTTTTTCGGCTGCCCCTCCTTGTCAGGACTACAATATTGTATGACAATTCGTAAGAAAAAATTAAACGATTAAAATGCTTCAAATGGATTAAAACACAGCAGCTTTTAAAAACGATTGAGTTATTCTAGTTCTTGTTCATCAATAGTTATATGTAGATGTAGTTAAGTAGATATCAAATGATTAATCAAACTAATCATAAACACATATGACAATGTGTAAGAAGATATTAAAAGATTAAAATACTGTCATCGTTTGTTAAGATTCTAATGAGGAAGCCTTTAAAATAAAACTACATTAGGAGAGCAGGGAAGAAGAATATGCAAATCTTCAATTTTATTCACCAAGTAAAGTTCTTTAAATCTTATTTCTAATCTGTTGTATTCTCTTTTGATTCTTTTTCAGTCAAAACTCAATGTAAAGTTTGTTATATGGTGGTGACTCATTTTTATTGTTGTTTCAATTAATGTTATATGGTTTGTTGATATGAGTTTCAACTACAACTAATAGCTCCCATGTAATATCACGTATATAATTTATGAGCACAAACATATACACAAGCAAATCAAAGCAAGCAAGTCAAATTCATTCTTCAAGTGAAAAAAAAAGAATCAAATCAGAAACAGTAAAACAAATTAAATTTTGTTGAAAATAGCATCAACTTCTACATTCTCACTCCTCGTCAGAAGAGATGTCAACATATTTCAGAGGAGACTGAACGACTTCTGGTTTTTCGGTCTTTATATGAACACGTGAAACACGATTTTGTTCTTTTTCAGGACCATCCTTAGTCAGATCAATAGGATAGCGTGCAAATATCCCATAATACCATGTCGGCATTTTCCGACCTCCCAGATTCACCTGCTTATCTTGAATCGAAGATGCAACATTTGATTCTAATCCAACAGACGAGTGAATAGAAGACACTTTAACACTGTCAGAGTTGCTGGAGCTTCTGTACTCAACTGGCGGCGGAGATGTGGAACGAAGACGAACCGGTCTGCGAACTTTACGTAAATGTTGACGTCTAGCATATCTATAACTGGCTGACATAATTAATATGAATGAATACAAAGACGTATACAAGCAACACGAAATAAATTTAAATAAGGAGTTTGTTTTAGGATGTGTGACGTAAAATCAGTACATTTTATAGTGGGAAAATTTTATCATTTGTTCAAACTATCCGCCGAGTATGACTCTTTTTACTGTAAGTTATAGAGAAATTTGGTATATTGACAATTCAGGGGGTTTGACATTTAACCTTTTACGTAGGAGGAATCGTAGCTAGTTTGTTACGGAAAATTGTTATAAATATTAAATCAAGACCCTTTTAGAAAATAAAAAGGACTAACTATTTTTTTCTTTTTCTTTTTTTTTATCAGTTAAAAAAGAAAATATCTTAGATCCCTTCCGGCTGGAGCACACCATTCACATGAATAAGAGTCATATTCAAGGTTTGGTTCCTTTTGTGTTTTATTTAGATAATATTTAAAAGTCTACACAAACGGTTTCAGTAAGATTAGGTATCCCTTTCATCCAAAAAAACAAAGATCAGGTCTCCCTTTTCACTTTGACCACGATTCGACTACCTCAAAATTTGGTTTCATCGCCCGCTCAAAATTTTCATTGCACGCCTCAAGTGCTTTGTGGGTGTTTCACTCATAAGCGGTTTAGCAACTTATCTCCTTTAATCAGTCACTCTCTTCTCTGAATTGCTCTCTCATGGCAGCCCCACAACTCACAGATTACGAGCTTATGAGGCTAGAGAAACTTCGACGAAACAAGGAGAGATTAGCTTCAGTGAACCTCCCATCCTTGTCCGACCGACCCTCTGCCTCAACCAAACGCCCAAAGTAAGTAATCTCCAACACACCACCGACCCTCACCATCTATAGACCTTATTCTTCACATATTCCAATCTTTCTTGTTTGTTTACAGGTGTTCTCCACGTATGGTCGAGACCAATCAACAACCAACAGGTTTTGATTTCTATCCTGAAAGTCGTCATATTGAGTCACCACCATATGACAAGTGCTTCGGTATTTTCCGTTGAGAGATAGGCTTGAGCGGTTGTACATGTCAGAAACCACCGCAAAAGCTATGAGATGGCACGGTGAGTGGGACTTGGGAGACGCAGCTATCATGACACACATCTCTGACGGAGCGGCTTGGAAGCATATAAACAATGAGTTTCCTCATTTTGCGTCAGATGTCAGAAACGTCAGGCTCGGGCTCTCAACCGACGGGTTCAACCCTTTCGGCACCATGATTCTTTCATACAGTATTTGGCCGGTGGTTTTGGTACCTTACAACCTTCCTCCGTGGATGTGCATGAAGAAGGAATATAATATGTTGACGTTGTTGATTCCGGGGCCTGGTTACCCAGGGAAATGTCTCGATGTGTATATGAGACCATTGATTGAAGAGCTTAAGGTATTGTGGGACGTTGGTCATCCCACTATTGACAAGTACAAGGAGGAGACGTTCCAGACGCATGCCATAGTTATTGGTACCATCAGTGATTTTCCTGCTTATGGGATGTTGTCGGGCATCGTTGTTAGGGGATACAAGACTTGTCCAGAGTGCCTCAGCGATTATGGGAGCACCCCTCATTGCAACAAGATATGCAGAATGGGTCATCGTGTGTTCCTTCCGGCGGATCACCACTGGCGTTACGAGTCCGCCGCATTTGATGGAACCGAAGAACACGGTGGTCCTCCCAGAAGATGGATGGGAAGAGAAATTTTAGCAGTGCTTAATGAGTACGATTTTGGGCCCCTCAGCAATCATCCCGATATTGTAGCGGAAATACCTGAAAGACCTGAGGAGTACAAATTGTGGACACATAAGAGCATATTGTGGGAACTCCCGTACTGGTGTGAGTTGTTGATCCGTCACTTCCTAGACGTTATGCATATAGAAAAAAATGTTTCTGAAAGTGTGGTAGGCACAACGCTGAACTTGGAGGGGAAGACGAAAGACTGTCCTAAGGCTCGCACTGATCTGCAAAACATGAATATCAGAAAACAACTATGGTTGAAACAAGGGAAGAGAAAAATGCCTCAAGCTCCTTACACCGTCAAGCCTGAGCATAAATCAGAAATTTTCCATTGGATAAGTCGGGCCAGGTATCCTTCAGGCTTTGCTGGAAATATAGCCAAGTGTGTGAACAGACAATTCAACAATCTTTACGGGTTGAAAAGTCATGACAATCATATCCTGCTACAACGTCTCTTCCCTGTTTTCATTCGACTGTTCCTTCCCCGTCACGTTGTGGAACCGTTAGTAGCTTTGGCTAGATTTTTCCATAAGGTATGCACACGGGAAGTGAGAAAATCTGACCTCCGGGAAATGCAACAAGACATCGTTCATATCATGTGTAAATTTGAGATGATATTTTCTCCAAATTTTTTCGATATCATGCCTCACCTCATGATCCATCTTCCTCGGCAGTTGTTGCTTACCGGTCCTGTGCACTTCACTTGGATGTGTCCAATGGAAAGGTACGTATTTTACACCTTATGTTAATTTCTTCATCAATATATGTGATTTAGTATTAATGTATTATCATAACACTTTAAAAACTTGATTTATAGGCAACTTAGACAATACAGTGATTTTGTCCAAAACAGATCTGCACCTGAAGGATGTATAGCTGAAGCATATATTGCGCACGAGTGCGTCACCTACATGAAGCTGTATTTAGGAGCGTTACAGGAAAGCATACCGGAAGATGTACCTTCACAGTTCAATCTTTCCATACTCTCCGACGATGTTGTACTCGGTGGAAACATGCCAGTTTCCTACAAGTTGAAAGATTATGAGGTAGCCATTGCACATTGGTGGGTACTAATTAACTGTTTAGAAGTTCAGTTTTGGAAGAACATGCATCTAAACTGTGAACAAGTAGGAGGTGATCTCGATTACCACAACCGGACATTCGCAGAGTATTTCGGCCGCTGGGTACGTAACTTTAACATTATTCTATACGTATTTATATATTATTGTGTATAATTATTCATATTTATAGTTGATTCTGATGGTTGCAGATGGACCTCATTAAAAATGATAATCACCCAAATTGGTCGCACGAACTCAAACTGCTAGCGATGAAGCTGGTCTATTCAAAAGTTTATGCGACGTGCAAGGTGAATGGTGTGTTATTTCGATGTGAAGAGAGAGACGTCAGACTGAAAACACAAAATTCAGGGGTTATGGCACATGGTGGGGATGATGGAGTTGAATATTACGGTGTTCTCCATTCAGTTGTGGAACTGCATTATGGGAAAGGCATGAAAGTGCACCTTTTCAAGTGTAGATGGTTTGACACACGGCCGCAGAGCATAAAAACCGATCAATACAGCATAAGTTCTGTGAACACTAGTACATCATGGTATGAGGATGACCCGTTCATTTTTGCCACATGGGTGAAACAAGTGTTTTATCTTGATGATCTCGCCAAGGGTGACCCGTGGAAAGTAGTCAACACTATCCACCATCGCAACATTTACCGGGCGTTTACACTTGGAGTGGCTGAAGAGAACGAGGAAGGTGGCACCGCGTATCAAGAGCCCAACTCAAACAGTATTCCTGACTCCTCTTTTATTCGCCTAGACACGCCGGTGCGAATTCGACGTGAAGAGCCACTGCTTGTTGATGTTGATCCAAATGAAGAAACTAACGAGGACTCTAGTGGTGAGGAAAGACATAGATTACCCCTATCGAGCAATTCAGAAACCGAAGAAGACTCATCCGATGATTCCGATTACAATCCGCCGGATTAAGTAATTTAGATGATGTAATCCTTTCATTTGTAATCCACTAATTTCTAATGAACGGGCGTGGGGATGAGCCTCCCAGCTAGGCTGGGTTCCAAACCCCTTAAAAAAAAAGATTTGAAATATGTTGACTGCTGGGTTTCTGTTTTCTTGATGTTCAATTTTGGTTATATATGAACAGGAAATAGGAATACGAGAGGTGTAAACCTACTGATTTTTTTTACCTTTTTCATATAATGGCCGACGAAAAACATGTTATTTCGTCGGCTATACTAATAATAGCCGACGAAAAATTCATTATTTCATCGGCTATAACTATATTGGAAAATACATATTTTATTTTAGACAGAAAAAGACAAAAGAATAGACGACGACTACGGGTCTCTCATCGGCTATGATTTAAAAAACAAAAACAAAAAATGACCATATTCCATTTTCTATCACTAACGATAAACCATTGCTTCATCCTTCAAATGCAAAAATGTTGTGAAATAAGATATGCCCGAAATAATGAAATACGTCTACGGTTGAAAATGACAAGATTCTGATAAAATCTGAGTGGCGAAAGATGCGGTCAAAGGTTTTATTCTTTCGTTTCCCTAATGGTAGCGTTACCTTCGGTAAATATTTTGAGGAAAATTTTTATACGATTAGCTGCATCTCATCGATTTGAAACTATTATCTGTTGAAGGTCAGGCCAAAAAACGTCATTTAGACAGGCCAATTACCATTTCTAAGCGTTTAGAGGTTTGACTCACCCGGTTGACCGTTCCGATCGAGCCTTTAACGTTGTCAGCTGAAGTTGGATTTTTTTCCATACATGTATTTAATCTTCACGGTGATATCTGACGGTTGGAATAGATTTTATAAACTTTTAGATTCAAAATCAGAACATATGCACTAATGTTCCTTAACTTGTTTACTAAGTGTTTAAGTGAATGTATAGTTTCAAATAGTTACTATACGTAGACTCTTCAAATGCAAAAATGTTGTGAAATAAGATATGACCGAAATAATGAAATACGTCTACGGTTGAAAAATGACAAGATTCCGATAAACTCTGTGTGCCGAATGTTGCGGTTAACTGTTTTTTACTTTCGTTTTCCTATGGGTAGCCTGACGTTCGTTAAATCAATTTTGGAAAATTTTTATAAGATTAGTTGCGTCTCATCAATTTGAAACTATTATCTGTTGAAGGTCAGGTCAAAAAACGTCATTTAGACAGGCCAATTACCATTTCTAAGCGTTTAGAGGTTTGACTCACCCGGTTAACCGTCCCGATCGAGCCTTTAACATTGTCAGATGTAGTTGGATTTTTTTTCATACATGTATTTAATCTTAGCGGTAATATCTGACGGTTGGAATAGATTTTCAAAACTTTTAGATTCAAAATCAGAACATATGCACTAATGTTCCTTAACTTGTTTACTAAGTGTTTAAGTGAATGATGTATAGTTTCAAATAGTTACTATACGTAGACTCTTCAAATGCAAAAATGTTATGAAATAAGATATGACCGAAATAATGAAATACGTCTACGGTTGAAAAATGACAAGATTTTGATAAACTCTGTGTGCTGAATGTTGCGGTTAACTGTTTTTTACTTTTGTTTTCCTATGGGTAGCCTGACGTTCGTTAAATCAATTTTGTAAAATTTTTATACGATTAGTTGCGTCTCATTGATTTGAAACTATTATCTGTTGAAGGTGAGGCCAGAAACCGTCGTTTAACTAGACTAATTTCCGTTTTTAAGCGTTTAGAGGTTTGACTTAGTGGTTTGACCTACTGTTTAGCCGACGAAAATAATATGTCGTCGGCTAAACTCTTGCGATCCGCGCATTTTTATTGTCCGCCGTTGGATGGCTCAGATCCAACGGCTGTTGATTTTCCAAAGTATAGCCGACGAAATCTTTTAAATCGTCGGCTATTCTCTCAGTTTAGCTGACGAATTATAATTTTCGTCGGCTAAACTCTTGCGATCCGCGCCTTTTTATTGTCCGCCGTTGGATGGCTTAGATAAGACGGCTGCTGATCTTCCAAAGTATATCCGACGATGTTCATAGAATAGCCGACGACATTCAAAGAATAGCCGACGAAATCTTTTAATTCGTCGGCTATTCTCTCTGCTATAAAAGCAGAAAGCCGCAGCAGCCCGACATTTTCAACCCTAAATCCGCAAAAACGCCTCCTCCACTCCTCAAATCGGCCGCTCTCCTCCTCCAATCAAGTACACTCGTCCTCCTCCTCCTCAAATCGGCGCCGGCCTCAACATTCCTCCTCCATCCGGCCCGCCGATCCTCCTCCATCCGGCCGGAATCTTCCCGTCCTCCTCCGGCCACCTCCTCCTCCTTCCCCTCCTCCTTCCCCTCCAAAACAGATCCGAAGGCAATTACCATTTTTTTTTCAATTTTTTTTAATTTTATAATTTAGGTATTTATGTTAATTTAGGTATAATTTTGGTATTTATGTTAATTTAGGTAATTTTTTTAGGTATAATTTAGGTATTTATGTTAATTTAGATATAATTGTTAATTTAGGTATTTATGTTAATTTAGGTATTTATGTTAATTTAGGTAATTTTTTAAGGTATAATTTAGGTATTTATGTTAATTTAGATATAATTGTTAATTTAGGTATAATTTAGGTATTTATGTTAATTTAGATATAATTGTTAATTTAGGTATTTATGTTAATTTAGGTAATTTTTTTAAAATTTATTTTAATTGTATAATTTAAGTATAATTGTATAATTTATACTTATAAATTGGTAGCCTAATTATATAAATGGTTATATTTATGTTAATGGTTAGTATTATTTAAAATTAGTTAAAATTGAAAAATTAAGTTGTTAGTATGTTTTAAAATATGTTAGTATTATTGGTTATTATATTAATTAGAATTTGTTATTTAATGTAATATAATTTAATATTAATTAATGTATTAATGCCTCAAGCTACAGATGGCCGATGCACTGAGACAGTTATTCGGAGGCCGTC
Source organism: Potentilla sterilis (assembly GCA_963682095.1). Taxonomy (NCBI): domain Eukaryota; kingdom Viridiplantae; phylum Streptophyta; class Magnoliopsida; order Rosales; family Rosaceae; genus Potentilla; species Potentilla sterilis. The sequence goes on from OY821758.1 coordinate 32,134,073, forward strand.
GTTCTTCCAGATCTAGGGGTTTTGGAAGTTCTTCCAGATCTAGGGGTTTTGGAAGTTCTGCCGGTTCCGCAGACTCCGACAGGACCCTTAACCAGCCTGAGAGGACCACCAGCCAGCCGCGGAGGAGTGTGGATTCATCACAGCCGCGGAGGAGTGTGAGTTCTCGGCACCAGACCCTTCTCCAGGCGGGGCGACCGTCGAGCAGTTCACGTCCCCCTCTCGGACCAGATGCTCCGAGGTTCAGTAGGCAGCTATTTCAGGACGAGATAGCTCCAGACGTTCCTCAGGTCCGTATGCCTGAGGTTCATCGGGAGCCGATGACGAGTCCGGCGACGTCTGCTGCTGACTCGACTGAGGGGCCTACTCTCCCAAATCAGCTCTACCTCACGTACAACATTCCTGCGATACCCGAGGTCGACTTTCGTGGTGTGCCCATATGGCCTGATATGCCTCAGTACGTGAGTGTTGCAGAGGCATACCATCAGCAGCCATTTGAGAGACCTGAGCTCCTGATTTCGGCGAAGAGAAAAGAAAAGTCGACAGACGGGTCATCCAGTAGTTCAGGTAACATTTGATTTTATTAATTAAATATTTTATTAAAATTAACGCACTAATATTTAATTTTATTAACCAATCGTCGTTTATGTGATAGGGACAGCCGGTAGCAGTTCAACGAGGAATACGAGAGGTGTCATATGTTTTGACACGCTCAGGAGAACTGTTGAGAGCAGGGGGAGGATCCAGATCAACGAACCCCCTAATCAGGAGATTCAGGGGAAAAAACGCCGCGATTACGCGGGTTGCGTGGGGGCACTGATTAGGGATAGAGTCCCTATATTGTGGACACGGTGGGCTGATGTGCCGGGAGAGATCAAGAGGGAGGTCAACAACGCGGCGTCGGTGAGTAATTTAAAAAATTTAATTTCTTTATCGTAATATTGAATAATTTTCGGTATTGTTATAATTGTAAAACTAATAAAATATTATCTTTCAGACATACTTCGAGATTGCCGAACACAAGTAGGATTGGGCGGACGCGATACAAAACTCGAGGTACGTTGGGAATTCCTCATCTTATAATTTGAAATATTTTATGATATTAATAATATTTCTAATGCACTTTTGTTTTTTCCGTAGGTTCAAAGAGTGGAAGAACGAGCTCCGTACCCACTTTACCGAATACGACAACCGTGGTTGTATGGGTACTCCAATAGAGTTCATGTTTAGGGAGTACGAGTGGCGTTGATTGAAGACAGTAGACTTCAACAACCCACTTATGCAGGTAAATACTAAACTTAACTATAAATGTTTATTTTGTTAAAATTTTAATTATTAGTTTAATTATTTTATAATTATTACACTAATATTTTTTTATGTATTTTTCTATTATTTTATTATTTGTTTGAAGGAACGGTCTCGGATAAACTCTGCGAACCGCCGCCGTAACACAACCCCCCATCATGGTGGTTCTAGGCCATTTGCACAATATCAGGAGGAGGGGCTTAGAGATCATCCTGATAGCAACCCGTACGTGGAGACGTTCAAGAAGGCTTATCCACAAGCGACAGAGCAGCTCGTAAGTCGTTGATTACGATTTTAAAATTTTAATTATTAATTTTACTTAATTATATATTTATTAGAATATTAATTTTTTTTTCCCGTTCAATTAGGAGAGGATGAACCGGGCCGAAGAAGAAGTGTATGAGCAAGTAGTTCGGGAGACACAACCGAACATTTCAGAGGCAGATCTGCAAGAATTCCTGCGCCAGGTCGACCGATCGAATGTCCAAACGGCAGCGAGGATGTTCGACGCAGCCTTCCCACACCGGTCAAACCAATACTACTGCCGGGGTTTGGGAAGTTCTGGAATAGGGCTCCTGAAGACCACTAAGGGAGGTCAAAAGAAGGGAGGTGGGGACAGCCAACAGATGAGGGGGGAAGTGCAGAGATTGGCCGCAAGATTGGCGGCCGAGTCCCAGAGATCACAGGAGCAACACCACAGAACACAGCAGTATCATTTGGATATGTCGAGTTGGTATGCTGAATGCGAGAGAATTCGGCGACACAACTACGCCGGCCAACAAAACTGGTGGTATGATATGTTTGCGGCACAACAACAAAGCCTTGAACCCCCGCCCCTGTTTCAGCCGTTAGTTGAACCTCCAATGCCTCAACCTCCCGATTTCGTTCAGCAGGATGACGAGCATGATGGAGAGCAGGATGCTGGGGATGACGTGGTGGACTTTAGTGCTTTAGGTGATGATTAGGGTTATATTTTATGTATATTGGAACAAATTAAATAATAAGTCATTTAGACGTGTTTCTTGTTGGTGTAAATGCATGGATTGTCATTGTGAATTACCGGTTGCTTGGAATGGTAATTTAGAAATTAATTTAATTTTTTTTCCCCAAAATGTAAGAATAGCCGACGATATTGGCATTATTTCGTCGGCTATAAGTACTATAGCCGACGATTTTTACCAATTTTCGTCGGCTATAACAGTTATAGCCGACGAAAATGACATTATTTCGTCGGCTATATTTCAGAACAAATAGCCGACGAATTTCGTCAGCTATAGTTTACGATATCGTCGGCCATACTCGAAAATATCCGACGAATTTCGTCGGATATTTTGCCCAGATTTGGTCGACAAAATTAATTTCGTCAGTAATATCGTCGGCCATACTCGAAAATAGCCAACGATTTTGTTATTTTCGTCGGCCATTGGTTTTACCGACGCCGTTTTACCGACGAATTATAGTCGACGAAAGTTTCGTCGGCAGAAGGAATAGCCGACGAAAATTTGTCATAGTCGACGAAATTTTTTTCATCGGCTATTCTGTCCGATCTGGTAGTGTACGTTAAAGGTTAAATGTCAAACCCCCTGAACTGTCAATATACCAAATTTCTCTATAACTTACAGTAAAAAGAGTCATACTCGGTGGATAGTTTGAACAAATGATAAAATTTTCCCACTATAAAATGTACTGATTTTACGTCACACATCCTAAAACAAACTCCTTATTTAAATTTGTTTCGTGTTGCTTGTATACGTCTTTATATTCATTCATATTAATTGTGTCAGCCAGTTATAGATATGCTAGACGTCAACATTTACGTAAAGTTCGCAGACCGGTTCGTCTTCGTTCCACATCTCCGCCGCCAGTTGAGTACAGAAGCTCCAGCAACTCTGACAGTGTTACAGTGTCTTCTATTCACTCGTCTGTTGGATTAGAATCAAATGTTGCATCTTCGATTCAAGATAAGCAGGTGAATCCGGGAGGTCGGAAAATGCCGACATGGTATTATGGGATATCTGCACGCTATCCTATTGATCTGACTAAGGTTGGTCCTGAAAAAGAACAAAATCGTGTTTCACGTGTTCGTATAAAGATCGAAAAACCATAAGTCGTTCAGTCTCCTCTGAAATATGTTGACATCTCTTCTGACGAGGAGTGAGAATGTAGAAGTTGATGCTATTTTCATCAAAATTTAATTTGTTTTACTGTTTCTGATTTGATTGTTTTTTTCTTTTTTTTTTTCACTTGAAGAATGAATTTGACTTGCTTGCTTTGATTTGCTTGTGTATATGTTTGTGCTCATAAATTATACATGGGAGCTATTAGTTGTAGTTGAAACTCATATCAACAAACCATATAACATTAACTGAAACAACAATAAAAATTAACAATTTAAAAGAACATATCAAACGATCCAGCAAATATCAAAAGAAAACTATTGAAAATTCATAAAGCAACCAAGAGTCCTACTTATGCTATGATGCTTATTTTAGTTGGTTGTCTTTGAGTCCATGTCAAATATGGTTTAAAGGTCGTTTAGTTGAAGTTGATTTGTTTTGAATTTTGACCAATTCCTTAGGAGAATTCCTTCAGTATAGTAAATTTCAAAACTTGGGTGGGATTAACCGTTGCAATTGGTTAGGCTTCTTTGCTGCAGTATTTGCTATTTAAGCATGTATTTGTTTTAGTTAGTGTAATAACAAATAGATGCTTTCAGAATCCTACAGTTTCCTCTCTTGTCTAGTTTCCTCTCAGTTTACTGCTTTCAGAATCCTACAACTTCCTCTCTTGTCTAGTTTCCTCTCAGAGCCTTCATTTGTTCCAAATAGTATGTCAATCTCTATGCTATGTTCTCTTTCTTTCCCCTGTTATTTATTTTTTATTTTTAGATTTTGTATCTCTAGGCCTGAATCTTAATTCGGATTTTAGAGCGAATTGAATTGATTCCATTTTATGGCTTTTGTTAGCTTTTTTGCAGGGTGATACCAATGACGCAATGAGGTCTCACAAAAACACCAAATGAAGCCATAGCAACTCCTCTCAGGTATGGAGATAGTAATCAATATATTGCTTTCAGGTATTTCAATTATTTACTGCTTTTGTTAGATTTTCCTTTACTGCTTTCAGGTATTTCAATTATTTTCTAAAGTTATTGGTTTCTACTTCAATTTATTGGTCTGGTGCACCAAAATCCTTGCTATAGCTGTTGGAATTTTATTTTTACAATTTATTTTCAAGTATGGAGATAGTAATCAATATACAGTTTTTGTAGGATAAGAAATAATGTGTAGGAGTAAATGATTCAATATTTTTTTTTTGTGAAAATTGATTCCATATTCTGCTACTGGTTCAAACTTTTTGCCATGTAAGAGTTTGACATTAAGATCAACCCAATTCATTATAATATATAACTAAAATAGTTTTTGTTGTTTTTAAAATTTCATTTATTCGACAGAAAATGCCAGTTGATAAATCATGGATGCACTTGAAACTGTCAGACATAAATTATTTTAATGGAGTCGAAACTTTCATAGAGTATGCTACGAACCATGGAAATTGCTTAGACGGAAGAATATGGTGTCCATGCCGAGATTGTATGCTCACTGATAGATTGGTTTCAACAGAAGTGCACACACACCTTTTGTACAGAGGTTTTATGCCGGGATATACTATATGGCATAAACATGGAGAGAAGGAAGATAGTGACAGTAGTGATAGTGAGGACTACAATGATGATTGAAGGTATCTGTGTGCATCCTAGTTCAACTAGGATTGCCTTTCCAAGGCAACCCTGGATTCCTTGCTGCAGAAGGAAAAGCTGCTGCATCAAAGAAATGAGATCTCCGGAAAGTCAGAAGTTGGTTCTGCTACATCAGATGAAGATTCGTCTTTAATTGGTCTCAGTCAACTTGGTAAGGATCATTTGCATTCATGATAGAATAAGATAGTTAAGGAATACATGGATATGTGTTTGAATTAGTTGCCTTATTCTATCTGATTTATTAGTTGCCTTATGTCTAAAGATTGCAACATAAGAATGCTTTTGGAAAATGATTAAGTGATTGATTCAAAATATTGCAAGTATGGAATATGTATTGAATTAGGATTCTTATATTCCTCAATCAGTGGATGATTTACCTAAAGATCAGTAATCATCCAGCTGTCCGAGATAAGGTGAGACATACTCTATATATATAGCTTCTGCATAATATGTTAGAGTTAGAGATTTTGGAGTAAAGTGAAATAGGTATAGTTCATCTTTGCATTACATTGCATATACTTGCTTGTATTCCAAATCTCTCTGTGTATCATAGGTTGAGTCTGCATTGCATCTGCATTCATGCATTTGGTTGACTGAGACCTTCACATCAGATTAAGAACAGATGTGTTCAAATCAAGTTGAGTGAGAACTTGGTCTAGATTGTGTGAGAATCTAACTGCATCAGTGTGAGTGGTGTAGTACTGTATTAGGTTGTGTGAGAACCTTGTAATCGAACTGAGTAAGAGTTCAATACAGTTAACTGTCTGAGGTTAAGTGAGAACCTCTTAGAAAGCTGTGTAAGAGCTTTAGACAGTGCAGTTGAATATAAACTGCAATCATAGACTGTGTGAGAGTCTATGCAAGTCTAGTTGTTGAGTGAGAATAGCTAGCACTAAACTGAGTGAGAGTTTAGTAGCCAAACTGTGTGAGAGTTTGGAAATTGTTCATACTGATTGTATTACTCTTATATTCACTTGAGATAGTAATAATATTCAGTTTAACTTAGAGCTTTTTCCTCAAAGAGGTTTTGCTCTAAGTTTGATCATTGATTTATACATTCCTGTGTTTCTTCCATTCTGTTATAGTTCTAAATTTTCAGTTACGTGGCAGCAGGTTTTGATCAATGCGATGACATGCAAGACCTTATGGAAGAATGTATCCAACAAGATCCCAATGGAAATGCACAAAAGTTTTATAAATTGCTGGAGCAGTCAGAGGTGCCGCTGTACCCCGGGTGTGAGAAATACTCCAACTTGTCATTTGTAGTGAACTTGGTGCACATCAAGAGTACTGGTAAGATGAGCAACAAAGCATTTGACCAGCTATTGAAGTTGTTGAAAAACGCATTCCCGATGTGTGACAAATTGCCAACATCAAACTATAGAGCGAAGAAGCTTGTTGAAGAGCTCGGACTTCATTACGAGAAAATTGACGAGTGCAAAAATGATTGTGCAATATATTATGGGAAGAATAAAGATGCAACCGAATGTCCTACGTGCAAACTTCCAAGGTGGAAGAACGCACCACCACAAAGGAAAATGGAAAAAAGGTTAAAAATATTCCGTGGAAAGTTTTGCGATATTTTCCACTCACACAAAGATTACAACGACTATTTATGTCGTCGAAGACAGCTCCAGATATGAGGTGGCATTTTGAGGACCGTGCGAAAGATGGTGTTTTGAGGCATCCAGCAGATGCGGAGGCTTGGAAAACATTTGATCAAATACATCCATCATTCAGTAACAAGCCCCAAAATGTAAGGCTTGGATTGGCAACTGACGGATTCAACCCTTTTGGGAATATGAGTGTTAGTCATAGTACTTGACCAGTTTTGCTATTTCCTTACAACCTTCCTCCATGGATGTGCATGAAAGACCCTTACATCTTCTTAACTTTATTGATACCAAGACCAACAAGTCCTGGCAATGACATCGATGTTTACCTTGAGCCGTTGATCGATGAGTTAAATCAATTGTGGGAACATGGTAAGGAAACTTACGACATTTGTACGAAGCAAAATTTTCAGATGAGAGCTGCACTCATGTGGATAATCCATGATCTTCCAACATACGGTTATATGTCTAGTTGGTGCACACAGGGAAGATTGGCATGTCCATGTTGTGCGTCAGAGACCTCTAGTCGTAGATTGAAGCACGGGTCAAAACAATGTTATATTAGTCATCGTTGATTTTTAGCACCAAATCATGAGTGGCGTAGGAAACGGAAACTTTTTGCTAACACATGGGAGAAGAAATCTGTACCAATGAGAAAAACTGGTTAGGACATTGTGGATGAAGTTCAGGGGTTAAAGACATTTAAACTTGGAAAAAAGGAGAAAAAACAAATCATCCCTGGATTTGGAAAGACTCACAATTGGAAAAAAGAAAGCATCCTTTTCAAACTGCCTTACTGGAAAACAAATGTTATGCGCCATATATTGGATGTGATGCATATCGAAACAAATATTTTCAGCAACGTGATAGGCACAATGATGGACATTGATGGTAAATCAAAAGATTCAGTAAATGCTCGTCTTGATCTCAAAAGAATAGGTATAAGGAAAAAATATTGGCCTAGAGAGGAGGATGGGAAGTGGGTCTACGATCGGGCACCTTTTGAATTGTCAGGCGATGATATCAAAGCTATATGTGAATGGTTGCTGAAACTGGAAGTTACTGATGGCTATTGTGCAAATGTATCTCGTTGGGTGAATGCTAAACGACGCAGTATTTCCGGAATGAAGAGTCATCACTGTGGTCATGGAGAGACTGCTTCCGCTTGTGGTGCGTGAGTTACTACCCAAGAAACCTTGTGAAGCACTGATTGAGTTGTCTTACTTTTTCAAAGAGTTGTGTGCTAAAGTACTGCGTGTTCCTGATTTAGAACTTCTTCAAGATCGAATTGCCATAACCCTATGCAAGTTGGAAATGATATTTCCTCCTACATTTTTTGACATCATGGTTCATTTGTCAATTCACTTAGCTTGGGAAGCAAAAGTAGCCGGTCCTATACAGTACAGATGGATGTATCCCATTGAAAGGTGATTATATTATTTTGAATACTTTATCATTTTTTATAAAATTGTGTTGTTCATGTTGTTGGTCATTTGACTGTTGTCTAATGTGATATTTGTTTTTTTATTAATAGGTACTTGCATAAGCTAAATACTTTTGTTCGTAACAAGGCCCGTCCAGAACATTCCATTGCAGAAGGATATTTGGCAGACGAGTGTATCACATTTTGTTCTAGATATTTACGTCAAACGAGACTAAATTTAACTGAGTCGAGAGAAACTATGATGAAGGTCAACCATTGCAAGGTGAGTCTCAGTTATCTATATTCTCACTTCCAGGTAGAACTATTGACAAAGGTGAATTGGTAGTAATGACCGAAGAGCTTCATCATGTTGCCGCCCACTATGTCCTAACAAATCGTAATGAGTGTTTGCCTTATATCGAGTAAGCAATTCTATGACCACAAGTATTTAAATTTCAAAATGTATATAGAAATATATAATTAATGTTTAAATTATCTTACACGTGCAGTGAACATAAGGACATTCTTCGTACTCAACATGGCGATGATTGGGTGGATGAGTTGCACAAAAAAGATTTTGTGGACTGGTTTTCTGATAAGGTAAACACTTTTTTTTTTATTTTAAAAAAAAAACTATTATTGATTATATTTAATTTTTTTTTAAGTATATTTATTTTCCACATGTAGATTCAGCAATTGTATGCAGATGGAAAAGTAAGTGATGAAATGCGTTCATTGGCGGAACGTCCTGGAAAGCAGGCTTTCTACTATAAAGGTTACAATATCCATGGATTCAGATTTCATACAATACAACATGATGTGACTATGCAAACACAAAATAGTGGAGTTATGGTCAAAGGAGAGAACCAGGTTGACTGTGTGCCTTGGTATGGAACTCTTACAGACATCGTTGAGCTTTGGTACGCAGATATGAAAAAAGTTGTTTTGTTCCAATGTAATTGGTTTGACACTGCTACCAAAGGCAAAGGTTATAAGGAAGACCGTTACGGCATACTGAGTGTTAACAATAAGGGTAAGTTGGATACCCAAGAGCCATTTGTGTTAGCATCCCAAGCAACCCAGGTTTATTATATTGAAGGAATAAAAAATACTACTTGGAGTGTCGTGGTGGAGACTAAACCTAGAAACGTTTTTGAAATGCCAACTAACGATGAGGAAACGTATCAAGAAGAAATATCTTAGGCAAGTCACACATATGCAAACCGTAACGAGGAAGAAAATGATGAATAGTGAGGTATTATGCTTTGAGTCTCTATTAGTTTTTTTTTCTTTTTTTTAAAACACGTAACTCAAAAAGATAATGAATTGTTTTGTGTGCAGTATTGTCCATTTGGCGAGGTTGGAGTTGGGAAATCTGAAAGCAGTTGTGAAAATGAAATTTAGGTCTACTGATGTGCATTGTAATCGTGCACATATATTTGAGTTGTATCTTTGTTGTTATGATCCTTGGGAGTGGTTTCGGCTTAGTCCCCTTTTCTTTTTGTATTTTCTTTTTTTATTAATAAAAGGCGTGGGGCTGAGCCTCCCAGCTAGACTGGGTTCCAAACCCCTTTCGAAAAAAAATTGAAATAATGACGAATATTTTTTTTTAATGCAAGTAACAACTCTTTATTAAAAATCTCAAATCAAACAATACAAAGTATAGTTTTAACTACAGCTTAAACAAAATAAGCAATTGAAAAATAATGACAAATGGTCAACCATTGCATATATATATATAGTTATTATATAACTTTATTTTTTTATTTTTTTATTTTTGTGATTCAAGAAGGGGCTAACAAAAACCCAAACAAAAAAAAACAAACTAGCCAGCCGAGCTAGCGTTCACAAATCTAACTCTAGAGGTTCCTGAAATGTCATCAAGGAGAGCCTCAATTACAAAAGAAGGAGGATCAACAAAGGTACAAATACCAATGGACTGAGTAGTACTGTTCTTGGCAAGTAAGTCAGCCACAGAATTCCTCTCTCTATGGATGTGTTGCAGTTGTAAGTGTTCAAAGCTCTTCATCAAGTTCCTACAATTGTTATGGATAGTTCCAAGATGATGCAGCTCATAATCATTACTTTGCAACAAGTTAACAAGGATAGCAGAATCAGATTCCATAATCAACTTAGAGATGTGCAGACTAGCAGCAAGTTGCAACCCATGGAAAAGACCCCAATTTTCAGCTTGCAACACCTTACCAAGCCCAATATTTACCATATAGTCACCAGAACTGTCCCTAATGATGCCTCCTGCACCAATCTGACCATTTCTAGTTTTTGAACCATCAACATTCAATTTAAAGAGACCAGGGGCAGGCTTTATCTAGGAGAGAACTTCAGCATGCCTAAGGATCTGAGCTTTGGACTTAAGCCTGGCTTTGATAAAATCAGAAGCATAACCAGAAATTACCCCAGCAAGATCAAAAGGATATTGAAAGCTATTATCAAAGGCACATCTGCATCTCCACTTCCATATGAACCAGCAACAGAAAACAAAGAAGACATTCCAATCCATATTCCCATCATAGCATCTGTTTTGCATCAAATTGGCATGAATCCAACCATCCCAGTCCAACACAAAGGTAGATCGAAGCCATATTGGAGGGAATACTGCAAGAGTTCCAAATTGCTTTAGCTTTAGGACAGTCCCTAAATAAGTGCAGCATTGTTTCAGGTTCACCATTACAGTGTTGACAAGAGGGGTCTGCCACAATTTTCCTTTTAGTTCTCTGCACATTAGTGAGAATTTTCCTAGAGACAAAAGTCCATAGAAACATTTTCAACTTAGGAGGAATGTGCAAAGACCAAATTTTTATCCAACTATAATTCTGGAAATTCTGCTCATCACAAAGAAGCTTATAGGCAGTTTTAACAGAAAACATACCACACTACCAGAAAAGGGATCATAGCCGACGATGCCAACTCGTCGGCCGTTTTCATTAAATCGTCGGCTATAGTCATAGCCGACGAAGTATCGTCGGCTATTCTCTCGTCGGGAATGCTCCGTCGGCTATAGTATAGCCGACGACACTGAGGGTAAGTCGTCGACTTATAAACCACGAAGTATAGCCGACGAATAAAGCGTCGTCGGCTATACTTCGAACATTGCCGACGATAGAATCGTCGGCTTCAACTCTCCCCTAATTGCCCCTAACCCCGAAGTATAGCCGACGACGCTATCGTCGGCTATAAGTCAGGCATAGCCGACGAATTAATCGTCGGCCATAACATTCGCCGGCACGGAAAAGGCTTTTTTTTGCCAGAAGCCGGGAGGGTATAGCCGACGAAATATGGTCCATTTCGTCGGCTATAACCCCTAAATATTTAAAAAAAATTAAAAATTTTGTTCGGGCCCAATTTCACTTCGTCTTCGGTTTGGCTGCAGAAAATCCACAAACAAACATCCAAATATCCAACAAATATCCACATCAATCCATCTGTAATATCCTCCTACGTACTGTACAAATTAACCCCCTAACTAGTCATCTACTCATCACCCCCTAAACGCGTAGCGTCGTCGACGGGATCGTTCGAGTTCCGGTGGCTATGGCTATCCTGATCGCCTGGCGTACTCCGATGTGGGGGGGGGGGGAGTGGGGACGACGAACTCGGGCATCTGTGGCGGAGGCGGGGGCTCCTGTCCAGCTCGCTGAGCCTCCCAAGATTCCAGCATCCATCGGTACATCTCCGCCACAGACGCGTCTCTGGCCTGCTGCACCGAAGCCTGCTGCTGGAGCGCCTCCACCGCCCTCGCCAACTCCGCCTGCGTCCTCTGCAGCTGTGTCTGCAAGTCTCTGCTCGTCGAAGCCGCACGCTGCGTGCTGGGATTGGCCGGCGTGTACTTCAGAACCCCATCTCCCGCCGCGCCTAGGCCTCTCTGGTAGAAGTAGTTGTTGCCAGTCCCTACCGCCGCGTGCATGATCTGAGAGGCCAAGCGCGGCTCAAGGGTGTCGATCGTGGAGGCAAACTCCACGATCGCCTCGTCGGACGCCCCTTCCCCCAGCGTCTCTCGCGCGATCCCCAAGGTGATCGCGTCGGTCTCCGCATCTATTCCCGCCTAATTGACAAGAAAATATAATAAACGAATTTATAAAAAAATATATATAAATTAATTTAATGAAACACTTTTATTGAAAATGGGCGAATACTTACCACTTGGTCGGGACGCCCCGGATACATCTGCGCATGAATCCACGACAACGGCCTCAGCAGTCGGTCCCTCCTTGCAATCTCTGCCCACTGCCTCCAGGAGCGGGCGCCGCCGTGGTGGGGGTGCTCGTTCCTCTTGCGGTTGTCGCTGTTCGTCTTCGAGATTTTCTTTATTATAAGAACGAACATATAAACGCAAATATAAATTAGTAACTAAATTAAAATATTAGGAACTAACCAAAACAAAATTATTAACTAATTTAGTTACTAACTAATTTAATTTAATTAGTAACTACCTAACTAACTAATTTAATTTAGTAACTAACTAACTTACTAACTACCTAATTTAATTTAATTTAATTTAATTTAATTTAGTAACGAACTAACTAACTATGTAACTAACTAACTAACTTAATTTAATAACTAATAACTAACTAACTACTTAATTTAATTAAGTAACTACATAATTTAATTATTAAATAACATTAAAAAGTTATATACTAGCAGGCTAAATTTTCTTACCGAGACCCTGTCGCTCCCGAAGTAGGCTACCAGCCATAGCCACTCATACTCCCTGTACCGGAACTCGTGGGGGGTTGCACCTCGCCCCAAGCCCTGCTCCACATGGTACGTCCTGTAGTGCGTCGACAGCTCGTTCTTCCACTCGGAGTACCTATATTAACAAAACACAACTGTTAGATATATTCGTACATCTTTAATCGTCTTCAATCTAACTCGAAAAATAGTAAAATAACGCGAAACACATAACCTGTTCTTCAGCTGCTCGTCTCTCCACCAGTCCAAGGTAGGATGGACTCTAAACCATTGCTGCAATATTATAAATTAATTAGAAAATATTTTTATATAGTTACAAGGACTCAATTCATAAATGTTTATTTTCTATAATAAAAATACGATTTAACTCACCGACAGTGCATTGTACACTCGCGCCTTGATGTCATCGGGCACAGAGCCCCAGTCGGGCCACAACAGTGGGACCCTGTCCCGCACGATCATGCCCGTCGCGTTGATATACTTGGTCGTGGTGTCTCTCCTCTCGATCGGGCGTCCATCCTCACCGGGACCGGGCAGGATCTCCCTGATCCCACCGGCGAGCTCCCTCTCCAGGGTCAACATGTTCGCTGGCCCTCTGGTCCGTCTCATCCCCGCGGGTTTATTTACGAGGACGCATGTTTCATAATTAAAATGAATACATAGTTAAATAATTAATTAAACTAACTAATTAAATAATTAATTAAAAAATCTAAATAATTAATTAAACTAACTAATTACCTGCGTCGTTGTACTGCTTGTCCTTCTCACGAACACACCACAGGCCGCGGCAGTCCTCTGAGTCGAATGGCCTGTGGACGTATGCCTCCTCCCAGGGAATCTCGTGCGGCCGGTCGTGCCTCCAAATCTGCCTCCCCCTAGCGTCGTACTCGGGGATGGCAGGGAGGAACTGGACCATGTACATCCCCGATGGCGGAGACATACGGGGCGTGGACCCTGAGGGGCCTGATCCCCCTGACGGTGGGCCCTGTAGCTGTGGACGCTGTCGCTGTGGGGGGACAGGGAGCATCTCTGGAGGGTCCAGATCGGCGCGCGGTGGGGTCGGCTGCCGATCCTGGAACAGTGCTGAAGTGCACTGGGGTTTGGAGGGTGCGGCTGTGCGTCCTCCTCTGACGCTCGAGCTTGGGCCCGCTCCCGTCGACTAATACGATGAGCCCCCACGTGGATCGCTCGGGCTCAATCCCATCAACGTCTCCTCGCGCCTGTTCAGTGGCCGGCGTAGGCCCCGACGACCGCTGGATCCGCCCCCCCCCCCACGGCTGTGTCCTGCCTGAGCTTCGGGGTCGCTCTCGCTCGGTCTGGCAAGCCATCGGTCTACAGCGCGGCGGTTTCCTGCACAATTAGTATATAAATTCCATAAATTTCACAAAAATTCCACAAAAAAATTGAAAACTTCATAAAATGTATATATACCTAATTATATATATACCTAAATATATTTATACCTAATTATATATGTATATATATTCCGAAATATATATATATAGATATATATATATATATATATCCTCCTAAAAATTCTTGTTAATTCCACAAAATTAAAAAAAATTCCACAAAATTCCATAAATTTCACAAAAAACTAAAAAACTTCATTAAATATATATATACCTAATTATATATATACATAAATATATTTATACCTAATTATATATATATATATATTCCGAAATATATATATATATATATATATATATCCTCCTAAAAATTCCACAAAATTCCACAAAATTAACAAAAATTCCACAAAATTCCATAAATTTCACAAAAAACTCAAAAACTTCATTAAATATATATATACCTAATTATATATATACATAAATATATTTATACCTAATTATATATATATATTCCGAAATATATATATATATATATATATATATCCTCCTAAAAATTCCACAAAATTCTACAAAATTAACAAAAATTCCACAAAATTCCATAAATTTCACAAAAAACTAAAAAACTTCATTAAATATATATATACCTAATTATATATATACATAAATATATTTATACCTAATTATATATATATATATATATATTCCGAAATATATATATATATCCTCCTAAAAATTCCACAAAATTCCACAAAATTAACAAAAATTCCACAACATTCCATAAATTGCACAACAACCCTAAATTCCACAAAATTTCACAAAAACCATAAATTTCACAAAACCCCTAAATTCCACAAAACCACAAAATTATACAAAATTAAAAAAAACCCTAAATGAGGGAGAGCGGGACTACCTGACATGGTGGTGCGGCTAGGGGACGAGGACCAGTGGTGCGGTGCGGCGGCGACGGCGGCTAGGGGCGGCGGCTAAATGACGGCTCGAGTTCGGGTCCGGGACGGGTCGGGAAGGACGGGGAGGGGCGGGGAGGGGTCGGGTAGGGACGGGGAGGGTCGGTCGGCGTCGGGGAGGCTCGGTGGTGGTCGGTCGGCGTCGGGGAGGGGTGGGCGGCGATTAGGGATTTAGGGTTTTATGCAGAAAATGAGGGAGAGGCGCCTCTGTTTCGGTTTAAATCGAAGGACTATAGCCGACGATTCAATTTTAATTCGTCGGCTATACTATAGCCGACGAATGTCGTCGGCTATACCCTCACACTAAATCCGGGCCGGGCCGAAGTTGGGCTTTGCGGGCCTGTTATAGCCAACGAAGTTAAGTATTTCGTCGGCTATAGTATGAATTTCCTCGCCTATAGTATGAATATGATAAGAGCATAATATGCGACATTCTTAATGTGTTTTATCCCCATTTATGCAATTGCTTAACCCTTATTGTTGTAATATAGAGTCATTTAGTTAAGTATAGAGTCTTTGGTAGAGTTGTTGATGAAAAGAGCTTAAAACGTGAAAAGTGTGCAATTCTTGAAGAATCCTAATGAAAGCAGGAATCCTTATCGAATCAGGACTTGTTCTTAAGATATTGTGCTACAATTTCTCTTCTTTTATTAATTTATTTTTCTCTATTATTTTCAGGAATTAAAGAGGAGATAAATGAAGAATTTTGGAAGCAAATTAAATGAAGAAATCGGAAAGGAAAAGAATTCAAATGCAACAAGGACAAGGAAAGATTTAAATGCTTCGACCAAGAAAGGAATGCATGAATTGATGCCGAAATTTGTATGGCAAGTTTTCAAACAAAATAAGGGAAGCATTCAGCCATTTAAAGGAGTTCTAGAGCTACAAGGAAACAAGGCTGAATTAAGAAAGAAAAGGTGGAGCTTTGTATGGATTAATTCAGCAACAAAGCTTGGAAAGGAAACAAAATTAAGGACAAATGTGGACTGATTTTCTCTCTGCATTCAAGGTAATTTTGCTGAATTAAATCAAGGATAATTTAAGGAATATTTTGAAAACAATTCAGCATTTATCCTTGAGTTATTTCGGCAACAACCTAGAAGGAAGGATTGACTTGCTGAACAATATGAGGAGAGAAACAAGGATGGAGTTAAGACCGAATGTGGACCATTTTGTGCTCAAGATTCAAGATAATATTGCTGAAATTAATTCAAGATTAAATCAAGAGATATTGTGAAGATTAATTCAGCCAATATTCAAGGAAATTCGGCAGAAATTAGAGAGAAAGATATTTCGGTTTCATTGGAAACCCTAATGCACCTAGCTTTGCCGAACCCTAGCAGCCCTTACCTCTATAAATAGCATGCCATATTTTCAGAAAAATAATCTTCTCTTCCTCACTTTAAACTGCCAAACCTCTGCTGAGATTCCACCACAAAATCCCCACAAAGAACTAAGCTAGTTCCATCTCCACCACTCTTCCAAAAAAATCAGTCCGTTCATCACCACTAATCCTCTTTGCCGATTCTCTACTCAAGGTTTCTCAAAGTGTGATTTTATCTTTTCCTATGGCTTTTATTCTTTTGTATCAATACAATATTTTGTCTATGAAATTTGTATGGATTCGTGGTTGTAATTTCGGTTTTATGAATTATTCTTTGGATTTCCGGATTTCTGTTATGTGATTTGGTTTTCTCTTGGATTAATTTATGATCTATATATGTGATAACTTGAATTTAGGTTTTATGGGCAGTAGGTATTTGCATGAATTTTTGGTTAAGTTTGGTTTATTTTCTGAATTCATATGCATATAAATTGATGCATGAGGGCAGCCTTGATCATGTTGTTCCTTGTGTATTGGTTTCACTTGCCGAATGCAATATGAGGTGGATTATAAACATAAAGTTGATTCACCTTGTATTAGTTCTAAGGGCTAGAGTAATTCTGGAAATTTACATGTCGATGTGAGATGAGGTGACGCCATACTTGCTAACATGTCTCCAATATTTGACTCTTGTGCTTATGTGTTCTTCGTGTTTAATTTCTACGCAGAGTGTCTTTAAACCGATTAGCATAATTTAGGATTATACGCAGAGTTAATTCTAAATACTTGAGAAGTCTATAAACGATTAGAATAACCGCAGAGGCTCTAATTAGATTGGAACTAAATAGGATCTAAAATTCAGTTTGAACTTGCTGCCCCTATTCCTTAATTTTATTTTGTTACATGTTTAGAGAGTTTTGTGTTTTGTGCTCTTTGTGGAAGATGTTGATCAATTGTATATAAGAATTTAGGTTTTATTTTCGTAATTTTCAGTAGATATTAGATACCATTTCCAATTCCCCCATATTATTATGTGATGCTTTATGAAATTAAATGCCCTTGATTTCCCCGGATAGAACGATCCCTACTTGTCAATACTACAATCGACACAAGAAGGGTATTATTGGTATGTGATTATTTTGCAGGTACAAATTGTGCACGCATTGTGGTCCCATCAGAATATCGTCGGCTATACTTCACGCGCTCAGCAGCCGTCAGATCTCCCCCATCCAACGGCGGACAAGGATCGCAAGAGTTTAGCCGACGAAGTTAAGTATTTCGTCGGCTATTCCTTGGTCAAACTGCAAAGTCAAACCTCTAAACGCTTTAAAACGCCAATTGGCCCGTCTAAATGACGTTTTTTTGCCTGACCTTCAACAGAGAATAGTTTCAAATCGATGCGACACGCCTAACCGTATAAAAATTTTCCTCAAAATATTTACCGACCGTCACGCTACCCATAGGAAAACGGAAGTAAAAATCAGCTAACCGCAACATTCGGCACACAGATTTTGTCGGAATCTTCTCGTTTTTCAACCGTAGACGTTTTTCAATATTTCGGTCATATCTTATTTCACGACACATTTGCATTTGAAGGGTCTACGTATAGTAACTATTTGAAACTATACATTCACTTAAACACTTAGTAAACAAGTTCAGGAACATTAGTGCATATGTTACGATTTTGAATCTAAATGTTTGGAAAATCTATTCCAACCGTCAGATATCACCGTTAAGATGAAATACATGTATGAAAAAAAATCCAACTACATCTGACAACGTTAAAGGCTCGATCGGGACGGTCAAACTGTAAAGTCAAACCTCTAAACGCTTTAAAACGCCAATTGGCCCGTCTAAATGACGTTTTTTGGCCTGACCTTCAACAGAGAATAGTTTCAAATCGATGCGACGCGCCTAATCGTATAAAAATTTTCCTCAAAATATTTACCGACCGTCACGCTACCCATAGGAAAACGGAAGTAAAAAACAGCTAACCGCAACATTCGGCACACAGATTTTGTCGGAATCTTCTCATTTTTCAACCGTAGACGTTTTTCAATATTTCGGTCATATCTTATTTCACGACACATTTGCATTTGAAGGGTCTACGTATAGTAACTATTTGAAACTATACATTCACTTAAACACTTAGTAAACAAGTTCAGGAACATTAGTACATATGTTACGATTTTGAATCTAAAAGTTTGGAAAATCTATTCCAACCGTCAGATATCACCGTTAAGATGAAATACATGTATGAAAAAAAATCCAACTACATCTGACAACGTTAAAGGCTCGATCGGGACGGTCAAACTGTAAAGTCAAACCTCTAAACGCTTTAAAACGCCAATTGGCCCGTCTAACTGACGTTTTTTTGCCTGACCTTCAACAGAGAATAGTTTCAAATCGATGCGACGCGCCTAATCGTATAAAAATTTTCCTCAAAATATTTACCGACCGTCACGCTACCCATAGGAAAACGGAAGTAAAAAACAGCTAACCGCAACATTCGGCACACAGATTTTGTCGGAATCTTCTCATTTTTCAGCCGTAGACGTTTTTCAATATTTCGGTCATATCTTATTTCACGATACATTTGCATTTAAAGGGTCTACGTATAGTAACTATTTGAAACTATACATTCACTTAAACACTTAGTAAACAAGTTCAGGAACATTAGTGCATATGTTACGATTTTGAATCTAAAAGTTTGGAAAATCTATTCCAACCGTCAGATATCACCGTTAAGATGAAATACATTTATGAAAAAAAATCCAACTACATCTGACAACGTTAAAGGCTCGATCGGGACGGTCAAACTGTAAAGTCAAACCTCTAAACGCTTTAAAACGCCAATTGGCCCGTCTAAATGACGTTTTTTGGCCTGACCTTCAACAGAGAATAGTTTCAAATCGATGCGACGCGCCTAATCGTATAAAAATTTTCCTCAAAATATTTACCGACCGTCACGCTACCCATAGGAAAACGGAAGTAAAAAACAGCTAACCGCAACATTCGGCACACAGATTTTGTCTGAATCTTCTCATTTTTCAACCGTAAACGTTTTTCAATATTTCGGTCATATCTTATTTCACGACACATTTGCATTTGAAGGGTCTACGTATAGTAACTATTTGAAACTATACATTCACTTAAACACTTAGTAAACAAGTTCAGGAACATTAGTGCATATGTTACGATTTTGAATCTAAAAGTTTGGAAAGTCTATTCCAACCGTCAGATATCACCGTTAAGATGAAATACATGTATGAAAAAAAATCCAACTACATCTGACAACGTTAAAGGCTCGATCGGGACGGTCAAACTGTAAAGTCAAACCTCTAAACGCTTTAAAACGCCAATTGGCCCGTCTAACTGACGTTTTTTTGCCTGACCTTCAACAGAGAATAGTTTCAAATCGATGCGACGCGCCTAATCGTATAAAAATTTTCCTCAAAATATTTACCGACCGTCACGCTACCCATAGGAAAACGGAAGTAAAAAACAGCTAACCGCAACATTCGGCACACAGATTTTGTCGGAATCTTCTCATTTTTCAGCCGTAGACGTTTTTCAATATTTCGGTCATATCTTATTTCACGATACATTTGCATTTGAAGGGTCTACGTATAGTAACTATTTGAAACTATACATTCACTTAAACACTTAGTAAACAAGTTCAGGAACATTAGTGCATATGTTACGATTTTGAATCTAAAAGTTTGGAAAATCTATTCCAACCGTCAGATATCACCGTTAAGATGAAATACATGTATGAAAAAAAATCCAACTACATCTGACAACGTTAAAGGCTCGATCGGGACGGTCAAACTGTAAAGTCAAACCTCTAAACGCTTTAAAACGCCAATTGGCCCGTCTAAATGACGTTTTTTTGCCTGACCTTCAACAGAGAATAGTTTCAAATCGATGCGACGCGCCTAATCGTATAAAAATTTTCCTCCAAATATTTACCGACCGTCACGCTACCCATAGGAAAACGGAAGTAAAAAACAGCTAACCGTAACTTTCGGCACACAGATTTTGTCTGAATCTTCTCATTTTTCAACCGTAGACGTTTTTCAATATTTTGGTCATATCTTATTTCACGACACATTTGCATTTGAAGGGTCTACGTATAGTAACTATTTGAAACTATACATTCACTTAAACACTTAGTAAACAAGTTCAGGAACATTAGTTCATATGTTACGATTTTGAATCTAAAAGTTTGGAAAATCTATTCCAACCGTCAGATATCACTGTTAAGATGAAATACATGTATGAAAAAAAATCCAACTACGTCTGACAACGTTAAAGGCTCGATCGGGACGGTCAAACTGTAAAGTCAAACCTCTAAACGCTTTAAAACGCCAATTGGCCCGTCTAAATGACGTTTTTTGGCCTGACCTTCAACAGAGAATAGTTTCAAATCGATGCGACGCGCCTAATCGTATAAAAATTTTCCTCAAAATATTTACCGACCGTCACGCTACCCATAGGAAAACGGAAGTAAAAAACAGCTAACCGCAACATTCGGCACACAGATTTTGTCTGAATCTTCTCATTTTTCAACCGTAGACGTATTTCAATATTTCGGTCATATCTTATTTCACCTGAAAATTGCCTATTTCACCTGATAAATTCCTGAACATCACACAAACAATTCAATACAATTTCCCATAAACTCCGAAGACGGTAATTAAGGACAAAAATGTATTCATACATGCATGCACCATCGTACACAAATACATACATAAATAGTATACTAGGGATGATAATCAGAATCATCCTCATCACTTGAGTCAGACGTAGTATAGTAGTTAATATCTGGCAACCGGTGCTCGTACTCGTCGTCTAAGTCATCGTCTGCCTGAGATAGACGATTCGGATTAACATCATACATGGGCACCTGACCCCTAGGAAGTCGAACCACTCTGCCCGGCGTCACATTATTATCGCGGATGGTGGAGGATTCCGGAATGTCGACGGCGTCCGGCTCTTGGTATGCGGTCGCTTCTTGACACTCTGTGCTCACACCAAGTGTGGTAGCACTGTATATGTCTCGCTGAGACACATGGTTAACTACCTTCCACGTGCCTTTGTTCAATGGATCATCAAGATAAAAGACCTTTTTGGCAGCTGTGGCGAAAACAAAGGGGTCATCTTCATACACACTAGTGGCGGTATTCACCGAAAGTATGCCATACTGATCGATCCTTATGCGGTGCGGCCTAGTATCAAACCATCGACACTTGAACAAGTGGACTTTCATGCGGTTCCCATAAATGAGTTCAACAACTGACTGTAGGACACCGTAATAATCCACGCCCCCCTCTGCACCATCGACCATCACCCCACAATTCTGTGTTTTGCGTTCCCCGTCTCTAGCTTCACATATATACTTAATGCCGTTGACATCACACATTGGGCGGACTGTGGAAGATATCGGCTTCATCGACAACAACCTCAATTCCTCTGAGTAATTTCTATGACCACCCTTCGCAGCCACGTGCATCAGCTGAAAAATATAACTCAAATCACTTGGTGTGTTTATGATTAAGGAATAGGGAACTGTAAAAGAAAGCCATCTAATATATATATTTATACACTTACCCATTGTGGAAAATAGTCTGCAAACGTCGTGTTGTGGTACTCGAGATCACCGCCAACTTCCTTGCACTTAAGATGGGTTTGTTTCCAATATTGTACCTCCGGACAGTTTATTAGAACCCACCAGTGGGCAATCCCTACCTCATGCTCAGGCAACTTGTCCACACCCTTCTTCTTGAAGCTTCCGTATGGTACAACATCGTTGGCGACGATAGATAGGTTGAACTCGGGGTCATCTCGACTTGGATGTTGTGGAGGGTCCTCCATCGCTCCCAAGTACAACTTGGTGTACGTTACACACTCATGCTCAATGTAAGCTTCAGCAATACACCCCTCAGGCGCAGATTTATTGTGCACATATTTCTTGTAGTCTCCAAGTTGTCTGCAAGATTAACAAGTGCATGTTAAGAGCATGCATGCAACTTTTATTTAAAAACATGTATAAATCAAATTTAGGAATAACATGTACCTTTCGATGGGATACATCCAAGTGTAGTGTACGAGACCGGTAAGCAACAATTGTTGGGGAAGATGGATCATCAGGTGAGGCATGATGTCAAAGAAGTTTGGGGGAAATATCCTCTCGAACTTGCACAAGATAAAAACGATTTCCTCATGCATTCTCATTATGTCTGATTTTCTAACTTCTCTAGCGCATAACTTCTGGAAGAATCTTGACAACGCCACCAACGGCTCAACCACTTCATCCTCCAAGTACGCTCGAATGAAAATAGGGAAGAGGCGTTGAAGCAGTACATGGCAGTCGTGACTCTTCAATCCGTACATCTTGTTGTCTCGGTAGTTAACACACTTGCTTATGTTACACGCATAGCCATAAGGATACCTGCATAGCCATTAACAACAATTAGATTTCATGCATATATAGTCGTCCAACAACAGATGGATTCTTTAGGAAATGCATGCCTAATAAAAAGTTACCTGACATTACTCAGCCATCCAAAGATTTCATGTTTCTGGTCCCTGGTGACGGTGTAAGGAGCTTGGGGCATTTTGCTCCTGCCCTTTCTCAACCACAAATGGTCCCGCAGTCCCATATTTCTCAGATCAACGCGTGCCTTGGGGGTGTCTTTTGTTTTCTTCTCCCAATTCAAAACTGTGCCAACCACGGCTTCACCCACGTTCTTCTCTATATGCATGACATCCAGGTAGTATCTGATAGCCAACCTGGCCCAATAAGGAAGTTCCCATAAGATGTTCTTGTGTGACCAGAACCTATACCGATCGGGCCTCTCTGGAATCGTGCGCAACACATCGGGATGATTGCTAAGCGGACCAAAGTCATACTCATTCAACACTGCCAATATTTCCTCCCCTGTCCATCGCTCCGGTGCCCAGCCCCTTTCTTCAGTCCCATCAAAAGCCTGTGCATCGTCCCTAAATGGATGGTCATGCGGAAGCCAACAACGGTGATGCATCTGGACAATCTTGCTGCAATGAGGACTGGAGCAATCAACAGTCATGCACTCTGAACAAGCCCTGTAACCCCTGGTGACGCTGCCCGACAACATACCCCTCCCAGGAAAGTCACTGATCGTGCCAACAAGCGTGGCACGCATCCGGAACATCTCATTTTTGAACCGGTCGTAGACCAGGTGGCCTTTCAGACTCAAGTACCGAAGCTCCTCAATTACGGGTCTCAAATACACATCGAGACACTTTCCCGCATAACCTGGGCTTGGAATCAACAATGTGAGCATGTTATATTCCTTCTTCATGCACATCCACGGTGGAAGGTTGTACGGAATCAAAATAACTGGCCACACACTGTACTGAAGCTCTTTCTTGCCAAAAGGGTTGAAATCGTCGGATGATAGCCCTAGCCAAACATTTCGAACCTCTGATGCAAATTCAGGAAACTCCAACACATTCTTCTTCCAAGCCTCTCTGTCGGCGGGATGTCTAAGGGTGTCATCGTCAGGCACATTCCTCTCAGCCCACCATCTCATAGCTTTGGCCGTGAAAGCACACATGAACAACCGCTCAAGCCTATCAATCAGCGGGAAGTACCGAAGTATCTTCACAGCTTTCTTGTTCCCTTTATGAGTGAACTTATACCGCTCTGTATTGCATACTGGGCAGTATTCAAGATCTGCAAGTCCTTCCCCGTAAAACAGAACGCAATCGTATCTGCATGCATGAATCTTGATGTAGGAAAGGCCGAGATCTTTAAGGATATGTCGCACCTTATGATGACTGGTAGGAAGCCGATGTCCGGGGGGCATCGCCCCACCCCATATCTTCAGCCAATCATCAACCGATTTGACAGTGCCTTTGTTCTCCGTTTTGATCTTCATCACTCCCATGACAGATTCAAGGACAGTCTTACTGCATCCGAGGTACAACGGAGTCTGTTGCAATGCGATCAGGTTGTTGTACTTTTCCATACCACTTGTGTTGACCGGTGATCGGGGTAATGGCTCGAGTGGCTCAATATCAGGGAAACACTCCATCTCCGGAGGAGGGAGTTGCACATCTGGTGCTTCATCAAAGACACCGCTCTCACGAGGAAACATATCGTTGATCCAGTTCGTTGTTGGATCATTGGACGAACTCCCTCTCTCGGCAAATTGTCCATGATCATGAGGACCCGTAAACTCTGGTTCACCGTAATAAATCCAATTAGTGTATAGGACCCAAAATCCATATCTAACCAGGTGTTGCTCCACGGTCTCTATGGAAAAACGTTGTCGTGGGCTGGCACACTTGCACTTTTTACACGGGCAATAATGAAGTGTAGTGTCTCCACAGTTAGCCATCACAAATTCCAGGAAACTCCTAACTCCATCATGATACGCCTGATCCCATCTTCCAAGGGTAATCCAACTCCTGTCCATCCTGTAAATTCAATAAATAAATGTAACTATATATAGATATGTATATATGCACGTACGTACGTACTAATTAATTAAAAATTTCATCATTACACACACACATATATATATATATATATATATATATATATATATATATATACACACATCCCTAAATTAATTAAAACATCGTCAATCTCCCTAATTAATTAAACACAATATATTTTTACCAACAATATATTTTTAATTACAATTAAATTAATTAATATATATACATTTTTTCATCAAATTCATCTAAAATCACCTCTAAATCAACAATCAATCACTGATCTTCAACAAAACTTCAATTCTATCTAACCAACATATCAACCCATTAATAATCTCATCTCAACACACACACACATATATATATATATATATATATATATATATATATATCAAATTAATCACACATTTATTCTAATTAAACTCTAAATTAACACACCTCTGCATATAACCAACTAAATCAACACACACAGCAATATACGTACCTTTCAAGCTTATGGCCGAGGTTTTGGACGATTTCAGAGCGTTTTCGAAATGTTTTCGACGAATGAGCTCGCTGCTGCAGAATAGATCTGATATAAGAGTTATAGCCGACGAATACCCTCCTCGTCGGCTATAACCAAAAACTTTTCGTCGGCTATAGTTATAGCCGACGACAACGACGACTCGTCGGCTATAATATTATAGCCAACGATGTGGCCGACGAAATAGTAATTCGTCGGCTATGACCCCTTATAGCCGACGAAGTACTATGTCGTCGGCCGTTTTTCCCCATATCGTCGGCTATGACCCCTTTTTTGGTAGTGCCATAAGAGTTTTCTCCCCAAATCAAGGTATCTTGCACCTCATTACTAGCAATAGGGATATAAATTATGGAGTTAACCACTTCAGAAGGAAGAAGCTTTTGCAGCAAGTCAACATCCCATCTACCATCAGACCAAAACTCCTTGACTTTGGCAGATAAGTCAACATTCGTACCATTCAAAGCGATATTCTGCAGCACTCCCATCTTAGTCCATTTATCAGTCTAGAAATTAACTGCACACCCATTCCCAATTCTCCAAAAGAGGCCCTTATTAAGCAAGCTAGCTCCAAAAATTACTCCAGACCAAGTGCTTGAACAGTTAGGAGGTTTAACATAATTATCCATGATAAGAGATTCAGACTGTAAGTACTTTTTCTGATAAATTTCACTCCAAAGACCCTTATCTTTCTGAACCACTCTCCAGCTAGCTTTAACAAGCATAGCTCTGTTCATGTCCACAGATTTCTTGATTCCCAGGCCTCCATAGCACTTGGGTCGACAAACCATATCCCAATTAGTGAGGTGGACTTTCTTTTTATTAGCAGAATCACCCCATAAGAAGTCTATGTTCAGTTTATCCAATTTCTCACAAGTATTAACAGGCAATTTGGCTGTCTGCATAGCATAGATGGGGATAGAAGAGGTCACAGATTGGATCAAAGTAAGCCTTCCTGCCATGTTTAAAGTTTTAGCCTTCCAACTAGCCAATCAGGCCTGCACTTTGTCCACCAAACTAGTATAAGTTGAAGCAGAAACTCTTGAGTGGACAAGAGGCATACCCAGATAGGTTCCAAGGTCATCAGTTAAAGGAGAGCCACATATGGAGCTGATCTCATTAGCAATAGAGGAACTGGTGTTAGGTGAGCAATAAATCATTGACTTCTCAAAACTCACAGATTGGCCAGATAAATTGCAAAAGATATCCATACAGTCTTTCATCAGATAAGCTTATTGGGGAGTAGCTTCAGAGAACAAGATAAGATCATCAGCAAAGAAAAGATGGGAAACAGGAGGCCCGGATTGAGAAGACTTGATAGGCTTCCAAACCTTCATGGCAATTGACAGGACCCGCCCCAAGTAACACACTGTTACTCAGAGTAAATCCTGCGGGGACCATTTTAAGAGAGATTTTTACCGAAAATTCGGCATGACCTTTCTTAAAATGGACAACCCTGACCTGAAAAACAAAACCCAAAAACACTTCGATAAAATCCAGCCTGACTCATGGAGCCACCTGCTCCCCCGAAATCAAGTAATTTCTCACTAACCAACAACAGTTCACTTATATAGAAAGAAACGATAGTTAAAAGTTTCCGAAAAACATAACATTTGGAGTTCAACCCAACAGTATTAAGAGTAGGGTTACAACAAATATACACTCGAGTATCAGAGCACTATACAACCAAAGAAAATAAAAGATACAAGTAGGCTATACTAATAACCTACACTTCAAGCAGCGGAAAAGAGGAACTAGGATCTTTGTCTCGGGCACCGGACTCCTCTGCAAAACTGGGCAGTTGAAAACAAAAGGGCCCAGGGGAAAGTAATTTAAAAACATTAGCGTGAGTGGACAAAAAGTTCTACAAATAACTATAATAATTTTACGTACATTTATATTTTACTTTCCACATTTTTTTTTATAATATAGGAAAATCACGATGCATGCCCTTACTGTAACAATGTCATTTTAAAAATATAAACTTTCCATGAAAACATATCCCAGCCCCTCTGGTTCGGGAATCTATTAAAAGTCGAAAACCTCATAAAGAAAAATATTCCCGCAACCAGTCAATGAAAAAGAAAACATCTCATCATGACCAAATCCCATTGGTCATGTAACAGGGGAAAATCCATCCACCATAAATAACTGGAACCTCGTCAGGCTCCGGGTCCGAGAGTCCTATTGACTCCCCCCGTGTCTAAGTCTACTACCTAGACACGTCACCGCCTCAATATACACCACCCTACGTCGACCACCGAGCGTGAATCTGACCTATATGGTCAAGTCGTCACCTCGCGTGGGATGAGGCCTCGCTAGCTAGCATAAATGTAATAATACCGTGGACCCTCGTATGGCGCAAATCCGAAAACAAATCAAAAACAATTTTCCCCTTATATATGTAACCATCTGTACGATCCCCGACCGTACATCCGAGGCTTATACTCATATATATACTTAAATATCAATCCAGCCTCGTATAAAATAAATGAAGTACACATATCTCGACTGTCATAAAATCCGGATATTTCAAATCATAAAATACACGAAAATTCCATCTTCCAGTTAAGTATCAATATGCGTATAATCTCATTGATATTAGGTTAATCCAATTTAATTGATAAACCAATTAAAAATCGAAAAGAAGCAATCATTACTTCAAATAACTTTATAACTCTTCGATAATTCAAAACCCTAACAAAATAATCACCCCATATATTTAAATCCCCATAAAACCAAAACATTTATGCATGCATCATTTTTAAAACAAAAGTCCACTCACAGTACTAAGTCGATCACCGTCCAGAGTCCTCCTCACGCTGAGGCTCTCCTCGACCTGTAGGAAAAATGTTTAATGAAACCAACTCACAACCAAAAAGTAACAAATCTACTTTAACGATATCCTCCCTTGCACGTACGCCTCCGATTACACCTAAATACGTAGGAACTAATTGTCATCGGCCTTTGTTTTCTCACCGCCGCCACCACCGCAACAGCGGCAGCCATGCCGCCACCGCTGCCCTAGCAGCGGCAGCTCCGCCTAAGGCCACACCAACCCAAACGGCGACCAAAAAGCCTCCCCTTCCTCTCTCCGC
This sequence comes from Potentilla sterilis, assembly GCA_963682095.1. Taxonomy (NCBI): domain Eukaryota; kingdom Viridiplantae; phylum Streptophyta; class Magnoliopsida; order Rosales; family Rosaceae; genus Potentilla; species Potentilla sterilis. The sequence continues at coordinate 32,162,627 of OY821758.1, forward strand.
CATCATGCTCCGCTGCAGCCGCCGCACATGGCGGCTGCCCCGGCGGCTATTCTCTCCCAACACCAAAAACCAACACTATTTCAAATTCACAATTCGAAATACTTTGAATAAATCTTAACCCCCTTAAAAATTCTTCAAACATTTCCAAAAATAATGTTAACACGGTGCATTTATCAAAAACAACCGAATTCCAATATCAAAACACTCCCACGGCGGCGGCACCGCCGGCGGCAGCGGCGGTCAACGGCGATCAACGCTGCCGCCGCCACCAAAAATTCCCCAATTCCGACATAAGCTTCAACTCAACATTTCTAATAACTTTCTCTTCTACAACCAACACCAATTTCAAGCCTAAGGGGTTCAATTTCTCAAAACCCCCAAATCGGCACTATTCACAAAAACCCTAGAATTTTCAAAACTCAAATTTTCCTTACCTAGGTCGAATTGATCTGATTCCTTTGGAGGAGTTGTTACCGGCGTCGTACTCTTCCTTTCCCCTCTCAAAATCCGGCCAAGAAATGGCCGGTTAAGGGAGCTTCACCTCCCACCGAGGTGGCTGCAAACCGGCCGGACGGTGGCCAAGGCGCCACGCCGCTGCTGCAGGGAGGACCAGGGGATGACGCACGTCGTCCGGCGTCGGTGAAGGTCGGGACGGTGGCCGGTTGAGCCGGTGGTGGTGGTTCCAGGGAGAAGCACGGGCTGACAGGGAGAGAAGAAAAAGAAGAGGAGAGAATCGGGGGAGAAGAGAGAGAATAGCAGAAAAGAAAAAAAATTGCAAGTTTCCCTTTTGGGAAACATTTCTCTATTTATACTCGGCCCAAAACGGAAAGTATTTAATTTCCGTCACGAACTTTTAATTGTTTTCGATGAAACGAAACTCACTCAACGATTTAATTTAACGTTTTCTCCCACTCGTCTCAAACGATTTCCACTCAACCACCAAATTGAACAAAACTCAAGGGCGTGAAATTTAAATGAAATTACTCAGAAATTAACCAGGGTTTGGGACGTATCAGCAATAGCATATTGGATAATGTGAGACAATTTTTCCATGCAAAGCACAAAAAGGTAAGGGGAGAGGGGATCCCCTTGCCTTATCCCTCTAGAGCCAACAAAAGAGTCAGACAGCTCACCATTTATAATTATCTGATAGCTGGCAGATGAGATACAACTCATAATGATCTTTTTAAACATATCAGGAAGCTTAATCTCATTAAGAACTTGCTCAATGAAGTTCCAGCTAAGCTTATCATAAGCCTTGGATAGATCAACCTTCCAAGCCATAAAATCCTTATCACCTTTGGAATGTTTACACTTATGCAAAATTTCTTGAGCAATCATGATATTATCAGAGATATGTCTACCAGGAACAAAGCTAACTTGATTAGGACTGATCCACTTTCTAAGCAAAGGTCTAATTCTGTCTATAAGAATCTTAGAAATGATTTTATAGACAGTGCAACACAAACTTATAGGCCCAAACAGAAGCATGTGTTGAGGAGAGGGAACTTTAGGCACAAGAGTGATTAAAATGTGATTAAGGCCAGGAGGGATATTACCTGAAGAGAAAGCTGTATTGACAGTAGCAATGATTTCAGGGGCACAGATGGACCAATGTTGCTGAAAAAATAGGGCAGGGAAGTCATCCACACCAGGAGCTTTTAGCTTCCCAATTCTGAACAAAGCATCCTTAATATCTTCAACATCAATAGACCTGCTCATTTTCACCATGTCATCATTGGAAATATCAGGAAACATAGAAGGTAGGCTGAGACCATCCTCATGCAAAGGACTAGCAGTAAAGAGGTTTTTGAAAAAATCAATAGCAATAGTCTGCATAGTTCTCATCTCATCAGTCCATTCTCACTCCCATCAAAGAGACCATCAATTATGTTCCTCCTTCTTCTAACAATAGTAGTAATGTGAAAAAAAATTGTGTTTCTATCCCCATCACAGAGCCACTTATCCCTAGATTTCTGCCTCCAAAATAAGGCTTCAGCATCTCTAACTTCCTCATATTCAGCAACAAGTTTCTTCTCCAAATTCTGCAAGAAAAAATTATTGCCCCTCCCCAAACTTCTCTGGGTGCCACAGATTCTAGCATGTAAAGTTCTCTTTCGCTTGAAAATATTGCCATACACATTTCTATTCCAATAAGATAGGGAAGAAGCAAGACAGCCAGTCTTGCATAAGATGTCCCCTGCATGAGTTTCCCAAAAATCGGAAATCATATTAGCATAAGTCTCATGATTCATCCACATAGCTTGGAATCTAAAAGGAGTATTGTTTCTTGGCCCTCTATAGCTAGGACAAGTTCTAATCAAAATATGACAATGATCAGAATTCATTCTAGCTAAGTGAACTACACAAGCATCAGGAAAAGTAACTCTCCAATTACTATCACAAAAGCTTATATCAAGTCTTTCTTTAACAAACTTGTTGGACCAAGTGTAATCAGCACACTACCAGAAAAAACATCTTAGACGACGAAAAAATAAATTTTTCGTCGCCTAAGATACGTAAGGCGACGAAACATAATACCGTCGTCTAAGAACAATATTTCGTCGTTTAAGAGTGTTCTTAGACGACGAAAAATTTTAATCGTCGGCTAAGAAAAGATTTTGACCACGAAAAGGTAATCGTCGGCAAGTTTAATTTCTTAGACGACGAATTAAAATTTCGCCGCCTAAGAAATAATCTAAGACGACGAAATGTTTGTTTCCTCGCCTAAGATTTTACTAAGACGACGAAATTTTTTTTTCGTCGGCTAAGAAAGTTCGTTTTCCGACGAAAAAATTTGGTCGTCTTTTTTTTTCTTAGACGACGAAAAAATATTTCGTCGTCTTAGTAATTTCTTAGGCGAGGAAAAAAAGGTAGTTCGTCATCTTGGTGTTTTTCTTAAGCGAGGAAAATATTGTTTCGTCGTCTAAGTGATCCCAGGCTATATAAACTGAACTGGTTTCCAGATCGGGAAAAATAGAAATTTTCAGAAAATTTTTCCTCCCACAAAATTTTTCCACTGATTTTCGTTTTTGGATGTGAAAACCTTCAAGGCAGGTCTTCTTAAGGCTTCTCCTCTCCTACCCATCGAATTTTAACTTGGTATGATCTCTTTTTTTCATCTTTTTCAACAAATATTTCTATTTTTTGTGTGGTTATATACAATGTCATGCATATATATTGTGATGAGGGGATAGTATATATATTAATCCTTTTGTTGATCTATATAGTTAATTGTTGGTTTTTGTGAAATTGTTGAATTATATATATTAATTATTTATGATATAAATTAATCTTAATTAATTAAATTAATAATTGTTATTATTATAAGAAAATCATTGTTTTATGATTTATAATTAGCGGTGAATGAAAGAATGATTAATTCTTTTATTCACTGATGTACATGCGCGTATTTATATATATATATATATATATATATATATATATATATATCCTTAGAAATCCCGTTCGAGAATCATGGAGGGATTCTTGAATTGTCCCATTTTTGGACAGTTTGGGACTTTGTTTCGCAGTTTGTATAAGTCTTCTGTATTCGTTTGCGGTCGTGGGTATATATTTCGACGGGGTCTCCCAATACTGTTCTTCGAGTGCATACTAGGTATATAGATATTCGTGCACTTTAGGAACTGTGGGGAGATGCTGTCGAAATTTTCCCACGACTGAAAACGAACACATAAGACTTACAAACTGTGAAACAAAGTCGTGTGCTCCTGAATGGGATTAGGACCCTAACCGGACGCATAAGTTTGAGAACAAACATGCATCTTTGTTGCTTAATTTGTGATTATTTGTTATTTATTACCTTATATATGACAGGTGATGGATATAGACAAGAGTTGGATGCAGTACCCCAGGGGAAGCATTGAATACCAACAAGGAGTATGCATTTTTTTGGATTTTGTACGTGAACATGGTGGAGGAAAGAAAATACACATGTGTCCATGCTTAAGTTGTATGAACACGAAGTTGAAGACGATAGTCAGAATCTACGATCACCTGAGTAACAGAGGTATTATGTGATAGGAGCATAAAATGCGACGTTCTTAATATGTTTTTACCCCCATTTATGCATTTCTTATCTCTTATTGTTGTAATATAGAGTCATTGAGTCTTGTTGGAGTCGTTGGCAAGTGTTGGTGTATAAATTGAGCTAAAATGCAGAAATGTCGAATTTTGAAGAGTTTTAGTTTGAGTAGGACTCCTTGTTGTACTAGGAATCCTGTTTGGACTAGGAAACCTGTTTTGACTAGGAAACTTGTCGAAATGGAATTTTCATTGTTTGTCGTTTCTAATACTTGTGTGGTTTCGGTTTGTGCTTGAAATTGTTAAAAATGCATAATTATGGTGGAGCCCTTATTGAACTAGGATTCCTAATAAGAGTTTGATTGCAACTAGGACTCCTTTTTCAAGTAGAACTCTATTTGGAAAAGGAATCCTTACTAAAGTAGGAATCCCAGTTGGATAAGGATTCTACATGTTTGAGTCCTAATTGAAGTCTACGAATCTAGGAATTTTAGTCGAACAAGGAGTCTACAAATGCTCGACGTTTTTGAAAAGTCGAAAGAATTTCATTGAAAATACAACTCTTTGTTGGACTAGGATTCCTTATCTATCTAGGACTCTTAATTGTGCTACATCTTTTTATCTTCTTTGTGATTTATTTCTCAATCTTATTTTCAGGAATTCATGAGAAGATTAATGGAAGAATTGTGGGAATATTTCGGCAAGAAAAGAGATGCTTTGCCGTGAAGAACAAGAATAGGAATCCAACTTGGTTTTGGATTTGGAAACTTTCCTAATCTAATAATCTTATCTATTACATATGTCTTTTTAAGACATCATTTGTCTAGATTAGGACAAGTTTAATGCATGATTTAATTTTGTATTTCTTTTCTTTATTTTCAGATTTTATTTGGAGATAAAGGAGGAGATATTATCTTTTACTCAAGGATATTTTTCGGCAAGAAGGAGAGTTTGTGCCGTATGTCTTCATTGAAGAAGTATTGGAGTTGGGTTCCTCATTGCCGGCCAAGAGAAGGATTAGAGGAAGACAAGGGACGAACATGGACAGAATTGTGAGCTTGGTTCTTGGCGATTTTTCTTGGATAAATTAGAGTTTTACTTCTGAAATTATGGAGCATTTATCCAAGATTAATTTCGGATGATCTTCTTGAAGAAAAGCATTTCTTACCGAGCAAGCAAGGAAGTAGTTTCCAAGACGGATTCTCCTTCACAAAGCTGCCGAACCCTAGCTCCCCTCTCCTATATAAATACCACATCTTAAATTCAGAAAATCATCATCTCTCTCTCACATAAACATGCCGAACCTCTGCCAAAATATCTCCAAAAATTCTTACCAAGAACCAAAGGCCGAACCATCCATCACCCTTCCACAAATTCCATCTGATCATCACACCAATCCTTTGCCGAACTCTTGATCAAGGTTGTAATTTGGATTGTATTTCAATGGCTCTTGCTTCTTTGTATTTAAACATTATTTTGTCTATGAAATATGTTTGGATTTTTGGTTTTATTTTCGGTATTGTTGATTATGCATGGGATTTCCGAATCTTTGTAATAAATGTTTGGTTATTTTGTGTTTGATTACCGAATTATGCATGTGATTTGATCGAATATGTATGATGGGCAGTAGGACTTTACATGTTTTCTTGATTTAATTAGGTTTATTTCCTTAATTCGTGTGCAACCGAAGGAGATATCTAGATGCATTCGCAGGCCATGAATGTCATCTAGGTATTAAATTCATATGCCGATTTAATATATGTTGATTCATACGCATGTTATGTTTTGATATGTATTAATCTAAGGGCTCGAGTAATTCTGGAAATTTACTTGTCGATGTGGGATGAGTGACGCCATACCTGCTAACATGTTCCAATTCGACATATTGTGCTTATGTGCTATTTGTGTTTAATTTCTACGCGAAGTGTTGTTAAACCGATTAGTACCATGTTTAGGATTATACGCGAAGTTAATTCTAAATACTTGTGATGTTTTGAATAGTTAGATGTTCCGCGAAGGCTCTAATTAAATTGGAACTTAATTGATCTTGAATCCGATTTTAGCTTGCTGCCCTATTACTTGTTTTAATTTTGTTGCATGTACAATGAGATTTGTGTTTTGTATTTGTGTGAAAGGTGATGATCAATTGTGAATAATAATTTAGGTTTTAGAATTTTGTAAAAAATCAGTAGGTAATTAATTATAAAAATCGACAACACCCCTTAAGTACAACATTTTGTGTGATTGAAATGCCCTTGATTTCCCCGGATAGAACGATCCCTACTTGTCCTAACTACAATTGACAAAAGAAGGGTATTATGTGTATGAAATTGTTTTGCAGGTATTTTGTGCTTGGATAACATCTCCATTAATTTTTGGCGCCGTTGCCGGGGAAATTTAATGATTTTGATTCATAAAGTGTTGTTTGTAATTATGTATATTGCAGATTATTTAATTTTGCTATAGTTTTTGGAATATGTATAATAGGAATTTTTCGGATATGTAATAGTAAATAGGATTTTCCGATTTTTGGTTTTTGGTTTTTGGTTTTTATTTTGCTAAATTGCCGATTGTGTGATATTTTGTGAATGTTTGTACACTTAGATAATTTCTAGGAAGTTGATAGTTTTTATGTATGCTTGTAGTTTCTAAAGTGTAACATGTAGGTGAAGCCTCTTTTGTTGATCATAACCAAAACCCTTCATACGAATGGTGCTTTGTTGAATCCGTTTTATGTAGATTGGGAAACGCGGGATACTTCCCCCCCACGCATACAAGCGACATTTCGGCAATAGTATTACTTCTATGAGGTTGAGGGCGGTTTTAATCAACACTTGTAGACCGCTAGGACCCGAGTTTATTTTACAAAGTATAGGGCAAGTTATTTTTCATTGATTGGTTCGAGGTTTGTAAAACTGGTTCTCAAGACCCACAGACTGATGTTCATTCTCTGTGAGTGAGTCGATAGGGGACTTGTCCTCCGTGGTTAAAAACTTTGAGACCTGCCTTGTTCCTAAAGAGAGTTTACTCTCCGTGAATTTTAACGACACCGCCTTAGAAAAGTAAAGTATGCTCGACCTAGACAACCGCTTGTGCCGAAGCATCACCTCACTTTAGACGCTAGAAAATAACTTGAGCATATGTGAATCTATTGTTCTTCAAAAGATAAAATTCGTCTTTAATTTTTGAGGTATATCGGAATAAGCATGATACTACCTTGGGCTGTATCAGTCCATTGCACTGTTATCTCCTCTGCTCCACGTACTTTGAAAATTCGAACAAATCATATAGCAATTTAACTAGGGATACATAAAACACACTTTTAATTCTTTTGTTTATACTTGTGAAATTGTGTTTGTGTTATACTTGTAATATTTCGTGTAACTTATATTTGTGTGATATACTTATACTTATTTTCATGTGATACATATACATACATATTGGAATTTTTGTGTGATATTTATACACATTTATATTTGAATTTTTCGTTGACTTATACATACTCTTGTGTGATAATTTTTACCCTTACACTAACTCATACATTCTAACTATACAATACACGTTTGTTTTTCTTTTTAAATTCATTGATTAAATACTTGATCTTTTAATAACTTCAGGTACATGAATCTTGGTTGGTCACAAGAAATTGAGGAAAGATTAAAAAGAATTTGCAACCAAGAGGAAGAAGAGCAAGTTTTGCCGAGCACATCTTCACCAGAGCATCAATTTGTTTCTCCCACCTCATCACTTTTTGACAGAAATTTTGTTGCACCACCATCACCATTTCCTTCAGAAGCTTCGTGTGAACTTAACCATTTGTTTCACGAAGAACCAGAGTTTGAGCTACTCCAAAGTCCCATACCAATTCAGTACTTGAATTTTGATTTACCTGATCCTACATTCAATATGACTTCATTGAGAGAAGAGAATGGACAAGTAGATGCCACTACAACACTGAATATCTTAGGCGACGAAAATTTTTCGTCACCTAAGATGGATTTTCGTCGACTAAGTTTTTTGGTGACGAAAATTTTGTCGCCTAAGTTTCGTCGTCTAAAGTTTGTGGGCTAAATACTTAGACGACGAAAATAACACAATTTCGTCGACTAAGATAATTCTTAGAAGACGAAAAAATTTCGTCGTCTAAGAAAAATGGTGACGAAAAAAATTCTGAGACGACGAATTTTTTCGTCGGCTAAACTATGGCTTAGACGACGAAAAAGAAATTTCGTGGCCTAAGATAATGACTTAGACCACGAAACTCAACATTTTCGTGGTCTAAGTTTTTAGTTTAGGCGACGAAAGATAAAGTATTTCGTGGCCTAAGATGGAAACTTAGTCGACGAAACTATATTTTTTCGTCTCCTAAGCTTCATACTAAGTCGACGGAATATTTTATTTCGTGGTCTTAGATTTTTACTTAAGCCACGAAATAATATTTTTTCGTGGCCTAAGAGTTTATCTTAGGCGACGAAATTATTATTTTTCGTGGCTTAAGTAAATATCTTAGTCCACGAAAAAATAATTTCGTCGACTTAGTATACATCTTAGGCGACGAAAAAATTTAGTTTCGTCGACTAAGCATGTATTAAATTTAAAAAAAAAAAATTTCGGATACTGAATATTCAAATATATTAAAAAAAGTATCGATAAAAATTAAATACCGAATAATATCGTACAATACCGAATAACATCGTACAATAATATAAATTCATACATTTGTTCAATAAAAATATTACACATCAAACAATATCGTACGTAGATAGGGAGAGTGAGGAGCCTGCAAGCTACTGTGGTCGGTTCCTAAACGACTGGAACTCTTGCTCCAACCAGCTAAGACGCTCAGTTACCAATCGTGTCTGCTCCTCTGCAAGTCTGATACGCTCTCGGGCCTCCTCCTCTGCAAGTCTGATACGCTCTCGGGCCTCCTCCTCTGCAAGAGCTATACGCTGTCGGGTCTCCTCCTCCAGTCGTCTCACACGCTCCCCATTTGACGACCGACTGCGTCCGGTGGAATTTTCCCCTTGCGATGATTGGGAGCCGACACCGAAAGTGACTCCTCCTAACCCCCGGATCTCACCGCTGTTTCGCGGTCCCAGTGCGCTGACAAGCACTCGGGCTTGAGTCGGCTCGTCAAAATAGTTGTAGATCAGATCCTCCGGAACGTCGGGGTGCTCCTGCCTCACAGTGGTCATCACCCTCTCGAGCTCGGCATTGATACGGCGCTGCAAAGACCAAGCAAGTAACATGCATATGAATAATGCATTGTAAATAATCCAAACATAATCGGCAGATATTATTCATCAAACCACAACGGTTAAACATAATCCAAACATAATGCCATGTCTAGTTATGGGATAAGAGAAACTTACTATATTTTCTGCCGCCTCTGGGTGCTCAGGAGGGTACACCATCTCATAATTCTTCACCAAGGGGAATAGTTCACCTTTTTGCTTCAATTCGTGCGCCCCGTAGATGAACGGCTTTGAACCGGACCGATGGTGTAACGTCTTCTTCCCCCGGTTGAGGGCGTTGGCGGTCGATCGTCTCTGTAGAAATATGATTAAATATGAGACAAATAGTTAGCATTGAAATAAAACTAAAATGAAAAATGTTAACATTTGAAAGCACATACTACTATTACAAAATTATATACCTGAAACTCATCGCTCTCGAAGTGGTGAAGCAGCCAAGACCACTCCTCCTGCCTATCTTTGAACTCTTTCGGAATTTTCCCAGGATTGGCAATCCTAAGCCTGTTGAGCTTGCTCTTGAAGGCTGTGAAGGTCTTGGCGGCATGCTTGTAAACCCACTTGACCATCTTCTTATCATCCCAAGGGATGTCATAAACAAGCTATTACAAAAAAATTAGAATTAATATGGAAGCTTATAGATAATTAAAATATCAAAATTGTAGTTAACTTACGTCGAGTTCATTTTTGAGCTTCAGCTGATCATCATCAAATTTTTGCCAAATTTATTGGCGGAAAATAAAGCCAAATTTTAAAAAATAATTAACACTTAGTCGACGAAACACACTTTTTCGTCGTCTAAGTGTTTACTTAGACGACGAAAAAGACTGTTTCGTCGACTAAGCTTAGTTAAAATTTTCCCAAAATTTATTGTGTGGAACATTAAAAAGTCAATTTTAAAAAAAAAAATAGACACTTAGTCGACGAAATTATAAGTTTCGTCGTCTAAGAAAATACTTAGACGAGGAAAATAAGGTTTTCGTCGACTACGTAAATACTTAGACGACGAAACTTATAATTTCGTCGACTAAGTGTCAATTTTTTTTATAAAAATTGACTTTTTAATGATGGCATTTTCGGCCATGTTCATATAGGTGCATTTGGTCGACGAAAGACCCCAAATATCGCAATTGTGCCCATTTTAATTTTCTTGACGAAATTGTAATCCAACATAATAATTAACACAGAACACAGTTGAAGGTTCTGTACGTACGTACACACCATTCATGTATTTTTAATTATACATCAAAAACAAATTTATTGAATTTAAAAACATAATTTAAATCTGATCATGGTTCTCCATCATAATCGTCATCGTCTGTATCGTCTGCATCTTCAATCGTATCAGTTAAGCCATCATTGGAATCGTCATCGTCGTATGTTTCCTCATCATCGTCTGATTCCTCATCATCTTCGTCATTAATGAAGTTTTGATTGGCTATGTTTTGAGATGTAGATGCATTTGGGACTGCAATGAATTCATCAGAAGTGACGAAATGTAAGCGGTTGTTGTCGCGAATAGCCTCTGCATTAGGGATTTGAGAAGCCGAATGTTCTTGATATGGTTCATCAGTGTCGCCGTCATCTTCATCATCATGTTCTTCACCCCCTTCAACTGTAGACGCACTCCATATATTCCTATGTGACATCGGGTTAACCACTTTCCAAAATCCACCTGCCTTAGGATCATCGAGATAAAATACTTGTTTTGCCATGCTAGCAAGAATGAAGGGCTCATTTTCATACCAACTTGTGTTTGTATTCACCGATAACATGCCGTAATCCATCTTTGTACTCCCAGGAACACTTTGATTAGTGTTAAACCATCTACACTTGAACAAGACAACGAGCATATTTCCATATACTAGTTCGACAACGGCCAGTAGCACTCCATAGTAGGTGAAGTCGTCACCATCTACCATGACCCCGCAATTTTGCGTTCTGCGGTTCACATCTCGTTGAAGTGTCACGAACTTGACGCCATTGACAAAACACATCGCGCGCACCCTGTGGGAAATTGGCATTCTAGCCAAATGGTGCAATTCGGACGAGTACCAATCACTGTTCTGTATTTGGAGATTTTCCACCTGTCACATTGTGATAACTTATTATTTAAATTGAACTGACTAGCTAGAATACTAATATTGAAATGGAGATATTGTAACATACAAAATATTGTGACGTACCCATTTGCGAAAGTAAACAGGAAATGTTCTTTTGTGCGTCTCTTTCGGCCTTCGGTCTCGACGATTTGCTTCAATCAGCTTCAAATTCTCACCCATGAAATATTGTGCTTCGTCACAGTGTTGTAGTACGCACCAATGAGCTTCAATTAGCTCAGCATCTGTCAGTCTTTCTGAAGTTGGTAAATTACCAAACGGACGTACAACACTTGAAAGGACGGAAAGTTTCGGAACTGGTACTGTAGAGGCTGCTGTAGAAGACTCTGCAATGTTTTCGTCACTGTTACGGAGATATAAGTTGCAGTATGTTACACATTCATGTGTAATGTACGACTCCGCTATCGATCCTTCAGGGTGACTCTTGCTTTTACATAACTTTTTGTATTGAAACAGTTGTCTGAAATTACACGTACAGTTATTAGTGAAGTATATATACAAGAGAATATTATAATGAATGGGGAAATACGAATAATAAATAGTACCTTTCTTGCGGATACATCCAGGTGCAATGAACAGGACCAGTAAGCAGTGCTTGATCTGGAAGATGGATCATCAGATGAATCATACTGTCGAAGAAAGCAGGGGGGAAAATCCTTTCCAATTTGCACAAAATGTAGATGATGTCTTCTTTGAGAATGAGAACATCTGACTTCTTCAGCTCTTTAGCGCATAACTTCTGAAAGAACCTACACAAGGCTATTATAGGTTCGACCACATCTGGATGCAAATAGGGTCGGATAACCACTGGAATAAGACGTTGTAGCAATACATGACAGTCGTGGCTCTTCAATCCGTTAAACGTATTAAGCCCCAAGTTAATACACCGAGATATATTTCCTGCATACCCATGAGGATACTGTACTCCTTTAAACCATACGAAAATCTGCTTCTTGAAAGCCGGTTTAACTGTGTAAGGTGCAACAGGTATGAAAGTCCCTGACGCCGTCTTCACTGGCCACAAGTGTTCTCGTAATCCATTCTCCTTCAAATACTGACGTGCTTTCAAAGTGTCCTTACTCTTTCCTTTGATATCAAGAATTGTTCCCACAATGCTGTCACTTACTCCCTTCTCTATGTGCATGACATCTAGGGTGTGTCTAAGAATGGATTTCGACCAGTAAGGCAAATCATAGAATCTACTCTTGTGTGTAAAACACTTGTACTCGTCAGGGCGTTCCGGAACTGGTATAGATAAATCACCGCTCAACACCCCGAAATCGAAAGAGTTCAGCTTCTCCAAAATTTCATCACCGCTCCAGGGACGGGGTTTAGGACGAAGCTCTACTGTTTTATCAAATGCTAGATCATGAAATCGCCACTGGTGGTCAGCTGGAAGCCATCTACGGTGACCCAAGTAACACACCTTCCCAGCGCACCAAACAGAATGGACTTCGTTCAAGCAAACAGGACAAGCTTTATAACCTTTAGTCGCCTGAGACGACAACATCCCATAACCAGGAAAATCACTTATGGTAAACAGCAGTATTGCTCTCATCATAAATGATCTTCCACTGTGCCTGTCAAAAGTAAGAACTCCATTTTCCCATAAGTCTAACAGCTCGTCGATCAAAGGTTGCAGATACACATCCAAACACTTTCCTGGAGACCTTGGGCCGGGAATTAACAGAGACATCATACTAAATTCCTTCTTCATACACATCCAAGGAGGCAGGTTGTACGGCACAAGAATAACAGGCCATGTACTATGACTCAAACTCATATTTCCATGGGGATTGAATCCATCTGAGGCAAGGCCGAGTCTGACATTTCTAACATCTCTTGCAAAATCAGGGAATAATCTGTCAAAGGACTTCCACGCCTCGCCATCTGCAGGGTGTCTGAGAGTATCATCATCTGTCATTCTCTCTCCATGCCATCTCATTTCTTTTGCTGTGTGTAAAGACATGTAAAGACGCTTCAATCTAGGAATTAAAGGGAAATGACGAAGTACCTTCACAGGAACACTGTTTTCCTTAACTGTGCCTTGCTCCCACCTCCACGCGTGGCATATGGGACATTCATCAAGCTCGGCTTTCTCTTTGTAAAACAAAACACAATTGTTCTTGCAGGCGTGGATTTTGTTATAACTGAGACCGAGATCGCCCAATATCTTATGTAGCGTGTAATAACTATCAGGTAGATAGTTAGGTTGTGGAAGGTGTTCCTTAAACTGTTTTAAAAGACTATCAAAAGAGTCATTTGTCCACCTACTCTTGACTTTCAACTGCGTCTGTGAGATGATGGTCTCTAAAACAGTGTGAGGACTACCCTCGAATAATGGGATCTGCACTTGAGCAAGTAGTCTGGTATACTTATCATAATCAGCACTGTCAACAAGAGGAGTTGTGCCATCCTCAAAAACTGCCTCTTGGAATTCCTCTTCCTCGCGTACTGGAGCAAAAGTAGGAAAAATGTCATGTAGAATGTTCATCGCCGGGTCAGTATAAGGCTCGAAACCACCAGCAGTTGTTCGGTCATGGTATCCAGCCTGGATTTCGGCAACCGTAGGTTCATAATCTGCTTCCCCGTGTTTAGTCCATGTTGTATAATTCTGCATAATACCTCTGTTACACAGGTGATCGTAGATTCGGCCGATCGTCTTGCGCTTAGTATTCATACAACTTAAGCAGGGACACCTGTGTGTTTTCTTTCCTCCACCATGTTCACGTACAAAATTTATAAAAATTCCTACTCCTTCATGGTATTCTTCGCTCTGTCTTGGGTACTGCATCCAACTCCTATCTCTATCCATCGATCACCTGTTATATATATTAATTAATATAAGACAAACAATAAATAATCACAAATTAACAAATAAACAATTTATATGCATGTTTTTTCTCGACCTTATGCCTCCGGTTAGGGTCCTAATAATCCCATTCAGGAGCACAAGACTTTGTTTCACAGTTTGTAGATCTTGTGTATTCGTTTTCAGTCGTGGGAAAATTTCGGCAGCATCTCCCCACAGTTCCTCAAGTGCACGAATATCTATACACCTAGTATGCACTCGAGGAACAGTGATGGGAGACCTCGTCGAAATATATACCCACGACCGCAAACGAATACACAAGACCTATACAAACTGTGAAACAATGTCCTCTGCCCCCAAACTGTCCAAAAATGGGACAATTCAAGAATCTCTCCATGATTCTCGAACGGGATTTCTAGGGATATATATAAATGCATGTATATCACCGCTAATTATAAATCATATAACAATGATTTTCGTCAAATAATTATAATTATTAATTAAAGCATTATTAAAATATATAATTAATATATATAATTCACTAATTTCACAAAATCCAACAATTTAATTGAGTATATATAGGTATGGATCAACAAAAGCAACATATATACTAGCTATCACCTCACAATATACACACACAACAATATATATTTCTATAATTCTCTACCTCAAAAATGAAATATTTCAATGGAAAAATTGAAATTATAGTTGAAAAAGATGAATAAAGAGATCATACCAAGTTAAAAATCAATGGGTAGTAGTGGAGAAGGCTTAGGAAGACCCGATTTGAAGCTTTTCACATCCAAGAATGAAAATCAGTGGAAAATTTGAGGGAAAGAAAAAAATTTTGGTTTTTGGGGAAAAATGGTCTCTGCTCCCGATCGGAAAAATGAGTGCAGGATTTATAGTCTGGATTTACTTAGACGACGAAAATTAATTTTTCGTCGCCTAAGATCAAAACTTAGGCGACGAAATTTTTTTTTCGTGGCCTAAGTTTTGATCTTAGGCGACGAAATTATTTTTCGTCGTCTAAGAACAAAACAGGCCGACGAAAAAAATTATCGTCGTCCCCTTTACTTCTTAGACCACGAAAAAAAATTTCGTCGTCTAAGATTTTTTCTTAGGAGACGAATTTTGATATTTCGTCTCCTAAGTAAAAATCTTAGGCGACGATTTTTTGTTTTCGTGGTCTAAGATAATGCAGGGACGACGAAAATTTTTTTCGTCGGCAATTTTTTGTCTTAGACCACGAAAAGTGTAATTCGTCGTCTAAGACTGTTCTTAGACGACGAAAAATTTTTCTTAGGTGAGGAACTTTTTTTCGTCGTTTAAGCTGTCTTAGGCGAGGAATTTTTTTAAGTTTCGTCGCCTAAGGTTTTTTTCCTTGTAGTGTGCGCCACAAGGAGGAGTGGTGAGACCAAGCAATGTAACATATCCTGCTGTTGCACCTGGCAAATCAGCAGAATTTGAGTTGAAGGGTGGATTTATCCACCAATTGCCCAAGTTCTTTGGACTTAGTGGAGAAGATCCGAATCGCCATGTTCAGAAATTTGAGTTCAGATGTGAGTCAATGTGCCCAACTGGGGCGGATTTGCAACATGTGAGGATGAAAGCTTTTCCATTCTCACTTGAAGATAGGGCAGCCGAGTGGTTCTTTGCTACGTCTTGGAATACAATGGTGAAGGAATTTCTCACCAAATATTTTCCTTCATCAAATGTGACACAAATCAGAAAGGAGATCACTTCTATCAGACAAGAGCCAGACGAGAGCTTTGATGTGTACTATGATAGGTACAAGTCTTTGGTGGCAACATGTCCTAATCATGGGATACGTGAGGGTCTTTTGCTGCAGTATTTTTATGAAGGATTACGTCCTTTGGAGCGCAGATTTCTTGATTCAGCAGCTGGAGGATCTTTGATGGAGAAGAGCAAAGAGGAGGTTAAGAACTTGTTGGAGATGCATTTCACTAACCAACAACAGTTCGGGTCTACTTCCTCAAGGCGAGTGAATGAAGCTAGTGGTTTTGAAGAGTTCAATGCTGTCAAAGAGCTTAGGGAAGACATGGGGAAAATCACTCAGATGATGTCCCAAATGATGAAGCAGAAGCATGCCCAAGTTTGTGGGGTGTGTAGCATAGAGGGCCATACAGCTGATGTGTGTCCTCAATTGGGAGGAAGTGATAATTTTGAGGAAGCCAATTCGGTTGGTTTCCAAGGGCAGCAACGTTCCAATTTCAATCCAAGGTACAACGATCACCCTAATTTTCGTTGGGCCAACAATAGCAATGTTCAGAACCATTGGCGCCACCACAAGCAAACCAAGGAGGCATGGCGTTTCAACCAAGACCTCAAGGGCAATTCCAAAGATATGCAAGACCTCAGCAACAATTCTACAACAACAATGCTCAAGCATCATCAAACCCAAACTATGATGCAATGCTGAAGTCTTTGAATGATGCAACTCACACGTTGTTGCAATCTACAACTTCCAACACTATGGATATTTCTGAGCTGAAGAATTAGATGGGGAAGGTTGTGGATTTTATGGGGCAAATCCAAGAGCAAGGGAGGTTACCTGGAGGAGTGATCCCTAACCCCAAAAATGAGCAGGCAAAGTCAATCACCACAAGGAGTGGTAAGATCTTGGAGGGGCCGAGTGTGGGAAAGACAAGAGAAGACGTGATTTTGGAATGTGATGATGAAGTGATACACGGCAATGAGGAGGTGGCACACGGCAAAGGAGAAGCAATAATCGGCAATGAGGCCGAGAAAAATAATGAACCGAGCAAAGAGGAGCTCGATGTGATGGTGAAGAGGGACATGGAAAAAGATTCCGCAACCTCAGAGACACATAAGGTAAAATCTGACTCAAGTGGTTTAGTTATTACTAACCAATCTTCTTGTTTACCTTTTCCTTCCAGATTTGCTAAATCAAAGAAGGACAAATCTGATGAAGAGGTGTTGGACATCTTTAGGCGTGTAGAGGTTAACATCCCCCTTTTGGAATGCATCAAGCAAATTCCAAAGTATGCCAAATTTCTCAAGGAGCTGTGCACAACAAGAAGGCATACAAGGGAGGAGCAGGTGGTGAAGATGAGTGAGACGGTTTCAGCCGTTCTCCAGAGGAAGCTTCCACCAAAAATGAAAGATCCTGGCAGCTTTACTATTCCTTGTATAATTGGACAATGTTGTTTCTCTAATGTTTTGCTAGACCTTGGAGCGTCAATTAATGTGATGCCCTATAATGTTTATAAGTCTCTAGGTCTAGGAGAATTGAAGAGAGACAACATAATTATTCAATTGGCTGACAGATCTAACAAATATCCTGAGGGATATGTGGAGGATGTTCTTGTGCAGGTTAATAATCTGATATTTCCTGCAGACTTCTATGTGCTACATATGGAAGAGTCGCCCCTAAATTCCACTCAACTATTGTTGGGGCGACCATTTATGAGGACAGCAAGAACAAAAATAGATGTTGCTGAAGGCAACCTCACCATGGAGTTCGATGGTGAAGTGATAAGCTTCAACATTTATGAGGCTATGAGGTATCCAATTTCTGACTTAAAACCTTGCTATGCTATTGATGTAGTTGATTCTTTTGCGCAGGTTTTGTCAGAAACTTTGGATCAATAGCAACTAGCTATTGAGCAAGGGGCTGGAATTGACGCATTAGGGGAGGAATTATCCAAGGAGGCACGGCTTGAACTTGAGCCGAGCACTATGAGTGTTGTTGCCGAGCTAGAGGCAACGCCCCACGTGAAAAGGTCATGTCATTTTATGTCAATTCCCATTTCCACTAACAAAATTCTACCATCTGTGGAACAGGCCCCTATATTAGAACTGAAGGTGCTTCCCAACCATTTGAAGTACGTATACTTGGGAGACGATGATACACTACCAGTTATTGTGTCATCACAGCTGAGTGAGCAGCAGGAAGCACGTTTGTCATGCATGCTGAAGAGAAACAAGACCGCCATTGGATGGACGTTGGCAGATATCAAGGGAGTCAGCCCTACAACTTGTGTCCATAGGATCTTGCTTGAGGAAGGAGCCAAGCCTACTAGGGAGGGTCAGAGACGTTTACACCCCCCTATGATGAAGATTGTGAAGGACGAGGTGATCAAATTGCTGGATTGTGGAGTCATTTATCCTATATCAGATAGCCAGTGGATTGCACCTGTCCAAGTTGTACCTAAGAAGAGTGGAGTCACAGTTGTGAAGAATGACAAGGATGTGCTTGTGCCCCAACGATTAGTGACAGGTCATAGGATGTGCATCGACTACAGAAAGCTGAATACTACTACTCGAAAGGATCACATGCCTTTGCCTTTCATGGACCAGATGTTGGAGAGACTAGCTGGGCACGAATTCTATTGCTTCTTGGATGGGTATAGCGGTTACAATCAAATATGCATTCACCCAGATGATCAGGAAAAGACGACGTTCACATGTCCCTTTGGTACGTTTACCTATCGACGCATGTCTTTTGGTTTATACAACGCACCAGGTACATTTCAACGTTGTATGTACTCATTATTCTCTAATTATATTGAAAATATCATTGAAGTCTTTATGGATGATTTTAGTGTTTATGGAAAAGACTTTGATGCATGCTTAGAGAATTTGGAATTAATCCTGAGAAGATGTGTAGAAACTAACCTTGTGCTTAATTGGGAAAAATGTCATTTCATGGTAAAACAAGGGATAGTTTTAGGACACATAATTTCTGCAAAGGGTATTGAGGTTGATAGGGCCAAGATTGATATTATGCTTCACTTACCCTCCCCTACAACTGTAAGGGAGGTACGTTCGTTTCTTGGTCATGCAGGTTTTTACAGGAGGTTCATCAAGGATTTTTCGTTGGTGGCCAAGCCCATTTGTGTCTTATTGCAGAAGGATGTTCCATTCATATGGGACAAAGGGTGTGAAGATGCATTTGTGAAGTTGAAATTGCTATTGACGACAGCACCTATCATGGCGCCACCAGATTGGACGCTACCTTTTGAGATCATGTGTGATGCTTCAGACTATGCAGTTGGAGCAGTTCTTGGACAGAGAAAAGAGAAGAAGCCGAATGCCATTTATTATGCTTCTCGTACATTGAATGATGCTCAATTGAATTACTCTACTACTGAGAAAGAATTGTTGGCTGTTATATTTGCTTTAGAAAAATTTCGTTCATATCTTTTGAATTCTAAAGTGATTGTATATTCTGATCATGCAGCCCTTAGATATTTGATGAAGAAGAAAGACGCTAAGCCACGCTTGATTCGATGGATTCTCTTACTCCAAGAGTTTGACATCGAAATCAAGGACAAGAAGGGGAGTGAAAATGTTGTGGCGGATCACTTGAGTAGAATTGTGAGAGAGGAGGAAACGTTGCCACTTCAGGAAACTTTCCCAGATGAGCAGCTTTTTCGAGTGGACACAAAAGAACCTTGGTATGCAGACATTGTCAATTATTTAGTTACTAAAACTTTTCCAAGTACATGTTTGCAGGCAGCCAAGATGAGGATAAAAAAGAATGCAAGACACTACATATGGGACGATCCATATCTGTGGAGGACTTGTAATGATCAAGTTATAAGACGTTGTGTGCCACAAGAAGAGCATAGGCCGATCCTTGCATTTTGCCACAATGAGGCGTGTGGAGGACACTTTGGAGCTAAGAGGACAGCCCTCAAGGTATTAGAAAGCGGATTTTATTGGCCCACGATTTTCAAGGATTCATACACATTTTGTATGACATGTGATAGGTGCCAAAGGACGGGTAACATTGGTAAGAGAGACCAAATGCCCCTAAATCCTATAGTCATTGTCGAAATTTTTGATGTTTGGGGTATAGATTTTATGGGACCTTTTCCTTCATCTAAGGGTTTTCTTTATATCTTGTTGGCTGTTGATTATGTGTCTAAATGGGTGGAGGCGAAAGCCACAAGGACTAATGATTCTAAAGTTGTTGCAGGTTTCTTGAGAACTAACATAGTTTCCAGGTTTGGAGTACCTCGTGTGCTTATAAGCGATGGAGGTTCTCATTTCTGCAACAGAACAATAGAGGCTTTACTCAAGAGATATGGAGTCACCCATAAGGTATCCACACCTTATCACCCTCAGACGAGCGGAATGGCGGAAGTGTCCAACAGAGAGATCAAGAGCATATTGGAGAAAACTGTGGGCCCATCAAGGAAAGATTGGAGTGACAGACTTGATGATGCACTTTGGGCTTACAGAACGGCATACAAGACACCCATTGGGATGTCTCCATTTCGGCTCACATATGGCAAGGCGTGCCATCTTCCAGTAGAGTTGGAGCACAAGGCGTGGTGGGCGGTCAAGCAATTCAACATGGAACTTGACAAGGCTGGACTTCACAGGAAATTGCAGCTGAGCGAGCTTGAGGAAATCAGGAATGAAGCATATGATGTTGCGTGGATTTATAAGGAGAAGACGAAATTGTATCATGACAAGATGATAAGAGGCAAAACGTTTCATATTGGTCAAAAAGTCTTGTTATTTCATTCTCGTCTTAGATTATTTCCTGGAAAATTGCGTTCTCGTTGGGTTGAACCATATATTGTTGCTAATGTGTTTTCTCATGGTGCTATAGAAATTCAGAGTATTGAAACAGGAAAAGCGTTCAAGGTGAATTGTCATCGACTTAAGCCTTACTACGAACCTTTTGAGGAGCACACCATTGAGGAGATACAATTTAGAGACGCACCAAGATCCTGATGATATGAAGAAGAGTTTAGGCTGAGTAGACTATAAACATTAAGCGCTGCATGGGAGGCAACCCATTTCAACCAAAATTGTGAAAGAGCCGTCTACGAGTGTTTGAATTTCTGAACCCTAAACTCTTTTTGGTTGAATTGTATAAATGTGGAACTTGTGAATTATCAAATGCTTAGAAATTACTACATAATTTTTGTGTAACATTGAGGATAATGTAATTTTCTAAGTGTGGGGTAGGGATACATGTTTCACATGTTTGTTTTGTTTTTGTCTATTTTTTGAGTCATAAAAAGAAAAGAAAATAAAAAAAATAAAAAAAAAATCAGAAAATCAGAAAAATATAAAAAAATTTCGTTGCTTTTCTTTAAAAATTTCGTTGCTTTTTAATTTTTGTTTTCATTCTTGAGTCTTAGGTGCCCCTAAATAGTCTATGATGAATATATCTTTGCATGCATAGATGATGGTTTTGCATAATCTTGAAAAATAATTGTGAGTTTCATGGACTTTGTGATTGGTATGAACATTTGAGACTTGGACTTAATTGTGTAATAATCATGCATGTTTGTGTTGATTTTGTTCCATAATAACCTATGTGAGCTTTGATGCCATATACTTTTCTTCTTGAGCGATAAAAATGGGCAGAATTTTTCAAAACTTCATCATTCTTTGAATATTCAATGACTATGTGCCATAGATTTTAATGAACTCTAGAATGTTAGAACTTGCTCTTGACAATTTTTGAAACTATTATTCATGAAATGCCTTGATTTTGAAAAGGATTGAAAAGATCATGTTAGGATTACCACCAATGCCAAATAAAGCTTATGCCTAATTTGTGCCCGTCGTGGGACTCCTTAGTTTTAACCCCTTTGAGCCGATATTGTGCCATTTTATTTCATCACCATGATACACTTTCCTTGAGCTTAGAACAGTTTATTCTTACCATTGTTGTCAAGACTTGGTAAAAATTTAATGGGAATTTGTGAATTGATGTGTTGTTGTGAAGCAAGTGTGGGGTGAGCTTGTCCAAATCTATGAAAAATATATGTGTTGCCAAAGAAAAAGAAAAAAAATTATTATCCGAGAAAAATGCAAAGACACGGCAAAAGAAAAGAAATGTTTTGGATGAGATTCTTGTGGTGAATTTGGAGTTTTATGATTATTTGAAGGTCTAACATTGCTATATTTGACCTTTGTTCATATTCACTTTGTTTTGGGGAAGAAAAGAATGAAGTATGGGCCCAACATGATAAAATTTGGCCATTTGAAGTGAAGTCATAAGGAGGATTGAATTTTGCTAAGTCTTGGTGACATTTCATCACCACTTCCTAAATGATAATGCCTTATGCCAATCCCCATTATCACCTTTATGTTGATCTTTTCATGATTCTTAAAATAGGTAAACTTTGATTTGTGGAGATTTTTGTCAAGATTGAGCATATGACTTTGGTTCATTTGTGCACATAGTTGTTATATGAAGTTTTTCCTGAAAGATCGATTCACAAAGTGCCTTTATTTGATGAAATATGCAAGTTACTCTTTGTAACTCTCAATCTATTTTCTTGCATATACTTTGAGTGAATTGCCATATCATGAGTGAAAAGAAGAGAGTATGCCTAGTGAGGAGGATGAAATCAACATAACATGTCATTGCTTGCTATTTTCGTTTCTTACTTGTTCATGCTTTGAAACATGTCTATGACGCTTGGGATTATTGGGCTTACAATGAATGCTTAACTTGAAAACTATGTGTTTAAAGATCCTGAGACAATTATTTAGGGGCTGTAGTGTTGAGTCTTTTTATTTGTTTTGCTAAGGGACTAGCAAAGGCTAAGTGTGGGGTAGTTGATAGGAGCATAAAATGCGACGTTCTTAATATGTTTTTACCCCCATTTATGCATTTCTTATCTCTTATTGTTGTAATATAGAGTCATTGAGTCTTGTTGGAGTCGTTGGCAAGTGTTGGTGTATAAATTGAGCTAAAATGTAGAAATGTCGAATTTTGAAGAGTTTTAGTTTGAGTAGGACTCCTTGTTGTACTAGGAATCCTGTTTGGACTAGGAAACCTGTTTTGACTAGCAAACTTGTCGAAATGGAATTTTCATTGTTTGTCGTTTCTAATACTTGTTTGGTTTCGGTTTGTGCTTGAAATTGTTAAAAATGCATAATTATGGTGGAGTCCTTATTGAACTAGGATTCCTAATAAGAGTTTGATTGCAACTAGGACTCCTTTTTCAAGTAGAACTCTATTTAGAAAAGGAATCCTTACTAAAGTAGGAATCCCAGTTGGATAAGGATTCTACATGTTTGAGTCCTAATTGAAGTCTACGAATCTAGGAATTTTAGTCGAACAAGGAGTCTACAAATGCTCAACGTTTTTGAAAAGTCGAAAGAATTTCATTGAAAATACAACTCTTTGTTGGACTAGGATTCCTTATCTATCTAGGACTCTTAATTGTGCTACATCTTTTATCTTCTTTGTGATTTATTTCTCAATCTTATTTTCAGGAATTCATGAGAAGATTATTGGAAGAATTGTGGGAATATTTCGGCAAGAAAAGAGATGCTTTGCCGTGAAGAACAAGAATAGGAATCCAACTTGGTTTTGGATTTGGAAACTTTCCTAATCTAATAATCTTATCTATTACATATATGTCTTTTTAAGACATCATTTGTCTAGATTAGGACAAGTTTAATGCATGGTTTAATTTTGTATTTCTTTTCTTTATTTTCAGATTTTATTTGGAGATAAAGGAGGAGATATTATCTTTTACTCAAGGATATTTTTCGGCAAGAAGGAGAGTTTGTGCCGTATGTCTTCATTGAAGAAGTATTGGAGTTGGATTCCTCATTGCCGCCCAAGAGAAGGATTAGAGGAAGACAAGGGACGAACATGGACAGAATTGTGAGCTTGGTTCTTGGCGATTTTTCTTGGATAAATTAGAGTTTTACTTCTGAAATTATGCAGCATTTATCCAAGATTAATTTCGGATGATCTTCTTGAAGAAAAGCATTGCTTACCGAGCAAGCAAGGAAGTAGTTTCCAAGACGGATTCTCCTTCACAAAGCTGCCGAACCCTAGCTCCCCTCTCCTCTATAAATACCACATCTTAAATTCAGAAAATCATCATCTCTCTCTCACATAAACATGTCGAACCTCTGCCAAAATATCTCCAAAAATTCTTACCAAGAACCAAAGGCCGAACCATCCATCACCCTTCCACAAATTCCATCTGATCATCACACCAATCCTTTGCCGAACTCTTGATCAAGGTTGTAATTTGGATTGTATTTCAATGGCTCTTGCTTCTTTGTATTTAAACATTATTTTGTCTATGAAATATGTTTGGATTTTTGGTTTTATTTTCGGTATTGTTGATTATGCATGGGATTTCCGAATCTTTGTAATAAATGTTTGGTTATTTTGTGTTTGATTACCGAATTATGCATGTGATTTGATCGAATATGTATGATGGGCAGTAGGACTTTACATGTTTTCTTGATTTAATTAGGTTTATTTCCTTAATTCGTGTGCAACCGAAGGAGATATCTAGATGCATTCGCAGGCCATGAATGTTATCTAGGTATTAAATTCATATGCCGATTTAATATATGTTGATTCATACGCATGTTATGTTTTGATATGTATTAATCTAAGGGCTCGAGTAATTCTGGAAATTTACATGTCGATGTGGGATGAGTGACGCCATACCTGCTAACATGTTCCAATTCGACATATTGTGCTTATGTGCTATTTGTGTTTAATTTCTACGCGAAGTGTTGTTAAACCGATTAGTACCATGTTTAGGATTATACGCGAAGTTAATTCTAAATACTTGTGATGTTTTGAATAGTTAGATGTTCCGCGAAGGCTCTAATTAAATTGGAACTTAATTGATCTTGAATCCGATTTTAGCTTGCTGCCCTATTACTTGTTTTAATTTTGTTGCATGTATAATGAGATTTGTGTTTTGTATTTGTGTGAAAGGTGATGATCAATTGTGAATAATAATTTAGGTTTTAGAATTTTGTAAAAAATCAGTAGGTAATTAATTATAAAAATCGACAACACCCCTTAAGTACAACATTTTGTGTGATTGAAATGCCCTTGATTTCCCCGGATAGAACGATCCCTACTTGTCCTAACTACAATTGACAAAAGAAGGGTATTATGTGTATGAAGTTGTTTTGCAGGTATTTTGTGCTTGGATAACATCTCCATCATTATGCGTAATTATACAACATGGAGTAAACACGGTGAAGTTGCGGTCTATGAACCTACGGTTGCTGAAATTCAAGCGGGATACCATGACCGGACATCTAGTGGTGCTTTCGACCCTTATGAAGACCCGGCTATGAACATTTTACATGACACTTTTCCTACATTTGCTCCAGTACACCAGAAAGAGCCCATTTATGATGATACCACTGATGCTGCAATTCCTCTTCTTGACAGTGGTGATTATGATAAGTATACCAGACTCCTTGCTCAAGTGCAGATCCCATTATTCGAGGGTAGTCCTCACACTGTTTTAGGGACCATCATCTCACAGATGCAGTTGAAAGTCAAGAGTAGGTGGACAAATGACTCTTTTGATAGTCTTCTAAAACAGTTTAAGGAACACCTTCCACAACCTAACTACATACCTGATAGTTATTACAAGCTACATAAGATATTGGGCAATCTCGGTCTCGGTTATAATAAAATCCACGCCTGTAAGAACAACTGTGTTTTGTTTTACAAAGACAAAGCCGACCTTGATGAATGTCCCATATGCCACGCGTGGAGGTGGGAGCAAGGCACAGTTAAGGAAAACAGTGTTCCTGTGAAGGTACTTCGTCATTTCCCTTTAATTCCTAGATTGAAGCGTCTTTACATGTCTTTACACACAGCAAAAGAAATGAGATGGCATGGAGAGAGAAGGACATATGATGATACTCTCAGACACCCTACAGATGGCGCGGCGTGGAAGTCCTTTGACAGATCATTCCCTGATTTTGCAAGAGATGTTAGAAATGTCAGACTCGGCCTTGCCTCAGATGGATTCAATCCCCATGGAAATATGAGTTTGAGTCATAGTACATGGCCTGTTATTCTTGTGCCGTACAACCTGCCTCCTTGGATGTGTATGAAGAAGGAATTTAGTATGATGTCTCTGTTAATTCCCGGCCCAAAGTCTCCAGGAAAGTGTTTGGATGTGTATCTGCAACCTTTGATCGACGAGCTGTTAGACTTATGGGAAAATGGAGCTCTTACTTTTGGCAGGCACAGTGGAAGATCATTTATGATGAGAGCAATGCTGATGTTTACCATAAGTGATTTTCCTGGTTATGGGATGTTGTCGTCTCAGGCGACTAAAGGTTACAAAGCTTGTCCTGTTTGCTTGAACGAAGTCCATTCTGTTTGGTGCGCTGGGAAAGTGTGTTACTTGGGTCACCGTAGATGGCTTCCAGCTAACCACCCGTGGAGGTTTAATGATCATGAGGAAGCATTTGATAAAACAATAGAGCTTCGTCCTAAACCCCGTCCCTGGAACGGTGATGAAATTTTGGAGAAGCTGAACTCTTTCGATTTCGGGGTGTTGAGTGGTGATTTATCTCTACCAGTTCCGGAACGCCTTGACGAGTACAAGTGTTTTACACACAAGAGTAGATTCTATGATTTGCCTTACTGGTTGAAATCCATTCTTAGGCACACCCTAGATGTCATGCACATAGAAAAGGGAGTAAGTGACAGTATTGTGGGAACAATTCTTGATATCAAAGGAAAGAGTAAGGACACTTTGAAAGCACGTCAGTATTTGAAGGAGAAGGGATTACGAAAACACTTGTGGCCAGTGACGACGGCGTCAGGGACTTTCATACCTGTTGCACTTTACACAGTTAAACCGGCTTTCAAGAAGCAGATTTTCATATGGTTTAAAGGAGTACAGTATCCTCATGGGTATGCAGGAAATATATCTCGGTGTATTAACTTGGGGCTTAATACGTTTAACGGATTGAAGAGCCACGACTGTCATGTATTGCTACAACGTCTTATTCCAGTGGTTATCCGACCCTATTTACATCCAGATGTGGTCGAACCTATAATAGTCTTGTGTAGGTTCTTTCAGAAGTTATGCGCTAAAGAGCTGAAGAAGTCAGATGTTCTCATTCTCAAAGAAGACATCATCTACATTTTTTGTAAATTGGAAAGGATTTTCCCCCCTGCTTTCTTTGACAGTATGATTCATCTGATGATCCATCTTCCAGATCAAGCACTGCTTACTGGTCCAGTTCATTGCACCTGGATGTATCCTCAAGAAAGGTACTATTTATTATTCGTATTTCCCCATTCATTATAATATTCTCTTGTATATATACTTCACTAATAACTGTACGTGTAATTTCAGACAACTGTTTCAATACAAAAAGTTATGTAAAAGCAAGAGTAACCCTGAAGGATCGATAGCGAAGTCGTACATTGCACATGAATGTGTAACATACTGCAACTTATATATCCGTACCAGTGACGAAGCAGAATCTTCTACAGCAGCCTCTACTGTACCAGAGTGCAAACTTTCAGTCCTTTCGAGTGTTGTACGTCTGTTTGGTAATTTACCAAGTTCAGAATGATTGTCAGATGCTGAGCTAATTAAAGCTCATTGGTGCGTACTACAACACTGTGACAAAGCACAATATTTCATGCGTGAGCATTTGAAGCTTATTGAAGGAAATAGTAGAGACCGAAGGCCGAATTTGACGCACAAAAGAACCTTTCCTGATTACTTTCGCAAATGGGTACGTCATAAGATTTTTTCTGTTACAATATCTTCATTCCAATATTATTATTTTGGTTAGTTCAATTTAAATAATTTATCACAACGTGGCAGGTGGGAAATCTCCGAAAACAAAATAGTGATTGGTACTCTCCAGAATTGCACCATTTGGCTAGAACGCCGATTTCCCACAGGGTGCGAGCGATGAGTTTTGTCAACGGCGTCAAGTTTGTGACACTTCAACGATATGTTAACCGCATAATGCAAAATTCTGGGGTCATGGTAGATGGTGACGACTTAACCTACTATGGAGTGCTACTCGCCGTTGTCGAACTACTATATGGGAATATGAGCGTTGTCTTGTTCAAGTGTAGATGGTTCAACACTAATGAAAGTGTTCCTGGGAGTACAAAGATGGATTACGGCATGTTATCAGTGAATACAAACACAAGTTGGTATGAAATGAGCCTTTCATTCTTGCCAGTATGGCAAAACAGGTGTTTTATCTTGATGATCCTAAGGCCGGAGGATTTTGGAAAGTGGTTATCCCGATGTCACATAGGAATATATGGAGTGCGTCTACAATTGAAGGGGGTGAAGAACATGATGATGAAGATGATGGCGACACTGATGAACCATATCAAGAGCATTCGGCTTCTCAAATCCCTAATGTAGAGGCTATTCGCGACAACAACCACATACATTTCGTCACTTCTGATGAATACATTGCAGTCCCAAATGCATCTACATCTCAAAACAGAGTCAATGAGGACTTCATTAATGACGAGGATGATGAGGAATCAGAAGATTATGAGGATTCTAGTGAAGACTTCACTGATATGATTGAAGATGCAGACGATACAGACGATGACGATTATGATGGAGAATCATGATGATTTAATTAAATTATGTTTTTAAATTCAATAAATTTGTTTGTGATGTATAATTACAAGGATTCTAATTGTGTGGACGTACGTACTTCTTCGATTTAAAAATAAGTACTATATGTTAATGTTATATATATAAGTTATTTATTTTTTATATTAATTAAATAATATATATATATATATATATATATATTATATACGTATATTTAGAGTTGGAATCGACGAAATGCATCTATTAACTCGTTTTAATGAAGTCCGCAGTATAGTTTTTGTTAAAAAATTGAAATAAGTGAGAAAGTTGCAGAAATTTTAACAAATACTTAATATACTTACTCGACGAAACTATCTTTCCTCGTCTAGGTAGGATTCTTAATCGACGAAATAACATTTTCCTCGTCTAAGTAGGATACTTAGTCGACGACAATTAGTTTCCTCGTCTAAGTAGGATACTTAGACGAGGAAAACATATTTTCGTCGACTAAGTATCCTACTTAGACGAGGAAAACAAATATTCGTCGACTAAGTATTCTACTTAGACGAGGAAAGGTTATGGATTTCGTCGACTAAGTAAACTTAGACGACGAAAAATGTATTTCGTCGACCAAGAGAGATTGATTAAGCCCGATCCCAAACAGAATCCCGATCCCAATCTCCTCTCATTCTCTCAAAATCCCAATCTCTGATTCTCTCAAAATCCCAAACAGAATCCCTCATTGGTTCCGGCTTCAGTCCTCCGCCCCTTCCCCAGCCTCCGCTTCAGTCCTCCGCCTCCTAGCCCCCTGCCCCAAGCTCCGCCTTATGGCCCCCTACCCCAGCCGCCGCCTCGTGGCCCCGGCCTCTTCTCAGTCCCCGCCGTCGGAAAGCTGTCCATCCTCCTCTGATTCTTCCTCCGCCTCGGTCGCCGCTCCCACCTCCGCCTCTTGGCATCCGCCCCTGAAGCTCATTGGTGGCCGCCCCCTGCCCCAGCCTCTCCCTCTTTCTCTCTGTCTCTGTCTCTCTTTCTCTATGTCTGTCTCTCTCTATCTCTCTTTCTCTCCCTCTTTCTCTCTGTCTCTCTTTCTCTCCCTCTCCCTCTTTCTCTCTTTCTCTCCCTCCCTCCCTCTTTCTCTCTTTCTCTCCCTCTCCCTCTTTCTCTCTTTCTCTCCCTCTTTCTCTCTGTCTCTCTTTCTCTCCCTCTCCCTCTTTCTCTCTCTCTCCCTCTCTCCCTCTCTCTCTTTCTCTCTTTCTCTTTGTCTCTCTCTTTCTCTCTTTTCTCTCTGTCTCATAAAATCTCCCTCTCCAGTTTGCAAAACGGCAAACACGGGTAATCTCCCTCTCCCTTTAATAAATATATTTGTTAAACTTATGCAATTGTTAATCACCCATAGTGTTCTTGCTTGGCTAGAGTACTGAATTTCATTGGGTGGACTGAGATGGTTGGTGTCCATTTCAATCAAGGGTTGAGAGACTAAGTATTTTGTAGGATGGTTGCTATTCTGGTTTACTTTGGTTGTTTGATATTGTGTTTTGGGTTACTGTATTGTTATAGACAGAAGCTTTAAACCTTGAGTTTATTGTTGGTCATGCTTTGTTTCAGTTTTAATTAAGGTTGGAGAGATATGGTGTTTTATGATTTGCAGAACTGCCGTGTGTTTTACGGTTTAATTGTAGTGGTGATGGTGATGGTTTGGGATGTTATTTCTATCGAGATAACTACAATGTAGCAGTCCAATTAACTACTATCACTACCAGAAAAGGCATTATAGCCGACGAAATTGCAAATAACGGCCGACGAACTCTTTATTCGTCGGCTATAACAATTATAGCCGACGAAATTCGTCGTCTGTAGTGGTATTTCGTCGGCTAAAATGGTTATAGCCTACGATATCGTCGTCGGGTATAGTTTTACCGACAGCGTATTTCCGACGATGTTATAACCAATGATATGTCGTCGGGTAATGGTTATAGCCGACGACTTAAATTCGTCGGCTATGATGCCTTTTCTGGTAGTGTATGCTTCTATTTTCTTTGATCAAATTAGATAAATTTTCTATCGAGATCACATTGCCTTTTTCTATGTTGCTGAAGAAACTTCTAACCTAGCGAGAATGCATGCTACTCCCAACCCGAAATTTTGCTTTTATCACGTAATTAGCTACATGTATATACCTACCTGATTGTTTCTCCCAAAGCTAGCTGTTCCATGTTTGCATAAGTACAGTAACAACTGCAAGATCATATGGATACAAATTATATATATATATATATAGTTTTGCTGGACAGATTACACATGCACGGTCAAACTTCATATCAATTTAGTTGATATTGTCTGTGCGTGGGGGAGGTTCATTAGTGACAAAAGAAAAAGGGCATCATAAACAATATGTTTGTGACAGTCATAGGGTAGTCACAAATTCTTAATTACCCTGTTAAGAATTCAGTTTCTTTCTCTATTATTTTCTGATCAAGGCAAGGTACATTGTTTGCATCTCATAGGTTAGTCACAAATATTGTGGATCTTGGACCTCCAGCTGATTGGGTGAAGATCAGTGTACGAGAAACTGTAAGTACATTTTGTGATCCTGTTCTTGCTCTCATTCCTTTTACGGTAAATCTTATGCACCAATTTTGGAGTGTTTTCAACTGTATTTTACACTGTATTGTCTGTGACTTTTTTCTGTAATGAAATGCAGTTTGATTTCCTGTAATTCTAGAACATTACAAGAAAGAAAGATTTTGTCGTAGAGTATGTATAAGCTACAGTTTTGGATTTACCTGAACCTTTACCCAACTCTGAACCGGGAGACAAAAGAAATTTGCTTTGTGCTGCTTTGAACTTGTTACCTTAGACACTTTTTCATAAAAATCAAGGCCAATCCTCGTCTTTTTTCATCTGCTTCTATTTGAGTGTACATTTATATCTTGTTGTGTCCTAGGAATTGTGATAATCGATTTACATATCAGAATTGAATGCCATACAGACAACAATAAGTTGAAACAAGAGTAGTTCTCAGACATAATGTTGCAATTTCAGAACGTTGATTACAGTGCTTTGGCATAATATATCAGAACAAAAAGTAATACAAACGCTTGCATAATATTCATGGAAAACTCCAGATTTACAGTTTTGTTTATCAATAAAAGAAAATACAGTTGAAAATGCAAACTTCTCTCTGTCTCATTAAGTTTAATTAAGCAAAGTCAGCAGATCAAGATATGGGTTTATAACTTGATTTAGTTTGACTGCCCAATACTAATAAACTTAGATTCTGAACTAAGCTAATATATAGAGCATAACTATGCTAAATTTGTGTTCTTTGATAGGAAAATATGTCGCCGACTCATGGGAAGCTGAAGCGGAAACAGGAGGCATTGGAGCGCCTTCTCAGGCTGAACATATCAGAAGGGAGGAGCAGTTCTTAGCGTTTCAGTCACGGCGTTAGGACGTTTGAGTTTTTATGAACAAGTATTTCATTTGTATGAATATTTTTATTTATATATTAATAATTATATATTCTGCATGAAATTTTTTTTTTTAACAAATAATCTACTTACGCGATGAAACAATATATTTTCGTCGTTTAAGTTCCACACTTACACGACGAAATTATTTTATTTCGTCTTCTCAGTTTCTCACTTAGCCGACGAAAAATTCAGAGTCGTCGTCTAAGTGCAGACCTTCGACGACGAAACAATATTTTTCGTCGTGTAAGTGAGAACACTTAGCCGATGAAACATTTTTATTCGTCGTCTCAGTTTCTCACTTAGACGACGAAACAATATTTTTTCGTCGTCTAAGTGAGAAACTGAGACGACGAATAAAAATGTTTCGTCGGCTAAGTGTTCTCACTTACACGACGCAATTTTTTTTCCGTCGCCCATTCTTGCTTCTTAGACGACGAAAAATTTTTCGTCGCCTAAGTGGGAACTTGCCGACGATAACTTTCGTCCCCTAAGAAAATAAAATTCGTCGGGAAAAATCGTAGACGACGAAAATTAATCGTCGTGTAAGAAGTCACTTAGGTGAGAAAATATTAAAATTTCGTCGGCTAAGTACTTAGACGACCACTTCTAGGCGACGAAACTTAGACGACGAAATTTTCGTCGTCTAAGTTAATTGGCGACGAGAAATTGACTTAGACGACGAAAAATTTTCGTCGACTAAGGTGGTCAGCCTGGTAGTGGCACCTTGATAACCCATGTCAACTAAGCCATTCCTACAGACCCAATCTTGTAAACCTCCAAATCTGTAGTGTTTAGAGCCTCCAATTTTATCAGAATAAGAAAACAGCTCATTAAAGTCCCCAAAAATCAACCAAGGAAGCTGCACAGATTGTTGAATTGAATCCAGGTAGCTCCACAGGGTGGCTCTTGCAGAATTACAAGGGCTGACATAAATAGTAGATAAAAGCCAAGGAGTTGAGCCATTCACTGACACTTTCACAGAAACAGATTGGAAATTAGCATGCACAGGTTCAATAGTAACCTTATTTCTATTCCAAATAAGCCATAGACCACCAGCAAACCCATCAGCCTCACTAACCTCAAAATCAGTAAAATCAAGATTCAGTAAGTACTTTTCAGCACTTCTAAACTGGATTCTAGGTTCACAGATAACAAGAATATCAACATTATTCATTTTAACCAGGTCAAGAACAGTAGACCTGAATTTATCTCCACCAGCACCTCTAGCATTCCAGAATAAGATATTATCCATTTAAACATAAACAGAGAAAAAGGGTGTAATCCCAATTAATTATTGACCATCTCATCCTTATCAGAGGAAGATAGGTTATCATCATTAGCAAAATTGCTATTTTCATCAAAAATGTTTTCAACAAGAGAATCAGGAACATGACCTTTTGAAGAGCTTACTCCTAGATCTGTCCCAGGCTCCGGAGGACAATGACCAAAGATGCCTGCCACACCACTACCACGCAAGTCACCTACATCTCCAAATGAGAGCTTCTTAGAAACTGTAGACTGTCGCTTAGCAGTGGAGGTAGTAGCAGATTTTGTGTTCCTGGAGGTCTGAGCAGTAGACCTTATAGTGTTCTTAGAGTTTGCATTAGATAAGTCATGCTATGGAGGCCTAGCAGTAAGGTTTAGGCCATTTGAGCTTGAGGCAGCCATTTTGGACACATTTTTAATAGCAATTTTAGGGTGAACTGGGTCTGAGTTGGATAAACTGGTCGAAATGGTCCTTGTATATTTCTTTTGCTTCTCCTGTAAGCTATTCCATAGCTTGATAATTGGGGGAGCTGATTTAATAGGGGAAGACTCCTTTTTAGTTGAAGTAACACCACCCTCCTCAGTTGGTTCATCCTGCAAAATTGAGAATCTAGAGCCCTTAACACCAATTTTCTTCAAACTAGAAGACTCAGCAGGCTTCTTCTTGTTTTTGTAGTTCATCAACATCCAATGTCCCATATCCTCCTTGACAACCTTAGTACTATCCAGACCTTCATCCATACCATTACCATCATCAATTAAATAACTTTATTAACGATGGTTATACATGTATGATAGTGCGCCCTTATTATTTATATTCTTGGATAAAAATTTATAATTTTTAAAAAATTTAAAGAGTTTATTCCACATCTTACATACAATTTTCTTTTCCCGACAATGAATGTGTGTTGTAACTAAAATCTATATGCTCCGCTGACTTTCCAACGAAACAAAATTATGTCGGAAATAGAAATTATTTCCGACCACATTCTAAGTATTTCCGATACATCGATTGCCCGTCGAAAATAATGATTATATTTCCGACGGATTTTCGACGGCCAAATATTTTCAGTCGGAAATACTGTTATTTCCAACCAAAAATAGATTTCGTCGGAAAAACTTGGTCGGAAAAGGGCATCTGTGTTGTAGTGTTTGTGCTAAATGCTTTGTGTGAAAAATGTTGACCAAACTTATATATAGTAATTTGAGGATTTTATTTCGTGTCTTTAGGTTTAGAGGCAACCTTGCTACCAAACCATCTCATCCCCTTTTGAACTGGTATATATGTATGTATGTTTTATCTAACATTCTTATAATTCAGGTACCCTTAATCCCCCGCTAGAACGATCCATACTTCTTCTATGCTACTAACGTTTGTTTTATAGGGTTATTATTGAAGATGTGCTTAGGCAACTCATCAGGTGGGGGCCAAATGTGTATGATCGATGGACCACAATCAGAGAGAGTCCACAATCAGAGAGAGTAAAATTAGATCTGGTTTTAGTTTTATTGTAAGAGAATGGGCTATAGTAGAGAGAGATTGAAGGAAAACCCCAGGTGTATTTGATAGGAGCATAAAATACAACGCTCTTAATGTGTTTTACCCTCGTTTATACTTTGTTTTAACCCTTATTATTGTAAAATCGAGTCATATAATAGAGTCATGAGTCTTTGGTAGAGTTATATCAAAATCGTGCTAAATATAGGAAAAAGGGTAGAAAATTGTTAAAAGCCGATTTTAGGAGTCTTAGAGATGTTTCGTTAGTTCTGTAAAGCCTCGACTTTGTATTTAATGAATTTTTCTTCTATTATATATAGTAGACATGTTGATGATTGAGCAATAGAAGGAGTTGGAGAAATCGGATCAAAAGAAGCTACCAGGAATTACAAGGGGAAGTCTATCGCAATTTCAGCAAGTTCCAGTAATTTTCTGGGTACATCATCTAACTTCCACAATTTCTCCAGGATAATTCACAAGACCTAGGAAGGCGAGCTATATATGCACAGAAAGCTCTATGAGTCTAGTTTCTACAGAATTTAGAATCGCATCAAAAGCTGCTCTGAGGAGAAAGTTATACCAATTACAACACAGGAAGGTCCAGTCTGCCGAAACAGAGGAACCTACTGCCCATTTTGAAGAAGTTTTGTGTTTGAGCACCAAAGAGGTATCCAAATACATCAAATGAGAGTTTCTGAATATATTAGGAGAGTCAGCCAAGCTAAAAGGAAAGCTCAAATTTAGAAAGAAGAAGTTCCCTAGTCCTAGCAGGAAAATGAATGCAAGCTGCCGGATTAGGAGAGTGAGTTCCTGGCCCAACTAGGGAAGCTTGCAGCTGCATCTATGGACTATGTATCCATCAAGGAACGAGCTGATTCCATCAAGGATGTCCACGAAGCATTGCTGCCCTGATCCATAGAGGAAATCGGCAGAAGAGTCCTAGAAGAACAAAGGAAACCAAAACCGGAAAGGAAAGATTTTCCTTGCCGATTCACACAAGGATTTCAGCGAATAATTTTGCAGGTTCTGCAGTAGGGATAATAGTAATCACATAACCTTTATTTTTGTGCAGAGTCAAGTTAGTTCTTATCTTTGTGTTACCTAATTTTTGTTTGGATAATAG
The DNA here is from genome assembly GCA_963682095.1 of Potentilla sterilis. Lineage (NCBI taxonomy): Eukaryota > Viridiplantae > Streptophyta > Magnoliopsida > Rosales > Rosaceae > Potentilla > Potentilla sterilis. The sequence goes on from OY821758.1 coordinate 32,198,566, forward strand.
TAGTCACATAACCTTTAGCTGCTTCTTTTGGAAGTAATAAGCACTCACTCTTACTAATATATTATTCTCAGCTTCACTTTGGAAAGGTTATGTGACCTTATAGTTGTGTGCTTTACCTTGTTCAATTAACAGTGTTAAATTTTGTAGTAATTTGAATCCGCGGTTGTTTTGTTTTCTGTTTTCGGTTGATTTAAGTTTCTAATCTATTCAGTGGGGATTTTTAGCTACTTTGCAGGCTTCGGGAGATAATTCTTAGCGAGTTGGGGTTCATAGATACATTCAACAAACTCAAGGTCAGTGATTCTGTTAACCTGTTAACTATTGTGTATAGTATTTTGTTGTAATTGGAGTTTGGGATTGTGATTGGATGCTTTAGGATAAAGAGTAGGCAAACACAATAACGCTGGATGAAGGACAAGGCCCTGTAAGTTCCACTCTCTCTCTCTCTGTTAAACTATGATATATATATATATATATATATATATATATATATATATATATATATATATATATATATATGGATTGTTTGTGGTGGGGGGGGGGGGTGGGGGCGTTGTTTAAGAAGGGTTGGCTTTGAGCTCTATACCATGCATGTATGAAAGTGTTCATGGAAATGAAAATCCAAAAACAGAATAAAATCTCGAACAAAGAAGGCTAGCATTTACAGACGTATAACGCTTTTCGCTTTTTGTGCTGTTCTTCTTTTTCTTGATTCCACAAATGGGAAAACTCATCACCATAAGTTTGTGGTATGTCTCTCTTTCTCTTTCGGATAATAGTTCTCTTGTCCAAATGAGTTTTCTGAACACACCATTCCAATTCTTTCAAGTGTCCAAACTCATTCGTTTGGACAATAAATCGTCCAAACTCTTCTAATGATCTCTCTATATCTATATATAAGTGCTGCATTTTGTTGCAGGTAAAGTCATCTTCCTATAGTCGACTTTGTAGTACTAAGGAAATCTTGACTGTGAATGGGAGATTTCCTGGGCCAACTTTGAAAGCTCACAGAGGGGATAAAATGATTATTGAAGTCCATAACAAGGCAAACTACAATATCACTCTTCATTGGTGAGTGGCTTAATTACTTGATAGGAGCATAATATGCGACATTTTTAATGTGTTTTACCCCCATTATAAAGACTCACGACATATAAAAAGAGGCCAAGGGTAAGAGTATCATACATAGCTCAGCCAATGAGAAAAAAGAGTGAAGATTTTTGTTCATAGCTCAGAATTGCTAAGACTTGATTGCAGTAAAAACAAGTTGAGGAATATCGTGCTTTTGTATCTGTATGCTTTTGTATTAACATCATGTTGCTTTATTTCAGTTTCTAGTTTGGATAATGTACTACTAGTTTACCACTATATTTTAATAAATGCCTACTTTGAATGTTTTCATAGTCATGGTTTCATTTATGACTTTGTATACAATTTATAAAGATCTTAATGTCTTTTATGTCTTTGTACGTTGCAGCATGATATGAAGCCTATGAGAAGATGGCTGTTGGCATTTGGGGATGCAATAACTGTGACAAAGTGAAGCCATGTAGTGCCTATATATACTTTGAAGTAATATTCCTCTCTTCTACTTTTGTCCAATCTTCCTTTGATGTACCAAAGTAATCAACTAAACTCTTCAGCATCTGCTGCTGTTGTTGTTACAGTTTAGAGCACCATCATGCAACTGAGGGAGCAAACTGAGTGTTAAGCAACTGAGGGTACGATATCAGTTTGTGCTTTTATGGTTTCAGCTGAAATGCTAGTTAGGTTTCAGTTTGTTTTATGGTAATGCTACCTTTTTTATTTTTGCTCTATTCGTCTGTGGTACTATGGTCTACACAGACCACTTGAACTTAATTTATCTACAATGATTCGGTTTTCACAAATTTTCTTGAGTTTCTTTCAATTCAACTGCTTGCTGATGAATTATTAGCAAGATTCTCTGTTCCTACTAATTTCTTTTCAATATCTGAAATATATTGTTTTTCTTTAATTAAGGTAGTCTAGTTTGACTTCAATCCTTGATAACTTTGCTTGTATTTCTCCGAGTTGATTAATCCTAAGATTAAATCTATCGTGTTGTTCTGTTACCTTCTCAGAAGTTTTATCTCAAGATAAATGATCTAGAAATTCAACTATGTTTGGTCTGGAAGGATCAAGTTCTTCTACTCCTATCTCTCTCTGGAGATGAATATGCTCGTCGTATAGAGTGTTTAGAACTCTAGAGGCGTATTCAATGGAGTATTGGTTTTCTTGGATGTGTTTTGTGTGAAAACACAATTTTCACTTGTCACTCTCTTTCTCAATGCAAAAGGTTTGATAATTCTTGAGTTTTGGTTCTCTTTTGTTAGCTAAGAGAAGCCAACTTTCTGGCATAAGCCTTTTTTTGTACCTGTTTTTTGAGCAAAAATAGGCTCTGATACCAACTAGGGCGGATCTAACCTTTGCTCAAAACGTCAAGTGGTTTTTATTGCCAACGATATATTTATTCAAGATCTGCAATTTGTGCTTTGAGAATATAGATAGCTTTTGTACCTCTAAAAATCAAATCTTGTTGAAGGAAAAACGCTTTTAATATGTCTTCGTCAAAATAACTGACAATAGGAAATTAGGATATTATCAATCAAAGGATGTAACGACTCAATCAGTCATTAATGTCATTATATACGTTGTAATTGCCATTGTAATACTCACCCTATATAAAAGGGTTTATCAATGAAATAAGTAGACCAATTCTCATTTTATTTTTACAAATCCCAATATCATTGCCTATTTTTGTTAAGCTTTTCCCTAAGAAATATTAATTTTCTCAATTCTTCTCTATTTTCTTTTAATTCTTTTTTAGTTTCCTTAATATTTGATAAATGACTTAATCGCTGAGAAGAAATAATTAATAATTAAATTAACTGTTTACCTTCGAGTATAGAGAATATATTATATATTTGTAATACGCTAAATAAACAAATTCATGGGCCCACCATGCTCCATCGAAATGTAAAATAGAGAAAATAATAGAGAAACTAATTCTTTTGTTGAGAAAGGGTAGTTTGGTCAGTTCACATTTAAAATATAATTAAAATAATAAAAAGATTTTAGAGGGTGTGTTAATAGTGAATTAGGGTGTGTTAATAGCCTTGCCCTATTTTTATTCTTTGCATGGAACCCCCCTCATTAGACATCTAAACATAGCCTCCTGAGACTGAAAAATCATATTGGTTATCTTCTCCTAGGGGCTTTAGAGTTTCTAATCTTCTCTTATTTGCTGACGATTGCCTAATTTTTAGCAGGGCTACTTTAACTGTTGTGAGAAATATTAACAAAATTCTGAAAAGTTTTGGTCTTGCTTCGGGCCGCAAATAAATAAAGATAAGTCTTCTAATTATTTTTCTAATAGAATTAAAAGAAAATGTACATTTGATACATTTTTGGGGGTCTCTTTGCCCAAACTAATTACCACTTTTAAAAATTGTCCAAGCCAACACAAGGTAAACAAGCTATTGCCCAAATAATACAAAAAAGTTTTCTTTTCTATATTTGTTAGACTTTTTTACCCTCACCCCTTATACACTCATATGAAGAGAAAGTGTAAGATAGAGAAGACTTTGCCGGAAGGTCACCAAACTATGCAGGCGTCCAATGGCCGGTCGCTAGATTCCAATCACCGGACTTCGAAACCAATTTTTTTTTACCGGAATATTATTTTTTCAATATTAAATTACTGACTCTGACTTTAAGCATGTTACTGACTCTCAGTAATCAGGTTACTGACCCCTAGTAAGCAACTTACAGATTCCAGTAAGCATGTTACTGACTCTGAGTAATCAAGTTACTGACCCCCAGTAAGCAATTTACAGATTCCAGTAATCAAGTTACTGACTCTCAGTAATCAGGTTACTGACCCCCAGTAAGCAAATTACAGATTTCAGTAAGCATGTTTCTGACTCCTAATAACCAGGTTACTGACCCACAATCTGAGACGGAGATTCTACTCCCCCGAGATGGAGGTTGAGATCCAATTCCTCACCGATGAAGCTGAGCCCGATGAAATGCAAGCGCGTCGCGATTGCCTCCGTCGCGGAATTGCTTAACGGCAAAGTCGAATCGCAAAAGAGAGTCGAGGAGGTTAGAGGATGCAGCGGTGGTGATTTGACTCCTCAAAAATGGAAGATGAGGTCTGATTCGTCGTTGCTGATGAAGCCGAGGCCGGTCTGGTCACCGATGAAGATGAAGCCGCAGTCCTTGCATGGGGCTGCGTCACCTGAGCAGAGAGAGAGAGAGGCAGGCAACGTAATATTGGCATGGGCAACTTTTCTCCTATTTTTTAACTAAATGGTCATTCTTCCTAGAATTAATGCTTCTTTGAAAGTTGCAATCTCAAATTCTCTAGAAATTAGCCATAGATCTTCTATAGGTAAATATTTGGGAATCCATAACATTGTGTTTTGGAAGGATCCCCAAAATGCCAATGAGCCTCTAACATGTTTTTTCTTACTTTAAATGCCCTAATAGTACTGCTAAAGCTATTGATAAGAGTACTTACCCGGCCCCGCCCCCCGCTTGGACCAAGTCTGCCTCCCCAAGAATTTCGAAGGTTTAGTTGTTAGAATTAAGGCTGGGCTCGATCCCAGACCGACCTATTTGGTCACGGGAACGGGACCGGACACAGAATTTCAGGCCAGTTTGTTTCTTAAAAATTCAAGGACCGGTCCCAGATTAGCAACATGTTCCTGAAAATCAGAAAACCTGTAAATCCTTGTAATTGTTGTAAACATGCAGTATAAATGTATAATGATGTATTCACTTTTCAATTTTCATCACCCAGAAGCTAACTTGTCCCCCTAAAACATAAAAAAGCTAACTTTATAATGTTGGAGCTGGACTTCAATTAAGCCTCAGGACTATATGAACACATAACAAGACCACCCCACTCTAATTGTAACCCTAAATCCTAACATAGCTTGATCACAGTAGCCAACTCAACTCCAATTACAATCATTAACCCTAACTTAGAAGCTGATCGGTCATAAATTAACGATCTTTACAACAATCAGACCCTAATTAGGCTTCAAGAACAAGAAACGAGAGTGACAAAGAGAAATCTTAAGTCCCAAAATACATGAATTAAAGAAAAACTTACACCGGGATCTAACTATCTTATTTCTTATTTTTGTCTCATCTAATCTGCTAAACAATGTCATTCTCTAGAAAGTCAGAAACTCATTTCTCAATTTTCAACATAACTTATGAAATTGAAAACTCAGTCAAGCTAAGCTGTTATTGTTCAAAAGGTTCAAACCATGTTATAAACTTATATATATGATCACTACAGTTTTCTCTCCTTACACTACAGTTCAACTTAGAACTACTTCTGTGCCTTCTATCAGTTTCAATCAACTTCTCTCAAGCTGTTACAAACTTACAACTTTTTCTAGAAATTCTACTTCTAAAACTGGATATTAATTTCTCAATTCTATTGAGCTAAGTACATAGTACCCTTTATGTACTACAGTTTCTCAAATCTCCAAACTGGCCAAACTCGGCCAACAAAGTTAATGCATACAGTTCAGCACAAGCCAACTAAGATGAAAACAATTGATACGAAATTTACCAAATCAGTATTAACATTCACCAAATCGGTATTAATGATTAGTCATTAACACTACCAGAAAAAAGGCTTTTCCCAACGAAATTTAAAAAAACGGCCGACGAATTAAAATTTTTGTCGGTACTTCCAACGAATAGCCGACGATTTTATTTTTCGTCGGTGGAAAAACAAAATCGTCGGCCATAGTTTAACCATAGCCGACGATACTGTTTTTTCGTTGGTATAAACAAAAATCGTCGGCTATATTCATATTTCAGTCGACGATTTGGATTTTCGTCGGCCTTTCTCTGAAACATTAGCTGACGAAAATTTTGAAATTTTGGCCGACGAAATTGACATTTTCGTCGGCTATAAGTCTATATATGTTCAGATCTAGACAGCAGCTGTTCATTTAAAAAAAAAACGAAAAAAAAACGGGAGAAAGAGTGAAAAATCTGTGGGTATTGTTGAAATATGTCCTCTCTTACATTGTGGAGCTATATATAGGTACGTATATGTGTATATATGTTGATTTTGAGTTTTAGTTGAGTTGATTTTGAGTTTTAGTGATTTTGATTTAGTAAGTGATTTTTTGTTTTGTTGTTGTTTTAGTGTTAGAATGTATGTATATATGTTGATTTTGAGTTGTAGTTGAGTTGATTTTAAGTAAGAGTTTAATTATGTGTTTTAATTTGATGTTATTTTAATTAGTGTTAAAATATATATATATATATATATATATATATATATATATATATGTGTGTGTGTGTGTGTGTGTGTGTGTGTGTGTGTCCATGTGTGTGTGGAGTTTAATTATATATATATATGTTAATTAATGGTTGTTGGTAGTGTAATTAACATAAATAATGGTTGATATATAGTGTAACTTAAATAATGGTTGTTAATGGTATATATATATACGAGTTGATGTTGATACTAATATATATTGTAATGTAATTAATTATTAAGGATTTATATATATATATATATATATATGTATGTGTTAATTAATTTCTTATTACACTACCAGAAAAGGGGTTATAGCCGACGATATGGGAAAAAACGGCCGACGAAATAGTATCTCGTCGGCTATAACCCTTTATAGCCGACGAATTACTATTTCGTCGGCCACATCGTCGGCTATAATATTATAGCCGACGACTGCCGACAACTCGTCGGCTATAACTATAGCCGACGAAACGTTTTTGGTTATAGCCGACGAGGATGGTATTCGTCGGCTATAATAGTTATAGCCGACGAAAAGTTTTTGGTTATAGCCGACGAGGAGGGTATTCGTCGGCTATAACTCTTATATCAGATCGACCTTCTGCATCAGGGAGCTCATTCGTCGATGAAATCGTCCAAAACGCTCTGAAATCGTCCAAAACCTCGGCCATAAGCTTGAAAGGTACGTATATTGCTGTGTGTGTTGATTTAGTTGGTTATATGCAGAGGTGTGTTAATTTAGAGTTTAATTAGAATAAATGTGTGATTAATTTGATATATATATATATATATATATATATATATATATATATATATATGTGTTGAGATGAGATTATTAATGGGTTGATATATATGTTGTATTGGTTAGATAGAATTGAAGTTTTGTTGAAGATTAGTGATTGATTGTTGATTTATAGGTGATTTTAGATGAATTTGATGAAAAAATGTATATATATATTAATTAATTTAATTGTAATTAAAAATATATTGTTGGTATATATACAAAATACATTGTGTTTAATTAATTAGGGAGATTGACGATGTTTTAATTAATTTAGGGATGCATGTGTATATATATATATGTGTGTGTGTGTGTAATGATGAATTTTTTAATTAATTAGTACGTGCGTACGTACGTAGTACGTGCATATATACATATCTATATATAGCTATATTTATTTCTTGAATTTACAGGATGGACAAGAGTTGGATTACCCTTGGAAGATAGGATCAGGCGTATCATGATGGAGTTAGGAGTTTCCTGGATTTTGTGATGGCTAACTGTGGAGACACTACACTTCATTATTGTCCGTGTAAAAAGTGCAAGTGTGCCACCCCACGACACCGGTTTTCCATAGAGACAGTGGAGCAACACCTGGCTAGATATGGATTTTGGGTCCTATACACTAATTGGATTTATCACGGTGAACCAGAGTTTGCGGGTCGTCATGATCATGGACAATTTGCCGAGAGAGGGAGTTCCTCCAATGATCCGACAACGAACTGGATCAACGATATGTTTCCTCGTGAGAGCGGTGTCTTTGAGGAAGCACCAGATGTGCAACTCCCACCTCCGGAGATGGAGTGTTTCCCTGATATTGAGCCACTCGAGCCATTACCCCGATCTCCGGTCAACACAAGTGGTATGGAAAAGTACAACAACCTGATCGCATTGCAACAGACTCCGTTGTACCCCGGATGCAGTAAGACTGTCCTTGAATCTGTCATGGGAGTGATGAAGATCAAAACGGAGAACAAAGGCACTGTCAAATCGGTTGATGATTGGCTTCGGCTATGGGGTGGGGCGATGCCCCCCGGACATCGGCTTCCTACCAGTCATCATAAGGTGCGACATATCCTTAAAGATCTCGGCCTTTCCTACATCAAGATTCATGCATGCAGATACGATTGCGTTCTGTTTTACGGGGAAGGACTTGCAGATCTTGAATACTGCCCATTATGCAATACAGAGCGGTATAAGTTCACTCCTAAAGGGAACAAGAAAGCTGTGAAGATACTTCGGTACTTCCCGCTGATTGATAGGCTTGAGCGGTTGTTCATGTGTGCTTTCACGGCCAAAGCTATGAGATGGTGGGCTGAGAGGAATGTGCCTGACGATGACACCCTTAGACATCCCGCCGACGGAGAGGCTTGGAAGAAGAACGTGTTGGAGTTTCCTGAATTTGCATCAGAGGTTCGAAATGTTTGGCTAGGGCTATCATCCGACGGTTTCAACCCTTTTGGCAAGAAAGAGCTTCAGTACAGTGTGTGGCCAGTTATTTTGATTCCGTACAACTTTCCACCGTGGATGTGCATGAAGAAGGAATATAACATGCTCACATTGTTGATTCCAGGCCCAGGTTATCCGGGAAAGTGTCTCGATGTGTATTTGAGACCCGTAATTGAGGAGCTTCGGTACTTGAGTCTGAACGGCCACCTGGTCTACGACCGGTTCAAAAATGAGATGTTCCGGATGCATGCCATGCTTGTTGGCACGATCAGTGACTTTCCTGGGAGGGGTATGTTGTCGGGCAGCGTCACTAGGGGTTACAGGGCTTGTTCAGAGTGCATGACTGTTGATTGCTCCAGTCCTCATTGCAGCAAGATTGTCCAGATGCGTCACCGTCGTTGGCTTCCGCATGACCATCCATTTAGGGACGATGCACAGACTTTTGATGGGACTGAAGAAAGGGGCTGGGCACCGGGAGCAATGGACAGGGGAGGAAATATTGGCAGTGTTGAATGAGTATGACTTTGGTCCGCTTAGCAATCATCCCGATGTGTTGCGCACGATTCCAGAGAGGTCGGATCGGTATAGGTTCTGGTCACACAAGAGCATCTTATGGGAACTTCCTTATTGGGCCTGGTTGGCTACCAGATACTACCTGGATGTCATGCATATAGAGAAGAACGTGGGTGAAGCCGTGGTTGGCACAGTTTTGAATTGGGAGAAGAAAACAAAAGACACCCCCAAGGCACGCGTTGATCTGAGAAATATGGGACTGCGGGACCATTTGTGGTTGAGAGAGGGCAGGAGCAAAATGCCCCAAGCTCCTTACACCGTCACCAGGGACCAGAAACATGAAATCTTTGGATGGCTGAGTAATGTCAGGTAACTTTTTATTAGGCATGTATTCCCTAAAGAATCCGCCATCTGTTGTTAGACGACTATATATGCATGAAATCTAATTGTTGTTAATGGCTATGCAGGTATCCTTATGGCTATGCGGGTAACATAAGCAAGTGTGTTAACTACCGAGACAACAAGATGTACGGATTGAAGAGTCACGACTGCCATGTACTGCTTCAACGCCTCTTCCCTATTTTCATTCGAGCGTACTTGGAGGATGAAGTGGTTGAGCCGTTGGTGGCGTTGTCAAGATTCTTCCAGAAGTTATGCGCTAGAGAAGTTAGAAAATCAGACCTCATGAGAATGCATGAGGAAATCGTTTTTATCTTGTGCAAGTTCGAGAGGATATTTCCCCCAAACTTCTTTGACATCATGCCTCACCTGATGATCCATCTTCCCCAACAATTGTTGCTTACCGGTCCCGTACACTACACTTGGATGTATCCCATCGAAAGGTACATGTTATTCATAAATTTGATTTATACATGTTTTTAAATAAAAGTTGCATGCTCTTAACACGCACTTGTTAACCTTGCAGACAACTTGGAGACTACAAGAAATATGTGCACAATAAATCTGCGCCTGAGGGGTGTATTGCTGAAGCTTACATTGCGCATGAGTGTGTAACGTACGCCAAGTTGTACTTGGGAGCGATGGAGGACCCCCCACAACATCCAAGTCGAGATGACCCCGAGTTCAACCTATCTATCGTCGCCAACTCTGTTGTACCATACGGAAGCTTCAAGAAAAAGGGTGTGGACAAGTTGCCTGACCATGAGGTAGGGATTGCCCACTGGTGGGTTCTAATAAACTGTCCGGAGGTACAATATTGGAAACGTCACCATCTTCACTGCAAGGAAGTTCGCGGTGATGTCGACTACCACAACACGACGTTTGCAGACTATTTTCCACAATGGGTAAGTGTATAAATATATATATTAGATGGCTTTCTTTTACAGTTCCCTATTCTTTAATCATAAACACACCGAGTGATTTGAGTTATATTTTTCAGCTGATGCAAGTGGCTGCGAGTGGTGGTCATACAAATTACTCAGAGGAATTGAGGCTGTTGTCGATGAAGCCGATATCTTCCACAGTCCGCCCAATGTGTGATGTCAACGACGTTAAGTATATATGTGAAGCTAGAGACGGGGAACGCAAAACACAGAATTGTGGGGTGATGGTGGATGGTGCAGAGGGGGGCGTGGATTTTTACGGTGTCCTACAGTCAGTTGTTGAACTCATTTATGGGAACCGCATGAAAGTCCACTTGTTCAAGTGTCGATGGTTTGATACTAGGCCGCACCGCATACGGATCGATCAGTACGGCATACTTTCGGTGAATACCGCCACTAGTGTGTATGAAGACGACCCCTTTGTTTTCGCCACAGCGGCCAAAAAGGTCTTTTATCTTGACGATCCTTTGAACAAAGGCACGTGGAAGGTAGTTAACCATGTGTCTCAGCGAGACATATACAGTGCTACCACACTTGGTGTGAGCACAGAGTGTCAAGAAGCGACCGCATACCAAGAGCCGGACGCCGGCGACATTCCAGAATCCTCCACCATCCGCGATAATAATGTGACGCCGGGCAGAGTGGTTCGACTTCCTAGGGGTCAGGTGCCCATGTATGATGTTAATCTGAATCGTCTATATCAGGCAGACGATGACTCAGACGACGAGTACGAGCACCGGTTGCCAGATATTAACTACTATACTACGTCTGACTCAAGTGATGAGGATGATTCTGATTATCATCCTTAGTATACTATTTATGTATGTATTTGTGTACAACGGTGCATGCATGTATGAAAAAAAATTTTGTCCTTAATTACCGTTTTCCGAATTTTTGGGAAATTGTATTGAATTGTTTGTGCGATATTCAGGAATTTATCAGGTGAAATAGGCAATTTTCAGGCCCTAAATGGCAAATTTTCAGAAACATCAGCATTATAGCCGACGAAATGGACCATAATTCGTCGGCTATTATGCCCATACTGTAGCCGACGACTTACAATTCGTCGGCTATACTGTAGCCGACGACGTACAATTCGTCGGCTATACTGTAGCCGACGACTTGCAAGTCGTCGGCTAAAGTATATTGACCGAAACCATACGTAGACTGTTCAAATGCAAAAGTGTCGTGAAATAAGAGACGACCGAAATATTGAAATACGACTACGGTTGAAAAATGGGAAGATTCCGACAAAATCTGTGAGCCGAATGTTGCGGTTAGGTGTTGTTTACTTCCGTTTTCCTATGGGTAGCCTGACGGTCGGTAAATATTTGGAGGAAAATTTTTATACGGTTAGTTGCGTCGCATCGATTTGAAACTATTCTCTGTTGAAGGTCAGGCCAAAACACGTCATTTAGACGGGCCAATTGCCGTTTTAAAGCGTTTAGAGGTTTGACCAAATGTTTGACCGTCCCGATCGAGCCTTTAACGTTGTCAGATGTAGTTGGATTTTTTTTCATACATGTATTTAATCTTAACGGTGATATCTGACGGTTGGAATAGATTTTCCAAACTTTTAGATTCGAAATCGGAACATATGCACTAATGTTCCTTAACTTATTTACTAAGTGTTTAAGTGAATGTACAGTTTCAAATAGTTACCATACGTAGACCGTTCAAATGCAAAAGTGTCGTGAAATAAGAGACGACCGAAATATTGAAATACGACTACGGTTGAAAAATGGGAAGATTCCGACAAAATCTGTGTGCCGAATGTTGCGGTTAGGTGTTTTTTACTTCCGTTTTCCTATGGGTAGCCTGACGGTCGGTAAATATTTGGAGGAAAATTTTTATACGGTTAGTTGCGTCGCATCGATTTGAAACTATTCTCTGTTGAAGGTCAGGTCAAAAAACATCATTTAGACGGGCCAATTGCCGTTTTAAAGCGTTTAGAGGTTTGACCAAAAGTTTGACCGTCCCGATCGAGCCTTTAACGTTGTCAGATGTAGTTGGATTTTTTTTCATACATGTATTTAATCTTAACGGTAATATCTGACGGTTGGAATAGATTTTCCAAACTTTTAGATTCGAAATCGGAACATATGCACTAATGTTCCTTAACTTATTTACTAAGTGTTTAAGTGAATGTACAGTTTCAAATAGTTACCATACGTAGACCGTTCAAATGCAAAAGTGTCGTGAAATAAGAGACGACCGAAATATTGAAATACGACTACGGTTGAAAAATGGGAAGATTCCGACAAAATCTGTGTGCCGAATGTTGCGGTTAGGTGTTTTTTACTTCCGTTTTCCTATGGGTAGCCTGACGGTCGGTAAATATTTGGAGGAAAATTTTTATACGGTTAGTTGCGTCGCATCGATTTGAAACTATTCTCTGTTGAAGGTCAGGTCAAAAAACATCATTTAGACGGGCCAATTGCCGTTTTAAAGCGTTTAGAGGTTTGACCAAAAGTTTGACCAAAGAATAGCCGACGACATACAGAACTTCGTCGGCTAAAGTGTTGCGATCCGCGCCGTTTCATTGTCCGCCGTTGGATGGGGGAGATCTGACGGCTGTTGAGGTCCTTGACTATAGCCGACGAGATTCATACTATAGGCGACGATATGCATACTATAGGCGACGATATGCACACTTCGTCGGCTATAACCGGCCCGCAAAGCCCAACTTAGGCCCGGCCCGGATTTAGTTAGAGACTATAGCCGACGAATTAAAATGAAATCGTCGGCTATAGTCCCTCGATTTAAACTGAAACAGAGGCGCCTCTCCCCCATTTCTGCAGAAAACCTAAACCCCTAAATCGCCGCCCACCCCTCCCCGAGCCTCCCCGACGCCGTCCGAGCCTCCCCGACGCCGACCAAGCCTCCCCGGCCCTCCCCCACCCCTCCCCACCCCGTCCCCGGCCTTCCCGAGCCCTCCCCGACCCGAACTCGAACCGATCGGCGCCGTCCTTCCCTAGCCGCCGTCGCCGCCGCACCGCACCGCCGTCCTCGTCCCCTAGCCGCACCACCATGTCAGGTAGTCCCCCTCTCCCTCATTTAGGGTTTTTGTTAATTTTGTGGAATTTTGTGATTTTGTGGAATTTAGGTATTTTTGTGAAATTTTATGGTTTTTGTGAAATTATGTGGAATTTAGGGTTGTTGTGCAATTTATGGAATGTTGTGGAATTGTTGTTAATTTTTTGGAATTATGTGGAATTTTGTGAAGGATATATATATATATATATATATATATATATATTTATTTTCCAAAATATATATATATATATATATATAATTAGGTATATGGAAGTTTGTGGAAATTTTTTTAATGTTGTGAAATTTTTGTTAATTTTGTGGAATTTTGTGGAATTTTTAGGAGGATATATATATATATATATATATTTCGGAATATATATATATATATATATATATATATATATATATAATTAGGTATAAATATATTTAGGTATATATATAATTAGGTATATATACATTTAATGAAGTTTTTTATTTTTGTGTGAAATTTATGGAATTGTGTGGAATTTTGTTTAATTTTGAGGAATTAACAAGAATTTTTCGGTATATATATATACCTTTAGGTATAAATATAGTTATGTATATATATAATTAGGTATATATATATATATATTTAAAAAAGTTTTTTATTTTTTTGTGAAATTTAAGGAATTTTGTGTTATATTTCAGAATATATATATATATAATTAGGTATAAATATATTTAGGTATATATACATTGAATGAAGTTTTTAATTTTTTTGTGAAATTTTTGTGCAATTTATGGAATTTATATACTAATTGTGCAGGAAACCGTCGCTTTGTAGACCGATGGCTTGGCAGACGGACCGAGAGCGACCCCGACGCTCAGGCAGGATCCAGCCGTGGGGGGAGCGGATCCAGCGGTCGTCGGGGCCTAGGCCGGCCTATGAGTCGACGAGAGGAGACGTTGATGGGATTGACCCCGAGCGATCCACGTGGGGGCTCCTCGTATGAGTCGACGGGAGCGGGCCCTGACTCGAGTGTCGGAGGAGGACGCAGAGCCACCAGACCCCAGTGCACTTCAGCACTGTTCCAGGATCGGCAGCCGACCCCACCGCGCGCCGATCTGGACCCTCCAGAGATGCTCCCTGTCCCCCCACAGCGACAGCGTCCACAGATACGGGGCCCACCGTCAGGGGGAGCAGGCCCCTCAGGGTCCACGCCCCGTATGTCTCCGCCATCGGGGATGTACATGGTCCAGTTCCTCCCTGCCATCCCTGAGTACGACGCCAGGGGGAGGCAGATTTGGAGGCACGACCGGCCCCACGAGATTCCCTGGGAGGAGGCCTACTTCTACAGTCCTTTCGACTCAGAGGACTGCCGCGGCCTGTGGGCCGTTCGTGAGAAGGACAAGCAGTACAACGACGCAGGTAATTGATTAGTTTAATTAATTATTTAATTAGTTAGTTTAAATAATTATTTAACTATGTATTCATTTTAATTATGAAACAGGCGTCCTCGTCAATAAACCCGCGGGGACGAGACGGACCAGAGGGCCAGCGAACATGTCGACCCTGGAGAGGGAGCTGGCCGGTGGGATCAGAGAGATCCTGCCCGGTCCCGGTGAGGATGGACGCCCGATTGAGCGGAGAGACACCACCACCAAATACATCAACGCGACGGGCATGCTCGTGCGGGACAGGGTCCCACTGTTGTGGCCCGACTGGGGCTCTGTGCCCGATGAGATCAAGGCGCGAGTGTACAATGCACTGTCGGTGAGTTAAATATGATTTTTATTATAGAAAATAAATATTTATGAATTCAGTCCTTATAACTATATAAAAATATTTTCTAATTAATTTATAATATTGCAGCAATGGTTTAGAGTCCATCCTACCTTGGACTGGTGGAGAGACGAGCAGCTGAAGAACAGGTTATGTGTTTTGCTTTTTTTTGTATAAATATATTTATTGGCAGTGTACGGATATATCTAACAGTTGTGTTTTGTTAATATAGGTACTCCGAGTGGAAGAACGAGCTGTCCACGCACTACATGACGTACCATGTGGAGCAGCGCTTGGGGCGAGGTGCAACCCCCCACGAGTTCCGGTACAGGGAGTACGAGTGGCTATGGCTGGTAGCCTACTTCGGGAGCGACAGGGTCTCGGTAAGAAAATTTAGCCTGCTAGTATATAACTTTTAATGTTATTTAATAATTAAATTACGTAGTTACTTAATTAAATTAATTAGTTAGTTAGTTAGTTATTAGTTATTAAATTAAGTTAGTTGGTTAGTTACGTAGTTAGTTAGTTCGTTATTAAATTAAATTAAATTAAATTAGGTAGTTAGTAAGTTAGTTAGTTACTAAATTAAATTAGTTAGTTAAGTAGTTACTAATTAAATTAAATTAGTTAGTAACTAAATTAGTTAATAATTTTATTTTGGTTAGTTCGTAATATTTTAATTTAGTTACTAATTTATATTTGCGTTTATATGTTCGTTCTTATAATACAGAAAATGTCGCGGACGAACAGCGACAACCGCAGGAGGAACGAGCACCCCCACCACGGCGGCGCCCGCTCCTGGAGGCAGTGGGCAGAGATGGCGAGGAGGGACCGACCGCTGAGGCCGTTGTCGTGGATTCATGCGCAGATGTATCCGGGGCGTCCCGACCAAGTGGTAAGTATTCGCCCATCTTCAATAAAAGTGTTTCATTAAATTAATTTATATATTTTTTTTCAATTCGTTTATTATATTTTCTTGTCAATTAGGCGGAAATCGATGCGGAGACCGACGCGATCACCTTCGGGATCGCGCGAGACACCCTGGGAGACGGGGCGTCCGACGAGGCGATCGCGGAGTTTGCCTCCACGATCGACACCCTTGAGCCGCGCTTGGCCTCTCAGATCATGCACGCGGCGGTAGGGACGGGGAACAACTACTTCTACCAGAGAGGCCTAGGCGCGGCGGGAGATGGGGTTCTCAAGTACACGCCGGCCAATCCCAGCACGCAGCGTGCGGCTTCGACGAGAGGAGACTTGCAGACGCAGCTGCAGAGGACTCAGGCGGAGTTGGCGAGGGCGGTGGAGGCGCTCCAGCAGGCGGAGTTGGCGAGGGCCGCGGAGGCTTCGGCGCAGCAGGCCACAGACGCATCTGTGGCGGAGATGTACCGATGGATGCAGCAGTCTTGGGAGGCCCAGCAGGCTGGACTCCAGCCCCCGCCTCCGCCACAGATGCCCCAGTTCGTCGTCCCCACTCCCCCCCCGCATCGGAGTACGCTAGCCGATCAGGACAGCCATAGCCACCGGAACTCGAACGATCCGGTCGACGACGCTACGCGTTTAGGGGGTGATGATGAGTAGATAGTGGGTTAATTTGTACAGTATGTAGGATATTAGGGATGGATTGATGTGGATATTTGTTGGATATTTGGATGTTTGTTTGTGCATTTTCTGCAGCCAAACCGAAGACGAAGTGAAATTGGGCCCGAGTTAAATTTTTAATTTTTTTTAAATATTTAGGGGTTATAGCCGACGATATTGTCATTATTTCGTCGGCTATAAGTGCTATAGCCGACGATATTGGCATTATTTCGTCGGCTATAAGGGCTATAGCCGACGATGTTTACCATATGTCGTCGGCTATACCCTCCCGGCTTCAGGCAAAAAAAAAGCCGTTCCTGGTACCGGCGATTGGTATGGCCGACGACAGTGTCGTCGGCTATATTGGACGTATAGCCGACGATAGTGTCGTCGGCTATACTTCGGTTTAGGGGCAATTACGTAATTGTTGAAGCCGACGATCTTGTCGTCGGCAATGTTCGAAGTATAGCCGACGACGCTTTATTCGTCGGCTATACCCCGCGGTTTATAAGCCGACGACTTACGCCTCGTGTCGTCGGCTATAGTATAGCCGACGGAGCATTCCCGACGAGACTATAGCCGACGAAGTATCGTCGGCTATGACTATAGCCGACGAATTAATGGTAACGGCCGACGAGATGGCCTCGTCGGCTATAAGGCCTTTTCTGGTAGTGTTAATTAAAGTTATATATATATATATATATATTATTTTCAGGCTATATATCCGGATAAGAGTTGGATTTCTCGCTTCCAACGCATGACCGACGATACACTACAGGAGTTGTGAATTTTTTGCAGTTCGTCGAGGAAAATGCAAACGGGAATGAATACCATTATTGCCCGTGCAATAAATGTAGGTGTCGCAGTGATATGTGTCGATTTCCGATTAAGACAGTATGAGAGCACCTAAAGAGTAATGAGTTTTGGCCGAAGTACACACGTTGGATATATCACAGTGAGCCATCATTAGATGGATCGTATGATCATGGGCAGTTTTTTTAGGCGGGCAGTAGTAGTACATCCAACGATCCAACAATGGCATTCGTCAACGACGTGTTTCCTTTTGAAAGCGGTGTACGTGGGGAACAATATATGCATGACCCGGTGCAGCCTTTCCCACAAGTTGTCAACACTGCTGCCTTTGACTAGTACAACAAACTGATTGCATTGCAACAGACCCCTGTGTCTTCAAGTTCTGAGAAGACAGTTCTTGAAAGTGTGATGGAGGTAATGAGGATTAAAGTCCAGACAAAATCGACTATCAGGCAAGTGGATGAATATCTACAGTACACTTCTTCGTTGTTGGAGGAGGGTAATCATAATCCTACCAATCATCGTAAGGTCCGAAGTATCCTCAAAGATCTAGGGCTTTCCTACATTAAGATCCATGCATGCGCATTTGACTGCGTTCTCTTCTGGGGTAAAGATGCAGAAGGGAATGACCTTACTAGCCTTGACGCATGTCCGATATGTCATTCTGACCGATATAAGTTGACGGGAGCAGGCAATAGGAAACCTGTGAAAGTGCTTCGGTATTTTCTGTTGAGAGATAGGCTTGAGCGGTTGTACATGTCAGAAACCACCGCAAAAGCTATGAGATGGCACGGTGAGCGGGACTTGGGAGACGCAGATATCATGACACACATCTCTGACGGAGCGGCTTGGAAACATATAAACAATGAGTTTCCTCATTTTGAGTCAGATGTCAGAAACGTCAGGCTCGGGCTCTCAACCAACGGGTTCAACCCTTTCGGCACCATGAGTCTTTCATACAGTATATGGCCGGTGATTTTGGTACCTTACAACCTTCCTCTGTAGATGTGCATGAAGAAGGAATATAATATGTTGACGTTGTTGATTCCGGGGCCTGGTTACCCAGGGAAATGTCTCGATGTGTATATGAAACCATTGATTGAAGAGCTTAAGGTATGTTGGGACGTTGGTCATCCCACTTTTTACAAGTACAACGAGGAGACGTTCCAGATGCATGCCATGGTTATTGGTACCATCAGTGATTTTCCTGCTTATGGGATGTTCTCGGGCAGCGTTGTTAGGGGACACAAGGCTTGTCCAGAGTGCCTCAGCGATTATGGGAGCACCCCTTATTGCAACAAGATATGCAGAATGGGTCATCGTGTGTTCCTTCTGGCGGATCACCACTGGCGTTACGAGTCCGCCGCATTTGATGGAACCGAAGAACACGGTGGTTCTCCCAGAAGATGGACAGGAAGAGAAATTTTAGCAGTGCTTAATGAGTACGATTTTGGGCCCCTTAGCAATCATCCCGATATTGTAGCGGAAATACCTGAAAGGCCTGAGGAGTACAAATTCTGGACACATAAGAGCATATTGTGGGAACTCCCGTACTGGTGTGAGTTGCTGATCCGTCACTTCCTAGACGTTATGCACATAGAAAAAAATGTTTCTGAAAGTGTGGTGGGCACAACGCTGAACTTGGAGGGGAAGACGAAAGACGGTCCTAAGGCTCGCACTGATCTGCAAAACATGAATATCAGAAAACAACTATGGTTGAAACAAGGGAAGAGAAAAATGCCTCAAGCTCCTTACGCCGTCAAGCCTGAGCAAAAGTCAGAAATTTTCCATTGGATAAGTCGGGCCAAGTATCCTTCAGGCTTTGCTGGAAATATAGCCAAGTGTGTGAACAGACAATTCAACAATCTTTACGGGTTGAAAAGTCATGACAATCATATCTTGCTACAGCGTCTCTTCCCTGTTTTCATTCGACCGTTCCTTCCCCGTCACGTTGTGGAGCCGTTAGTAGCGTTGGCAATATTTTTCCAGAAGGTATGCACACGGGAAATGTGAAAATCTGACCTCCGGGAAATGTAACAAGACATCATTCATATCATGTGTAAATTTGAGATAATATTTCCTCCAAATTTTTTCGACATCATGCCTCACCTCATGATCCATCTTCCTCGGCAGTTGTTGCTTACCGGTCCTGTGCACTTCACTTGGATGTATCCGATGGAAAGGTACGTATTTTACACCTTATGTTAATTTCCTCATCAATAGATGTGATTTAGTATTAATGTATTATCATAACACTTTAAAAACTTCATTTATAGGCAACTTGGACAATACGGTGATTTTGTCCAAAACAGATCCGCACCTGAAGAATGTATAGCTGAAGCATATATTGCGCACGAGTGCGTCACCTACATGAATCTGTATTTAGGAGCGTTACAGGAAGGCATACCGGAAGATGTACCTTCACAGTCCCATCTTTCCATACTCTCCGACGATGTTGTACTCGGTGGAAACATGCCAGTTTCCTACAAGTTGAAAGATTATGAGGTAGCCATTGCACATTGGTGGGTACTAATTAACTTTCCAGAAGTTCAGTTTTGGAAGAACATGCATCTAAACTGTGACCAAGTAGGAGGAGATCTCGATTACCACAACCGGACATTCGCAGAGTATTTCGGCCGCTGGGTACGTAACTTTAACACTATTCTATACGTATTTATATATTATTGTGTATAATTATTCATATTTATAGTTGATTCTGATGGTTGCAGATGGACCTTATTAAAAATGATAATCACCCAAATTGGTCGCACGAACTCAGACTTCTGGCGATGAAGCCGGTCTATTCAAAAGTTTATGCGACGTGCAAGGTGAATGGTGTGTTATTTTGATGTGAAGAGAGAGACGTCAGACTGAAAATACAAAATTCAGGGGTTATGGCACATGGTGGGGATGATGGAGTTGACTATTACGGTGTTCTCCATTCAGTTGTGGAACTGCATTATGAGGAAGGCATGAAAGTGCACCTTTTTAAGTGTAGATGGTTTGACACACGGCCGCAGAGCATGAAAACCGATCAATACGGCATAACTTCTGTGAACACTAGTACATCATGGTATGAGGACGACCCGTTCGTTTTAGCCACATGGGTGAAACAAGTGTTTTATCTTGATGATCTCGCCAAGGGTGACCCGTGGAAAGTACTCAACACTATCCACCATCGCAACATTTACCGGGCGTCTACACTTGGAGTGGCTGAAGAGAACGAGGAAGGGGGCACTGCGTATCAAGAGCCCAATGATAGGAGCATAAAATGCGACGTTCTTAATATGTTTTTACCCCCATTTATGCATTTCTTATCCCTTATTATTGTAATATAGAGTCATTGAGTCATGTTGGAGTCGTTGGCAAGTGTTGGTGTATAGATTGAGCTAAAAATGCAGAAATGTCGAATTTTGAAGAGTTTTAGTTTGAGTAGGACTCCTTGTTGTACTAGGAATCCTGTTTGGACTAGGAAACCTGTTTTGACTAGGAAACTTGTCGAAATGGAATTTTCATTGTTTGTCGCTTCTAATACTTGTGTGGAGTCGGTTTGTGCTAGAAATTGTGAAAATGCATAATTATGGTGGAGTCCTTATTGAACTAGGATTCCTAATAAGAGTTTGATTGTGACTAGGACTCCTTTTTCAAGTAGAACTCTATTTGGAAAAGGAATCCTTATTAAAATAGGAATCCCAGTTGAATAAGGATTCTACGAGTTTGAGTCCTAATTGAAGTCTACGAATTGAAGAGTTTTAGTCGAACAAGGAGTCTACAAATGCTCGACGTTTTTGAAATGTCGAAAGAATTTCATTGAAAATACAACTCCTTGTTGGACTAGGATTCCTTATCTATCTAGGACTCTTACTCATGATAATTGTGCTACATCTTTTTATCTTCTTTTTAATTTATTTCTTATTCTTATTTTTCAGGAATTAAAGAGAAGATATTTGGAAGAATTGGAGGGAATTTTCGGCAAGAAAAGAATTCCTTGCCGTGAAAGAGAAGAGGAGGAAACCAATTCGAATTTGGTTTCCTTGTGACGTTATGCAAGGACTCTTTTGCCGAATTAAAGAGAGTTTATTGAAAAATCAAGAGATAATTCGGCAAAGAAGAAGAGATAACAAGGAATTTATTCAGCCATTATCTATGAATTTCGGAAAAGAAGAAAGGAGAAAAGCTTGGTACATTACTTGGTGCCGAATAAAAGAGGATTAATTGAAGATATTTGGAAGAGATATTCAGCAGCAATAAAGAAAAGATATTTCGGTTTCTTGAAGATGAAGTTTGCCGAAACCAAAACCTAAATGGTTTCGGTTTTCTTGGTGTAACCTTTGCCGAACCCTAGCTGCCCTCTCCTCTATAAATACCACACTTTGTATTCATAAAAGGATCTTCTCTTCCTCACTTAAACTAGCCAAAACTCTGCCGAATTGCTTCCAAGAATTCTCACCAAGAACATAGCCGAACCATACTCCACCACCTTTCATAAAATCATTCCAATCATCAACACCAATCCACTTGCCGAATTCTTCAACAAGGTTGTCACTTGGATTGTAATTTCAATGGCTTTTGTTTCTTTGTATTTATACATTAATTTGTCTATGAATTATGTATTGATTCTTGGATCCAATTTTGGTTTTGTTATTTATTCATGGGATTTCCGAATTCTTGTTATAATTGTTTGGTTTTCTTATGTTTAATTGCCGAATTATGCATGTTATTTAATTGAATATGGTATGATGGGCAGTAGGTTTTTGCATGTTTTCTTGATTTAATTAGGTTTATTTCCTTAATTCGTGTGCAACCGAAGGAGATGTCTAGATGTATTCGAAGGCCATGAGTGTTATCTAGATCTTGAATTCACTTGCCGATTTAATACATGTTGGATCATACGCGTAGTTGATTTTAATGTGTATTTATCTAAGGGCTAGAGTAATTCTGGAAATTTACATGTCGATGTGGGATGAGTGACGCCATACCTGCTAACATGTTCCAATTCGACATACTGTGCTTATGTGCTATTTGTGTTTAATTTCTACGCGTAGTGTTATTAAACCGATTAGTACCATGTTTAGGATTACACGCGTAGTTGATTCTAAATACTTGTGATGTTTTGAATAATTAGATATACCGCGTTGGCTCTAATTAAATTGGAACTTAATTGATCTTGAATTCGATATTTGCTTGCTGCCCCTATTACTTGTTTTAATTTCGTTGCATGTATAATGAGTTTTGTATCTTGTGATTGTGTGGAAGATGTTGATCAATTGTAAATAATAATTTAGGATTTAAATTCGTAAAAAATCAGTAGGCAATGATAAAAATTCGACACCCCCCTTTCTATGTGCAACACTTTGTGTGATTGAAAGCCCTTGATTTCCCCGGATAGAACGATCCCTACTTGTCCTAACTACAATTGACAAAAGAAGGGTATTATGTGTATGAAGTTGTTTTGCAGGTACTTTGTGTTTGGATAACACCTCCACCAGTTTTTGGCGCCGTTGCCGGGGAAATTATAATGTTTTGATTCATAAAGTGTTGTTTGTAATTATGTATATTGCAGGTTATTTTAATTTTTCAATAGATTTTGGGATATGTATTAATAGGATTTTCGGAAGTGTAATATTAAATAGGACTTATCCGATTTTTGGTTGTTGGTTTTTGGTTATTATTTTGCTTAATTGCCGATTTGTGTGATGTATATTGTGATGTTGATACACTTAGATAATTTCTAGGAAGTTGATAGTTTTTATGTATGCTTGTAGTTTATTGTAGTTTCTAAAGTGTACCATGTAGGTGAAGCCTCTTTTGTTGATCAGAACCAAAACCCTTCATTTGAATGGTGCTTTGTTGGATCCGTTTTTATGTAGATTGGGAAACGCGGGATACTTCCCCCCCCCCCCCCACGCATACAAGCGATTTTTCAGCAATAGTATTACTTCAATGAGGTTGAGGGCGGTTTTAATCAACACTTGTAGACCGCTAGGACCCGAGTTTATTTTACAAAGTATAGGGCAAGTTATTTTCATTGAAGGGTTCGAGGTTTGTAAAACTGGTTTTCAAGACCCACAGACTGATGTTCATTCTCTGTGAGTGAGTCGATAGGGGACTTGTCCTCCGTGGTTAAAAACTTTGAGACCTGCCTTGTTCCTAAAGAGAGTTACTCTCCGTGAATTTTAACGACACCACCTTAGAAAAGTAAAGTATGCTCGACCTAGACAACCGCTTGTGCCGAAGCATCACCTCACTTTACACGCTAGAAAATAACTTGAGCATATGTGAATCTGTTTTTCTTCAAAAGATAAAATTCGTCTTTAATTTTTGAGGTATATCGGAATAAGCATGATACTACCTTGGACTGTTTCAGCCCATTGCACTGTTATCTCCTCTGCTCCACGTACCTTGAATTTTAAAGTTGTGTGAAAGACATCTAGAAACCCTAAGTTTCGGCAGTAACAATACTTACATAATCGATGACCTCTAAAAAACCGAACCAATATAGATACATGTAAAAAAATTTCGTGTGATGTGCATAATTAGCTAAATTGTTAAGGAGTTTTAGAAGTCTATTTATGTTGAGTTCGTTTTTGGTTTTGAGGGGAAGAGGAATAGGTAAGGTCACTAATGTTGATATTAGCCTTAACCCTTCATACTAGCGCTTGCGTTTTTATGAGGTTGAGGGCGGCTTTTATGCACTTTAGTGGTACTGACAACATAAGGTTCTAAACAGAGTAAGGGGCAATCATAGTTTGTTTGTTCTAATTTTGGTATTGAGGTTTGTTTAACTAGATCTCAAGGCCCACAGACTGATGTTCATTCCCTGTGAGTGAGTCGATAGGGAGTTCGCTCTCCGTGGTATCCAACAACGAGTCTTGCCTCACTCCATTTTTAGTACTTTCGTTCTAGCGTTCTGAAACCACGGAACCTTGTGTCTAGTCGATAGACCTAGGCCGCACGTCCACCGAGCTTCAAAACCTTAAATAAGTTTGATATAAGTAAATTTTTAATCTCAAAAGAAATCATTTCTTGGTTTGAATTTTCGAGGTATATCGGAATAAGCATGATACTACCTTGGACTGTTTCAGCCCATTGCACCGTTATCTTCTCTGCTCCACGTACCTTGAAAATTCGAACAAATCATATAGCAATTTAACTAGGGATACATAAAACACATTTTTGATTCGATTGTTTATACTTGTAAAATTGTGTGTGTGCCGTACTTGTAAATTTTCGTGTGACATATTCTTTGTAATATACTTGTATGTATTTTCATGTGATACCTATACATTTACACGTTGGAATTTTTATGTGATACTTATACTTATACATACTTATACATAAATGTGATACTTATACACGTTTGAATTGAAATTTTCGTTGGTACATACTAACACTTTCGTGTGATATTTTTACCCTAACACTAACTTATACATTCTAACTATACAATACACGTTTATTTTTCTTTTTAATTCATTGATTGAATACCTTGATCTTATAATAATTTCAGGTACATGAATTTTGGTTGGTCACAAGAAATTGAGGATAGATTAAAAAGAATTTGCAAACAAGAAGAAATAGAGCAAGTATTGCCGAGCACACCTTCACCAGAACATCAGTTCGTATCTCCCTCCTCATCACTTTTTAACAGAGATTTCGTTGCACCACCATCACCATTTCCTTCAGAAGCTTCATGTGAACTTAATCCATTGTTCCACGAAGAACCAGAGTTTGAGCTACTCCAAAGTCCTATTCCAATTCAGTACTTGAATTTTGATTTACCTGACCCTACATTTAATATGACTTCATTGAGAGAGGAGAATGGACAGGTAGATGCACCACAAGGAGGAGTAGTGAGACCGAGCAATGTAACGTATCCTGCTGTTGCACCTGGCAAATCAGCAGAGTTTGAGTTGAAGGGTGGATTTATCCACCAATTGCCCAAGTTCTTTGGACTCAGTGGAGAGGATCCTAATCGCCACATTCAGAAGTTTGAGTTCAGATGTGAGTCAATGTGCCCAACTGGGGCAGATTTGCAACATGTGAGGATGAAGGCATTTCCTTTCTCACTTGATGATAGGGCAGCTGAATGGTTCTTTGCTATTCCACCAGGGAAGATGGTGTCTTGGAATACAATGGTGAAGGAATTTCTCACCAAATACTTTCCTTCATCGAGGGTGATGCAAATCAGAAAGGAGATCACCTCGATCAGACAAGAGCCAGACGAGAGCTTCGATGTGTACTATGATAGGTACAAATCTTTGGTGGCAACGTGTCCTAATCATGGGATACGTGAAGGTCTTTTGCTGCAGTATTTTTATGAAGGGTTGCGTCCTTTGGAGCGTAGATTTCTTGATTCAGCAGCTGGTGGATCTTTGATGGAAAAGAGCAAGGAGGAAGTTAAGAACTTGTTGGAGATGCATTTCACTAACCAACAACAGTTCGGGTCTACTTCCTCAAGGCGAGTGAATGAGGCTAGTGGTTTTGAGGAGTCTAGTGCTGTCAAAGAGCTTAGGGAAGACATGGGGAAAATCACTCAGATGATGTCCCAGATGATGAAGCAGAAGCATGCCCAAGTATGTGGAGTGTGTAGTTTGGAGGGCCATACGGCTGATGTATGTCCTCAATTGGGAGGAAGTGATAATTTTGAGGAAGCCAATTCAGTTGGATTCCAAGGGCAGTAACGTTCCACTTTCCAGAATTTCAATCCAAGGTACAACGATCACCCTAATTTTCGTTGGGCCAACAATAGTAATGTTCAGAACCCTCAACCATTGGCGCCACCACAAGCAAACCAAGGAGGTATGGCGTTTCAACCAAGACCTCAAGGGCAATTCTAAGGATATGCAAGACCTCAGCAACAATTCTACAACAACAATGCTCAAGCATCATCAAACCCTAACTATGATGCTATGCTGAAATCATTGAATGATGCAACTCACACATTGTTGCAATCTACAACCTCAAACACGAAGGATATTTCTGAGTTGAAGAATCAGATGGGGAAGGTTGTGGATTTCATGGGGCAGATCCAAGAACAAGGGAGGTTACCTGGAGGAGTGATTAAGAACCCCAAGAACGAGCAAGCAAATGCAATTACCACAAGGAGTGGTAAGACTTTGGAGGGGCCGAGGTTGGGAAAGCCAAGTGATGACGAGATTTTGGAGTGTGATGATGAGACACACGGCAATGAGGAGGTGACACTCGGCAATGGTGAAAAGACACACAGCAATGAGGCTGAGAAAAATGGTGAACCAAGCAAGGCTGAGCTCGACGTGATGAAGAAGAGGGACATGGAAAAAGATCCCGCAACCTCGGAAACACATAAGGTAAAATCAAACTCAAGTGGTTTAGTTAATACTAACCTATCTTCGTGTTTGCCTTTTCCTTCCAGATTTGCTAAATCAAAGAAGGAGAAATCAGATGAGGAGGTACTTGATATCTTCAGACGTGTGGAGGTGAACATTCCATTGCTTGAGTGCATCAAGCAGATTCCCAAGTATGCCAAATTTCTTAAGGAGCTGTGCACAACAAGAAGGCATACTCGTGAGGAGCAGGTGGTAAGGATGAGTGAGACGGTTTCAGCCGTTCTCCAGAGGAAGCTCCCACCAAAAATGAAAGACCCAGGCAGCTTTTCAGTGCCATGTAAAATTGGACAATCTTGCTTTGAAAAAGTTTTGCTAGATTTAGGGGCTTCTATAAATGTTATGTCATTCAATGTGTATAAATCCCTAGGTCTAGGCGAGTTGAAAAAGGACAATGTAATCATTCAACTCGCCGATAGGTCTAACAAATATCCTGAGGGATATGTTGAAGATGTTCTTGTGCAGGTGAATAATCTGATATTTCCTGCAGACTTCTATGTGCTACATATGGAAGAGTCGCCCCTAAATTCCACTCAACTATTGTTGGGGCGACCATTTATGAGGATAGCAAGAACAAAAATAGATGTTGCTGAAGGGAACCTCACCATGGAGTTCGATGGTGAAGTGATTGGCTTCAATATTTTTGAAGCAATGAGGTATCCAGTTTCTGATTTAAAACCTTGCTATAATATTGATGTGGTTGATTCTCTTGCACAGGTTTTATCAGAAACTTTGGATCAATAGCAACTAGCTATTGAGCAAGGGGCCGGAATTGATGCAAATGGGGATGGAATTTCGATGGAGGCTCGGCTTGAACTTGAGCTGAGCATGATGAGCATTGTTGCCGAGCTAGAGGCAACACCCCACGTGATGAGGACATGTAAATTTTTGTCAATTCCCATTTCCACTAATAAAATTTTACCATCTGTGGAACAGGCCCCTATTTTAGAACTGAAGGTGCTTCCCAATCATTTGAAGTATGTGTACTTGGGAGATGATGACACACTACCAGTTATTGTGTCATCACAGCTGAGTGAGCAGCAGAAAGCACGTTTGACTAGCATGCTGAAGAGGAACAAGACCGCCATTGGATGGACGTTGGCGGATATCAAGGGAATCAGCCCTACAACTTGTGTCCATAGGATCTTGCTTGAGGAAGGAGCCAAGCCTACTAGGGAGGGTCAGAGACGATTACACCGCCCTATGATGAAGATTGTGAAGGACGAGGTGATCAAATTGCTGGATTGTGGAGTCATTTATCCCATCTCAGATAGCCAGTGGATTGCACCTGTCCAAGTTGTACCTAAGAAGAGTGGAGTCACGGTTGTGAAGAACGACAAGGATGAGCTCGTGCCCCAACGATTGGTGACAGGTCATAGGATGTGTATCGACTACAGAAAGTTGAATGCTACTACACGCAAGGATCACATGCCTTTGCCTTTCATGGACCAGATGTTGGAGAGATTAGCTGGGCACGAATTCTATTGCTTCTTGCATGGGTACAGCGGTTACAATCAGATATGCATTCACCCAGATGATCAGGAAAAGACGACGTTCACATGTCCCTTTGGTACGTTTGCCTATCGACGCATGCCTTTTGGTTTATGCAACGCACCAGGTACATTAAAACGTTGTATGTATTCCATTTTCAGCGATTATATTGAGAATATCATTGAAGTCTTTATGGATGATTTTAGTGTTTATGGAAAAGACTTTGATGCATGTTTAGAGAATTTGGAATTAATCCTGAAAAGATGTGTAGAAACTAACCTTGTGCTTAATTGGGAAAAATGTCATTTCATGGTAAAACAAGGGATAGTTTTAGGACACATTATTTCTGCAAAGGGTATTGAGGTAGATAGGGCCAAGATTGATATTATGCTTCACTTACCCTCCCCTACAACTGTAAGGGAGGTACGTTCGTTTCTTGGCCATGCAGGATTTTATAGGAGGTTCATCAAGGATTTTTCGTTGGTGGCCAAGCCTATTTGTGCCCTTTTGCAGAAGGATGTTCCATTCATATGGGACAAAGGGTGTGAAGATGCATTTGTGAAGTTGAAGTTGCTTTTGACGTCTGCACCAATTATGGCGCCACCAGACTGGAGCCTACTATTTGAGATCATGTGTGATGCTTCAGACTATGCAGTTGGAGCAGTGCTTGGACAGAGAAAAGAGAAGAAGCCGAATGCTATTTATTATGCTTCTAGAACACTTAATGATGCTCAATTAAATTACTCTACTACTGAGAAAGAACTGTTGGCTGTTATATTTGCTTTAGAAAAATTTCGTTCATATCTTTTGAATTCTAAAGTGATTGTTTATTCTGATCATGCAGCGCTTAGATATCTGATGAAGAAGAAAGATGCTAAGCCACGCTTGATTCGATGGATTCTCTTACTCCAAGAGTTTGACATCGAAATCAAGGACAAGAAAGGGAGCGAAAATGTTGTGGCGGATCACTTGAGCAGAATTGTGAGAGAAGAGGAAACGTTACCACTTCAGGAAACTTTCCCAGATGAGCAGCTTTTTCGAGTAGACACAAAAGAACCTTGGTATGCAGACATTGTCAATTATTTAGTTACTAAAACTTTTCCAAGTACATGTTTGCAGGCAGCCAAGATGAGGATCAAAAAGAATGCAAGACACTACATATGGGACGATCCATATCTGTGGAGGACTTGTAATGATCAAGTTATAAGACGTTGTGTGCCACAAGAAGAGCATAGGCCGATCCTTGCATTTTGCCACAATGAGGCGTGTGGAGGACACTTTGGAGCTAAGAGGACAGCCCTTAAGGTATTAGAAAGCGGGTTTTATTGACCCACGATTTTCAAGGATGCATACACATTTTGTATGACATGTGATAGGTGCCAAAGGACAGGTAACATTGGTAAGAGAGACCAAATGCCCCTTACTACTATGATCTTTGTTGAAATTTTTGATGTATGGGGTATAGATTTTATGGGACATTTTCCTTCATCTAAGGGCTTTCTATATATCTTCTTGGCTGTTGATTATGTGTCAAAATGGGTGGAGGCGAAAGCCACAAGGACTAATGATTCTAAAGTTGTTGCAGGTTTCTTGAGAACTAACATATTTTCCAGGTTTGGAGTACCTCGTGTGCTTATAAGCGATGGAGGTTCTCATTTCTGCAACAGAACAATTGAGGCTTTGCTCAGAAGATATGGAGTCACCCATAAGGTATCCACACCTTATCACCCTCAGACGAGCGGAATGGCGGAAGTGTCCAACAGAGAGATTAAGAGCATATTGGAGAAAACTGTGGGCCCATCAAGGAAAGATTGGAGTGACAGACTTGATGATGCACTTTGGGCTTACAGAACGGCATACAAGACACCCATTGGGATGTCTCCATTTCGGCTTACATATGGCAAGGCGTGCCATCTTCCAGTAGAGTTGGAGCATAGAGCGTGGTGGGCAGTCAAGCAATTCAACATGGAGCTTGATAAGGCTGGACTTCACAGAAAATCGCAATTGAGCGAGCTTGAGGAAATCAGGAATGAAGCATATGATGCTGCGTGGATTTACAAGGAGAAGACGAAATTGTATCATGACAAGATGATAAGAGGCAAAAAGTTTCATATTGGTCAAAAGTCTTGTTATTTCATTCTCGTCTTAGATTATTTCCTGGAAAATTGCGTTCTCGTTGGGCTGGTCCATATATTGTTGCTAATGTGTTTTCTCATGGTGCTATAGAAATTCAGAGTATTGAAACAGGAAAAGCGTTCAAGGTGAATGATCATCGACTTAAACCTTACTACGAACCTTTTGAGGAGCACACCATTGAGGAGATACAATTTAGAGACGCACTAAGATCCTGATGATATGAAGAGTCTAGGCTGAGTAGACTATAAACATTAAGCGCTGCATGGGAGGCAACCCATTTCAACCAAAATTGTGAAGGAGCCGTCTACGAGAGTTTGAATTTTTGAACCCTAAATTCTTTTTGGTTGAATTGTATAAATGTGGAACTTGTGATTTATCAAATGCTTGGAAATTACTACATAATTTTTGTGGACATTGAGGACAATGTAATTTTCTAAGTGTGGGGTAGGGATACATGTTTCACATGTTTTGTTTTTGTTTTGAGTCATAAAAAGAAAAGAAAAGAAAAAAAAATCAGAAAAATATTAAAAAAAAAAAAAAAAATTGTTGCTTTTTGTCATAAATTTCGTTGCTTTTAAAATTTTTGTT
Source organism: Potentilla sterilis (assembly GCA_963682095.1). Lineage (NCBI taxonomy): Eukaryota > Viridiplantae > Streptophyta > Magnoliopsida > Rosales > Rosaceae > Potentilla > Potentilla sterilis. Next base: position 32,229,713 of record OY821758.1, read on the forward strand.
TTAATTTTAGAGTCTTAGCTGCCCCTAAATAGTCTATGATGATTATATCTTTAATACATAGATGATGGTTTTGCATAATCTTGAAAATAATTGTGAGTTTCATAGACTTTGTGATTGGTATGAACATTTGAGACTTGAACTTAATTGTGTAATAAGCATGTATGTTGTGTTGATTTTGTTCCATAATAACCTATGTGAGCTTTGATTGCCAAATACTTTCTTCTTGAGTGATAAAAAAAAAATGGGCAGAATTTTTCAAAACTTCATCATTCTTTGAATATTCAATGACTATGTGCCATAGATTTTAATGAACTCTAGAATGTTAGAACTTGCTCTTGACGATTTTTAAGACTATTATTCATGAAATGCCTTGATTTCGAATATGATTGAGATGATCTTGTTAGGATTACCACCATGCCAAATAAACCATATGCCTAATTTGTGCCCGTCGTGGGACTCCTTAGTTTTAACCCCCTTGAGCCGACATTGAGCCATTTATTTCATCACCATGATACACATTCCTTGAGCTTAGAACAGTTTATCCTAACCATTGTTGTCAAGACTTGGTAAAGTTTAATTGGAATTTTTTATTTGAAGTGATGATTTGAAGCAAGTGTGGGGTGAAACTTGTCCAAAAGCATGAAAGAAACATGATTGCAGAAATAAAAAGAAAAAAAAAAAAAAAATTGAGCCGAAAATAGAGAAAAACAAAGAAAAAGATTTCGGCAAAAGAAAAATAGAAATGCTTGGATTGGGATCTTGTGGTGAATTTGGAGTTTGTTTTACAATTGAAGGTCTATTATTATCATATTTGACCTTTGTTCATATTCACTATGTTATGGGGAAGAAAAGAATGAAGTTTGGGCCCAACAAGTTTAAACTTGGCCCTTTGAGCGAAGTCATAAGGATTTATTGAGCTTTGCTAAGTCTTGGTGACATTTTCTCACCACTATTCTAAATGCGAATTCCTTATGCCTAGCCCCACTATTTTCCCATGTAAGATCTCTCATGATTCGAATAATAGGTGAACTTTGTATGTGGAGATTATCTCAAGAGTTGAGCATATGACTTTGGTTCATTGGTGCACATAGTTGTTATATGCAGTTTTTCCTGAAAGATCTATTCACAAAGTGCCTTTATTTGTTGAAATATGCAAGTTACTCTTTGTAACTCTCAATCTATTTTCTTGCATATACTTTGAGTGAATATTGCCATATCATGAGTGAAAAGAAGAGAGTATGCCTAGTGAGGAGGATGGAATCAACATAACATGTCATTGCTTGTGATTTTCGTTTCTTACTTGTTCATGCCATGATACATGTCTATGACGCTTGGGATTATTGTGCTTACATTGAATGCTTAACTTGAAAGCTATGTGTTTAAAGATCCTGAGACAATCATTTAGGGGCTGTAGTGTTGAGTCTTTTTATTTGTTTTGCTAAGGGATTAGCAAATGCTAAGTGTGGGGTAGTTGATAGGAGCATAAAATGCGACGTTCTTAATATGTTTTTACCCCCATTTATGCATTTCTTATCCCTTATTATTGTAATATAGAGTCATTGAGTCATGTTGGAGTCGTTGGCAAGTGTTGGTGTATAGATTGAGCTAAAAATGCAGAAATGTCGAATTTTGAAAAGTTTTAGTTTGAGTAGGACTCCTTGTTGTACTAGGAATCCTGTTTGGACTAGGAAACCTGTTTTGACTAGGAAACTTGTCGAAATGGAATTTTCATTGTTTGTCGCTTCTAATACTTGTGTGGAGTCGGTTTGTGCTAGAAATTGTGAAAATGCATAATTATGGTGGAGTCCTTATTGAACTAGGATTCCTAATAAGAGTTTGATTGTGACTAGGACTCCTTTTTCAAGTAGAACTCTATTTGGAAAAGGAATCCTTATTAAAATAGGAATCCCAGTTGAATAAGGATTCTACGAGTTTGAGTCCTAATTGAAGTCTACGAATTGAAGAGTTTTAGTCGAACAAGGAGTCTACAAATGCTCGACGTTTTTGAAATGTCGAAAGAATTTCATTGAAAATACAACTCCTTGTTGGACTAGGATTCCTTATCTATCTAGGACTCTTACTCATGATAATTGTGCTACATCTTTTTATCTTCTTTTTAATTTATTTCTTATTCTTATTTTTCAGGAATTAAAGAGAAGATATTTGGAAGAATTGGAGGGAATTTTCGGCAAGAAAAGAATTCCTTGCCGTGAAAGAGAAGAGGAGGAAACCAATTCGGATTTGGTTTCCTTGTGACGTTATGCAAGGACTCTTTTGCCGAATTAAAGAGAGTTTATTGAAAAATCAAGAGATAATTCGGCAAAGAAGAAGAGATAACAAGGAATTTATTCAGCCATTATCTATGAATTTCGGAAAAGAAGAAAGGAGAAAAGCTTGGTACATTACTTGGTGCCGAATAAAAGAGGATTAATTGAAGATATTTGGAAGAGATATTCGGCAGCAATAAAGAAAAGATATTTCGGTTTCTTGAAGATGAAGTTTGCCGAAACCAAAACCTAAATGGTTTCGGTTTTCTTGGTGTAACCTTTGCCGAACCCTAGCTGCCCTCTCCTCTATAAATACCACACTTTGTATTCATAAAAGGATCTTCTCTTCCTCACTTAAACTAGCCAAAACTCTGCCGAATTGCTTCCAAGAATTCTCACCAAGAACATAGCCGAACCATACTCCACCACCTTTCATAAAATCATTCCAATCATCAACACCAATCCACTTGCCGAATTCTTCAACAAGGTTGTCACTTGGATTGTAATTTCAATGGCTTTTGTTTCTTTGTATATATACATTAATTTGTCTATGAATTATGTATTGATTCTTGGATCCAATTTTGGTTTTGTTATTTATTCATGGGATTTCCGAATTCTTGTTATAATTGTTTGGTTTTCTTATGTTTAATTGCCGAATTATGCATGTTATTTAATTGAATATGGTATGATGGGCAGTAGGTTTTTGCATGTTTTCTTGATTTAATTAGGTTTATTTCCTTAATTCGTGTGCAACCGAAGGAGATGTCTAGATGTATTCGAAGGCCATGAGTGTTATCTAGATCTTGAATTCACTTGCCGATTTAATACATGTTGGATCATACGCGTAGTTGATTTTAATGTGTATTTATCTAAGGGCTAGAGTAATTCTGGAAATTTACATGTCGATGTGGGATGAGTGACGCCATACCTGCTAACATGTTCCAATTCGACATACTGTGCTTATGTGCTATTTGTGTTTAATTTTTACGCGTAGTGTTATTAAACCGATTAGTACCATGTTTAGGATTACACGCGTAGTTGATTCTAAATACTTGTGATGTTTTGAATAATTAGATATACCGCGTTGGCTCTAATTAAATTGGAACTTAATTGATCTTGAATTCGATATTTGCTTGCTGCCCCTATTACTTGTTTTAATTTCGTTGCATGTATAATGAGTTTTGTATCTTGTGATTGTGTGGAAGATGTTGATCAATTGTAAATAATAATTTAGGATTTAAATTCGTAAAAAATCAGTAGGCAATTAGATAAAAATTCGACACCCCCCTTTCTATGTGCAACACTTTGTGTGATTGAAAGCCCTTGATTTCCCCGGATAGAACGATCCCTACTTGTCCTAACTACAATTGACAAAAGAAGGGTATTATGTGTATGAAGTTGTTTTGCAGGTACTTTGTGTTTGGATAACATCTCCATCACCCAACTCAAACGGTATTCCTGACTCCTCTTTTATTCGCCTAGACACGCCGGTGCGAATTCGACGTGAAGAGCCACTGCTTGTTGATGTTGATCCAAATGAAGAAACTAACGAGGACTCTAGTGCTGAGGAACGACATAGATTACCCCTATCGAGCAATTCAGAAACCGAAGAAGACTCATCCGATGATTCCGATTACAGTCCGACGGATTAAGTAATTTAGATGATGTAATCATTTCATTTGTAATCCACTCTTTTCTAATGAACGGGCGTGGGGATGAGCCTCCCAGGATAGGCTGGGTTCCAAACCCCATAAAAAAAATTGAAATATGTTGACTATTGGGTTTCTGTTTTTTTTTTATGTTCAATTTTGGTTATATATGCACAAAACATAGGAATACGAGAGGTGTAACACCACTAATTTTTTTTATTTTTTTCAAAGAATAGCCGACGAAAAATGCATTCTTTCGTTGGCTATACTAATTATAGCCGACGAAAAATGCGTGATTTCGTCGGCCAAAGCTATATAGAAAAATACATATTTTATTTTAGACAGAAAACGACAAAAGAATAGCCGACGAGTACTATGTTTGATTTCGTCGGCTATGATTTAAAAACAAAAAAAATAAAAAAAGACCACCTTCTATTTTCTATCACTATCGACAAACCATTGCTTCATCCTTCAAATGCAAATATGTCGTTAAATAAGATATGACCAGAATAATAAAATACGTCTACGGTTGAAAAATGACAAGATTCAGACAAAATCTTTGTGCCGAATGCTGCGGTTAACTGTGTTTTACTTCCGTTTTCCTATGGATAGCCTGACGTTTGGTAAATATTTTGCGGAAAATTTTTATACGATTAGTTGCGTCTCATCGATTTGAAACTATTATCTGTTGAAGGTCAGGCCAAAAAACGTCATTTAGACAGGCCAATTACCATTTCTAAGCGTTTAAAGGGTTGACTCACCCAGTTGACCGTCCCGATCGAGCCTTTAACGTTGTCAGATGTAGTTGGATTTTTTTTTCATACATGTATTTAATCTTAAAGGTGATATCTGACGGTTGGAATAGATTTTCCAAACTTTTACATTCAAAATCGGAACATATGCACTAATGTTGCTTAACTTATTTACTAAGTGTTTAAGTGAATGTATAGTTTCAAATAGTTACTATACATACACTCTTCAAATACAAATATGTCGTAAAATAAGATATGACCGAAATAATGAAATACGTCTACGGTTCAAAAAATGACAAGATTCCGGCAAAATATGTGTGCCGAATGTTGCGGTTAACTGTTTTTTACTTCCGTTTTCCTATGGGTAGCCTGACGTTCGGTAAATATTTTAAGGAAAATTTTTATACGATTAGTTGCGTCTCATCGATTTGAAACTATTATCTATTGAAGGTCAGGCCAAAAAACGTCATTTAGATAGGCCAATTACCATTTCTAAGCGTTTAAAGGGTTGACTCACCCGGTTGACCGTCCCGATCGAGCCTTTAACGTTGTCAGATGTAGTTGGATTTTTTTTCATACATGTATTTAATCGTAACGGTGATATCTGACGGTTGGAATAGATTTTCCAAACTTTTACATTCAAAATCGGAACATATGCACTAATGTTCTTTAACTTGTTTACTAAGTGTTTAAGTGAATGTATAGTTTCAAATAGTTACTATACGTACACTCTTCAAATGCAAATATGTTGTCAAATAAGATATGACCGAAATAATGAAATACGTCTACGGTTGAAAAATGACAAGATTCCGACAAAATCTGTGTGCCGAATGTTGCGGTTAACTGTGTTTTACTTCCGTTTTCCTATGGGTAGGCTGACGTTCGGTAAATATTTTGAGGAAAATTTTTATACGGTTAGTTGCGTCTCATCGATTTGAAACTATTATCTGTTGAAGGTCAGACCAAAAACCGTCGTCTAACTAGACTAATTTCCGCTTTGAACAAGCGTTTAGAGGTTTGACTTACTGGTTTGACCAACAGTTTAGGCGACGAAATATTTGAATTCGTCGACTAAACTCTTGCGATCCGCTTATTGTCCGCCGTTGGATGGCTCAGATCCAACGGCTGCTGATTTTCCAAAGTATAGCCGACGAAATATTTGAATTCGTCGGCTAAACTCTTGCGATCCGCGCCTTTTCATTGTCCGCCGTTGGATGGCTCAGATCAGACGGCCGCTGATCTCCTAAAGTATAGCTGACGACATTCAAAGTATAGCCGACGATGTTAAAGTTTTCGTCGGCTATTGTGAAGAATAGCCGACGAAATCTTTTTTAATCGTCGGCTATTCTTTCGGGTATAAAGCAGAAACTGTCGAACCCTAGCCAAATTTTTCCTCTCTTCCTCCTCCTCCTCCTGCTGCTGCTCCAATCTGCCGCTCTCCCGTTCGTTTCCGCCGCGCTGCTCCTCCTCCAAGCCGCGCCGGCCTCCTCCTCCTCCTCCTTCCCCTCCGCCTTCCCCTCCTCGTCTGACCTCCTTCCCCTCCTCCTCCGATCCGGTTAATTTTTTTTTTTCAATTTAGTTTAATTTTATAAATTGTTATATATTTAATTTTAATTATATAAATTGTTATATATTTGTTAATAAATTTAATTTTAACAAATTGTTATATATTTGTTATATATTTAATTTTAATTATATAAATTGTTATATATTTGTTAATAAATTTAATTGTTATAATTTAGGTATAGAAATTGTTATATATTTAATTTTAATTATATAAATTGTTATATAATAAATTGTTATATATTTTTTATATATTTAATTTTAATTATATAAATTGTTATATATTTTTGTTAATATATAAATGGTTATTTGTATTTATATATATGTTAATAATGAAATATAGTTATATTTGTATATATATAGTTATATTTAGGTTAATGGTTAGTATTATTTGAAATTAGTACAAATTTAAATATTAATTTGTTAGTATGTTTTGAAATATGTTAGTATTATTGGTTATTATATTAATTAGAATTTGTTATTTAATGTAATATAATTTAATATTAATTAATGTATTAATGCCTCAAGCTGCAGATGGCCGATGCATTCAGACAGTTGTTCGGAGGCCGTCGTTCCAGATCTAGGGGTTCTGGAAGTTCCTCCGGTTCCGCAGAGTCCGACAGGACCCTTAGCCAGCCTGAGAGGACCACCACCCAGCCGCGGAGGAGTGTGGATTCATCCCAACCGCGGAGGCCTGTGGATTCATCCCAGCCACGGAGGAGTGTGAGTTCTCGGCACCAGACCCTTCTCCAGGCGGGGCGGCCGTCGAGCAGTTCACGTCCCCCTGTCGGGCCAGATGCTCCGAGGTTCAGTAGGCAGCTATTTTAGGACGAGATAGCTGCAGACGTTCCTCAGGTCCGTATGCCTGAGGTTCATCGGGAGCCGATGACGAGTCCGACGACGTCTGCTGCTGACTCGACTGAGGGGCCTACTCTCCGAAATCAGTTCTACCTCCCGTACAACATTCCTGCGATACCCTAGGTCGACTATCGAGGTGTGCCCATATGGCCTGATATGCCTCAGTACGTGAGTGCTGCGGAGGCATACCAGCAGCAGCCATTTGAGAACCCGGACCTCCTGATTTCGGCGAGGAGAAAAGGAAAGTCGACTGACGAGTCATCCAGTTCAGGTAACATTTGATTTTATTAATTAAATGTTTTATTCAAATTAACGCACTAATATTTAATTTTATTAACCAATCGTCGTTTATGTGATAGGGACAGCCGCTAGCAGTTCAACGAGGAATACGAGAGGTGTCATATGTTTTGACACGCTCAGGAGAACTGTTGTGAGCAGCGGGAGGATCCAGATCAACGAACCTCCTAATCAGGAGGTTCAGGGGAAAAAACGCTGCTACTACATGGGTTGCGTGGGGGCACTGATTAGGGACAGAGTCCCTATGTTGTGGATGCGGTGGGCTGATGTGTCCGAAGAGATCAAGAGGGAGGTGAATAACGCTGCGCCGGTGAGTAATTTAAAAAATTTAATTTATTTTACGTAATATTTAATAATTTTCGGTATTGTTATAATTGTAAAACTAATAAAATATTATCTTTCAGACATACTTCGAGATTGCAGAACGTAAGCAGCATTGGGCGGACGCGATGCAGTCGTTGAGGTACGTTGGGAATTCCTTATCTTATAATTCGAAATATTTTATGATATTAATAATATTTCTAATGCACTTTTGTTTTTTCCGTAGGTTCAAAGAGTGGAAGAACGAGCTCCGTCCCCACTTTAACCAATACGAAAACCGTGGTCGTATGGGTACTCCCAGAGAGTTCATGTTCAGGGAGTACGAGTGGCGTTGGTTGAAAACAGTAGACTTCAACAACCCACTTATGCAGGTAAATACTAAACTTAACTATAAATGTTTATTTTGTTAAAATTTTAATTATTAGTTTAATTATTTTATAATTATTACACTAAAATTTTTTGATGCATTTTTCTAATATTTTATTATTTGTTTGAAGCAACGGTCTCGGGTAAACTCTGCGAACCGCCGCCTTAACACAACCCCCCATCATGGTGGTTCTAGGCCGTTTGCACAATATCAGGAGGAGGCGCTTAGAGATCATCCTGATAGCAACCCGTACGTGGAGACGTTCAAGATCGCTTATCCACAAGCGACAAAACAGCTCGTAAGTCGTTGATTACGATTTTAAAATTTTAATTATTAATTTTACTTAATTATATATTTGTTAGAATATTAATTTTTTTTTTCCCGTTCAATTAGGCCGAAGAAGAGATGTTCCAGCAAGTAGTTCGGGAGACACAACCGAACATCTCAGAGGCAGATCTGGAAGAAGCCCTGCGCCAGGTCGACCGATCGAATGTCCAAACGGCAGCGAGGATGTTCGACGCAGCCTTCCCACACCGGTCAAACCAATACTACTGCTGCGGTTTGGGAAGTTCTGGAATAGGGCTCCTGAAGACCACTAAGGGAGGTCAAAAGAAGGGAGGCGGGGACAGCCAACAGATGAGGGGGGAAGTGCAGAGATTGACCGCAAGATTGGAGGCCGTGTCCCAGAGATCACAGGCGCTACGCCGCAGAACACAGCAGTATCATTTGGATTTGGCCAGTTGGCATGCTGAATGCGACAGAGTTCGGCAACACAACTACGGCGCCCAACAAAACTGGTGGTGTGATATGTTCGCGGCACAACAACACGCCCTTGAACCCCCGCCCCCGTTTCAGCCGTTAGTTGAACCTCCAATGCCTCAACCTCCCGATGATGACGAGCAGGATGCTGGGGATGACGTGGTGGACGTGGACTTTAGTGCTTTAGGTGATGATGAGGGTTATATTTTATGTATATTGGCACAAATTAAATAATAAATCATTTAGACGTGTTTCTTGTTGGTGCAAATGCATGGATTGTCTTTGTGATTTGCAGGTTGCTTGGAATGGTAATTTAGAAATTAATTTATTTTTTTTCCCCCAAATGTAAGAATAGCCGACGATATTGGCATTATTTCGTCGGCTATAAGTGCTATAGCCGACGATTTTTACCAAATTTCGTCGGCTATAACTTTTATAGCCGACGAAAATGACATTATTTCGTCGGCTATAAATAATTAATGCCTATTAAAATATTAATATATTCCGACGAAATAGATGGAATCGTCGGCTATATTTCAGAACAAATAGCCGACGAATTTCGTCGGCTATAGTTTACGATATCGTCGGCCATGCTCGAGCATAGCCGACGAATTTCGTCGGATATTTTGCCTAGGTTTGGTCGACAAAATTAATTTTCGTCGGCACTGTCGTCGGCCATACCCGAAAATAGCCGACGATTTCGTTATTTTCGTCGGCCATTGGTATTACCGACGCCATTTTCCCGACGACGTATAGCCGACGAAAATTTCGTCGGCAGAATGAATAGCCCACGAAATTCGGCATAGTCGACGAAATTTTTTTCGTCGGCTATGCCCTTGGATCTGGTAGTGACGGCCGACGAATTAAAATTTTCGTCGGTAATTCTAAGGAATAGCCGACAATTTTATTTTTCGTCGGTGGAAAAAAAAAATCGTCGGCCATAGTTTAACCATTGCCGACGAAACTGTTTTTTCGTTGGTATTTTCAAAACATCGTCGGCTATATTCATATTTCAGTCGACGATTTGTATTTTCGTCGGCCTTTCTCCGAAACATTAGCCGACGAAAATTTTTGGAAGTATGGCCGACGAAGTTGACATTTTCGTCGGCTATAAGTCTATATATTTTTAGATCTGGGCAGCAGCTACTCATTTAAAAAAAACGAAAAAAAAAAAAGGGGAAAAACGGGAGAAAGAGTGAAAAATCTGTGGGTATTGTTGAAATCCGTCCTCTCTTACATTGTGGAGCTATATATATATATAGGTACGTATATGTGTATATATATATATGTTGATTTTGAGTTTTAGTGATTTTGATTTAGTAAGTGATCGATTTTTTGTTTTGTTGTTGTTTTAGTGTTAGATTGTATGTATATATGTTGATTTTGAATTTTAGTTGAGTTGATTTTGAGTTTTAGTGATTTTGATTTATTAAGTGATTTTTTGTTTAATTTGTTGTTGTTTAGTGTTAGAATGTGTATGTATATATGTTGATTTTGAGTTTTAGTTGAGTTGATTTTGAGTTTTAGTTTAATTATGTGTTTTAATTTGATGTTATTTTAATTAGTGTTAAAATATATATATATATATATATATATATATATATATATATATCTGTGTGTGTGTGTTAATTAATAGTTGTTGATAGTGTAATTAACTTAAATAATGGTTGTTAATGGTATATATATATACGAGTTGATGTTGATACTAATATATATTGTAATGTAATTAATTATTAAGGATTTATATATATATATATATGTATGTGTTAATTAATTTCTTATTAATTAAAGTTATACATATATATTATTATCAGGCTATATATGGATCTGGATAAGAGTTGGATTTCGCTTCCAAGGCATGACCGACGATACACTACAGGAGTTGTGAATTTTTTGCAGTTCGTCGAGGAAAATGCAAACGGGGAATGAATACCATTATTGCCCGTGCAAGAAATGTAAATGTCGCAGTGATATGTGTCGATTTCCGATTAGGACAGTATGGGAGCACCTAAAGAGTAATGGGTTTTGGCCGAAGTACAAACGTTGGATATATCACGGTGAGCCATCATTAGATGGATCCCATGATCATGGGCAGTTTTTTAAGGTAGGCAGTAGTAGTACATCCAACGATCCAACAATGGCATTCGTCAACGACGTGTTTCCTTTTGAAAGCGGTGTACGTGGGGAACAATATATGCATGACCCGGTGCAGCCCTTCCCACAAGTTGTCATTACTGCTGCCTTTAACAAGTACAACAAACTGATTGCATTGCAACAGACCCCTGTGTCTTCAAGTTCTGAGAAGACAGTTATTCAAAGTGTGATGGAGGTAATGAGGATTAAAGTCGAGACAAAATCGACTATCAGGCAAGTGGATGAATATCTACTGTACACTTCTTCATAGTTGGAGGAGGGTCATCGTAATCCTACCAATCACCGTAAGGTCCGAAGAATCCTCAAAGATCTAGGGCTTTCCTACATTAAGATTCATGCATCCGCATTTGACTGCGTTCTCTTCTAGGGTAAAGATGTAGAAGGAAATGACCTTGCTAGTCTTGACGCATGTCCGATATGTCAGTCTGACCGATATAAGTTGACGGGAGCAGGCAATAGGAAACCTGTGAAAGTGCTTAGGTATTTTCCTTTGAGAGATAGACTTGAGCGGTTGTACATGTCAGAAACCACCGCAAAAGCTATGAGATGGCACGGTGAGCGGGACGCGGGAGACGCAGATATCATGACATACATCTCTGACGGAGCGGCTTGGAAGCATATAAACAATGAGTTTCCTCATTTTGCGTCAGATGTCAGAAACGTCAGGCTCGGGCTCTCAACCGACGGGTTCAACCCTTTCGGCACCATGAGTCTTTCATACAGTATATGGCCTGTGGTTTTGGTACCTTACAACCTTCCTCCGTGGATGTGCATGAAGAAAGAATATAATATGTTAACGTTGTTGATTCCGGGGCCTGGTTACCCAGGGAAATGTCTCGATGTGTATATGAAACCATTGATTGAAGAGCTTAAGGTATTGTGGGACGTTGGTCATCCCACTTTTGAAAAGTACAAGGAGGAGACGTTCCAGATGCATGCCATGGTTATTGGTACCATCAGTGATTTTACTGCTTATGGGATGTTGTCGGGCAGTGTTGTTAGGGGATACAAGGCTTGTCCAGAGTGCCTCAGCGATTATGGGAGCACCCCTTATTGCAATAAGATATGCAGAATGGGTCATCGTGTGTTCCTTCCGGCGGATCACCACTGGCGTTACGAGTCCGCCGCATTTGATGGAACCGAAGAACACGGTGGTCCTCCCAGAAGATGGACGGGAAGAGAAATTTTCGCAGTGCTTAATGAGTACGATTTTGGGCCCCTCAGCAATCATCCCGATATTGTAGCGGAAATACCTGAAAGGCCTGAGGAGTACAAATTCTGGACACATAAGAGCATATTGTGGGAACTCCCGTACTGGTGTGAGTTGCTGATCCGTCACTTCCTAGACGTTATGCACATAGAAAAAAAATGTTTCTGAAAGTGTGGTGGGCACAACGCTGAACTTGGAGGGGAAGACGAAAGACGGTCCTAAGGCTCGCACTGATCTGCAAAACATGAATATCAGAAAACAACTATGGTTGAAATAAGGGAAGAGAAAAATGCCTCAAGCTCCTTACACCGTCAAGCCTGAGCATAAATCAGAAATTTTCCATTGGATAAGTCGGGCCAAGTATCCTTCAGGCTTTGCTGGAAATATAGCCAAGTGTGTGAACAAACAATTCAACAATCTTTACGGGTTGAAAAGTCATGACAATCATATCCTGCTACGACGTCTCTTCCCTGTTTTCATTCGACCGTTCCTTCCCCGTCACGTTGTGGAGCCGTTAGTAGCGTTGGCAAGATTTTTCCAGAGGGTATGCACACGGGAAGTGAGAAAATCTGACCTCCGGGAAATGCAACAAGACATCGTTCATATCATGTGTAAATTTGAGATGATATTTCCTCCAAATTTTTTCGACATCATGCCTCACCTCATGATCCATCTTCCTCGGCAGTTGTTGCTTACCGGTCCTGTGCACTTCACTTGGATGTATCTGATGGAAAGGTACGTATTTTACACCTTATGTAATTTCCTCATCAATATATGTGATTTAGTATTAATGTAATATCATAACACTTTAAAAACTTGATTTATAGGCAACTTGGACAATACGGTGATTTTGTCCAAAACAGATCCGCACCTGAAGGATGTATAGCTGAAGCATATATTGCGCACGAGTGCGTCACCTACATGAAGCTGTATTTAGGAGCGTTACAGGAAAGCATACCGGAAGATGTACCTTCACAGTTCAATCTTTCCATACTCTCCGACGATGTTGTACTCGGTGGAAACATGTCAGTTTCCTACAAGTTGAAAGATTATGAGGTAGCCATTGCACATTGGTGGGTACTAATTAACTGTTTAGAAGTTCAGTTTTGGAAGAACATGCATCTAAACTGTGAACAAGTAGGAGGTGATCTCGATTACCACAACCGGACATTCGCAGAGTATTTCGGCCGCTGGGTACGTAACTTTAACATTATTCTATACGTATTTATATATTATTGTGTATAATTATTCATATTTATAGTTGATTCTGATGGTTGCAGATGGACCATATTAAAAATGATAATCACCCAAATTGGTCGCATAAACTCCGACTTCTGGCGATGAAGCCGGTCTATTCAAAAGTTTATGCGACGTGCAAGGTGAATGGTGTGTTATTTCGATGTGAAGAGAGAGACGTCAGACTGAAAACACAAAATTCAGGGGTTATGGCACATGGTGGGGATGATGGAGTTGACTATTACGGTGTTCTCCATTCAGTTGTGGAACTGCATTATGGGGAAGGCATGAAAGTGCACCTTTTCAAGTGTAGATGGTTTGACACACGGCCGCAGAGCATGAAAACCGATCAATACGGCATAACTTCTGTGAACACTAGTACATCAAGGTATGAGGATGACCCGTTCGTTTTAGCCACATGGGTGAAACAAGTGTTTTATCTTGATGATCTCGCCAAGGGTGACCCGTGGAAAGTAGTCAACACTATCCACCATCGCAACATTTACCGGGCGTCTACACTTGGAGTGGCTGAAGAGAACGAGGAAGGTGGCACCGCGTATCAAGAGCCCAACGCAAACGGTATTCCTGACTCCTCTTTTATTCTCCTAGACACGCCGGTGCGAATTCGACGTGAAGAGCCACTGCTTGTTAATGTTGATCCAAATGAAGAAACTAACGAGGACTCTAGTGGTGAGGAAAAACATAGATTACCCCTATCGAGCAATTCAGAAACCGAAGAAGACTCATCCGATGATTCCGATTACAATCCGCCAGATTAAGTAATTTAGATGATGTAATCCTTTCATTTGTAATCTCAAAATTTCTAATGAACGGGCGTGGGGATGAGCCTCCCAGCTAGGCTGGGTTCCAAACCCCTTAAAAAAAAAAATTTGAAATATGTTGACTGCTGGGTTTCTGTTTTCTTGATGTTCAATTTAAGTTATATATGGACAGGAAATAGGAATACGAGAGGAGTAAACCTACTGATTTTTTTTACCTTTTTCATATAATGGCCGACGAAAAACATGTTATTTCGTCGGCTATATTAATAATAGCCGACGAAAAATTCATTATTTCGTCGGCTATACTAATAAAAGCCGACGAAAAATTCATTATTTCGTCGGCTATAATAATAAAAGCCGACGAAAAATTCATTATTTCGTCGGCTATAATTATATTGAAAAATACATATTTTATTTTAGACAGGAAAAGACAAAAGAATAGCCGACGACTACGAGTCTCTCGTCGGCTATGATTTAAAAAAAAAACAAAAAACAAAAAATGATCATATTCCATTTTCTATCACTAACGATAAATCATTGCTTCATCCTTCAAATGCAAAAATGTTGTGAAATAAGATATGACCAAAATAATGAAATATGTCTACGGTTGAAAAATAACAAGATTCTGATAAAATCTTAGCGGCGAAAGATGCGGTCAAAGGTTTTATTCCTTTGTTTCCCTAATGGTAGCGTTACCTTCGGTAAATATTTTGAGGAAAATTTTTATACGATTAGTTGCATCTCATCGATTTGAAACTATTATCTGTTGAAGGTCAGGCCAAAAAACGTCATTTAGACAGGCCAATTACCATTTCTAAGCGTTTAGAGGTTTGACTCACCCGGTTGACAGTTCCGATCGAGCCTTTAACGTTGTTAGCTGAAGTTGAATTTTTTTTCCATACATGTATTTAATCTTAACGGTGATATCTGACGGTTGGAATAGATTTTATAAACTTTTAGATTCAAAATCAGAACATATGCACTAATGTTCCTTAACTTGTTTATTAAGTGTTTAAGTGAATGTATAGTTTCAAATAGTTACTATACGTAGACTCTTCAAATGCAAAAATGTTGTGAAATAAGATATGACCGAAATGATAAAATACGTCCACGGTTGAAAAATGACAAGATTCCGATAAAATCTGTGTGCCGAATGTTGCGGTACACTGTTTTTTACTTTCGTTTTCCTATGGGTAGCCTGACGTTCGATAAATCAATTTTGTAAAAATTTTATACGATTAGTTGCGTCTTATTGATTTGAAACTATTATCTGTTGAAGGTGAGGCCAGAAACCGTCATTTAACTAGACTAATTTCCGTTTTTAAGCGTTTAGAGGTTTGACTTACTGGTTTAACCAACAGTTTAGCCGACGAAAATTATATGTCGTCGGCTAAACTCTTGCGATCCGCGCCTTTTTATTGTCCACCGTTGGATGGCTCAGATCGGACGGCTGTTGATCTTCCAAAGTATAGGCGACGATGTTCATAGAATAGCCGACGACATTCAAAGTATAGCCGACGATTAAAAAAGATTTCGTCGGCTATTCAAAGAATAGCCGATGAAATCTTTTTTAATCGTCGGTTATTCTTTCTGCTATAAATCAGACAGTCCCGAACCCTAGCCGACTTTTTTCTCCTCCTCCTCCTCCTTCCTCAAATCGGCTGCGTCACTTCCTCCAATCCGCCGCTCTGCTCCTCCTCCTCTTAAAATTGGCGGCGCCTCCACCTTTCCTCCTCCTCCGGCCTCCTCCTCCTCCTCCTCCTTCCTCAATTCGGCCGGCCTAGCTCCTCCTCCTCCTCCTTCCCCTTCTCCTCCGATCTAGCTAGGTTTACCATTTTTTTTTCTTCCAATTTATTTTAATTGTATAATTAAATTGTTAAATTGTTATATAAATTGTTATATAATATTTGTTAATATTAATTATATAAATTGTATATATTTTTATATATTTGTTAATAAATTAATTATATATTTGTTATATATTTGTTAATTATATAAATTTGTAAATATATTTGTTAATAAATCGAGCTAGGTAATTAATTATATAAATTGTTATATATTTGTTAATATATACACATATTTGTATATGTATATATATGTTAATGTATATTTTAATTGTTATATATAAATTGTTAAATTAATTATATATATAAATTGGTAGCCTAATTATATAAATGGTTATATTTATGTTAATATATAAATGATTATTTGTATGTATATATATATATATGTTAATGATGAAATTAGTTATATTTGTATATAAATGGTTATATTTATGTTAATGGTTAGTATTATTTAAAATTAGTTAAAATTTAAATATTAATTTGTTAGTATGTTTTAAAATATGTTAGTATTATTGGTTATTATATTAATTTGAATTTGTTATTTAATGTAATATAATTTAATATTAATTAATGTATTAATTTATTTATTTCCAGATAGCCGATGCACTTAGACAGCTATTCAGAGGCTGTCGTTCCAGATCTAGGGGTTCTGGAAGTTCTGCCGGTTCTGCAGACTCCGACAGGACCATTAGCCAACCTGAGAGGACCATCAGCCAGCCGCGGAGGAGTGTGGATTCATCCCAGCCGTGGAGGACTGTGGATTCATCCCAGCGGCGGAGGAGTGTCAGTTCTCGGCACCAGACCCTTCTCCAGGCGGGGCGGCCGTCGAGCAGTTCACGTCCCCCTCTCGGGCCAGATGCTCCGAGGTTCAGTAGGCAGCTATTTTAGGACGAGATAGCTGCAGACGTTCCTCAGGTCCGTATGCCTGAGGTTCATCGGGAGCCGATGACGAGTCCGGCGACGTCTGCTGCTGACTCGACTGAGGGGCCTACTCTCCCAAATCAGCTCTACCTCCCGTACAACATTCCTGCGATACCCGAGGTCGACTTTCGTGGTGTGCCTATATGGCCTGATATGCCTCAGTACGTGAGTGTTGCGGAGGCATACCATCAGGAGCCATTTGAGAGACCTGACCTCCTGATTTCGGCGAGGAGAAAAAGAAAGTCGACAGACGGGTCATCCAGTCCAGGTAACATTTGATTTTATTAATTAAATGTTTTATTAAAATTAACGCACTAATATTTAATTTTATTAACCAATCGTCGTTTATGTGATAGGGACAGCCGGTAGCAGTTCAACGAGGAATACGAGAGGTGTCATATGTTTTGACACGCTCAGGAGAACTGTTGAGAGCAGGGGGAGGATCCAGATCAACAAACCCCCTAATCAGGAGGTTCAGGGGAAAAAACGCCGCGATTACGCGGGTTGCTCGGAGGCAATAATTAGGGATAAAGTCCCTATGTTGTGGACCCGGTGGGCTGATGTGCCCGAAGAGATCAAGAGGGAGGTCAACAACGCGGCGTCGGTGAGTAATTTAAAAAATTTAATTTCTTTATCGTAATATTTAATTATTTTCGGTATTTTTATAATTATAAAACTAATAAAATATTATCTTTCAGACATACTTCGAGATTGCCGAACACAAGCAGGATTGGGCGGACGAGATGCAAAACTCAAGGTACTTTGGGAATTCCTCATCTTATAATTTGAAATATTTTATGATATTAATAATATTTCTAATGCACTTTTGTTTTTTCTGTAGGTTCAAAGAGTGGAAGAACGAGCTCCGTACCCACTTTAACGAATACGATAACCGTGGTCGTATGGGTACTCCAAGAGAGTTCATGTTCAGGGAGTACGAGTGGCGTTGGTTGAAGACAGTAGACTTCAACAACCCACTTATGCAGGTAAATACTAAACTTAACTATAAATGTTTATTTTGTTAAAATTTTAATTATTAGTTTAATTATTTTATAATTATTACACTAATATTTTTTGATGCATTTTTCTAATATTTTATTATTTGTTTGAAGGAACGGTCTCGGATAAACTCTGCGAACCGCCGCCGTAACACAACCCCCCATCATGGTGGTTTTAGGCCATTTGCACAATATCAGGAGGATGCGCTTAGAGATCATCCTGATAGCAACTCGTACGTGGAGACGTCCAAGAAGGCTTATCCACAAGCGACAGAACAGCTCGTAAGTCGTTGATTACGATTTTAAAATTTTAATAATTAATTTTACTTAATTATATATTTGTTAGAATGTTAATTATTTTTTTTCCCGTTCAATTAGGAGAGGGTGAACCGGGCCGAAGAAGAAGTGTATGAGCAAGTAGTTCGGGAGACACAACCGAACATTTCAGAGGGAGATCTGCAAGAAGCCCTGCGCCAGGTCGACCGATCGAATGTCCAAACGGCAGCGAGGATGTTCGTCGCAGCCTTCCCACACCGGTCAAACCAATACTACTGCCGGGGTTTGGGAAGTTCTAGAATAGGACTCCTGAAGACCACTAAGGGAGGTCAAAAGAAGGGAGGTGGGAACAGCCAACAGATGAGGGGGGAAGTGCAGAGATTGGCCGCAAGATTGGCGGCCGAGTCCCAGAGATCACAGGAGCAACACCGCAGAAAACAACAGTATCATTTGGATATGTCGAGTTGGTATGCTGAATGCGAGAGAATTCGGCGACACAACTACGCCGGCCAACAAAACTGGTGGTATGATATGTTCGCGGCACAACAACAAAGCCTTGAACCCCCGCCCCCGTTTCAGCCGTTAGTTGAACCTCCAATGCCTCAACCTCCCGAGTTCTTTCAGCAGGATGACGAGCATGATGGAGAGCAGGATGATGGGGATGACGTGGTGGACTTTAGTGCTTTAGGTGATGATTAGGGTTATATTTTATGTATATTTGAACAAATTAAATAATAAGTCATTTGTTGGTGTAAATGTATGGATTGTCATTGTGAATTGCAGGTTGCTTGAAATGGTAATTTAGAAATTAATTTAATTTTTTTTCCCTAAAATGTAAGAATAGCCGACGAAAATAGCATTATTTCGTCGGCTATAAGTGCTATAGCCGACGATTTTTACCAAATTTCGTCGGCTATAAACGTTATAGCCGACGAAAATGACATTATTTCATCTGCTATAATTAATTAATGCCTATTAAAATATTAATATATTCCGACGGAATAACCGACGAAATAGATGAAATCGTCGGTTATATTACAGAACAAATAGCCGACAAATTTCGTCAGCTATAGTTTATGATATCGTCAGCCATGCTCGAGAATAGGCGACGAATTTCGTCGGATATTTTGCCAAGGTTTGGTCGACAAAATTAATTTTCGTCAGTAATATCGTCGGCCATACTCGAGAATAGCCGACGATTTTTTTTTTTCGTCGGCCATTGGTTTTACCGACGCCGTTTTACCGACGAATTATAGCCGACGAAAGTTTCGTCGGCAGAAGGAATAGCCGACGAAAATTTGGCATAGTCGACGAAATTTTTGTCGTCGGCTATTTTGTCCGATCTGGTAGTGATATGTGAAAATATCCGACGAATTTCGTCGGGCATTATGCCAAGGTTTGGTCGACGAAATGTATTTTCGTCGGTGATAACTTTGGAATGGCCGACGATTTCGTTATTGTCGTCGGGTATATTTTTACCAACGCCGTTTTATCGACGAATAATAGCCGACGAAATTTTCGTCGATAGAAGGAATACCCGACAAAAATTTTGAATAGTCGACGAAATTTTTTTCGTCGGCTATTCTGTCCGATCTGGTAGTGTAAGCAATTTACTAAATCAAGAACTCAAGAAGTCAAGAACAGTATGAACATTATGATAAAAAATTAAAAATATCAAATCAAGAACTCAATAACTTACTCTGTTACTCAATAGGCACGCTGCAGGCACGATGAAATCAGTCTGAGCGGAATCAACACTTTGCAGGATACGAACTGATGTAGGATTTGCAGGCTTTCGAAATTCGAAGAGGATGAATTCAGGATACGAACTGATGCAGGCTTTGCAGGCTTTCGGGCTGCAAGGAATCAATACCTTTGCAGGATACAAACTGATGCGAAGAGGCAAAGTCGCGAAGTTTGTCAGAGGAGAAGTGCCGGAGAACCGGAGAAGAGACGTGAATTGGAAAAGAGTCAGAAGACGGAGATGGCTGAAGCTGTAGGGGACTAAGGGTTTTTCATTTTTTAATTTTTTTTTAACCCTTTCGGGCTTGCGGGCTTTTTACCCCAAAAATTTGATGGACCGAGCCCGGCCCGGCAAATGGAAGAACTGGCCCTGCCCGAGAAAAATGGTGTAAAATCTATTTCAAAAACCGGCCCGAACCGGCCGGCTCGGCTCGGCTCGGTTTTTCCAGTCCAACCGGTTTCCACCGAGTTTAGTGCCCAGCCTTAGTTAGAATAATGCTGCTCTTGCCGAAGTTTGCTGGAAAATTCTCACTAACAAAAATAATTGGTGGGTTGAAAACTTGAAATAGTTACTCAGAAATACCTCAGGAAGAAGTCTTTTTATCAGAAAAAATGTGCTTCCCACTCCCTGGCGTGAAAGAGTATCCTTGATGCTAGAAGTATTCTTTCTTCTCAGATGAATTTTAGGAAATGGAAAAAATATAAAATTTTGAACCTTTATTTGGGTCTTTGATTATCCTCTTCTAGAGGTTGTCCTTCCTTCTGACAAAAATATGATTAATATAAATGATAATGTTGCTGACTTTATTTCAAATGGTGTTTGTAACTTGAATAAGCTTGTTGCTGACTTGCTGTTCTTGATAAAGATGTAATTGATAAAATTGTTGCCATTAATATCCCGTTGATTGGTCATGTTGATGAATTTGTTTGGGGACCTGCCCCTAATGGAACTTTTTCACTAGTCTGCTACTAATTTGCAATATAATGTGTCTTCTTATTCCAAGGCTAATTTGTTGAATATATTATGGAAATTGAATCTTCCCCCAAAGCCAAGATTTTTTCTTGGTTACTCATTAGAGGAAGGATAAAAACTGGAGCCTTCTTGGCTCGTTTAGAACTTTGTGAATAGCTCTTGTGCTTTTTGTGATTCAGGTTTGGAAGATCTTACTCGTTTGTTCTCTTCTTGTCCCATTTCTTTGGGGGTCTAGAACATGGCCAACCACCTTCCCAGTTCCTCATCCTTCAATGACCTAGATGCCTAGTTGGAAGTTATCTTCACCAACTACCCACCTCATATTGTTGAAGATTGCCTTCTAATCTGTTGGCATTTGGAGGTCTCGAAACAACATGGTCTTTAGAGCTGCTCAAGCCTCTCCTGTTACAATTGTTCTTCTTGCTGCTTCTTTGGGTACTGCTTACCGAAAGGTGAACAAGAAGTGTAGTGTCAATCCCCCAATAAGTCAAAGTCTCCAATCAAATGGATTCCTCCAGCCCCAAACTGGCTCAAACTCAATTTTGATGGATCTGTCACAAACACATCTTCTGCTGCTGGCTTTGTGGTGCGTGATTCTTCTATACATCCTTTTGTCTCTGGTGCCAGAAATCTCCTTACTACCTCTGTTCCGGAAGCTGAATGTATTGCCCTTAGAGAAGGTTTTCTTGCTGGTCCTGATGCTAGCTAACTGTCGTCTCTTGGTAGTGGAAGGGGATTCTTGTCTTATCATAAATTGTGTGAAGGGTCCTGCACAACTCCTTGGAAGCTTAAATCCTGTGTTCGACATATTTGTTCACTTGCCAGCTCCTTCGAGAGCATATCCAGCAAATTTCTTAGTCGATAACATTGCCCCTCTTGCTCACAATAGGTAGGCCTGGCAATCGTGCGGGCCCGTGCGGGCCCGTGCGGGCTCGTGCGGGTCCTTAACGGGCCGTGCCTTTAACGGGTCGGCACGTTAAGAGTCCGTTTACATTAACGGGTTTCGCGGGTTCGGCCCGATGGGTTTACGGGCTACCCGTTGGAACCCGTAAACCCGTGAAATTTTTTTTTTTTTTTTTTTTTTTTTTTTTGAGTTTCTGTTAGCTGTTACTTTTTTGAGGTTCCCATTTTCAGTCTTGTTCAATACCTCACTATTGTAATGTTCTTACATGTGGCCGAGACAGTTATTTTGACTCATTCTTTTGTCCCTTAAATCTCGATCTACCTGAAGAAGTTCCGAGTAGCAAGTACTATTAAATTTCCATATGATGTAAGTCGAAGAGAATTAGACCTGAGTTCATATATCACTGAATCACACCATTTGAAGCGATAAAGCCATTATTTGATCTAGGGGATCCCAATTGAACAACACCACACATTTAGCAGAGATAAACCATGTCAAAGACTCCAACCAAATGGAGTCACGTTCTCAACAAATGAAAGGAAGATATGTGAAAGAAAAGCCTTTACATTAGGTCAACAACATGGAAAGAGATTAATTAGGAAAATCAATGATTGAAAAGAGCAGATGAGCCCTGATACTGATGGTCATTTGAAGAAACTCAACAGACAAACCAAAACACATTTGCTACATACAGTACATAGTACAGAAATACAGACCAAAATAAATTGTTCAAGCCTTCAAGGCAGCAAGACAGACAGACCAAAATAATAAATTGTTCAAATGTTCAAGCCTTTACATTAGATCAATTTAAATATTTCTCTCAAGTGAAGCTTTCTTCTTCTTCTTCCATTCGATCATGCAATATCAAACCAAATATATCATCGGTAAGATCCTCCACCTCAACAGTCTCCTTTCCTAAAATATTAGAAAACAATAATTTTAAATATGACATAAAGATTAAAACAATGAAATAAAACTAAATTGTTTCTTATTTACCTTTTTTGTCGAAAATCCAATCTCGATTACACAGCAAAGCTTGTACAGTGTCAGGCAATAAAGAGCTCTGATACTCATCTAAAACTCGACCGCCAATGCTAAAAGCTGACTCAGATGCAACAGTAGAAATAGGAATGGTCAACACATCACGAGCCATTTGAGATAGGATAGGGTATCGGTGTCGCTCCATCTTCCACCAAGCGAGTACATCCAAGTCTACCAATCTATCTAGTCTTGCTTGATCCAGATATTTGCTCAACTCAGTCTTCAAACTCGAACTCGGACCACTCCTGTAACGGGCATCAAATTCCTGCAAATATAGAACAATATGAATTTTAACACTTTCTTAGCCATACCAACCAAGAATAATGGTGTCAAAGTACTACTATCAATTCATGGAAACATCAAAACAATAAGCACGTATAAACATTTATTTACCTGAAGTATACAAGGCTTGCCTTGTGTTTGAGATGAGCTCTCATGAACCTGATAACTGGAACTTTGGTGAGTGAAGCTTCCCTTGTATGCACCATACAAAGAAGATAATGTGTCGGTAAAAACCTTTAACTGTGAAGATCTTGGACCATAGAGTTTGTCATAAGCCCAATCCACAAACTCCATCTTAAACCGAGGATCCATCACAACAGCAATCCCCAAAATCGTGCTGTAATCCGACCAATACTTCTTGAACTTCAAATTCATCTCTTTCCCCATACGTTGCAAAAAAGGATCTTCATCTTCCATGGCACTCTGTATACTGTGTTGAATAACAAATACTTTCGGGAAGAATAAGTTTGATTTAGGGTATTTTGTTCCAGAAAACAAGACTGTTACTTCATAAAACTCCCCTAAAAACTTATTTATCTTTTCAATCTTATCCCATTCATCATTATCAGGACACAACTTGAAATTACTGTCACTTACTCCCAAGTTCATCAAGGCACGTCGGTAGTAGATAGCACCATCAAGCATCAAATACGTCGAATTCCACCTTGTTGGGACATCTTGTCTTAATCCTCTTCTACTTCCTCCCAATCCAACTTGTGAAACACACTCTAAAAATCTCTCTTTTCTTGCTTGGGAACCCTTTATATATTTGATGCATTCCCGAATCTTTGTGACAGCCCTATCTATCTCTTTCAGCCCATCTTGAACTATCAAGTTCAAGATGTGTGGACAACATCTCACATGAAAAAATTTACCATCCATGATAAGCAAGCCTCTAAAATTCAACTTAATTTTTAGCTTCTCAACAAAAGAATCATTAGCGCTTGCATTATCTAAAGTAATTGAAAACAACTTGTTTTCAATTCCCCACTCTCCTATCAAGGTAAATACCTTATCGGCTAATGCTACACCATCTTCAAGACATGAGCCTTAACAGTGTTTCTACATGGGAGTTTAAGTGTAGGAGAGATGTATGAAAACACATCTCTTATACCCTCATACTCGACAAAACTAAAGGGTAAATCATGTCTAACAACTGCTTCAATCACCAACTCAGAGAATTTTTCATGACTAAATTTATCAGAACGTGTGGAAGACTGTGGTGAGACAACATTACTAGAACTACAACTATTATGGTGACGCAACATGCTACCCGTACCTGTTGCAGAATCACATTTGAGTATGGCTCCGCACTTTTTGCACTGGGCACGCTTCACCATATCATCACCCATAGGAATATCCTCAAATGATGTCCAAACCACTGATTTCCTTGCCCTCTTCTTCTGTACTGCCACACCTCTCACTCGATTACTACCTCCTTCTCCTCCTTCCTCCGTAGATAAACTCTGAGACTCATCATTCACACTCATCTACAAAATAAAAGAACATACAAGACATATCACAAACAAGCAGCAAATGTCTTTTAAGGGGCTTTCCAGAATGATACAGATTCGGAAAAATGACTTCATAGAAGCACATGTTATAAATAAATTACATAGAAGATAACTTTGCATAGACAGGGGGGGGGGGGGGGGGGGGGGGGTAGTGGTTTCTTCTTTTATATCCGGAGGAAATGCCTGTTATTAATCTGAGAGACGAATAATAGATCCGTACACATAATGGTAGAACACTGAGAAGCTGTAAATCTAAGATACACAGGACAATTAGACACAAAATTGAGTTCAGACAATGATGGCTATTAGAACCTACAAATTAAGAGTGAAACTTTTTATGGATCCAGGTTAAATAGATATCAGTGTAATGTAGTCAGGTTAGATCACTAAAGAACTGACAATGGGATATCTTAGACACTAAACAAATTAACACAGCAACTACACAGCAGAACCCAATATCCCGAACATAGACACTAAACAAATTAACACACAAACCCCAATTCATCATACTTCAAGATTACAACTTTACCACACAACCCATCAAAAATAAAAATTGACAGCATCCCTGTATCTATACTTCACATATAATCAGATTTCCCACCAATAATAACAAGCAGCATGTTATAACAATCTTATTACTTCAAAGCTAAAAACTTTAGAACCCGAAATAGCTTTTACCTAAGTATGTAGAAACCAGTGTTGAACAAGTAGTATGAGCTAAAGTTGAATCGAGTATGTTACAGAAAACAAAGAGAGAAACGAATGGAATACAAATTGGAAGGTAACCCAGTAGAATGTGAGATATGAAAATGAAAGACGAACCATTTTGTGAGCTTGATCTCCCGCCGGCGGCTGAACCTCCTTCCGCCTACTTTACAACCTGGATTCGCAGGTCGCTTCTCAACCCTCTCATTTTCTCTTCTCCTCTCTTCTTTTTCTTCTTTCTTCCTCCTCTCTCCCCGACCCCTTCCTTATCTCTCTTTTCTTTCTTCTGTTCTCCGTTTTAGGTTTTACAAAGTTTTTTTTTAATCGGGTCCCAACGGGTTCCAACGTGCAAGCACGACCCGGTCCGTTAGAACCCGTGCTTTTCGCGTGCCGGGTTTGCTAGGCACGTTTAGCAACCGTACGGGTTTCGGGCGGGTTTTTCTCGTGCGGGTTTCGGGCGGGTTTCGGACTCGCGGGTTTAATTGCCAGGCCTAACAATAGTAGTGTCCCCCAGCGTTTGTGCAACGGAATGCTCAAGCTAATATGGTTCTTTTGTTAAACTCTTTTAGTTTAAGTTGCTCTGGAAATGCTTTTTTGTAATCTTTAATTTTTGGGAGGTTCTATTCATAATTCTAAAAATGACACTTGTACCTCCTTGCTTAATGTACCTCCAATTTACATTCTACAAGAACCAAAATGTTATTTACAACTCCCTAATTTTTCCAAAATACCCAAAATCTAATTAAATCAATTAAAAGCGTTTCCTTATAAAATATTCAGTTCACACCTCCAAAATCGGTAATGAAACATACTTCAATTTTTTAAATATTTATTAATTATGTTTTACTTTGAAAAGATATCTAAAATCAGGTAAATATATTGCTCTAATGATCTGAAATTTTAATTTTTTCTCTTAATCTATTTTCAATAGACAAAAATTATCATCTGGGTCTTTATTTTACTTTTTCTTCTTTGTTGAGAAAATTTGGATTTTTGGGTTGATTACATAGTTTGTCACTTTATTTTGTTTGCTCGTGAATTTACTCAAATATCATGAGTGTGCTAATCCATTGATAACCTTTACAATTAGTTTTGAGTTCTCCATTGAATTTTAGTTTTAATTAGAAGATATTATTTTTGTTCCTCTTCAAGATCAGATTGGAAAAAAAATTAAGAAATGGAATGAATATGAAAATATATTCTTTGTTTTCTATTTCTCATTTGTGATAAATATTTTACAAAATATTTTTTAAAATATAACAGAACTGTAATTTCACATGGCTTGATAAAGTTAATACTGACTTGAAAAAAGAGGGAGGTTCAAGTACCTTTTTTGGAGATATGAATAGAAGTTTCCTCAAATTTTTTCTGAAAAAAAAAAAAAAAACTCGTGAAATGAATGCAATTCCACACTGAATCGGGAAAAGAAAAGTAAATGGACGTTTGTGTGACGGTATAGTCAAACCAGGTAAGAAAATTAAGTGGCATAAACCTTGCAGTAAATAATAAAATAGAAGCAGAGATATGTTGTGAGCCACAAAGAAGTAGAGATGCAGAGAGCCATGCAGACTGGAAGGAGCGCTCCACAGCCACAAGACGTATGTCCGTAGGCCCTCAGCACAGCACTCCCACCACACATCTTTTCTACTCCAAAAATCTCTCTCCCTATTTCTCCATCTGTCTTGATTTTGATACGTCAAATCCAAACCCCTCCCTTATCTTCATCATCTCCAAATTAATATCCTCCTCTCCTCCTCCGGCGATGAAAATTCAGTGCGATGTGTGTGAGAAAGCTCCGGCGACGGTGATATGTTGCGCGGACGAGGCGGCCCTGTGCGCCAAATGTGACATTGAAGTGCACGCCGCTAATAAACTGGCCAGCAAGCACCAGCGCCTCCTTCTTGAATCTCTCTCCAACAAGCTCCCTCCTTGCGATATCTGCCAAGTAAGTAACTCTACCCTTTGTTCTCTTCTTCTTGAATTTGATCCATCTTGGCAGTTCAAGCACATGTAACTGATGCAACTCTTGTTCCAATTAATATTGGCAGGACAAGGCCGCTTTCATCTTCTGCGTGGAAGACAGAGCCCTGTTTTGTCAGGACTGCGATGAATCTATTCACTCTCCCAATACCCTCTCTGCCAACCACCAGAGGTTCCTCGCCACCGGAATCCGAGTTGCCTTGACCTCCGCTTGTGC
Source organism: Potentilla sterilis (assembly GCA_963682095.1). Taxonomy (NCBI): domain Eukaryota; kingdom Viridiplantae; phylum Streptophyta; class Magnoliopsida; order Rosales; family Rosaceae; genus Potentilla; species Potentilla sterilis. Next base: position 32,257,326 of record OY821758.1, read on the forward strand.
CAAGGACGCTCAAACAACCACCTTAGACCCACCCAACAATCATACTTCATCAAAACTCCCAACTTCTCCTTGGGGTGTTGATGACTTGCTTCAGTTATCAGATTTTGAATCTTCAGACAAGGTTAGAAATTTTCGATCTAGCTTTATGTTTTCTTCATACAACAACAACAACTGTACGTAGTACGTGGTCTATTATAATTACTTGAATTTAAGGTAAAACCTCCAAGCAAGTATTATCACTAGTACCCAGTTCAGTTAGCAACTCAATAAATAAACAAGATACAAATGTCTTAAACAATGAGAATAACATTTTTGGGAAAGTGGCCGGCGGGGAAACTTGCTAGCATATACTACTGATACGGATGATCCATGTTATCATTTATGTAGTGTTCAATGATCTTTTGAACTTCATTATTTTCGAATTCCGGGTATGAATCATGTTGTAAAGGAGGTAGTACCTCATTGGTTCTGTCTTTAGTGGTGAGAGGTGAGGTTCTTTAGTTCCCAACTGATTTTAGAAATAATTTATAACAATTCATGCTGAAAGTATTGGTATTTTCTTTTCCTTGCACTGCTTCACTAAACTAAGAGTCTCATGTTTGGGTACTTTACAGAAAGAGTCACTTGAGTTTGGAGAGCTGGAGTGGATAGCAGATATGGGTCTTTTTGGTGAGCAGTTTCCTCAGGAGGCTTTGGCAGCAGCTGAAGTACCTCAGCTTCCAGTATCACAATCGAGCAACTATACATCATATAGACCCCCAAAATCAAACAGTCCATACAAGAAGCCTAGGATCGAAATTGCCGATGACGATGACGAGCATTTCACTGTTCCTGATCTTGGAATATTTTAGGCATGTATCAACTTGATGGGTTAATTGATAGGTTGAATTATATATGTTTATACCTTAAGTGAAAACATACTAATGTGTATTATGCATGTATGAAAGAATTTACGATGCACCTCATGATTTTAAGATCGTGAGGTAGTAAATTTTCGGGGATTTGCTTCTCCTTTCTGTTTTCTTATCGGATCCATTAATATGTAATATTGCCTGCTTGGTAAATAACATAATAAGACCATATAATGAGAGAAAGATATATGCCTGTTATGAAAAACCAAGTGACAGCGGAAATTGATGATTGATGTTTAAATTTCAGGTCAGCTGTTTCATAAGAATCTTGTGTTTCCTTATGATTATTTTACTCGCTTGTAAAGGTGGTGAATTGTCTGTGTTTATTGAAGATAATGATCAAGTAAAGGAGGAAAGGATCCGACTTATTGATGAGGAAGAGTAACAGAATGCAGTTTTCCTATTCTAGCTAGAAAATCTCGTTGTAGTCCTGTAAGTTAGGGATTACTGTAAACGTGTACATGAGTTGTTAGGGTTCGATGTTGTATATATATCCTATAAGCAGTCCTTGATGAATGAGATGCATTCTTTCACAAACACAAACTTTATTATGGTACCAGAGCGCCGTTCCTCGGCCTAAAACCTCGACCAAAACACAACCTCTCTCTTGGCAAATCCTACAAACCTCGACCAAAACCTCATCTCCTCTCTCGGCAAAACCAATTCAACCATGGACAGTGATGAAATCAAAGCTCTAGCGTTATTGAAGGAGAAAATCTTGAAAGAAGCAGCAGCCTCTCCTTCAGGGCCTCTTGCACGCACACCTGAACCATGGGATTATTCTAATCACCCTCTCTATCTCCATCATTCCGACCAACCAGGTGCTATACTAGTGCCTCAAGCGTTGATGGAGGACAATTATGATGAATGGGTTGGATCCATGAGTATATATGGCTTTGACGATCAAGAATAAGATCGGCTTTGTCAATGGTTCTAGCACTCGACCAACTACTCAAGATGATGAGCAACAACAATGGGATCGTTGTGATACGTTAGTCAAAACTTGGCTAACTGGTTCCATGTCGAAAGAAATCTCCAAAAGTGTTAAGCACTGCAAGACAGCTCAGGCAATCTGGACTGAGCTTAAAGAGAGATTTAGTCAGACAAACATGGTGCAATTATTCAACCTTGAGAATGCTATCTATGCGTGTCTACAAGGTTCAGACTCGGTGACAACATTCTATACAAAGCTCAAGAGTTTGTGGGACGAAAGGGACTCGGTGTGTGGCCTTACGGTATGTAACTGTGAAGATGGAGTGAAACTTGGTGAGTATGTCAAGAACCAACAAACCATGAAATTCCTCATGGGACTTAATGAAAGTTACGATGCTTTGCGGAGTAATATTGTCTCTATCGATCCTCTTCCTAATGTCAATAAGGCATATGTAATGGCGTTACGCCAAGAGAAACAAGTGCAAGCCTCAAGTCACAACAAGGCCTCGGATGCAGCAGCTTTCTTGGTTCACAAGCCAAGCCGTGACACCGAGAGGGCTCCTGCAAAGGCCCCTGAGCGAGCCCCTGGCCGCAACAAGAAACCTGTCAATGCCACAAGGTGGTGCGACATTTGCAGTAAAGACAACCATTCCACAAAATTCTGCCGTGCACATTTAACGTGTGAATACTGCAATTGGAAGGGACATGATTTTGAGCATTGTCATAAAAGAAAAGCAGATGAGGAGGCTGCCAGAAGTTCTAGCCGAAGTAATCATGTACTTGCCATGCCAGATTCTAAGGAAAACCTGAATTTTCCTTTCTCCAAGGAGGATTGCAAACAGATCTTGAAACTCTTGAACAAGAACAAAATCTCCACCGCTAACCAAGTCGGTAAAATTCTTCCTCCTTTTGATGAAATTTCAGGTAAAGCTTTTCAGATTACTAGTAATGATCAAAACAGTATTTGGATCCTAGATAGTGGTGCCAGTGATCACATTATTTGTGATAGTAGCCTACTCACCGAGTCATCCGTTGCACATAATCGTTTTGTCAAACTTCCAAATGGTTCTAGGGCACAAGTCAGCCATACTGGTTCAGTTACTTTCTCTTCCCAATTCACACTTCATAACGTCTTATGTGTCCCATTATTCTACCTCAACTTGATTTCTGTTAGTAAGTTGTGTAGAGATTCCTTTTGTATCACCATATTTCTTAAACACGTGTGTTACATACAGGACCTACGCTCGGGGAGGATGATTGGGACGGGATCTGAGAAGGAAGGACTCTATTGCCTCAACACAGTTCAGCAAGTCACATGCAATGCCGTTGACAGTAGCTCTCAAACGCTCTGGCATCAACGGCTTGGTCATCCATCCTCTAGGGTTTATCCTTTATTTCCTTTTCTTTCTAATAAGTCTTGTGATTCAAGCAAGTGTTCTATTTGTCCGCTAGCCAAACAAACTCGCACTCCATTTTCTTTGAGTTCAATTTCAAGTACTTCTTCGTTTGTTTTAATTCATGTTGACATTTGGGGAGGTTATCATGAACCTTCAACGTCAGGTGCTAAGTATTTTCTTACAATTGTTGATGATTTTACTCGTTGCACTTGGGTCTATTTGATGGTACAGAAATCTGAAGCAAGAAAGTTTTTGATCGATTTTATACATATGGTTGAAACTCAGTTTGATACAAGAGTCAAAACAATTCGTAGTGATAATGGTTCCGAGTTTAAAATGCTCTGATACCATAATAAAGTTTGTGTTTGTGAAAGAATACATCTCATTCATCAAGGACTGCTTACAGGATATATATACAGCATCGAACCCTAACAACTCATGTACACGTTTACAGTAATCCCTAACTTACAGGACTACAACGAGATTTTCTAGCTAGAATAGGAAAACTGCATTCTGTTACTCTTCCTCATCAATAATGCCTGATTTTTACTCATCCAAAGGTATTGTGCATCAAACGAGTTGCGTCAACACACCACAACAAAATGGTGTTGTTGAACGTAAACATCGTCATCTACTCAACATGGCTAGAGCTCTCTTATTTCAAGCGCAATTACCTACGTCTTTTTGGGGAGAAGCCATTCTCACTTCCACCTATCTTATTAATCGAACTCCCACTCCTCTTCTTAAAGGCAAAACTCCCTTTGAAAGGCTCTTCAAAAAGGCACCAACATTTGATCATCTTAAGGTTTTCGGTTGTCTTTGTTTCGCATCAACACACCCACGCAAACCTACCAAATTTGATCCCCGGGCTACCAAATGTATGTTTCTTGGGTATCCAAATGGCCAAAAGGGTTATAAAAGTTTTTGATCTCGCAACTGAACAAATCTTTGTTTCTAGAGACGTGATCTTTTATGAAGATACATTCCCATATCCGTCTTCTAGTCATTCTCGGGTTTCAACCAATCCTTCTCTTTTGCCAACTAGGGTTTTCGATGAAGATGCAAACACTGGGGTTTCGGGTAGTTTTCTTGAGCCTAGGGTTTTGGAGTCTAGGGTTTCCTGTCCGGGTCCTACTCTTTCTAACCCTACCAATTCAGAAAATCCTAGCGTGCCTAACACTCTTCAAAACCCTATTCTCTCATCCGAACTGTCTAATGAGCTTCAAAACCCTAATTCATCTCTTTCACCATCTACACTGCCTTCTTCGAACACTTCTACTCATCCACCACAACATGCTTCCGCTACAGAAACTCGTCGCTCTACTCGTCCAACTCGTACTCCTGGTTACTTGCATGACTTCCATGTTGAGGCAACTCTACCTTCTCGTTCTCTCCAATCAGACTCAATGAGCACAGGTATTCCCCATTCCTTATCTACTGTTTTATCTTATGATCACTTATCTCCTTCCCATCGAGTCTTTAGTGCACAATTATCACTTCTTAAAGAGCCAAATAGTTTTTCCGAAGCAGCCAAACACAAAGTATGGCGTGATGCCATGTTCCAGGAACTTAAAGCTTTACAAGAAAATAAGACATGGAGTCTCGTTCCTTTGCCTCCCAACAAACGTCCAATAGGTTGCAAATGGGTGTACAAGATAAAGCTCAATCCTGATGGAACAGTTGAGAGGTACAAAGCACGGCTTGTGGCTAAAGGCTATAGTCAAGTTGAAGGAGTTGATTACCGGGAAACTTTTGCACCGGTTGCTAAACTTACTACCGTTCGAGTCCTGCTTGGACTAGCTGCTCTCCGTGGTTGGCATCTCCACCAATTGGATGTCAACAACGCTTTTCTTCATGGAGATCTCACTGAAGATGTCTACATGCACTTGCCACCTGGATTTGGCCGAAAGGGGGAGAATGTTGTATGTAAGTTGCATAAAAGCTTGTATGGTTTGAAGCAGGCATCTCGGCAATGGTTTATTAAACTGTCACTGGCTCTCAAATCTGCGGGTTTTCATCAATCATGGAGTGATTACTCATTGTTCGTCCGAAATCAAGATGGCAAGTTCACAGTGTTACTAGTATATGTGGATGATGTTATTCTTGCAGGAAACAGTCTAGAAGACATCACAAGTACAAAGAAGTTTCTCTCAAGCAAGTTCAAATTGAAAGATCTAGGAAAGCTCAAATACTTCCTAGGAATTGAAGTGGCTAGGTCTCGGCATGGCATAGCTTTGTGCCAAAGAAAGTACGCACTTGAGATACTTGAAGACACAGGTTTCTTGGCATCTAAACCTTCTCGTTTTCCAGTTGATCATAATCTTGTTCTGACACAATCAGAAGGAAGTTTATTGGCAGATCCTTCACAATACAGGAGACTTGTTGGACGTATGATCTATTTAACAATCACAAGACCGGACTTGGCATATGCAGTTCACATTTTGAGTCAATTCATGGACAAACCTCGGCAACCACACTTGGATGCTGCACACCAAGTTCTTCGGTACATTAAAGGAACACCAGGTCAAGGCATCCTATTGCCTTCAATTGGAAAGCTTGAACTAACAGGCTTTTGTGACGCTGACTGGGCTAGATGTAAAGACACAAGAAGATCAATCACAGGTTATTGTGTAATGCTTGGGAGAGCACCAGTTTCATGGAGAGCAAAGAAACAAACTACAGTTTCACGATCTAGTGCCGAAGCAGAGTACAGATCGATGGCTACCACAGTTTGTGAAATTACATGGTTGAGAAACATTTTGCGAGACTTGAATGAGAAGCAGTTTCAGCCAACAAAGCTGTTTTGTGACAACCAAGCAGCCCTTCATATTGCATCTAATCCAGTCTTTCATGAACGTACGAAGCATATAGAAATAGATTGCCATGTAGTACGAGAAAAGATGCAGCAAGGAATCATTCAAACTGCTCACATAAGAACGAAGGAACAACCAGCGGATTTGTTTACCAAACCGGTAAGTTCAGCACAATTTCAAACATTACTTGGCAAGTTGAATGTGATCAATATACACTCCAACTTGAGGGGGAGTATTGAAGATAATGATCAAGTAAAGGAGGAAAGGATCCGACTTATTGATGAGGAAGAGTAACAGAATGCAGTTTTCCTATTCTAGCTAGAAAATCTCGTTGTAGTCCTGTAAGTTAGGGATTACTGTAAACGTGTACATGAGTTGTTAGGGTTCGATGTTGTATATATATCCTGTAAGCAGTCCTTGATGAATGAGATGTATTCTTTCACAAACACAAACTTTATTAGTGTTAGCACTTGTTTAATTTTACCATCTGTTGCTCACGCTATTTTACTTGCAGATTGTCTTTGTATTAGTTCTTTTAAACCTGCATCCAAAGAAGAATTGAATCTTTTGTTTTTGATGAAATAAGAGCGCACTTGGCGTAGAGCAAGATGGTTTGAATAAGATAAGATTTAGGTTAGGTTGAATGTAGAAAGATACAAGTAAAGGCTTTACGTGACCCCGATTATCTTGGCATGACCATTTGAATTAACATGAAACTCATTTTCTCATCCAGAGCTTCTTGCCATGGTATTCACCTTGAAACTAATTATAAAGATGTGACCATTTGGGAAACCAAACAAACCAACAACAAAAGTGTCAAGTGATCTCATCACACTCAGTCCCTCCCACCCTCCTCTCCCATTAGCAAGCAGCCATGGGCAAGCTGATGCCTCTGTTTTGTCTAGTGTATTTCACATTGTGTTCCACTCCATTGTTTACAAGTTCACTAACCCTGGAATCCGATATTCAAGTTCTTCGTGTGGTGAAGCGTAGCATAGACCCCAACGCCATTCCTCCAAATTCCTATCTGGGTAGCTGGGACTTCAAACTCGATCCTTGCGAAACTACAGGCGGGCAGTTTCTTGGTATCTTATGCAGTTTCCCTCTAGACCAGTCCCCAAGCAGAATAACTGCCATTGATCTTGATGGTGCGGGCTATCAGGGTTTCCTAACATCAGCCATTGGTAACCTGTCCGAGCTCACCTTCATCAACCTCAGAAAAAACAACTTTCGAGGACCAATCCCCAAGTCCATTTCCAATCTAAAGAAGCTCACCAGACTTTCACTGTCCAACAATTTCTTCACCGGCACCATCCCCTTGGGATTGAACACACTGAAACAGCTGGAATATCTAGACTTATCGTTCAATAAGCTTACTGGTAACATTCATTCCAGCATAGGTGGACTCCGAGGCCTGACATTCTTAAGCTTGTCCAACAATGGATTCAGTAGCAGAGTCCCAGACCTCTCGGGGTTATGGCAGTTGAAGACAATGGATCTCAGTAGAAACCAGCTCTCTGGAACTCTGCCAAATTTCCCAGTAAGCTTGAGAACATTGATTCTGAGCCAAAACATGTTTATAGGCCACCTTACACCTCTAGCCAAACTCAATAACCTCAAAGTGCTTGATGTGAGCGGCAACAGACTTTCAGGTGCTATAACCAAGACTTTCTTTACGTTGCCGAAGGTCACTCAACTCAATGTTTCAAATAACCACTTCACGACGTTAGAAATCATGAGATCTGATGGAAAAGAGGAGCTTCAGGTGTTCGATGCCAAAGGAAACCAGCTGCGAGGTCATTTGCCTGTGAATTTGGTAACTCTGCAGAATCTCACAACAATCAACCTCTCCTACAACCAGTTTTTTGGTCGCATCCCGGATGAATACGGAGCAAGAGTTGGAGGCTGGAGTGCCCTCTACCTGGACCATAACTTCTTGCTAGGCAAGCTTCCACCACAGTTTGTTCAAGGAGCGCAGACAATCCGGGGTAGTCTCTCAAACAACTGCCTGCGGTGTCCGAATAGCGTTCCATTGTGCTACGGCGGCCAAAGGAAAGTAGAAGAATGTATTGGACGGCCAAACACCAGTGGGTAAGACCAGACGCCAATGCCAAGCAACAGGGCTTGCTTTTGTTGTTTTTAGATAATCCTACTTTGGAACTCTGAGAAATTCATTCCTAGCCAGGTCAAATACACCTTGATCACCCATGAAGGAGTCAAAGGTTAAACTTCCAGTCAGCTAAATAATAATTAGTAATAATTTTTCTGAAAATGAGAAACCAGTCTAGTATTTCTTCCCTCTTAGCCAGACTACTAACACATTACAATTCCTTAAGAAGCCCCAGCACTTAAAACACATAAACTGTAACTGTTAAACCTGGGAGCGCACAAGTCCTCATCACTTGAAACGAATACAAAGAAAAGTGTATACAACGTTTCAGAAACTGCTATAAACAATGAATTGTTCTTTTTCGATACAAAAGCAGTCTTATATCAGCCAATTAACACCAACATTACCAAGCCAAGTAAAAACTGGGAACTGAGCCAAAGCAATGAAGAGCAGGAGATAATGGTGCTTGCTTGAATCATAACTCCTCACCTCTGCAAAGAGGACTCTCTTCATAGTCTTCACCAAGAAGACTCCCATGCATAAACAGGTCCAGGGCATCAAAAAATAGTACGAGTAATTCCACATAATCCGTCCAAGCACAGCCAAGCACAACCCTGTGAAAGTATACCCTGCATATGCCACTATGTCTAGCAAAGGTGCCTCACCACTACCCAAAGAAAACAATGCGGCTTTCAAAATTAAAACTTGCACAACCCAGCCAAGCAGTCCCTTGATGAATAACCAGTTTAGAGCCTCAGGGCTGAACCTGACAGTACAAAGGAAAAACAATTCAAGAGAGAATATTAAAATTCAAAAGAGTTGAAAAGTTTCTTGTGTACAAGGAAAATTCCAATGCAGGCATGTAATTAAGAAAACCAAAAAGTACACGACGTTGATTGAACCACAAGTAAAAATCAAAAGACCTATGAAATCCTTCAAGATCAGCATCTCCATTAAATAACTAAAGTAGGCCCCAAACTAACCGGTACATCAAATGCCGTAAAAAGTGTGTTTAGTTCTCTTTTCAATAGACCTGCTAATTTCCCGATTGTATGACAGTTTAAGCCAACGGCCGAATCTAGCAAGTGACTTGCTTGAAGCTTGAACACAAGCTTAGATTGAGAAAGCTATTTTTTTCGGACGTCAGTAAAAGATAGTGTTAGATTTTACTCTTTAAGTTTTGAGCTAAGATATCTAGGATAGCAAAGACATCATTTTAAAGATTTTCTTTGTCTATTTGTTACCCTTTTTTTCTCACAATACCAAAAATAATGTTATACAATTCTAACTAATGGATGATTATTGCCCTTAAGAATAATTTGACCATTTTTAAGGGGGAAGGCAAAGCCAGCTACACTACTCATATATCTTCATGTAGGAGACCAGATAAAAAAAATACAGAGTAATAGTAGAAGTATCATCAGCTAAGGGATTGCCATCACTAAATCAACCAAGAGGAGAATACAATGTAGACTTTCATATAACTTACTTCCCATGACGACCCAATGAGAACCCAGCCAAAACCACATAGGTTCCAAATGCCATAAAGGGAATATATAGGTCAGGTGCATTGATATCATATATTGGGGGTTTATAAGAAAGTCTTCCTCCTACTGGCTCAGTTATCCGTGTCCAATGACCCTGAAACGAAAAGGTTGTGGAAGGGTGTGAAGCAGTGAATTCTATTGCATAAATGTGATTTGACAAACAAATACCACATGAGGCTAGCGCTTACCCTGTGCAGAAATGGAAATAGAACAACCTTCAATTTGTTCCTCACATACTGATCATTGACTTGGAAGTAATACTGAGGATCAGAGAAATATCTACTAATCTGTTCATTTAAGCAGACGAATGAGAAGATATCAGAATAAAGCTCAATCACTGTAAAGCAAAAAATAAATTTGCAACTTAAGAACACCTTGTAACAATTAAAAAGTAAAGCTGAGTATTGTTACATTTAGTTATTCATAGAAGTTGATCAAATGCCATTCATTATTTACTGTTGTTGAACACCTTTTACAACTTGGGCATGAGGTTGTCAACCTAGTTAAACATGAACTATCAACCTTTGGCTACTTAAAGGCTGAGCAACATGAATCATGGAAATACATATATAAATAAATAAGCAAAACAACAAATCAAATTTGTTCCACCTGAATCAAGCCATTTCAAAAGTGATCATCTAATTAATGGAGGGAATCATCCATTTATTTTGAGTATCATTCAATATATTACTGAGCATATAGACTATCATACACCCAAAGCCTGAAGAACAATAGTATTTCAAACTCCAAAGACTATCATACACCCAAGTTCGTTGAAGAAGGACCAGGAAAGTGGCCATGATGTGTATGATATCTACACTTACATCACATGCTCCATTACTTGACCGAAACAGAAAGTAATAAGTTAACAGTATATCATCGTCATCCTTTATAACCGAAATTACATAGCGTTGATCAGCTACTTACGTTGCTTTGTACATACTCAGAGCTTGATCCTAGAATTTTCTCTCCATAGGAACCCAATCCACCCCGGATAAGTCCTGAACCAGCACCATAGAACGTATTTCCAAACGGATTAGGCTGGGGATTCGCAGGTGGTCTCGGCATACCAGGTTGGGCTCCCACATTATTGTACATTGCTGTAAAAACAAAACAAACACGAAATGAAAAGAAATTATATAACATTTCGTATCCATATAACAATTGCTTCAAGTAGATTGACCTAGCAAAAGACTTGTTCTCTAACTCAATGTTTCCACTCCAAACATTATAAATCCATAACTCCACTATGATCACTACCTCAAGAAACCCTAGGATCAGAGCCAAGCAAACTAATTGGGAAATTCGAATCAAGAATCATTGCACATATCCCATATACAAATTAAGAAATCGAGAAAAACAAATCCGACTGTATTGAACTGAGAAAGCGAGGAAATAGAGAAACCTGAAGAAAAATCGATCGGCGAACGCCAAGTGAGACTCGACGCGAAGCTTCAGTCTTCTCTCCCTATTTCCATCAATTTATTTATTTAACAATGATTATTATGATAATACATCCAAGACACAGAGAGAGACGAGAGATCTGTACCGTTGGTTGAGGAGACAAGAACTCCGGCGAAGAGATCTGAAAATCCAGAAAACAAGGCAATCGGTTCGTTTCAGTGAAAAACTGAGACGAGAGAGATGGCAGACCGACCCCCGGGTCCTGTAATTGAAGTTCCAGCACTATCACGTGACCCCACGTGCTTCCCCTCTTTTCACTTTTTCACCTCCTCTGATTTTTTCTCCGTTGCATCATCTACCTAATCCCTATGCGCCACGCGGCAATAATGGCTGTATTCTCCTGGAATTTCTTAATATTTTATAATTAAAATCAGATTTTATAGTTAAATGACCAAAACATCCATAAATAACAAATTAGAAATATAAAATAAATTAAATATATAAATAAAAATTAATTTTTAAAAATTAATTAATGTAGTGAAAGAAAAAAAAAATTAGTAAATTTGAGATGACATATATTATATTATAATGGGTTTTTTATAATGAAAGTTTATTTGAAAATTTAGATAATTAGTCGATTTATTTTTCTACAAATTAATTTAATTTTTTAAAATAATTCATGTTAAGAGGTCGATTTTGTCCTCATTTCATTAATTTTATCTTCTTCTTTTTTTTCTCTTAATCTATTAACACATTTGACTCTTCATCCAAACACACCCCATGAGGCGTTGAAGACTTGAAGTATGTGTTCTTCATAGTGTTTATTATTTTATATTTATGATTTGAAAAATAATAATAAATTTCAATGATTTTTAAGAACAACACAATAAATCAATATTGACATTCACAAATATCAATATATATTTGATATACACTAATCATATTAGATTAGATATAGTCAAATCATAATATATTTTATATTTTTTGTGGTTAGGGACATTTTAGGAAATTTGGGTAGTGTATTTAGTGAAATATTAGAATGAGAAATTAAAGTAGTGGTGTATATCTTCCTTTCTGCTAAACAAACAATGTAAAAACCCAACACTAACCTTGTACATTAGGATCATGTATGATTAGTAAGTACCATTTGCCAAGCTCACTGCTTGGAATCTGAATCCAATACCTAATAGGGCCACCTTGGTAACCCAAATCTCATACCCAGTAATTTAACTCTAGGAAAGAGACCTTGTCAGGATCAGCATCATCCAAATACAACACTTCCCCTCCTCTATATTCCCTGTTTAAACCCTTATTACTGAAAAACCTCCCTCCATAATGAATTTTTAAGGTGAACACATCTCCTGAAATTGACAAAATCAAGTCATTAAATTAACTAAACTGCGTATTCAACCATTACAAAATTATCACATTATAATCACATAAGCTCTTAAAAATTTGTCTGTCATAAATAAATATCATAAACTTTTTTTTTCTTCAAAACTCATAGCTCAGTAGCATGACCATACAAATGGAATGACCAAATCTATTACACTATTTTTACAAGTATACATTGACTTTCAAAATGGTATCATAAACTTATTTTATTAGTCTTATTAAGAAATTCATGTCGTTCACATGAACACACTAGCTGGGAATTTAAGAAAACCCTTTAGAAACACATCAACCCACAACACTCTTCTTCATTTAAGGTCATCACATGAACCAGAACTTAGTAGCTTGTGAGATTAAAGCCACTCACCAACTGAGCCCAAATTCTAGAACTAAGTCATTTAACTCAGTTTACACCTTCATATTCTCTCATTCCCGACACACCCAAGCACAATGTATAAACAATTGTATATGCAGACAAAAGGAAACCATAGATAAATAACAACTTACCCAACAACCCTAGACAAAAACATTGAAACCCTAAAATAAAGCTTACTTTCTTGGCCAATTTTATTATTTTCTATTACAATCGAGTATAAAAGAAGATAAAAGGAAAGCTTTTGAAAGGAGACCAATTCGTTTTACCTGAGGGAACCGCTCGCTCTCCATCCACACGAAAATATCTCCAATAAGTTGGCATGTTGAATTCGATTCCAGAATCGAATTGAATCTCTAGTACGGGCTGTGTTTATTCAGTTCTATCACACATAACGAGAATCCATGCCTACAACAGTTCTGTGTAGGAGAAGTGAAGGAGAAAGAGTATGAAAGTGAAAAGTATAAGAGAGGTTGTGACCCAATTTGGGGGAAAGGGTTAGGCCATTAGGGTTTTCGAGAATAGATGAAGAGACCATTTTGTTCCTGAATTTTTTACGGAGGTAAAGTCCTAAACGGTACGAGATACCAAAATTGGGTCGAGCTCAAAATGTCGGTTACCGTTTTGATATTTTTGAAATTTGAGACACCAAAACTACTAGATTGGAAAAGTTCAGACACTGTTTAGACTATTTTTCCTATATTTAAATATAAAGACCGAAAATGGAATTTCTGGGAATTTTATGATTTCACTATCTGTGAATTTTACGGCATGTGAGACATGTCGATTTTATACATATTTTCTTTGAGATTACTTTACGGCATGTGGGACATGTCGGTTATAAATATTTCCTTTGAGGCTTTTCTTTTATTCATTATATTTATAAGCCACAGAGGTGCGGTTGGGGACTGTACTGATTTATGATTTATTTGGGAAAAGTGTATTTTCGATTTCGGTTTCCGGATTTTATTCACCATATCAAGGTCCGATATATTATAGCTAGCTAGTCTATACAGAGGTATACCTTGAGTCCATGCAAGGAATGTTTGACCAGATAGGTCAGACTCGTATCGGTAGTCGACCGTTTGAGGGTACACTCTTTACTTTGAGCCCACGCGAGGGATGATCTGACCAGATAGTTTAGACTCGCCTCGGTAGTCAATCGTTTGAGGAGTGGCGTGGGATGCTACAGAGCCTGGGAGGCTTCGACCCTTAGCCTGGGAGGCTTATTGTTTATATGGTGCCAACCTTCCCTTGTTTTACTCAATATTATTATATGGGCCAATGAGATTGGTCCAACTATTTTATTTTTAGCTTTCGAGAATATTTTCTCTTTTGAGACTTTCATTTATTTAATAAATTTCCGAAGCAGTGGGGCTGAGTTTTTATTACAAGAATATCTGGAAAATGGCTAATGGGATTGATCATGATTTGTTATTATTCGATTTTCAAAAATATTTTGAAAATATAAAGAAAATACTATATGTTTATTCGATATATCAGCGAGGCTGATTTATAACCACGATTTTTCTAAAACGTTGGACGTTTTATTAAAAACGCATGCATCATGGTTTTTAATTATAAAATAACGGGAAAGTAATGTAATATTTTTATTTAAAGTATTATATTAATTACTTATTTTTATCCACTCACGCTAACGTTTTTAAATTACTTTCTCCTGAGCCCTTCATTTTAAATTGCCCAGTTGCAGATTAGTTTATTAGAGATCAAAAGTACTCGGAGTCGAGGCATAGTCATCGTTATCGCTTCCGCTTGGTGGGATCTGTTGATCCTTTACCTCTTTATTTTGTATTCTTTTCTAGTCCGTTGTATTAAACTGCTCTGATTACCTGTGAGCCAATTGAATATTAGTTAAGATTGATTTTGTGTTTATTTGTGGCGGTTGTTGTGATTTGGAGAGCAGATGGCTCTAGGTATTGAGGTTGAAACTGGATTTAGGGTTGTCCATCTTAAGAATGACTCTATTGATTTATTGGTAGAGTTAGTCTTAAGGTGGTCCCTGCAGAGCTCATCCAGATTTCAGGGTGAAATCCGTGACGGGTCCTGTCATCTGCTCTAATCAATGAGTCTGCCAATTATCTGCACCAAAAGAAAATGAAAAGTGAACGTAGCAGTTCCTCTGATAATCACACAGCACTTCTAGGAAAATTTGCAGGGTTCTTGGTCGAGTCTGAGTATGCCAAAACAGTTGGTATCCCAGGTATCCTTCAAGCATTCTCCACAACTTTAGACATGACTAGCAACCATGATTGTTGGATAATTAACTCAGGTGCTATAGATCACATGACAAACCATTTGTCTAGTCTTAATGATTTTAACATCATGTCCTCTAGTGTCTCTGTTGCAAATGGAAAAGGAGCAATATGGGAAAGGAAAAATTAGGATTTCATCAAAAACTGTCATGTTTTTTTTTTTTTTTAATCTAAAAGAATGGTCTAAGGGTTTCACACCTACCCCCTTGTCTTGACTTGAACCGAGGACCTAATAATATACTTATTAGATAATGGTGTTCTTTACCACTTGAGCTATCTCATTTCTAAAAACTGTAATGTCTGATGAATTGTTTGTTTTAATTTCCTTTTCAACTTTTATCTGTTGGCCAAATTACAAATTTGTTGAAATGTTTTGTCATCTTTACACCGCAGAAGGTATTTTTTCAGGATATCATCACCAAGAAGTTGATTCTTGAATTTTAGTAACAAATTTGATGCTAGTGTGCTTGTGTTGGATATGACATGTAATAACGTGTGACTACTTGGGTGATTCTATGATATGAAATGACTAAAATATATTCTCCATGGTTGATTAAATTCATGTCTAAAGACCACATAAATTCAGTTTAACTTGTGCATCACTTGTCCTTTCAGCAGGCATGGTGCAACAAATTTATCAAGAAAACTAATCTCAACACAAAACAACCATAATTTCCAGGCTAGCAATTGACTATGCTATTTGGGGAATCTACATTTACCTTTTGGACCACTCCAACAGCTGCCTATAGTGGGGTCAGGTACTCATACGGAAGCTGCAAATTGACAGTCTTACAATTGACCTTCAATGCAAAAGAACTGTTATAAGAAAATGACAACATAAGAAACAAATCAGAATTCACAATTCCAACTGTCCATCATCATGAGCCAATGTAGCAGTTGAAGAAGCCAATTACTTCTCTCTCTCTATTTCCCCCTTCCCCTCCCCAATGACAAAATAACAAATTCAGAATTCCAACTGTCCATTATCATGAGCCAACGTAGCTCTTTGGTTTATGACTAATCCAAAATCATCCCCCCATTTTGGATTTGATCTAATTAAAATTATTAATATCATCACTAGCTGCCGAGTGAGGCTTATTTGATTAAACCTGGTATGCATAACAGGTTTGATAACTGATTTGATTCGACTAATTCGAGTGAGACTTTTACTGTGTCTCATAGCTATAATGCACCCTAACACAGTTACACAGGTTTCAGTTTCCATTACCAATTCTTATATATATCTGTAACAGTGTAACTAGAACTCTAGATGCATTGGTTTGGCTGTTTGGTATCTATAAACACACATTGAATAGTAGTGAGTTCATCAGTTCATGTATATGAAATAACCATGTCGATCCACGCTTCCACAACTAGATGATTAGCTATTGTATATACCAAACCAAACCTGTGATACTCCAGATATCAAAACCAAAGCTAATAGGTTTATCAATTTCCATCAATCAAATATGAAACAATAACTCTAATCAAACAACAAAAGAAACCAGTATACCGCTTCTTGTTGGCAATGCCGGTATCATCAATCTTCTCAGCTTCGGTCTTCAAATCGACCTTCAAATCCTCGACAATGCTCTTGCTCTCCAAATCCCAGATCTTAATTCCCTTGCAAAAAGCCAAAATCCCCCAAACCATCAACAGAGAAAGGAAGGGAAGAGGAGGAGAATGAGACGAGAAGGGATGAGGAGGATTTTACCAGAAACGGAGGAGACGAAGGAACCCGTCGTCGCGGTCTTTGAGGTCGCACACTGCAACGGAGAGTAAGAGGGAAATTTTGTGCAAGGTTGTGAAATTTTGTTTCAAGTGTTAGACCGTCGCAGTCCAGGTCTTTAGGAAAATAATTTTATCTGTCCCCGCTCATATTAGTCTTTGAAAATTCAGACATCATATATCTCAATTCTGCTGTAACGGTTATATGAGTTAGCACATAATTGAGTTTAACTAACATAATTGAGTTAGCACATAACAATTATATGTTGCATGATGTTTCCCACCTCTCTAAAAATTTCAGAAATCTTGAGAATTTTCAAGAAGTTTGAATTGTCCAAATTTGGAGACAGCACATAGGGGTCGTAAACGGGCCGTGCTGGGCCATCCTTAGCGAGGTTGGACCGGGCCGGGCCGTCTTGCGGGTGATAAGAGCATAATATGCGACATTTTTAATGTGTTTTATCCCCATTTATGCAATTGCTTAACCCTTATTGTTGTATTATAGAGTCATCGAGTCTAGGTAGGAGTCTTTGGCAGAGTTGGTTGTGATTTAAGCTTAAATGCCGAAATTTGTATGATTTATGAAGAGTTTGATTCAAAGTAGGATTCCTTATTACATTAGGAATCCTAATCGGTTTAGGAGTCTACAATGTCTCGACGTTTCTCAAAACGTCGAAGGTTTTAAGAGTTTCAATCAAAGTAGAACTCCTTGTTGAACCAGGAAATCCTGACAGAATCAGGAATCTATCAAATCATAAATTGTGCTACATTTTATCTTCTCTTATTAATTTATTTATTTCTCTTATTTTCAAGAATTAGTAAGGAGATAATGAACTACAAATTAAAGAAAAATCGGATTAGGAGAACTCCAATGCCGAAACCTACAAGGAGAGAAGAATTGCAATGCAATTAGGAGAAGAAAATAAGCATGCCGAACATGTGCATAAGGGAGTCTTGCACAACAAGACACACAAAGGAGCACGACAAAGGAAGAAAGAAGAATCCGAATAAAGAAGAAACTTGCAGCCGAATTACTAGAAGAAATCAAAGATAAATGTGGACTTAATTCCATACACATTCATTTAGGTTTTGCTGAATTAACGTAAAGCTAGAAGAGAAGAATTATTCAGAAATTATTAAGGGGAATTCGGCAAACAAAGGAAGGAACGAAGAGTCTTGCCTTGTAAGAAAAGAAAAGAGAGTTTCGGCACAACTCTTTGTGCCAAACCCTAGCATCTATGCCGAAACCCTAGCTCCCTCTTCCTCCTATATATACTTCGGCATAGCACTTGAAATCGCATCTCTTCTCTCATATTTTCACATGCCAAAATTCTGCCGAAATAGCTCCACATATCCAAAGAAATATACAAGCCGAATCCCTTCCACCACAACCCTAATTCGTTCATCCATCTCCACCGAATCCACATCTTTGCCGAATCTTCTTTGAAGATTTATCAAAGTATGATTCACTCTTCTCATCATGGCTTTTATTTTTCTGTATAAATTCAATACTTTGTTGACGAGTCACCGAAGCGTCACGCAAATAATAACCCTACAAGAAACGTTAGTGGTATAGCAATAAGTAGGGATCGTTCCAGCCGGGGATTAAGGGTACCTGAAATATAAGAATGTTAGACAAAACACATAAACATATATAAGAAAAAGGGGGAATTCGGATTGATAATTATAACCTACAAAATTAAAAACGAAATAACAAAATAAAACCTAAATTCTTATTTACAAGTGATCGATAATTCCACATAAAACATAGCACGAAGAACACTCAAAAACATGTAAGAAATGAACCAAAGAATAATCGGTAAAAAGTATACAATCGGCAATTCCTATGACTTAACTCAATTCCAATTTTAATTAGAGCCCTTCGCGGTTCATCTATTCGTTAAGACTTCACAAATACTTATAGCTAACTTCGCGTATCACCCTAAGTTGTATGCTAATCGGTTCAAAAACACTTCGCGTAGAAATCAAACACGAGAAACATATAAGCACAATAAACCAAATTGGAAACACATAAACAAGTAAGTCGTCACACATCTTACTTATTATGTAAATTTTCAGAATTATATTAACCCTATTAAGCAACCTAGATCAACTAACTTCGCGTCTAAAATCAACCTAAAATCACTTTGGCAATTAGAATCGCAACCCTAGGAACTTCCATGACAAAGGAGGCCCTAACGTCACAACTCTTTGTGCACGAATTCATGAAAACTAATCAAGTAAATCAAAGATAAACACATAATATACCTACTGCCCTCAATCAATGAAAATGAAAATCAACATGCTATTGTTCACAAGAATCGTTACATAAAAATTCAATACAAAACCGAAAATATGTTCATCATATAAAACCAAAATAAAACCAAGTATTTTTATAACAAATATTGTGACTAGATAGCAATTATTACAAGCCATGAGAGATGAATCACACTTTAAAAACCTTGAGAAGCTTCAATCGGTGTGGTGGAATGCACGGCTGAAGGTAGGATGGAATTCGGTTTGTGGTGGTGGAAAAGATGGTGTTTCGGCTTAAGTAATTTCTGTCTAGAACTTGAGAATAACTTTGGTAGGGCTTTTGGCTTATGCTTGGACAAGAATTGTGATCATTTTTCTGTCCATATGTTGTGCTATTTATAGAGGAGAAGTTGGAGGAAGTCGACAACAACTAGGGTTTACAAAACCTAGTCCGAATTGGCTTTTGTTTCTTGCCGGCAGATATGACCTTTATGTGAAGATTATAGAATATCTCTCTCTACAGAATAGCTATTCAGGTGATTATAATTGATTTAGAAACTAGACTCATGTAGCTTTCTATCCATATATGGTTCGAACTCTGGTTCAGTGTGAGCTGTCCTCGAGAGTCCGTTGAAGTTGGATGACGTGCACTGGAAGTTTTCTGAATTTTAATCAGGATTCTTATTACGATTCTTGACAGCTTCCTCTTTGGATTTCTTTTCCGATTTTTTCATGGATCTTTGCTTCATGGTCTCCTCTTATGGACTCAGCAACTTGGCTTGATGGATAAAAGGTCCAAGGTTCTGCTGCAAGATTCCCTAACTGAACTAGGAACAATACTCCTAGAACCAGCAGCTTTGCTTTCCTTTTCCTGTCTAAGCTAGAGAGCTTCTTCTTTCCATAATTTACACTTCTCTCTTGCTTGGCTACATCCTCTAATCATTATGTAGCTTGGAAACTCCCTCTTAATGCATTTGGATGCCCCTTTGATGCACAAATACAGAAAATCACGAAAATGGGCAGTAGGTTGTTCTTCTATGCAGGCAGTGACCTTCCGCCCTTGCAACTGGCATAACTTTCTCCACAGGGCAGATTTTGATGCGATTCCGAGTTCTGTAGAAACTAGACTACTAGATCTTTCCACGCATATATAGGACACCTTCTAGTTCCTCGTGGTCCGTCCTGGAAAAATTCTGGAAGTTGAGTGATGTGCCCAGGAATTTACTGAAACTTGCAGGATTGCATCCCATTTTTGCTTTGTAATTCCTGGCATCTTCTTTTGCTCCAATTATTGAAACTCCTTCCATTGCTCAGTCCTTAGCATGTTTACTGCATATGAGAGAAGAAAAATTCATCAAAAGCAAAGTCGAGGTTCTACAGAACCAATGAAATATCTCCTGAGACTCATAAATCAGCTTTTAACAAATTTCTGTCTTTTTCTCTATTCTTAACAAATTTTCAATATAACTCTACCAAAGACTCATGACTCTATTATATGACTCGATCCTACACAAATAAGGGTTAAAACAAAGTATAAACGAGGGTAAAATATATTAAGAACGTCACATTTTATGCTCCTATCATTTGTCTATGAAGATTGTAAGGATTTGTGATTGTTTATTTGGTTTTATTAAATTGAATTTAGACTTCCGAATTTATTCTATGGTTGTTTAGTTTCCGATTCGTGTTCATAATATTTTGTGATTTTAATCAGGGTTTGTATGGACAGCATGTTTCGATTTTGTTCTTGATTTATTTTGGTTTACTTTCTGAATTCGTATGCACAAAAGTAATGCACTTGAGGGCTGCCTAGGCCATGACTTCTCCTTAGGTGATAGCTTCATATGCCGAATACAACATGAGGTTAATTACGCACAAAGTTGATTTACCTCATGTTGGTTCTAAGAGCTAGAGTAATTCTGAAAATATACATGTTAAAGCAAGGTGAGGTGACGCCATACTTGTTGCATGTCTACAATTTGGCTTATTGTGCTTATGTGTTATTCGTGTTTACTTTCTACGCCAAGTGTTCTTAAACCGAATTACATATGTTTAGGATTAATCGCCAAGATAATTCTATATACTTGAGAAGTCTTAACGATTAGATGAGCCGCCAAGAACTCTAATTAAAATTGGAACCAAATAGATTCTTGAGTTATTGTTTTATTGCTGTCGTAAATTCCTTGTTTGATTTTATTACATGTTAAGTGAGTTTTGTGTGTAGTGTTATGTGTGAGAGATGTTGATCATATGTATATATTAATTTAGATTTATTTTCGTAAAATTCAGTAGGTATTTAGATAAAAATCCAAACCCCCCATATGATTATGTGATACTTTATGTGATTAAATGCCCTTTATTTCCCCGGATAGAACGATCCATACTTGTCAGTACTACAATCAACACAAGAAGGATAATATATGTATGTAGTTGTTTTGCAGTTGCAAATGTGCTTGGAAATAATTCCATCAGAGGACTTTTCCAGACCGGGCCTATAGGGCTTTTTTGGGCCGGGCCTACCAGGTTTTTTTTGTTCACAATCATACAAAGAAAATAATACATCAATGTCAACAATATGCACGTGAATAACATTGCTCACTAATTATGCAAGAAGCTCAACAACGTGAACATTAAATCTAGTAATATAAATAAATTTTGTTCTTAGTAATGTGGTGACAGAGAAGTTATGTATCATAATTCCAGTCATGAGTGTATATTATAGCTTAAATATATATATATATATATATATTATAGCTTAAATGTATATATAACTATATGTATATACTTTTAATTATCTTATATATATATGTATGATTATATGTATATATACTAATTGGCGGGCTTTTGGCAGGCCGGGTTGGGTTTCTTACCCCTAAATCAAGCCTGGCCCTCTACCCACCGGGCCGGGGCCTATAACGGGCTTTTATGAGGACCGGGTTTTAAGCCCATCGGGCTTGCGGGCCTCCATCGGCCCACTTGATCCGCGTGCTTAATGATGAGGCCTAACAACACATATTCACTTATATGCTGTCTGAAGGGATTGAGAAAAGTTTAGACATCATATAGGAATTATATGTTGTCTGGAAGGTGTGGTATAAAGGCTTTTTTGGCCTAGTGTGTGCTTGGAGAATTATGTAACTGAATTATTATATAACTAAATTCAACCTTACAGGTACTTTTAGGGTGTTCGTCTCTAACCAATGGGCTAGTGTGCCAATGGGCTAGTATGTCTATGAACAAAATTCACCTTATTAAATCTTAACCATAATGATATGCATGTTGACACATAAAACGGAAGGTCACATGCTAGACACCCAATGGAAACTTCAAATACAGTGATCTAGTGGCTTCAACAACTATAATTTTGAACTCATTAGCAATATCTAACATGAAATTTGTTATTTGCTTCATCAAACGATCCACGCTATATTACAAGTTGTAAGCAGCTATGTCCTCAACCCTTATTCAGTTCAGAAATTTATTATTTGTTTCATTGACATGAAATTTGTTATTTGATTGTCCATCAGATATTGAGGGCGGCTTTTATTGACACTTGTGGTAATGTCAACACGAGGTTGTTCTAAACTGAGTAAGGGGCATAAATGTTCGCCTATTAGTTTGTTTGTCTCTATTATGGATGTCAAGGCTTGTTTAACTAGATCTCAAGGCCCACAGATTGCTATCCCTTCTATGTGAAGGGGGCAATAGGGAGTTTACTCTCCGTGGTTACCAACAACGAGTCTTGCCTTGCTCCATCTTAGAACTTTCGTTCTAGCCTTCTGAAACCACGGAACAACTATGTGTCTAGACGATAAAACCTAGACCGCATGTCCACCGAGCTTTGAAACTTGGAATAAATTCGGCAAAAGTGAGTCTTGAGGCTTAAATTAAAACGTTGAAAGCTTTAATTTTTAAGGTATATCGGATAAAAGCATGATACTACCTTGTGTTGTTTCAGCCCATTGCACTGTTATCTCCTCTGCTCCACGTACCTTGAATTTTAAAGTTGTGTGAATAAAAACAAATAGACTCTAAGGATACAAACATATTTGATGTGCTTTAATACTTTCAGAAATATTGAGAATTGTGGACTGAATTCCTTTGTTATACATGTAAATTTCGTGTGTTATACTTGTGAATTTTTGTGATATTTATACAATTTGTAAAGTTTATTACTTGTAAAAATATTGAGTTGTTATTTACACAAAGTGTGATAAAATACTAATTTTACAATCTAACTATACTTTAAATTTTGTTTCTTGTTTTTGTTTTCTAATTCCTTGAAATCTTTGAAATTCTCAGATCAATGAATGTCAGTCATAAGATTTGGACCAAGCATATAAAAGGAGAGTTTCAGAGAATCATTGAAGAAGGGGATCTTAACGTCGAAATCATCAATTCTCACATTGAGGAAGATCTTGACGTTGATTTCCCTAGTCCACCACTCGAAGCAAGGATCATCACACCTACATCATCACGCTTCTCACCATCTTCATCAACCATTCACGAATTTCAAGAGGAAGATACCGAGCTTGATCAAGGGTTGTTAGACGAACCAGAGTTTGAATTGCTAGCAAGTCCATTTCCATAAGGTTACTTGCAATTCGACTTACCAAATCCTCCACCACCAACAATGCATCAATCAGAAAGCAGAACAGGCATGTAGTTGGGAACGACATGGTTCCCTCAAACATCACCTATCCAGCCGTAGCAGCTAGTAAATCGGAAGATTTTGAGCTTCGTGGTGGTTTCATGAGCGAGCTACCAAAGTTCTATGGACTAGCGGGTGAGGATCTGAATTCTCACTTGCAACAATTTTAGTTTACATGCGAGTCCATGTGTCTCAAAGGAGCCGACATTCAACTTATGAAGATGAGAGCCTTTCCATTTTCACTTGATGTCAAGGTGAGAAAGTGGTTATTTGCCGTGCCTAGTGGGAAGATAATCAATTGGAACACTATGGTACATGAGTTTATTCTCAAGTACTTTCCAGCATCAAGAGTGACTCAGCTGAGGAGTCAGATCACTGGGATCAAGCAAGCTCAAGACGAGTCATTCTATGATTACTATGATCGGTTCAAGAGTCTCATTGCCTCTTGTCCAGATCATGGTATACGTGAGGGCCTTCTCCTTCAATATTTTTATGAAGGAATGCGTGACTATGATAAAGAGTTCCTTGATTCGGCAGCTGGAGGATCGTTCCTTGAGAAGGGCAATGTGGAAGCCACGACATTGTTGGAGACTCGAGCTTTGAAGAACCAACAATTTCAACCTCAACAACGTTCCAAGCAAGTGAACGAGACTAGAGCCAATCCAGCATTGGAAGAAAAGGTTGACAAGCTTGCCAACATGATGGCACAACTTATGAAGTCTAAAAATGCCCAAGTGTGTGGGTATGTGCCGATGGACATCCTACGGATCAATGTCCACAAATGGGAAGTGATAACCATGAGGAGGTCAATGCTTTGGGGCACCAAGGAGGAGGAGGTTATCAAAATAACTTCAATCCAAGTTGGCGTGATCACCCCAATTTCAGATGGTCCAACAACGATAATGTGCTCAAGCCCAATGTGCCACCAAATGCCATGCCATTTCAACCTAGGGCAGCTGTACCTTATCAAAGGCCACAAGCCCCATTCGTCCCACAAAATCAAGGTGCGCCTACTACACCTAACTTTGATGAGATATTGAAGTCTCTAGCCATGGGGCAAAGTCAGCTGAACGCCTCCACACAAGCCTTGTTGGTGGGGCAGTAAACAAATGCCAATGACATAACCAAGCTCAAGAATCAAATGGGGCAAGTTGTGGACTTCATGGGGCAGTTTAATGAGCAAGGGAGGCTACTCTCTAATGTGGTCAAGAACCCTAAGAAGGAACAAGCTCAAGCTATAACCAAAAGGAGTGGTAGAGTTCTTGAAGGACCGGTCCCTAGAATACCAAAGAAGAAGGGTGAGGCCGTGCATAGTGATGAGGCCGAGAGTGATGCACACGGCAAGGATGAGGCCGAACAAATGGTAAGCAAGGAGGAGCTTGAAACAATGAGAAAAAGAGATCTTGAAAAAGATCCCGCCACCTCCAACAAAGAAGCACCCAAGGTAAACGATTCTAACCCTAATGGTTTAGTTAAAACTAATCAATCTTCATGTTTACCTTTTCTCTATAGATTTGCTAAGTCTAAAAAGAAGAAATCAGATGAGAAAGTGCTTGATATATTTCGCAAGGTAGAGGTAAATATACCCTTGTTGGAATGTATCATGCAAATACCAAAGTATGCCAAGTTCTTGAAAGTGCTATGTACAACAAGGAGGCATACACGTGAGGAACAAGTTGTGAAGATGAGTGAGACAGTTTCAGCTGTCATCCAAAGAAAGCTTCCTCCCAAAATGAAAGACCCAGGCGGCTTTACAGTGCCTTGTATAATTGAACAATCTCTTTTTAATGACGTTATGCTAGACTTAGGGGCTTCAATTAATATGATGCCTTATAATGTTTATAAGTCCCTAAGTCTAGGAGAATTGAAAAAGGACAATGTGATTATACAATTAGCTGACAGGTCTAACAAATATCCTGAGGGATATGTTGAAGATGTTCTTGTGCAGGTTAATAATCTGATATTTCCTGCAGATTTCTATGTACTCCACATGGAGGAGTCGTCCCTAAATTCCACTCAACTATTGTTGGGGCGACCATTTATGAGAACGGCAAGAACAAAGATAGATGTTGCTGAAGGCAACCTCACCATGGAGTTTGATGGTGAAGTAATAAGCTTCAATGTGTTTGAAGCAATAAGATATCCAGTTTCTGACCTTAAACCGTGCTATGCTATAGATGTTGTTAATTCTTTTGCACAGGTTTTATCAGAGACTTTGGATCAATAGCAACGAGCTATTGAGATGGGGGCCAGAATTGACGAAAAAGGGGAGGAGATGAGTTCGAATGAGGTACGGCTCGAACTTGAGTTGTCCATTGCAAAAGTTGTTGCCGAGTTAGAGGCAACCCCTCTCCTAAGGTATAATAAATTTTCGTCAATTCCAATTTCCACTAATAAATTGTTACCATCTGTGGAACAGGCCCCAAACATAGAGCTTAAGGCTTTACCCGGTCATCTCAAGTATGTATACTTGGGAAATGATGACACTTTACCAGTTAATGTGTCATCAAAGCTGAGCGAGCAACAAGAGGAGAGATTGATCAATGTGCTTAAGAGGAACAAAACCGCCATTGGTTGGACTTTGGCGGATATCAAGAGTATAAACCCTACTACTTGTGTGCACATGATTTTGTTGGAAGAAGGAGCCAAGCCTACTAGGGAGGGTCAGAGACGTTTACACCCTCCTATGATGAAGATTGTGAAAGACGAGGTGATCAAATTACTTGATAGTGGCGTTATATATCCTATCTCGGATAGCTGGGGAGTCCCTTCGGAGTTCAGGCAGGCCGACCCGGTTAAGTTTGGGGAGCTTGTCGCTAGTCATGGACTTGACGCTGATGGAGGGATTGGGCATCCCTACACACACTGGTTGGGGTTTGGAGCCGATCCATTGATGAGCCCGTGGCAGGGCGAAACCAGTATGCGCCTCAGTTGATAAGGCTGGCTTCCAGGGGGCTGGGAGCGCCGCATGGGCCAAGTGTTACAGCCGAATGGCTAGGCCCGTGACAGATGGTGTGAGGAATAGTGGAGTCACAGTTGTGAGGAATATATGATAAGGATGAACTCGTGTCACAACAATTAGTGACAGGTCATAGGATGTGCAGCGATTACAGAAAGTTGAATGCTACTACACGCAAGGATCACATGCCTTTACCTTTCATGTACCAAATGTTGGAGAGATTAGCTGGGCACGAGTTCTATTGCTTTTTGGATGGGTATAGCGGGTACAATCAGATATGCATTCACTCGGATGACCAAGGACTAATGATTCTAAAGTTGTTGCAGATTTCTTGAGAACTAACATATTTTCCAGGTTTGGAGTACCACGTGTTCTTATAAGCGATGGAGGTTCTCATTTTTGCAACACAGCCGGCCACAATGGTGAGTCCATATAGGATTAGGTTTTGATCATGTACAATGCATGCTTGTCTTGGCCGGCAATCCTCCTTTTCTCTTAGATAAATCCTGAGCTCTTTTCTTTGATATAGCATCATGGACATGTCCAAAGTCTTTTAGTACATCATAGCTGATACGACCCGAACCTCGAATTACCTTTTGACAGTTTTATCTTTTATTTTTACGTTTCAGGAATTGTTTTTACGATTCGGAAATTCTAAAGGTTGACTTTTAAATAAGTTGACACGACCGAGGATCTTATTTTATGATGAGGTAGAAGACGTTGAAACGAGTTTGTGGACACGTAACACGTTTAAATTGGAATTCGTACGAAAAAAATTACGATGTAAAACACGTAACTTTCCGATTTTGGACGAGTATAAATAGTCGGGAGGAAAAATTTCCCGAAAGGGAAATCCCGCATTTGCTTTTTCTTTTTCCTTTTCTTTCTTTTCTTCTTTTCTTCTTTCTCTCTCCTCTCCCCCGACTCTGCCCGACCTCCACTCAAACATCCGTCGTTCGGCCGAACTGGGCCGGCTCACCTATCCCGTTCGGACCGTCTCCTTCTCCTCTTCCATTCTGTGGCAGCGACGCGGCGTGGTTCACCGCCGTTTGGCCTTGCGACACCCGAACAAGTTCTACACAGTCGAACCGGGTTCTCTCTCCTCCGGCCACCAACCGGTGCAATTCTTGAGGGGAATCAAAGGTCTCGACTCATGTAGCAATCCCATGAAAGGAATTGAACCAGTTTGCACCAGGTAAGTAGAATTTAGAAGGGTTAATTTCAGTTTATTACCCAAAACTTTGGGTCAGGTTTCAGTTTCGTCCTTATTCTTTTAATTTAATCACGTGTGCCCTCCTACTTCTAATTTTCTATCAACCCGAGACAAAAATTCAATTTCACTTCGAACATGACGTCATTATCCGACGTGGACGAGACATGCTGGCCCACTTTTCAGTTTCCAACCCTTTTCAAATGACATACCTTTTATTTTTGGCGCCAGCATGTCTCGTCCACGTCGAATGATGACGTCATGTTCGAAGTGAAATTGAATTTTTGTCTTGGGTTGATAGAAAATTAGAAGTAGGAGGGCACACGTGATTAAATTAAAAGAATAAGGACGAAACTGAAACCTGACCCAAAATTTTGGGTAGTAAACTGAAATTAATCCAATTTATAATTTGAAATTTCTAGGGTTTTTGATTCCGAATTGGAGAGTTGTGTAATTGATGTTTTTGGTGGATTTGGAGGCTAGAATTGGGTTTAGGATGATAATTGGAGTTGGTTGAGTGTAATTTGGGGTTCGATTGGTTGAATTTCGGATGGTGATGTTCCTGCCGCCGTATGCGGCGGCTGCTCGGGTTTTTGGCGGCGGAGGCGACGGGGACGAGGTGCTGTGGTGGTGGTGATGGTGTTGGGTTGATTTGGAATCGAATGGAGGCATTTTTGGCCTCCTGTGGCGGAGCTGCCGGCAACGCTGTTGTTCCGGCGGCAGAAGCGACTGTTCCGGCGGCGAGAGGTTAAAGATGATGAATAGTGAAACAGTAAAAGGTTAAAGTAAAACAGTAAAAGATGAAAAGTAAATGGTAAAACAGTAAAAGTAAAGAGTAAATAGTAAAAGTAAATGGTAAATAGTAATTGGGCTTTAACCATTTACTGTTTGACTTTCGTAACTACTGTTTGACCTAGAATAATTACTGTTTGACTATTAAACATTACTGTTGACTTATCGTAAAAATGTAAAAGCTAGTTTAAATGATTTTCACGACGAAATAACTAGTAAAAGGATTTATCGGACACGGGGTGGGTGTCCTGAGTAATTTCAGACGTAGATTGTTTGGTATTGAGGCGTAATTCCTATACCGATAACTGAAAAGGAAAAATTGAGAAATTTCGTGCAAGTGAGGACGTCCGTAGATTTAACGTTTATAAATAAATTCCGAGTTTCGTAATATTTATGATTACGTCCCTGTTATAGGTCGAGAGGTTACTTGACGGGACGAGAGCTCGGAATAGCGGCAAGCTCGGCTGTACTGTGAGTGGATTTTTTTTTTAAATAATGCATGCATATAATTATGAAATGCAATTTATTTTTATAATGTTTTAAGCATCAAATGAATTGTCAGTCTTCAATAATTCTTATATATATATATATAACTCAAATGTTTATGAATTTAATATTTTTGTGAAATATGAATTTGAGTTATATATTTACGACTATTTTTAATAGAACGTACATTTATCCGAAAATGAGATTTTCTGGAATTTTACGATTTCACTATTTATGAATCACATGTCGTTGCTTTATATATATATATATATATATATATATTCTCTTTCGAGATTATTTTACGGCATATGGGATATGCCGGTGATGTATATTTTCTTCGAGGCCATTGTTCTATTTAATTATATTTATAAGCCTCTGATGTGCGGTTGGGAACCGTACTGATTTATGATATATAGGGGAAGTGTGTTTTCGGTTTTGTTTTCGGATTTTTCACCATACTAGGGTCCATATATGTTTATTGCTAGCTAGCTTGGTCACCTGATCCCATGCGAGGTGACGACTTGACCATATAGGTCAAATGAGATTTCCGGGAATTTTACGATTTCACTATTTATGAAAATGCATGTATAGTGGTTTTCAATTATAAAATATTGGGAAAGTGATATAATACTTTTTATATAAAGTATTATTCGATATTGTTTTTATCCACTCACTCTAACGTGTTTTAAATTACTTTCCCCTGTGTCCTTCGTTTTAAATCGCCCAGTGTGCAGACTAGTTATCAGAGGTCAAGAGTACTCGGAGTCGAGCTATACCTATCCTCGTTATCGCTTCTGCTAGGTGGGATCTGTGATCCCTTATTCTTATATTCTTGTTCTATTTTCAATTGTATTTCCAGTTCATTGTATTAGGTTGCTCTGATTACTTGTGAGTCAATTGAGTATAAATTGAGCTTGATTTTGGTGTTTTATTTGTGGCGGTTGTTGTGACTTGGGGACTAGGTGGCTCCAGGTGTTACGGTTGGAATTGGAATTTAGAAGTGTTTTTGGTTATTGCAGGTTTTAGGGTTGTCCATCTTAAGATTGACTTATCGATTTATTGATAGAGTTAGTCTTAAGGTGGTCCTCGCAGGATCTTATCCGGATTTCAGAGTGAAATCCGGGGCGGGTCCTGTCAATAACAACCAGTACAAAGTGTAAAAAGTTCAAAGGAAAGCTTTCCTAATGCAACCGAGAAAGCTTCAATTTCTCGGCAGATTCGACCTTGCTTCAATAAATCCGGCATAACTGGCTCGTCAGTGGTTTGATTGATGTGATTCTAAGTCCTGGAGAAACTAGACTCATAGGGCTTTCCATCCATATAAGGCACGTCCTCTGGTTCCAAGTAATACATCGTACAGAAGTCATGTAAGTCAGGACACAGTCCCAGGAAAATCTTGTTAGTCCCTGGATCGTTTTGCTCAAATGGCCAAGTTGCAGCCATCTTTTGGGTGACTTTCCAAACTCCAATTGATTTAAATTTTTGACACAATACACTCCAGCTTGCCAGTTATATGCCTGCCAAATTTCATCAAATTTGGAAAAGAATAAGCCTGCCTCCCAAGCAGCGCTGCTTGGGAGGCAACCCAATTCACCTAAGAAAAACGAAGGAGCCATCGATGAGAGTTTGAAATTTCTAACCCTTCTCTTTTTACTTAGATTGTGATGATATGACACAGGCCGCAAAATCACTACAACAACATATTATGCACTTTTTCCTTAGATTTCTATACTTAGTCGTTTTTCTGACAATTAAGCGCATTTTCTCCGAAACTCTACCAAAGCGACACTAAACTAGACTTAAAAAAGCACAAATAAGGGATAATAACACATTAATATCGTCACACATTGTGCTCCTATCACAGGACTATAGATGCTTTACTCAAGAAATATAGAGTAACTCACAAGGTTTGCACTCCATATCACCCTCAGACAAGTGGAATGGCAGAAGTTTCGAATAGGGAGATCAATAAAAAGTTTAGAGAAAACTGTTAGACCAACAAGGAAGGATTGGAGCAAAAGACTTGATGATGCTTTATAGGCGTATAGGACAGCCTACAAGACGCCTATCGGGATGTCTCCCTTTAGGCTTACCTACGGCAACGCATGCCATCTTCCAGTGGAACTCGAACACGCATGATGGGCGGTAAACGAGTTCAACATGAATATAGATTCGGTAAGTTTACACAAGAAATTGCAATTAAACAAGCTTGAAGAAATCAAGAATGATGCCTATGATGCCGCTTGGATTTACAAGGAAAAGACGAGAGTGTATCATGACAAGAGACTAAGGGGAAAATCGTTTGTTATTGGACAAAAAGTTCTTTTGCATAACTCTCGGCTTAAATTATTTCCTGAAAAATTACGTTCTTATTGGATAGGTACTTATGTTGTTACTATTGTGTTTATTCATGGTGCCATTGAAATTCAAAGTATTGGAATAAGAAAAACGTTTACGGTAAATAGGCATAGACTCAAACCTTATTATGAGACTTTTGAGGAGCACACCATTGAAGAAACAGATCTAGAGGACTCACCAAGACCCTAGTGTGCATGGAGAAGAGTCTAGGCTAAAGGACTATAAACAACTAAGCGCTACATGAGAGGCAACCCATTTCAACCAAAATTGTGAAGGAGCCATTAACGAGAGTTTGCATTTTCTAAATCCCTAAACTCTTTTTGGTTGAATTGTATATCTGTGAGAAGTATGGAATTATCAAATGCTTAGAAATTACAATATTATTTCTGATTTACATTGAGGACAATGTAATTTTCTAAGTGTGGGGTAAGGATACATGTTTCCATGATTGTTTTTGTTTTTGTTTCGTGTCATAAAAGAAAAGAAAATCGAAAATCGAAAAAAAATTAGAAAAATTAAAAAATTTTGTTGCTTTTTAGATTAAGATTGAGTTTTAGATGCCCCTAAAAACTCTATAATGATTATATCTTTGAATGCATAGATGATGGTTTTGCATGATCATAAAAATAAATTGTGAGTTGCATGGATATTGTGATTGGTATGAACATGTGAGATTATGATTGACATATGATAAAGCGTGCATGTTTGACTTAAATTATTTCCATAATATCCTATGTGAGATTTTGTGCTAAAATACTTTCTTCTTGTGCGATAAAGATAATAAACATGGCAGAATTTATCAAAACTTCATCATTCTTTGAATATTCAATGACTATGTGTCATAGCTTTTAGTAAACTCTAGAATGCTAGAACTTGCTCTTGATGATTTTTGAGACTATTATTCATGACTATGCCTTGATTTTGAAAGTGATTGAAAATATCTTACTAGGATTATCACCAAAGTCAAATAAATCATGTGCCAAATTTGTTCCTGTCGTGGGACTCTTTAGTTTTGACCCCTTTGAGCTTACATTGAGCATTTCCTTCATTACCTTTATATACATTCCCTTTACTTAGAATAGCTATATCTTTACCTTTGTTCTCAAGACTTTTTAAAAAGACCACAGACTTACATAGATTTATGTCGATTTCTTTAAAATCATTGATTTTGATTACAGACTTTTATTGATTTGAAAATCCACAGAGTTCATTATGAACGACTTCTACAGGTTTCACCTCAAAATAATGTTATAACATAAAATAATTAAAACATAAAGGAAAAATATCTCAATGTAACGAATAAAACCACAGGTAAATGTATCAAATACAAAACAAAAAAATACCAAAAAAATGGAAGAAAAAAATACTTTAACAAAATGTCATGTTGGCGGACGAGTCCCTAAAACAATGAAAAGATCATTCTTCTCCTTCATCGTCACTTTCTTCATTGTTATCGCTTTCATTATTGGCATTTTGTTGAACATTTGCTTGGGCATCTTCGCACATATGACTGACAATACTCATTCTCCATTCATTAGCACTATCTCTGCTGTTCTTGGGTTTGAAAATCATCTCATTCAAAATTATTTTCTTGATCGGCTCTGGGGTCCTCTTCTGGATCTGGAGGAAATTCATCGGAACGGCATTCCTGTCGAAGAAAATTGTGCAATTCTACACAAGCCAAAACTAGCTCTGCTCGTGTCTTGTATGGAAATGGTGGTGCTGATTTGAAAATAGTCACTACCAGGAAAAATACCTTAGGCGATGAAATATAAATAGTTTCGTCGCCTAAGTGTTCTTAGGAGACGAAAAAAAATTTGTCCTCTAAGCTAGAAATTTCGTCGCCTAAGACTATTCTTAGGCGACGAATATTTATTTTCGTCGTCTAAGAGAACACTTTAGCGACGAAAATAAATTTCGTCGTCTATGTATTTTCTTAGGTGACGAAAAAAAATTTCGTCGCCTAAGGTTTTTACTTAGGTGACGAAAAAAACTTTTGTCGCCTAAGATCTTTACTTAGGTGAAGAAAAAATTATTTTTCGTCGCCTAAGTATTTAACTTAGGCGAAGAAAGTGAATTTTCGTCGCCTAAGAAAACACAAAGACGCTGACAAAAAATTTGTCGTTAGAGTTATTTTCTAAGACGACGAAACTCTATTTGCGTCGCCTAAGATTTACACTTAGGCGAGAAAACCATTTTTTCATCGCCTAAGTAAATCTTAGGCGAGGAAAGTATTATTTCGTCGCCTAAGTAAATTCACTCAACTTTATTTAAACTTATGTCTCTCTATGGGGAGCCATGGTATCGGGAGATAAAAGTTTCCAAATTTTTACATGGACAATTACGTCTCATTTATATGAGAGTTTAATGTTTGGAAGAGTCGACCAAATAAGGTTATCTAAAGGTACGTAATAGCGTTTTCGTGTGATAAGTTTTATGAAAATATGGTTGACCGATTCGATCGAGCATCGAACGTTCACGAAACGAGTTGATTTTTATACTCTACTCATATTTAACTATAACCATCATATCCGACGGTTAAAATTTTAATTTTATGAATTTAGCCATTATAATGATAGCATGTTTACTAATGCGGTGTAACTTGATTAATAGATTTACTCAAGTGTACAACTTTTCGAAACAACTATATGGAAGAAGTCAAATTTTGAAAAACGCTGTGAAATAGCATTTAATCATTATGATGAAATACGGTGATGGTAAAAAAATCACTTAAATCCAATAAAATTAGAGCACCGATCAATGCGGTCAACCTTATTTATACTTATGTCTCTCTATGGAGAGCCATAGTATCGGGAGGTAAAAGTTTTTAAATTTTTACATCGATAATTACGTCTCATCTATATGAGAGTTTAATGTTTGTGTTAGTATATGCTTTGAACTAGTCGTCTGGTGGCACTGACAGAGGCCCACGATATCTGTCATGTTGGGCTAGGTTTTCCTTTTGGGTTTAGTATATAAACATCATAAACCTAATTGTATTCTGTATTATGTTTTCCTCAAGATAAAATAAACTGCTCTCCTTTGCCCGTGGATGTAGCCAACACATCGTTGGTGAACCACGTAATTCTGTATTTTTCTTACATTCGTTATAACAGTTTGGAAGAGTCGACCAAACAAGGTCATCTAAAGGTACGTAATAGTGTTTTCGTGTGATAAGTTTTTTGAAAATATGATTGACCGTTTCGATCGAGCATCGAACGCTCATGAAACGAGTTGGTTATTATACTCTACTCATATTTAACTATAACGATTACATCAGACGGTCAAAATTTTCATTTTGTGAATTTAGCCATTATAATGACAACATATTTACTCATGCGGTGTAACTTAATTAGTAGATTATACTGAAGTGTCAACTTTTCAAAACAACTATATAAAGAAAGTCAAATTTTGAAAAACGCTATGAAATAACAGTAGATCGTTATGATGAAATACGGTGATGGTAACAAATCACTTAAATCCGACAAAGTTAAAGCCCCAATCGATAGGGCCCTAACGATGACGATTATGGTGGAGAACCATGATGATTTAAATTATGTATTTTTAATTTCAATAAATTTGTTTGTGATGTATAATTACAATTATAAAATGGTGTGTACGTACGTACTTCCTTCGACTGTTAATATATGCCTTGAACCAGCCATTCGGGAATCTCGCTGCCTAAGTTTTTGACCCAATAGATTTAAGAAAAAACTTTTTTCTTAGGCGACGAATAATAAAAATTCGTCGCCTAAGTTTTTACTTAGACGACGAAATATAAAAGTTCGTCGTCTAAGTACAAACTTAGGAGACGAATTTTTATTATTCGTCGTGTAAGTAAAAAGTTTTTTTAATAGATTTTTTGAAAAAATATTTTTAATTAGACGACGAAAAACACTTATTCGTGGCCTAAGTTCTTACTTAGACGACGAAACTGATTGTTTCGTCGTCTAAGTAAGAACTTAGGCCACGAATAAGTGTTTTTCGTCGTCTAAGTAAAAAAAAATATATATATATTTTTTTCAGATAATCTACTGGCGGCTTAAAATTCCGCCAAAAAATTAGCCAAAATTCGAAATTATCTTAGGCGACGAAATTTAAATTTTCGTCGTCTAGGTGATTGGCTTAGGAGACGAAAGTGATGAGTTCATCGCCTGAGTTATTAACATATATCAATCCCTAATTCACAGAAGCTCAAACCTCTTCCGCTCTTCCTCCCTCTTCCGCCTCAGATCCCCGCCTCAGTCCCCATCTCGTGGCCGCCGCCCCATCCTCCGCCTCGTGACCGCCGCCTCGTCCTCCTCCTCAGTCCTGCCTCAAACCTGCCCCAGCCTCACAGTCCTCCCTCTCGCGCGAGCTCTTCATTTCTATCTCCCTCTCCCTCTCTCTCTCCCAACCCGCAGAATCTCTCTCTCCCAATCTGATCATAAGGCCCATATCTCCTCTATTTGGCCTATCAGTTCTAATAAATTGAAGGTATCATTCACTGATTTGAGGAGCAAATTGTGCAGGTTGGAAAGGAGGAGGTCAGTTATTGCTAAGAGTTTTTACTCTCCGTTTCTATATAGTAATGTCAGATTGCATCAAACTCATTTTCTGTGCTTGCAACTTCAGACTGTACATTTTACCTCCTGCATTTCCATTTTGAAAATTCAAGTATATATCAAGACTGGATGGGATCTAAATACTATAATTGTTGTTGTCTGTTGTCGTGTTGCTTCCGCAGCTTTGCGCTTTTTGGAAACATCTTTTCTTTGTGACTCTGCTCTCACCTGCATCTTCCTTGGGCAGCCAAAGAGAAAACGTACAATGACCAAAGTTCAGTTATATAATATAAAGAGTCAGGTAATGCTTTTCAATGTAGTTGGTTTTAAATGTAAGTTTTCCTTGTTCTGTTTTATGTAGGTATTCATAAAGTAATTATTCAGGATGACCAAGCTTGCAATCACACTTTAACTCGATATTATGCAATGTGGAACCAACCCAGGCCTGAATCTTCAACCACTGTATGTCCTCCTCTGCGGCTTTATATATCAAAAGCTTTGTTGTTCAATCTGTCAATGGTGGGTAAAACAGAGAGACAGTCTAATCTTGTTAACCACTTATGCTTGTCAGGACAAGGAACTTGCGTCCAAGATCGCAAATGTTTCTGAGAAACAGCGTTTTTATCGCGAAGTGGCTTCAACTGCCGAGACTGGATGGGATTTCAGTACAAGATGGATGAGGTAAATTCTCAAAATAGGGAGAAGTTATCGGTTATGAGACCTTGTTTTATTTTGCTGGTGTATTCAGGTGACATGTTAAAGTAGTTTGATGCATATGCTTGTGAAATTAAGCTGTGCTTTCTTGCTGCAGGAACCATTCGGATTTCACAACATTATCCACCACATCCATTTTACCAGTTGATTTAAATTTTTTCATACTAGGGGTATGCCACAGAGCTTCTATCAAAATAAACTTTGTAAATTTTCATCTCTGAACTTAACAATATCCACTATGCAGATGGAACATGACATTGCCTTTCTAGCCAAAGTTACAGGAGACAGAAGCATTTCCGATCACTTCCTGAAGGCTTAGGATGCAAGATATAGATTAAAATTATCCAGTGATTTTTAGTAAATTATCCAGTGATTCTTAGTAAATTAAAATATTTAATTTGTATTAATAATTTTTTTTAATATATTAATTAATTAATATTTTGTCTCAATTTCGGTATTTTTTTTTAAATATAAATTCTTACTTAGGCGACGAAAATTCTAGTTTCGTCGCCTAAGTAAATCCATAGCCGACGAAAAACATCGTCCTCTAAGAATTTTTTTCGTCACCAATCCTTCTTAGACGACGAATTATATTCGTCGTCTAAGTACTTTCTTAGGCGACGAAATTTAAAATTTTCGTCGTCTACTTGCTTAGGCCACAAATTTTAGACGACGAAACTTAGGTGACGAAATTTTCGTCACCTAAGTCCTTAGGAGACGAAAATCACTCTTAGGTGACGAAAATTTTTCGTCGCCTAAGATTTCCATTGTTGTAGTGAGTGAAACGTGACTTGAATACTCCAAATATCCTCTCAATTACGTTGCTCAAGGAAGCATGTCGAAGATTGAATAACTCAATTGCATTAACAGGATGATTTCCTTCACCACCAAAGTCTTTGAGATGATATAGAGTACCTCGAAATAGAGCTAAAAATCGGCATCGGTTGGGAAATCTGCAGTCACCTAAGTAATATTTACCTAATAATGAAAGAAAACGTATAGTAATTAGTGAGTTATATATTAGTTACATAATTATTTTATGTAATTATTGACTTTTTATTGTCTTATATCCTATTATAGACCGACTACAAATATGTAGTTTGATTTATATTCATGTGATCAATCTTATTAATTAATTAACGAGTATTAGAAAAAATGAAATTGAAAACTCCATAAATGACTCGTGTAAACGATAATATTTGTGTTTTAGGATTTCATAAATAAATGAGAAATAAATTAAAAATATTTGAAAAACAAATTCAACAACAATGAACATGTTAGTATAAGAGTTTGATTGCATAAAATATTACAGAAAAAATGAGAGGAAAGAAAAACAGGAAAGACAGATGATATGTTAAAAAATAAAGAGATGACGGAGGATTAACCTATTCATAGGCAGAAAAAGTCTGTCGTGGATTATCCATAAGTTACTAATTCCATAAGTATGAATGATATTTTGAATACCCTAAAAATTCTATTCATTTTTAAAAGTCCATAATGAATACCCCTAGATTTTGGTAGACTCCATATTGATTTTTTTAAATCCTAATTGAATACATCCAGATTTTTATGGACTTTTAAAAGTCTATATCGAATACACCTGGACTTTCAGATTCCATTGACTTATATTAAACTCCCACTAATTCCATACACAATACACCCCCCTTAATGAAGAATTGCGATTTACAGTAATGTTGTGAAACAAGTGTGAAGTGAACTTAGCAAGAAATTATATGTTTGTATCTATGCCGTGCCTAAAAGAGAAAAGAAAAGAAAATAATTGTTTCGGACAGAAAAAAAAAATATAATAATAAAATAAAAAATTCGATCCGAATTGAAAAAAAGAAGAAGAAGGGCACGGTTTTAGAATGGAAAACATTGCTAACTTATTGTGAAATTGGAGTTTGTATGTAAATTAAAAGTCTATCATTGTTATATTTGACCTTTGTCCATTTTTACTATGTTTTGGAGAAGAAAATAATGAAGAATGAGCCCAACAAGTTGAAACTTGGCCCTTGAAGTGAAGTCATAAGGAGAATTGAGTTTTGCCAAGTCTTGGTGACATTTTGATCACCACATTCCTAAATTCGAATACCTTATGCCTAACCCCATTATATTTTCCTTAAAAATCTTTCTCACGATTCTTAAAATATGTGAACTTTGTATGTAGAGATTATCTCAATAGTTAAGCTTATGGTTTTGGTTCATTTGTGGATGCAGTTGTTATATGAAGTATATTTTGACAATATTATTCACAAAGTGCTTTTATTTAATGAAATATGCAAGCTATTTGTTGCCTTACAATATATTTTCTTGCATATACTTTGAGGGAATATTGTCATATCATGAGTGAAAAGAAGAGAGTATGCCTAGTAAGAAGGATTGAATTAACTTGACATGTTTACATACTTATTTTCTCACTTCTTACATATTCATGCCATGAAACATGTCTATGACACTTGGGATTATTGTGCTTACATTTGAATGCTTAAACTTGAAAGTTATGTGTTTAAAAGATCATGAGACAATCATTTAGAGGCAGTAATTGTAGTAGAGTCTTTTGTTTTGTTTTGTTTTATTTTACTAAGGGACTAGCAAAAGCTAAGTGTTGGGTAGTTGATAAGAGCATAATATGCGACATTCTTATTGTGTTTTATCCTCATTTATGCAATTGCTTAACCATTATTGTTGTATTATAGAGTCATCGAGTCTAGGTAGGAGTCTTTGGCAGAGTTGGTTGTGATTTAAGCTTAAATGCCGAAATTTGTATGATTTATGAAGAGTTTGATTCAAAGTAGGATTCCTTATTACATTAGGAATCATAATCGGTTTAGGAGTCTACAATGTCTCGACGTTTCTCAAAACGTCGAAGGTTTTAAGAGCTTCAATCAAAGTAGAACTCCTTGTTGAACCAGGAAATCCTGACAGAATCAGGAATCTATCAAA
The DNA here is from genome assembly GCA_963682095.1 of Potentilla sterilis. Lineage (NCBI taxonomy): Eukaryota > Viridiplantae > Streptophyta > Magnoliopsida > Rosales > Rosaceae > Potentilla > Potentilla sterilis. Next base: position 32,297,123 of record OY821758.1, read on the forward strand.
TCATAAATTGTGCTACATTTTATCTTCTCTTATTAATTTATTTCTTTCTCTTATTTGCAGGAAAATTAGTAAGGAGATAATGAACTACAAATTAAAGGAAAATCGGATTAGGAGAACTCTAATGCCGAAACCTACAAGGAGAGAAGAATTGCAATGCAATTAGGAGAAGAAAATAAGCATGCCGAACATGTGCATAAGGGAGTCTTGCACGACAAGACATACAAAGGAGCACGACAAAGGAAGAAAGAAGAATCTGAATTAAGAAGAAACTTGCAGCCGAATTACTAGAAGAAATCAAAGATGAATGTGGACTTAATTCCATACACATTCATTTAGGTTTTGCCGAATTAACCTAAAGCTAGAAGGGAAGAATTATTTAGAAATTATTAAGGGAAATTCGGCAAACAAAGGAAGGAACAAAGAGTCTTGCCTTGCAAGAAAATAAAAGAGAGTTTCGGCACAACTCTTTGTGCCGAACCCTAGCATCTATGCCGAAACCCTATCTCCCTCTTCCTCCTATATATACTTCGGCATAGCACTTGAAATCGCATCTCTTCTCTCATATTTTCACAAGCCAAAATTCTGCCGAAATAGCTCCACATATCCAAAGAAATATACAAGCCGAATCCCTTCCACCACAACCCTAATTCGTTCATCCATCTCCACCGAATCCACATCTTTGCCGAAGCTTCCTTGAAGATTTATCAAAGTGTGATTCACTCTTCTCATCATGGCTTTTATTTTTATGTATAAATACAATACTTTGTCTATGAAGATTGTAAGGATTTGTGATTGTTTATTTGGTTTTATTAATTTGAATTTAGACTTCCGAATTTATTCTATGGTTGTTTAATTTCCGATTCTTGTTCATAATATGTTGCGATTTTAATCAGGGTTTGTATGGACAGCATGTTTCGATTTTGTTCTTGATTTATTTTGGTTTATTTTCTGAATTCGTATGCACAAAAGTAATGCACTTGAGGGCTGCCTAGGCTATGGCTTCTCCTTAGGTGATAGCTTCATATGTCGAATACAACATGAGGTTAATTATGCACAAAGTTGATTTACCTCATGTTGGTTCTAAGGGTTAGAATAATTCTGAAAATATACATGTTAAAGAAAGGTGAGGTGACGCCCTACTTGTTGCATTCTCCAATTTGGCTTATTGTGCTTATGTGTTCTTCGTGTTTACTTTCTACGCCAAGTGTTCTTAAACCGAATTACATATATTTAGGATTAATCGCCAAGATAATTCTAAATACTTGAGAAGTCTTAACGATTAGATGAGCCGCCAAGAACTCTAATTAAAATTGGAACCAAATTGATTCTTGAGTTATTGTTTTATTGCTGTCGTAAATTCCTTATTTGATTTTGTTACATGTTATGTGAGTTTTGTGTGTAGTGTTATGTGTGAGAGATGTTGATCATATGTATATATTAATTTAGATTTATTTTCGTAAAATTCAGTAGGTATTTAGATAAAAATCCAAACTCCCCATATGATTATGTGATACTTTATGTGATTGAATGTCCTTGATCATATGTATATATTTAATTAGGTTTTAATTTTCATAATTTTCAGTAGATATTAGATAAAATTTCCAATCCCCCCATATTATTATGTGATACTTCATGAGATTGAATGCCCTTTATTATGTGATACAATACTACAATTGACACAAGAAGGGTAATATATGTATGAAGTTGTTTTACAGGTGCAAATGTGCTTGGAAATAATTCCATCAGCGAGCTTTTCCAAACCGGGCCTATAGGGCTTTTTTGGGCCGGGTCTACCAGGCTTTTTTTGTTCACAATCATACAAAGAAAATAATACATCAATGTCAACAATATGAACGTGAATAACATTGCTCAATAATTATGCAAGAAGCTCAACAACGTGAACATTAAATCTAGTAATATAAATAAATTTTGTTCTTAGTAATGTGGTGACGGAGAAGTTATGTATCATAATTCCAGTCAGGAGTCATGAGTGTATATTATAACTTATATATATATATATATATTATAGCTTAAATGTATATATAACTATATGTATATACTTGATGATTGATGCATGTTTGAGTCTATGGGTTCCTACTCTTTATGCTTACTAAATGTGTTAGCTAGCTTTGTCACCTAGAAAGCATGTTTAGACAAGTAATTAATCAGAACATGAAATTGACAACTTCTTGAATCCGTGAGCATGAGTAGCCTTTAGGTGGTGGCTTAGTATTTCTTACGGGATGTATTAAGTTGCTTGGATTTCTTACTTTGAACTTAATGCGTGTGACGTGAGTTTAATTACTCTAAGGGGACGTTAGGTTTGCGGTATATAGCCCACTTGTATTATAAGGTAATATAATTGGTGATAGGAGCATAAAATGCGACGTTCTTAATATGTTTTTACCCTCATTTATGCAATTCTTAACCCTTATTGTTGTAATATAGAGTCATTGAGTCGAGTCTGGAGTCTTTGGCAGAGTTGGTATGCAAATTGAGCTTAAAATGCAGAAACTGTCGGAAAATGTGAAGAGTTCTAGTTTGAGTAGGAATCCTTGTTGGACTAGGAAACCTGTTTGGACTTGGAAACCTGTTGGATTAGGAATCTTTATTGTTCGTCGTTTCTGTAACATGTGAGGAAATTTTAGAATCCTGTTGGGACTAGGAAAAGTTCTGTTTAGGAAAGTCCTACTTGAACTGTAACTATTATTCCATGACTTTCCTATTTCGATTTTCCTATTCTAGTAACTTTCTCGATCTAGTAAGTTTCGTGATGTGAATTGGAGACTTTCCTAATCTGATGATCTTATCTATTACATATATGTCTTTTTAAGACAATATTTGTCTAGATTAGGATAAGTTTATTACATGAATTAATTCTCTATTTCTTTTCTTTATTTTCAGAAATTGTGAGGAGATAAAGGAGGAGATAATGCAACCGATTTTTGGAGGATTTCATGGAGAGGAATAATTCAGAAATTCCACATATATTGCCGTGAGTTTTCAAAGAAGGGGTGATGGACTTGGAGTCTTCAAGGCCGGCAAATGCAAGAGTGAAACAAGGATGAGTTATTGCCGAATGTGGACATGATTTCAAGCAAGGTTCAAGATAATATTGCTGAATTAATTCAAGATTAAATCAATAGATATTGTGAAGATTAATTCAGCCAATATTCAAGAGTTCGGCAACAACTTTGAAGAGAAAGACAAGGGCTGCATGTGGACTGAATTTGATGCTTGGTTCAAGATATTTTGCTGAATTAAGTTAATGATAATTGAAGAGATAATTGAAGCAAGTATTCAGCCATTGACCAAGGATATTCGGCAACAAATTTTAGAGAAGAAAAGGGAGACTTGCCGAACCCTAGAGAGAGGAGAATTCGGTTTTTGTTGAAGGGAATTGCCGAACCCTAATGCTCCCTTGCCTCTATAAATACCACATCATATTTTCTGAAAAATCATCTTCTCTTCCTCACTTTAAACTGCTAAACCTCTGCCAAAATTCCACCAGAAAATCCTAACAAAGAATTAAGCCGATTCCATCTCCACCATTCTTCCAAAAATCATTCCATTCACCATCACCATCACCAAATCCTCTTGCCGAATTCTTCATTGAAGGTTTCTGGAGTGTGATTTAATTTTTCTTTATGGCTTTTGTTCTTTTGTATAAGTACAATATTTTGTCTATAAAATTTGTATGGATTCATGGTTGTAATTTCGGTTTCTTGAATTATTCTTTGGATTTCTGAATTTTTGTTATATGATTTGGTTTTCTTTTGGTTTAATTTTCAAACTATGCATGTAATAAATTGAATTTAGGTTTTATGGGCAGTAGGTTTTTACATGAGTTCTTGGTATTATTTGGTTTATTTTCTGAATTTGTATGCATAAAAATCATATGCATGAGGGTAGCCAATGCCATGGCTAAGCCTTGTGTGTTGGTTTCACATGCCAATTAAATACAAGTTGAATCATACGCGAAGTTAGTTTTAATTTGTATTTATCTAAGGGCTAGAATAATTCTGAAAATTTACATGTCGATGTGAGATGAGTGACGACATACTTGCTAACATGTTTCTAATTCGACTTATTGTGCTTATGTGCTCTTTGTGTTTAATTTCTACGCGAAGTGTTTTAAACTAATCAATACCATGTTTAGGATTACACGCGAAGTGTTTTAAACTAATCAATACCATGTTTAGGATTACACGCGAAGTTAATTCTAAATACTTGTGAAGTTTTGAATGATTAGATAAACCGCGAAGGCTCTAATTAAATTGGAACTAGATAAGATCTTGAATTCGATTTTAGCTTGCTGCCCCTATTTCTTTATTTAATTTTGTTACATGTTTAGAGAGTTTTGTGTTATGTGCTCTTTGTGGAAGATGTAATTTAGATTTTATTTTTCTTTATAATTTGCGTAAAAATCAGTAGGTTATTTAGATAAAAACATCAAACCCCTTTTTATTTGTAATACTTTGTGTGATTGAAAGCCCTAGATTTCCCCGGATAGAACGATCCCTACTTGTCCTAACTACAATTGACACAAATAGGGTATTATGTGTATGAAATTGTTTTGCAAGTACAAATGTGCTTGAGAATAAGCTCCATCAATTGGGATTAAGGTTGTGTGATTTAACTTGGCTCCAAAAGACTTTGTTAAATTACATGATTAGTTAGTTTCTTGGTAACTTCACCAAAGCACTAGGGGGATATTTGTCAACCATGTTTTCACATCAATTATGGGTTACATTTGTGCATAAGTCTCTATTCCTCTCATTGATCTAGTCTCTACACTTGTTAGTTTAGTTTTCTTTACATTTACTTTAGCTTTAATTTAGTTAAAATCAACAAAGTCGATTCACTACAACTTGTAAATACCATCTCCATGACCTTTAGCTTCCAAAGGGCTAAGGTTGTGAATTGTAAAAAGGTAGATGCATGTGTTTTCTAGGTTTTATTTCGCGGTAATCTAGTTAGGGTAGAGTTACTCAATCCCTTGGGTACGATACTCTTATTTTTCCCCCATACTAAAATTTGACATCATATTCTTAGGAGTAGAAAGCATCACAAATTTGCACATAATATTAGTTAGGTGATGCAACCAACAATTGGTTTGACTGTTTGGTATCTATAAACACACATTGAATAGTACTGAGTTCATCAGTTCATGTATATAAAATAACCATGTCGATCCACGCTTCCACAACTAGATGATTAGCTATTGTATATACCAAACCAAACCTGTGATACTCCAGATATCAAAACCAAAGCTAATAGGTTTATCAATTTCCATCAATCAAATATGAAACAATAACTCTAATCAAACAACAAAAGAAACCAGTATACCGCTTCTTGTTGGCAATGTTGGTATCAACAGTCTTCTCAGCCTCGGTCTTCAAATCGACCTTCAAATCCTCGACAATGTTCCAGATCTTAATAATTTTGCAAAAAGTCAAAATCCCCCAAACCCATCAACCCAAATTCAACAGAGAAAGGAAGGGAAGAGGAGGATTTTACCAGAAACGGAGGAGATGAAGGAACCCGTCATCACGGTCTTTAAGGTCGCACACTACAACGGAAAGTAAGAGGGAAATTTTGTGCAAGGTTGTGAAATTTTGTTTCAAGTGTTAGACCGTCGCAGTCCAGGTCTTTAGGGAAATAATTTTATTTGTCCCCGCTCATATAAGTCTTTGAAAATTCAGACAACATATATTTCAATTATGCTGTAACGGTTACATGAGTTAGCACATAATTGAGTTTAACTAATATAATTGAATTAGCACATAACAATTATATGTTGCATGATGTTTCCCACCTCTCTAAAAATTTCAGAAATCTTGAAAATTTTCAAGAAGTTTGAATTGTCCAAATTTAGAGACAGCACATAGGGGTCTTCAACGGGTAGTGCCGGGCCATCCTTAGTGGGCTTGGAGTGGGCTTGGACTGGGCCAGGCCGTCTTGCTGGCTTTTCCAGGCCGGGCCTATAGGGCTTTTTTAGGCCGGGCCTACCGGGGTTTTTTTGTTCAAAATCATACAAAGAAAATAATACATCAATGTCAACAATATGCACGCACTACCAGAAAAAAGGCTTTTCCCGACGAAATTAAAAAAAACAGGCGACGAATTAAAATTTTCGTCGGTACTTCCAACGAATAGCCGACGATTTTATTTTTCGTCGGTGGAAAAACAAAATCGTCGGCCATAGTTTAACCATAACCGACGATACTGTTTTTTCGTTGGCATAAACAAAAATCGTCGGCTATATTCATATTTCAGTCGACGATTTAGATTTTCGTCGGCTTTTCTCTGAAACATTAGCCGACGAAAACTTTTGAAATTTTGGCCGACGAAATTGACATTTTCTCGTCGGCCACAACTATATTAAAAAATACATATTTTATTTTAGACAGAAAACGACAAAAGAATAGCCGACGAGTATGTCTCTCGTCGGCTATGATTTAAAACAAAAAAAAAAAACAAAAAATGACCAGATTCCATTTTCTATCACTAACGATAAACCATTGCTTCATCCTTCAAACAGAAAAAAGTCGTGAAATAAGATATGACTAAAATGATAAAATATGTTTACGGTTGAAAAATGACAAGATTCCGATAAAATCTGAGTGTCGAAAGATGCGGTCAAAGGTTTTATTCCTTCGTTTCCCTAATGGTAGCGTTACATTCGGTAAATATTTTGAGGAAAATTTTTATACGATTAGTGGCATCTCATCGATTTGAAACTATTATCTGTTAAAGGTCAGGCCAAAAAAACGTCATTTAGACAGTCCATTTACCATTTCTAAGCGTTTAGAGGTTTGACTTACCCGGTTGACCGTTCCGATCGAGCATTTAACGTTGTCAGCTGAAGTTGGATTTTTTTTCATACATGTATTTAATCTTAACGGTGATATCTGACGGTTGGAATAGATTTTCTAAACTTTTAGATTCAAAATCAAAACATATGTATTAATGTTCCTCAACTTGTTTACTAAGTGTTTGAGTGAATGTATAGTTTCAAATAATTACTATACGTAGACTCTTCAAATGTAAAAATGCTGTGAAATAAGATATGACCGAAATAATGAAATACGTCAACGGAAGAAAAATGACAAGGTTCTGATAAAATTTGTGTGCCGAATGTTGCGGTTAACTGTTTTTTACTTTCGTTTTCCTATGGGTAGCCTGACGTTCGTTAAATCAATTTTGTAAAATTTTTATATGATTCGTTGCGTCTCATCGATTTGAAACTATTATTTGTTGAAGGTCAGGCAAAAAATCGTCATTTAGACAGTCCAATTACCATTTCTAAGCTTTTAGAGGTTTGACTTACCCGGTTGACCGTTCCGATCGAGCCTTTAACGTTGTCAGCTGAAGTTGGATGTTTTTTCATACATGTATTTAATCTTAATGGTGATATCTGACGGTTGGAATAGATTTTCTATACTTTTAGATTCAAAATCAGAACATATGCACTAATGTTCCTTAACTTGTTTACTAAGTGTTTGAGTGAATGTATAGTTTCAAATAGTTACTATACGTAGACTCTTCAAATGCAAAAATATTGTGAAATAAGATACGACCGAAATAATGAAATACGTCTACGGTTGAAAAATGACAAGGTTCTGATAAAATCTATGTGCCGAATGTTGCGGTTAACTATTTTTTACTTTCGTTTTCCTATGGGTAGCCTGACGTTCGTTAAATCAATTTTGTAAAATTTTTATATGATTAGTTGCGTCTCATCGATTTGAAACTATTATCTGTTGCAGGTCAGGCCAGAAACCGTCGTTTAACTAGACTAATTTCCGTTTTTAAGCATTTAGAGGTTTGAGTTAGTGGTTTGACCTATAGTTTAGCCGACGAAAATTATAGTTTGACCTATAGTTTGACTTAGTGGTTTGACCTATAGGTTTGACCTATACCTGCCATACAACATTCCTACCATACCCGAGGTCGACGAGCGTGGTGTGCCCATATGGCCTGCTAGGCCTCAGTACGTGAGTGTTGCGGAAGCATACCATTATGAGCCATTTGAGAGACTTGAGCTCCTGATTTCGGCGAGATTAAAAGGAAAGTCGACAAACGGGTCATCGAGTTCAGGTAACATTTGATTTTATTAATTAAATGTTTTATTAAAATTAACGCACTAATATTTAATTTTATTAACCAATCGTCGTTTATGTGATAGGGACCGCCGCTAGCAGTTCAAGCAGGAATACGAGAGGTGTCATATGTTTTGATACGCTCAGGAAAAGTGTTGAGACCAGCGGGAGGATCCAGATCAACGAACCCCCTAATCAAGATGTTCAGGAGAAAAAAGGCCGCGATTACGCGGGTTGCGTGGGAGCACTAATTAGGGATAGAGTCCCTATGTTGTGGACACAGTGGGCTGATGTGCCGGAAGAGATCAAGAGGGAGGTCAACAACGCGGCGTCGGTGAGTAATTTAAAAAACTTAATTTCTTTATCGTAATATTTAATAATTTTCGGTATTGTTATAATTTTAAAACTAATAAAATATTATCTTTCAGGCATACTTCGAGATTGCCGAACACAAGCAGGATTGGGCGTACGCGATGCAGAACTCGAGGTACGTTGGGAATTCCTTATCTTATAATTTGAAATATTTTATGATATTAATAATATTTCTAATGCACTTTTGTTTTTTCCGTAGGTTCAAAGAGTGGAAGAACGAGCTCCATACCCACTTTACTGAATACGACAAATATGGTCGTATGGGTACTCCAAGAGAGTTCATGTTCAGGGAGTACGAGTGGCGTTGGTTGAAGACAGTAGACTTCAACAACCCAATTATGCAGGTAAATACTAAACTTAACTATAAATGTTTATTTTGTTAATATTTTAATTATTAGTTTAATTATTTTATAATTATTACACTAATATTTTTTGATGCATTTTTCTAATATTTTATTATTTGTTTGAAGGAACGGTCTCGGATAAACTCTGCGAACCGCCGCCGTAACACAACCCCCCCCATCATGGTGGTTCTAGGCCATTTTCACAATATCAGGAGGAGGCGCTTAGAGATCATCCTTTAAAGCAACCCGTACGTAGAGACGTTCAAGAAGGCTTATCCATTAGCGACAGAAGAGCTTGTAAGTCGTTGATTACGATTTTAAAATTTTAATTATTAATTTTACTTAATTATATATATTTGTTAGAATATTAATTATTATTTTTTTCCCGTTCAATTAGGAGAGGGTGAACCGGGCCGAAGAAGAAGTGTTGCAGGAAGTAGTTCGGGAGACACAACCGAACATTTCAGAGGAAGATCTGCAAGAAGCCCTGAGCCAGGTCGACCGATCGAATGTCCAAACTACAGCGAGGATATTCGACGCAGCCTTCCCAAAACAGTCAAACGACTACTACTGCCGGGGTTTGGGAAGTTCTAGAATAGAGGTCCTGAAGACCACTAAGGGAGCTCAAAAGAGGGGAGGCGAGGACACCCAACAGATGAAGGGGGAAATGCAGAGATTGGCAGAAGAAAATGCAAGATTGGCGGCCCAGTTCCAGAGAACACAGCAGTATCATATGGAAATGGAGCGTTGGCATGCTGAATGCGAGAGAATTCGGGGACAAAACTACGCCGGCCAACAAAACTGGTGGTATGCTATGTTCGCGGCACAACAACAAGGCCTTGAACCCCCGCCCCCATTTGAGCCGTTAGATGAACCTCGAATGCCGAGAGCTCCCGAGTTCATTCAGCAGGATGACGTGCATGATGGACAGCAGGATGGTGGCCAGGATTAGGGTTTAGGGTTTAGGGATGAAACAAATTAAATAATTAATGAAAAACGTGTTTATTGTTGGATTGTCATTGTGAATTGCAGGTTGTTTGGAATGGTAATTTAGAAATTAATTTAATTTTTTTTCCCCAAAATGTAAGAACAGCCGACGAAATTGACATTATTTCGTCGGCTATCACTACTATAGCCGACGATTTTTACCAAATTTCGTCGGCTATAACTGTTATAACCGACGAAAATGACATTATTTCGTCGGTGGTCTATGTTAAATAGTGACAGTTTCGTCGGCTATAACTAATTAATGCCTCTTAAAATATTAATATATTCCGACGAAATCTTCATGTCGTCGGCTATATTTAAGAACAAATAACCGACGAAACAGAAGAGATCGTCGGCTATATTTTACGATATCGTCGGCCATATGTGAAAATATCCGACGAATTTCGTCGGGCATTATGCCAAGGTTTGGTCGACGAAATGTATTTTCATCGGTGATAATGGCCGACGATTTCGTTATTGTCGTCGACTTTGGGTATTACCGACGCCGTTTTATCGACAAATAATAGCCGACGAAATTTTCGTCGGTAGAAGGAATACCCGACGAAAATTTTGAATAGTAGACGAAATTTTTTTCGTCGGCTATTCTGTCCGATCTGGTAGTGACGTGAATAACATTGCTCACTAATTATGCAAGAAGCTAAACAACGTGAACATTAAATCTAGTAATATAAATAAATTTTGTTCTTAGTAATATGGTGACGGAGAAGTTATGTATCATAATTCCAGTCATGAGTCATGAGTGTGTATTATATATATATATATATATATATATATATATATATATAGCTTAAATGTATATATAACTATATTTATATACTATTAATTATCTTATATATTAATTGGCGGGCTTTTGGCTGGCCGGGCCGGGTTTCTCACCCCTAAAACAAGCCCGGCCCTCTATCCACCGGGCCGGGCCTATAACGGGCTTTAATGAGGGCCGGGCTTTAAGTCCATTGGGTTTGCGGGCCTCCATCTGCTCACTTAATCCTTCAAGTCCCAGTACGTCTACTTTTGATTAACATACGTCATCAAATAATTCTCGAAATTTAAACTTAATAATAAACTGAAAATATCAAATATATTAATAAAAATATTCTGAAAATTTCATGTCTCCAATTATAGAACTCACAAATCCAAACAAGTAAATCACAAAATAATTTACATGTTTTTACACACAAGGCTGAAACATTAATCAAAAGTAGAGTCATGGTTACACTTTGATGCGTCTTCCGTAGCGTATTGACACAAGGTATGAACTCGTCTCTACGATGGTGGTGGAGCGTCCTTGACGTTGCGCCTAAAAACCTTGAAGATTGGTGGATGGATGGTTGTTGCAGCCTTGTAGGTGATGGAGATTTGAGGAGTGAATTTGGCAGAGTTTTGGAATGGTTTTTGGTCAGGAAGTGATGTCAAATTCTGTTGTGGATGTTTCCTAGTAATAGAGGAGTAAATGTTGGCTTTTGTCAATCATGCCCTTCACCATTTGGACGGATGAGATTGCATGGCTTTTAATTTTCCCCTAATGGTGTCACTTATGGCCTTCATTTCTCATAATGGGCTGCTCCTTTAAATTTCATAACTGAAATGTATCACTTATGAGCTTCCTTCAATTCCTTTATGTCTCTCTTTTATTTCATGCCTTCATTGCTTAGTCAAAAGTCATAATGTACATAAAGTCTTCATATTTCCCTACAAACAAGAAAGAGAAAATCAGAATTATTTTAGAGAAATTAAAGAGAATTAAACAATTTAATTTCATATTAATACTCCCTCAAATTCTCTCTTAAGGCCCACATTGATCTATGGGTCTAGGCCCAAATCCATCTCAATATACCTGATCCAACTAGGATTCTTCATGAATTTTGCATTTTCTTCCTATTTCACACCAAATACTCTACAAGACTCTCATAATGACTCAAAAACACAAAACAAAGGGGAAAAACAAGGCTAAAATGGGATATATACTCATTAATATCGTCGCACTTTGCGTTCCTATCAATATGCACCTTACGCTCTGATACCAAACTGTCACGCCCCGAATTTGAAAAGATAATATTCAAATTCGAAAACGTGATAATTCAATAATCACAACGAACTAAAAATAAATTACAAATTATTATGCATTAAAGAGTTCATACAAATGCGACTCTGGTGAATACAAATATTACATTTCCAATCTTACACAAGTTGTGAGATATCGGACAAATGTATTTCTTCACTCATGCGTCACTATACTTAAAGAAAAACAAGACTAATGAGTACAATCACTTCTACTCACCGCACAATCAACCGCCGCCTCAACTCTGGTAATCCTCACCTGCACAATTAACTGCAACACCATGGATTGGTGCACCGGGTTGTAAACAACAAACCTGATAAACTTTTAAAAGCTCACTGTGATAACCAAGCTGCATGAACGAATTACATTGAGGTCAATTGTCATTATATTCGTGCTCAAGTTCAAAGTCAAGTGATCGAGACAAAATGCACTTGCAGTCAAGATTAATTAGCTGATATCTTCACCAAAGCTCTGCCTACCACTCAAATTCTACTCACTCAAATTCTACTCATCTTATCCAAGCTTAGATTCATTAATCATCTGGATCCAGCTTGAGGGGAAGTGTTGAAGTTATAAGTGATTTTTGGTAACTTTGTTTCATCCAAACTGGATTGGTGGCCTTTTTAACGGCTAGAAATGAGCTGTGTTGACGTGTGATGATTGCTTTTGTGTGTGTCTGCTTTCCAGCAGCAACTTGGTTTCCTCGAGCTCGGTTATCAAGGCAACTTTAGCTTAATCTTTAAGCATTACTATACTCTAGCTAGTAATTTCAGCTTTCTTACTTTAGCTTCTACTATATATACTTGTATCGAGAAAAATCTCCACAACCTTCGTGTGTTCTTTTGTGTTTAATCTTGTTCATATATTCTTTAGAAACCTTTGAGTTTGCCTAACATGTGGACACTGTTGATAAAAGATCATTCAAAATCTATTAAGGAGCTATATCATTTGGTCATGCTTGCGTTGTTAGTTCCATCTAGGAGGAGAATGAGAATTTATGGAAGAAGAGCAAGAAAGTTTATATGGAACCAAGACGTACAGAAACCTCCCGATGTAATAAATTGGTTTAGCAAACAAGAAAATTCAGAACCAGATGATCCATCTCACATTAGAATTTCAACACCACTAAATGAAATCACTTATTGACCGTGGAATAAAAAGAACCGGAAAACACCCAGAACAATAGCTTATACTGAAATCCATAACAAAAAATACACTTGTTCTTAGCAAAAATGCCCAAAAAAGATAACAAGTCATCACAGAGAATTTTGACTATCCTATTTAAGAGTAGATACAACAGGCAAAACATATCACTATTTTATTGTGATCATTTCCACATAAAATGTGTGAAGTGAGCACCCTGATTATCAGAAGATGCAGTCTGGCAGCTGGAGGGGAAAGCGTGCAGCTAGAACTCTAAATCCACTGCCTTTTGGTACCGCCAACCTAAAACAACAAACAGAATGAGCAATCTGAAGGCATGGGAATGAGTCTATATTTCATCATTACGTAACAATCTGAAGATACTAGGTAAATTATCTGATTCTCAAACATCAGCACTTAGATATAATAGAATCTGCTGCTTTGTAGCCCAAACTAATGAGACAAACTTCAGGATTAAAACTAATCTCGCTCAAGTACTTTTAAACCTCATTCTAACAAAGACATCAGTCATCAGAACCTTCTAACCCATTCTGGGACTATCCTTTTCCAATTACTTGGCTTGTGAGCAAAACCTTATGGAAAAAGTGAGACAGAGAATTGTTCAAACAAAAAAAACAAAGCTTATAAAAAAACAAAGTGTAAAATAATACACATAGCTTATATATAAAGTGCACTTCATCTTAAAATGATTAGATTTTACTCATTTTAGACTTCATATTCATGCCATGGTTTATTGATATGCAGAAGAAAACAATTGTTATAAAAAAAGAAGGTAAAACAGTAAGAACAGTCATTGGCCACAAACAAAAATAAAATAAAAAATAAACATTTTCTTTCCTTTGAATGAGATTATCTACTTTTTGCTGGAATTCATTCTTTATCTTCCATTTCACGTTTCTTTGAGAGAAAACGAAGGGCAAATGGCACGGAGGAGTGCGTGTCAAGAGGCCAGTATGTAATAAAGCAAACATTATAATGAGTATAGATAGCATACCTGCCCGGGACAAACATGAAAGAACCTTCTATAGAACCAGCCGAGGATGGCAGAGGCGTGCAACTCTCATATACAAATTCTTTCTCACCTGGACGCAAGAGAGGGAACTGCAACCATATAAAGAAGAAAATTCTGACAGCATTATATTCTCTTCAGTTGCACAGTCTGGCCCTATAAGTACTAGAAGCCCAAGATCTTAAATTTCTTATATTTAATTTTCGAAGAAATAACAAAATTTTACTAATAAAATATTCATTGTCAAAACAAGAGAGCATAGTTATAGTGCAGGTTTCCAATTTAAGATAATACTTGATAGAGCCAAAGAGGGATGTCCATAATTGAAATCTGGTGTGACAGATGGCCAAAGTGCTGCCCAGACGCCAACCTTCAACCAATATGGCAAAAGCAGTTATTTTAGTTATGGGGATACAAAGCCCTAGGATTTTCTAAAGTTCCTTTATCCACCCAAAGATTACATGAAAATTAATAGTTATCTTCCACCCACCCAAATTACCAACGTTCACTTGGTCAGTGAGAACATTACCATTGTTATTAAAGAAGGAAATAATATTTAAGATAATTGTTTCGACCCAATTACCAAACATGTTGTTTAGTTTCACCTGATCTAAAAAAGGATTTTAAGGGTGGGTTATACGCTTTTATCCGGAAAAAAAAATAAAAAAAATAAAGACAGCATAGGTCCAGATTATTACAATGTCTCATCTCAACAATAAAAGGCCATAGGTCCAGATTATACGCTTTTAAAAAAGGATTTTAAGGGTGGGTTATACGCTTTTATCCGGAAAAAAAAATAAAAAAAATAAAAAAAATAAAGACAGCATAGGTCCAGATTATTACAATGTCTCATCTCAACAATAAAAGGCCATAACTTCAGACGTCCTAAATTACTAACCAAGGTAATAGTTGTAAATATAGAACTTGGACTCACAGATTCAACTTAGCTTTATAATCTCTGGCGACCAAAAAGTATACACAAGATTATCGAAGGAATTGTAAGATAGACTAATCTTGGAAAATATTTTATTTTTCATTTTCTGGGATGAGTAGCATACTTTCTTTATAGGAGGTGTCCACTGCCCCACGGGCTCTGACTATCAATTTTTCAAAATACCAACAACAGATGGTAATAATACTTCAATCACTAAAATAAGCAAATTTTCCTAGATCCAGAAAAATAGGAGTTATCCTTTGAAGGCATGACCCTACTGAAATCCCCTCAGTCAGAAGATGATGACAATTCTCATGTCGACTAAAGGAAAAGGTGTAGGATTGTCAAACTTATAGGATTCTGGAAGAATTAGACAGCAACTGTAATGACAAGGTGAAATCATACCTTTCCTATCACAGCCTCTGCATTAATATTAGCTACCACAACATCATTAGCACGAATGAGCCAGTGCCTCGAAAGCAGTTGGCAAGAGTCAAATGTCATTCCATTGATGCAACATCCTTCAGGTAGAAGCGACATGCGGATCGAATAAGAAAAGTAGTACTTCTGGGTGGTATCCTGAAGGTTGGAGAACTCTGGGACAAACACTGAAGAGCAACGAACCTGAGCTCAAAATCACAGAGGAAAACTTTTAGATGAAGAGAAACATGTCAATAGTATTCACTTTTGTGATTACATTGAGCACACATTCGTGAAAAAAAAAAGTTATTTAGATCAAAAACAAGAACTATAAATGTGATGTATGGCATATCACTAACAAATTAAAAATTTATAATTGGAGTTAAAGAGAAACTAATAGCTTGGATCCAGCTTTGCCTGGTAGTCATATCTAAAACTGATGCCTAAGGTATGTGTGACTTAATAACAAATGACACCACCACCAGCTGTTTTAAGTAAATTTGTTGGTTTCATGACTTGTACTCCTGAGTTGTTTTACAGACTATGAGCTGGTTATTACCATGGAAACAATACTGAACCTTTTGATTGCACTATTCACTAAGCACTAATATGGTTTCCATATATACCCATCTTCTACCAGGCACAAACTAAAAACAAAAAGGATACTAAATTGCAAACAATTGCACAATTTCCAGGAGATGCACAAAATAACAGAAAGTGGTCACCTGTACGCCACTTGTTATAGCAGTGGAACAGAGAGAGGATTCATTTGGATACTGACTGATCCTTCGCATAGTTTCTTCTCCACAGAGCTTAATAATCCCATTTTCTAGACGACCGGCGTGTTCTTCCAACCAAAGAAGCATTGCATCCTGTTGGTGATCACCACTGTGATCATGAACCGAATTCACCAATGCATTAGGTACACAGGGAAGCATTTCACCATCAGGCAGAAGGTTGGCAGTGCCGACATAGAGTTGGCCACTTGTACAGTTGAGGAAGAACAACTTTTCGCTATAAGTACAGGAAGCAGCCACGACAATGTAGTCGGGTGTTGCTGAAAAGCCAAGCTTCTCTATGACATCCTTCGTTTCCAATATAATGTGGTGTAAAGGCAACAGGGAAACATTGACCAGGTGATCATAAAAGGAGTAACCGCCGATGAGGCCCAGTAGAGCAGCGTTCCCATATCGGCTGTAGTCTTCTAAATCTTGACCGTTGTGAAAACGATAGAGAATCCTCGTTGGGAGAGGGAGTTTGACTTTGAGTAAATTCTCAAACTCTTGAAGGTCAGCTTCGGATGCGCCTTTGTTAAGGGAAGAGTGAGCCTCCGGAAAATTAAGGGCCAGCCAGTTTGTGATTCTGCCCCAGCACCGCTTGACTCGCTTCACAAGAGACCAAGGATACATGCTGAAAGATTCCCGCCACAATTGATAGCATGCCTGATAGAATTTAATTAATGAGAAATTGAAAGCGTGATAAATTGAAATTGAAATTGAAATTGAAAAGGAAATTGAGGGAGACCTTGAAAGAAGGAGCGAGGTTGCCATGAGGATCCAAGGGCTGGGAGAGGTGGAGATCGTGGGCACAGAAATGGTACCAAAGAGGGTCTTCAGAGGCGGAACCTCTGAGCTGCTTGCTCACGCAGGCTGCTCTCGCCGACTCTTGAGCTCCCAACTTGCGCAGGATTATGTGCAGCGCTAGATCACCTACTGCCTCCAAACCCATCTCTCTCTCTCTCAGTTATCGTCTTTCTTCGGCTATCTATATCATACAGTCGGTTATTCAGTCACGTGCTGCTCACGTATTCTTTCTTTTCTTATTTGCTTCTTTCTTTTCCACAACAAAACTGGATAACTACGTCCCATTTATGTTTTTTTTCTTTTAAGGACCATCCAAGGTCACGAAGAGGGGTAGAACCACTTACAAGCCAAAAGATTACGGTGTTTGGAATGTGACTAGCTCTCCAGAATTCTGAGATTCATTTCCGGCCAACGTAGAAAGATTGGAAAAATAGCTGAGAAAACAGTGATAAATTAGAGAGGTAGCCAAGCCTGAAAGGTACACATATTCCCAAGTCTTTTACTTGCTCTATAATCTATATAGATAGCTAGTTGAAGCCTCAAGGGTAAAAAAAATATATATATATATTGTAATAGCGTACATTACATGTCCAAACTATTACAACTGCTATTACAGTGGCATGTATGCGCCAAAGCTAATATTTGCTAATGGACAGTGGATACAATCCGCCCTGCTCTTTATAAGATTTTCAATACCCATGCACCATAAGACTGATATGACCACAAGTCCACAACTAGGCATTCCTTATATTCATCATCTTTTCTTGTTGAAAATGTGCCCAAGGAACTGCTTACTGGTTTCTACAAGCCACAAATTCAAATATGATCATAGCTCATGAAACATACCTATGAAATACAACTAAACAAGCAATTGTAGATTTCTGTCTCTTGTTTTCTTGTTCCTGCACAGAGATGAAGGGGGAGCAAACGCGTGAAGACGTCATCTGTGTTGGTTCTTAACTTCTTATGCAGTAGTGCTATATATTCATTTAGGTCCTTTCTGACTGAATGCAACTTTAAGAGATACTGAAAACTATTGTTGATTCAGTAAGTTTGATTTAATCTTGCATAAGTAAAAGAATAGAGAAAGATACAAAAGTATTTCTTTCGTTTCACTTCCAAGATCTAACAAGAAAAGAAAAAAATATGCATAGCAACCAAAGCTGAAGTCAACTACTCATGTATTGCTCACGCAGTCAAGCATGCCTACCAATAACAGATACCACATGATTGAGAAAATCGGGAACACAATTTTGATAGAAACAAAGTACTATAAACAATAATGTACTCACTCTAGTTGTGGAGGTTATCCTCATTGCATAAGCTCAACATCTATGGACTCAAATTCTTTAAGATTGTCAACCACGTTTCTCACTTTCAAGGATAGCTGGTCATTATACTCTTCAACGATTTTCATAAATGCTGCTAACTGTTCTTGATATGTTGTACACAAGCGTTTCTTATTCCGAAGCTCTGCAGATAATTCTTGAATTCTCTTATCCTTCTCATCCTGCAGAAGAGAGCATATGCACATAGATATGAAGTAGATCACGCTTGATGCTTGAGAAACAAAGGACTCATACAATCAGATCATACGGTATTTCAATAAGAGAAATATCTAATGTTTATCTGGCATCACCACTTAAAAGAATTAAAATTTGCATGAGTACACACTAGTAGTCTATTTGCATCAAGTATTTCATGTGTTTGTTAAATCAGGCAGAGAGTGTAAACAGTGTGTAGGATAACTAAGTTCAGTATTTAAGGAGAGTTGAGAGCATTGGGAACAATAAGTCTGAAAAAGCAAGCAAATATAGAAGATTTGCTTTTGCAACTTTATATCAGTCATAGCCACAATATATCAGAAATCACAGGTATTACTTATGAAGTTCAAATGAATAGGACTCCATACACTTCCAAACTAAAGCTCAGAAAGAAACTTTCAGTTTCCGAGGGACGGAATGAAATGTATCCTGCCTTGTATAGTGTTCACAGAATGTCTTTGAATCAGTACAGACAGACATGGCAACAATTTTCTAGCTCAACCATGGTGATTCTGGTAAACTATATTGCAGTACCAAACACTAGTTCCTCAATGAGGACAACCTATTTATCCTTCAAGTCCCAGTACGTCTCTTCATTCCAAAAATTGATACAAAGAAATATTTATATTGTACAAGGATAATAAACTAGGAAAAACGACCAAGTCCTCTCGTGTAAATAATAAGTATATAAAACATAAGGAGGCCAAATTAAAGCGTGTTCTTTACATAGCAAGTAGAAGACGGCAAACAAATACTATGGTAGTAATCAGCAATTATGAATCTCATAATTTCCCTATATTTGCTTCCACGCTGGAAAAAATTCCAAGTAATGTTCAAAGATTTACCAGAGATATCACCCATATAATGGAAAACTTTGAAATCTAAGTGGGTAGCCTTCTTTCCAGGATCCACCAATAAACCATAGGTCTTAAAAGGTAATTCCAAAGCAATCCCCAGTCCCAAACTGTATATACCACGTGTCCCAAAAATTGGGTAGTGAGGTAAAAGTTCTACAACAAAAATGCTTAGTACATTGATTAAAAAAAACAAAAACAAAAATGCTTCGTAACTTGCAGATATTTCTGTGTATTATAATTAGTCTTGTAAAACAGCACACATAGTACTCCGACATGGAGTACCTGCATATATGCGAATTATGAAATACAAACACAGACACACACATATTGGAAGAACATTCAGGCAAGGAACATAAGAGTTGTTTCTAAAAGGGGAGTCAAGTAATGTATAAATTCAAAACATGTGAGACAAAGAACTGGCGAATGTATTACTATATATGACAAATTTACTCACCATTGTTTGACGTGCTTCACGTGGAGACACCACAAGTGAATGGTTATGTTCCTTAACGAATTTGGTAATCACCCATTTACCAGATTTATCATACTTGACATGAATCATTGCCTTACAACCTTCCCTTGTACTGGCTCGCGGTTTTCTGATGGCTCCAAATTTACCTCGGATACTAACACAGTGACCTTCCTTATTACAGCCAAATCGACGAGCAAGAATCCTACCATCTCTTTCGGATCGACGACATGACATGACACGCATGACAAACCCAAGGCGCCTGGCATAGTCATCATAAAACATCTTTGCAAAATCTTCAGACTCAAACTCCATACCTTGGTATGGTTCTAAAATGGGCTCTCTTTGATATGCGATCAGTTCCTGTCGAGAAGAAGTCTCGACTGCTCTGACTCCTACATCTGAATCCACTGCCACACAGTGTCTGTTACTTAGCTTTCTAAACCCACCCAATCACAATAAGCATGGAGTTCAATGGAAACATTTAGGAATTGGGAAAACTTGAGTCCCCATTAGTATGAGTTAATAAGAAACTTGTATTTCTTTCAGTTTTTTTTTTTTTTTTTCCATTCAATTCCAGTGAACCAAGAAAAGCCTTTGTTACAACAGAATTGGTTAAAATTCCTCAACAATCCAACAATAAATAAAGTAGAGTAGAGTAGAGAAGCATACAGAAATGGACCCAATACAACAACAGAGCATACTGGAATTTGAATGAGATTGGAGCAGAAACAGCTTACTTGGATTAGAGCAGTGAAAGCTTAGACAGAGCAGAGCAGATAGTATGGGGAACCAAACTGGAGTGAAAGCTTCAAAAGCGAACTAGAAACACGGTAGAGAGACACGCAGTTTCTTGGCATTTTGCTGCGCCTTTATATGCACTAAAATATCAGACGGCATGCCGTTTCGGATATTTTATTTTAACATAAATTAATATATATATTCCCTCCCATTTTTTATATAGGTCGTTTTAGGTTTTGAGTTTTGTTTCAATATATAAGTCGTTTTAGCTTATATTTTCCAATTTATCCATGAGTCACAATAAATAACATGGATAAAAGAATTCCATCATGGGAATTTGTATCAGTTCTCATGCTATTTATCTTTCCAATTACTTCTAATTACTACTCCTTCATTAAAGATATTTTAGCATCTCTCGCTCAAATTGCTGATGCTTCCCTCCTTTTTTCAATGGAAAATTTAGGTCAATAGAATGATTCATAATGCTTGAAGCCATGGATGTGTGTCTCTCTAGAATTTCTACTCTTTAAATTGTCTTCTTATATAGGCAAATGAAATTATGTAATTTCAATTTTGGCTTCATTCTAAAACTTGAAAGTTTTGATACATAAAAAATTTTGAGTTGAAATTTTTCTCCCAGTAATTTTCATTAGATTTGGAGTATGTTTTTGAATTTTCAAGTTGGATTGCTGCAATAATTATAAAGAATGTGAAATAGCTTGGTGAAGTGAAGAGTATTAATAAGGCACAGGGAAAAGAGAAAAGTGGTGGGTATATTAAATGTAATTAAGAGCAATGAAGCCTTAAATAGGGGTTAAATTGTCATTAGAATTGTTTCTTAATCTCTATGCAAACTCCTAAAACGACCTATATAAAAAATCAGAGAGAGTATTATAAAGTAGAGAAAAGATAAAGAGAAGAGTTGGGAGGAAGTAAAAATCTCCTCATTCATTCTCATTAGCCGTTTTATATAGAGGTAGAATTTACATCAAAATTCATAACTAATGAGTATTTACGTGGACAGCCACATACATTATAATATTTATAACACTCCCCCTTGGATGTCCACGAATGAATGATTGAAATTGGGCACGATTATTGTTGCCTAATTAAAAACCTTGCCAGGAAACAAAAACCTAGTGGGATAAAAATAACTCTGATTGAAGGAGAAAAAGAGCACAACACGCATATGTTCTGGTAGCATACTTCTGGATGCTCCCCTTGATGATTGCAAGTTATTGCACCATGTACAAGGATTTGATATGTCTTCACTGAAGTGAGAGCATGTGAGTTTTGCATGTTGGGGCTCATCGTAAAATTTTGATACCTGCAAAGTTAAAGCAATACCAATAAAACTAGATGACTTTACATAAGTCTTACCTCATCTAATAAGGTTAGAAACAACATGCTCAGCTCATACAAATTAATAGCTAAACAGCAAAAAAATAATTAACACAGTTACCTTTGTATAGTTTAAAACATTGGAAAACCATCATGGCATATCAAGTAATACACATCAATGTTTTTCTCAGCGCATTGATACATCTCGTATAGGTTCTTCCAGAGCTCTAAGTAATTCACAACTTTGCAAAGTTAGAATATGTTGCAACATAATTGTCATCATTCGAATTCAATCTTGTAGCCTCATATTAGTACTCATTGAGACAATTAGGTCGCGTTAACTATAACAGAATGAGTATATATGAGCTAGCTTTAGAGTTTTTAATTCCATGAGTTATTTTTCAGGCTATTTTAGCTATTAATGGACTTGTAATTGAATCCCTTGAGGATTTATTAAGCAATACACTTATATTGACACTTTACATTTGGGAATTTGCTTTTAGCAATGTGTCTTTCAAGATTCACATCATATACAACGACAATCATATACAATGACAATGTGCCCTAAGTCTCTCGTCAATATGGCAAGTATACACAACCCTGTCGTATAGAAAAATTGTCATTCGTATGAAGGAAGATTTTCACATTCTCATTATGTCATAGTGATTTATCTTCACTACTAAACATCTTTTTTGTATCACGTGGAGTTAAAGGTATAGTGATTTATCCCAACTACGTCTAAGTATCTCATCACGTTTCAAGTATTCAGTTTCATCGGAATTGCCTCTTTTCAATTTGGCCAATAGATATATATACTTCGTCGACATTCATAATGAAACATGATATAGCATCAATACAGATCTTTGGTAGCTACCATATGTATTTTATCATCGATGATCATCGATGATCATGAATTATAAATTTCACACATTCTTATATTCATGCATTAACTATGAGCTTATTGATTGGGTACCCATGCCATTTCTGGGGCAGACATTGTCACTTCAAGGACAAATGTCACTCATCTATCTAGCGAATGTGGATCTTTTACTTATAATATCGTACAGAGCATTATAGGGCAGTATAACCTTTCCTTTTCAAGAGCTTAAACCTTTAGACCTGGTGGATACATACCGCATAAAATTCACGCCGTTACTCAAATGACAGTAGTCTTTCCTCCCCCTAACGGTGGGAAGACTATCTTATTATGACCATGAGCAGCAAAAATGCGTTTAAAGATCTAGCGCTTTCTTTTGAGTGAAGATGCTTATTGGCTGGTGGCGAACCAAACCAAGTTTAAGATAAAAAAAAAATTAAATTTATGAGTATCAACCATATTAGTTTATTATTGTATCGCCAAAATGTCATTCTCTAATAGCGTACTTAAAACCTTTGTATGTGTATCCATATTAGGAACTCTGACATTGCTTAATGACATTCTCTACAGGAGAACCATACCACTTAGATACACATGCATCCCACAAAACAAATGGAATTAAATAAATATTACATACCAATTCATGTCGTTCTTTAGAAACATTCTCTCTCCCCCTCATGCAGGAGGAGTGTATCATTAAATTGACGACTAGCAAATGTGTTGTAAAATAACCAACTGCGTATGCATAATGAACTTTCTGTTCATGACATTATATTCCAAGTATATACTAGGTATTAAGAAAATCTCTCCAATCATATTGGAGGCATTAACTTATTGCAAATTATGTGTACTCGAAGCTTCAGGTTCGAACTAGTGTGTTAGAACTACAGGTTCTCAGATTTCGCATGTTCAGCTTCATGTTCAAATAAATTTGGTGCTCGAAACTTCAAGCTCGAGAGAACTAAAGTGAAGCTTCAATCTCACTTTTATCTAATTTATGTTTTATACTCAAAACTTCGGGTTTGTTTAAGGAAGGATAATTCCGTAACTTCCTATGTGTGTCTTGACCTAATTAGACTAGATATGTAGTATCTTTAGTAGATAGGGAATCCCTGATTATTTGGGATACTTGATGTAATGCCTATATAAAGGCCTCCTTATCTATCAATAAAACTACGCTTTGCATCTATTCCTTTTCTCCTACAACACGTTATCAGCACGTGGGTCCAGCCTTCATCTAATAGCCCTGAAAAATTCATAAACCCTAGATCTCTCTTCTGCCGGCAACTGCTTGTCGCCCTCCCTAGAAATCATCTTCCGCCGACAACCCTTCGTCGGAAGAAAGAAAAATTCCCAGGGCACCAAGTTCTGCCGACAACCCCTTTGTCGGAAAAGATCCAGAAATCTCATTCTGCCGACGACAGTTTTGTCGGTAGAGAATGATAATTCTTTGGGCACCCAGAAATCTACTCTGGGCACCCAGAAATCTACTCTGGGCACCCTTCTCTGATCGACGTCGTCCACCTGCTCCTTGTCTTGATTACATGAAGAAAACCTAAATGAATGTAGACTTGATTCCATGCACATTCATTTAGGGTTATTGTCGAATTAAAGAAAGAAGGAAGGCAAGAATTTTCAGAAATCCTAAAGGGAATTTCGGTGGGAATTAAAGAGAAAATAGAAGACTTACCTTGCAAGAAAAGAGGAAGAAGAATTCGGCACAAACACTTTGTGCCGAACCCTAATGCATCCTTGGCCGAAAGTTTAAGAGATAAAACCCTAGCCTCCTCTTCTCTCCTATAAAAAGAATTCGGCTGCTCCAAAGAAAATGTCTTGTCTCTCACCTTCACAACACCAAAGCTCTGTCGAATTCTCTCCACAACTTTCATACCAAAAATACTTAAGCCGAACTGCCACCTTTCCATAAAATCGCACCACTTCACCTTCACTGAATTCATCCTTTGCCGAAGCTTTCTTCAAGGTTCTTCAAAGTGTGATTCACTCTACTCTCATGGCTTTATATTTTCTGTATACTTATGATACTTTGTCTATGATGATTATAAAGATTTGTGGATGTTTATTTGGTTGTATTAATTCTATTTTGGATTTCCGAATTTGTTTGGATATTTGATTGTCGAATTATATATCATGACAAGTTTCGAATTTAATGAGGGTTTATTATTGTAGTATGATCACATGTGTTCTTGATTTATTTTGGTTTATTTTCTGAATTCATATGCATTTAAATCGATGCATGAGGGCAGCCATGTCCATGGCTGATCCATGTGTATTAGTTTCAATTGCTTATACTCAAAGTTGATTCATCTTGTGTTAGTTCTTTGGGCTAGAGTAATTCTGAAAATTTACATATCGATGTGAGATGAGGTGACGCCATACTTGCTAATATGTTTCCAATTCAACTCATTGTGCTTATGTGTTTCTTGGTTTAATTTATACACGAAGTGTCTTTAAACTGATTAGCACTATGTTTAGGATTATGCACGAAGCTGGTTCTAAATAATTAAGAAGTTTTGGCTAATTAAAGAACCACGAAGGCTGTAATTAAATTGGAACTAAAATCAATCTTGATTGCATGCCGAATTACTACTCTATTTACCTTGTGCGAATTTGATACTTATTATGTGAGTTTTGTGTAAAGTAATATGTGTGAAAGATAATGATCATGTATATATATTAAATTAGGTTTTATTTAATTATTTTTAATTTCGTAAAATTCAGTAGGATATTAGACATAAACTCTCAACCCCCATATGATTTTGTAATGCTTTATGCGGTTAAATGCCCTTAATTTCCCCAGATAGAACGATTCCTACTTGTGAATACTACACTCGACACAAGAAGGGTAATATATGTATGAGATTGTTTTGTAGGTACAAAATGTGCATGTAATTTGGTCCCATCAATTTTTGGCGCCGTTGCCAGGGAAATTAAAATTGTTTAATTTCATGAAGTGTTACTTTGTAATAATTGTTTATTTGTTTATATTTCAGATTGTTTAATTTTTGGTTTTGTATAATTTCAAATTTTTCGGTTTGTAATTGTAATTAGGGTTTTATTTTAAGTTTTATAATGTTGCCGAAATTTAGTTTATAATTTGATATATGTTTGTAACACTTAGTTAAATTGCTAGAAGTTGAAAGGTTTATTTGTGTTTTATTTACTTTGGTTTTCGAGGGGAAGAAGGAATAAGTAATGTCTTTATTGTCAATTTATAGCCTTAACCCTTCATACAATGATGCCTTGGTAGATCCGCCTTTTATGTAGATTAGGAAACGAGCCCTGCTCAATAATGGAATTGGTCCATTGTTGGCCCCCCACGCATACGAGCGACGACTTGGAAAATCCATTTTTATGAGGTTGAGGGCGGTTTTTATTAGACAATAGTGGTACGGTCAACACAATATTCCAAATTGAGTAAGAGACAAAAAGGTTCGCCTATTAGTTTGTTTGTCTTTATTATGGATGTCAATATTTTTTTAACTAGATCTCAAGGGCCATAGACAGCTATCTCTTCTTAGTGAAGGGGGCGATAGGGAGTTCGCTCTCCGTGGTAACCAACAACGAGTCTTGCCTTGCTCCATGGTAGAACTTTCGTTCTAGCCTTCTGAAACCACTGAATGTTGTGTCTAGACGATATCACCTAGGCCGCACGACCGCCGAGGTTCGAAACCTAAAGTAGATTGAACATGAGTACGTCTTAAAGCTTGAATTAAAACGTTACCTTTAATTTTTGAGGTATATCGGATAAAAGCATGATACTACCTTGGACTGTTTCAGCCCATTGCACTGTTATCTCCTCTGCTCCACGTACCTTGAATTTTAAAGTTGTGAATAAAGCAATTAGACACTAAGGAATTCGACATATTATGCTTATAAATTTCGGAAATGTTGTAAAATTCAATTTGATTCTTTCGTTACTTGATAAACCCAATACTTATTTGATACTTGTAAATTTTGTACTTTGATTGTGATTTATTCCTTATACTTGTTTATACTCTTACACTTTGTTTTACACGTCTTTCTTATACATTGTTTGTGATATACACTCTTTTAATCTCATATGTTCGAAATTTACACTTTGAATTTAAGTTTTCGTTACTTATATTACTAACACACATCACTAACATCTAACTCTAACTTAACTTGTAAACAAAATTTACTTGCCTTTCGTTTTAGTTTTTAACTATTGACAACTTGATCTTCACAAATTCTCAGGTACATGAATGTCCATCATTCCAGGTTGGTCACAAGAAATTGAAGATCGCTTAAACAGAATTTGTGGAGATAGAACTGAGCAAGCATCACCGAGAGCACCATTGTTCGAACATCAATTCGTCTCCCCCACATCGTCACTTTTTGAACGTGACATATCATCTCCATCATCACAATTTCCATCCAACGTCTCGTGCGAACTCAATCCTTTGTTCCACGAAGATCCGGAGTTTGAGCTACTTACAAATCCATTTCCAACAAATTTGAACTTTGATCTACCTGATCCACAACCATCAATGACATCAATCAGAGAGCAGAATGGACACTTGACTGAAGGAGGCATGGTGCCTTCAAACATCACTTATCTGGCCTTAGCAGCCGGCAAATCTGAAGAATTCGAGCTTCGTGGTGGTTTCATGAGTGAATTGCCAAAATTCCATGGATTAGCGGGTGAGGATCCGAATTCTCACTTGCAACATTTTCAATTTACTTGTGAGTCCATGTGTCCAAGAGGAGCAGATTTGCAACTTGTGAAGATGAGAGCCTTTCCATTTTCACTTGATCTTAAGGCGAGAAGTTGGTTGTTTGCCGTGCCTATGAGAAAGATCACCTCGTGGAACACCATGGTACATGAGTTCCTTCTCAAGTACTTTCCAGCATCTAGAGTGACTCAACTGAGGAGTCAGATCACAGGAATTCGACAAGCTCAAGACGAGCCATTTTGTGATTACTATGATAGGTTCAAGAGTCTCATTGCCTCTTGTCCAGCTCATGGTATTCGTGAGGGCCTTCTTCTTCAATACTTCTATGAAGGGATGCGCGACTATGACAAGGAGTTTCTCGATTCAGCAGCTGGAGGATCTTTCTTAGAGAAAGGGAATGTGGAAGCTAAGGCGTTGTTGGACACTAGAGCTTTGAAGAACCAACAGTTTCAAACGCCAATCCTTGCAAAGCAAGTACATGAGACTAGGGCCAATCCGGCTCTAGAAGAAAAGGTTGACAAGCTTGCCAACATAATAACACAACTTGTAAAATCACAACGTGCTCAAGTGTGTGGGGTGTGTGCTGAAAGACATCCAACAGATCAATGTCCTCAAATGGGAGGAGAAAGCATAGAGGAGGTCAATGCTTTGGGATATCAAGGAGGAGGATTTCAGAACTTCAACCCAAGGTATCGTGATCATCCTGACTTCAAATGGAGCAACAATGACAATGTGCTCAAGCCCAATGTGCCACCAAATGCTCAACCAAGTGGCGTGCCATATCAACAAAGGGCAGCCGTACCATATCAAAGGCCCCCATTCGTCCCACACAATCAAGGTGTTCCTAATACACCTAACTTTGATGAGATACTGAAGTCTCTAACAATGGGGCAAAGCCAATTGAATGCCTCTACATAAACTTTGTTAGTGGGACAACAAACCAATGCCAAGGATATAACTGAGTTAAAGAATCAGATGGGACAGGTTGTTGACTTTATGGGACAATTCAATGAGCAAGGGAGGCTGCCCTCTAATGTTATAAAGAACCCCAAGAAGGAGCAAACTCAAGCAATAACCACAAGGAGTGGTAGAGTGTTGGAAGGACCAACCCCGAAAACAGCAAAGAAGAAGGGCGCAACCCTAGATGATGATGAGGCCGAAGGTAACACATTCGGCAATGATATAAACGAGCCAAGCAAAGAAGAGCTCGAAGCTATGAGGAAGAGAGAATTGGAACAAGATCCGGCCACCTCTAATAAAGAGGCACCAAAGGTAAACGATGTTAACTCAAATGGTTTAGTTAAAACTAACCCAAATTCGTGTCTACCTTTTCCCTCTAGGTTCAACAAGTCCAAAAAGGACAAATCTAATGAAGAGGAATTGGAGGTGTTCAGAAAAGTGCAGGTGAATATTCCCCTTTTGGAATGCATCAAGTAGATTCCAAAGTATGCTAAATTTTTAAAAGAGTTGTGTACCACATGAAGGCATACAAGGGAGGAGCAGGTAGTGCGCATGAGTGAGACGGTTTCAACCGTCATCCAAAGAAAACTACCCCCAAAGATGAAAGACCTAGGCAGCTTCACCGTGCCTTGTGTAATTGGTCAATCACATTTTTCAAATGTAATGCTAGATCTAGGGGCATCAATAAATGTGATGCCTTATAATGTGTATGAGTCTCTAGATTTAGGACCATTGAAAAAAGACAATATGATAATTCAGTTAGCTGACAGGTCTAACAAATATCCTGAGGGATATATTGAGGATGTTCTTGTGCAGGTGAATAATCTGATATTTTCTGCAAATTTCTATGTGCTTCATATGGAAGAGTCGCCCCTTAATTCTACTCAACTTTTGTTGGGGCGACCATTTATGAGAACATCAAGAATCAAGATCGATGTTGCCGAAGGCAACCTCACCATGGAGTTTGATGGTGAAATTATTAGCTTCAACGTGTTTGAAGCAATGAGGTATCCAATGTCTGATTTAAAACCATGCAATGCTATTGATATTGTAGATTCTCTTCCACAGGTTTTATCTGAAACATTGGATCAATAGCAACTAGCTATTGAGAGAGGGGCAGAAATTGACACACAAGGGGAACAAATTTCAAAGGAAGCACAGCTCGAACTTGAGCCATGCATTGCACAAGTTGTTGCCGAACTCGATGCAACACCCCATTTCAGGTATAACAAGTTCATGTCAATTCCTATTACCACTAACAAAATCCTACCATCTATGGAACATGCCCCAATATTAGAGCTTAAGGCTCTACCTGATCATCTGAAGTACGTGTACTTGGGAAACGATGACACTTTACCAGTTATTGTGTCATCAAAGCTGAGTGAGCAGCAAGAAACCCAATTGATTGATGTGCTTAAAAGAAACAAGACCGTCATTGGTTGGACTTTGACGGATATCAAGGGAATCAGCCCTACCACTTGTGTTCATAGGATCTTGCTTGAAGAAGGAGCCAAGCCTACTAGGGAGGGTCAGAGACGGTTACACCCCCCTATGATGAAGATTGTGAAGGACGAGGTAATTAAATTACTTGATTGTGGCGTAATATATCCTATCTCGGATAGCCAATGGATCTCACCCGTCCAAGTTGTACCCAAGAAGAGTGGAGTTACTGTTGTGAAGAATGACAAAGATGAACTCGTGCCACAGAGATTGGTGACAGGTCATAGGATGTGCATCCACTACAGAAAGCTGAATGCTACTACACGCAAGGATCACATGCCTTTGCCCTTCATGGACCAAATGTTGGAAAGATTAGCTGGACACGAGCTCTATTGCTTTTTGGATGGGTATAGCGGGTACAATTAGATTTGCATTCACCAGAATGACCAAGAGAAGACAACGTTTACATGTCTCTTTGGTACGTTTGCCTATCGACGCATGCCTTTTGGTTTATGCAACGCACCAGGTACGTTTTAACGTTGTATGTATTCCATATTTTCGGATTTTATTGAGAACATTATTGAAGTCTTTATGGATGATTTTAGTGTTTATGGAAAAGACTTTGATCTTGGAAAGATGTGTAGAAACTAACCTTGTTTTGAATTGGGAAAAATGTCATTTTATGGTTAATCAAGGGATAGTTTTGGGACACATAATATCTGCTAAGGGAATAGAGGTTGATAAGGCCAAGATAGGTGTATGCAACACTTACCCTCCCCCAAAACTGTGAGGGAGATTCGTTCTTTTCTTGGCCATACAGGTTTTTATAGAAGGTTCATCAAAGACTTTTCTTTGGTGGCAAAACCCTTGTGTTCCTTATTGCAGAAGGATGTTCCGTTTGTTTGGGATGCAGCATGTGAGGCAGCATTTTTGAAGCTCAAAGAGTTATTGATTTCGGCACCAATCATGGCACCACCTAATTGGGAGCTTCCTTTTAAACTCATGTGTGATGCAAGTGACTATGCCGTTGGAGCTGTTCTTGGGCAATGAAATGAGAAGAGGTCAAATGCAATTTATTATGCCTCTAGCACTTTGAATGATGCCCAAATGAATTACTCCACCACAGAAAAAGAGCTTTTGGCTATCATATTTGCTTTAGAAAAATTTTGATCCTATCTTTTGAATTCTAAAGTGACAGTTTATTCAGATCATGCAGCTCTTAGGTACTTGATGAAGAAGAAGGATGCTAAACCACGCTTGATTCGAGGGATCCTCTTACTCCAAGAGTTTGACATCGAAATCAAGGACAAAAAGGGAACTGAAAACGCGGTAGCGGATCACTTGAGCAGAATTGTGAAAGAGGAGGACATGCTTCCATTAAGAGAGTCTTTCCCAGATGAGTAACTTTTTCGATTAGAGACACATGAACCTTGGTATGCTGATATTGTGAATTATTTAGTTACTAAGACTTTTCCTAGTACATTTTTGCATGCAGCCAAGGTAAGGATCAAGAAGATTACACGACACTACATTTGGGATGATCCATATCTATGAAAACATTGTAGTGATCAGATCATTCGACGTTGTGTTCCACAAGAAAAGTATTGGCCGATCCTTACTTTTTGTCATAATGAGGCATGTGGAGGTCATTTTGGACCTAAAAGAACAGCCCTTAAGGTATTGGATTGCTGATTTTATTGGCCCACAATTTTCAAAGATGCACATACATTTTGCATGGCATGTGATAGGTGTCAAAGAACAGGTAACATTAGACCAAAAGATCAAATGCCCCTTACTCCTATTATTATTGTCGAAA
This sequence comes from Potentilla sterilis, assembly GCA_963682095.1. Lineage (NCBI taxonomy): Eukaryota > Viridiplantae > Streptophyta > Magnoliopsida > Rosales > Rosaceae > Potentilla > Potentilla sterilis. The sequence continues at coordinate 32,328,881 of OY821758.1, forward strand.
TTTTTTATGTTTGGGGTATTGATTTTATGGGACCTTTTCCCTCTTCCAAAGGCTTTCTATATATCTTATTGGTTGTTGATTATGTTTCTAAGTGGGTGGAGGCGAAAGCCACAAGGACTTATGATTCTAAAGTTGTTGCAGAATTCTTGAGAACTAACATATTTTCCAAGTTTGGAGTACCACGTGTGCTTATAAGCGATGGAGATTCTCATTTTTGCAACAAAACTATAGAGGCTTTGCTCAAGAAGTATGGAGTTACTCACAAAGTTTCCACCCCATATCACCCTCAGACAAGTGGAATGACAGAAGTGTCCAATAGGGAGATCAAGCGAATTTTGGAGAAAAATGTGGGCCCAACAAGGAAGGATTAGAGTGATCGACTTGTTGATGCATTATGGGCCTATAAAACAGCATACAAGACACCCATTGGGATGTCTCCCTTTCGACTTACCTATGGTAAGGCGTGTCATCTACCCGTGGAATTGGAGCATAAGGCATGGTGGGCAGTTCAGAAGTTCAACATGAACTTAGATACGACAGGTTTGCATAGGAAATTGCAATTGAGCGAGCTGGAAGAAATCAGAAATGATGCATATGATGCGGCTTAGATTTACAAGGAGAAGACAAGAGTGTACCATGATAAGCACTTGAGAGGAAAAACGTTTCATATAGGGCAAAAAGTCCTATTATATCATTCTCGTCTTCGTTTATTCCCAGGAAAATTGCGTTCTAGATGGGTTGATCCTTATATAGTTACTAATGTGTTTGCTCATGGTGCTATTGAAATTAAAAGTGATATCACAGGTAAAGAATTCAAGGTGAATGGTCATCGACTAAAGCCTCATTACGAGCCTTTTGAGGAGCATCTTGAGGAAATAGATGTGGAGGACGCCCCAAGATCAATGTGAACATTTGAAGAGTCTAGGCTAAAGGACTATAAACAATTAAGCGCTTCATGGGAGGCAACCTATTTCAACCGAAATTGTGAAGGAGCCGTCTACGAGAGTTTGCATTTTCTAATCCCTAAACTCTTTTTGGTTGAATTGTATAAATTGAGATATGTGATTTACCATATACTTAGAAATTACAACATTATTTTGATTTACATTGAAGACAATGTAATTTTCTAAGTGTGGGGTAGTGTTACATGTTTCCATGTTTTTGTTTTATTTTAGTTTGTTTCGAGTGTTTTGTTTCATTTATTTTAGTCTGTTTCGAGTCAGAAAAATTTAAAAATTTTCGTTGGTTTTAGTTAAGATTGAGGCATAAATGCCCCTAAAGAGTCGATGATGATTATATCTTTGAATGCATAGATGATTGTTTCGCATAATCATAAGAATTAATTGTGAGTTTCATAGATATTGTGATTGGTATGAACATGTGAGATTATGATTGACATATGATAAAGCATGCATGTATGAGTTAATTTGTTTCCATAATATCCTATGAGTGCTCTTGTGCCAAATACTTTCTTCTTGTGTGTAAATGATAATATACATGGCAGAAATTTGTCTAAACTTCATCATTCTTTGATAATTCAATGACTATGTGCCATAGATTTTAATAAACTCTAGAATGCTAGAACTCACTCTTGATGATTTTTGAGACGATTATTCATTAAATGCCTTGATTTTGAAAGTGATTGAGAAGATCTAACTAGGATTATCACCAAAGCCAAATAAAACATGTGTCTAATTTGTGCCCGTCGTGGGAGTCCTTAGTCTTAACCCCTTTGAGCTTATATTGAGCCTATCTTTCATCACCTTATACACATTCCATATGCTTAGAATACCTATAACTTTACATTTGTTCTCAAGACTTGGTAAAGCTTATTATCGTGGAATTGTAACTTGGAGTGATGTTGTGAAACAAGTGTAAGGTGAACTTAGCATTATATATATATATATATAAAAAAAGGCACGGTTTCAAGTGATTTTTGCTAAGTTGATTGTGAAATTGGAGTTTGTTTGAAAATTGAAGGTCTATCATTGTATATATGACCTTTGTCCGATTTCACTATGTTTGGAAAGAAAAGAATGAAGAATGGGCCTAACAAGTTGAAACTTGGGCCTTAGAGAGAAGTCATAAGGAGCATTGAACTTTACTAAGTCTTGGTGACATTTATCACTACTATTCTAAATACGAATTCCTTATGTCGAGCCCCAATATATTCCCTTGTAAAGATCTCTCATTGAGCTTGTATGTGGAGATTATCTCAAGAGTTGAGCTTATGGTTTTGGTTCATTCGTGCACATGATTGTTATATGAAGTTTATCTTGATAATACTATTCACAAAGTGCCTTTATTTGATGAAATATGCAAGCCATTTGTTGCCTTACAATCTTTTCTCTTACATATACTTTGAGTGAATATTGTCATATCATGAGTGAAAAGAAGAGAGTATGCCTAGTGAGGAGGATTGAATTAACTTGACATGTTGACATGCTTATTTTCTCACTTCTTACTTGTTCATGCCATGAAACATGTCTATGACGCTTGGAATTATTGTGCTTACATTTGGATGTTTAACTTGAAAACTATGTGTTTAAAAAATCCTGAGACAATTATTTAGAGGCAGCAGTTTTAGTAGAGTCTTTTAATTTGTTTTGCTAAGGGACTAGCAAAAGCTAAGTGTGGGATAGTTGATAAGAGCATAATATGCGACATTCTTAATATGTTTTATCCCCATTTATGCAATTGTTTAACTCTTATTGTTGTTTTATCGAGTCATCGAGTCTAGTTAGGAGTCTTTGGCAGAGTTTGTGGTGAAATGAGCTCAACTATCGAATACAGCACAATTTATGAAGAGTTTGATTCAAAGTAGGATTCTTTATTAAATTAGGAATCCTAATCGGTTTAGGAGTCTACATGTCTCGACGTTTCTCAAAACGTTGAAGGTTTTAAGAGTTTCAATCAAAATAGAACTCCTTGTTGAATCAGGAAATCCTGACAGAATCAAGAATCCATCAAATCATAAATTGTGCTACATTTTATCTTCTTTATCTAAATATAATTCTTCTCTTATTTTCAGGAATTGATAAATGATTTTCGGTAAGGAATTACATGAAGAAATAGGATTGGAAAAGAGATCTTTGCCGAAATCATTAAAGAAGAGAATTGCAACTCAACTAGGAGAAGAAAGAAGCATGCCAAGCACATGCAATGCAAGAGAATTTCGGCAAGAAAAAGAAAGAAGAATTCGGAAAAGAGAAGGAATTAATTCCGAATTACATGAAGAAAACCTAAATGAATGTAGACTTGATTCCATGCACATTCATTTAGGGTTATTGTCGAATTAAAGAAAGAAAGAAGGGAAGAATTTTCAGAAATCTTAAAGGGAATTTCGGTGGGAATTACAGATAAAATAGAAGACTTACCTTGCAAGAAAAGAGGAAGAAGAATTCGGCACAAACACTTTGTGCAGAACCCTAATGCATCCTTGGCCGAAAGTTTAAGAGATAAAACCCTAGCCTCCTCCTTTCCTATAAAAAGAATTCGGCTGCTCCAAAGAAAAGGTCTTGTCTCTCACCTTCACAACACTAAAGCTATGCAGAATTCTCTCCACAACTTTCATACCGAAAATACTTAAGCCGAACCACCACCTTTCCATAAAATCGCACCACTTCACCTTCACCGAATTCATCCTTTGCCGAAGCTTTCTTCAAGGTTCTTCAAAGTGTGATTCACTCTACTCTCATGGCTTTATATTTTCTGTATACTTATGATACTTTGTCTATGAAGATTATAAGGATTTGTGGATGTTTATTTGGTTGTATTAATTCTATTTTGGATTTCCGAATTTGTTTGGATGTTTGATTACCGAATTATATATCATGACAAGTTTCGAATTTAATGAGGGTTTATTATTGTATTATGATCGCATGTGTTCTTGATTTATTTTGGTTTATTTTCTGAATTCATATGCATTTAAATCGATGCATGAGGGCAACCATGGCCATGGCTGATCCTTGTCTATTGGTTTCAATTGCCGAATATAACATAAGATGGATTATACTCAAAGTTGATTCATCTTGTGTTAGTTCTTTGGGCTAGAGTAATTCTGAAAATTTACATATCGATGTTAGATGAGGTGACGTCATACTTGCTAATATGTTTCCAATTCAACTCATTGTGCTTATGTGTTTCTTGGTTTAATTTCTACACGAAGTGTCTTTAAACTGATTAGCACTATGTTTAGAATTATGCACGAAGCTGGTTCTAAATAATTAAGAAGTTTTGACTAATTAGAAGAACCACGAAGGCTCTAATTAAATTGGAACTAAAATCAATCTTGATTGCATGCCGAATTACTACTCTATTTACCTTGTGTGAATTTGATACTTATTATGTGAGTTTTGTGTAAAGTAATATGTGTGAAAGATAATGATCACGTCTATATGTTAAATTAGGTTTTATTTAATTGTTTTTAATTTCGTAAAATTCAGTAGGATATTAGACATAAACTCTCAACCCCCATATGATTTTGTAATGATTTATGTGATTAAATGACCTTGATTTCCCCTGATAGACCGATCCCTACTTGTCAATACTACACTCGACACAAGAAGGGTAATATATGTATGAGATTGTTTTGCAGGTACAAAATGTGCGTGTAATTTGGTCCCATCATCCTCCATCCGCCGCCTGATCGTCTGCAGCCACCATTGCAGCCATGGTCACAGCTGCATCGTCGTCCCTCTTTTGATCTGCTATGGACACCCCGAACACCCAAAAATATTTGGGCACCCAAACGCAATCGGATGTTTGGCAATCACCATGAGCATGGCGTTTTCTGCCATACACCGTCATCCACCATCGCGCCTGCAAAGCATCGCAACCTCGCCGCACACCCCTCTGCCAAGGTCAAAGTCATGACAGATGAAAAGTCCAAATTCCAAAGTCTCTTTGTACTCTCACAAATTCACGATGGATATGAATTGATTCGGACCTGACGCAGACCAATCCAACTCAGATCCCGCACCCACCGAGCTTCAGATCTCCATACATTCAACCATTTTTTCTTCAGTCGCTTTCGTCCCGATCGAACCCTAGCCAGATCTGCTGCGATCTCATTCGAGAGGCTAGTTGAAATTTCCATGGCTTGGTTCCAAAATCAGATTGAAAAGTCTGAGTGGAGATAGCAAGAGAATGAATTTTCGTCGGATAAAGCCGACATTGGATTGCTGCAGAGAGATAACAACTGGTAGACACAAGTGATCCACTTGGTAGAGGCGACGAGCACCATTGGAGACCCAAGCCATGACGGCTAGGGTTTAGCAAAGAAAGAGAGAGGCGGAGAGCCATTGTGAGCAATCAAATGAGTAAAACACTTGATGACATTCAAAATGAAACTATGAAAGTTTTTTACTAACTTGAGTGTATGTTCATTACATAAGTATTTCATTTGTGATAGAATGATAGTTTTTTGTTCTCTGATGTGTAGCTAATAGTTTCATTTGTGTAGAAAGCTAAATTTGGTATCTTTCTCATTCTTAGCATCAATTTGAATTTCAAAGAGAAAATTAGACAAAAACCCAAATAAGTAGCTCTCTTTTAAGATAAACTCTGTTTCTGCTAGAATCCGGGAGGACTCACAGAAGCACAATAATAAAGCTATAAATAGACACGGGCAAGTATAGTGGTTCACCGTGCCATCGGATGGCACGGCTACGTCCACTTGGAATATAGTATGATCAGCCAATAAGCCATCGGGTGGTTACATGCCAAGAGTAGCAAGTATCCAAGATCCCTAACTCTAAGGGGGAAGCCTTCTATTTATAAGGAAGGAGGCTTCCCACCTCTACTACATCTCCAATGTGGGATACAAACATACTATTACATATTTTCCTACTCTGGAGGCTACTTCAGGTGCCCGGTGGCACGCCCTCCGGGTGCTGCACCGGTGATCTCTGACATTGAGGATGTAACCGGGGTGGCGGTCTATCCGAGGTGTGCCGGAAGTAGGGCATATCAGGCCGGTTGCACGGTCTACGAGGTCGCCGAGTATGCTTGGCGGTGCACCATATATGTCCCCAACAAGTCCCCCAATTTCCCGAGTAAGAGTGCAATCTTACTTGGGGAATTAATCATCATGTGCCGCCAAGCGTAGGTGGTGACCGAGTCACCCCTACTACCACCAGTCCCCCAAGTCCCTAAGTGAGATTGGACTCTTACCGGGCGTTCGAATGCCGAGTCCCACCCCTCCGCTCGAGTGTTACTGATGTGTTCCCAGTAATAGTCCCCCAAGTCCGTGTTGGAGATTTGACTTGGCCGGGAGTGATGTTTCCTTGCTAGTGACCTCCGTGTTTAGTCTTGCTTGGGGGTGTACTGAGGTGCTGGGTTCTGATCTGCACTGTCTGTGTAATATTTCTCGGAGGCAAGCTGATTGGATCATCGGGTTCCGGAACGGCGGTGGGTGCCCAGGGAGGATCCGAGATTGACCGGTCCTGACTCGTTGAAGCTTGATCGGGCAGAGCCGCTGCTGAACAGAGCTGGGCCTGTTGAATCTGGGGTGACCCGCTGGCTGAGGTGATTGCTGAACAGGACCGAGCCTGCTGAATATGGGGTGACCCGCTGGCCGAGGTGATTGCTGGACAGGACCGGGCCTGCTAAATCTGGGGTGACCCGCTGGCCGAGTTGACTGCTAGACAGGACCGGGCCTGTTGAATCTGGGGTGACCCGCTGGCTGAGGTGAACCGCTGGCCCGCTGGCCAAGTTGACTGCTGAACAAGACCGGGCCGGAGGGTGAGCTGATAGACTGAGCGGCCAAGCTCATGAGGACGGAGGTGAGGTGCTAGCGTGAGCTGTGGTGCATCGGTGAGGAACCGGGGTGCCCAAAGAAGATTCGCCCCGAGGTTGACCCGTTGGAGACCTTGACCCGCTGACCATGATTGGGCTCATACTGTCGGTTGGTGCAACCGGTTATGCCCTAGGAAAGTGAGCGGTAAGCTGGTACCGGCTCGATGGATGGAATGCGCAACCGTTAATTGGAATATGCTCTACTGTTAGAATGCACTTGGATTACCGTTGGAATACCTTTCACCCATGGAATGCCTGTTACCGTTGGAATGCCTTTGGAATACCGTTGGAATGCCTTTTACCGATGGAATGCCTGTTACAGTTGGAATGCCTTTGGAATACCGTCGGAATGCCTTTTACCGATTGAATGCCTGTTACCGTTGGAATGCCTTTTACCGATGGAATGCCTTTTACCGTTGGCGTGCAATACCGAAATGCGGTATATATATCGCTTCCAATAAGTCCCCCAACTCGAAAAGGAACTCGGCCGGGAGTTCGAGTATTCCCGTTTGTTCGTGGTGGGGTGTTGCGGCCATGTTATAGCACCGGTCAACATCTGCTCATTCTTCCCAGCCTGAACGTTATGGGCGTGCAGTGCAGGGTTTCTAGCCTGCGGGGAGATTTGTTCTGTGTTAGAGAAATAATCTGCCCAGTGGGGTGGCGTAGAGATAACAAGTCTCCCATGGATCCCCAATTTTTTCACAGCTTGGTGTGATGCAGGGTTTCTAGCCTACTAGAAGAGTTTGCATGTGTTAGAGGAAAAATCTCCCAGGTTTATAAAGCCCATTTGTTTGAAGCCTTAAGTTGTTACTGGCTTGTCCGTGCCCGTAGGCGCGAAGGTGGTGATTAAACCAATGGAGTGCTTTGGAGCCGGTTGAATGCTACATAACCGGTGGAATGCCTGTGAACCGGTTTATAAAGCCCAATGGTACCGAAAGCCCGGAGGCTTGTCCGTAGGAATATGTCGATTTTTCAACCGGTTTATTCCGTAGGAATGTGCGCGGGAACTTCGTGCCGGACTGACTGGTGAAGTTCCGCAGGCGCTAGACTAAGATAAAATGCGTGCACTGAAATGCGATGCACTGTAATGCCATGCACTGAAATGCCATGCACTGAAATGCTTGTACCGTAGTGCGATGCATTGTAATGCGATGCATTGTAATGCCATGCACTGAAATGCGTGCACCGATGCATAATGATATGTGCAGCACTGATAAGCGCATAATGATATGTGTACAACGATGCATACTGATATGATCGTGCAATGCTGAAATGATCGATCGATGCATAATGATATGCGCAACACTGATAATTGCATAATGATATGTGTGCAACGATGCATACTGATATGATCGTGCAATGCTGAAATGATCGACCGATGCATAATGATATGCGCAGTACTGATAAGCGCATAATGATATGCATGCAACGATGCATACTGATATGATCGTGCAATGCTGAAATGATCGACCGATGCATAATGATATGCGCAGCACTGAGCAAGTATGGAATGGAAGCATGTAATGCTCGATGTTTTGAGAGTGCATGATATATGCCTCCGGTGTGGTTGGCTTACCCTTTCCTGTTGTTATACCTCAGCCAACCACACACGAAAGACCATGTTGCTATGCAAAGACAATGTTGCTATGCACCAACAAGCAAAATTATACCGTTCCAGCAGTTAATTACACGCACACAATTATCGCATGTCTAACTTTATCAAGATACCCAACGCAATCATATGGAGACATAATAATAGGAAATGTGGTACTTATCTTTGGAGAAGCTGTCGGGTGTTTGAATAGCCCATGGGAATGATTCCCAGGCTGCCCGGTGATTGCCTACGGGAGTAGAGAACAACTTGGGTGTCTAGAGAAGATGTGCTCCAGTCCAACCCGTGTGGACCTGCTGACCCACACCAGGCCCAACCTGCTGACCCGATGGGCCCGTTGACCGGGTGCTGGTCTGTTGACATTTTTGAACTTTCTTTTCTCCTCTTGTTTTCCCGCTCTTTTTTCTTCTGTCTTCCTGCTTTCTCTCTGTTGTGGGTGCAACTGCTGCCTCCATTCCTTTCTTCTTTATTTCTTTTCTATTTCTTTTCTATTCTCTCTGCTTTTCTCTGCTTTCTCTCGTCTCCTTCTTGCTTGCTGTTTTTTTTTTCTTGCTCTTCTCCTGTTTCATGCCTGGAAAGGAGGATGACTGGAGGGGAAGGCCCAAAGGCGAGGACCCGAACAGGAGAGGGAGACCATCAGAATCGGAGAGGAGCCACCGAACCGGAGGAGGAGGCCACCAGGTTCTTGTTGCCTGCCGACCCGGAGACGGAGGACCATCGGCTCCGGAGATCAAAGTGGGTCGGTGTGGGGTGGAGCGGCCCTGGGTGCCGGAGGAGTTGACATTGGGTTCTGGAGCGGTGGAGCTCTCCCGGTGTGGAGGAAGCATGCCTTGTCCAGTGTGGTGCTGGAACAGCGGGAGGAGATCACCGGGCAGAGAGGAAGATGACCTCACTGATGTAGGGTGGGTGAGCAGAACGCGCTGCCTGGCGAGAGGTTCAAAACCGGACGTGGCAAATGACGGACGCCACCGTTGCCGCTGGCTTGCTTGGGCCGGGTCGCTAACCCGCTGGATCTGTTGGACCAGGCGGCTGAGCGAGGCCTGCCGCAGGGCGAGGCGGAGGTGCAACCGCACGACCGTGACGCCGGTGGGTGCCCAGAGAAGATTCAGCCGTGGGTTGACTCGTTTGACTGGCTGATGGACCTGCTGGGCCGCTAACTGCCTGGCCTGTTTGCCACTAAACCAGCCGGGGCCCGTTGGACCTGGGGCAGCCAGCTGGCTGAGCTAATGATAAGAGCACAATGTGCGACGTTATTAATGTGTATTATCCCTTATTTATGCTTTGTTATGTCTATTTAGAGTAAGATTGAGTCATAATTTAGTTTAGTGTCATGTTGGTAGAGTTTTGGAGAAAGTGTGCTTAATAATCAGAAAAATGACTAAGTATAGAAATCTGGAAATAAAGTAAAATATTTCTTTTTCGTGATTTTGAGGCTCGAGCTAAACTGATCTATCCTTTTCCAAATTTGATGAAATTTGGTATGCATATAATTGGCAAGCTAAAGTGTATTGTGCCAAAATTTCAGATCAATCGGAGTTCGGGAAGTCACCCAAATGAAGGCTGCAACTTGGCAGTTTGAGCAAACCAATCCAGGGACTACCAGGATTTTCCTGGGACTGTGTCCTAACTTCCGGAATTTCTGTGGGACCCATCTCTTGGAATCAGAGAACGTGCCATACGCCGTTGGAAAGCACTACGAGTCTAGTTTCTCTGGGACTTGGAATCGCATCAATCGGAGCTCTGAGGAAAAAGTTAGGCTGGTTTGAATGCACGAAGGTCAAGTCTGCCGAAAGAAGAAAACCTAAACCGAGTTCTACATGGATTTGGCTTACGAATGTGGACTGAATTCCATCCTTTGTGCAAGATTTTTGGCTGAATTAATTCATGGAAAACCTAAAGAGATATTGCTCAATTATTCAGCCATTATCTTGGGAATTTTCGGCAGAAAATAGAGGAAGAAAATCGCAACAAATCCTGATCAAATTCGGCAGAATTCCTGTGCACGTCATCCAACTTCCACGGACTTTCCCGGACAGCTCACAATGAATCAGAATTCGAGCCTTATATGGATAGAAAGCTACGGGAGTCTAGTTTCCAACCCAACTAGAATCACCTCAATATCTATTTTCTAGAGAAAGATATTCCATAATCTTCACTCGAAGGTCAAATCTGCCAGCAGGATTAGTTTGAGAAAAACTAGGTTTTGTGAACCCTAGCTGCCTCCCTTGCCTCTATAAATACCACAACATAAATTCAGAAAATCATCATCTCTCTCTCATATAAACTTGCCGAACCTCTGCCAAAATATCTCCATAAATTCTTACCAAGAACCAAGGCCGAACCATCCATCACCCTTCCACAAAATTCCATCCGATCATCACACCAATCCTTTGCCGAACTCTTGATCAAGGTTGTAATTTGGATTGTAATTTCATGGCTCTTGTTTCTTTGTATTTAAAAATTATTTTGTCTATGAAATATGTTTGGATTTGTGGTTTTATTTTCGGTATTGTTGATTATGCATGGGATTTCCGAATCTTTGTAATAAATGTTTGGTTATTTTGTGTTTGATTACCGAATTATGCATGTGATTTGATTGATTATGTATGATGGGCAGTAGGATTTTATTTTTTTTCTTGAATTAATTAGGTTTATTTCCTTAATTCGTGTGCAACCGAAGGAGATATCTAGATGCATTCGAAAGGCCATGAGTGTTATCTAGGTATTAAATTCATATGCGGATTTAATATATATTGATTCATACGCATGTTATGTTTTGATATGTATTAATCTAAGGGCTCGAGTAATTCTGGAAATTTACATGTCGATGTGGGATGAGTGACGCCATACCTGCTAACATGTTCCAATTCGACATATTGTGCTTATGTGCTAATTGTGTTTAATTTCTACGCGAAGTGTTCTTAAACCGATTAGTACCATGTTTAGGATTATACGCGAAGTTAATTCTAAATACTTGTGATGTTTTGAATAATTAGATGTTCCGCGAAGGCTCTAATTAAATTAGAACTTAATTAATCTAGAATCCTATTTTATGCTTGCTGCCCTATTACTTGTTTTAATTTCGTTGCATGTGTAATGAGATTTGTGTTTAGTGATTGTGTGAAAGGTGATGATCAATTGTATATAATAATTTAGGTTTTAGAATTTTGTAAAAATCAGTAGGTAAATAATTATAAAAATCGACAACACCCCCTTAAAGTACAACATTTTGTGTGATTGAGATGCCCTTGATTTCCCCGGATAGAACGATCCCTACTTGTCCTAACTACAATTGACAAAAGAAGGGTATTATGTGTATGAAGTTGTTTTGCAGGTACTTTGTGCTTGGATTACACCTCCATCAGCTAACCGGTCGACTAACTTAGCTGGCCAATGGGATGCCTGCTGGTTTTAGGATTGGGCTGACTCAGATCCCGGATGGAACCATGGGATCAGGGATAATTGGGATATAACTGGATAATTAGTGGCTTGCTGGCCCGTTGATCACTTGGACCTGCTGACCTGGGTAGCACAACCAGTAGAGCACTGTGAACATTTTGAAAATCTTCCCACAGACGGCGCCAATTGTTTCTGATAGAATCCGGGAGGACTCACAGAAGCACAATAATAAAGCTATAAATAGACACGGGCAAGTATAGTGGTTCACCGTGCCATCGGAAGGCACGGCTACGTCCACATGGAATATAGTATGATCGGCCAATAAGCCATCGGGTGGTTACATGCCAAGAGTAGCAAGTATCCAAGATCCCTAACTCTAAGGGGGAAGCCTTCTATTTATAAGGAAGGAGGCTTCCCACCTCTACTACATCTCCAATGTGGGATGCAAACATACTATTACATATTTCCCTACTCTGGAGGCTACTTCAGGTTCCCGGTGGCACGCCCTCCGGGTGCGGCACCAGTGATCTCTGACATTGGGGATCTAACCAGGGTGGCGGTCTATCCGAAGTGTGCCGGAAGTAGGGCATATCAGGCCGGTTGCACGGTCCACGAGGTTGCCGAGTATGCTTGGCGGTGCACCATATATGTCCCCAACAAACTCACACCCTCTTTTTCTTTAGATATACACCAAATTGTCAGCATATTTCCAGATTATATTTTTTCATTTTTGTCTGGTTTCACTTTTTTACCCTTGAGATTGTAGAAAGCTAAATTTGGTATATTCTCAATCTTAGCATGAATATGAATTTCAAATACCAAATTAAAATTTAGCTCGATTTAAATTTATCATAATTAATTACAGTCTTAATTTCATACATTGAGTGTATATATGTTCTTTACAGAAGTATTCCATTTGGAATAGATTTTTATTCCCTAACGTGTAGGTGTATTTTCAGATAAAATTTTAGAATTTCTTTCATGAGATGAAATGAAACTTTGGTTTGAATCCTGAGAATGAATTTTCTTCTTGCCACTACCAGAAAAAAGGCTTTTTCCGACGAAATTAAAAAAAAAGGCCGACGAATTAAAATTTTCGTCGGTACTTCCAACGAATAGCCGACGATTTTATTTTTCGTCGGTGGAAAAACAAAATCGTCGGCCATAGTTTAACCATAGCCGACAATACTGTTTTTTCGTTGGTATAAACAAAAAACGTCGGCCATAGTTTAACCATAGCCGACGATACTGTTTTTTCGTTGGTATAAACAAAAAACGTCGGCTATATTCATATTCCAGTCGACGATTTTGATTTTCGTCGGCCTTTCTCTGAAACATTAGCTGACGAAAACTTTTGAAATTTTGGCCGACGAAATTGACATTTTCTCGTCGGCCATAACTATATTGAAAAATACATATTTTATTTTAGACAGAAAACAACAAAAGAATAGCCGACGAGTATGTCTCTCGTCGGCTATGATTTAAAACAAAAAAAAAACAAAAAACGACCAGATTCCATTTTCTATCACTAACGATAAACCATTGCTTCATCCTTCAAACAGAAAAAAGTCGTGAAATAAGATATGACCAAAATGATAAAATACGTTTACGGTTGAAAAATGACAAGATTCCGATAAAATCTGAGTGTCGAAAGATGCGGTCAAAGGTTTTATTCCTTCGTTTGCCAAATGGTAGCATTACCTTCGGTAAATATTTTGAGGAAAATTTGTATATGATTAGTTGCATCTCATCGATTTGAAACTATTATCTGTTGAAGGTCAGGCAAAAAAACGTCAAATAGACAGTCCAATTACCATTTCTAAGCGTTTAGAGGTTTAACTTACCCGGTTGACCGTTCCGATCGAGCCTTTAATGTTGTCAGCTGAAGTTGGATTTTTTTCCATACATGTATTTAATCTTTACGGTGATATCTGACGGTTGGAATAGATTTTCTAAACTTTTAGATTCAAAATCAGAACATATGCACTAATGTTCCTTAACTTGTTTACTAAGTGTTTAAGTGAAAGTATAGTTTCAAATAGTTACTATACGTAGACTCTTCAAATGCAAAAATGTTGTGAAATAAGATATGACCGAAATAATGAAATACGTCTACGGTTGAAAAATGACAAGGTTCTGATAAAATCTGTGTGCCGAATGTTGCGGTTAACTGTTTTTTAATTTCGTTTTCCTATGGGTAGCCTGACGTTCATTAAATCAATTTTGTAAAATTTTTATATGATTAGCTGCGTCTTATTGATTTGAAACTATTAACTGTTGAAGGTGAGGCCAGAAACCGTCGTTTAACTAGACTAATTTCCGTTTTTAAGCGTTTAGAGGTTTGACTTAGTGGTTTGACCTATAGTTTAGCCGACGAAAATTATATTTCGTCGGCTAAACTCTTGCGATCCGCGCCTTTTTATTGTCCGCCGTTGGATGGCTCAGATCTGATGGCTGTTGATCTTCCAAAGTATAGCCGACGACATTCAAAGAATAGCCGACGAAATCTTTTAAATCGTCGGCTATTCTCTCTGCTATAAAAACTGAAAGTCGCTTTCAGCCCGACTTTTTCTCTCCTCCTTCTCTTCCTTCTCCTCCTCCTCCTCCTCCGACCTCCTCCTCCTCCTTCCCCTCCTCCTCCGCTAGGTAATTTTTTTTTTGTTTGCAATTTATTTTAATTGTATAATTTAGGTATATAATTTAGATATTTAATTGTGTGTTAAATTGTTATATATATTGGTTATATATATAAATTGTTAGATTAATTATATATATAAATTTGTAGATTAATTATATAAATTGTTATATATTTGTTAATGTATACACATATTTGTGTATATATATATATATATATATATATATATATATGTTAATGTATATTTTAATTGTAATATATAAATTGTTAAATTAATTATATATATAAATTGGTAGCCTAATTATATAAATGGTTATATTTATGTTAATATATAAATGGTTATTTGTATGTATATATATGTTAATGATGAAATATAGTTATATTTGTATATAAATGGTTATATTTATGTTAATGGTTAATATTATTTAAAATTAGTTAAATTATAAATATTAATTTGTTAGTATGTTTTAAAATATGTTAGTACTATTGGTTATTATATTAATTAGAATTTATTATTTAATGTAATATAATTTAATATTAATTAATGTATTAATTTATTTGTATTTAGATGGCCGATGCATTTAGACAGCTATTCGGAGGCCGTCGTTCCAGATCTAGAGGTTCTGGAAGTTCTGGCGGATCCGGAGACTCTGAGGGGACCCCTAACCAGCCTGAGAGGACCACCAGCTAGCCTCAGAGGATCGATTCATCCCAGCCGCGGAGGAGTGTGAGCAACCGGCACCAGACCCTTTTATTGGCGGGGCGGCCGTTGAGCAGTTCATGTCCCCCTCTCCAGCCAGATCCTCCGAGACTTAGTACGCAGCTATTTCAGGAAGACATAGCTCCAGACGTTCATCAGATCTGTATGCCTGAGGTTCATCGGGAGCCGATAACGAGTCCTGCGCCGTCTGCTGCTGACTCTACTGAGGGGCTTACTCTCCATAATCAGCTATACCTGCCATACAACATTCCTGCCATACCCGAGGCCTCAGTACGTGAGTGTTGCGGAGGCATACCATTATGAGCCATTTGAGAGACCTGAGCTCCTGATTTCGGCGAGATTAAAAGGAAAGTCGACAGAAGGGTCATCGAGTTCAGGTAACATTTGATTTTATTAATTAAATATTTTATTAAAATTAACACACTAATATTTAATTTTATTAACCAATCGTCGTTTATGTGATAGGGACCGCCGCTAGCACTTCAAGCAGGAATACGAGAGGTGTCATATGTTTTGATACGCTCAGGAAAAGTGTTGAGACCAGCGGGAGGATCCAGATCAACGAACCCCCTAATCAGGATGTTAAGGGGAAAAAACGCAGCGATTACGCGGGTTGCGTGGGAGCACTAATTAGAGATAGAGTCCCTATGTTGTGAACACGGTGGGCTGATGTGCCGGAAGAGATCAAGAGGGAGGTCAACAACGCGGCGTCGGTGAGTAATTTAAAAAACTTAATTTCTTTATCGTAATATTTAATAATTTTTGGTATTGTTATAATTTTAAAACTAATAAAATGTTATCTTTCAGGCATACTTCGAGATTGCCGAACACAAGCAGGCTTGGGCGTACGCGATGCAGAACTCGAGGTACGTTGGGAATTTCTCATCTTATAATTTGAAATATTTTATGATATTAATAATATTTCTAATGCATTTTTATTTTTTCCGTAGGTTCAAAGAGTGGAAGAACGAGCTCCGTACCCACTTTACCGAATACGAAAAATATGGTCGTATGGGTACTCCAAGAGAGTTCATGTTCAGGGAGTACGAGTGGCGTTGGTTGAAGACAGTAGACTTCAACAACCCAGTTATGCAGGTAAATACTAAACTTAACTATAAATGTTTATTTTGTTAATATTTTAATTATTTGTTTAATTATTTTATAATTATTACACTAATATTTTTTGATTCATTTTTCTAATATTTTATTATTTGTTTGAAGGAACGGTCTCGGTAGAGCTCTGCGAACCGCCGCAACCCCCCATCATGGTGGTTCTAGGCCATTTTCACAATATCAGGAGGAGGCGCTTAGAGATCATCCTTTAAGCAACCCGTACGTAGAGACGTTCAAGAAGGCTTATCCATTAGTGACAGAAGAGCTTGTAAGTCGTTGATTACGATTTTAAAATTTTAATTATTAATTTTACTTAATTATATATTTGTTAGAATATTAATTTTTTTTTTCCCGTTCAATTAGGAGAGGGTGAACCGGGCCGAAGAAGAAGTGTTGTAGGTAGTAGTTCGGGAGACACAACCGAACATTTCAAAGAAAGATCTGCAAGAAGCCCTGAGCCAGGTCGACCGATCGAATGTCCAAACTGCAGCGAGGATATTCGACGCAGCCTTCCCAAAATGGTCAAACGACTACTACTGCCGGGGTTTGGGAAGTTCTGGAATAGGGGTCCTGAAGACCACTAAGGGAGCTCAAAAGAGGGGAGGCGGGGACACCCAACAGATGAAGGGGGAAATGCAGAGATTGGCAGAAGAAAATGCAAGATTGACGGCCCAGTTCCAAAAATCACAAGAGCAACAACGCAGAACACAACAGTATTAGATGGAAATGGAGCGTTGACATGCTGAATGCGAGAGAATTCGGCGACAGAACTACGCCGGCCAACAAAACTGGTGGTATGCTATGTTCGTGGCACAACAACAAGGCCTTGAACCCCCACCCCCGTTTGAGCCGTTAGATGAACCTCGAATGTCGAGAGCTCCCGAGTTCATTCAGCAGGATGACGAGCATGATGGACAGCAGGATGGTGGCCAGGATGGAACAAATTAAATAATTAATGAAAAACGTGTTTCTTGTTGGATTGTCATTGTGAATTGCAGGTTGCTTGGAATGGTAATTTATAAATTAATTTAATTTTTTCCCCCAAAATGTAAGAACAGCCGATGATATTGACATTATTTCGTCGGCTATCACTGCTATAGCCGACGATTTTTACCAAATTTCGTCAGCTATAACTGTTATAACAGACGAAAATGACATTATTTCGTCGGTGGTATATGTTAAATAGTGACGGTTTCGTCGGCTATAACTAATTAATATTATATATTTCAGAACAAATAACCGACGAAACAGAAGAGATCGTCGGCTATATTTTACGATATCGTCGGCCATATGTGAAAATATCCGACGAATTTCGTCAGGCATTATGCCAAAGTTTGGTCGACGAAATGTATTTTCGTCGGTGATAACTTTGGAATGGCCGACGATTTCGTTATTGTCGTCGGGTATATTTTTACCAACGCCGTTTTATCAACGAATAATAGCCGACAAAATTTTCATCGATAGTAGACGAAATTTTTTTCGTCGGCTATTCTATCTGATCTGGTAGTGTGCATCAAAGAAAGGGAAGAAGACATGTATGTATAGTATTTTTTGCATGTACCCCAACGGGCTGATTGAAGAAATAATCTGAAAGAAAAGAAAGGGTTGGAGAACGGGAAGAAATGAGAGAAAGAGCTTTCTTCTAGGGCCGGGATTGGTTTGCATTTGCACTTCTGATTTCTCGAATGATATCTAATTGTAAGATACATGGTGATCTTGTCCTTTGATTAATTTTTCTCTTCTTCTTAGGTATATTATTATGATCGAGAAATCACACTTTTTAATCATAACTATTTATTTTTAATGTACCTATTAAGTAGGGTTTAAGTACATAACATAACCTTTAAACTAAAACAAAGGTTGATTGCAGTAATATATATATATATATATATATATATATATATATATATATATATATATATATATATACTAGCTACAAACACACCCGATGGGCGTAGGCAATTATTTCAGAATTATGGGGAAAACTGCTTTGAATTTTTTTTTTCTTTTTTTTTTTCTTAATGATTTGCCAATGCGTGGGTAGTTTTTGAAGATATGGGTGGGTGATTATTGAAGATATGGGTGGGTGGTTACTGAAAAATATTTCTTTTCTTTTTTATTATCTGCTATTTTGTAATTGACTATTTTATCCCTATCTATTTTTTTAGCATTAATGTTTTTTAATGTTTCAGGGTTAAAATGGTACATTTTTTCTGTTTTGTCTAACAAAGCTTGTTTCTTTAATAATAGTGTATATATCATTAGACCAACTTTTTAATCACACATTTTTACATCTCCACCCTTCAATTACTAGGTTTATATGTGTAGATCATTCATATAAAATTTTAGCCAAAATGGTGATCGTTAAGGCTTCTAACTAGATTAAATCAATGGACGTCAAACCTGAACCGTTCAAGTTTTTAGATGTAAATTACAATTTTGAATGCTCTAACGATTATCAAATGGAATGAAAATTTTCAAATATGATCTATCCATATAAACATGAATGTTAAACGGTGGAGATGTTAATATCTTATCGAAAAGTAGGTTAAATGAGGGATCTCTCAAAATGAATAAAATGAGGGATCCCTCATTAGAAATGGGCTATATATATATATATATATATTCCACAATCATAGGTATAATATAGTAAGAAACCTAACAAAGAGGTATAATAAAATTTAGAATCTAATATAGAGGTGTCATACGAAAATAAAGTTCCTATCACTACCAGATTCGATAGAATAGCCGACGAAAAATTTTTCGTCGACTATGCCAAAATTTCGTCGGCTATACCTTCTGCCGACGAAATTTTTGTCGGCTATAATTCGTCGGAAAAACGCCGTCGGTAATACCAATGGCCGACGAAAATAATGAAATCGTCGGCTATATGCGAGTATGGCCGACGACTTTACCGACGAAACATCATTTCGTCGACCAAACCTTGGCAAAATATCCGACGAAATTCGTCGGGTATTTTCGAGTATGGCCGACGATATTTCGTCGGCTATTTGTTCTGAAATATAGCCGACGATTTCATCTATTTCGTCGGTTATTTCGTCGAAATATATTAATATTTTAATAGGCATTAATTAGTTATAGCCGACGAAATAATGTCATTTAAGTCGGCTATAGGATTTATAGCCGACGAATATTGGTAAAAATCGTCGGCTATAGTGCTTATAGCCGACGAAATAATGCCAAAATCGTCGGCTATTCTTACATTTGGTGAAAAAAAAATTAAATTATTTTCTAAATTACCATTCCAAGCAACCTGCAAATCACAAAGACAGTCCATGCATTTGCACCAACAAGAAACACGTCTAAATGACTTATTATTTAATTCGTTCCAATATACATAAAATATAACCCTAATCATCACCTAAACCACTAAAGTCCACCACGTCATCCCCAGCATCCTGCTCTCCATCATGCTCGTCATCCTGCTGACCGAACTTGGGAGGTTGAGGCATTGGAGGTTCAAGTAACGGCTGAAACGGGGGCGGGGGTTCAAGGTTTTGTTGTTGTGCGGCGAACATATCATACCACCAGTTTTGTTGGCCGGCGTAGTTGTGTAGCCGAATTCTCTCGCATTCAGCATGCCAACTGGACAGATCTAAATAATACTGCTGTTTTCTGCGGTGTTGCTCTTGTGATCTGCGTTGTTCCTCCTGTGATCTCTGGAACTCGGCCGCCAACCTTGCATTTTCTTCTACCAATCTCCGCACTTCCCCCCTCACCTGTTGGCTCTCCCCGCCTCCCTTCTTTTGACCTCCCTTAGTGGTCTTCAGGAGCCCTAGTCCAGAACTTCCCAAACCCGGCGGTAATAGTTGTTTGAGCGGTTTGGGAAGGTTGCGTCGAACATCCTCGCTGCCGTTTGGACATTGGACCGGTCGACCTGGCGCAGGGCTTCTTCCAGATCTGCCTCTGAAATGTTCGGTTGTGTCTCCCGAACTACTTGCTGGAACACCTCTTCTTCGGCCCGGTTCACCCCCTCCTAATTGGACGGGAAAAAAAAATTAATATTCTAACAAATATATAATTAAGTAAAATTAATAATTAAAATTTTAAAATCGTAATGAACGACTTACGAGCTGTTCTGTCGCTTGTGGATAAGCGATCTTGAACGTCTCCACGTACGGGTTGCTATCAGGATGATCTCTAAGCGCCTCCTCCTGATATTGTGCAAACGGCCTAGAACCACCATGATGGGGGGTTGTGTTACGGCGGCGGTTCGCAGAGTTTATCCGAAAACGATCCTTCAAACAAATAATAAAATATTAGAAAAATGCATCAAAAAATATTAGTGTAATAATTATAAAATAATTAAACTAATAATTAAAATTTTAACAAAATAACCATTTGTAGTGAAGTTTAGTATTTACCTGCATAACTGGGTTGTTGAAGTCTACTGTCTTCAACCAACGCCACTCGTACTCCCTGAACATGAACTCTCTGGGAGTACCCATGTGATGACCCGGCCTTAGGGTGGATTGTGTGGACCCAAGACCTGACCTGGCTAGGAAGTTAGCAGGTAGGTAGGTCACAAATCCCACATCGCCCGAGGGAGTGTGGATGCGATGCTTATATGTGCAGGGTTAGCACAATATGAAGAGACGCGTTTTGGGGGCTCAATGGCTTCGGAGGGGATGGGAACTCCGAAGTTAAGCTTACTCGCCTCGTAGCAATCCTAGAATGGGTGACCTACTGGGAAGCTAGCAGGCAGGCAGCTCCTGAAGCAAAACCGTGAGGGGTGATTCCCAAAGCGGACAATATCTCTACTGTGCGTGCCGGACCATTACAACCCATACGACTACGGTTGTCGTATTCGTTAAAGTGGGAACGGAGCTCGTTCTTCCACTCTTTGAACCTACGGAAAAAACAAAAGTGCATTAAAAATATTATTAATATCATAAAATATTTCAAATTATAAGATGAGGAATTCCCAACGTACCTTGAGTTCTACACGGAGTCCGCCCAATCCCGCTTGTGTTCGGCAATCTCGAAGAATGTCTGAAAGATAATATTTTATTAGTTTTACAATTGTAACAAAGCCGAAAATTATTAAATATTACGATAAATAAATTAAATTTTTTAAATTACTCACCGACGCCGCGTTGTTCACCTCCCTCTTTATCTCTTCGGGCACATCAGCCCACCGTGTCCACAACATAAGGACTCTGTCGCTAATCAGTGCCCCCACGCAACCCGAGTAGTCCAGTTTTTTTTCCCCTGAACCTCCTGATTAGGAGGTTCGTTGATCTGGATCCTCCCCCTCAGATCAACAGTTCTCCTGAGCGTGTCAAAACATATGACATCTCTCGTATTCCTCGTTGAACTGCTAACGGTTGTCTCTATCACATAAACGACGATTGGTTAATAAAATTAAATATTAGTGCGTTAATTTTAATAAAACATTTAATTAATAAAATCGAATGTTACCTGAACTCGATGACCCGTCTGTCGACTTTCCTTTTCTCCTCGCCGAAATCAGGAGGTCAGGGTTCTCAAATGGCTGCTGCTGGTATGCCTCCGCAGTACTCACGTATTGAGGCATATCAGGCCATATGGGCACACCACGATAGTCGACCTCCGGTATCGCAGGAATGTTGTACGGGAGGTAGAGCTGATTTGGGAGAGTAGGACCCTCAGTCGAGTCAGCAGCAGACGTCGTCGGACTCGTCATCGGCTCCCGATGAACCTCAGGCATACGAACTTGAGGAACGTCTGCAGCTATCTCGTCCTGAAATAGCTGCCGACTGAACCTCGGAGCATCTGGCCCGACAGGCGGAAGTGAACTGCTCGACGGCCGCCCCGCCTGGAGAAGGGTCTGGTGCCGAGAACTCACACTCCTTCGCGGCTGGGATGAATCCACAGTCCTCCACGGCTGGGATGAATCTACACTCCTCCGCGGCTGGCTGGTGGTCCTCTCAGGCTGGCTATGGGTCTTGTCGGAGTCTGCCGAACCGGTGGAATTTGCAGAACCCCTAGATCTGGAACGACGGCCCCCGAACAACTGTCTGAATGCATCGGCCATCTGCAGCTTGAGGCATTAATACATTAATTAATATTAAATTATATTACATTTTATAAAAAATTCTAATTAATATAATAACCAATAATACTAACATATTTCAAAACATACTAACAAATTTATATATAACAATTTAACTAATTTTAAATAATACTAACCATTACCCTAAATATTTTTATACAAATATATCTATATTTCAATATTAACATATATATTTAACTAGACTACCAATTTATATATATAATTAATTTAACAATTTATATAACAATTTATATAATTAAAATTAAATATATAACAATTTATATACCTAAATAATAACAAATATATAACAATTAAATTTATTAACAAATATATAACAATTTATTATATAACAATTTATATAATAAAAATAAAATATATAACAATTTATATAATAAAAATAAAATATATAACAAATATATTGTTCAAGGAAGGTTAATACCGTAACTTCCGTTGTGTGTCTTGACCTAATTAGACTAGAATAGTAGTTACCTTAGTAGATAGGGAATCCCTGATTACTTGGGATACTTGATGTAATGCCTATATAAAGGCCTCCTTATCTATCAATAAAGTAACGCTTTGCATCTATATTGTTTCTCCTACAACACGTTATCAGCACGTGGCTCTAGCCTTCGTCTAATAGCCATGAAAAATTCATAAACCCTAGGGTTCCAATCTGAAAAAAAAAAAAATTCAGAAACCGTAAATTCTCTTTTCTGCCGGCAACCTACTTGTCGGCAAAGAAGGCCCTCCCCAGAAATCACTTTCTGCCGGCAACCCCTTCGTCGGAAGAAAGAAAACAATCCCAGGGCACCAGGTTCTACCGACAACTCTTTGTCGGAAAAACTAAGAAGCCCCCAGGAACTATTTGTCGGCAAAAGATATACTGCCGAACTCTGCCGACGACATATTTGTCGGCAGAGACTGAAGAAATTGATCTGGGCACCCACCTACTGCTCCGCCCCGAGGACGCTGCCTCCTCCCGCTCCGGTGTCCTTCCTCAACGATGGTCGAGCCTTGCTCGACTACGCCCCTCCGCGAAGCAAGCCAGCGCCGCCCTAAATTCGGCCGCCCCAAACCCATCGAGCCCATGCAGCTCCAAAGGCACCCCTCCTCGCCGTTTCGACGGAGGCCCAGTGCACCCCAGCCTAGCACCGACGATATCTGCCTCTCGACGACGGTGCACCCTCGTCCTCCGCTCGTTCGGGCGACTCGGATCCGCACGCCTCAGCTTCGACCCGGATCTGCTCGACCCGTGTCCAACCAGACCCGATTCGGCTGTTAAACGAATTCTACTGTGCAAGGGGCAAAACGGTAATTGTACTTACCTCAGTTAAAAAGTTTTTACCCTACGGGTTAAAAACAGTTACTGTAGTAATTCTTTTATTAGTTTTACTGCTCCATATATGGTGAATATGACTAACCATATGTTTTTCTTTTCCATGAAACTTATTGCACGACGCATCGCGATGTAATTGCGAGGATTATTTCGTTGCACGTACATGGAAGAGCATCTCAAAATTGCACAAGGATCATAACCGAGTCCTTAAGCGCAATTTTTAAACGCAGTTCATTTGGCGAACTAGCAAGTATGATTTAATAAAAGTTCCCGTTTTTCGCAATTTCAATTATTTGAACTTGTGTATATGTGTTGGAACTTGTGTGTTTTTCAGGACGATACAAAGGGGCCCCACCCACCCCTGCGTATCACAGTATTTATGGGGTAACTGTGATGTTACCGTCCAAAGTTGTGCTTGTGGCTGTGATGTCACTGTGAACCACAACTCTTCGTGAATATTTAATCACGATTCCGACATAATATTGTCGATGCTTGTGACGATCCTAAGGGAGTCACAAAGGGGACAAACTCATGATGTGTGACGGAAATTGTCACTGTAACATCGATATGTGACGGAAATTGTCACAACAAATCGAATTGAGTAACCAGAATCTTGGTCTCGACCATTCAATTCCTTCCCTCTTGTTCTTTTGATATAAAGAAACAATTGACCATAAAATGCGCCTAGAGAATGGCCATTGAAACAAAGAGAGAATCATGTCATTGATATGGTTCTATCGGTTCACTAATTGCAAAATTGCAATCATATGGTCAATGTACACAAGAGATACATGGAAGAAGATGAGAGTATATCCTCATGATTACGGATTTCAACAGCAAAAGATAATTTGCAATAAATATGAAGCATATGACTTCAATTTCATAGTCAAAGTGACTACAAATCCGTTGATTTTGTGCAGACATAGACCTCACATGTGTGACTAATGCTACTTAGTCGATACACTCTTTATGGTCAAGATCTCGATATAACCGTTGGCATTTTGATGCATATATGGTTCGATTCCCTAAAAAGCTATATGTGAATGCAATGAATCGCATTACACATTTACATGGCATGTTGATTGAGTTCACCAACCTAATTGGTGATGTTAACTCGAAAAATCACAAGAGACAAAATGAGTGACTCGCGAGAAACTGCGATCCGCCAACTTGGCCGCGATCCGCCAACTTCGCGATCCGCCAGGCCTCGCTCGCCATGGCCATCCGCCAACTTGGCCGCGATCCGCCAGGCCTCGCTCGCCATGGCCATCCGCCAACTTGGTCGCGATCCGCCAGGCCTCGCTCGCCATGGCCATCCGCCAACTTGGTCGCGATCCGCCAGGCCTCGCTCGCCATGGCCATCCGCCAACTTGGCTGCGATTCGCCAGGCCTCACTTGCCATGGCCACTCGCCAGCTTGGCTGCGATTCGCCAGGCCTCACTCGTCAAGAAACAAATTGACATGCTTGCGTACATAAGCGGATGCATGCGCATTGCCCGGCCTCGGCCTCGGCACTCTTGCGCCCACCAAAGCCCGCCTTGCCTAGCCTCGGTTTCGGCCTTGGCTTAGCTTACGCGTTGCTTGGACTACAGCTCCGCCACAACCACATGCTGCCGCCCCCTCGGTCTCCGGACCTTGGCACGCACACGGCCCGCCTAGCAGCGCCCCGGCCTCGGCCTCGGCGTTGGCCTGAACACGGCCCGGCCAGCAGCCATCTCGGCCTTATAAGCCCATGCACTCACTCCGGCACGTCTTGGCTTCGGCCTCGGCATGCCTTTGGCTCTTTAGCATGGCATCGGCCTCGTCAGGTCCTTGTTTTATGCCTCGGTAAGCCTTCGCTTCGGCCTAGGCTATCCATCGGCAACTCGCATGACCTTGACTCCAACATCAAGCCTCGGCCCCAAAAGCCTTTGCTTTTGCCTCGACACGCCTTGGTTTCGGCCTTGGCATGCCTTGACATTTGCTCGGCCTCGGCCTGCCCGTGCACCACCTCGGCTTCGGCCTTGGCTAGCCTAGCACGCGCCTATGCTTGACCATGGCCCTTCCTTGCCTTGTTTCGGCTTGGCTCCCATTCTAACTTGGCTTCGGCCTCGGATAGCTAGCTCATGGCCTCGGTCCTGGATACTTGGTTTAGACATTTATGTCTCTATAGTATCGATGTTGGCTCATTCTGGTTGTTTTCCGGCTCTATTTTTGAGCGTTAACGGATGTGTCTAGTACGCCTTTAAGCATGCCTATGTTTTATCTTGTGATACTACACGCCATGTTGCACACTCTATAGGAATTGAGTATATATTCCGGTTTATATGTCTTGGCATAAAACCCTTGTCTCTACACTCTTATGAATGTATCATAGAGACATTAAGTGTGTAGCTAATCTTCATCGAACCTTGATCACCACTTCAAGATATTGGTGCCAACGTTTATCACCTTGAAACTCATTGTGAAAATTGAATTGATTTCTTGTGTATCGCTTCTAATGAATGCGCACAACTTATGAGTCAATATTGTGAATGTATTTCACGTATACTATGATTCGGATTCTTTGAATCGGCGACTCATGTAGACTCTTCCATACATAGTCCGGAATTTTGGACATGTTTTGATGATCCATATATGCAAGAAAGCTATGGACATCGTTTCTTTTGAGCAAAGAAGCTATTGGGATCAAAGATTACCAAAAGAATTTGGTAGCGTCATGAGCAATGCTCAAGGCTCAAAGATGACATTAACGTCACCCAAGTCTTCCTCCAAGTCAATGGAAGCACCATCTATGCATTTAAACGTGCATATGATCCCCCTTATGATCCTTCATTAGCTATGCTCAATATATGAAAGCTTAATCTTTAGCAAAGTTTTGGAGTAACGCCCTCCTACGCTAAAGATAATGATACATAAGATGATGGCTTTGATGCCTTCTCATAGTTCAATTTGAGATACAATGATACTATGGTGATATACCTCATGGTTAAACTCAAGCCATAACACTTAGATGTTATGAAGCACCTTCACAATGATTGAAAAGTAGCAAAAACCTAAAATTTCTGGTTTTTCAGCTCGCGGACTCGTCATTGTGAGGACCGGTTTACCTACTTTTAGGCCGGTTCTTGAGGTGAAATTTGGTCCACCGATTCCTAACATCCATGGCTACCTGCTCATAAAATTTCAGAGCCATTGGACACCTGGAAGGTGCTGAACCATTCGACACAAACGTTCACTGACCTCCGGCGACTATTCCGACCGGTTCAGTATGTTTCCGACCGGTTCCGGCAATGAGGCCGGCGGCGTTGGAATCCTAACACACGTGCCTACCTACTATTAAAATTTGGTGGCATTTGGTGTTCCGGAACATAGTGAAACGTTTCAGGAAGCATACATGCATGTTACATTTTGTAACGGAATGCATCTTGTTAACGTATAAGTGTTAACGATCAATACCCTATACCGTCCACATACTTTATGTGCCATATTGCGCTACCACAAGCGCTCAATGATGGGTTATTTGATTATGAATAATGTCTTTGAATAAGACGTAAGCTTCCACCTATAGTCCGCTATATATAAACCTTAACAGGCGATCTCGTTTATGTCACTTTTTGATGAGCCAGTCTCCCCGTCGTTAGGGGGAGAGAAGAACAAGTTTGTTCAAGTAGAACGACTTGGCATTGCCGTGGTTTGTCCCCACTGTGCCTCATCATATTCCCAAAGTCCCATAAATCAAAGTGACGAGATTTGATATACATGCTGCAAAGAGTAAACTATTGGTCTTTCAAGGAAAAGATCGGAATAGTACTCTTGTATCAACATGCCTGTAAGGATTGATGTCCAAATCAATGGACATATTGTCATTCATAAATGGTGACATGGTGACTCCACAAAAGTGGTAGATGGTGTCACTAGGCCGTGACTCTCACAAGAAGTGTAGAGAGGGCACTTTGTTCGATATACACTCGCCGAATGCGAGTATGGCACAACTTGATCCTTCGGATCAATGATAACTCATTCGTCTCATGGATTTTCTGGATTAAGGTTATTATTGGGGGACGCCTCAATGAGAAGCCAATCCATATAGAGATCTCTACAAATGCGAATTACACTAGTGTACATGAGTACGTGGTCTATGAGTTAGATATCGAATACACTCACTTCGTTGAAGCAAATACCAACGTTGTGAATTGGCCTACACGGAAAGATATGCGATCCAGTTTATACAAAGAGATAGGTCCTTGGTCAGGTGATGCCGACACCGCAAGTGTAAACCCTATCGATAATCTTTGATGGAAAGCGTAGTGAGAAAAAGAGCATAAACTCACCTTATGGCGCAAGGTCTCTCACAAACGCCCTGGAATCGACTACGATGACATATGCTCTCGTAATGGAGTCATATTGCACTCCACTACCTTGTCAGTTAGATAGTTCCGAAAAACTGAACAAGCAGCTTGTATCATCTCTATTGGGACTAAGTGAAGAGATATACATAAACATCCTAAACGGATTAGTTTTCACCCAAGTCAAGTAAGCAAAAATCACGATTGAGTGACTACTTGATTGGAGATGGGATGAAAGAAATCATGCCTATTTGCGTGTAAACTTTGGATGAATTGTGATTGAAGTATCACTAATCCAACGTTAAGAATGAAAAGATCTTGGGAATACTTGGTCTCAAATGTGAGAACCGTCAGTGATGAACTTATTCATCTATCGGCTTATGGCAAACTAATGGACGATAAACCAAAGCCTATATGTTTCCCATGATTAGTCGATGTCTTGAGAAGACTCGTTTCGTCTATGTGACGAGAAGTCTTGGGAGATGAAACTCTCTATCTAAGTATCATGTGCGCAATCATGTACTTGTCATAATATGCTCGACTCGACATCTCATTCGCTATAAACTTATAAAGCCAAAGTGATGGCTAGACGCGCCCACGCAATGCCATGGTATATGGCGGTACTTTCTTTTAAGAGAGAAAGGTTTAGGCTCATTCGATCCCATCATGAAAGACACATCAATAGGCAAATCCAGATTCTGCCTAGTTCTGTACGTCAACTTCCCCGTGACCTACATGACAGCTCACTCATCGGAAAATGGTAAACTTAGTACCGTTGGAAAGCTCTATGTGTCTACTTTCCAGGGACACTAACCATTTGATCATACCTATCATATTGAGTGAGTTATGGCTGTTTTAGCAAAGTAGGACGAATCTGTCCGGTAATTTGCAGATCAGTCACATTCGACAGAGCTTTGTGATCAGCTCAGAACGAACCACGTTGTGTACTTTATATCACTGGAAAGATATGGGTGTCTAGTTTCCAGAACTCTTTACGGTTTGTTCATACCTACTGTATCGAAAGAGTTATGACTGTTTAAGTACACGAAGGTCATGCTGCGCGTGAATCTGATTTTCAACGCGAACTCTAGTTTTGAGTTGTTAAGCGACCTTCTTCCTTAAGACCAAGTAAAGCTAAGTGTAGCTGGTCTAATACAAGGATAATGTGGCCGTATTCAATGACTCGATCATTGGCCACGCCTACTTTTGAAGCTTGTGAGGAGCGTTTGTATACGCCATTAATCTAAACTCCAAGATTGAGTTACCAATCAGGGGGAGTTGTCTTGTAGACATCAGGGGGAGTCTACCTCACATGTAATCTTCAATTGTAGTTGGTGCGTTGTGCTCTTTTCCCTTCGACCAAGCTTTTATTTTTACCCAAGAGGTTTTGTTTTGCTTGGCAAGGTTTTAGCGAGGCAACATGTTATGCACCGTGTCACATTAGGTACGCGACACAAGGGGGAGTGTTCAAGGAAGGTTAATACCGTAACTTCCGTTGTGTGTCTTGACCTAATTAGACTAGAATAGTAGTTACCTTAGTAGATAGGGAATCCCTGATTACTTGGGATACTTGATGTAATGCCTATATAAAGGCCTCCTTATCTATCAATAAAGTAACGCTTTGCATC